>OY747124.1:80006255-81435931 GCA_963556465.1 Berberis vulgaris | reverse complement strand
TCACTTGTCATTACAGTATGAAAGTTAAAACATTACTCATTGAGACTACAAGTTAAAACAGATCTATTGTGGGTATGAAAGTTAAAAACATGTCCATAAGTGATAAGTCCCTTTCACTTGTCATTACTCATTGAGACTACAAGTCTACATTACAGATCTATTGTGGTATGTTAAAACAGATCTATTGTGGGTATGAAATTTGGGTATGAAAACATGTTAAAATTTTATACGGTATCTTCTAAGACTTCTACTTGTCCATAAGTCCATTTCACTTGTCATTACTCATTGAGACTACAATCTACAATACAGATCTATTGTGGTTGTGGAGCAATCAGCCAAGGGAAAAGAGGGGTTAGGGTCAATAGTAATACCAAGTGAAATCAGATCAAGAAGAAGCTTTGACAGATGCAAGCAAGGAGAGCAGATTAGCAGAACACGAAGTTGAATAAGGAGCTTTGAGCAAGGAGAGCAGATCAGCAGAACATGAAGATGAAGAAGGAGCTTTGAGCAAGGAGTCTGTAGCTGTTCCAGAGTTTTAAAGTGGAAGACATGACAGCTGCAGGCTGCAGCAGAGTTTTAAAGGGGAAAATTAAAAAGAAAACCTACTTGGGGATTTAGGGTATACATAAAAAAAAAAAAAAAATTCTCTCAAAAGTCAGTGGAGAGCAATCAAGTCTGTGGTTTCATTATTTCTGCATTGATGGCAATAATCACAAAATTTGACTCAACAAAAATAATCTTGCAAAGGAGGACTTTTTAATTACAAAAGGCAGCCCATTCCAATGACTGTAACAACTACATCTCTCCTGTCAAAGATCGGTAACAACCTTAGGAGTTATTAAAATGGAACTGGCACAACAATGGGTAACAATTACCATTACCATTTAGAGTTGTTTTATTGAGAAGGCTATGGTACCCTTACAGTTTTTCAAATAATTAGTGTTTAGTACTCATCTTCCCTAATAACTTTTTTGGCTTTACTATGGTTTAACCTGAGGTAAGGGCAAAATGGTCTGAAAATTAATTTTAATCGATCGACGTGGACCTAAGGGTTCCGTCAGAAAACGAGGGCTAGATTCAAATAATTTTCAAAATGAGTGTCAAACTCTAATAGGTATAAACTAATAAGCGTTAAACTAAAAAAAAACATTTTTTTTAATTTAACGTATATATGGGGCGAGGCAGATATCCGCCAATCCGACCGGAGCGTGGATGGTTTTTGAAAAACAGTATAAACATATATTCAGGGGTCTGTGATGCCCAGCGGGGTGAGGACAAATTGTTTCCATCCCTAATGGATTCACTTCAATAAAGGTTCATACTTTCAAACTATTTGGGTTGAAAGTGAAGTTGGTATTGATAATAAAATAGATATGTATGGACTATAGATCACTTCAAGATAGTAAAGAAAATTGAAACAATTATGGTTTAAGTGGAGTTTCTAAACCTTTCAAGTGATAAAATCAAATTTCAAAGCAATTGCTAGAGCCTCTTTGTTAAGCATTTATCTTTCAACTTAAATCTTAATTCTGAAAAAAGTCAATGGTTTTTCAATTAAGTGGTGTTTGTTAACGAAATCTGAATTGAACCATTGTTTAATGCCAAATTAAATGGTTAGACAAAAACGATATTTTCTTGCTTATCTCTCAACAGTGAAAGTTGAAAGTGTTTTAAGCCTTCAATCTGCGTCTTATAATGCAGTTTGTGACCTCATTAGATGTTAAAAACTCTAATTAAGTTTTATTTTATCTTTATAATGAATCCAAAATTCAAAAATTTTCAGACTTTGATATTCAACATTTAGAGTTTATTTCAGTATCAACATTCAGTACAAGCCTTCAAAATAAGAAGTCTTCAGATTCAATGTTTTTATCACACGTGCTCTTAGTCATGCTTGGCGAAAACTACTGATAATTCATAATTCCATGTGAGACTTTGACGGGTTGCTACCCTATTCACAACATGGTTTAAACTATCTCGACATGTCTTTGATATCCCAATATTTATCCATTTTTAGATGAAATTATCCAAAACATCCATGATGGATATTCTAATATTAAAGGAGTTATCCACAATATTCGCTATACTGATTCCTTTTTGAAGGATCGATATATCCTATCGATATCGATATTTTGAACCATGATTCATAGTGCAATAAAATGTGATCTACAAGGCAATTCCCTTCTGAAATAAGAAATATGCCTCTTATATTGGATGTGATATGAAAGGTTTCTCCATGCAGCATTTACCTCTTTTGTACGTTTTTAAAATGTCTCATTTGGATAGTGTGTCAGTAGAGGATATTTCACGCAATAGAGTTTGAACTGGGCAAAGGTTCCCAAAACGTGTTTCACATAGATAGTGAAGGTATATTAGTAATAATTGGGCGAGTCCAATGTAAGCCCAAGTAGGAGTCCAGTAGTTTGCTTTGTTTTACTTAAATAGGTTGGCAATCAAGTTTATAGTCAGGTTTTAATGTTTAGATAATTATTTTCAGAGAGAAGAAACTTTGTCAATTCAAGTTTTTGGTTTATTTATTATTGCTTCTGCAATTAAAGCTATCAGATAGTGTTTCAATAGAGAATCTTCAGAGTTCTAGAGGTTGAACTTGGCCAAGGTATTATTGGATGGTGATTCTAATTGTCTGCTGCAATTTGTAATGACATTCATATTTGTCAGTGGGAATGTTAGTTACTGATAATGATTTCTGTAATTGAAGCAAATTAGTTGGTTGATCAGTTTATGATTGGTTATTTTAAGTCTACATAGAAAACCATGTTTAAATTTCTAGTGGAAAGAGATTTTGCTTAAGAAATCACTTTTTTACTGCTTGCTATCCTTTAATTTCACAAATGCAATTTTTTGACAATTAAGTATCCTTGTTGCAAGCTGGTTCTCTCATGTTGTTGACTTGATACAATGGCTATTGGATTTATCGTTAAGGGTACAATTTCAGCAATGAATGCAATGGCCTCACAATGGTCAAAGTTATGAGTCAATGTCGAACATGAAAAATGAGGCTTTCATTCTCAACCATGGCCAATAATATAATCATTTGTTAGTTTCTCATCTTGTGACAAACTAGTTTTCTAGATAAGGGTTGGAAATGTTTTCTTAGATCAACAATGATCCTTTTAGCCGGAAGCAATTGGTATTCTATGGATTTGCATGTGAAAACAATTGAACCAAACCAGATTTAATTTTACTCCCTTTGAAAATGGTTGTATTTTTCATCAATTATACCCTTTAGCAAATAATTGAAAATGTTTTTTCCAACTGGGCTGTGCTGAGTTGATTGCCATGAACATGCTATTGCTAGAGGGATTCCGATGATACATCAAATCAGACTATCATCGTGACCATACACAAGGCAAAGATCACTTATCACGAGGACCAAGTATTTCATTTCAGGGTCAATTCGCAAAGCCCAGAAAGACAAATCCAGCCATTAAAGCACAAAAGGGCCCTTCAGAATAGATCATAGTCAGAGACCCAATTCCTTCCCAACGAATCTCTCCCTTAAATAGAAGAAATGTTATGAAGGAAACGAGTCATGGTGGGAGTTACTTCCCCGTGGACGTATCTCCATAAAATAGGAAATTGTTACAGATAACGTCCCCCCTCATCAAGCCTCACATGCTTAAGTCGCACAGATAATTAATAACGACAACTATACAAGGTAAAGGGAACATTCGACAAAATATGCAAATTTAATTGAACTTTGTCTAAATTAAGCTCTCTCATACAAATTTACTGACTTAAGCATCAGAGTGCTTTCGGCCACAAAAAAAATGTTTTTAACAATCTAACCCAAGTTTTGCAGGTCAGATTTCTAGGAGACCAGATTTGGAGGCATCAGTTTGGCGCCGACCGTGGGAATGACAGTTTCCTTTCTGAAAGATAGTTTGTGGTTGGAAATTTCCTTAGCTCTAATCAGCAACAATAAAGTTAAAACAAATGGAATATTCCACAAACCCTCAACCCAACGACAATCAGGGCAATCCTTCTACTGGTGAAGTTGAGTTACCAATAAGGAATGCCCCAAATCCAACAATAACAGAGTCAACTATGCGAGGTAGCACAACATTACAACATGGAATGGTGGCCCAATCATCTAAAACATCTGGTGGTACAGTGACAGATCCACGTGTGGACCAACTCCTGGTCCATATGGATTATCTGATTAAAGTAGTCGATAAACTCACCCAAGAACATGTTCAATCTGTTGATCATGTTCAAACGCCGCAACAACAGAATTAGCCAACTACGTTTGAAAGAACCAAGAAACCCTGCCGAACTTCAACAAGTAAACTTTGAAGGCAATGAACCACAAGGAAATGGCCTCCAAAGCGACATAATTCCTATACAAGTTCCATTCAGGATCAGAGTTACAGATCCTAACGTGATTCCTATATATATATATATGTGTTGGACTTTTCTCGTGTTAGCATTAGTATATCTATAAGATACCTGATTAATGCTTTATTAGTTGATTCTAGACTCTCAATTCAGCAGCAAAATTAAAACTTCCAAGGGATCAACCATTATATACTGAGGGTGTGTTTGGTTCAAAAGAAACTTTTTTCAAAAATATTGGCAAAGGCTAGAAGGAAGATGAAGAAAGAATGGATAATTCATGTTGATGATCTCTATCGTCCTGGTTTTCCCCGAAATTGTGAAAACTGTTTTGCTTTAGGGAGAGTAAAGTTTTGTTTTAGAGGAAGTAAATAATATTTTCTTAACATACAATTATCTTCAAGCTCAAGGTGGAAAGCTAATGGTAAATTTAATTGAATCAGACACAGTCTAAGGCAATGTTTGGTTGCAATGGAATTCCTTAAATATTCATTTGATCGCCCCGTGCATTCTATAGAGAAGCCACTAAGAGCATCCACTATCATTTTCAGCTCGGATTTTGCGCGATTCACTAGCTTTGAGAGAAATGGGTTGTAGTGGTGGATTGCTAAAAATAGCAAGTCAGCCTACATACAAGACTACACTTATGTGGCAAAAAAGTGGAAAGTTTTTTTTAACATGTCCTCTCCTTTGGTCTCTTCTTTTGGATTTTTATGAGAAAAAATGGCATAGCTTTTCTGACACAGTTTAGACTTCTTGTATGTGTGATTGCTTTGGTGCTAAATCATGAAAATTTCACATGTGCAATGCCCACTGTAGTGTGAACTTGTTAAGGATGTCTCGTGCTTTGACAATGATAGTTGTTGTTCTTGCAATTTAAAAATGACTTGTGAGTTTATCTTGGTTTAATTCTGGTCGTGGGCGTGATACTCGTTCTATTTTAGTAAGCAAGGAAACCGCAGAGAGATAGAGTGCTATTTAATTGATTTAGAATGCTGTAGTGTGACAACCCCACCTTATGCAGGAAAAACCAGAATCAATCGCTTTAGCGGAAAGATAAATAGAAGCAGAGGAAAGACAAATAATTGAACCAACTAAAATGCATTACTGGAATTTCCTCTAAAACCTGTGTAGCCTACCAGGAAGTTTATGAACAAAAACACAGGCAGCTCTTGCAGAGCGACTACAGTAACTGAAAACCCAAAACAAAGAACCAAAGATGCCATCGCTGTATGACAACGATAAAAACTACTGCACTGCCTTTCTGTGGTGTTGGCTTTTATTTGTTCATTCCAGTTGTGTCCTTGACAGCGTCAGCAGCACCTTGTGCCTTGGACCTCATCTGCTGTCCAGCCTACACAGTTTGAAACAAAACAGTTGGAGAAATTTGCGTAACTGTGCATGCATGTTCTTGAAAGGATTAGAATTATAAGTTTCTGATAAAAGTTTTGAGCTCACCTCTTGACAATTTTCCTTGACTGCCTGGGCAGAATTTGCTGCCTGGTTTATGATCTGATCCTTGTGAACCTGCAAAAGAGCAACAACACCATTAATCATAACAGTTTATGTGCAATTCATGCTATGAAATTAAAGAAGAAGCTGAAAATGTTTTTTTTTTACCTCAGCTTTGCCTTGGGCTTGGCCAGAATTGTAGCTCATGCTCTGGGAGTTGTCCATTTTAGTAGTTTTTTTTTTTTTAAGATTTCCTTGAACACAAAAATAAAATGAAGGTGTGTGTTTGAGATAGATAGAAGGCTCAATAACTTGTTTGATTGCTATTGATGAGGCAAGGGTTCATTTTATAGTTTGCTAACATGTTGAAACGTTGTCCATGGGATGCGGAAATTGTTATAGTTTTCTTGACCAGCTCCTTCAACCCTCAGATTTTTTAGGAGGTTTGTTGGTTCTTCACTTGTTCCAACTCTGGGGTGATTTTTTTTCCCAATGAATTTTAGGTCCGAAAGACTTGAATGTACTTCCCAATGGATTTTAGGTGTAAAAGACTCAAATGTACTTCGCTATGCCAAAGAGAATATTTGTTCGTAATTTTTTTTTTGGTTCTTGTTTTCACTAACATTTCGGAACAATTGTCTAGATGTAGCTAGTTTTGTTACGCGCAGAAGCGTTACAAATGTCGAAATGTGAAGTTACAAAGCAAATACTAACAAATACCAGAGACAAACAAATTATGTGATTCGGCAAACTCGCCTGCATACACTACAAGTAACAACTTTATTAGTGAGATCGAAAGATTACAAATTGGGAGAACTACACAACGTCAATGACGTTACAAATACATGTATCTAAATGACACCATACAAATACGCAGGGTGCGTATATAACAACAAACAAACAAAACAACAAATTTTCTCTCTTCTTCTCCCCCCCCCACTCTTTCTTCCTCCTCTCTCACATACCCACACAAGTTAAAAGGGGAAGAATAAACCCTAATACCTCACACAAATCAATCGATGGAGGATTAGGTTTCAAATGGGGGATCCCCATCTCTTTTATAGGCTTCATAGGCAGTGGAAACTCTTCCACCACCTTCTTCTCCCCTCCTATCTCTTCTCTTCAATGTTCTTCAATAATATCGGTTGTCAACGAATTTCAGCCGCAATCCAGCGAGTTCCAGATGCCACAGTCATCAATTTGGGGTGTTGCCGACATCTTTGCCGCCACATGTTGCCAACAAACCCTGCCGACAAGCTTGAAGCTTCCATCACAGGTATTTCTCTATTTCTTTACTTTTACACTATGTTTTCAACAATTCTCTACCTCTATGAAGATTTCACAAATTTGAGCCGACCAAAACAAACACGTACAAAACACAAGCAACTTATTTCCAATGAACATAATCAAACCAATACTGATTGAGGGTTTCACCCCTCCAAACGCGCTCAAAGGCGCCATACACCAGAAAGTGCCATATACCAAAACATGCTCAAGCTAACAATCCAACTCCACCTTGACTAGGTTGGAGTCTCAAACCAGACTTTTCGAAAATACAATATTCACAAACATCCATGTTGCAAATCTTCATATCTTATACCAATCGTTTCTTCAACAACTCGTGCAAAACTTTCTTGCCTTTACTACCTGCATGCAAATGCCAAACCCTCAAGGTATTCATACAAACATCTTTGGAGTTATCAGTAACTCCACCAGAAGCAACATCTACAGGGCCTTCAACAACACAATTTGCTACACCAAATTCAACCTTACGAATACATGTAACCGTACTCCCCTGCAAGAAGTACAAGTTACCCTTCCGAACTTCTTTCAAAACCACCAGTGCACCTGAAACAACCTTGAGAGCTCCACCATTTACCCAAACTTTGTAACCTTTGGACTCTAAAGCACTAAAGGAGATGAGATTCTTCTTAAAGTCAGGTACATAGGAAACATCATTCAAGACCCGAACATGCCCATTATGCAGCCTTGACTTGATTTTACCTATCCCATCAATTTTACATTCATCATTGTTGCTCATATAGACAACACCACCATCCATCTCTCAAAAGTTAGAGAACTAGTCCTTACGGGGACACATGTGATAGGTAGAACCTGAATCAAACAATCATTCATCAGAATGACTCAATAGTGCTGAAGTTGCAGTCAACGAATACACATCATCCCCATCCTCATTTTCATCCAAATTGTGAACCACATTCGCATATGACTTTTTCTTTCCTTTTACTATTGTAGTTTTCAATTTCTTACAGTCAATCTTCCAATGGTCTTTCTCATGACAGTAGGCAAATTTATTCTTCGGCAAAAGCCTTCTGTCTACAGATTTTCCTCTTGACTGTGATCTTCCTCTATCACCAACATTTTTATTTTAAGATCTTCCCTTCGCTACCAATACTTCTGACGTTGCATCCCTATGGACCTTGAGATCCTTCCTCCTGAATTCATAATTGAGCAACGTCGTAGCCACCTCATCATAATTTAATTCTTCTTTTCCCGTTAACAAAGTCGTAATGAAATGTTCATACTCTTTTGTAAGGGAATTAAAAAGGCACAAAGCTTTGTAATTTTTTGTAACATCTTCTTCCAAATTCAATAAGTCAGCAATAAGCCTATTGAACTCATCCAAATGTTCAGACAACATACTCTCGGGTCTCATATTCATCGGAAAAAGTTGCTTTGTGAAGAAGAGCTTATTTTAGATGTTATTTGACATGTACTTATCTTTCAGCTTTTTTCATAACAGCTTAGCGGATGTTTCCTTCATAACGAAGTATTTTTGCTCATTTGATAAACACAATCTTATTGACCCGCATGCTTGCCGATTCAGCTTGTTCCATTTTTCTTCTTTCATATTCTCCAACTTATCTCCTAAAGCATTCACCAAATTCTTCTTTGCCAGCACATCCAAAACTTTGCATTCCCACATTCCAAAACTTTGACATACTTTTCACCAACCACTGGTTCACACAGCTCCAAACGAATCCAAAGAACTAACCATCGGCTCTGATACCAAATGCCGAAATGCGAAGTTACAAAGAAAATACTAACAAATACCAGAGACAAATAAATTACGTGGTTTGACAAACTCGCTTCAATCCACGACAAATAACACTTTACTAGTGAGATCGAGAGATTACAAATGGAGAGAACTACACAACGTCAATGATGTTACAAATACACGTGTCTAAATGACACCACACAAATACGCAGGGTGCGTATATAACAACAAACAAACAAAACAACAAATTTTCTTTTTCCTCTCACCCCCCCCCCCCCCTTCTTCCCTCTCTCTCACATACCGACACAAGTTAAAAAGGGAAGAAAAAACAATAATAACTCATACAAATCAATCGATGGAGAATTGGGTTTCAAATGGGGATCCCCATCTCTTTTATAGGCTTCACAGGCAGTGAATGAAGGTGGTGGAAACTCTTCCACCCCCTTCTTCTCCCCTCATTTATCTTCTCTTCAATGTTCTTCAACAATATCGGCTACCAAAAAATTCCAGCAGCAATCTAGCAAGTTCCAGATGCCACAATCATCAATTTGGGGTGTTGCCGACATCTTCGCCGCCACATGTTGCCAACAAACCCTACCAACGAGCTTGAAGCTTCCTCTGTTTCTTTACTTTTACACTCCGTTTTCAACAATTATCCACCTCGGTTAAGGTTTCACAAATCTGAGCCGACCAAACCAAGCAGCTGATTTCCAACGAACATAATCAAACCAATACTGATTGAGGGTCTCACCCCTCCAAACGCGCTCATAGGTGCCATACACCCGAAGGTGCCATATACCAAAGCATTTTCAAACTAACAATCCAACTCCAACTTGACTAAGATGGGTCTCAAACAAGAGTTTTTGGAAATACAATATTCACAAACATCCATGTTGCAAATCTTTATATCTTCTGCCAATCGTTTATTCAACAACTCGTGCAGAACATTATCGCCTTTACTACCTGCACACAGATGATAAACCCCTTGAGGTATTCATGCAAACATCTTTGGAGTTATCAGTAACTCCACCAGAAGCGACATCTACAAGGCATTCAACAACACAATTTGCTTCACCAAATTCAACCTTACGATTACATGTGACCGTACTCCCCTGCAAGAAGTACAAATTATCCTTCCGAACAGCTTTTAGAACCACCAGTGCACTAGAAACAACCTTTAGAGCTCCACCATTTATCAAAACCTTGTAACCATTGGACTCTAAAGCACTAACGGGGATGAGATTCTTCTTCAACTCAGGTACATACCGAATATCATTCAAGACCCGAACAAGCCCATTATGTAGCTTCAACTTGATTTTACCTATCCCTGCAATTTTACATTCATCATTGTTGGCCATATAGACAACACCACCATCCATCTCTCAAAAGTTAGAGAACTAGTTCCTACAGGGACACATGTGATAGGTGGAACTCGAATCAAGCAACCATTCATCAGAATGACTCACTAGTACTGAAGTTGCAGTCAGTGAATACGCATCATTCCCATCCTCATCTTCATCCAAATTGTGCACCATATTTGCATATGACTTTTTCTTTCATTTTTCTATTTCAGTTTTCAATTTCTTACAGTCAATTTGCCAATGGCCCTTCTCATGACAGTGGGCACATTCATTATTCATCAAAAACCTTCAGATTACCATCTTGACTATGATCTTCCTCTATTACCAACATTTCTCTTTTCAGATCTTCCCCTCGCTACCAATACTTCTGACATTGCATCCCTATAGACCTTGAGATCATTCTTCCTGAATTCATAATTGAGCAACACCGTAGCCACCTCATCATAATTCAATTCTTATTTTCCTGTTAACAAAGTCGTAATGAGATGTTCATGCTATTCGTGAAGGGAATTCAAAAGGCACAAAGCCTTGTAATTCTCTGGAACATCTTATTCCAGATTCAATAGGTCGGCAATAAGCCTATTGAACTCATCCAAATGTTCAGAAAACTTACTCTCGGGTCTAATATTCATTCGAAAAAGTTGTTTTGTGAGGAAGAGCTTATTCTGGATGTTCTTCGTCATATACTTATCTTCCAACATTTTCCATATCACCTTAGCAGAGGTTTCCTTTATAACGAAGTATTTTTGCTCCTTCGCTAAACCCAATCTTATTGACCCGCATGCTTGCCAATTCAGCTTGTTCCATTCTTCTTCGTTCATATTCTCCGGCTTGTCTCCTAAAATATCCTCCAAATTTTCATTTGCCAACACATCCAAAACTTCGCATTGCCACATTCCAAAGTTATTTTTTTAATTTAAATTCTCGACGTCAAATTTACATACTGTAGCAGTAACCATTTTTTATCCAAAGGTTGATGGATTTGACATACTTTTCACCAACCACTGGTTCACACAGCTCCAAACAAATTCAAAGAACTAACCATCGGCTCTGATACCAACTTGTTATGCGCGGAAGCATTACAAATGCCGAAATGCGAAATTACAAAGCAAATGCTAACAAATACCAGAGACAAGCAAATTACGAGGTTCGGCAAACTCGCCTACATCTACAACAAAAAACAACTTACTAATAAGATTGAAAGATTACATATGGAGAATGCTACACAACGTCAATGACGTTACAAATACGTTTGTCTAAATGACACTACACAAATACGCAGGGTGCATATATAACAACAAAGAAACAAAATAACAAATTTTCTTTCTCCTCTCACCCCCTCCCCTTTCTTCCTTCTCTCTTACATACCCACACAAGTTAAATGAGGAAGCACAACCCCTAATAACTCACATAAATCAATTGATGGAGGATTGGGTTTTAAATGGGAGATCCCCATCACTTTTATAAGCTTCATTGGTAGTGGAAACTCTTTCACCACCTTCTTCTCCCGTCCTTTTTTTTCTCTTCAATGTTCTTCAACAATATCGGCTGCTAACAAATTCCAGCCGCAATCCAGCGAGTTCCAGATGCCACAATCATCAATTTGGGGTGTTGCCGACATCTTCGCCGCCACATGTTGCCAACAAACCCTGCCGACAAGCTTGAAGCTTCCATCATAGGTATTCCTCTGTTTCTTTACTTTTACACTTCGTTTTCAACAATTCTCCACCACGGTTAAGATTTCACAAATCTAAGTCGACCAAAACATGAAACTGATTTCCAACAAACATACTCAAACCAATAATGATTGAGGGTCTCACCCCTCCAAACGCGCTCAAAGATGCCATACACCCGAAGGTGCCATATACCAAAACATGCTCAAGATAACAATCCAACTCCACCTTGACTAGGATGGAGTCTAAAACCAGACTTTTCGAAAATATTGTATTCACAAACATCCATGTTGCAAATCTTCATATCTTCAACAACTCGTGCAGAACTTTCTTGACTTTACTACCGGCATGCAAATGCCAAACCCTCAAGGTATTCATACAAACATCATTGCAGTTATCAGTAACTCCACCAGATGCAACATCTACAAGGCCTTCAACAACACAATTTGCTTCACCAAATTCAACCTTCCGAACTGCTTTCAGAACCACGAGTGCACCAGAAACAACCTTTAGAGCTCCACCATTTACCAAAACCTTGTAACCTTTGGACTCTAAAGCACTAAGGAGATGAGATTCTTCTTCAACTCGGGTACATACCGAACATCATTCAAGACTCGAACAAGGTCATTATGCACCTTCAACTTGATTTTACCTATCCCTGTAATTTTACATTCATCATTATTGCCCATATAGACAACACCACCATCCATCTCTCTAAAGTTAGAAAACCAATCCCTACGGGGACACATGTGATAGGTAGAACCAAAATCAAGCAACCATTCATCAGAATAACTTACTAATTATGAAGTTGCAGTCTACGAATACTCATCATCCCCATCCTCATCTTCATTCAAATTGTGCACCACATTCGCATATGACTTTTTCTTTCCTTTTTCTATTGCAGTTTTCAATTTCTTACAGCCAATCTTCCAATGACCCTTCTCATGACAGTAGGCACATTCATTCTTCGACAAAAATCTTCTGTCTACAGATTTTCCTCTTGACTGTGATTTTCCTCTATCACTAACAATTCTCTTTTAAGATCTTCCCCTCGCTACCAATACTTCTACCGTTGCATCCCTATGGACCTTGAGATCCTTCCTCCTGAATTCATAATTGAGCAACACCATAGTCACCTCATCATAACTCAATTATTTTTTTCCTATTAACAAAATCGTAATGAGATGCTCATACTCTTCTGAAAGGGAATTCAAAAGGCACAAAGCCTTGTAATTCTCTGAAACATCTTATTCCAGATTAAATAGGTCTGCAATAAGGCTATTGAACTCATCCAAATATTCAAACAACGTACTCTCGGGTCTAATATTCATCCGAAAAAGTTGCTTTGTGAAGAAGAGCTTATTCTGGATGTTTTTCGTCATAAACTTATCTTTCAACATTTTCCATAACACCTTAGCGGATGTTTCCTTCATAACGAAGTATTTTTGCTCATTCGCTAAACCCAATCTTATTAACTTGCATGCTTGTCGATTCAGCTTGTTCCATTCTTCTTCGTTCATATTCTCTAGCTTATCTCCTAAAGCATTCTCCAAATTCTCCTTTGCCGACACATCCAAAACTTTGCATTGCCACATTCCGAAGTTATTTTTCCATTGATATTCTCGACGTCAAATTTACCGACTGTAGTAGTAACCATCTTTGATCCAGAAGTTGATGGATTTGACATACTTTTCACCAACCACTAATTCACACAGCTCCAAACGAATCCAAACAACTAACCTTTGGATCTGATACCATTTTGTTAAGTGCGGAAGCGTTACAAATGCCGAAATGAGAAATTACAATGAAAATACTAACAAATACCAGAGACAGACAAATTATGTGGTTCGACAAACTCGCTTACATCCACGACAAATAACAACTTCACTAGTGAGATCGAAAGATGATAAATGAAGAGAGCTACATAACGTCAATGACATTACAAATACACGTGTCTAAACGACACCACACAAATACGCAGTATGCATATATAACAACCAACAAACAAAACAACAAATTATCTCTCTCCTCTCACCCTCTCCCCTTTCTTCCTTCTCTCTTACATACTCACACAAGTTAAACGAGGAAGAACAGCCCTTAATAACTCACACAAATCAATCGATGGAGGATTGAGCTTCAAATAAAGGATCCCCATCTCTTTTATAGGCTTCGTTAGCGGTGGAAACTCTTCCACCACCTTCTTCTCCCCTCCTTTATCTTCTCTTCAATGTTCTTCAACAATGGCTGCCAACGAATTCCAGCCGCAATCCAGCGAGTTCCAGATGCCACAGTCATCAATTTGGGGTGTTGCCGACATCTTCGCCGCCACATGTTGCCAATATACCCTGCCGATAAGCTTGAAGCTTCCATCACAGGTATTCCTCTGTTTCTTTACTTTTACACTCTGTTTTCAACAAGTTTGTGCACATTTTGCTCTCTCCATGATTGTGTATATCCATGTAAAAGGCATAAAGCTTGAGATTGGTCTAATGGGCAAATTTCATACTTTTTTGGGAGGTAAGCTTGTCACCTAAAGTTAACTTTATATTTGGGGATAAATGTGTTAGCAGCTCCTTTTCTTAAGAAAGGACATTTAGTTTTGATAAGTTTACCCACCTTTAACAATTATCAAATGTCAAAAGCATTTTAATTGGTTCTGGGACTCATTAAAAGCCTTGCTCGACCACATCCACATTGATGCATACATCAAACAAAATGCCAATACGTTTTCAGAGTCATAGCCAACCAGCATCCACATTTAGCCTCCACTTCATCCCATGCCACTCCATCAAGATATGCACCTATAGTTCTATGAATAAACGTGCATACATTATGAGTGAATTCATGGCTACTTAATAAAACTCTTTGAATTGTTTCCAACTTGCCATGAGAGTGATTGAATCCACACGAAATTTACAAATGATCATCTGACCAAGAATTGATACAAGGAACAATAATATATTAAAGGACTTGCAAACCCACAATATCTATTGTGAATAAATTCCCTTATACATTCATCGGAACTTAGGAAATGATAGTACGTATTCACTAAAAAAAAAAAAACAAAGCTATAGTGCGTATTCGCTATGCTAGACCTATGCAGCATCAGTCAAATGCTGAAGTTCAAATCTCCTTTGAGATAAATGTGATGTGAGGTTCTGATTATGGTTAGTCCAGAAATGGCAGTTGAGTGCCTAATGGTTGATGGCAGTCATGATCACGTTTTTGTGCCTCGGTGTGCTCTTCCAGAATTCTATGCCTAAAGTGGTTAAAAGATTGGGGGGTCTCTCACCCTTCAGGGTGTCGTGTTTGGTAGTCTATGTCCGGTGGCAGATGATCTCAATTCACTGGTAAGCTCTTTTCCTCTAAATGCAACTCTTAATCTTCTTGTTAGCTCCATCCTGCAAAAATTAGAAAAACAAAGTTAAGAAGAGTTGTTCACTCTGCATCATGCAATGTAAGAAGTCAGTTGTTGGCATTATAAATACCTCATTAGTTGTCTATCCACAGTAGAAGCAGATAAAAGGCTTCTATTCTCTTCTGCTCTTCTAAGAAGGAAAGGTATAACCATCTCCACAGGTCCATATGCTAAGTACTTGCTAACCATGAACCCTGCATTTCTAAGACCAAATGACAGACCTTCTGCCATTCCCTTCAGCTGCGCGAACTGTAACTTTTGGTTCCCCTTTCCAATCCCAAGACCTTGGGCTTCCGATACTGCCAGCTTTCCAGATTCAAGGTTATGGGTGGCAAGTAGAACCGCAGCAGAATCTGTGGAGACCTTGTTGATGAGTACGGATGCACAATCGTTGTAACATGCATGGGTGTCCTGAATGCTCCCATGAATGGGAGAAGAAAAGCCTAATGAAGAAGCTATTTGGGATTCACTAGACATGTAAGCTCCTCTCACTAGTTTAAGACCAATAGTTATTCCCATTTTCTCAGCAGCTTGTGTTGCTTGAGTTGTCCTCTCCTTTGCATCTTTCAAATATGCTTGAACTGTTCCAAAAACAATTGGGTTCTTGTTTTTATTGAACTCAATCATGGCTGAATAAGTTAGGTAGTCAATAGCAGGCTGCATCCACGTGTACTCTGCATCAACGAGTAAAGGCAGGTTCATTTGGAGGCATTTCTGGGAAAGTTTGAAGAGTCTTTGTTGGGCTTGTTGTAGGTCTGTTTCTTCTTCTGGTGTTAGAGGATCTGGTCTTTGCAGAGTGTGGTAGAATGGGCTGGAATCACATAGGATGGGAAACATGTCGTCGCGCTTCCATGGAAGATGGAAAGTAGGATCTTTGTGCTCCCATCTAAGTAAATCACTTACTCTTTTGAGCAGTGAAATTGGACAAATTGCCGAGATCTTCACGCAAGCATAACTTACCTGTTGATTATTCAATATTTCTTTATGTTAGAGATGTTATAAGAATAAGTAATATACTTGGGATTAGAAAATCTTTATAATGCATGGTCGGCGTTCATCATGTAAATTCAAAATTTGACAAATAACCCTGTTAGGCATGCCAAATTCATAATAGTCATAATCAAACACAGCACTACAGCAGACAAGTTTGATTTATTATTAGAGAGAAAAAAAAAAAACAAAAAAACAAGAAAGCAGATACTCCAAATTCCAAATGGAAGGTGGCGGTGAAAATTTTCTTAGCTTAAAATTCCAGATTCTTTAGTTATGTGGTTGAAGATTTGACTTGCCATCGAAATCAAAGAGAGACAATGATATACCTAGAGATCTGTATTTGTATGTCATCTAAAGCATGCAAACCGCATTTTTCTTGCTAAGATTCCTTAAAGTGCAATAGCGACATCCACCAAGATTCTTGGGATCCTCAAATATTCTTGGCGGATTCTCTCTAAAGATACTCACTTTTTTGAGAAAAAAAATGAACAAAAGAAAAAAAAAATCTCTAGAGTAATTAACTTACAGAAGAGGGAGGGAGCATGGTTGTAGAATAGACAGTCTTCATGAATTCATCCAAGTTTCGATCACACGAAGCATTATCGGTTGCATCTTCCAAACCATAATCCAGAATTCCTCTCAGTCCACTATCCCAGAGCCTTTGAAGCGTTTGTGATGCCTCATCCAAGTTCTCACCTGCGCAAAAATGTTCATAAAATGTGTGTTTGACACTTGCTAATATAGCTTTGTTTAGGACCTTATTTTTCATCATTCTAGACTTCATCACCATTGTTCCCATGTCTACAATAGGACCAAAAGAAGCCATTTGGAGGTTTAACAATGATCTAAACAACTCGGGGGTGGACATCGACGAAAACAGACTGTCACCATCATCTAGACTCAGAGGAGAAGGAATTGGCTTTTGTAGATCTAATAGTGGAGTTGTAACTTGATGACTGAAGGATCTTACAACATGAGGGAAGGTTTGAAGGAGTTTTGGAGACACTCTGATTATTGCCATCCTTTCTTCTCTCTCTCTCTCTCTCTATGCAGAGAAGTTGAAGGATATAGTTTGCTTTTATAGACGAGAAGTCTTTAAACTCTTTGCCTTGCTATGTCGTCACCTTTCCCATATTTTTGACAACTTGTATTAGAAATAATCCCAAATATCGCTTTTTTATTGAGAGAATCCCTTTATACTGAGAGATTCCTTATTCTTCAACTTTTAGAAACTAGTATTCAAAACATGGAAAGTTTGGCCATTGGTATTCTCTTAAAAGGAGATAAACGTTATTCATGTGGCTATGAATTAAACAAAGATGATTTCATGGTGGATTAAGCATGCATAGTGATGCGTGGTGGACTAAGCTAATAAAAAATTGTGGCAGAAATGATCCAGTTAATTAATTGTAAAACTAAGTATATTGTCAATGCTTCCATCCATTGTCAATTGTGTACGTAAACAGATAATATATAAGCGCCTAGACCTAGGATTCAGAATTTTGCACATTTTGCGTATTAAACTTAATTTTACACAAGTGTTGACTACATACTATTTGAACTTTTCTATGTATCCAAGGTGGTTTGGATGTATTATGCCTCAAAAATAAGTTTAGGATTTTGCTTTGATAAAATTTGTTAAATTATTTGGCAACAACTTAGTATTTTAGTAACTTTGGTATATAACATTAGCAACTTCTTTTTATCCTATCTTTGTAATTTATGGGTGTGAATTATACAGTCATCAGATCATACAAGGGATTAGTTATTTTGTTCGTGCCTGCGACACTCCTTATAATAACATGCTTTAGACACGTCGCCAACAGATCTAGCACCATGGCAGCGTGTTGATCGCATATGCTAACATGCTTTTCGCCCAATGCTAACCACACATTCGTTCACTTAATTACTTTGTTTTTTTTAATTAATTATCTGCTTAATTATATAGTTGTGTCTGATTAGGATTGCAAATGTTTTGTCTCTGTCTTCTCTTCTTAACTCTTCTATTGGAGACCATATAAAGTTGAAGGTTGACATGGACCAATATTTTTGTCGAGGAATGAATTGAAGGAACAAAAAAATGTGCTTTGTATAGCTACCCACTCAATTTCTCGGATCAATTTGGCAATTAATCTCGAATCATATATATCACCTTATTTGTTGGCAAAAATCTATCTTTCTTTCTACTTCTCTTTTACTGTTTTCTTAAATATGGGAACATATAGGCAATGTCCATGTAAAACTTCTTCCTCGTGGACAATGAATTAGTTTGATTTCCAACCAAGACAATATCGGGGTTGTCTAAGTAATAGGCTCCTTAAAATAATTAAATGTATGCTAATGTAGACAATTAAATCATCCATACATGAGGTTATTTGCATGAAAATTTTATATTAAATCAAACAGTTTGATAAATCAGTTGATTCTCAAATGCAGAAGCTTTGATATCGTGCATATTTATAGAGAGACAAACTGTGCTTATCATCTAGCAAGGTTGTGCCCATGGGTAGAGTTTATCGAATTTACACCAAGCTTGTTTGCGGAAAATTAAAGAAAATATTATAGGAAGATGCTCATGAGAAAGAATGTCTAAGTTTTGTGGTCCTACAACCCCGTTGAATTTTTAAAATAAATAAATTTTGACTATGGAGTCACATAAACCTTTTGTCAGGGGTGACACTCACGCTCTCAATCCTCGCTCAGATCTGATGTGTTTTGATGGATTCTTCTCAAATCCCCAATCTATACCCCGATTTCAAAATTTAGATCTCCGCTCTGACGACTTGGGGCTTTTGTTATCAATTTACCGCTTTATGGTTTTCGAAACTTCACTTCCAAAATTTGAATCATTGCAAATGTTTTTATTTCATCGAACATTTGATTTTTGTAATGAGTATTTATATATTGATGTATATTATGAAAAATATTTTGTGCACATAATAATTTTCATTTTGCATATATACATATATAAAGTGAGAAATCTAACAGTTACCCTATCGTAGCCGTACACGTGGCATGGCCCAATCCTAACACGAGAGAGGCTTCAAGGCGAATCCATTCTTAAACCATTGTTCAACCCTTACGTCAAGCGCCCAAGCCCAAATCACGCCAGCCCACGTGACACAGATCTTGGAGCTTGGCCCAGGACACGGATCTGTGAGCTGTCGCACGCCCGAGACCTACTCGCACGAATAAACTCTTAGCCCAATCAAACATTGGGTCCTAAACAGAGCCAAGTGTCGAAAAGACTCAGTCATGCACATGTAAGATTATGGGTGAGATCTCCTCCCTCCATCACGCCCCCAATATTAGGGACACTTGTGGAGGGAACGATCGCTACTTAAGGTGAGAAAAGGGAAAAAGAAATGTACGCATACACATTGCTAATTACATCTAGTATTCATTCTTCCTTGTACCGTTACCTGACTTGAGCATCGGAGTGCTTTCGGCCACCACAACGGTGGTCTCTGGCTCATCGTTGTTCGTTTTGCAGGCTCGAGATAAGCAAGGACAGATTTGGACGCATCAGTTTGGCGCCTGTGAGAATAACAAGTTTTCTTTGAAACGAACATATAAAGTTATTTCTAGCTAAGCAGAGCATCAAGACATGGTCACCAGCACTGGATCTCGAACATTCAACAACATGCTCTTGCCGGAGAAGCCCAACCACAGGGCCAAATCAATATGATCGAGGAAGCTGAACAATCGCACGACCTTGCATAAGTCAAATCCTGCTCCACCGGGATCACCTAGCATGGGTGGTAGAAAGGCTCAGTCGGGATCGATAGCAACAATCTAAGACCAACCAAAATCTGGGGAGGTCCTAGACCTGGGATGACGCACGAGAACGCATCTAGGAAGGTGTAAACCTCCTCGAAGAGGAGCAAAGATCTTGTTAAGAGGGGAGCCTAAAAGAAGATGAGGATCATGGGGACCATGCTTCAAAGACAAACAACCCCATGGCCAAGAACCCGCTACGACTAGGAGCGGTCATTCCTAATATCATGTATGATCTCATTGTCCCTCATTATCGGAAGAGATCATGAGTGCCCCTCTTCAGAACAAGTTCCCCCCCCCCCCCCCCAAAGCTCGAGTTTTATGGCGGAACATCAGATCCATCATATCATCTATCATTACCACCATGTGATAGCACTTAAAGAAAGTTCAGAAGTCATCATGTGCAGAATTCTTTCCACCAACTTGAAAAAGTTATGCTGACCTGGTTCCACAGTCTCTAGCTAAGATCTATTGACTCGTTCCAGGTCCTGGCGAAGGCATTCATCATCAGGTTCATCGGGAGCCAACTCATTAGAAAAGGGCTCCACTATCAGCTGAGCCTCAAACAGAAGCACGACGAAACCCACGGGGAGTATGTCACTTGTTTTAACGATGAGCTGAATTTGATCATTGGTTGCAGTGACGACACGTCTGTCACCGCTTTCACTTCCGACCTCCGAAGAGGTCAGTTTTACAAATTTCTCACCTTGGAACCCTAGTGGATATGGCGGGTCTATTAAAATGCGCCCAAAAGTACATCGCCTTGAAGGAAATGTTGGTGGCCAAGAAGGGGGATAACGAGGCAAAGCACTTTTTCAGAGCCAAAGACAAGGACGAAAGGCGAGAACAATAAGCGAAAATAGTGCGAAAACCAAGATGGGTTTGGCCAAGCAAAGCCATACAAGGCCAGCGACTCCAAGTACCCCTATTACACTTCGCTCAACTCCAGTCTGCCAGATATTTTATCCGTCATGAAAAAAGGGGAAGACAACAAATGGCCATCGAAACTCAAAGGGAGTCCTTCAAAACGTGATAAAAACAAGCATTGTTCTTATCACAAGTAGATAGACCACAATACCAAATACTATAGAAACTTCAGAGATGAGATCTCAATTTTTACTATTTCTTTCTATAGACTTTAGAATGTTAGAGTGATCTCTCATTATTTGTTCATCCTATGTCTGTAGCCTATCTGCATAAATTGGTTTTTGTGTTAAAGGTGTATGTTAGAAAAAAAAAAAAAAAAAAAAGATAAAAATAAATTGCTTAAATATTATTCTGGTAAATGCATATATTGTTAATATCTTGGTCAATCGACCAGAATACTAGTCTGACTATGTATAGTTTTCTGCAATGTTATGATAGACCTTGAACATAACAAAATCTGTGATGGAAGAAATATTGTGTTGATGGATCCTTGAGTGGGACTTTGTGCACTACAAGAAAACTGTATTTTAGCGACGGTCGCCAAAGGTATACAGCGACGGTTATGACTGTCGCTAAATAAAACAGCGACGGTTACAAAACCGCCGCTAATAAAGGCGTCACTAGGTCATTCAACGACGGTTTTAAGCAACCGCTGGCATAACCGTCGCTAAATACTATACAGCGACGGTTTAATGTAGCGATGTATTTAGCGACGGTTATAAACCGTCGACAAAATTCAATGAACAATCCAACTTTTTGCCTTTTAGCGACGATTTGCAACCGCCGCTAAATTCCCTTTGATAATTCAAATTTTTTTTACCATATAAAAATCATATTTTTCAACCTGTAGTGTTTTCTTTTCATTGGGTGCAGATAATTTATCCAACATATGCAATACAACTTTTAGACTCAAATCAAATATAAACAACGACACTAAACTAAACTCATATGATATCATCATCATACATTAAGAACTTTAATTTCATTTCAAAATCAATATTATACATGGTCTAGAAGAAAATTACAAATTAAAATTGTTACAAATTGTCAATGGACATAACCAAATTTTCAAAAAAACAATATTACAATCACAACAAAGCCAGTCCGATCTCACTCTGTTTTTGTTCCACCTTCCCCGTCTTTGAGGTGCTCTTTAAGTGTATGAACTTTGATTTCCCATTATTCACCATCCCATGCTGGATTCATTTCTGGCAAATTGTAGTCCTCGGGTCTCAATGACAACTCGAAATCTGGGAGGTCAGGCAATGAATTGAGAGCTCTGCAGAAAACCATGCAATTGAGAGTCCAGTTACTAAATATCCATGCATTTTCAAGTAGGAGAAAACAAAGTCTGCTTACTTCTCTTGCTCTAACAGGTAACCATACTTTTGAGATTTCTTCGATGCAATGTCTGGAATTTTGTGATACAAGTGCTTCATAACACCCCATAGTGGAGCAGCCCTGCAAAACAAGTAAACAAAGAACATAACAAAAACAATATAACAACCAAAGCTATTCAAGTAGAATGTTAGGGTGAGAAAAGAGAACTGAAATTGATTGCAACCTAGTCACTGGACTTGCAACGCAAAAGGATATTCAAAGCAAAAAGATGTTATACATATATACCTGTAAATCTAAGATAAGCTAATATTCAAAGCAGAGAAAATGCAAAGCACAGAAAAAGCAAAAAGATGTTATACATATGTACCTGTAAATTGATTGCAAAATTCAAAGTAGAGGAAAGGCAAAAAGATAAGCTAATATTCAAAGCAGAGAAAATGATAATCATAGTTGAACAAAGGAAGGTGTTATACATATGTACCTGTAAATCTAAGACATTAAGTCAACCAAAATAGTCAAAATCAACATACCCGTCTGTGCTTCTCAATGATTGATTCCCACCACTGCAAAATCCCAAACTATTCCAAAGTTCCTTGAACATATCAGTCTTCCTACATACCAATGAACACAAGAAACATAAACAGCTCAGGAAATCATAGTTTGTTAACTAAGGAGACAATTCCACTATCATAGTTTGTTAACTCAGGAAATCATAGTTTGTAAATCTTCTCATATCAGCTGATTTCTGCAGTTTCTTTCCAATATGAGCATTTTGTTTATCTACTTTAGGTTGAATTCATCTCAGAATATACACAAACATGTTATAATACTTATCTAGGCTTTGTTTCACACACACAAAGAAGAAGGCAGTCATCGATATCTTTGATTTGAACGCACTTCTTAAAGAAAACACACAGCCTTATTAACCTGCTAGCTAGTTATTGTATCACTAGCTACCTAGTTTACCAATTAATTAAGAAGATCAAACTTACACTTTCTTGGATATTTCACTTGCATCTCCAACCAGCTTTTCTTCCTGCCTGTCCTTCTTACTCTTCCCTGAATCTTCTTCAGCAGCCACCTCCGCAGAAGATGAAGACATCGAAGAGTTTGGGGTGGCTGGAATGTGATCAATGCCAAAAGGTCTTGTTCCTTGACATTTTGCTAAAGCTTAAGAGCTATATTTTCTCTGTCAATCAAGACTGTGTAAACACTAATATCATCATGAGACAGAGGCTTCCATGCATAAAAGATAGAAACAAAAGTAGGTTTGCTGTTAAAGAACAGAAAAAAAAAAAAAAAAAAAGGAAGATTTAATGTTAAATATCACATCCCACTCAGTGATGTTAGTAGTCTGGAATGAACTCTGCAAGGGGTTCAAGTGGAATGATTGAATTTCTACTTGTGTTTCTTACCATTGTTTGCAACACATCACAATAAGCTCCGCGAGTATGCCGCAATGACACTCTTATGGTCAATGTGTTTGGACCACTGGACTACTGTAGTACTCAATAACACCATGTTGCCTTTCCACAATGTGGTTTTTTTTTAACAAGTGCCACATTTTTCACTGATCAAGTGATCATTGTCAAACTTAGTTAATTTTGGCAGATTTATTCTCAAGTCCTTGACAATCCGTCAGACTTTAGTGAACAATCCAGTGCACTACCTATAATTGCAGCTTCATAAAACTTTACAAATATTAAACCACAGATGGTGCCATTATGCAAGTTTCCACTGCTCTAATACAGCTCGTTTACAGATGTAATGCCCATTTCTTCCCCTCCAGCCCCCAGGCTTCACAACCCTCTTAAATCAAATAAAACCTTTATACCCAAATTCTCAATTGGTCTCACTAAACCTAGACACACAATCTGTAATTTATATGGTTTATACCCCAACTGAATTCAAACCAATAAAATAATGTCAATGCAGAGAACGAATTCTTGTCACAAAAAAAATCAAAACCAGAAATATACTACAACCAAAACCCAGATTAGAATTTCATTTATGAAACATGAACGCAACATCCTAATAACTTAAACTTGTCATACCAACACAGACTTGCAAAATTTAAACCCAAATGGAACTCAAAAGCTTAAGATAGTAAACCATACAACAATCCAACATATCTAACTCAATTTCATAGATTGACCTAAGCAAAAAAAAAATTTTAAAAAAAAATACATACACATATATAAGTGGATAAAAAAAACTCACCCAAATCGAGATTTGAAATCCGAAAATCCCCTTGAACAACTCCTTATTCCTCTTCACCTCAATTGGACACACAGTCCCTTCTCGCCAGCCACGACCACAACGCTCGCCTAATCGCATGCCCAACACCACATCTCCAGCAGCCTCGCCTTCCATTTCTTCTTCGCACAATCTTCATCTCTCTTTCGCCTGACCTCTCTTTGTCACCGTCGCCAATAGGTCGTCGCCCTTTCTCTCTCGTCATGCACACAGTCGAAGTAGCTTGCACAGCAGAAGCAGAGATTGTGAGGAGGAAGGAGGACGCCAGAGCAGGTGGAGGACGCACATAGGGGACGCCAGAGCAGGTGGAGGACGCACGCAGAAGAAGAAGTTGAACCAGATGGGTTTCATTGACTGACTGATGAGTGATGATTTCGATTGTTGATTGTGTTGAGGGACTAATCAATTGATCAATAACTTGTAGCAGGGGTTGCGATCGATCGAGGGAGGAGAGGGGTTGGGGACGATCGAACGAGGAAGTGAGCTTCTTGTCCCTGGACCCAAGAGCATCGGCAATGGCGATATCCTTAAGATCCAAATCGAGAGTGGTGGGCATAGATCGGGACTTCTTTGCAGTCTTCTTGGCCGAGTCTTGCGAATCATCTTTTTTGGGTACTCTGAGATCCCAGCCACCATTTTTAGTTTGCCTCTCCTTCCTCCACTTCTCTTCTCCCTTACTCCTCTAAATTACTTAGGTTTAGGGTTGAAACCTCATCCATTGGATGGTATCAAGATCTAAAATTTAATCAAGATTTATTAATTGCACCTCATTTGCCCCTTTTCCCACCACGCCGAATCTAGACCAAGCATATAACGACGGTCAGCACAGCCGCAATTAACCACAACCGTCGTTAACCAATATAATTTAACGACGGTCAAAGAAACGTCGTTAAATAAAGCATTTAGTGGCGGTTTTTGCGAACAGTCGCTAAATACCAGCCGCTAAATTCCCATTTTCTTGTAGTGGTGGTTGTGTTTGGTGTTGGAATGGTGAGGGAGAGCTCACAATAAAATAAAATAAAACTAAAGAAATAAACATGGGCATAAAAAAATGAATATGAAAATTAAGTTGTCTATTTCAAAACTGTGTTAGAGATTAGTGAAAGAAATGAATATGAAAATAATAAAGAGAATTAAGTTGTCTATTTCAAAACAGTGTTAGAGATTAGTGACATCCTATAAAGCTTCAATTTTTTTATTATACTAGGGTGTCGATGCGCTCTACGTGTGCGGATATTCAATATTTTTTTTATTACAAACTTTCAATAATAAGTAAAAATTATTATTGAAATTCTAAACAAATAACTATTTATAATTGTAAGGGCTTATGTATATTTTAAAAATAATTAAGTGCTTCGAATAAATGATGTTAGGGGCTTAGGTATAATTAATATTATTTAAGACGGGTGAGTTTTTATCGTAAATAATCTAATTTTGGGAGGGTTTAAAATGACAACAGTACCCTTGGCCACTATTCACCTCACTATTGATCAGTTTTGTAAATATGATAGAGTGGGAAGTGCATTTTGGGCATTCCAAAAATTAAGACAAAATCCACAAAAACATTGTTCCTAAGGGACCTATCATTATATTGTATAGTTCAAAGTAGTAAAGAGAGATGAGTTGATTAGTTTATGTGTATAATTTGAATGGGTTAAAAGTGGGGATGAATCTAACCATACCCCCAATTCAATCAATGGTGGTTATAAGACTTTTTATTTATTTATTTATTTTATAATTGATATGACAATGAGTCTACAAGTGCTTGAATAGATTTCGAGGTCCATGGTTTGAGATGTGTGAAGTGAGGTGGGAACAATTTAATAATCGATGCATTACAAACACCTTCCTTATAGTTTAATTCTGACATTGTTGTGAAATTCAGTTAGCTTAGAGTTTAGATGACAAGAGACTGAGTGAGACTCTATTAACCATTTAATTTATGAGTTGGTTTATTCTTGATCTTTGACATCTCGATTTCATTGTTGTTGCTAAGTCTATAATATTTAGAAATCATGTCGTGGGAGTATAGTGTATTTTTGTGTTTCTATTATGTTTTTCATATTTTGATGTATGAATCATATCCTTAGTTCACTATAGGTTTATATTGGGTGTGGAAACAATTGGTAGACTGATTCCATCTAGAAAATATTTTGTTATCTTTATATGAACAAATATTATGGAATGCCAGCAACTAGTGTAAATATTGAAAACCTGTTAGTATTGATTAAGGATGATTCTAAGAAAGAACGGAATTTGTGCATGTCATCTATGGAGGTTGATTGACTAAAATACTGAGTATTTAAATGTCTTTTAAGGAGGTTTGGGTATTATCAGATGCAGTGTGGTTAAATGTCAACTCCTTATTTGAAGAAAAAAATGAATGTCGAATTAATTAATTTAACCTTAGGCTCTTTGGTTTAGGCAAATATGTTTCATTTTGATCTCCTGTATTGTCGCAAATCTTGATACCTCTGTTGTATTGAATTCAATTGATTTAGAGTTTGAATGATAAAGACACTGAGTTGACTCACTAGTTTATGTGATGTGTTAATTGGGGACTAGGTTTAGTCAAAATAACCTGGGACAATAGATCCAATAAATTTGTAACCAAAACTCTTGGATTTGAAACATTTCGGCCTAGCAATTTTTCTTATGCAATAAATTTTGTGAACTTTAGGCTGGGCCCAACTCTGTTAATAAATCAATATCTTTACAGCTTTTGCCATCACCCACTCTTTAAAAGCCTGGGTTGGGATGAATATTTGTACCTTAATAATGAAACCCAACATGGACTTGGGTTTGGGCTTAGTTTGACTAAAATGATTTGAAATTTATTTGGGGAGTATTCATCATTTGAGGAGATGAATTGGGTATTTATATTGTTATTGTTATGCGTATTTGTATGATTCGCTTATGGCTCGAATTGTATTGTCATGCAACTAGACTTGTTAAGGAATATGAATTTCCTATATTGAATGGACTTGATCGTCGTTTTATTAAAAAACACTAGTTTATGAAAAATGCTAGTTTCTCAAAAGAATGGGTGAATATTGTGGTTGATTTGTTTATGACTAGAGTATGCTCTGTGCCTTTGGCACTCCACATAATTTTATCTTTGCTAATTATTTTGTACTGAACACTTCCGTCACTATCCTCATTTTTGCTCTCAATCAATATTGAAGTGTAAGCTGATTCTAAGTGTAAGCCTATTCAGTCAAATTTAAATCAGTTGAGGAAAAACTTTAAACGCCGAAAATAAGTTCTCCCCCAATCTTTGAATTCGCCAAAACATGAAATTTAGGGTTTATTGTTTAAATGTGCATTAAGATGTCCGACTCATTTTTTCTGGTATGATCGGCCTGTCTCATTGCTTTTTAAAATATTAAAGAAGTGTAATACATTATACATTTTTAATATTTTGGGCATTGTAGTGATCATTGATTTTGTTCGAAAGATCTTCAAAAATGCATTTCAACGATACTAATTTTTATCAAGATCCGACAACGATGTAGATAGTTATGATGATTTATATTTTGCTAAAAGGAAAACACAATATTTTCTCTATCCGCCACATGTACATTTCACCAACTTTTTTAAAAAAACTTCATTATTTTTGCCCTTCAACCTGTTTTATATTTACAAATATGCCATCATAGAAAATGAATCTCAATCCTCAAATTCAATACATTTCCCAACTTTCAATCCTAACCATCTTTTATTTCTAATCCTTTCGATTTGACTTTGTCCCAGTCAACAATGAATAGTAAAACACCACTTTGAATTGTAATATAGATTGACAAAATGTCACCGTAAAAGAGTTTTGAGAATTAGTTGATTTTATTTTTTGTGATCTTTTCCACAACTCCGAAAAATAAAAGTGAAAAGAAATGTGAAAAAGAAAGAATGAACGAAAAGTATGATTTCAGTATACAGACTTGATTGTATACTTGTATATGATTTAGTATGCAGACTTATTTGCATACTAGGTACATCATTTCTTGTGCATTCAGATGTATGCCTAATGATGGTATACTTTGCCATGATCGAACTTCGGGTGAGATGGCATGTTCCTCAATGTGGCACTACACATGGGACATGTACGCTCCAAGTGGTTTCGAAAGCAAGGGAGCCACACTTGGGTGAGGTGTGTGTCACGCCCCGACCAGCCACAACATCATAATATAACACATTCTTGATACGAGAATGAAACGGAAATAAAACTACGATAAAAATTTGAACAAAATAAGTATATTTGATTCGCCCCGTACAGGGTGGACACGACCACACAGCACAAAACGCGCCTACAACGAAAAACAGAGCCTAAGCGCCACGATCAGCAGGAACACCAACACTGCCTACACTCCAATAGAAGCACACCCCTTGCGGGGTCAGCAAAGCACAAAGCTAGCTGGTGCGAGCGAACTAAATAGAAATAACAAAATAATAAACAAGGAAAATTCATGCCACACAACAATGAATAAGCAACAAGTTCTAAAGTCTAAATCACACCGTGTCTCTAAGGATAATGTTTCTAAGTTCAAGCAACAACACAAACATTTCAGATTCCACAATAACTACAAGTTTACGATATATGCCGATCATTACACGTGATTCAAACATGGTAAATATCAAGCGATGAAAATAAAGACAATCTCATAGTTCTTCCTAGTCTCCTAGGTATAGCAATCAAGTCGAAACCAAACATCCTGTAAAATTCTGTATAAGTGTCTCATATCGTAGGTATCCGCATACCCTACGAATGTGTCTCACCCAGACACATCCCACAACGTGCACCAGTACCACTTCGGGCTTGTTTGTATCCTAATGGGGTGCCATCTGCCAGGATACAAACTCTAACATCCCGAACGACTGGCCTAACACGGCCAACCTAACACAATCAAACTCAAGCGCGCTGGGAGGGAAAGCGAGTAATCTCCAAAGCACATCCTCCGGGACCCTTCCTACTGCACTCTATAGTGGCAAGTGCGTGCGGGAGCTCACCGCACCTCAGCAAGCTTGCCACATGCAATAGCGTCCACAATGTCAGGTGCGAGTCATCTCAAGCACCATCCCACTCACGATGAGAGCAAACTCCTAAGCATCGGCACAACAAGCATTATAGTGGGGTAAAGACACTTATACTAACATCCACATGCACAAATGACGAGTCTGTGCATAATCAATGGTAACAGACGTGCAATCATAAACAATTCAGCAATATTTTATAAAACCACGACTATGCCAGGGTCCCAACATGACCCAATTCACCACAATAAATTTATTCGAGTCGATTATCATACATGCTCAAGACTCGGCAATCCACGATAAAACATGACATACTATGCAAACTTGAAAACGAAGCATACAAGTCCAATGTCATTACACCAAAGCTTAAACACACCAAAATTCATTCACTATTTGATTTCATTGAAGTATATCATGCTTTCAGGAAATCCAATACATAATTCATTCACAAATAACCAACACAATTATCGAAATATCTGCAAACCCCAAATTTCGGACTTGGATTCAATTATACACAATCGACGGTATAATGTAAAAATTAAATTATGGATTTCAAATAATTATTTCTCAAAATAAATATTATAATTCCACTCACCTGGGCGGAATGGGTTTTCAAAACCCAATTCCTACCGGTCAAAGCTCCTAACTCGCAAAACCACGAATGCGGGACGACAAAAATTTTTAAAACTGCAAGGCGGACTCGAAAATGAGTAAACTAGCCGAAAACTGAAAAAATAAATAAATTACAAGCGGCACGTGACTGAAAGAAAAACTTACAGGCAATAAAAATTCGGCAAACACCCCGCCGAAATCCAAAGTTTGGCAAAAATGCGCCGAAACCCTCCCTACTCCGGTTTGATTGCCTCCAAACTGCACAATAGGCCGGAAATGGGTCTAAGAACACTCGGAGTCACGAATGCAACGCTCACCCACGCACCCAAAGCCCGGATTCATGCCGAAGAATCCTCAAAACGAACATGCACCCTGATTTTTTTGAAAAATTCGGCCAACCCTAAAATCAACCTTGCATGTCGGTTCTAAGGGCTCCCAATGACGCCACCAAGGCCCCTCCACGGCTGATCGGAGCTACAGAAACCGATCAAACAAGCCAACACCAAACCCAAATGTGAAAACTGATTTTTTTTTTTTTTTTTTTTGAGAAAAACCAACAGAGAAACGAAGAGGGGAAGAAATGAAGGACAATGGCGAGATTCCACGAAGGAAATCGCTCAACCTCCTCGAATGAACCCGACGAACAGCGTCGCTGTGAGAGAACCTCGCGCAGAAGAAGAAAAAAGGAAAAGAAGGAGAAGAAAGAAAAGGGGGGGGTGGTCTCCTAAAGGGTGGGTGGCTATGTGCCCCCACCACCTCTACTGAGTACATCCCTGCCCGAAATCTTTTTTTTTCTAAAACGCAGATATTACATCATACACACCTTAAAAGAGATCTCGTCCTCAAGATCGGACAAAAGCCACGACAAGAAAACCTAGGCGAACAGCTCAGGGTATTTCTGTCTCATCTGGTCCTCCAGCTCCCAAGTCACGTCACCCGCTCGGTGGCTCCACTGAACCTTCACTAACTTCACTGTCCTCCGACGAAGTTGTTTCACATCATCATCATTAATGGCTACTGGCCTCACTGGATACGTCAACTCATCCGAAATCTCCACCTCAGCAGGCTCTATAATTTGTGACGGGTCTGCCAAACACTTTCGCAACATGGATACGTGAAACACGTCGTGGAGACCTGACATACTCTGCGGCAAAGCCAATCTGTAAGCCACTGGTCCAATCCTCTCAGTAATCTCATATGGCCCTATATACCTCGGTGCAAGCTTCCCTCGACTTCGGAACCTAACAACTCCGCGCATCGGGGAAACTTTCAGAAAAACCCTGTCACCAACATCAAACTCTAACTCCTTACGCCTCCTATCAGTGTAACTCTTATGTCTACTCTGGGCTGTCAACAACCGTGCTCTAATCAACTCAATCTTCTCAGTAGTTTCTCTGATCACATCCAGCCCCATCACAACTGACTCTCCAATCTCTGCCCAACAAACAGGGGACCTACACGGTCGTCTGTAGAGTGTCTCAAATGGTGCCATGCCAATACTTACGTGGTAGCTGTTGTTGTACGCAAACTCGCATAACGGTAGGTGATCTTCCCAACTGCCCCCGAAGTCTAAAATGCATGCTCTAAGCATGTCTTCCACTACCTGATTCACTCGCTCAGATTGGCCATCTGTCTGTGGATGATAAGTTGTACTCATGTCCAATCTAGTACCCATAGCTTGCTGAAAGCTCTGCCAGAAGTGGGCTGTGAAAAACGGATCTCTGTCGGATACAATCGAGACAGGCGACCCATGAAGGCGGACTATCTCCCGAATGAACAACACTGCTAGACTGTCTGACGTTCGATTCATGCTAACAGGAATGAAATGTGCACACTTCGTCAACCGATCAACAATGGCCCAGATCGACTCATTATCTTTCCTCGACCGTGGAAGTCCATCGATGAAATCCATAGTGATATACTCCCACTTCCACGTCGGGATATCCAATGGATGCAATAACCCAGACGGTCTCTGATGCTCGGCTTTCACCTGCTGACAAGTCGCACACCGTGCCACAAACTCTCCAATATCTTTTTTCATGCCACGCCACCAGAAAAAACGTCTCAAATCTCGATACATCTTTGTTCCACCGGGGTGAATGGTGAAACGAGATCTATGAGCTTCCTGCAAGATATCTCTTCGCAACTCCTCATCAGATGGAATACAAAGTCGCTCACGAAACCGCAACCCTCCATCTGAACCCACCGACCAATCGGTAGGGCACTCATCCAATGTGTCCACTACCAAATCTGCTATCTGCCTCGTAATCACTGGATCAGAGGTCTGTCTCTCCACCACTCTACTGATCAACGGAGGATAAACTGCTAAACCCGCTATCATGCTGCCTTCTGTACTGAAAGTGGGCTGAACTACAAATGAAACTAATGTCTCAAGTGTTTGATACTCCTGAATCATCATGGTTGCCATCACTGCATGTCGCCTACTCAAGGCATCTGCAACTACATTGGCCCTACCAGGCTGTTACTGTATCTCGAAGTCATAGCTGCTAAGGAAATCAACCCATCGTTGTTGCCTCATATTCAACTCCCTCTGAGTGAATAGGTACTTCAAACACTTGTGATCTGTGAACAACTCGAACCTCTCACCATACAGATAATATCTCCAGATCTTCAAAGCAAAGACTACGGCTGCCAACTCTAAATCATGTGTCGGATATCTCCGCTCGTGGGGTTTCAACTTTCGAGATGCATAGGCGACGACCTTCTTGCCTTGCATCAACACTCCACCCAATCCTGTACCGCAAGCACAGTAAATACCACCAGTCGGCTACCAAGTGTCAGAATAGTCAACACTAGTGCTAAAATCAACCGAAGCTTCAAAGTTTCAAAAGTTTCTTCACACTTTTCTGACCATACAAAAATAACATTCTTCCTAGTTAACTGAGTGAGTGGTGCCGCAATCAGGAAAAATTTCTCGATAAATCGTCGGTAATAACCAGCCAAACCCAAAAAACTACGAAACTCCATCACACTACTCGGTCGTCTCCAAGACTTCACTGCTTCGACTTTCTAGGGATCCACTGCAATACCTCCACTAGAAATGACATGCCCGAGAAATCGAACTTCAGGCTCCCAGAAATGACACTCACTGAACTTCGCATACAACTGATTTTCTCTAAGTGTCTGCAAAACAATGCGAAGGTGCTCTCTGTGCTCCGCTAAACTTCTCGAGTACACTAACATATCATCAATGAAGATTACCATAAACTTGTCCAAGTATGGACTGAACAATCTATTCATCAAATCCATGAAGAAAGCTGGTGCATTTTTCAATCCAAATGGCATGACTGGAAACTCATACAAGCCATAACGGGTCCGAAAAGCGGTAATTGGAACGGAATGTTCCTCAACTCTCATGCGATGATACCCAGACTACAAATCTAATTGTGAAAACACTACGGCTCCCTTCAACTTATCCAATAGATCATCAATTCAAGGCAATGGATACTTATTCTTGATGGTCACTTTATTCAGATCTCAATAATCTATGCACATCCTCAATGATCCTTCCTTCTTGGATACAAATATTGTTGGAGCTCCCCAAGGTGAATTGCTCGGACGAATAAACCCCTTACGAAGCAACTCATCAAGCTGTACTTTCATCTCTTCCAATTGCTTAGGTGCAAGCCTGTACGCTGATTTAGATATAGGTGCAGTACCAGGAACCAGGTCAATCCGAAACTCTACCTCACGTCGTGGAGGGATACCAGGACTCTCTTGAAACACATCAGGGAACTCACACACAACCTCTACAGAGCTGGTGTCGGGACAAGAAATCTCAAGAGAGCTAAGAAAACTCGACATCAAAGAAACTGAATTGGGCTCACAAGCCAACACACAAGGCGAAACATCAGGTGGCGCTAACATCACTGACCTATGCAAGCAATCAATGATCACCGGATGACTGGACAACCAATCCATCCCTAGAATCAAATGATAGCCCTCAAAACCCAAAACAATAAAGTCAAACACAAAGTTGTACCCCAACAAGGAAAACTCGAAACGGGGACAATATTCCCACAACCAAATCGAACTGCCCAAGGGAGACACAACGCACAAGGGCTCCGGCAAAGGCACTACCTCAAGGTTGTCTCTAACAACCAACTGTCTAGAAATAAAAGACCTAGATGCTCCTGTATCGAAAAGAGCCCTCAACAGGGAAGACGACGAATGCACAAAACCTGGCACACAACACATGTATCCCGAATCACATAACAACACACTAACATGCAATTTTTCCTACGCATAATGCACATAACACAAATCTTACTACATCTGGCACACACAACGACAATAAAAAATAATAATAACATACCCTCAACATTTTCCTGAGCGGGAATAGCTGCTAGGCGAACAGGCGGTGCTGGGAGAGGGACTCTCTGACCAATTCCAGGCGCAAGTGCTAACTGTCCCTGAGGCGCCCTCTGCTGTGCTGGTCCATCCCTATTCTGAGGACAAAGTCTAGAAAAGTGCCCCAATTGTCCACAAGTATAACAAACTACATGCTCCCATCGATTTGTCTGACCTCTTGGACAGTCACGGCCTACATATCCCTCCTGACCACAAGTGAAGCAACTGCTCCTAGTTCCTGTCTGACCACCCCACCTAGGCTGTCTCTGTTGCTGCTGCTGTCGATGATCTCCTCGAGAACGTTTGTCACCTCTGCGGTCTCTGCCAGTCCTAACTGGTCCCCCTCTACCAGGGTCTCTCTGCTGGACAGCGACACGCTCTGGCTGCTGTGCCTGCTCAATTGTCTGGCTTCCTCGGCCAAACCTCTTACTGCTTTCCGAACCTCTAGCTCGTCGAACCAAAGTCTATTATCTACACTCGGCGTCCACTCGCTCCTGACTCAAAGTGACGTCCACTAATCTCTCAAAAGGACGATCAATCATCACCATCAACTGTTTCCTTAGGAACGGGTTCAGACCACTCAAAAACTTTATGTTCTTCTTCTCTGGAGTATCTATAAAACAAGTGGCATAGCGGCTCAACTGTGTAAACTCGGCCAAGTATTCAGAAACAGATCTAGAACCTTGCTGTAAATGTAGAAACATGTCCACTATCTCAGCTCTGGCAGAATCAAGAACAAAATGCTGTTCAAACACTTGGAAAAATGTATCCCACTGCATCTCTGACACATCACGGCTCTGCCTCACTGAATCCCACCAGTACATAGCCTCTCCGTCAAACTGGTGTGCTGCTAACTCAGTACGCTGTATAGGTGTCAGCACCATCCTCTCAAATATGAGCTCTACCTTACGGATCCACCGATCCGCAACTAGAGAATCTCCAGTGCCATCAAAATCTTTCACCACCCAAGCTGACGAAATCCCTGTTGCGCCGAGTAAACGGATCCTCTGACTCACTGCCCTGCCTCATATTCTGTGCCAATTGGGTCATCATTTCCATAAAAGCCTGAGAGACATCCTTTCTAGCAGTGCCTGATCCCTCACCCTGGGATCTCTTACCACATGCCATCACCAAACACCTCTACGTAAAAGAAAACACACATACAATACATCAAACAACACAACAAAAGTCCTAACTCCTCTACCCAATTCACTCAAGGAAGTGGTATATGATGATGTTCTATGTGAACCGGGAAACAATGGCTCTGGTACCTAGCTCTGTCACGCCCCGACCCGCCACGGAAATCGCAGCGTGCCGATGCGTGAACTAACCCATAACACACGCGGATCGTAACCAGCCACAACATCATAATATAACACATTCTTGATACGAGAATGAAACGGAAATAAAACTATGATAAAAATTTGAACAAAATAAGTATATTTGATTCGCCCCGCCAGAGTCATAGCGACAAAACCAATATACAAGCATCTAGTATAACAATAGAATACATCTGATAACACAGAGGAAGCAAAACATACCCGTACAGGGTGGACACGACCACACAGCACAAAACGCGCTTACAACGAAAAACAGGGCCTAAGCGCCACAATCAACAGGAACGCCAACACTGCCTGCACTCCAATAGAAGCACACCCCTTGCGGGGTCAGCAAAGCACAAAGCTAGCTGGTGCGAGCAAACTAAATACAAATAACAAAATAATAAACAAGGAAAATTCATGCCACACAACAATGAATAAGCAACAAGTTCTAAAGTCTAAATCACACCATGTCTCTAAGGATAATGTTTCTAAGTTCAAGCAACAACACAAACATTTCAGATTCCACAATAACTACAAGTTTACGATATATGCCGATCATTACACGTGATTCAAACATGGTAAATATCAAGCGATGAAAATAAAGACAATCTCATAGTTCTTCCTAGTCTCCTAGGTATAGCAATCAAGTCGAAACCAAACATCCTGTAAAATTCTGTATAAGTGTCTCATATCGTAGGTATCCGCATACCCTACGAATGTGTCTCACCCAGACACATCCCACAACGTGCACCAGTACCACTTCGGGCTTGTTTGTATCCTAATGGGGTGCCATCTGCCAGGATACAAACTCTAACATCCCGAACAACTGGCCTAACACGGCCAACCTAACACAATCAAACTCAAGCGCGCTGGGAGGGAAAGCGAGTAATCTCCAAAGCACATCCTCCGGGACCCTTCCTACTGCACTCTATAGTGGCAAGTGCGTGCGGGAGCTCACCGCACCTCAGAAAGCTTGCCACATGCAATAGCGTCCACAATGTCAGGTGCGAGTCATCTCAAGCACCATCCCACTCACGATGCGAGCAAGCTCCTAAGCATCGGCACAACAGGCATTATAGCGGGGTAAAGACACTTATACTAACATCCACATGCACAAATGACGAGTCTGTACATAATCAATGGTAACAAACGTGCAATCATAAACAATTCGGAAATATTTTATAAAACCACGACTATGCCAGGGTCCCAACATGACCCAATTCACCACAATAAATTTATTCGAGTCGATTATCATACATGCTCAAGACTCGGCAATCCACGGTAAAACATGACATACTATGCAAACTCGAAAACGAAGCATACAAGTCCAATGTCATTACACCAAAGCTTAAACACACCAAAATTCATTCACTATTCGATTTCATTCAAGTATATCATGCTTTCAGGAAACCCAATACATAATTCATTCACAAATAACTAACACAATTATCGAAATATCTGAAAACCCCGAATTTTGGACTTGGATTCAATTATACACAATCGACGGTATAATGTAAAAATTAAATTCAGGATTTAAAATAATTATTTCTCAAAATAAATATTATAATTCCACTCACTTGGGCGGAATGGGTTTTCAAAACCCAATTCCTACCGGTCAAAGCTCCTAACTCGCAAAACCACGAATGCGGGACCACAGACATTTTTAAAACTGCAAGGCGGACTCGAAAATGAGTAAACTAGCCGAAAACTGAAAAAATAAATAAATTAGAAGCGGCGCGTGACTGAAAGAAAAACTTACAGGCAATAAAAATTCGGCAAACACCCCGCCAAAACCCAAAGTTTGGCGAAAACGCGCCGAAACCCTCCCTACTCTGGTCTGATCGCCTCCAAACTGCACAACAGGCCTGAAATGGGTCTAAGAACACTCGAAGTCACGAATGCAAGGCTCACCCACGCACCCAAAGCCCAGATTCATGCCGAAGAATCTTAAAAACGAACATGCACCCTGATTTTTTTGAAAAATTCGGCCAACCCCAAAATCAACCTTGCATGTCGGTTCTAAAGGCTCCCAATGACGCCACCAAGGCCCCTCCACGGCTGATCGGAGCTACAGAAACCGATCAAACAAGCCGACACCAAACCCAAATGTGAAAACTGATTTTTTTGTTTTTTTGTTTGCAAAAAACCAACAGAGAAACGAAGAGGGAATGAAGAGGGGAAGAAATGAAGGACAATGGCTAGATTCCACGAAGGAAATCACTCGACCTCCTCGAATGGACCCGGCGAACAACGTCGCTGTGAGAGAACCTTGCGCTGAAGAGGAAAAAATGAAAAGAAGGAGAAGAAAGAAAAGGGGGGGAGGGGGTTTGTCTCTTAAAGGGTGGGTGGCTATGTGCCCCCACCACCTCTACTGAGTACACCCCTGCCCGAAATCTTTTTTTTTTTCTAAAACGCAGATATTACAGTGTGTTTGACATAAGAAGGGTAGTGTGATTGTTGAAAATAAGCGAAAAGTTTTGTGTATTTGCATGATTGTCTTGAGGGAAAAAACTAAATGCTCATTTGATCATTGAATGAGAACTACATGTCTTCCTTAAAGTAAAATTTGTTTTGTTGATATTTCAATAATGGTGTATTATTACTATGATTTGTATTGTAGTTGAAAAGAAATGGTATTTATGAGGAGATAAATTAGGAATTTCTTCATTTGTTTCTAACAATTCCATGCAGAATGGTAAGTCTACCAACTCTCTTCAGGACCAGACTTACCATGTTAAACCTTCACATTGTAAGTGTTGGATAAATAAATGTTTACTTTAAGTATAAATAAACTTATTAGTATGACAAGTTTCCCTCGTTGAGGAACTACATGTCTTTAAGTTGTTGCTTCAATTTATATAACTTATTTTATGTATTAGAGTTGAGGATTACTCATACCAACTACCTCGCTGACCCAAGTAAGTTTATGTTTCTTGGGTACGTTCTTATTGGAACATAGTCGATTAGTCTTTCTTAGGTTAAAGAGTTTTGGGAGCGGCGTTGTTGGAAGTTTACTTGTGGGGCGAACATCCCCAAAGAGTTTTTCTGGTTAGAATTTTTTTGTCTACTTCAATTTTGTTTATTTTTGTAAATGTTTCTATTGTTAAATTTTCACGTCTCGAATTTGGGGAAACAAATAATCATCATCCTACGTGGATATAAGGATTTCGTTTTCTCAAAAAATCGGGGTGTGATAGTTCCAGTAGAACTAGGAATGCTATCTTCAGAAGGAAGGAGTTCGGGATGGAGGATAATGACGAAGCTCTGAGAGTCTGACTAGACTTACTCAAATCTCGAAGAAATAGAGCTTCGGTCAGAATAGCTGCATATCAGCAAAAATGGCCCAGTACTACAATAAGAGGTTTTAAGCCTCGAGAATTCAAAATCAGCGGTTGGGTACTGAGAAAAATCCAGTCGAACACGAAAGACCCAAGAGAAATCAAGCTAAGCCCAAACTGGAAGGTCCCTACATGGTGAGAATAATCAAAGGCCCGAAACCTATTGGCTAGGAAACCTGAATAAAGAGCGTCTGAAAAGACAATGGAATGTAGAACACTTAAAGAAGTATTATCAATAAATGTACTCTTTTTAAATAATTCCATTCCATATAACTCCATGCACAAGAACAAGGCTAGTCCGACAGCAGAACCATTATGGCACAATGCGAACTGAACCCAGTCCACGAAAGTTCATCGCAAGTGACCATGTCCCGTCCATGAACGACTCACCGCTCCAAGATAACCTAGTCCGACTACAGGGACCATAATGGCGCACATCGATCGAGCCTAGTCCTATTCAGGATGTCGACAGCTTGCTACATAAGTGAACTAGTCTGCCTCAAGAACCAAGGCAACCTACATGAGAGCCGAACCCAATCCACTGAAAGTTCATTGCAAGTGAGTTCAATCCACGGATGAATCACCGCTCCAAGATAACCTGGTCCGACTACGTAGATCATAACGGTGCACATCGATCGAGTCTAGTCCTATTCGGGATTTCGACAACTTGCAACATAAGTTACCTAATTCCCCTTAGGAACCACGACAATCTATTTGCGGACAGAACCCACTCCATGGACAGCTCACTGCAAGTGGGCGAGTCCAGTCCACAGATGACTCATCGCTCCAAGATAACTTGGTCCGACTACGGGGACCATAATGGCACAAATCGGCTAAGCCTAGTCCTATTCAAGATGTCGGCAGCTTGACGCATAAGTGAGCTAGTCAGCCTCCAAGATAACCAAGGCAACCCACATGCATATCGAATCCAGTCCACAGATAGTTGACCGCAAGTGGGCAAGTCCAGTCCACAGACGACTCACTGCTCTAAGATAACCTGGTCCTGGTCCAACTACGAGACCATAATGGTGCACAACGGCCCAGCTTAGTCATATTCAGGATGTTGACAGCTTGCCGCATAAATACCTAGTCCGCCTTAAGAACCAAGACAACCCACATGCGAGCCGAAACCATTTTAGGACAATTCACTGCAAGCGGGCGAGTCCATTCCACGGATGACTCACCGTATCTAATTGATCCAGTCCACACGGACCAAGGCAACACCCCAACCACCAAGACCCAACTAAAAGGTAAGTCAAGTTGTGGTATGAAATCTAGTCCTACCAGATCAAAACGATTTCTCTATCACTTCTGTTCTACACAAAATTAATTGAAAGTACTTTGACAGGCCGGCAATGCAGATTTTACTAACCTAAATTAATAAGCTAATTTAACCTGATTGTTATACGACAAATGCATAGTTGTCTAACTAGCAGACAATGACAAATACGGGTTGATCCCATGAAGATTGAAGACACAATCGAAAACTATAATCTATTTTAACCAATTTGAAATGGGTTTATATCAATCAAAAATTCTAAACTAATGGAAGGTAAAAAAAAAAACAATTAAAAAATGAGGTTGAGTATCATAGAGAGAGATGCTAAGGCTTTCGAATCATCCATCGGGTTCATAAAATTATACTAATGTCAATTATTGTCTCCTAGCAATGTAGTGGATTGATTTTAGCAAAAATGAAAACTCGTAGCATTAATTGTCGGTTTAAGGTACAACTAATCACAGGTTTAACTAGCAATGTAATGGATTGATTTTAGCAAAAATGCAAACCCCTAGCATTAATTATTTGTTTAAGGCACAACTTATCATAGGTTGAACTAATATGAATAAAACATGCTTAAATAAAAACATAGAATAATTCTAACTACCATGGATGCATGGCATACATGGTGAAAGTAATATGTGTTTGTTCACAAATGAACCCAATGTCAAATCATACAATGCATCAGAAAACAATAAAAACCAAGAGAAATTTCTACTAAGCTTGAGGATTCATCTACGCCTGAGCGAAGGATTTAGAAGATCGTGATGGTGGTGGTCGCGGCAACAACATAGGTGATCTCCACGTCACGAATGCAATTCGGCAAATGTCGATATGTGGTGTGTGAGACCTGCGGTTTTTCAAAAAAAAAAAAAAAAAAAAAAAAAAAAAAAAAAAAGATTTTTAAAGGGCGGGGTGTACTTAGCAAAGGTGGTGGGGGCACATAGCCACCCACCCCTTTAAAACAGCACGACCCCCTCCCCTCCCCCCTTTCTTCTTCTCTTTCTTTCTTTTCTTCTTCTTCTGTTCGTTCCAGCGAGAGACGCGACGACCTCCTCGCCATTTCTCCAGCTGTTTTCGGTGGTTTTGTGGGCTTTTCTTCCCCAATTTCACCTCCTCCTCCTCCTAGGTTCGTCCTCTCCCCTTTCCCCTATTTATTTCTCAGTTGTTTTTTTTCAAAAAAAAAAAAAAAAAAATCAGTTTTCATTTGGGTTTGGGGTTTGATCGGGTTTTTAGCTCCGATCAGCCGTGTTAGGGCCTTGGTGGCATCCTTGGGAGCCCTTAGAACCGACATGCAGGACTGTTTTGTGGTTGGCCAAATTTGTTTTCAAAAAATCAGGGTGCATGTTTGTTTGGAGGGTTCCTCGGCGTGAATCCGAGCTTTGGGTGCGTGGGTGAGTCTCCTTTTCGTGACTCTGAGTGTCCTTAGACTCTTTTGTGGGCTGTGGTGCAGTTTGGTAGCGTTCAGACCGGTGTAGTGAGGGTTTCGGCGCGTTTTCGCCCTACTTTGGGTTTCGGCGGGGTGGTTGCCGAATTTTTAGTGCCTGTAAGTTTTTCTTTCCGTCACGCGCCGCTTGTATTTATTTATTTATTTCAGTTTTCGGCTAGTTTACTCATTTCCGAGTCCGCCTTGCAGTTTTAGAATTTTCGTGGCCCCGCATTCGTGGTATTGCGTGTTTGGAGCTTCGACCAGTAGGAATTGGGTTTTGAAAATCCATTCCGCCAGGTGAGTGGAACTATAATTTGTATTTTAAGAAATAAGTATTTGAAATCCTGAAATGAATTTTTACGTTTACCGTCAATTGTGTGGAATTGTACCCAAATCCGAAATTCGGAGTTTTCGGATATTTCGAGGATTGTGTTAGTTATGTGTGAATGAATTATGCATTGGATTTTCGGAAAACATGATATACTTGAATGAAATCGAATAGTAATTTTGGTGTGATTAGGCTTTGGTGTAATGACATGAGACTGGTATGCTTTGTTTTCTAGTTTGCATAGCCTATCATGTTACCGTGGATTTTCGAGTCTTGAGCATGTATGATAAGCGACTCGAGTATATTTTTTTGTGGTGAATTGGGTCATGTTGGGACCCTGGCATAGTCGTGGTTTTATAAAAAAATTGCCGAATTGTTTATGACTGCACGTCTGTTACTTTTGGTTATGCACAGACTCGTCATTTGTGCATGTGGATAGTAGTATAAGTGTCTTTACCCCGCTATAATGCCTGTTTGCCGATGCTTAGGAGCTTGCTCGCATCGAGAGTTGGATGGTGCTTGAGATGACTCGCACCTGACATTGTGGACGCTACTGCATGTGGCAAGCTTGCTGAGGTGCGGTGAGCTCCCGCACGCACTTGCCACTATAGAGTGCAGTAGGACGGGTCCCGGAGGACGTGCTTTGGAGATTACTCGCTTTCCCTCCCAGCGCGCTTGATTTTGATTATGTTAGGTTGGCCGTGTTAGGCCAGTCGTTCGGGACGTTTGAGTTTGTATCCTGGCAGATGGCACCCCATTAGGATACAAACAAGCCCGAAGTGGTACTGGTGCACGTTGTGGGATGTGTCTGGGTGAGACACATTCGTAGGGTATGCGGATACCTACGATATGAGACACTTATACAGGATTTTACAGAATTTCTGATTTCAACTTGATTGCTATACCTAGGAGGCTAGGAAGAATTATGAGATTGTTTTATTTCCATTGCTTGATATTTACCCTGTTTGAATCGTGTGTAAGGATTGACATATATCGTAAACTGGTAGTTATTGTTGAATCTGAAATGCTTGTGTTGTTGCTTGAACTTAGAAACATATCTTTAGAGACACGGTGTGATTTAGACTTTAGAACTTGTTGCTTATTCATTGTTGTGTGGCATGAATTTTCCTTGTTTATTATTCCGTTATTTGTATTTAGTTCGCTCGCACCAGCTAGCTTTGTGCTTTGCTGACCCCGCAAGGGGTGTGCTTCTATTGGAGTGCAGGCAGTGTTGGCGTTCCTGCTGATCGTGGCGCGTAGGCCTCGATTTCCGTTGTAGGCGTGTTTTGAGCTTTTTGGTTGTGTCCGCCCTGTACGGGTATGTTTTGCTTCCTCTGTGTTTCAGATGTACTATATTGTTAAACTAGATGTTTGTATACTGTTTGGTCGCTATGACTCTGGCGGGGCGAATAAAAAAAAATATATATTTATTTTGTTCAAAAATTTAGCGTAGTTTTATTTTCGTTTGTTTATCGTATCAAGAATGTGTTATATTATGATGTTGTGGCCGGTTACGATCCGCCTGTGTAGGTGTTAGTTCACGCATCGGCACGCTGCGATTCCCGTGGCGGGTCGGGGCGTGACAGAGCTTGGTATCAGAGCCATTGTTACCGGTTCACATAGAACATCATCGTATACCACTTTCTTGAGTGGATTGGGTAGAGGAGTTAGGACTTTTGTTGTGTTGTTTGATGTATGGTATGTGTGTTTTATTTTTCGTAGAGGTTGTTTGGTGATGGCGAGTGGTCAGAGAGTCCCTCTCCCAGCACCGCCTGTTCGCCTAGCAGCTATTCCCGGTCAGGGAAATGTTGAGGGTATGTTATTTTATTTATTTTTATTGTCATTTTGTGTGTGCCAGTTGTAGTAAGATTGTGTTATGTGCATTATGCGTAGGAAAAATTGCATGTTAGTGTGTTATGTGATTCAGGATACATGTGTTGTGTGCCAGGTTTTGTGCATTCGTCGTCTTCCCTGTTGAGGGCTCTTTTCGATACAGGAGCATCTAGGTCTTTTATTTCTAGACAGCTGGTTGTTAGAGACAACCTTGAGGTGGTGCCTTTGCCGGAGCCCTTGTGCGTTGTGTCTCCCTTAGGCAGTTCGGTTTGGTTGTGGGAATTGTGTCCCAGTTTCGAGTTTTCCTTGTTGGGGTACAGCTTTGTGTTTGACTTTATTGTCTTGGGTTTTGATGGCTATCATTTGATCCTAGGGATGGATTGGTTGTCCAGTCATCCGGTGATCATTGATTGCTTGCATAGGTCGGTGATGTTAGCGCCACCTGATGCTTCGCCTCGTGTGTTGGCTTGTGAGCCCGATTCGGTTTCGTTGATGTCGAGTTTTCTTAGCTCTCTTGAGATTTCTTGTGCCGACACTAGTTCTGTAGAGGTTGTGTGTGAGTTCCCTGATGTCTTTCAGGAGATTCCTGGTATCCCTCCACGTCGTGAGGTAGAGTTTTGGATTGACCTGGTTCCTGGTACTGCACCTATATCTAAATCAGCGTACAGGCTTGCACCTAAGCAATTGGAAGAGATGAAAGTACAGCTTGATGAGTTGCTTCGTAAGGGGTTTATTCGTCCGAGCAATTCACCTTGGGGAGCTCCAGCAATATTTGTGTCTAAGAAGGATGGATCATTGAGGATGTGCATAGATTATCGAGATCTAAATAAAGTGACTATCAAGAATAAATATCCATTGCCTCGGATTGATGATCTATTGGATCAGTTGAGGGGAGCCGTAGTGTTTTCACAGTTAGATTTGCAGTCTGGGTACCATCAGATGAGAGTTGAGGAACATTTCGTTCCAATTACCGCTTTTCGGACTCGTTATGGCTTGTATGAGTTTCCAGTCATGCCATTTGGATTGACAAATGCACCAGCTTTCTTCATGGATTTGATGAATAGATTGTTCAGTCCGTACTTGGACAAGTTTGTGGTAATCTTCATTGATGATATCTTAGTGTACTCGAGGAGTTTAGAGGAGCACAGAGAGCACCTTCGCATTGTTTTGCAGACACTTAGAGAAAATCAGTTGTATGCGAAGTTCAGTAAGTGTCACTTCTGGGAGTCGGAAGTTCGATTTCTTGGGCATGTCATTTCTAGTGGAGGTATTGCAGTGGATCCCGAGAAAGTCGAAGCAGTGAGGTCTTGGAGACGACCTAGTAGTGTGACAGAGATTCGTAGTTTTCTGGGTTTGGCTGGTTATTACCGACGGTTTATCGAGAAATTTTCTTTGATTGCGGCACCACTCACTCAGTTAACTAGGAAGAATGTTCCTTTTGTATGGTCAGAAAAGTGTGAAGAAGCTTTTGAAACTTTGAAGCTTCGGTTGACTTCAGCACCAGTGTTGACTATTTCGACACCTGGTAGCCGACTTGTGGTATTTACTGATGCTTGCGGTACAGGATTGGGTGGAGTGTTGATGCAAGGCAAGAAGGTCGTAGCCTATGTGTCTCGACAGTTGAAACCCCACGAACGAAAATATCCAACACACGATTTAGAGTTGGCAGCCGTAGTCTTTGCTTTGAAGATCTGGAGACATTATCTGTATGGTGAGAGGTTTGAGTTGTTCACAGATCACAAGAGTTTGAAGTACTTATTCACTCAGAGGGAGTTGAATATGAGGCAACAACGATGGGTTGATTTCCTTAGCAGCTATGACTTCGAGATACAGTATCAGCCTAGTAGGGCCAATGTGGTTGCAGATGCCTTGAGTAGGCGACATGCAGTGATGGCAACCATGATGATTCAGGAGTACCGAACACTTGAGACATTAGCTTCATTTGCAGTTCAGCCTACTTTCAGTACAGATGGCAGCATGATAGCGGGTTTAGCAATTTATCCGTCGTTGATCAGTAGAGTGGTGGAGAAACAGACCTCTGATCCCGTGATTACGAGGCAGATAGCAGATTTGGTAGTGGACACATTGGATGAGTGCCCTACCGATTGGTCAGTGGGTTCAGATGGAGGATTGCGATTTCGTGGGCGGCTTTGTGTTCCGTCTGATGAGGAGTTGCGAAGAGATATCTTACAGGAAGCTCATAGATCTCGTTTCACCATTCATCCCGGTGGAACGAAGATGTATCGAGATTTGAGACGTTCTTTCTGGTGGCATGGCATGAAGAAAGACATTGGAGAGTTTGTGGCACGGTGTGCGACTTGTCAGCAGGTGAAGGCCGAGCATCAGAGACCGTCTGGGTTATTGCATCCATTGGATATCCCGACGTGGAAGTGGGAGTATATCACTATGGATTTCATCGATGGACTTCCACGGTCGAGGAAAGGTAATGAGTCGATATGGGTCATTGTTGATCGGTTGACGAAGTGTGCACATTTCATTCCTGTTAGCATGAATCGAACGTCAGACAGTCTAGCAGTGTTGTTCATTCGGGAGATAGTTCGCCTTCATGGGTCGCCTGTTTCGATTGTATCCGACAGAGATCCGCTTTTCACAGCCCACTTCTGGCAGAGCTTTCAGCAAGCTATGGGTACTAGATTGGACATGAGTACAGCTTATCATCCACAGACAGATGGCCAATCTGAGCGAGTGAATCAGGTAGTGGAAGACATGCTTAGAGCATGCATTTTAGACTTTGGGGGCAGTTGGGAAGATCACCTACCGTTATGCGAGTTTGCGTACAACAACAGCTACCACGTAAGTATTGGCATGGCACCGTTTGAGGCACTCTACGGACGACCGTGTAGGTCCCCTGTTTGTTGGGCAGAGATTGGAGAGTCAGTTGTGATGGGGCCGGATGTGATCAGAGAAACTACTGAGAAGATTGAGCTGATTAGAGCGCGGTTGTTGACAGCCCAGAGTAGACAGAAGAGTTACGCTGATAGGAGGCGTAAGGAGTTGGAGTTTGATGTTGGTGACAGGGTTTTTCTGAAAGTTTCCCCAATGCGCGGAGTTGTTAGGTTTCGAAGTCGTGGAAAACTTGCACCGAGGTATGTAGGGCCATATGAGATTACTGAGAGGATTGGACCAGTGGCCTACAGATTGGCTTTGCCGCAGAGTATGTCAGGTATCCATGACGTATTTCACGTATCCATGTTGCGGAAGTGTTTGGCAGACCCGTCACAGATTATAGAGCCTGCTGAGGTGGAGATTTCGGATGAGTTGACGTATCCAGTGAGGCCAATAGTCATTGTTGATGATGATGTGAAACAACTTCGTCGGAGGATAGTGAAGTTAGTGAAGGTTCAGTGGAGCCACCGAGCGGGTGACGTGACTTGGGAACTGGAGGATCAGATGCGACAGAAATACCCCGAGCTTTTTGCCTAGGTTTTCTTGTCGTGGCTTTTGTCCGATCTCGAGGACGAGATCTCTTTTATGGTGTGTATGATGTGAGACCTGCGGTTTTTCAAAAAAAAAAAAAAAAAAAAAAAAAAAGATTTTTAAAGGGCGGGGTGTACTTAGCAAAGGTGGTGGGGGCACATAGCCACCCACCCCTTTAAAACAGCACGACCCCCTCCCCTCCCCCCTTTCTTCTTCTCTTTCTTTCTTTTCTTCTTCTTCTGTTCGTTCCAGCGAGAGACGCGACGACCTCCTCGCCATTTCTCCAGCTGTTTTCGGTGGTTTTGTGGGCTTTTCTTCCCCAATTTCACCTCCTCCTCCTCCTAGGTTCGTCCTCTCCCCTTTCCCCTATTTATTTCTCAGTTGTTTTTTTTCAAAAAAAAAAAAAAAAAAATCAGTTTTCATTTGGGTTTGGGGTTTGATCGGGTTTTTAGCTCCGATCAGCCGTGTTAGGGCCTTGGTGGCATCCTTGGGAGCCCTTAGAACCGACATGCAGGACTGTTTTGTGGTTGGCCAAATTTGTTTTCAAAAAATCAGGGTGCATGTTTGTTTGGAGGGTTCCTCGTCGTGAATCCGAGCTTTGGGTGCGTGGGTGAGTCTCCTTTTCGTGACTCTGAGTGTCCTTAGACTCTTTTGTGGGCTGTGGTGCAGTTTGGTAGCGTTCAGACCGGTGTAGTGAGGGTTTCGGCGCGTTTTCGCCCTACTTTGGGTTTCGGCGGGGTGGTTGCCGAATTTTTAGTGCCTGTAAGTTTTTCTTTCCGTCACGCGCCGCTTGTATTTATTTATTTATTTCAGTTTTCGGCTAGTTTACTCATTTCCGAGTCCGCCTTGCAGTTTTAGAATTTTCGTGGCCCCGCATTCGTGGTATTGCGTGTTTGGAGCTTCGACCGGTAGGAATTGGGTTTTGAAAATCCATTCCGCCAGGTGAGTGGAACTATAATTTGTATTTTAAGAAATAAGTATTTGAAATCCTGAAATGAATTTTTACGTTTACCGTCAATTGTGTGGAATTGTACCCAAATCCGAAATTCGGAGTTTTCGGATATTTCGAGGATTGTGTTAGTTATGTGTGAATGAATTATGCATTGGATTTTCGGAAAACATGATATACTTGAATGAAATCGAATAGTAATTTTGGTGTGATTAGGCTTTGGTGTAATGACATGAGACTGGTATGCTTTGTTTTCTAGTTTGCATAGCCTATCATGTTACCGTGGATTTTCGAGTCTTGAGCATGTATGATAAGCGACTCGAGTATATTTTTTTGTGGTGAATTGGGTCATGTTGGGACCCTGGCATAGTCGTGGTTTTATAAAAAAATTGCCGAATTGTTTATGACTGCTGATATACACGTAATTATTACAAAATATATCCCTTAATTTATATATGTTAGTGCTTCAATTAATATATTTTATTCTAATTATTTCATTTTTATGTTTTTTGTAGGAATCGGCGCGCGTGAACGATAAAATCGCATTAAGGCGACAATTTGATAAAATTATTGATCTGTTGATTCTAGTGGTGGTACAAAGAGTGGTTCACACATCCTTACCTAAGCTCAAGCCCAAGCCCAAGCCCAAAAAACTAGAAACCTAAGCCCAGCCTAACAAGGAAATAGGGAAACCCTATTTAGGTTTCTCTATGGCCTTCTCTTTGAGAACTCTCTCTTCCACGTTTTTTGGTTGCTCCTTCTCTTTTCCAGCCACCATCACCACCTCCACCAGGGCAGAGACAGAGCTCTCTCGCCACTAACCGACCACCACCTCGCACCCGTCACTGACCACCACCTCGCACAACACCGCCGCGAAACAGGGCACCTCCCTGTTTCGCTCCCTGTTCCACCACCTCGCCACCGTTCCACTTCTCCCTGTCTCTGTCTCCCCTCCATCTCGCCACCGTCCAGCATCCCTCATCCTCTCTCTCTCTCGCCGCAATCATCACCCGAGCAACAGAGCCACCACCGCGCGCACGGTGAAGCCGCGAAACAGGGAGCACCTCCCTGTTTCTCTCTCCCTCGCTGCCGCCACTGCCTCTTCGTCTCGAGCTCCTTCTTGCATCACTTCATCACGACCACCGCCGCAAGCGGCGCATCAGCCGGCACGCAACACCCGCGACAGAGTCGCCACCACCCTGCAACAGGGAGTCCCCGTCCCTCGTCCTCCTTTGTGTTTGAGTTGATTCCACTGCTTCCTCAACCTCTCTCTGTCTTCTTGCAGGTACCAGAACCTAACCGGAGGCGAGGAAGCTTGCGAGAAGCTCGCGAGGAGTGGCGGATCAGACGCGCTTCGCTGGAGACGAAGGCCAAGTTGCAGAGCGACTTTTCGCGCGGGAAAAAACCGTTTTTCAATTTGAAAAACGGTTGGAGCTAATTTGCACCCCGGAATTTACTAAGAGCCACCACAGACAATCTGAGCTCTTTTCCTCGGGATTCGTGCGCGGACAGGAAGTGATGGACTCCTCCATTGATGCTGTGACCACCACCACCATGAGTCACTAAACCCCACGCAAGGTGAAGAGGTGAACTCCTAGATGTAACGCACTAAATTAGTAATTGATTCGCTTTAAGTGTTCACGATGAATAATGATGTTTAATGATTATCACTTTTATTTAATATAGAAATTTATGTTATTTCAGTGAGAAGGATATCATAGATTTCTTCGTAGATTTTTAGTACTCCGGTGATTATTTTTACTTCTCCATATAAGCTTAGTCACGCTTTTCTTATGTGTGGAATGTTTAAGAATTAATTGATTCCGGTAGGTTGGTTATATGTGATCGTCATTTATTACGGTATTGTCTCCGGATATATCGTAAGTTTAAGATATCACATATGACAAACCTTTGTGTTTTCTTAGAAAAAGTGAAATCTGAACTTCATTTACATTAGGGTTTTCTAATGATTAAAAGATTATTTTTCCGATTACGTCGTTTGGGATGTGAAACACGTAGTTGAGTCATCATAGCGAATCAATATTAATTGGCGTGTGAAGTCTAGGAGGGATCCTTGAAACCTTGTGATTTTCTCAAACTTAGTTTTAAATTAAATTCAATTTTGTATTTTAAATTTGTTAGAATTTATTTTAGTTTCGCATAGTTTGTCTTCCTTAACCTTATTTTGTAGATCGTTTTTCCTCGTGGGATCGACACCCCATTCTTTACTGCAATTGACCGCGTGTATTGTTTGGGCGTAATCAAATTTTGGCGCCGTTGCCGGGGAACAAGCGTCAATCTACAAAGAAGGTTTCGGGTATTATCTTTCTTGCTCATTTTTCATTTTATTTTATTTTATTTTATTCTATTTTTAGGTTTTAGATCCAGTTTAATTTTTTATTTTATTTTATTTCTAAAATTAAAAAAATAATCAAAAAAAAAAATAATTAAATAAAAAAAAACTAAAAATTAAAAAAAAAAATTAAAAAAAAAATTATTAAAAAAAAAAAAAAAAAAAAAAAAACATTGGAGGTGTGAGTTGGAATAGAGACCACTTAGGTTCGTGGGAGGAGATGACCCAAACATTTTTTAATAAATACTTTCCTCACCACAAAACCAACGGTCTAAAGAGACAGATTTCTACCTTCACCCAAAAGAATAGTGAGACATTATATCAAGTATGGGAGAGGTTCAAGGATCTCTTGAATACATGCCCACACCATGGGTATGAGAGTTGGCGCGTAGTCAGTTATTTTTATGAGGGACTCACCAGTAGAGAACGTCATTTCCTTGAGATGATGTGTAATGGAAAGTTTTTGCATAAGGACCCTGACGAGGCCATTGAGTACCTGAATGACTTAGCTGAAAAGGCCCACACTTGGACTGGTCCAAGTGCTACTGAGAGCACAGATAGAACACGCTCAGCTGGAGTTTACCAACTTAGTGAAGATGATAGCCTTAGAGCCCAACTTGACAGAGTAACTAGGGAGTTAGAAGCACTTAAGACCAAGAATGGTAAGCCCACACATACTGTTGCCAGAGTTGAGCTACAGGACACATGTTTTATATGCGGGGGAGTTGAACACTTAGCACAGGATTGCCCGACCTTGACTGAGATGAGAGTGGTTTATGAGGAACAATGTAACGCCTTAGGGATATACAAGAAACCTTATTCACCATTCTCTAACACTTACAATTCTGGCTGGAGAGATCACCCTAACTTTAGTTGGAGGTCCGAGGCCGACCAACCTACACACTCACAGGCACAACCACCTAGGTCATACCCTGCACCTCCATACAATGCACAATCTAACGGAAGTTCTTTATCAGACACATTGCATGCATTTATAGAGGCACAAGGTAAAACTAATCAAAAATTTGAGGTTGCATTGACACAGTTGGCAGAGGAGAACAAGGAGATCAAAAGCCAAATAATCAAGCTGACAAGTTCATTAACAGTACAAGCTCGGGGCCAATTTCCATCACAGCCTCAAGCAAATCCGAAGGGAGAACTTATGGCACCAACCTCTACTTCAGACTCTCAGAATGCCAAAGAGGCTAATGCTATTACTACTCAGAGTGGTAAGATCTTAGATGGGTCAAGCTCGTCCACGACTATAGGCACCTCCCCAAGTGCAAAGGAGAGTATCCCTGAGGATGAGCCCAACAAGAACATTCCAATTTCAGTTCTTTTTCCTCAAGCACTACGCCCTACTGGAAAGAAATCAGAAATGCATGGTGAGATTCTAGAACACTTGAAACAGGTTAAAATTAACTTACCTTTGCTGCATGTGATTAAACAGGTACCAACTTATGCGAGGGTCATCAAGGATCTATGCACTATCAAGAGGAAACATCAGGTGGTTGCTATCTTTGAGTGGACTGATCCTCAACTTTTCAGGTTGTTGGTATATGATTCCTTAACCCTTTGGACTCATTTATATCATAGACTAGGTTTGGCAGTGAATGTTCCTTATGTTCTTCCTCATCACTTCATGGTATATCTTTCATGAGGGAGAATATATGTCAGGCTGAAGACGTTAAACCAAGCGCTCCTAGGAGGCAGCCTAGCCTTAGTTGTGTGTCTTTGTTGTTAGTTTGGATTGATTTTCGAGTACCCTATTTAGTTGTGTTTCACTCATACTCGTTAGCTCCATACAATTTTGACTTACAACTTGCATTTTTTTTATTTTTTATTTGTTAATGTCGAGTCTGCATTTTATTGATTTCTAATGAAACCTCCATACTTCTTATGTTTCTGAGCATTTATTGATGGAAGATTTCATCGAAATTGGTAAAAAGCTTCACCATGGTAATATCACTCTAACCCTCCTCTTTTCTTTTGTCTTGATTTGTCATGATTATTATTTTATACATTGAGGACAATGTTTGGTTTAGGTTTGGGGGTGTGGTTTATTAGATTTTTTATGACATTTTCAAAAATCTTTGAGTTTAAAACATATTTTACAATTAAACCAATCATTTTTGTGTTCTACTCAATCTCCATTGAATACTTAGATGATTATGGTAATTGTGTAAAATCTTCTTGAAAATGCATTTGAAATCCGAACTCTTGGTGAATATAAAAAAAAAAAAAAAAAAAGGTTTTGAGTTCTTTTCAATTTTAGAGAATGATTTTGTTGCCTTTAATTTTGGGAAAACACATACTAGCACGTGTCACATAGTTATATTAGTGGAAAACATGGTATTTGATAGTATCCTTATGTTAGATGTATTTCGTGAGACTTTTCAACTCGACTTTTCGTGCACTATGAGCCAAGTAAACATGATTTGAAGTTGATTAGTGAAGTATTGAACTAGAAAACCTTAGAATAATAGTGGAGACTTAACCCTTGTGAGTTTTGAGCCATTCTTTATTTCTTGAGGGTTATTAATTACACTCTGATTTTTCTTGAGTCCGCATTATTTCGTTGACGATCTCATTATTCTTGATTTTCTTATTGATTGCTTTAAGAATGACATAAAAATTGAATCTTTGCACTAGAACTTCTTGCTTTATTTAGTTGAGATATCCTAGTACTAACTAAAACTTAAGAAGTGATACAGGCATTTCTTTCTTTAAACCATTTTTAGTCTTTTAGCCTACCCAATAATAAATATCCATTTGCAGCCCTTTGAGCCTTTAGATAGCCTTTTCTTTGTTATCCCCATTCCCAATACCTACTCCAATCAAGGAGTAATACCTTTATTATTTTTATCCTTACCCAATTTTCTGAGAATGTATATGGTGAGATATGTTTATGGAATGGGCAAATAAAAAAAAAATAAAAAAAAAAGATATTTCATGCGCCCTCGAAGTAAAAGTGTTGGATTGTATCAATGGGAAAAGCATATAAAAAAAAAAAAAAAAAAAGCGATTGAAGAAGAAAATAATGAAGAAAAAGTTAATGGTGTACAACATTGATTTGTTCTTCAATGCCCTATGTTTTATTCAAGGGTGTATCCATTCTCAGAAAATCTTTGTATCCCTTTTGTCCATTATTGTTTGCCATAATCCAAGCCCCAATACAACCTAGTAAAGACCTGATTGATCTTAAGTGAAAGTTAGCTTAATAGATGTGGAGATTGAATAGGCAAGAACTATGGTGTTTGGTTCAACATTCTTAAAAGTAATCAATATTCCGGTCCATGAGATCATATTCGTTTCACTCTTTGAAAATTCCGTTTTTCATGATAATTATATGTGAGATGTTTGCATTTTCCATAGTATATTCTTATCCTCACATATAAACTGAGTGCCCAATCTCTGAGCGTTTCATTTCTGAGCGACATGAGAGAATTGTAGTCGAAACGTCTTTTCTAAAGGTTATCTTGTCACATCTTTACTATGAGATGAAGAGTTATGTTGATAAGGCTCCTCACACACACACTTCGAGTTGAGAATGATTATGAAATTCATTTAACCTTTAGATACTGTTAAATTATTGTACTCTATTGATATACTTTTGTGACAATATTAGTTTGTTGTTTTTCTTAATATAAAAGGGAATGTTCATATGATTTGCATTATGTTTTTAGAAAATAGATTTTGTTTTATTGAGTCAGTAATGTTTGGGGGTAGCATTTTTGGAAACCCTCACGAGACTATAACTCGTCCTCTAGAGGTAATCTAGAGGTTTAAAGCCTTGTTGCACGTTAAGGTAAGTGCAACCGTGATTCCTACGAAAGTGAGTTAGAATTTTATTCTTTATTTTGTTTTGCTCGAGGACTAGCAAAATATAGGTTTGGGGGTATTTGATATACACGTAATTATTACAAAATATATCCCTTAATTTATATATGTTAGTGCTTCAATTAATATATTTTATTCTAATTATTTCATTTTTATGTTTTTTGTAGGAATCGGCGCGCGTGAACGATAAAATCGCATTAAGGCGACAATTTGATAAAATTATTGATCTGTTGATTCTAGTGGTGGTACAAAGAGTGGTTCACACATCCTTACCTAAGCTCAAGCCCAAGCCCAAGCCCAAAAAACTAGAAACCTAAGCCCAGCCTAACAAGGAAATAGGGAAACCCTATTTAGGTTTCTCTGTGGCCTTCTCTTTGAGAACTCTCTCTTCCACGTTTTTTGGTTGCTCCTTCTCTTTTCCAGCCACCATCACCACCTCCACCAGGGCAGAGACAGAGCTCTCTCGCCACTAACCGACCACCACCTCGCACCCGTCACTGACCACCACCTCGCACAACACCGCCGCGAAACAGGGCACCTCCCTGTTTCGCTCCCTGTTCCACCACCTCGCCACCGTTCCACTTCTCCCTGTCTCTGTCTCCCCTCCATCTCGCCACCGTCCAGCATCCCTCATCCTCTCTCTCTCTCGCCGCAATCATCACCCGAGCAACAGAGCCACCACCGCGCGCACGGTGAAGCCGCGAAACAGGGAGCACCTCCCTGTTTCTCTCTCCCTCGCTGCCGCCACTGCCTCTTCGTCTCGAGCTCCTTCTTGCATCACTTCATCACGACCACCGCCGCAAGCGGCGCATCAGCCGGCACGCAACACCCGCGACAGAGTCGCCACCACCCTGCAACAGGGAGTCCCCGTCCCTCGTCCTCCTTTGTGTTTGAGTTGATTCCACTGCTTCCTCAACCTCTCTCTGTCTTCTTGCAGGTACCAGAACCTAACCGGAGGCGAGGAAGCTTGCGAGAAGCTCGCGAGGAGTGGCGGATCAGACGCGCTTCGCTGGAGACGAAGGCCAAGTTGCAGAGCGACTTTTCGCGCGGGAAAAAACCGTTTTTCAATTTGAAAAACGGTTGGAGCTAATTTGCACCCCGGAATTTACTAAGAGCCACCACAGACAATCTGAGCTCTTTTCCTCGGGATTCGTGCGCGGACAGGAAGTGATGGACTCCTCCATTGATGCTGTGACCACCACCACCATGAGTCACTAAACCCCACGCAAGGTGAAGAGGTGAACTCCTAGATGTAACGCACTAAATTAGTAATTGATTCGCTTTAAGTGTTCACGATGAATAATGATGTTTAATGATTATCACTTTTATTTAATATAGAAATTTATGTTATTTCAGTGAGAAGGATATCATAGATTTCTTCGTAGATTTTTAGTACTCCGGTGATTATTTTTACTTCTCCATATAAGCTTAGTCACGCTTTTCTTATGTGTGGAATGTTTAAGAATTAATTGATTCCGGTAGGTTGGTTATATGTGATCGTCATTTATTACGGTATTGTCTCCGGATATATCGTAAGTTTAAGATATCACATATGACAAACCTTTGTGTTTTCTTAGAAAAAGTGAAATCTGAACTTCATTTACATTAGGGTTTTCTAATGATTAAAAGATTATTTTTCCGATTACGTCGTTTGGGATGTGAAACACGTAGTTGAGTCATCATAGCGAATCAATATTAATTGGCGTGTGAAGTCTAGGAGGGATCCTTGAAACCTTGTGATTTTCTCAAACTTAGTTTTAAATTAAATTCAATTTTGTATTTTAAATTTGTTAGAATTTATTTTAGTTTCGCATAGTTTGTCTTCCTTAACCTTATTTTGTAGATCGTTTTTCCTCGTGGGATCGACACCCCATTCTTTACTGCAATTGACCGCGTGTATTGTTTGGGCGTAATCAAATTTTGGCGCCGTTGCCGGGGAACAAGCGTCAATCTACAAAGAAGGTTTCGGGTATTATCTTTCTTGCTCATTTTTCATTTTATTTTATTTTATTTTATTCTATTTTTAGGTTTTAGATCCAGTTTAATTTTTAATTTTATTTTATTTCTAAAATTAAAAAAATAATCAAAAAAAAAAATAATTAAATAAAAAAAAACTAAAAATTAAAAAAAAAATTAAAAAAAAAAATTATTAAAAAAAAAAAAAAAAAAAAAAGAACATTGGAGGTGTGAGTTGGAATAGAGACCACTTAGGTTCGTGGGAGGAGATGACCCAAACATTTTTTAATAAATACTTTCCTCACCACAAAACCAACGGTCTAAAGAGACAGATTTCTACCTTCACCCAAAAGAATAGTGAGACATTATATCAAGTATGGGAGAGGTTCAAGGATCTCTTGAATACATGCCCACACCATGGGTATGAGAGTTGGCGCGTAGTCAGTTATTTTTATGAGGGACTCACCAGTAGAGAACGTCATTTCCTTGAGATGATGTGTAATGGAAAGTTTTTGCATAAGGACCCTGACGAGGCCATTGAGTACCTGAATGACTTAGCTGAAAAGGCCCACACTTGGACTGGTCCAAGTGCTACTGAGAGCACAGATAGAACACGCTCAGCTGGAGTTTACCAACTTAGTGAAGATGATAGCCTTAGAGCCCAACTTGACAGAGTAACTAGGGAGTTAGAAGCACTTAAGACCAAGAATGGTAAGCCCACACATACTGTTGCCAGAGTTGAGCTACAGGACACATGTTTTATATGCGGGGGAGTTGAACACTTAGCACAGGATTGCCCGACCTTGACTGAGATGAGAGTGGTTTATGAGGAACAATGTAACGCCTTAGGGATATACAAGAAACCTTATTCACCATTCTCTAACACTTACAATTCTGGCTGGAGAGATCACCCTAACTTTAGTTGGAGGTCCGAGGCCGACCAACCTACACACTCACAGGCACAACCACCTAGGTCATACCCTGCACCTCCATACAATGCACAATCTAACGGAAGTTCTTTATCAGACACATTGCATGCATTTATAGAGGCACAAGGTAAAACTAATCAAAAATTTGAGGTTGCATTGACACAGTTGGCAGAGGAGAACAAGGAGATCAAAAGCCAAATAATCAAGCTGACAAGTTCATTAACAGTACAAGCTCGGGGCCAATTTCCATCACAGCCTCAAGCAAATCCGAAGGGAGAACTTATGGCACCAACCTCTACTTCAGACTCTCAGAATGCCAAAGAGGCTAATGCTATTACTACTCAGAGTGGTAAGATCTTAGATGGGTCAAGCTCGTCCACGACTATAGGCACCTCCCCAAGTGCAAAGGAGAGTATCCCTGAGGATGAGCCCAACAAGAACATTCCAATTTCAGTTCTTTTTCCTCAAGCACTACGCCCTACTGGAAAGAAATCAGAAATGCATGGTGAGATTCTAGAACACTTGAAACAGGTTAAAATTAACTTACCTTTGCTGCATGTGATTAAACAGGTACCAACTTATGCGAGGGTCATCAAGGATCTATGCACTATCAAGAGGAAACATCAGGTGGTTGCTATCTTTGAGTGGACTGATCCTCAACTTTTCAGGTTGTTGGTATATGATTCCTTAACCCTTTGGACTCATTTATATCATAGACTAGGTTTGGCAGTGAATGTTCCTTATGTTCTTCCTCATCACTTCATGGTATATCTTTCATGAGGGAGAATATATGTCAGGCTGAAGACGTTAAACCAAGCGCTCCTAGGAGGCAGCCTAGCCTTAGTTGTGTGTCTTTGTTGTTAGTTTGGATTGATTTTCGAGTACCCTATTTAGTTGTGTTTCACTCATACTCGTTAGCTCCATACAATTTTGACTTACAACTTGCATTTTTTTTATTTTTTATTTGTTAATGTCGAGTCTGCATTTTATTGATTTCTAATGAAACCTCCATACTTCTTATGTTTCTGAGCATTTATTGATGGAAGATTTCATCGAAATTGGTAAAAAGCTTCACCATGGTAATATCACTCTAACCCTCCTCTTTTCTTTTGTCTTGATTTGTCATGATTATTATTTTATACATTGAGGACAATGTTTGGTTTAGGTTTGGGGGTGTGGTTTATTAGATTTTTTATGACATTTTCAAAAATCTTTGAGTTTAAAACATATTTTACAATTAAACCAATCATTTTTGTGTTCTACTCAATCTCCATTGAATACTTAGATGATTATGGTAATTGTGTAAAATCTTCTTGAAAATGCATTTGAAATCCGAACTCTTGGTGAATATAAAAAAAAAAAAAAAAAAAAGGTTTTGAGTTCTTTTCAATTTTAGAGAATGATTTTGTTGCCTTTAATTTTGGGAAAACACATACTAGCACGTGTCACATAGTTATATTAGTGGAAAACATGGTATTTGATAGTATCCTTATGTTAGATGTATTTCGTGAGACTTTTCAACTCGACTTTTCGTGCACTATGAGCCAAGTAAACATGATTTGAAGTTGATTAGTGAAGTATTGAACTAGAAAACCTTAGAATAATAGTGGAGACTTAACCCTTGTGAGTTTTGAGCCATTCTTTATTTCTTGAGGGTTATTAATTACACTCTGATTTTTCTTGAGTCCGCATTATTTCGTTGACGATCTCATTATTCTTGATTTTCTTATTGATTGCTTTAAGAATGACATAAAAATTGAATCTTTGCACTAGAACTTCTTGCTTTATTTAGTTGAGATATCCTAGTACTAACTAAAACTTAAGAAGTGATACAGGCATTTCTTTCTTTAAACCATTTTTAGTCTTTTAGCCTACCCAATAATAAATATCCATTTGCAGCCCTTTGAGCCTTTAGATAGCCTTTTCTTTGTTATCCCCATTCCCAATACCTACTCCAATCAAGGAGTAATACCTTTATTATTTTTATCCTTACCCAATTTTCTGAGAATGTATATGGTGAGATATGTTTATGGAATGGGCAAATAAAAAAAAAATAAAAAAAAAAGATATTTCATGCGCCCTCGAAGTAAAAGTGTTGGATTGTATCAATGGGAAAAGCATATAAAAAAAAAAAAAAAAAAAGCGATTGAAGAAGAAAATAATGAAGAAAAAGTTAATGGTGTACAACATTGATTTGTTCTTCAATGCCCTATGTTTTATTCAAGGGTGTATCCATTCTCAGAAAATCTTTGTATCCCTTTTGTCCATTATTGTTTGCCATAATCCAAGCCCCAATACAACCTAGTAAAGACCTGATTGATCTTAAGTGAAAGTTAGCTTAATAGATGTGGAGATTGAATAGGCAAGAACTATGGTGTTTGGTTCAACATTCTTAAAAGTAATCAATATTCCGGTCCATGAGATCATATTCGTTTCACTCTTTGAAAATTCCGTTTTTCATGATAATTATATGTGAGATGTTTGCATTTTCCATAGTATATTCTTATCCTCACATATAAACTGAGTGCCCAATCTCTGAGCGTTTCATTTCTGAGCGACATGAGAGAATTGTAGTCGAAACGTCTTTTCTAAAGGTTATCTTGTCACATCTTTACTATGAGATGAAGAGTTATGTTGATAAGGCTCCTCACACACACACTTCGAGTTGAGAATGATTATGAAATTCATTTAACCTTTAGATACTGTTAAATTATTGTACTCTATTGATATACTTTTGTGACAATATTAGTTTGTTGTTTTTCTTAATATAAAAGGGAATGTTCATATGATTTGCATTATGTTTTTAGAAAATAGATTTTGTTTTATTGAGTCAGTAATGTTTGGGGGTAGCATTTTTGGAAACCCTCACGAGACTATAACTCGTCCTCTAGAGGTAATCTAGAGGTTTAAAGCCTTGTTGCACGTTAAGGTAAGTGCAACCGTGATTCCTACGAAAGTGAGTTAGAATTTTATTCTTTATTTTGTTTTGCTCGAGGACTAGCAAAATATAGGTTTGGGGGTATTTGATATACACGTAATTATTACAAAATATATCCCTTAATTTATATATGTTAGTGCTTCAATTAATATATTTTATTCTAATTATTTCATTTTTATGTTTTTTGTAGGAATCGGCGCGCGTGAACGATAAAATCGCATTAAGGCGACAATTTGATAAAATTATTGATCTGTTGATTCTAGTGGTGGTACAAAGAGTGGTTCACACATCCTTACCTAAGCTCAAGCCCAAGCCCAAGCCCAAAAAACTAGAAACCTAAGCCCAGCCTAACAAGGAAATAGGGAAACCCTATTTAGGTTTCTCTGTGGCCTTCTCTTTGAGAACTCTCTCTTCCACGTTTTTTGGTTGCTCCTTCTCTTTTCCAGCCACCATCACCACCTCCACCAGGGCAGAGACAGAGCTCTCTCGCCACTAACCGACCACCACCTCGCACCCGTCACTGACCACCACCTCGCACAACACCGCCGCGAAACAGGGCACCTCCCTGTTTCGCTCCCTGTTCCACCACCTCGCCACCGTTCCACTTCTCCCTGTCTCTGTCTCCCCTCCATCTCGCCACCGTCCAGCATCCCTCATCCTCTCTCTCTCTCGCCGCAATCATCACCCGAGCAACAGAGCCACCACCGCGCGCACGGTGAAGCCGCGAAACAGGGAGCACCTCCCTGTTTCTCTCTCCCTCGCTGCCGCCACTGCCTCTTCGTCTCGAGCTCCTTCTTGCATCACTTCATCACGACCACCGCCGCAAGCGGCGCATCAGCCGGCACGCAACACCCGCGACAGAGTCGCCACCACCCTGCAACAGGGAGTCCCCGTCCCTCGTCCTCCTTTGTGTTTGAGTTGATTCCACTGCTTCCTCAACCTCTCTCTGTCTTCTTGCAGGTACCAGAACCTAACCGGAGGCGAGGAAGCTTGCGAGAAGCTCGCGAGGAGTGGCGGATCAGACGCGCTTCGCTGGAGACGAAGGCCAAGTTGCAGAGCGACTTTTCGCGCGGGAAAAAACCGTTTTTTCAATTTGAAAAACGGTTGGAGCTAATTTGCACCCCGGAATTTACTAAGAGCCACCACAGACAATCTGAGCTCTTTTCCTCGGGATTCGTGCGCGGACAGGAAGTGATGGACTCCTCCATTGATGCTGTGACCACCACCACCATGAGTCACTAAACCCCACGCAAGGTGAAGAGGTGAACTCCTAGATGTAACGCACTAAATTAGTAATTGATTCGCTTTAAGTGTTCACGATGAATAATGATGTTTAATGATTATCACTTTTATTTAATATAGAAATTTATGTTATTTCAGTGAGAAGGATATCATAGATTTCTTCGTAGATTTTTAGTACTCCGGTGATTATTTTTACTTCTCCATATAAGCTTAGTCACGCTTTTCTTATGTGTGGAATGTTTAAGAATTAATTGATTCCGGTAGGTTGGTTATATGTGATCGTCATTTATTACGGTATTGTCTCCGGATATATCGTAAGTTTAAGATATCACATATGACAAACCTTTGTGTTTTCTTAGAAAAAGTGAAATCTGAACTTCATTTACATTAGGGTTTTCTAATGATTAAAAGATTATTTTTCCGATTACGTCGTTTGGGATGTGAAACACGTAGTTGAGTCATCATAGCGAATCAATATTAATTGGCGTGTGAAGTCTAGGAGGGATCCTTGAAACCTTGTGATTTTCTCAAACTTAGTTTTAAATTAAATTCAATTTTGTATTTTAAATTTGTTAGAATTTATTTTAGTTTCGCATAGTTTGTCTTCCTTAACCTTATTTTGTAGATCGTTTTTCCTCGTGGGATCGACACCCCATTCTTTACTGCAATTGACCGCGTGTATTGTTTGGGCGTAATCAAATTTTGGCGCCGTTGCCGGGGAACAAGCGTCAATCTACAAAGAAGGTTTCGGGTATTATCTTTCTTGCTCATTTTTCATTTTATTTTATTTTATTTTATTCTATTTTTAGGTTTTAGATCCAGTTTAATTTTTAATTTTATTTTATTTCTAAAATTAAAAAAATAATCAAAAAAAAAAATAATTAAATAAAAAAAAACTAAAAATTAAAAAAAAAATTAAAAAAAAAATTATTAAAAAAAAAAAAAAAAAAAAAAGAACATTGGAGGTGTGAGTTGGAATAGAGACCACTTAGGTTCGTGGGAGGAGATGACCCAAACATTTTTTAATAAATACTTTCCTCACCACAAAACCAACGGTCTAAAGAGACAGATTTCTACCTTCACCCAAAAGAATAGTGAGACATTATATCAAGTATGGGAGAGGTTCAAGGATCTCTTGAATACATGCCCACACCATGGGTATGAGAGTTGGCGCGTAGTCAGTTATTTTTATGAGGGACTCACCAGTAGAGAACGTCATTTCCTTGAGATGATGTGTAATGGAAAGTTTTTGCATAAGGACCCTGACGAGGCCATTGAGTACCTGAATGACTTAGCTGAAAAGGCCCACACTTGGACTGGTCCAAGTGCTACTGAGAGCACAGATAGAACACGCTCAGCTGGAGTTTACCAACTTAGTGAAGATGATAGCCTTAGAGCCCAACTTGACAGAGTAACTAGGGAGTTAGAAGCACTTAAGACCAAGAATGGTAAGCCCACACATACTGTTGCCAGAGTTGAGCTACAGGACACATGTTTTATATGCGGGGGAGTTGAACACTTAGCACAGGATTGCCCGACCTTGACTGAGATGAGAGTGGTTTATGAGGAACAATGTAACGCCTTAGGGATATACAAGAAACCTTATTCACCATTCTCTAACACTTACAATTCTGGCTGGAGAGATCACCCTAACTTTAGTTGGAGGTCCGAGGCCGACCAACCTACACACTCACAGGCACAACCACCTAGGTCATACCCTGCACCTCCATACAATGCACAATCTAACGGAAGTTCTTTATCAGACACATTGCATGCATTTATAGAGGCACAAGGTAAAACTAATCAAAAATTTGAGGTTGCATTGACACAGTTGGCAGAGGAGAACAAGGAGATCAAAAGCCAAATAATCAAGCTGACAAGTTCATTAACAGTACAAGCTCGGGGCCAATTTCCATCACAGCCTCAAGCAAATCCGAAGGGAGAACTTATGGCACCAACCTCTACTTCAGACTCTCAGAATGCCAAAGAGGCTAATGCTATTACTACTCAGAGTGGTAAGATCTTAGATGGGTCAAGCTCGTCCACGACTATAGGCACCTCCCCAAGTGCAAAGGAGAGTATCCCTGAGGATGAGCCCAACAAGAACATTCCAATTTCAGTTCTTTTTCCTCAAGCACTACGCCCTACTGGAAAGAAATCAGAAATGCATGGTGAGATTCTAGAACACTTGAAACAGGTTAAAATTAACTTACCTTTGCTGCATGTGATTAAACAGGTACCAACTTATGCGAGGGTCATCAAGGATCTATGCACTATCAAGAGGAAACATCAGGTGGTTGCTATCTTTGAGTGGACTGATCCTCAACTTTTCAGGTTGTTGGTATATGATTCCTTAACCCTTTGGACTCATTTATATCATAGACTAGGTTTGGCAGTGAATGTTCCTTATGTTCTTCCTCATCACTTCATGGTATATCTTTCATGAGGGAGAATATATGTCAGGCTGAAGACGTTAAACCAAGCGCTCCTAGGAGGCAGCCTAGCCTTAGTTGTGTGTCTTTGTTGTTAGTTTGGATTGATTTTCGAGTACCCTATTTAGTTGTGTTTCACTCATACTCGTTAGCTCCATACAATTTTGACTTACAACTTGCATTTTTTTTATTTTTTATTTGTTAATGTCGAGTCTGCATTTTATTGATTTCTAATGAAACCTCCATACTTCTTATGTTTCTGAGCATTTATTGATGGAAGATTTCATCGAAATTGGTAAAAAGCTTCACCATGGTAATATCACTCTAACCCTCCTCTTTTCTTTTGTCTTGATTTGTCATGATTATTATTTTATACATTGAGGACAATGTTTGGTTTAGGTTTGGGGGTGTGGTTTATTAGATTTTTTATGACATTTTCAAAAATCTTTGAGTTTAAAACATATTTTACAATTAAACCAATCATTTTTGTGTTCTACTCAATCTCCATTGAATACTTAGATGATTATGGTAATTGTGTAAAATCTTCTTGAAAATGCATTTGAAATCCGAACTCTTGGTGAATATAAAAAAAAAAAAAAAAAAAAGGTTTTGAGTTCTTTTCAATTTTAGAGAATGATTTTGTTGCCTTTAATTTTGGGAAAACACATACTAGCACGTGTCACATAGTTATATTAGTGGAAAACATGGTATTTGATAGTATCCTTATGTTAGATGTATTTCGTGAGACTTTTCAACTCGACTTTTCGTGCACTATGAGCCAAGTAAACATGATTTGAAGTTGATTAGTGAAGTATTGAACTAGAAAACCTTAGAATAATAGTGGAGACTTAACCCTTGTGAGTTTTGAGCCATTCTTTATTTCTTGAGGGTTATTAATTACACTCTGATTTTTCTTGAGTCCGCATTATTTCGTTGACGATCTCATTATTCTTGATTTTCTTATTGATTGCTTTAAGAATGACATAAAAATTGAATCTTTGCACTAGAACTTCTTGCTTTATTTAGTTGAGATATCCTAGTACTAACTAAAACTTAAGAAGTGATACAGGCATTTCTTTCTTTAAACCATTTTTAGTCTTTTAGCCTACCCAATAATAAATATCCATTTGCAGCCCTTTGAGCCTTTAGATAGCCTTTTCTTTGTTATCCCCATTCCCAATACCTACTCCAATCAAGGAGTAATACCTTTATTATTTTTATCCTTACCCAATTTTCTGAGAATGTATATGGTGAGATATGTTTATGGAATGGGCAAATAAAAAAAAAATAAAAAAAAAAGATATTTCATGCGCCCTCGAAGTAAAAGTGTTGGATTGTATCAATGGGAAAAGCATATAAAAAAAAAAAAAAAAAAAGCGATTGAAGAAGAAAATAATGAAGAAAAAGTTAATGGTGTACAACATTGATTTGTTCTTCAATGCCCTATGTTTTATTCAAGGGTGTATCCATTCTCAGAAAATCTTTGTATCCCTTTTGTCCATTATTGTTTGCCATAATCCAAGCCCCAATACAACCTAGTAAAGACCTGATTGATCTTAAGTGAAAGTTAGCTTAATAGATGTGGAGATTGAATAGGCAAGAACTATGGTGTTTGGTTCAACATTCTTAAAAGTAATCAATATTCCGGTCCATGAGATCATATTCGTTTCACTCTTTGAAAATTCCGTTTTTCATGATAATTATATGTGAGATGTTTGCATTTTCCATAGTATATTCTTATCCTCACATATAAACTGAGTGCCCAATCTCTGAGCGTTTCATTTCTGAGCGACATGAGAGAATTGTAGTCGAAACGTCTTTTCTAAAGGTTATCTTGTCACATCTTTACTATGAGATGAAGAGTTATGTTGATAAGGCTCCTCACACACACACTTCGAGTTGAGAATGATTATGAAATTCATTTAACCTTTAGATACTGTTAAATTATTGTACTCTATTGATATACTTTTGTGACAATATTAGTTTGTTGTTTTTCTTAATATAAAAGGGAATGTTCATATGATTTGCATTATGTTTTTAGAAAATAGATTTTGTTTTATTGAGTCAGTAATGTTTGGGGGTAGCATTTTTGGAAACCCTCACGAGACTATAACTCGTCCTCTAGAGGTAATCTAGAGGTTTAAAGCCTTGTTGCACGTTAAGGTAAGTGCAACCGTGATTCCTACGAAAGTGAGTTAGAATTTTATTCTTTATTTTGTTTTGCTCGAGGACTAGCAAAATATAGGTTTGGGGGTATTTGATATACACGTAATTATTACAAAATATATCCCTTAATTTATATATGTTAGTGCTTCAATTAATATATTTTATTCTAATTATTTCATTTTTATGTTTTTTGTAGGAATCGGCGCGCGTGAACGATAAAATCGCATTAAGGCGACAATTTGATAAAATTATTGATCTGTTGATTCTAGTGGTGGTACAAAGAGTGGTTCACACATCCTTACCTAAGCTCAAGCCCAAGCCCAAGCCCAAAAAACTAGAAACCTAAGCCCAGCCTAACAAGGAAATAGGGAAACCCTATTTAGGTTTCTCTGTGGCCTTCTCTTTGAGAACTCTCTCTTCCACGTTTTTTGGTTGCTCCTTCTCTTTTCCAGCCACCATCACCACCTCCACCAGGGCAGAGACAGAGCTCTCTCGCCACTAACCGACCACCACCTCGCACCCGTCACTGACCACCACCTCGCACAACACCGCCGCGAAACAGGGCACCTCCCTGTTTCGCTCCCTGTTCCACCACCTCGCCACCGTTCCACTTCTCCCTGTCTCTGTCTCCCCTCCATCTCGCCACCGTCCAGCATCCCTCATCCTCTCTCTCTCTCGCCGCAATCATCACCCGAGCAACAGAGCCACCACCGCGCGCACGGTGAAGCCGCGAAACAGGGAGCACCTCCCTGTTTCTCTCTCCCTCGCTGCCGCCACTGCCTCTTCGTCTCGAGCTCCTTCTTGCATCACTTCATCACGACCACCGCCGCAAGCGGCGCATCAGCCGGCACGCAACACCCGCGACAGAGTCGCCACCACCCTGCAACAGGGAGTCCCCGTCCCTCGTCCTCCTTTGTGTTTGAGTTGATTCCACTGCTTCCTCAACCTCTCTCTGTCTTCTTGCAGGTACCAGAACCTAACCGGAGGCGAGGAAGCTTGCGAGAAGCTCGCGAGGAGTGGCGGATCAGACGCGCTTCGCTGGAGACGAAGGCCAAGTTGCAGAGCGACTTTTCGCGCGGGAAAAAACCGTTTTTTCAATTTGAAAAACGGTTGGAGCTAATTTGCACCCCGGAATTTACTAAGAGCCACCACAGACAATCTGAGCTCTTTTCCTCGGGATTCGTGCGCGGACAGGAAGTGATGGACTCCTCCATTGATGCTGTGACCACCACCACCATGAGTCACTAAACCCCACGCAAGGTGAAGAGGTGAACTCCTAGATGTAACGCACTAAATTAGTAATTGATTCGCTTTAAGTGTTCACGATGAATAATGATGTTTAATGATTATCACTTTTATTTAATATAGAAATTTATGTTATTTCAGTGAGAAGGATATCATAGATTTCTTCGTAGATTTTTAGTACTCCGGTGATTATTTTTACTTCTCCATATAAGCTTAGTCACGCTTTTCTTATGTGTGGAATGTTTAAGAATTAATTGATTCCGGTAGGTTGGTTATATGTGATCGTCATTTATTACGGTATTGTCTCCGGATATATCGTAAGTTTAAGATATCACATATGACAAACCTTTGTGTTTTCTTAGAAAAAGTGAAATCTGAACTTCATTTACATTAGGGTTTTCTAATGATTAAAAGATTATTTTTCCGATTACGTCGTTTGGGATGTGAAACACGTAGTTGAGTCATCATAGCGAATCAATATTAATTGGCGTGTGAAGTCTAGGAGGGATCCTTGAAACCTTGTGATTTTCTCAAACTTAGTTTTAAATTAAATTCAATTTTGTATTTTAAATTTGTTAGAATTTATTTTAGTTTCGCATAGTTTGTCTTCCTTAACCTTATTTTGTAGATCGTTTTTCCTCGTGGGATCGACACCCCATTCTTTACTGCAATTGACCGCGTGTATTGTTTGGGCGTAATCAAATTTTGGCGCCGTTGCCGGGGAACAAGCGTCAATCTACAAAGAAGGTTTCGGGTATTATCTTTCTTGCTCATTTTTCATTTTATTTTATTTTATTTTATTCTATTTTTAGGTTTTAGATCCAGTTTAATTTTTAATTTTATTTTATTTCTAAAATTAAAAAAATAATCAAAAAAAAAAATAATTAAATAAAAAAAAACTAAAAATTAAAAAAAAAATTAAAAAAAAAAATTATTAAAAAAAAAAAAAAAAAAAAAAGAACATTGGAGGTGTGAGTTGGAATAGAGACCACTTAGGTTCGTGGGAGGAGATGACCCAAACATTTTTTAATAAATACTTTCCTCACCACAAAACCAACGGTCTAAAGAGACAGATTTCTACCTTCACCCAAAAGAATAGTGAGACATTATATCAAGTATGGGAGAGGTTCAAGGATCTCTTGAATACATGCCCACACCATGGGTATGAGAGTTGGCGCGTAGTCAGTTATTTTTATGAGGGACTCACCAGTAGAGAACGTCATTTCCTTGAGATGATGTGTAATGGAAAGTTTTTGCATAAGGACCCTGACGAGGCCATTGAGTACCTGAATGACTTAGCTGAAAAGGCCCACACTTGGACTGGTCCAAGTGCTACTGAGAGCACAGATAGAACACGCTCAGCTGGAGTTTACCAACTTAGTGAAGATGATAGCCTTAGAGCCCAACTTGACAGAGTAACTAGGGAGTTAGAAGCACTTAAGACCAAGAATGGTAAGCCCACACATACTGTTGCCAGAGTTGAGCTACAGGACACATGTTTTATATGCGGGGGAGTTGAACACTTAGCACAGGATTGCCCGACCTTGACTGAGATGAGAGTGGTTTATGAGGAACAATGTAACGCCTTAGGGATATACAAGAAACCTTATTCACCATTCTCTAACACTTACAATTCTGGCTGGAGAGATCACCCTAACTTTAGTTGGAGGTCCGAGGCCGACCAACCTACACACTCACAGGCACAACCACCTAGGTCATACCCTGCACCTCCATACAATGCACAATCTAACGGAAGTTCTTTATCAGACACATTGCATGCATTTATAGAGGCACAAGGTAAAACTAATCAAAAATTTGAGGTTGCATTGACACAGTTGGCAGAGGAGAACAAGGAGATCAAAAGCCAAATAATCAAGCTGACAAGTTCATTAACAGTACAAGCTCGGGGCCAATTTCCATCACAGCCTCAAGCAAATCCGAAGGGAGAACTTATGGCACCAACCTCTACTTCAGACTCTCAGAATGCCAAAGAGGCTAATGCTATTACTACTCAGAGTGGTAAGATCTTAGATGGGTCAAGCTCGTCCACGACTATAGGCACCTCCCCAAGTGCAAAGGAGAGTATCCCTGAGGATGAGCCCAACAAGAACATTCCAATTTCAGTTCTTTTTCCTCAAGCACTACGCCCTACTGGAAAGAAATCAGAAATGCATGGTGAGATTCTAGAACACTTGAAACAGGTTAAAATTAACTTACCTTTGCTGCATGTGATTAAACAGGTACCAACTTATGCGAGGGTCATCAAGGATCTATGCACTATCAAGAGGAAACATCAGGTGGTTGCTATCTTTGAGTGGACTGATCCTCAACTTTTCAGGTTGTTGGTATATGATTCCTTAACCCTTTGGACTCATTTATATCATAGACTAGGTTTGGCAGTGAATGTTCCTTATGTTCTTCCTCATCACTTCATGGTATATCTTTCATGAGGGAGAATATATGTCAGGCTGAAGACGTTAAACCAAGCGCTCCTAGGAGGCAGCCTAGCCTTAGTTGTGTGTCTTTGTTGTTAGTTTGGATTGATTTTCGAGTACCCTATTTAGTTGTGTTTCACTCATACTCGTTAGCTCCATACAATTTTGACTTACAACTTGCATTTTTTTTATTTTTTATTTGTTAATGTCGAGTCTGCATTTTATTGATTTCTAATGAAACCTCCATACTTCTTATGTTTCTGAGCATTTATTGATGGAAGATTTCATCGAAATTGGTAAAAAGCTTCACCATGGTAATATCACTCTAACCCTCCTCTTTTCTTTTGTCTTGATTTGTCATGATTATTATTTTATACATTGAGGACAATGTTTGGTTTAGGTTTGGGGGTGTGGTTTATTAGATTTTTTATGACATTTTCAAAAATCTTTGAGTTTAAAACATATTTTACAATTAAACCAATCATTTTTGTGTTCTACTCAATCTCCATTGAATACTTAGATGATTATGGTAATTGTGTAAAATCTTCTTGAAAATGCATTTGAAATCCGAACTCTTGGTGAATATAAAAAAAAAAAAAAAAAAAGGTTTTGAGTTCTTTTCAATTTTAGAGAATGATTTTGTTGCCTTTAATTTTGGGAAAACACATACTAGCACGTGTCACATAGTTATATTAGTGGAAAACATGGTATTTGATAGTATCCTTATGTTAGATGTATTTCGTGAGACTTTTCAACTCGACTTTTCGTGCACTATGAGCCAAGTAAACATGATTTGAAGTTGATTAGTGAAGTATTGAACTAGAAAACCTTAGAATAATAGTGGAGACTTAACCCTTGTGAGTTTTGAGCCATTCTTTATTTCTTGAGGGTTATTAATTACACTCTGATTTTTCTTGAGTCCGCATTATTTCGTTGACGATCTCATTATTCTTGATTTTCTTATTGATTGCTTTAAGAATGACATAAAAATTGAATCTTTGCACTAGAACTTCTTGCTTTATTTAGTTGAGATATCCTAGTACTAACTAAAACTTAAGAAGTGATACAGGCATTTCTTTCTTTAAACCATTTTTAGTCTTTTAGCCTACCCAATAATAAATATCCATTTGCAGCCCTTTGAGCCTTTAGATAGCCTTTTCTTTGTTATCCCCATTCCCAATACCTACTCCAATCAAGGAGTAATACCTTTATTATTTTTATCCTTACCCAATTTTCTGAGAATGTATATGGTGAGATATGTTTATGGAATGGGCAAATAAAAAAAAAATAAAAAAAAAAGATATTTCATGCGCCCTCGAAGTAAAAGTGTTGGATTGTATCAATGGGAAAAGCATATAAAAAAAAAAAAAAAAAAAAGCGATTGAAGAAGAAAATAATGAAGAAAAAGTTAATGGTGTACAACATTGATTTGTTCTTCAATGCCCTATGTTTTATTCAAGGGTGTATCCATTCTCAGAAAATCTTTGTATCCCTTTTGTCCATTATTGTTTGCCATAATCCAAGCCCCAATACAACCTAGTAAAGACCTGATTGATCTTAAGTGAAAGTTAGCTTAATAGATGTGGAGATTGAATAGGCAAGAACTATGGTGTTTGGTTCAACATTCTTAAAAGTAATCAATATTCCGGTCCATGAGATCATATTCGTTTCACTCTTTGAAAATTCCGTTTTTCATGATAATTATATGTGAGATGTTTGCATTTTCCATAGTATATTCTTATCCTCACATATAAACTGAGTGCCCAATCTCTGAGCGTTTCATTTCTGAGCGACATGAGAGAATTGTAGTCGAAACGTCTTTTCTAAAGGTTATCTTGTCACATCTTTACTATGAGATGAAGAGTTATGTTGATAAGGCTCCTCACACACACACTTCGAGTTGAGAATGATTATGAAATTCATTTAACCTTTAGATACTGTTAAATTATTGTACTCTATTGATATACTTTTGTGACAATATTAGTTTGTTGTTTTTCTTAATATAAAAGGGAATGTTCATATGATTTGCATTATGTTTTTAGAAAATAGATTTTGTTTTATTGAGTCAGTAATGTTTGGGGGTAGCATTTTTGGAAACCCTCACGAGACTATAACTCGTCCTCTAGAGGTAATCTAGAGGTTTAAAGCCTTGTTGCACGTTAAGGTAAGTGCAACCGTGATTCCTACGAAAGTGAGTTAGAATTTTATTCTTTATTTTGTTTTGCTCGAGGACTAGCAAAATATAGGTTTGGGGGTATTTGATATACACGTAATTATTACAAAATATATCCCTTAATTTATATATGTTAGTGCTTCAATTAATATATTTTATTCTAATTATTTCATTTTTATGTTTTTTGTAGGAATCGGCGCGCGTGAACGATAAAATCGCATTAAGGCGACAATTTGATAAAATTATTGATCTGTTGATTCTAGTGGTGGTACAAAGAGTGGTTCACACATCCTTACCTAAGCTCAAGCCCAAGCCCAAGCCCAGAAAACTAGAAACCTAAGCCCAGCCTAACAAGGAAATAGGGAAACCCTATTTAGGTTTCTCTATGGCCTTCTCTTTGAGAACTCTCTCTTCCACGTTTTTTGGTTGCTCCTTCTCTTTTCCAGCCACCATCACCACCTCCACCAGGGCAGAGACAGAGCTCTCTCGCCACTAACCGACCACCACCTCGCACCCGTCACTGACCACCACCTCGCACAACACCGCCGCGAAACAGGGCACCTCCCTGTTTCGCTCCCTGTTCCACCACCTCGCCACCGTTCCACTTCTCCCTGTCTCTGTCTCCCCTCCATCTCGCCACCGTCCAGCATCCCTCATCCTCTCTCTCTCTCGCCGCAATCATCACCCGAGCAACAGAGCCATCACCGCGCGCACGGTGAAGCCGCGAAACAGGGAGCACCTCCCTGTTTCTCTCTCCCTCGCTGCCGCCACTGCCTCTTCGTCTCGAGCTCCTTCTTGCATCACTTCATCACGACCACCGCCGCAAGCGGCGCATCAGCCGGCACGCAACACCCGCGACAGAGTCGCCACCACCCTGCAACAGGGAGTCCCCGTCCCTCGTCCTCCTTTGTGTTTGAGTTGATTCCACTGCTTCCTCAACCTCTCTCTGTCTTCTTGCAGGTACCAGAACCTAACCGGAGGCGAGGAAGCTTGCGAGAAGCTCGCGAGGAGTGGCGGATCAGACGCGCTTCGCTGGAGACGAAGGCCAAGTTGCAGAGCGACTTTTCGCGCGGGAAAAAACCGTTTTTCAATTTGAAAAACGGTTGGAGCTAATTTGCACCCCGGAATTTACTAAGAGCCACCACAGACAATCTGAGCTCTTTTCCTCGGGATTCGTGCGCGGACAGGAAGTGATGGACTCCTCCATTGATGCTGTGACCACCACCACCATGAGTCACTAAACCCCACGCAAGGTGAAGAGGTGAACTCCTAGATGTAACGCACTAAATTAGTAATTGATTCGCTTTAAGTGTTCACGATGAATAATGATGTTTAATGATTATCACTTTTATTTAATATAGAAATTTATGTTATTTCAGTGAGAAGGATATCATAGATTTCTTCGTAGATTTTTAGTACTCCGGTGATTATTTTTACTTCTCCATATAAGCTTAGTCACGCTTTTCTTATGTGTGGAATGTTTAAGAATTAATTGATTCCGGTAGGTTGGTTATATGTGATCGTCATTTATTACGGTATTGTCTCCGGATATATCGTAAGTTTAAGATATCACATATGACAAACCTTTGTGTTTTCTTAGAAAAAGTGAAATCTGAACTTCATTTACATTAGGGTTTTCTAATGATTAAAAGATTATTTTTCCGATTACGTCGTTTGGGATGTGAAACACGTAGTTGAGTCATCATAGCGAATCAATATTAATTGGCGTGTGAAGTCTAGGAGGGATCCTTGAAACCTTGTGATTTTCTCAAACTTAGTTTTAAATTAAATTCAATTTTGTATTTTAAATTTGTTAGAATTTATTTTAGTTTCGCATAGTTTGTCTTCCTTAACCTTATTTTGTAGATCGTTTTTCCTCGTGGGATCGACACCCCATTCTTTACTGCAATTGACCGCGTGTATTGTTTGGGCGTAATCAACTGCACGTCTGTTACTTTTGGTTATGCACAGACTCGTCATTTGTGCATGTGGATAGTAGTATAAGTGTCTTTACCCCGCTATAATGCCTGTTTGCCGATGCTTAGGAGCTTGCTCGCATCGAGAGTTGGATGGTGCTTGAGATGACTCGCACCTGACATTGTGGACGCTACTGCATGTGGCAAGCTTGCTGAGGTGCGGTGAGCTCCCGCACGCACTTGCCACTATAGAGTGCAGTAGGACGGGTCCCGGAGGACGTGCTTTGGAGATTACTCGCTTTCCCTCCCAGCGCGCTTGATTTTGATTATGTTAGGTTGGCCGTGTTAGGCCAGTCGTTCGGGACGTTTGAGTTTGTATCCTGGCAGATGGCACCCCATTAGGATACAAACAAGCCCGAAGTGGTACTGGTGCACGTTGTGGGATGTGTCTGGGTGAGACACATTCGTAGGGTATGCGGATACCTACGATATGAGACACTTATACAGGATTTTACAGAATTTCTGATTTCAACTTGATTGCTATACCTAGGAGGCTAGGAAGAATTATGAGATTGTTTTATTTCCATTGCTTGATATTTACCCTGTTTGAATCGTGTGTAAGGATTGACATATATCGTAAACTGGTAGTTATTGTTGAATCTGAAATGCTTGTGTTGTTGCTTGAACTTAGAAACATATCTTTAGAGACACGGTGTGATTTAGACTTTAGAACTTGTTGCTTATTCATTGTTGTGTGGCATGAATTTTCCTTGTTTATTATTCCGTTATTTGTATTTAGTTCGCTCGCACCAGCTAGCTTTGTGCTTTGCTGACCCCGCAAGGGGTGTGCTTCTATTGGAGTGCAGGCAGTGTTGGCGTTCCTGCTGATCGTGGCGCGTAGGCCTCGATTTCCGTTGTAGGCGTGTTTTGAGCTTTTTGGTTGTGTCCGCCCTGTACGGGTATGTTTTGCTTCCTCTGTGTTTCAGATGTACTATATTGTTAAACTAGATGTTTGTATACTGTTTGGTCGCTATGACTCTGGCGGGGCGAATAAAAAAAAATATATATTTATTTTGTTCAAAAATTTAGCGTAGTTTTATTTTCGTTTGTTTATCGTATCAAGAATGTGTTATATTATGATGTTGTGGCCGGTTACGATCCGCCTGTGTAGGTGTTAGTTCACGCATCGGCACGCTGCGATTCCCGTGGCGGGTCGGGGCGTGACATGGTGATTAGGGGAAAAAGAACAGGATGAGAGGGTTGTCGAGGTGATGTGGTCTGATGAAGAAGAAGGGGGATTGAAACTAGATGAAGGTTGTGAGATCTTTCTAGCAACCGGGAACCGTCGGCGAGGGGACAATGAGCTAGTGTTGGTGGATGAAAAAAATAGAGTAGAAGAAAGGGATGCGTCAAATAGAGAGAGAAGGGGACAAAATGGTTGCCCTAGATAGAGGGATAGATCTCCTGTTTTGGTTGGCAAGGATATTAAATAGTTTGGGGTTTTATGTTAGGCTTGGGCTTGGTCTTAGGTTAAGATGGGTTTGGGTTTTGGATTTTTATTGTTGTAGCACCTTTTGGTTTCACCGAAACCGTCACTTTGGGCTTGCTCTTCCAAACTCATCGCGCTAGTGCAATTTAATCGCTTAAGCTCCAATCCCTACAAAAACATGAAAACAAAATAATTAGAGTAAAATACAACATTCAAAACACTAACAAATATAAATTAGAAAATATTTTATGTAATAGTTATGTGAACTTGGTGCATAAGTGACCTAGTCCGCTTCAAGAACCAAGGCAACCCACATGCAAACCAAACCCAGTCCACAGACAGTTCACCACAAACGGGCGAGTCCACTCCACAGACAACTCACTGCATCTAATAGTTCCAGTCCACATGGACCATGGGAACACCCAGACCACCAAGACCCAACTAAAAGGTGAGTCAAGTTGTTGTATTAAATCTAGTCCTACCGGATCGAAACGATTTCTCTGTCACTTCAGTTCTATACAGTATTAAGTGAGAGTACTTCGACTGATTGACACCTACTCAGAAAGCAGCCAACCCGCTTATATGAAGATCACTCTTCAGTGATTTCACCTCCAGGGTGAATTAAGTTATTTTGTTAAGGGAACTACGGAAGCGGGATCAGAGCTACACGCATCCCCTTCCAGACCAGGCCAAGCCCAGTTCCTACTCAAAATTGAAATGCCTTACACCTCGAGGTCTTGTCTACTCAGATAGCCGTGACTTTTTTGACAGTTTAAGATTTGTCTGTACAGGACCAATATGACTAACATTCACTCGAAGCATACATAAAAAAGTAAGCAAATTCAGACAAAAAACAAACTTTATTTATTATCAAAGATTTATTACAAAGCTTGACCGACTTATCAATTCAAAGGTTTACACACTACAAGAATTTTAGCTTGGTGGAAAGTAAGGTGCGAGCAAAGATCTGCCAGAACACATACTGGAACTTTGCCTCGCCAATCTGCTATTTGGATGAAGCATCAAGAGTGAAGCTAAAGAAGAAATAGTGGGAACAACCACCCAAAGTTTAATGATGGAATTATTTTTCAAAAATGGTGGAAGACATCGTGGGAGAACTAGAAGATGGAAGGAAAACTCAGGACCAAAGGGGTACTCAATACTTATTCTTCACGATGTAAGAGTAGATTTGAAAAACCCATAGAACAACTAGAAACACACTCTAACCGAGTGGCTTCTTCCAATAGCAGATCTGCTCGAGGCTCATCGCTGCAAATGTCAGAACATTCAGAGACTCCACCAATGGATGCTCCTCTTCATCCTTTGTAGAGGCCAAAATAAAAGCACACTCTCCAAAAGGATGCATTTGAGAAACAAAGTATGTGAAACACATAGTAACACCTGACCCTATCAGAACTAGCTTATATATAGGCGCAAGGTTCATGGAAAGTGGTCACTCAACAGTCGTGTTGGCATTAAATTTCTACATCGGGAATGAAGGGTCGATGACTTCGATTATGAATGTGCAAGTCCCCATTCATCAAATTTATGGAACTGCGCAGCCCCATTAACTGGGGGGAGTAAACATCGAACAATACTCAATCACAGTCATACACGTGGCATGGGCCAACCCTAACATGAGAAAGGCTTCAAGGTGATCCCAAGCAGACCCATTCTTAAACCATTGTTCAGTCCATAAGTCAGGCGCCCAAGCCCAAATCATGCCAGCCCACATGGCACCAATCTTGGATCTTGACCCACGAAAATAAAACCCAAAAATGGATCTCTAGCCCCGAGACCCACTTTCAGAATCAAATCTTAGCCCAATCAAACATTGGGTTCTTAACATAGCCAAGTGGCAAAGAAACTCAGTCCTGCGTAGGTAAGATTTTGGCTGAGATCTCCTCTATCCATCATGCCTTCAATACCAGGGATAGTTGTTGAGGGAACACTTTTTAAGGTGAGAAAAGGAAAAAATAAAGGTAGGCATACACATTGTTAATTACCCGATTTAATCATCGGAGCGCTTTCGGCCACCACAACGATGGTCTCTGGCTCACTGTTGTTTGTTTTGCATGCTTGAGATCAACAAGGTCGGATTTGGATGCATGTTGTTATCAAAAAATCATTATTATTTTGTTGATTTGATATTAATAAAATAAAAATGGTGAAACTAAAGTTTAATATTTTAAAATATAAAATAAGAAAACTATAAAAGTAAATTGCATATAAAGATGCTCTCAGGCACTTTGAACATTAGCAAATTTTGAAATTAAGCACTCCTGCTTCAAGCTCAGGTGACTAAGTCGTGGATATTCACTAATTTCATATTAAATCAAGTGCATGGATAAAGTTTGACTGTGGATATTCACTTATTTCATTCTAGTTGTTTGCAAGGTGCTTTCTAAAACTCCTTGAGATACACATATCACATCTGAAATTTCCAAAGCAAATATCACTCCCACTCCTTCGTTTATCTTCACATCTCCTTTCCTACAAAACACTCACAGACACAGGTTGTCCCCATGTTATGAGCCTCCGATGTTCAATTTAGAGAATAATCGAACAACAGTGAGAGCATAACACAAAAAATAAACAAAGCTAGAGGTCCAAGAGAGTTTCATAGAGTGAAGTTTTCTCTAGAGTTCCTTGCCTCCTCGTTGTATATGGGGCTTTGTTTATATTGCCTCATCTACCTACATGTCCATATCCTACATTAAATGAACATACATGTAATCTCATAAAGTATGACATTTTGCCGAGCACTGCAACTGCTGAATAACCTAGATTTTGTTCCAGTCCCTTTCTTTTGACATTGTTGTACATTGTCGCTCCACCTCTATTGCATCCATGCCAAGTGGACTAAGTGTCCATGTTTGTATTGATGCCATGCGTCATGGTCGCATTGGCTACTCCTCATTGGATCCACCTGTGGGGTGGTTTCCAGTCGCTATCTAACATAGTTGATCGGATCTCATTCGTCAGAGATGACTTCATGTCCACTTCTGGTTGTTTGGATTTTCTTTTAGGCACCCCACTTTCCTCACTTCACATTGGTTCCTTATCCTTGTCAATGGTTGCTTACTTCATAACTCTGAGAGGTTCAACCAATTCCCCGTTAGTTGTCTTCCTCTCAGTCCTAACTTACTTGGAAAAGAATAAAGAAAACATAAAGTGTCAAGCGCATGATCTTGTTTTTCCTTTAGGACTTAGTTCCTCTACACAAATATTATTTTATCACTACATGTAGCGAGCCCGTATGTCTTTTTCCACGTGCAGCGCACTCGATCATTCCTCATTTGCTCGTCGTGCGCTAAGGTTATCATGTGTTCAGCTCGTGACAATAAATTAGGTACAAACACTAGCAAAATTACACAAATAATACGCTTGTTACACATAGAGAATCACACGTACAAGTCAAATGTAAGGAGTTATGATCATCATTTATAAACAATGGCAATATAACTGTCACTATTTTGGGGACACAATTTTTTTTACAAAGAAAGTTACACGCTTGTTTCACCACATATTTTATCCGTATAGAAATTTCAATACAATAACTTGATACTTTGTGTGGATGGTCAGTCTTAGAAAAAATGAAGTCATTTGGAGCTCCATAACATGCTAAACAAGTTATTGAATTGCAAACCATTCTAATATCATCTAAAGAGGCAACACAAAAGAGAAAATCAACAGCCGAACGACCAACGGTTTCAAAAGTAAAAAGATGGCCTTGGTTGATGAAGACGAAAATGATGGTGAGCAAATAGATGCAGCATCGAAAAAAGAAAGTATTTTTTCTCCTGAGAAAAGTCCTTAGAAAAAATGGAGAAAAAAAATTAGCAATAGAGAAATTAAAAAAAGAAAAAAGAAAAATAAAGAAGAAGATTTGAACAAGAAGGCCAATATCGTTGTGTACTTGATAGCAACCATATTCTTACCATGGGATATATAATGTTTCTTGGATTTTAATTCAATTAAATGAGCTTGATAACAATTGGCCACAAATGATCATTTAAAACTCGAGGAGCAACATCTAAGTCTTCAAGGAAAGCAAACAAACTAATTATCTTAGTACTCCATATTTTGTATTATCAATTTAGAGACGGGTATAGTGGAGCAATTTCATGTATATTAGAGCCTTTAGATACATATCAAGTATGTTACGTATATCGAGAATGCTTAATGGAAACTCAAGAATTTTACAAGGAATAGTTTCACTATTTTAATAAAATACTTTTTATGATTATTTTGTTAGAGTGTCAAAATATAAATTTAACATGTTTTTTTGGCAAAATTTCACTTTTCTTAAATTTCTCTAACTAGTTTCCAACTATTAAAATGTTTTGTGTTTTAAATAAAGTCTTTTAGAAAACAAATACAATTTTTTCTCGTGTTTGAAAATTGATTAGAGAAAAACTATTGTGAGATATAGTTTTCCATGGTTAAATTAAGAAATCCTTTGAAGAAGAAAAAAAAAACTCTTAAAACTTTTTCTATTTTTTTTCCTTCTTCAAAGGATGTTTTGAATAAGCCTTCCAATATACTCTACAATTTGTTGATATTGTTTCGGTGGATTACAAAGTGTTTGCTTTGGTGGATTCTAAAGTGTGGATTTGGTGGATTCCGGATTGGTGATCTTAGAGGAGCCAAGTTGTAAGTCAAGACCTCGAGGGTTCTTGGGGGTGCAAGGGCTAGATAGCTGAAGACAACAACAAGAAGGATCGTGGACTTCGACCTTGATTCTGAGTAATGTTTTGAACTTGTACAAAACTTTTCTCATTATTGAATTTTGCTCTCGATCCATGGTTTTTTCCTCTTAAAAGGTTTCCACGTAAATCTGTGTATATTAATTGTTATTTTTCTTACTTTGTGACTAACAACATAGTTAATTAATTGAATATCCATTAAAAATCATTCTCTGAATTTTCAATTGGGATCAAAACGAGTTACACTGCAAATGATTCAAACACTAGTGTTGATCCGAATAGTCTAAGATTAATTTTTTATGGACAAGATTGTTTAAAACCTTAGGACTATTGTGACAGACTTAGGAGAAATGTAAAACGATAAGAAAAAAAACATAGCTCTTAGAAGTTTTGGAAACATCGAAAAATCCATTGATGATGATTTAATTTTTTTGACCAAACAAGTTAATAAGTTGTTGGATTGTCAAAAAATCAAAAGAGAAAAAAATTGTGAGAAAAATCTAAAGGCGATGAAAATTTTATGAATTTTATAAACCCCAAATTTTGTGATCACAATGATTTTGTTAGAAATGAATCTAATAACTTTATTTGTAATGTTTCTCTTGTTAATCATACAACCTTCATTGCTAGTGTTAACCCTTACTCATTTACATGATTTAGACAATAGTGATTGTGGTTCCACTTATAGTGAAGATGATGAAAAGTTTGACATTGAAGCTATGTATTCTCAATTGTTGGATAAAAGTATGATATTATGCTAAGGAAATGAGAAACTGAAAGTTGAATCTAAATCTTTAGAAACTCAAATTGAGGAGTTGAATGTTAAAAAGTCTAGTATGTTAGACAGGCTTAGATTTTTAGAAGATGAGTTTTATGAAGTCTCCAAAGGTAAGAAAATCTCGGAAGATGAGAATGCTACTTTTAAGGAAATTTTCATGGTTATTCTCATGGTTTGAATAAGCTTGATAAGATGTTACAATTCGAGAAACTAGACAAACACGGTCTTGGCTTTAATGGTGAGTCATCTTTTTAGTTTCTGCTAAGGCTACAAAATTTATGAAAACTTCCCTTCCATCTCCAATTCATCGTGTAAAACATGTTCAAAAACTTTTTAAGCCCGATATTTCTCATAGATTTATCCTGACTTGTTTTTCTTGTGGTGTGAGAGGTCATTACAAAAGTCAATGCAATTATGTGTGGGCTAAGATAAATTTTTCTTATAGTAGACGGTCTTGGTTTTGCTTGTATTCATCTCGTCATTCTTATAATTATTTTGATAACAACTCATATTCTTACAAAAATCACAACACAAACATACACAAAAGCCACATTCCAAGCCTACTCAATTTGTGAAAACTCGTGCAATTTGTATTCGGAAAGATGATATTTTAGTTAAACCATTAGATTTTTTCATAGGAAGTCTATTGGTTTTATTTCATCCACTTGAGTTTTTTTTTGTTTCACCCCATGTTTTAGTTTTTTAGATCTTTTGGGGTTATAGTGTTTTGAAAATTTTGTTTTTATTTTTTTGTAGATTTTTTCTTTCATTTTGTTCATGTTAGTTCACCATTTACACTATGAGATTATATGTGCCTTTGACATAATTTTTTTGGCATTTTAATTTATTTGTATCATCTTGTTTTTCAATCATACAACTGCATGTATCCATATTTTTAACACTTGCGTGACATGATGGACTATTTTTTGAAAGATGCTCAATACTGATACAGGCTGATTGTTCATATTTGTTTGATTTTCTATGGGATATTATCAACCTCACTTGTCTTGACTCATACGTTTAGCCAACTTTTTTTCATACTTAATGAATGTAAAAGCCTTGTCAGGATAAATGTAGATTTGTGAAGATGTATATGTAGGTACAGTACAAGATAAGGAAAAACCTTTTTTGACTCCTTGTATAAGTTTTCTAGGGATGATGCTAGGACATTTCAGTTTGTCTCGATGGCTCGGTGTGTGATGGGTTTGCTAGAGATGATGTTATAATTTCATAGTTTGCTCTGGATGTCTTTTTATCAAAATGTCTACAAATTATTTTATCTTTGTGAGCTCATTTCACACTACAAAATTCAAATCCAATGACTTTTATCCTTGAAGTTTTCAATTCTCTATCTAATCGGGATTTCATACCATTCAATATCATTAAAAAAATATTTGTTTATCATCGATGCAACAAAATTGTTCAATCTTTCTATATGAGCTTAAGATATTATCCTATGGGTGGGTATCCTTGGAAATTTCTACTATGCTAACAAAATTTTAATCAAGCCTAACCACTTTTGCGTGTGTGCAGTCGCTTATGTTTATATTTGAGCATCTTTATGCATTTTTGTATTCACTGAGTTAAAAATGAAAATTACTTTGATTGTTTCTTGCACACACCCATATGAATATATTTGTAATTTATGGTGCAAATTGATGAAAATGATAGGTTATGGTGTATGAGGTATAACTAGACTATTACAAAGATAGAATGGTGGGATGAACAGTGTCTGTGTCTTCAACCTGATTTTTGGATTTTCCATTTTGCCCTCACAAATTCATAATTTTTACAATTAAAATAGCCTATCTCAAACATTGATTAATTATAACTAACCCCTAAATAATTTATTTGAAGCTCTCAGTTATCTATAAACTATGAATATGCCCTTACATCTACACAATTATCATGTTTAAGTTTCCACATTGTTATTTTTAGGGTTACTTGTTCTTATTTGAACCTTAAAACTTGTTTGTTTTTGTTTATCGATTATCGTTTCATGTTTATATTCATTTTTTTTGTTTATAGGGTTAGTTTTATAATATTGGTTGTTGTTATCATTGTTTTTATTGTTTGTCGATTTTACATATAAGTTAATTATTATTTTGTGCATAGCTGTTTCTTATCGATTTAATGGATTTCAAGATACCTATGAGTGATTCAATCGTATTTGGAAGATAACAACATTCTAGAGGTAATCATTGCCTTAATCATTTTCTTCATTACCTTTCTTAATATGTGATTTTAATTATAATATGTTTGATTTACTTAATGTAGAAGGATTATGATCTTGTTGATGGAAAGGTCGATACAAATGTTGAGACTAATGAGGCAAAGTCAGAAGCAAACAATGAGGAAAAAGCACTAAAACAGGTAGTCGACAATTGTGATTTATTTCTTATGGAAGAGGTAAGATTGATTCTTATATAATCCTTTTAAAAAAAATTATTGATTTACGTAGCAAGTTTATTAGTATTACTGACATTTTTTTAGGTATTCACATCGAGGTCGGTGTTGGTAGGGATGATAACAAAGTTTTGATTATCATCAAATCGAAACCCACTAATCATAGATGTAAAAAAATGATCCATTTTGGATGTTCGAGGGGAGGGAAGCCCAAGAAAAACTAAAGGGAAAAAAATGAGCTTCATATTGGCAATGGTCGACCAAGCAGTACAAAGAACTTTGGCTGCCTATTTCAGTTGAGAAGGGTGCCACAAGGTAATGACCATTGGAAGCTGCAGGTGACATGTGGAACCCACAATCATCCCCAAGCAAAATCGCTTCTTAGCCATTGCTTTTCTAGCAGGCTGAACGAAGCAGAGATTAGATATTTGCAATATATGTCAAAGTCGGGTGTCGCCCTTCACTTCATCTTGGCCGGCTTCAAAGAAAGGTTTCCTAACAATGTCTCTTATTTGAAGATTATTTACAATAGCATGAATCAACCAAAAACAATCCAAATGAAAGGCAGAACGACTTTGCAACACACTATGCACTTATTGAGCAAGAATAATTACATTAAGTGGTATATTGTGGATGAGGATAATAGAATCAACACTATTTTTTGGGCGCATGCCGGTCAATTCAACTAGTCGAAGTGTAATTCCCATCAGTGATGTTAATGGATTGCACTTAAAAAAACCAATAAGTATTGGATGTCGCTCTTTGAGATTGTGGGCGTCACGTTGATCGACAAGACTTTCAATGATGCATGCTATTTTATGTCTACTGAGAAGGAAAAGTCATACTCCTGGGCATTTGATAAATTATTGGAGATTTTTTTTGCCAGACAACTTGACAACCGTGTTTGTAACCGACAGAGAGTTGGTTTGATCAAAGCCTTAAGCGAGTCTTCTCCAGAGTAATGACATTGTTGTATAGGTGGCACGTGGATACAAATTCTAAGAAGAATTGCAAAAAACACTTTAAGGATAATGAGGGGTGAAATGAGTTCATAAAATCTTTCTCGGATTTGTGTAGATCAACTACAGTGGAAGAATGGAATAAGGGAACTGTTAAGTTCCAGAGAAAATGGGCATCACACTCAAAGTGTTTGGATTATTTGTGGACGGTTTGATATCCGCGGAAGGAGTAACTTGTGGATGCATGGACTGACACTTTCATAAATTTTGGCCAATGGACAACCGGTCGCGTTGAAGGTGCACATTCCAAGTTAAAGAAAATGTTGAAAAATTCACAAGGCATATTTTTTTTACGTATGGACAAAAAATGCATGACATGATCCAAGTCCAACTAATAAAAATTGAAGCATCCATTCAACAAAGTTTGATGAAGGTGAAGAATGAGCATTGGTCACATTTATTTAGAAAACTTCATGGGTCCATGTCGCACAAGGCTCTCGATTTGATTCTATCAGAAATTCAAAGGTCAAAATCTGTGGGCAATGACCAAGTCAAGTATAGATGTGTGATTCAACACATTCATGGGTTGCGCTGTGCTCATGAAATGGCACAATATCTGACTATTATTGGACAACTTTGATTGACTACCTTAGACAAGTATTGGATGCAATTGTGCAAAAAACCTTATGTAGTCTTTTTCCACTCCTTGCTTTGACCTAATCCCACTGATCTGCTGACCTGCACAAGTACCGCACGTGAGCCATAGACCACTGAGGGGGTGGCCGATGGCACTCCGATGCTAAAGTCAGACAGAGCTTTGAGGAAAGTGTAATGTTGTAACAGGGAATTTGTAGCGTACCTTAGCTTACCAACCTCATGTCTTATTTATAGTGCAAGGAGTTTTGATTCTACCAAGCCATCATAGGCGTAGTTTAGGAAGGATATCTTCTTGGAGATCCCTCCCTAATTAGGAGTTGTGCTGTAGAAGGGAAGTTCCCTATTAGCTCCATGCTCCCAGATACGCGGGAGATAGTTTCCAATCCAGGAGCAATCCGTATAAGGAAATTTCCCTGTGTGGAAGATACTCTGATGTTTACTTCCTAGTTGGAAGCAGAAAGCAATTGTAGTTGCTCGTCAAAAACTGATCCTCGATATACTTGCCTGAAGAGGGCTTACAGGTATTGAGGATAGTTGTGAGATGTGTGGGCCTAGGATGCTGTCAAAGTTTGGACCCGCCTAGCAGAGCACAGTTGGGCGGGCTTAGAACCTCTTGGGCCAAATCGGTGTTGGGCTGACGCTTGAGGTTGTAATTCATCGAGATTATCATGATACGTGTACGGCTCCGAGGTGTGACCATTTTTATGTATCATCAGCTACTCCCCTCGAGTTAGTGGGGTATTAAGTCGATCCACTGACTCTTAAAATACAATTGTACCATCGTGATGATTGGACTCGAAGCGTTGGTTTCGAGTAGCGCGTGACATTTAATTGGTACGTAATTGCTCGAGGAGGGAAAGTTCGGTTTGCCTCCCTTATAAATATTTACTGCTCTGTGGAAGATTTCCCCATTGTTATATGCGTTATCTTTTAGAACCATAGTACTTGTTTTCCTTTCCATTGGCTGACAACATTAAACTTTCTTCCAAGGATTTGTTATCCCTTGCCTGCATGAACTTCTTTGATGGTAGCTTGGTTGATGAAACTGAGTTGATCAGGCTCCGTAGTCTGTACCTTAATCCTGGAGATTTGCAAACTGTTCCTACGTTTGGAGTTTTAGGTCCGACTGTGCCTCCTCATGGGTTTATGGGCTTGCACCGAGGTATGTTCGAATCTGGGCTCCGATTCCCAGTGACGGATGACGTTTGGCACTTCTTCACCCACTTTCGCATGCCTCCTGCTCAAATGGCACCGAACGGGTTCAAGATACTGCTCGCAATTCTCCCAAGGGCTCATGACGCTGGCCTTCACTTGATTTCACCAATGATTCATCATTTGACCGATGCTCGGCTGGATTCCAGAGGTATCTGTATGTTGACTTGTCCTTTTTGTCTGCGACTGACGACGAACAACATCGAATCTTGGGAGAAGCAATGGTTCTTGGCTTCGGCGGATTCTGGTTACTTCAGGCTCAAGAGTCACAGAGTGTCTCGATACTTTCAGTTTGACCTCGGTGAGTTCCTTGGTTGTTGGTGCATGCATATCTTCGTGTGTTCCTTCTGCGACACAGGTTCTAACGTTGTTTATTTGTTTCAGGGAAGTTTGCTATTTCGTCTCTGAGCGAGGAAGAGATGCAGATAGAGAGGTAGTTTCTCAAGCTCCTTCTGATTTTTGTTAAGGAGGTTGTAATGCCAGGCAATGTCACGCACAGTGGGTTGCTACGGTGCTCTTACCAATGTAGCAGTTGCTGACGTGAGGGCTCGGCTAAGGGCTACCGAGTTCGATTTGAAGTCAACCCGTGCTGAACTAAAGCGGACCAGGGATGAACTAGGGCACTTGGATGTGGCTGTGGATAGGTAGTCTTCTGAACAAGAGGCTCGAAAAGTTGAGAGGAAGCAAGCGGAGGCAGAATGGACCGTTGAAAGGCAGAAGCTGGAGATCGCGGTTGACGAGGGGCTTCGCCGCGCTCTAAAGGGGAAGCGGTTGTTGGCGGAGGAGCTCTCACACTATGAGGCCTTGTTGGGCACAGTGGACTTTGACATGTCTGGCAAGAGGTCATGATCTCGTCTGAGGTCATTTGGGGCAGACTGGAGCTCCTAGAATTAATTAGAGGAGAGCACCCCGATATCGATCTTGAATTTGCTTGCTATAGGAGTGATGTTTTTGGGCGGATCAATTGAGGGGTGGGCTCTAGTACTGCGAGGCTATTAGATGAGGAGGATGCTTCTCCTTAGATTGATTGTAATGTCCTTTCCTGGGCGGATATTATATAGACATGTTTTTTGAAAGAAAGTGTTGTTTTTTGCCCTGTATTGTCATATTTGCTTTGTAGACTGTAGAATTTGTATTGCTAGCCGAATGCCTATCTCCTTCGATCAAACTATATTGTTATTGTGACAGATTAGGGGTTAACTAGCGGAAGTCATTGTTGGCCAGGAGTTCACCAGATTCCCTCAGTCATTGTCTGTAATGACTCCCTTAGTGTTGGCAGACTAGCGATGACTTTTTCCATTTGTTCGGCCGTCGTGACCTGCGCTGAGCGGATTAGGCTTGGCATACCAGAAGCTTTTGTCATCAGTCACGAACTGACTAAGCTTACCTGATAAGTTCGACTATCATTATCTGTATTGAGAGCAATGATCCCTTGGCGAGTCGTCATCATCAGCGGACAAACACTGATTAGACTCCATTTCCTCAGTCGTTGTGACCCGCGAAAGCGGATTAGGCTTTGGGCACCAGAAGTCGTCGTCATCAATTGCGAACTGACTAAGCTTACCTGGTAAGTTCGACGATCATTGTCTATATTGAGAGTAATGATCTCTTGGCGAGTCGCCGTTATCAGCGGACAAGTACTGACTAGACTCCCACTTCCTCAGTCGTTGTGACCCGCGCAGAGCGGATTAGGCTTCGGGCACTAGAGATTTTCGTCATCAGTCCCGAACTGACTATGCTTACTGGTAAATTCGGCGATCATTGTATGTATTGAGAGCGATGATCCCTTGGCAATTTGTTGTCATCAGCAAACAAGTGCTAACTAGACTCCCACTTCCTCAGCCGTCGTGACCTGCGCGGAGTGGATTAGGCTTTGGGCACCAGAAGCCATCGTCATCAGTCGCGAACTGACTAAGCTTACCTGGTAAGTTCGGCATTCATTGTCTGTATCGAGATCCCTTGGCGAGTCGTCGTTATCAGCGAACAAGCGTTGACTAGACTCCCACTTCCTCAGCCGTCATGACCCACGTGGAACGCATTAGGCTTTAGGGAGATATTCAAGTTTGGACATAGTCAGGTTGGTCGAGAGTTGTAACAGACGGTAGTGGAAGTTTCGGTAAAAGCAAAATATTTTATTGATAATATTTTTTGAGGTGCTCTACATTCCATGGTCGTTTAAGCTCGTCGCCGTTTGCGTCTTCCAGCCAATACGTTCCTAGCCTTTTGACCTTGGCAACCCTGTCAGGTCCTTCCCAATTTGGATTTAGCTTTCCCGCTTCGGTTACTTTGGTGTTCTGCTGGGTCTTTCTGAGTACCCGATCCCCCACTTTGAATTCGCGTGGCTTGACCTTCTTGTTATAGTACTGCGGCATGCGTTGTCGGTAGGCGGCTATCCAGGTTAACTCTTTGGAGATTCTGCCCCACAAGTAAACTCCCATAACGCTGCCTCAATAACTTCCTAATCTGAGAAAAACTAAATGGATACGTTCCAATAAGAACGTACCCAATAAGCAAAAATTTACTTGGGTCAGCGAAAACGTATGAGTAATCTTTATCCTTATAAATAAAATAAGTTACATGATTTAACATTAAATTTTATAAACAACCAAATGGCACTCAAGGACTTGTAGTTCCTCAATGAGGCAAACATTTCTTACTAATAAGTTTTATCATGCTTAAAATATACATTTATTTTATCAACACTCATAAAGTAAATGTTGAACATGGTAAGTTTGTCCTGCAAAAATGTTAGTAGACTTACCATCCTGCACGAACCGGTTAGAAACTAACGGATAAATTTTCTAAGTTATCAATCCTCATAAATACAATTTATTTTCAAATCATAGTCATGATCACCATTATTTAAATGTCAACAAAATACATTTTACCATAAGGAAGACATGTAGTTCTCAGAATGAGCATTTTGTTTTTTTTCATTAAGGCAATCATGCACATATACAAAAATCTCGCTTCTTTTCCACAATCGCACTACCTTCCTTGTGCTGAACACACCTCACCCAAGTGTGTGTCTCTTGCCTTCGAAACCACTCGGAGCGTATATGTTCCAAGTGGGGTGCCACATCGAGGAACATGTCATCACACCCGAAGTTCGATCCATGGCAAACATTTCCTAAATACCACAAGTACTACCAAACTCCATGGAACGACGTACCGATATGCAAGCAAGTCTGCATACCCAAAATTATATCACACGTATACAAGCAAGTTTGTATACAACAATCATTTTTCATTTTTTTTCAGAGTTGTGGAAAAGAGCAAAAAAAAAATCAATTAATCCTCAAAGTCTTTTATGGTGACACTTTGTCAACCATAACAAATCAACCACAATGTTCACCCATTCTATTGGAGAAACAAATAACAGCTTCATAATTACTAAGTCTCAAGTTATACACTTCACAACCTCACGCACAAGTCACTTATATCATATGTTAAATGAAGCTCACACTTAGAATGCGTTTGAAATAATTGTACACATATTGTCATAAAACGATTAAACTTTATTAATAAACAATAGACAATAAAGTTATATACATTACAATAAGACTAATCATCAAGCAAATTGGCAATCCCACATACTCATACAACATGCTTAACTAATAGCAACATTTACATAAAACCTAAACTTAATTTGCAAACATTCATATACATTTAGCTACCTCGAACCTACTCTAACCACATAATTAATTTATAATCAAGCATGTACAAAATAAATAATCTGACAATAACATCAATCACAAAATTATCAATTACTCTAAGGCATTTAGGTATTGTATTTTTGTAAGGCAAAAAAAAAAAAAACGAGAATAACTCACAAATTTGGGAAGAATGAATCAAGTTTCCATAAAGCCAATGAAAAATCTTCATAACGTCAAGCACACTAAATGTGAACAAGTGCACACAAATCCCACATTCCAAGCCGCAATAAAAATATCAAAAATCAACCTCAAATCAAACCCGTGTGTTCAAACACGTACACGCGCACACGCAAAACTGTGTGCTTAACACGTTGCTCCTTCTCCTTCTCTTTTTCTTTTTTTTTTATTTTTTTTTCTCTCTCTATTTTTGTACTGTTCGGATAGAAGAGAAAGAATTATCTTCATTCCATTTCTTTTCTTTTCTTTTTTCTCTCATTCATCTCATTTTCTCTTATTCTCCCTTTTTCTTTTTTGATCTATCTCTCTGCTCCTTTTTTTTCCTTCTCTCTCTTTCATTTCCTTCCACAAAACTAGCATAACAATTATCACCAAATCATGTCAACTTCAAAGGAAATGAATCAATCATTGATTCCCACCTATTGACAACCCCTTTGAAACAAAATATCCCAAACACTCCCTTTCTATTTCTCATTTGTTTTTCTCCCCCCCCCCCCCCTTTTTTCTTGTACAGATGAGAAAATCCATTTCTCCTTCTCTTCTTTATTTAGCAAAACCTACTAAAATTTTAAACCTAATGCAACCATAACCCAGGTCCGAAATCTAAACATGAGTTTGAGCTCAAGCCCAAGCCCAATATAAAAATAATACAAGTCTATAAACTAACCCAAACTTTTATTTTATTGAGCAACTACAAACAAAGATTTTTTTTTAAACATTATATAAAATTTTAGCAAATATCACAAATTGATTAATAATTAGGCGGGTATTACAATATACACACCTTAAAAGAATCTCGTCCTGAGATTTGGAAGGTAAGGGAGTCATGTGAATTTTTGAACAAGAAAATGCACTTGGCAAACAAAATCCGATTTTAGAATTTACATTTTCAGATGAGAAATTATTCAAATCTTATACACATAAAAATTCCACAGCATATAAAGCCACACAATAAACATGTATAGACACGAGGCTGCTACATGCATATATCTATATTATTTTAACAAGAAATAAAAAGATAATAAATTGAAACATTTTTATGTAAAAATATTTATTGAAGTCAGTGAAAAGTACGGGTGTTACACTTTCACTTAGTCGTTGGCCTGGGGGTGTCCTGGCGAGGAGAAGTGGTGCTTGACTCCTAGACTTTTGCACAGTTCTTTGACCTTGCTACCTTCGAACTGTGTTCCGTTGTTAGTGATCAATACTATGCGTATGCCAAACCTATGGGTATGGGTATATGGCGCAAACCTTTGACATTTTTCGCACTTGTGGAAGGTATCCTTGGCGACTCGTTACATGGTTGGCCAATAATACCCTAGAGTTAGGACCTTGTGGGCAAGGGTTTTCCCGCCTAGATGATTCCCACAATTACCACTATGGATAGTTCCCAAGATTTGGCTTGCCTCTAAAGGTGAAAGGCATTAGAGCAGGGTCCCTGTCACCGATCTCCTGTATAACATATCGTTTAGGAGAGTGTATCTTGTTGTTCTATTTTTAAGCCTTCATGCTTCGACCTTCTCGGTCGGTAGGTCTCCCGACGCTATATATTCTGTATCGGAGTCGTCCAATTTGGTTGTGTTTCCACGGCGTAGATATCTCTGTGCTCATCCTCGTCGAGGCTTGACTTCTCTTGATACTCAATGAAGCCACTGGAGACTTCGTTGGAGGCTAAGGCTTTTTTTACTAGCTCGTCAGCTCTTTGGTTATCGTCTCAGGGCACTGTGTGAGCTGGCAACTTTTAAATTTTCCCATTACGCCAAGTACCTTGTTGCGGTAGGCTATCATGCGGGGATCTTTGCTATTGAAATCTCCTTTGACCTGGTTAACTACTAGTCTTGAGTCGCTATATGTTGTTAGGTGATCTAGGCCGATTTCAAAAACTAGCTTCAAGCCGAATAGAAATGTTTCGTATTCGGCCTCGTTATTTGAAGCGGGGAAGCCGAATCTGACTATTTTTTAAAAGGTGTAGCTGCTGGGGGAAATGAGTGTGATCCCTGCTCTACTCTCCCTATCTGTTGAAGATATATCGCAGCGCAGGGTCCATCCTTGGACATATGACTCTGAGGGTTGAAAGTGTACCCTTGGCTCTAATCTGTCGGTAAATTCAGCGATAAAATTTGCAAGCGCCTGGGCTATGATGGCGATTCTTGGACCGTAGCTTATGTCGAACTGTCTGAGCTCTATCGCCCATTTCGCCATCCTGCCAGATAGCTTAGGTTTATGCAATACCGAGTTGAGTGGATGTTTGGTCATGACCGTTATGGAGTAGGCATGAAAATAGGGCCTCAGTTTCCTAGAGGATACGACCAGTGCCAGAGCCAACTTTTTCAGGTTTGGATAGTGTGTTTCTGCTTCTACGAAGGTTTTGTCGGTGTAGTATACTGACCTCTAGGTTCCTTGGTCGTCTCGTATGAGGGTCGAACTAACAGCATTTTGGAAACAGACAAGTACAAGTATAGTGTTCCACCTATCGCGGGCTTCGAGAGTAGCTTCGAATTCCCCATGTATGCTTTTAGGTTCTGAAAGGCTTGTTCGCATTCGTCGTTTCATGAGAATCCTTTGCTCCCTCTTAGTATCTTGAAGAATGGGAGGCATTTGTCGGACGACTTTGATATAAATCTGTTGAGTGCTGCTATCCTCCTAGTCAAGCTCTGAACGTCTCTGATATTGGTCGGAGATTTAATGTTGAAAATAGCCTGAATTTGTTTTGGATCGGCTTCAATCCCTCTTTTGTTCACTATGTAGCTTAGGAATTTCCCCGACTCGACTTCGAACATGCACTTTTGTGGGTTGAGTTTCATCCGGTATTTCCTGAGTTGGTCGAATGTTTCGGCAATATCTCCTATGTGGTCAGGGCTGCGAAGGCTCTTGACCAGCATGTCGTCGATGTATACTTCCATATTTCTGCTGATCTGCTCTTTGAACATTTGGTTGACTAATCGTTGGTAAGTAGCCTCTGCATTCTTCAAGCCGAATGGCACTACCCTATAGCAGTATATTCCTCTTTCTGTTATGAAAGAGGTTTTCTCTTGATCTAGGGGGTGCATCAATATTTGATTGTAGCCTGAATAGGCGCCCATAAAGCTGAGTGGGTTGTGTCCCGAAGTGGCGTCTATGATCTGATCGATGCAGGGGAGTGGGAAGTTGTCCTTTGGGCAGGCTTTGTTTAGGTTAGTGTAGTCTACGCACACTCTCCACTTCCTATTTTTCATTTTTACGAGAACAATGTTTGCCAGCCAATCGGATTGCGCTTCCTTGATCATGTCTGCGTTGAGTAAACGGTGTATCTCTTTGTTTATGATCGTGTTCCTTTCGGGCGCCATGGGCATCTTCTTCTGCCTGACAATTTTCTTCAAGGGGTCGACCTCAAGGCAATGAGTGATTATCGTCAGATCGATCCCCACCATATCCTGCATGGTCTAGGCGAAGAAGTCCTGGTTACGCTGCAGCAGCTCCGCAAGCTCCTTTGCCACTGCCTTGCTTAGGCGAGAATCGAACTGAATGGCCTTGATGTTTTGAGGGCTATCAAGGTAGACCGTGACGGTTTCTTACTCTGGTTGTTCGACATTGGGCCTTCCTCGAGGGCTTACTGGTGCCTCATTACCCGATGCCTGTTGTTCTTCTCTTGTGCTTCGGGCTGTTCGGAGTGTAGTCTTGGTCGTTGGATTTGCTTCCTATTGAGGACTGTCGGGAGGCAAAGTCGCCATGTATTGGCATTTCCTAGCCACCAACTGATCTCCTCTCAATGTACCGACCACTTGGTTTGTATAGTACTTGAGGCACTGATGCAGGGTGGAGACCGACGCTCCCATATGATGTATCCAGGGTCTTCCTAGAACCGCATTGTACGCCGAAGGTGTGTCGATCACTATGAACTCTTGAAACAGGGTTTTATGAGTCGGCTGCTCTCCCGTTGCTATTGTCAGCTGTATTTTTCCCATGAGGAGAAAATTTTCACCACTGAAGTCCGTCACTGGACGACTATCAAGGGTCAATGTTGCTTCGTATAGTTGCATGCTGCGGACTGTGCGGAGGAACAAGACGTTCATTAAGCTTCCAGTATCAACCAATGACCTTCTCACCTCGCAGCCCGCCAAGGAAATTTTCACCACCAGGGCGTCATCCTGCGGGAGTTGTATGCCTTGGAGATCCTTCTGTGTAAATACCAATGGCGTGGATGAGCCTTGCCTCTGATTGTATTGCGGCGGCTGCTCGCCACGTATCGCCTTGAATCCTCATAACTCGTAGAGCCTTCTTTATGGACTTGTTGGATAGTTCGGACAAGGAATGTGCTCCATGAAGCACATGTACTCTGTTGACCGATGGCTCCCCGGGTTCGGTCCTCATCTGTCTTTCTCCCAGGACAATGAAGTTTCGTGTTTCCTTTGTCAGGTCCACCATGCTTGCTAGAAGGTCCAATGTTGAACAGTTGTAAAACTTTCCTTTTCGCAACCCGTTGATGAAGGCCGAGACGGTCGTTGTGTTGCTGCATACATGGACGGTGGTCAACTCGTTGTTAAGGCGGGTTAAACACGTCTCAAGGGTCTCATCAGGGCTCTGTTTCATTGATTTGAGCGTCTTAATCATTGACAGAGCCTAGTGTATGAAAAAAGATCGTACATCTGACCCGGGGTTCAACAGTGTTGTCGTTTGCGCGGGAACGTGAGTTGGCTGCCCGTGCACGACAGGATCCACCGAGAGAGGCGGTAAAAAGACGCTCAGAGCTTCAGATGTGCCCCCTAGTTTTCTATTGTTGCGTGACCTGGTGGTCACCATCTCTCTAGTTTTTTATAGGAGACGACGGTTAGTGTAAAAACTGATGCAGTCTTTTTCCACTCCCTACTTTGACCTAATCCCACTGACCTACACAAGTAACACACATGAGCCACAGACCATCATGGGGTGGGCGATGACACTCTGATTCTAAAGTCAGACAAGGCTTTGAGGAAGGTGTAATGCTATAACAGGGAATTTGTAGCGTACCTTAGCTTACCAACCTCATGTCTTATTTATAGTGCAAGGAGTTCTGGTTCTACCATGCCATCGTAGGCGTAGTTTAGGAAGGATATCTTCGTGGAGATCCCTCCCTAATTAGGAGTTGTGTTGTAGAAGGGAAGTTCCTTGTTAGCTCCGTGCTCCTAGATACGCGGGAGATAGTTTCTAATCTAAGAACAATCCCTAGAAGGGGGTTTCCCTATGTGAAAGATACTTTGATGTTTGCTTTCTAGTTGGAAGCAGAGAGTAGTTGTAGTTGCCCGTCCGAAGTTGATCCCCCAGATACTTGCCTGAAGAGGGCTTACGAGTATTGAGGATAGCTGTGAGAGTTCGGGTTCGCTTGGCAGAGCGCAGTTAGGCAGGCTTAGAACCGATTGAGCTGGATCGGTGTTGGGCTGACGCTTGAGGCCGTAACTCCTCGAGATTATCATGACACGTGTACGGCTCTGGGGTGTGATTGTTTTTATGTATCATCAATACCTATTGATGAAAGTGCAGATGTGATTATAGCTCAGTGGTCGGTGCCATTAAGCAAAGGTTTGATGAATTCACTCATGATCATCAATTGGTGTTGAATATGAAGCTTCTAGAGTTGAATTCCCCAAGTTCAAATCTAATGATTGAACCATCCCAACCTATGAAGGGAAAAATGGAGACTAAAAAGCAGAAGTTGTCGAAGCATAACAAGTCGACTAAAAGGGACCTATCAGGTCATGAGTGCGCAAAGAGTCAAGAAGATGAGCTAAAAAGTCAAAAAAGTGTTTCTAAGCCAAAGTGAAAAAATTATTTCATAAAGCAAATTTTGTCGTGGATTAGGGATTATATTCACAACATTAAAAATGTATCCGCCAATGGGAATTATGAATTCTGATGCATTGGAAATTTCCTATGTTGTAACAAGGTAAGTGGTTGGAAGTAGGTAAGGAATGAGCTACTAATGAAGCGTTTGCAATGTGGCACAAAAGTGGTCAATAATGATTTAACAATTGCAGAAGGCAAGGTACGAATTAAGTACTGAAATTGGTTATTGACCCAGATATGCTAGAGCTCGCAGTGAACTATTACGAGTGTGTGTTTGTGTGTTATGGGAACCAAAACTACATGTTTTCCATATGTTAAGCCGTTGTCATAGTTGAACGACATAGTGGTATGTTTCATAACACACCTTGCCCAGAGTTCCCACTTCGTCTTGCTCCATATGACACTCAAACCACCATTGCCTCTCGCATATGTCTAGAAATTATATCATGAAAAAGTTCATTTGATGGCTAGCTCCATGTTGCTCACGTGTTGCTGAAGAAGTACAATGCAAAGAGTGCTAAGAAGATGAAGAACTCGAAGGAGGTCGTTCACATCATGGATTGATGCACGCATACATTTTTTTTGTACATTTTGTAACTATTTTGGACAATAATTGTTTGCACACTTTATAACTTACATGTATACGTATACCAACATACTGATTCCAAAAAATAGTATTTGCTTAAGTGATAAAAAGATTTGGTTGTTAAAGAAATCACCGCTTTTGTATTTATGGATAACTTGTACCTAGTGATCATTAATTTATTATGTTTTCATCTTACTTATGATGCCTTTACATTATAATTGTTTGTTATTGTTATAAACATTGTAATTTGTAATAGCCAACCGGAAAAAACATGGTAATGTTACAAAGTCAGCTAAAAACGAATTAAACCTGATAACGTTTATCAAAATACTGGAAAATTGACACAAACTCAACACGTGATAGAAAATGATACATAATCTGGTTTCTAAACAGATTCCCACATTAAAATGCATATAATAAGAATAGAATCAAAGAACATGTAATTTTATACCAAAACAGCCTGGGAACACCATTCATAACGGGTTATTCGAATCCAAGACTTCCATTCACAGGATCCGCAACGTTTGGAAACCCTGTCCATTTTTTTAACTTTTTGTTTAGGAGTTTTTTTTTTAAGATTTTGCCTTTTCTAAGGTTTAAATACACTCTTAACAAATAAAATCTATTTTCAAAACACATTTTTGACATTTCTTCAAGCATCCATATTTCGAAACCTCCAAAGTCGAGTTTGTACTCGACATTGTCCAAAATGTGTTTTAGAATAGATTTTATTTGTTAAGAGTGTACTTAAACCATAGAAATTGCAAAAACTTAATTAACAACCCACACAAAAAATTTCAAAAAATGGACAGAGTGTCCAAACGCTACAGATCATGTAAATGAGATATTATGGCTAGCAGGATCCTCCATCCGTGTTTTGAAATTTTTGTATGGGCCTTTTTAAATATTTTGCAATTTTTAAGGTTTAAATACACTCTTAACATATAAAATCTATTCTCAAAACACATTTTGGTCAATGTCTAGTAAAAACTCGAATTCGAATGTCCCACAATATGGATGCTTGAAGACAATGTTCAAATGGTCTTTTGGTGATAGATTTTATTTGTTGAGAGTGTATTTAATCCATAGAAATTGCAAAAACTTAAAAAATAAAAATAAAATAAATAAAAAGCCCACACAAAAAATGGACAGAGTGTCCAAACGCAGAGGATCATGCGAATGGAAGTCTTGGATTCGCATCATCCGCTGTGAATGAGTGGTTCAGGGCTGTTTTGGCCACACGTTTCTTTGTGATTCTAGTACTTGTATTCGCATTTTAACGTGAGAACTAGTAATAAACCAGGTTATGTATCATTTTTCTATCCGGGTTGAGTTTGTGTCCATTTTTTGAAGCTTGTATTGACTATTGAGGTGATAATATTGATCATTGAGGTGATAATTCTACAATGTGAAGAATAATTTTAAGGAATCATGTATAAAAAGCTATATATGTAATTGAGTTTTCTAATAATATGTCCATATTCAATGTTAACAAGAAACCATTTTTTCTACAACCTAAACCAAAACAAGAAATAATTCAGGTATTCGAAATCATAATTCATTTCATCAACAATGTACATTTCATTAACTACAAATTAACACTTAGACAAAAATTGAACAACTAGAAGAATCAAACATGAACATCACACTCTCTTAGTTGTTTCTTCAGGTTGCACTGAAGTGATATTTTTATGCTTTTTATTGGTTCGAGCCTCACTTCCTTCACCATTTATTTCACCACTGTCAACACTTTCTCTACCATCGCCACCACTACTTCCACCATCACCACCCCCTTCATCTACCACCACCTGGAGCATCATCACCAACTGCATAACCACCACCACCATATAGAGCACCACTACCACCATCTACCGCAGCACCACCACCCCTTCCTCCACCATCACCACCATCCCTTTCCTCTACAACCACCTGGAGCACCATCACAACCTGCATCACCATCACCACCTAGACCACTATGTTGCTCTTTCAATTGCTCTTCATCTACGTCTCCCAAGGTGATAGGCGCGAACATTTTACTTTGCATGTCACCTACTTTCTTTTGCCTCAACATTAACACATCCTTAGCAACATTCCCGTCATGTACAATAGAGATGTCCACTAACTTAAGAGCCTCATCAAGCAACTTGTTTTGCAACGGTACCATTGATCTTAAATAAAAATAATTACATTATGTATTTCAAATGTATGTAAATTTGTTAAAGTATGGATCAATTACCCTATTGTGCAATATAAACAAGTGTTTTCTTAAGGGATGAGTTCTCCTATTCCACGGTGGTTGGATGAAAGGATGGCTAATGTCAAGACACCACTCCAAGTAGTCCTCGCTGCAATCCATGGAAGCTTTGTTAGTGCATCTTGGTTGCTAGTTGACACGAGATGATTCTGTCAAGTTTCAGCAAACGATGGCAATATCTTTTGCTTCACCCAATAGTTATGGCTAGATCAACCTCTATTTTTCATTTTCGCTTGAATGGGGGGATTTGGAATGACATGTACCCTTCCTATTTGTCTCATCACTCTATGTTGGTGATAGGGTTCTTCTACGTCGGAACATAACAATCATCATTGGAACCATGTGATGTTATGAAAGAGAATTCTTCGCTTGGATTTCACATAAGGGTCTCAAATAACTTGATAATACAAACATGAAAGTTATTAAATTATGGAAGACAGTTAATGATATGAAACTTGTACTTAAATGACTAAATTTTACCTCTTTAGGAGATATATCATCGGGATGCTCCCTAACAGTCATGATTTCTTCATTCATGACCCCTACAACTTGGGGACATTCCCACTTAGCTATGGTGGAGAGACGATCATTTCAAAAAAAATTGGCGTTACCCTAAAACCTAAAATGATCATATATCCAACCCTATAAACTAAAGTAAACACATCAAATTAATTAGTTAAATATATTAAACAATAAAAGGGTAATTTAACTGAATAAAAAAGTCTAAATATACCTCCAAAAGCGGCACATATCCAAAGATTTGCTTTGTACTCGCTCTGCCAGCACAACCCAATTGCGATACAAGAACGCCAAAGTACCTACACCCCATGCAATTTTCCCAACATCATCCACCATCGTAAACAACTGCAAATATTCAGTACGAACCTTTGTTCCAGTCTTATCCGCAAAGATAGTCATGCCCAGGGGAAATAACAAGTGACCCTAGCAACTTGTTGTTTCTTTTTAAGAGAATCAGTTAGCCTCGTTGTTCCACAACAATTGTCCTTAATAAACTCCATCTCCACAAACCTAAGATTCTTCTTGACATGGTTCTGCATTTCACTCTTTTTTAAGCCCAAACCATTCACCTACAGTTTTACACATTGCTCTACCTTCATTTGACTTTTTTCACAATAAGCAACTTACCATTGATTGACAACTTAGTAATATGATAAACAACATCGATGGTGATGGTCATCTATCCAAAAGGGAGGCGAAATATATTGGTCTCAGGTTGCCAACGCTTGACGAAAGTACAAATGATTATCATATTGACATGATCCTTGCAACAACCACTCAAGGGATGTAGACCACTCTTATAAACCATCGACTTTACTTCTTTCGGCTATTGACTCAAGTTCCAAACTAAAAAGTTATTATATTGATGTTGACTACGGGTAGGCACAGGACGGGATGGACCTCATCCCTATCCCGTTCAGTTTCTTTATTTTCGGGACAGGATAGACCTCAGTTCGACCTCGCCCCATCCCAAACAGGTACGAGATGGGGTGAGCATAGTTCAAAAACCATAAAAAAAAATTGTTATAATTTTATATCAAAAAATAAGAGTAGGACTTTTTATTCCAATGTGACTAAATATCCAAATTAAGAATACAAATTCATTATTATTACGAATACCCAAATTAAAAATAACAATTCTTTTATTATCATAAGGATATAACAATGTGGTATCCTATTTTAGTTATATGAGACAAAAACAAACTATTATTGAATTTGTATAAGACAATTGGGGGGATTCTTTATTATATGCATATTAATGAGGAATAAATAACTTTAAATGTAACTGATTTCAAATTTTGATCTTTTTTTTTCTTTTTATCGTCTCTACAATTTTTTTCTCTTATTCGCAAGGTTCAATGAGATATTTACTCAAAAAATTCTCAGACCTTCCATTGCATAATTTTCATACAGTAGCAGAGTTCCCTAGTCCCATCTGTCAACTCAAATTTCATCTCAATCCATCTAAATGGCATTGCTTCCTTACTTTTGGCAGATGAAACAACGGTGGAGAGAACCATGTTTTTCATTTGGGTATGATGAGAAATGTCATGATATTTCTTCCATAAATATAAATGTCTACACCTCAATAAAGCACATTTAAAATAAAGGGTGTTCTTAGTTATTATGTTTTTTAGTTGTTGAAATAACAATTCCAAACTTTATATTAAATTGAGTTTTCTTTCAGTTATAAAATTAAAATAATAAAATTATAGATAATAAATAGTAACTAAGTAAGTTTGGGATGGGCGGGATTGAAAATCTCCCTCCCAATACCATCCCACTCTAGATCGGGTCTGGACGGGATCAGGATGGGTTTGATCAATCCTAATAGGACCTAAAAAAATCGGGAAGGGGCGGGTCGGGCTCGAAATTGCGGGATGGGATGCCCACCCCTAATGTTGACATCTCAAATTGCCCCTTTCCTAAATACGCCTAGCAATAATAAAAACTAGTCAATGTCCAAATAATATTTACATATTTTAAGATCTTAAAAATATTATAATTACCTCACCACCATCCCAAATGGACCGAGAAATATCGTAATCGTAATCCTCCAATATGGAGCCATCTTTGGGACCCCCACGATATGAAACTCTGTCATGTTCTTCATCTTCATCGAAACCAGGTTCAACAAAAATAATTGGTTACTTTTCATTCAAACCCTCCTCATCGACCCCAGCCTCCCCGTTATCCCCAACCTCCTCATCCCAACCTTCTCATCCTTACCCCCTCAGCCCCCTCGACCTCCTCACTTTCATGTACAACACCCTCACCCACCACCACATTGAATTTGTGATTGGACTTGACTTTGCGGTTGGATTATGAGTTTCGCCGCTTCATCCGCCTTAATAAAATTGCTCCCATTTCATCATCTCCCTTCTTCTTATTCTTTTTTTCCCTCTGTTCTTGCATTCTTCTTTCTTTTCTCTCTTCCATTTTTTCTTTATTCTTTACTGCAATGTCCTTTCAATTAGATGCCATCATTAATCGTCTATCAGCTGGATGATCCCCACTCTCACTACACCACCACCACCAACCAAAGAAGACCCAACCTTTTTATTCGTTTTTACCATACTAAACATTTAAAAACAAGATACAATCAAAACTTATGTGAATAATCCATTATCTAAATATTTCTTCAAAAAATATAAATTAAATTGATTTGCACAAAATAGGGCTAAAATGAGGCATGAAAGTCCATCGCTTTGGCCATAATGAGGGAACAATTCCAAAAATGCACAAAATGAGGCGAAAAAGTTAGGGTCAATGGATAGTTAAGGTTTGAAATTACCTGAGTTTGTGGTTTGGTTGAATGAACACAATTGATGAAGATGAAAACACCGCCACAGCCACAATCGGACACAAACAAACAAAGAAGATGAAGAACACCTATTCGCACAGCGACAATCACACAAAATCGAACCAAAACGTGCCAAATCGCACACAAATGGCACACCAAATTGTAGCTTCGTACCCTCGTTTTGTATTGCACGGTGAGTAGTGGGAGATAGAGTTGAGAGTAGTAGGAAAGACAGTAGATAGTATAGGGAGATATGGTAGAATAACAGGGGGATTGAATTTAGGGGAGATAACTGTTTGTGGGAGAGGAATGAGAGAAAATTTGAGATTTGAAAGTTTATATTGGTGATGTCTTTCAGTAAGTAGTGGTGTCCTTCAGCAGAATTGGTGGTGTCAAACAGTCAGAGCGTTTTAATAATTTAACACAAATTACCAAACATGGATTTACTTGTTATTTTCACCAACCTTATGTTGCTTATTCCATCCAATTGATTGATTACAATATTTTTCGAACTTGAATGGAAGCATATTGGATTCGGAAATTTTTAAAATTACTTTGTGTTTCACCCCTTAATTTCATTTCATTCTTTGATGTATTAGGAGTATTTTTAGGACAAAAAAAGGGATAGTTGCCAGTGATATATGTTGGTTATTAATTGAGGGGGAGAAAAATTATGCATAGATTTATCTTCTATATGTTCATATAATAAATAATCTTGATTAAATTTTGTATTGCTACACATGCTATGACGTGTTTGATCATTTAAGTGTGTACAGAACTACAAATTATATAGATACTCAGGATAAGGAAGCAATTGGTGAAGAAACAAGCTTCACTTTTTTTTTCCTTTTTTCAAGAGTAAATGACTAAAGCTCAAGCTTTAGATTTTGTTGACATTTTTTTACATTAGAATCCTATAATATGAACCATATAGTGGAAGATTTTAGTGTTTACAGGGATTGTGTTTTGTCACAAAATTGACTAAGGGGTAGATTTTTACTTCATATTTTGTATTGTCATTTTAGTAAGGGGACATTGGTCAATAAAAAATTGAAATGTTCATGATCAAAATAACCGAAAGAATCGATGGAGTGGTTTGTTGCAGATCAGAACCTTCAAATACATATCAGGTATAATTACGTATATCGAGAAGGCTTAGTGGAGGCTCAAGAATTTCACAAGGAATATTTTTGAATGTTTAATAGAATAATTTTAATGATTATTTTGTTAGAGTGTAAAAATATAAATTTCACAAATTGTTTTTTTGGAAAATTTTCATATTGCTAAAGTTGTATTTTGGTTTAAAAATGTATTTTGAATTTCTAAAATCGTTCTAACTAGTTCTCAACTTTCACAATGTTTTGTATTTTATAAATACAAGTATTTTAGAAAAAGAAATACAATTTTTTCTCTTGTTCGAAAATTGATTAGAGAAAAACTATTGTGAGATATTGTTTTCCATGGGTAGAGAGAGCCTTTGAAGAAGAAGAAAAACTCTTAAAACTTTTTTCTATCTTCCTTTTTCAAAAGATTTTTTGGTTAAGCTTTTCAATATACAAACTCTACAACTTGTTGATATTGCTTTGGTGGATTACAAAGTGTGGATTCGCTGGATTTCAAAATGGTGAATGTAAAGGAGCAAAGTTGTGAGTAAAGGTCTTGGGATTATTGGTGGTACAAGGGTTGGATAGCTGAAGATGATAATGAGAATGATCATGGACTTCAATCTAGGTTGTGGTTAATGTTTTAAATTTGTACTTAACTTGTCTCTGTAGTGGATTTTGCTTTCTATCAGTGGTCTTTTTCCTCTGAAGAGGTTTTTAAGTAAATCTATGTGTATTAATCATTATTGTTTGCACTTTATGACTGATAACATACTTAAATAATTGAGTATCCATTAAAAATTAAAACTCAGAAATTTCATATCTCACTTTCTATCAAGGGACAAGTAAGTAGAAATTTTTATTCATTTTCTCCTCTTTTTCAAGTTCTTGTTGTATTATTTTGATTATTTAGGAAATATAAGATTTTGAAGGAAGGAGTATAAACAAAAAGTAGAGTACCATGGAAAAGGAAAATAAACAAACTAATTATCTCATTTTTTAGGGGACAAGTTAGTATAACTTTCTACTCGGCTACGCTTGTTTCATGGAAAAATATTTTCTGGAATGTTTATTTTGTTGAATTTAAATTTTCTAGTAATTATTTCACGAAGAAAATATATAAATCTTTGGAAAAAATTTATTCCAAAGAGCATCTTAGGTGGAAAATCAACATGCTATTAAAAATTGGTTTGTTGATTTCTCAAGATTTCCCTCAGTTTTTTATTCTCACCATTTCAACTCAAGAACTATGCCACCATGCCCCAAATAACACCAATACCACCACCATACCACAACCGCCACTGCCACTACCATTATTACTATAGCACAACACCACAAGCTACTGCCACCACCGTCGTCGCCGCCACCACTACTACCACCAAAGCCACCTATAGGCTATAGCACAACACCACCAAGATCACCCCCGCCCCACCACCACCATGGCACAACCACCGCCGCCAATGTCATGCCACAACTTACTCCCACCACCACCACCGCCATTATAACCACAACCACCACCATTTCTACATCCACATCAACTACAAAATCAACCACCACCTCCTATAATGCCACCATAGTCAGGGGCAGAGCTACATAGCCATGGAATGAGGCGAGTGTCCCACCCCAATTTTTTGATTCTATCATAAGCTAGTATAAGCTTGCCAAGTGGTAGGCCCCTTCTGCTATAATAATCATAGTGGAGGGGCACTAGTTTATCTTGTGGGCCCCAAGTTAAGAGAGAAACTAAGGGCGGACTAAGTTGTTTTATAGAAAAATGGAAGAAACAAATAAACAAACTTTTATTATGTTAACAGTGTATTACCCGTGCCGATGGCACGATCATACACTTTACTTGTAGCGTGTAGTCGTGCCTTCGTCACATCTACCATGTCATGCCTTCGGCATGCCACCCTAGTAGTTGGGTCGTACCTTCGACAATCCTACCATTGTCATTGGCACAACCGCACACTTTTTATTAGTAATGTGAACCCATGTACCTTGGCATTGCAAACACACCACAACACTTGGTCGTTCAATAGAAAAATCAATAAGTCTATGAATCGTTACTCGTGTTTTTCCAATCCAAAATATAAAGGGAAATGGCAACCTCAATCAATCACGCAACGACCAAAATTCACAATCAAATACTTTGTTACACTAATTCCTTTACCCTTTCAAGCATGGCCAAAATGATATTTCTTCTGCTAAAACATAATTGTCCTTTCATTAATTTAGTTGATAAATTTGTGCATTAACACGTTCAACTTAATCGTTCACTCCATCTTTCTCTCTGACGTACATGATCACGCTCCCTTTGTAAAAATCATTGTTCTTCACTCATGTTCAGTCATTTTTGTGTTTGATAATTTTGATTTTGTCCCCATTGCAAAGATCTTTCATCTTTAGTCATATGTCTTAACTGTTGATTGTCTTTATCTCTAAAGAGATATATAGTGATCAAATTGTTCTTCGGACATGTTAACCCTTCTTTGTTTATGTGAATCTCGATTTTTATCTTTCAAATGATATTTGGATTCTCATATCTTTTTAATTGGTAACACTATAAGCAAAGGAAAAATGTATAATCCTTAGACTAAATAATGTAAACTATGGTTGAAAAAGTACACATCAAAGACAGAGGCATCGCGACCGTTGAGCATACATTCAAATTGCTCTAAATTATAATAATAGATTGATTAAACTTTGTATCATAACCATGATTTTCGAGTCTGAATCATTTCCCATGAAAACCTTGTCATCATTATTCAACTTCTCATAAGTTGAAAACATGGTCTTATCGTTGCAGATATAGCGGGTGGCACCGGTGTCAAGCCACCATGTGCGAGGATGATTAACGAGGTTAACCTCAGATACATTAGCGGTAATGTGTAACCTTTCGATAAGATAGGCAAGAGCTTCTGATAAGTTTGCTCGAGAAGACTGCCTTTCGTTGTCTTCATCCTTGCAGTTTCTGCAATCCTTTGCAAGATGCTCCTTCTTGCCACAAACATAGTAAGAGCCCTTGAACCTTTTAAAGTTTGCATGGCCTTTGGGGTTTACGTTACTTCCCCCATTATTCAAGGAACGCTTCCTTTTGTGAGAATTCTTCTGCTGCTTTGAACTCTTGATAACATGCGCCTTTGCTTCAAACGGTGTGCGCTTGTCTGTTCCTCGGTTTTCTTCCTCAATTTTTATGCGGATGATCAAGTCTTCAAGACTCATCTCCTTACGCTTGTGTCTTAGATAGTGCTTGAAATCTTTCCAATTGGGAGGGAGCTTCTCAATAATAGCAGTAACCTGAAAAGATTTGCTAATGATGTGGCCTTCAGCTTGCATTTCATGAATTAAAATTTGAATTTCTTGAATTTGGAGAATGACAGTTTTAGCATCAATCATTTTATAATCCATAAACTTGTCGACAAAAAATTTATTTAGCATTTAGCCCAACATCCTCAGTTTTGTACTTCTTTTCCAATGCCCCCACTGTTCCATAGCGTTGTTTATAGTACTATAGACTTTGTACAAAATTTCATCGAGCGAATTCAGCATGTAGTTACAACACAGGAAGTCAGAATGCCTCCAAGCTTCAATTGCGAGGAACACTTCCTTGTGGCTCTCTTGGGTTTCTCCATCTTTTGGCTTCAGTTTGTCCTCGGTAAGAAATTCAAACCCAATGTTATTAGGTAAAACAACATCTTGTTTTGCCATGTTTTAAAATCAACTCCTTTGAATTTCTCTGGCCTATCATGAGCAAGAACTATAGTGACTTCAGATGTCACCCCAGCTATTAAACTGGTTTCGTTTTTATCTCCCATATTTTTGTTTGATACACAAACAACACAATTTATTTGTTCTTAGTAATAATACAAATAAATCTAATTTTGTCGCACAGAAATTTTAATTAGACTAAGTACTGTAAAAATAGTATTTTAATCAGAGTTCATTAATTTATAAACTATGTATCTAATTTGTACAAATTATTATAGTAAAAACAGTAATATTGATAGAGTTCCAAAATATATAAACTCTAACACTTACTGTACAAAACAGTATGTTGAAATTAATTGTACAAATAAAAACACTGCACAAAACAAATTTTAACAAATAAAATTTTATTGTACTAAACAGTAGATGACACGGACTCGAAGTCTGTAAGCCAATACGGTTTTTACCAAAGTGTGTACTTTGGATTTGACCAAAGTTTTAGTGCTTTGGATATGTATGGCTACATATAGTGTACAATACAGACTCAAAGTCTGAAAACCAAACATGTATTGACCAAAGTTCTAGACTTTATATTTGACCAGAGTTTTTAGTATTCTGGATATGTTTGGCTAGAGTTGTATGAAAGTATGATACTGATACATATTATAATATTGTCTTAAAATTGTTGGAAAACAATCTGTAACAGTAACAGTGAGGGGATAGGATAACCTGAGGCTTGCTTAATGTAATGTCCTTAAGATAATATTCGACCTGTCTCGGTGCAACGTTGATGGTCGTTAGTCTCCCAAGATACAATAGATTCGTCTCTGTTCCTAATGCACTTTAGGACAAAAACTCAAGTGAATAGAAACAAGAATTAACTTTGAAATGAACAAGAAAAAACTTGTTTGATTTGAATGTAAACTCTTCTTCTGAGTGCTAGGTTGTTGTAATGATGAATTGTTAATCTTTTTGGATATCTCAAATGGCCAATTTGAGATTCTACTTATAGCAAATGAAACATTACGTACCTGTTCCCAGAAGACACTATTGAACCAACACAACTACTGGTTAAAGACTTACATAAGGGACCTTATGTAGTGAGTTTACATAACACGCGATTTACTAATTCAATAAAATTGGAAATAAAAAATTTCCAACAGTTTTTTCAAGTGAGTTGCAAAGATAGAGAAGTGAAGGGGAGTGAGATTTGGTAAGAGAATAGTGGTTGGGGTCACCGTAGTTCTCCAGATCGTCATCTTCCGCTTTGTCTTCATCGAAGTCGCTGTCGAGGTGGTTGTGGATCTCGGTGTCTTCATCGGCTTCAAGGAAGCTGAGATCTTCATCGTTGGGGGAGGAGACGGTGGAGAAAAAGAGAAGAACAAATAGGGAGAAGATGAAGAAAGATTCCAGAGAGGGAGGGAGATGCGAGGATATGATGGGAGTTGGTTAATTTGGGCGAGGGTTTTTTTTTTGAAAAATCAAAATATTTACGGACGTCAACACTGTTACGGGGTTGAATTCTCGTTATAAGTTGTAGATTTGAAAACCTTTTTTCGACAATAAATATTTTTTATTTTTGATTTTTTTTCTTATCCACTGTCCTTCAGTTGATGAGTAATACGTGTATGAATATAACATCATAAAAAAGAATGCCTACTAGTAATATGAATAATAGTCACAATAGTAATCTAATTTCTAAACCACTTAGACTAGATCCAGAATTTTCTTTGGTTAATTACTTTGTTCCTATGTTTATGGTTGTGAATTATACAATCACTTCATACAAGGATTAGTTATTTATCCATGTCGCCAACAGATCTGGCACCGTAGCGGCGTGTTGATCACATATACTAAGATGCTCACCCAATGCTAACCACACTTGCTTTCGCTTAATTACCTTGTTTTATTAATTAATTATATGCTTATATAGTTGTGTCTGATTAAGATTGCAAATGTGGTGTCTCTGTCTTCTCTTCTCAACCCTTATCTTATCTTATCTTCTATTCTGGAGACCGTCTATTTTTGTAGAGGAATGAAAGGAAGGGAACAACCAAAATTATTTATAAAGCTATACCCACCCAATTTCTTGGATCAATTTAGCAATTAACCTCCAATCGTATGATTCAAATCACCTTGTTGGCAAAAATCTCTATTCTTTTTGCCTATCTTTTATTGTTTTCTTAGAATTTATGGGCAATGTCCATATGGAACTTCTTCCTGTTAGACAATGAGTTAGTTTGTTTTCCAACCAAGAGAATGTTGGGTTTGTCCAAGTAAAATAGGCTCCTAAAAATATAGGAATTTTAAAAAAAAAAATGAAGATAAAACCTCAATATGAATTGACTCAATCAAGGTATCTTTTAAAATGAAAAATTAGAAATTATCATTTTTCAGTAAATATGAGTGATGTGGCTGGGGTTTCTTAGAATGGAAAATTACAACCCACCTTTTTGGCTTAAGTTGACATGAAATTAAGGGCTTTTGGATAATTACTTGATTAAATTCTCTCTCTCTCTCTCTCTCTCTCTCTATATATATATATATATATATATATATATATATTATTTATTTTTTAATTTGTAGTGAGGTAAATATTTGTGTTTATTTCAATATGTAGCCTATGAGTTGTAAGGGATGGGTGGTTTTGGAAAAGATTCACATTTTATTGTATAGTAAAAAGAAGGTTTTTTTTTGTAGATTCATATATAAGAAAGCCACAAATCTAAAAGTAAATTTGTGAATATGGAATGCTAAAATGGGAGCTGATTTTTAAATGGTCATGTGGAACTATTTTGAAATGGATTCGACCAACAATCAAACAACCTTGACCACGATATAATGTCTTAAAAATTAACACAATAGTCTAGAGGTCTCGACTCTTCAATTTGTTACCTCCATAAATTTGCTAAGTCTCGCTGAAGACAAACAATTAAAAAGAAAATCAACTCAAATTCCATTTGTGATTTGGATTTCATTCTTAAGAGTACAAGTGTGCAACCGCCTAAATGAACAATATGAGATGTTTAGTTAAGTACCCCCTAAATTAAAAAATTTGTTAAAAAATAAAAACATTTTAAATTTCTCTAGAACAGTCAAAAGTTGTAACGTGCCAGTAAAAGGAGCATTGAAAGACCAAAATGCTAAACAAATATGCAACATAAAAACTAGAAAAATGAACGAACCGAAAACGAACACTATTATGTAGAAAATAGGCGAAAAACCTTGATTTGTTTATGTAATTAGTTAAGTTGTGCTCAACAAACTAGATTCCATTTCTTAGCAATTATCATGTGTTAGTTATAGCACTTTTCAAAAAAATTGATTTTCAACTATTTGATTTGAAGAAATTAATCAATTGTTATGAACAATACTTGTTTGAATAAGGATGTGTTTGATTGCATGGAATTTATTGCGTGCGGGGGGGGGGGGGGGGGGGGGGGGGGGAGGCTTGCCTAAGGCGTATTTGAAGTTGCAATTATCATCAGCATCTTAGATTTGTGAGCATTGGTGGGAGTGAAACTCCCATGGTAGACATAAAATTGCCCAAAGAATGTCATTCTCATGTCTATGGGAGTTTCATTCCCACCATTAATCACAAATCTAAATGTTACTGCTGATTGCAATCTCAAATTTGACTACTTCTGAACTCCATGGAATATGATTTCACGCAATCAAACACACCCTAAATGCCTTAGTTGTATAATATAGCTTTTTGCCAAAGGTGTGATGCCTCAGTGGTTGAGAAGTGGCAGATGGTATCACTAGGTCATGGGGTCGATCCCAGCCGGACACATCTGGGGTGGGAGGGGTTAAGGAATAAAAAATAAAAAAAGAATTATGAATATCTAAATGTATACCTTAGTTAAGTACCCCCTAAATTAAAAAATATTTGTTGAAAAATAAAAATAAAAAACATTTTAAATTTTTCCAGAACGGTCAAAAGTTGTAACGTGCTAGTAGAAGAAGCATGGAAAGACCAAAATGCCATGTTTATATATCACCACTTACAATTAAAAAAAAAAAAAAAAAACTCTACTATATATTTTTCTTGTCATCTCTATCGCCCCCTTGCTCTGTTGCAACTTCTCTATCTTTGCTCTGCAAAATCTAGGGCTTCCAATGGTTCTACCACCTTCATTCAAGGGCTTCAAGCAATACGAGCATCACATCTACATTCACACCTCCTTCCAACAAAGGTAACTCAATGAACGAACCAAAAACAAATATGCAATATAAAAACTAGAAAAATGAATGAACTGAAAACGAACACTATTATGTAGAAAATAGGCGAAAAACCTTGATTTGTTTATGTAATTAGTTAAGTTGTGCTCAACAAACTAGATTCCATTTCTTAGCAATTATCATGTGTTAGTTATAGCACTTTTCAACAAAATTGATTTTCAACTATTTGATTTGAAGAAATTAATCAATTGTTATGAACATTACTTGTTTGAATAAGGATGTGTTTGATTGCATGGAATTTATCGCATGGGGGGGGGGGGGGGGGGGGGGGGGGAGGAGGCTTGCCTAAGGTGCATTTGAGGTTGCAATTATCATCAGCATCTAGATTTGTGACCGTTGGTGAGTAGGGATGTTAATTGGTTACTGAAAACTGGTCGAACCGAACCGAAAAAGCCAAAACCGAAAAAAACCGAAACCGAACATTAGAAAACAGAACCGAACTAAGTTGATTTGGTTTGGTTCGATATTGGTTTTTTTTTCACACATCCGAAACAACCAAACCGAACCCTTCCCCTTATCTTGTTTTTAATCCCCTAACCCTCTCTTTCTTATTTAATCCCCCCACCAACCCACTCTTATTTAAATTCTCACCCCATTCCAATGCACCCCACATCCCCACCCTCTCTCTTAACTCCCACTTTCTCATTTTCTTAATGCCCTATTCAGATAAAGAGTTGGAAAAAACCTACCTCTATCTTATTTAAGCTTCACCCACCTACCCAACTTTTTTTTCTTTATTAATGTCCTTTTTCTCTTTTTTTACTATCTCTCTTTCTCTCCATCCAACCACTTGCAAGTTGAGGAGGAAAGACATAGTTTGACTCAATCTTGTTGAAGACAACCAAACTTTTCACTTGCTTGCTTGCAGCAAAGATGAGCAATGGCGATGGCGACAACTTCGACACTTTTGATTTGATAAAAAAAAAAACCTTCTTGGAGGATGAAATTACGAGCTTTGTTGAATCGTCATAGAAGGTTTCAGTCTTGTTCAGATCATCACATGGGTGTGGTGGAGATAGATTAAGATGCAAACAATGTAGTTATGGTAATAGTTTTTTGTATGATGTTAGGGCAAAAGAAATTTAATCTTATGGAATTATCAAGAAAAATAGGCAAGAAAAAATTGAAAGAATTCTCTATAAATAAATAGTTGGAGCCTTGAAACTCTCTATGTTCATCTGGCATTTGCTTTCCCTTTACTGCTTCCCCTTCTCTTTCTTTTATTTTATTTGTACTCTCTCTGTCTCTGGATTTTCCTCATTTGCAAACCAAACTTCATTTCCTTCTTTCCATTCTTTGTAGCTTTGACTTATTCCTTTTGTGCTAGAGCCAACTCGGCTGTATGTAGCAGCAGAAAATAAATAAAAAATAATAATAAAAAGGGAAAAAACCAAAAATAACCAAACCGATCGATTTGGTTATTTATTTGATAAATGTGGAAACCGAATCGAACCGAGAATCAAATTCTAGGTTTGGTTCGGTTTGGTTTTTATCCAACTTTGAACCGACCAAACCAATTAACACCCCTATTGGTGGGAGTGAAACTCCCATGGCAGACATAAAATTACCCAAAGAATGTCATTCTCATGTCTATGGGAGTTTCATTCCCACCATTTATCACAAATCTGGATATTACTGATGATTGCAATCTTAAATTTGACTACTTCTGAACTCCATGGAATATGATTTCACGCAATCAAACACACCCTAAATGCATAGTTGTATGATATAGCTATATAACATTTTTTTTTGTTATGCTTCACTAAATTAGTGTTTTCCTAGTGTTAGGTTTGTTAGTATTCCTATAAGTAAGCCAACTTAATTTGGTAGTTCTTGCCTAACTAGTTTGTTTGATCAATAATAATGTAAAAAATTAACATTTACCAGTATGTACTTTAGTGCTTCCCTTGTTTGTTTGTGATACTTATTTACCTAAAGTGACAATATAAAAACCATGGCTTTTAATGTGCCTAAAGAAAAAAAATAATAATAACTAACAGGTAACGCAAACATATATGTCCGTCACGCATAAAGCTATTGGCTACGAGTTTGTCTAGGCAGCCAGGCTTAGGCTTTTTTACACTTTTATCCCTTATCTTTAAAACACAACCACAAATATTATCTATAAAAGGGGTAGAAGTGAAAAAAAACCTAAAACCTAACCAAAAAATAGCTACAAAGTCTGACTGCCTAGAATTGGGGATTGTCCAACGTCTTCTCACACAGTCTGGCTACGTGGATTGTGCATAACCATGTTTAACTACTAGTATTATTTAACAATATATATTATATAATATATATAACATTGCACGCACATGCTTATCAATGTATTCATGTACAATGCTTTCAATACCTTGCTTCTAAAGTATGTTTCTCAATTTGATGAACAAGAGGGTCCTATAAGGCCTTGTAAATCATAGTGCTTCCACTGGGATGCCTTGCGACAATGTTTTTTTTTTTTTTTTTTAAATTCTAAGCTAGGTTTGTTTTAATACCCGCCTAATTAGATAAATATAAAAATATCTTATTTATAAATTGTGGCATATATTGTAACCTCAATTATTGGGAAAAAGATTTTTTTTGTTTGCCATTGCCATTGCTAAATTGAATAAGGTGTGTGTGAGTTTAGCCAAAATTTGGAAACCCAAAAATAAGACATTTGCCTTAAGTAAACTAATTAGCCACACTCTAAAAAAAAATAAAGGGGGTGCACATATACTTTAGTTAAACCCTAATCTTGATGGGTTTTATTCAATTTTCTTGGGCTTGGGTTTGGGCTTTCATGAAAGAAATGGTTAGGGTATTGGTTAGAGGGAAATAAATGTTAAAAGAATAAGAGAAGGGGGAGTTGGTTTCTCTCTTCATTATACAACACGGTTTGAAGAAAGGGAAGAAAAACAAACAAAATGGGAGAAATGGAGATGCTGAAGGAAGAAATTTGCTCAAATCTTGGGATTCTTGCAAAAAGAAGGGAGTAAAACTCTATCCCTCTTCAATATTTTTTTTCCAATGTAAATACGGTTCACTAGACATTTTGATTTGATTTTCATCTTTAATGGAGAAAAATAAAAGAAAAAAAATGATTTGACATCACTGTTCACGTTGCCTATTTCGACAACATTATTTACTGTTCACGTGCCTATTTGGACGTCATTGTTCACTGTTCGTGTTGACGTCATTGTTCATGTTGACAACACTGTTCACTGTTCACATTGCCTATTTTTACATCACGGTTCACTGTTCATGTTGAATTGTTGTTGATGATGTATTGCCATTATACTACTGTGTTTGATTCAAAAAAAAAAGTTATTGTTCTTATAGGGATAGCTTGCTTGACATCATATGGGTATGTGGCTATCCCTACTACCAGTGCTCTAAAAATTGGCCTAGGCGGCGCCTAGGCGCTAGAAGGTGGAAAACCACCCAGATTAATGGATGGGCGGGCAGTCTGGGTGGGTCTAGGCGGGCTCTAGGCGGTCTGGGCGATTTTTTTTAATAAGGTTGATTGTGTTCTTATTTTATTTTTCTTTCCTCTTTTTTAGAAATAAATTATTTAATTGTTTTTTATTCAGTATATGTCTAAATGTAGCAAAGGATGATTACTTAATGGAATTCTCAAAGGATCTGCCGGTACCAATTTTACTAATGTAGATTTTATCAAACATGAGTGAGGTTATTCATGCAATTTGAAGAAAAATAACAGAGTAGGTTTGGATATTTGTCCACAAATTCAATTTTATACGAAGTACCTATCATGACCAACTTCAGTCATTTGAGTTTTAATAAATTTTGTTCATGATTGTTAATTTTTCATGTTTTTAAAATTTGCATATGTATATTGGCATTAAATTGGATGTAATTGATAAGGTATTATGCTTAACTTTTGTAAATTATTAAAGTTATAATACAAAACCTAAGACCGCCTAGGTGCCGCCTAGGCCCCTGGGCGCTAGGCACCTGCTCGCCGCCCGCCCAGCGCCTTGCGATTTTTAGAACACTGCTACTCAGTGTACATTTTAATATTATTTTATTTTAATTTTAATTTTTTATGGCGTATTAGATATTTGTGCACAACAATGGTTTAAATAATAATATTATTTGCTTTATTAGTATAACGATCAAGTTTGTTTGATGTATGGTGTAAATTCCTTGTGGATCACAAATACACTTTGATTGAACCTACACACTGTATTTCAACATTTCTAATTTGCTGTGCAGAAAAAAAAATAAAAAAAATAGCCCATACTAGTATTATCCATAGGGAATAATTTATCTTTCCATTGGTGTATAAGGTACATAAAACATATTTATCCATCTAAGTCACTGTGCATGAATTAATGGAAGCTCAATACAGTTGAGTTCCCAACATTTCATTTTTTATGTTATAATATCTATAATTTTTATAAGCTTATAATGTTATGAACTGAACACAGGTATGGACTTGGATGTAAGTTGATCCTTACGTGATTGGTTTTTTAAAAACAACGACACATAATATTCTTCACTGTGATGGGTGAGCGTGGTCGGGAGTCATATTGTGAGTTTTCTTCATTCTCCCTTTTATGTATATTTTTGTATGAATTTAACAATGTTGAGTTTGTTGATTAGATATGAACTTTATGAGTGTCTTTCTGAGAAATGGGTTTGGTTTAATTTTTTTTATATTATATGGTGGGTTTTGATGTTTACTGTTTTATGATCGTGTTCTGTTTTTTTTTTTTTTTTTTATAGATAAGCATATTGTAGGGATACATGGGATTTGCCAATTCGCTTGATGATTGGTCTTATTGTAATGTACATAACTTTATTGTATGTTGTTTATCAATAAAGTTTAATCGTTTTATGATAATATGTATATGGTTAGTTCAAACGCATTCTAAGTGTGAGCTTCATTTGACGTGTGATATAAGTGATTTGTTCGTGATGTTGTGAAGTGTATAACTTGAGGCTTGGTAATTATGAAACTATTATTCGTTTCCCCAATAGAATGGGTGAACATTGTGGTTGATTTGTCATGGTTGACAAAGCGTCACCATAAAAGAGTTTTGAGGTTTTATTTATTTTTTTATGCTCTTTTCCACAACTCCGAAAAAAAATGTGAAAAGAAAAGAAATTGTTTTGTATACTGACTTGCTTGTATACGTGTGATTGTATACGTGTGATATAATTATGGGTATGCAGACTTGCTTGCATATCGGTGCACCGTTCCATGTGAGTTCGGTTGTACGTATAGATTTAGGAAATGCTTGCCATAGATCGAACTTCGGGTGAGATGACATGTTCCTCGATGTGGCACCCCACTTGGAACATGTACGCTCCAAGTGGTTTCGAAGGCAAGAAAGACACACTTGGGTGAGGTGTGTTCAGCACAAAGAGTATAGTGCGATTGTAGAAAAGAAGCGAGATTTCTTTTTGGTGTATGTGCATGATTACCTTAAATGAAGAAACTAAATGCTAATTCAACCATTGAATGAGAACTATATGTCTTCCTAAAGGTAGAAAATGCATTTTGTTGATATTTTAATATACTATGATTTGTATCGTAGTTTGAAAATAAATTACATTTATGAGGATTGATAACTTAGAAATATTATCATGTTGTTTCTAACCTTTTCATGCAGGATGGCAAGTCCACTCATATTTCTGCAGGTCAGACTTGCCATAGTCAACTTCTATAGTGTAAGTACTAGTAAAGGCATATTTATTTATTAGGATGATAACACCTTTGCCTCATTGAAGAACTACCTGTTGGTGTGGTTGGTTATTGTTTTTGTTTAGTTTGATGTTATCACGTGTGGATTTATTGATTTTGGGATGAAGATTTCTCACACCACCTTTATTGCTGACCCAAGTGAGCTTTTGCTTCTTGGGTACATTCCTTTGGGAAAGTAGCCGATTAGCCTTTCAGGTTTAAAGATTTTTGGACAGCGTTACTGAAGTTCCATTAGTGGGGCTAGCAACGTCTGAGTCTTTCCGGGTTAGAGTTTTATTTGTTTCAGTAATTTAATCATGTTTTAGTTGTTGCTGCTATTTGTTTATGTTGTTATTGAATTTTTTTTTACGTCCCGAATTTTGGGGGAAACGGATAATCCTTCTTGGATTTTAGGATTTTCGTTTTCTTCGAAAATCGGGGCGTGACATTTGTACAATTTACTTTTGACAGGATGCACTAGGACAGTTAAAAACATTGCAACAAGGACCTCACCAGAGTTCAATTTTTACAGCTACACAAGATAGTTAAGCGTCGAGCAATCTGTGCACCAAGAGAAAAACAAGGAATACCGGTAAGAACCCCATAAAAATTTATTTGACACCACCAACCATTGAGAAAGCAACACCAAAGAAAAAATGTCAATGCAAGAACAAGAAGTACAAACTAAAGAGGCATCACAAACCTCAAAGAAAGAAACACTGATAAGTAATAACGAATCAATATCATCAACAGAGCCACCACAAACCTCTAAGAAAGAAACACCATCTAAAGAGGCAACAAAAAGAGAAAATCAACAGTCGAACCACCAACAGTTTCAAAAAGAAAGGCGACCGTAGTTGATGAAGATGTTGGCGAGCAAGAAGATGTAGCAGTAGCAAATGTCATTTCACCATTAAAAAAAGACAAAGGAAAAAACAGAGAAAAAAATAATTTGCATAGAAGGCTCAAGAAATAAGAAGGAAAAAATGAAGAAAATGTGAACCACAAGGCCGACGTTGTTATGTTCATGGAAACAAACATATTTCTTCCCACGGGATCAAAGGGTGTTTCTAGGATTTCATTGGACTTAATGAGCTTGATGATAATTGGCTAGAAATGGAATAAGTGCAAGAAAGTATTGGTGTTCTTTTGATAAGTACTCAAACTCAAACTAATATCTCTTTTTTTTCATTAAATTCCTTTTTTTAAAGATATCGCTACATTTAAATGATTACTTAGAAAATGTAAGTTTTTATTTAAGTTTGATAATTTTAATTGATAACTGAGTAAGGGCTCCAATTCAATGATTTGTAGGACTTATGTGAAGCTAACCAATACTTGAGCTTGGGCCTGGTATTAACTATATGAACCCAACTTTAATTCTGGCTTGGCTTGGGTGTCAATCATTAGGCAACCCAATAAACCCGAGTCTAACTCAAAACATTTTTACTTAGTAAACACCGTAGTTACTAGAATTCTTGGTGAGTTGGTGTTTCCTGTTATGCTCTAGAATAGTTTATTATTCATAAAGGCGACGTAGTATGTGGTTTAAGGATTTTAGATTTTGATTAATTAGCTTATTGGATAATTTGACAACGAACACTTCAAATATATTGATGTTGCTAGTCAATGATCATGACATATGAAAAAGGTTTACATAAATAGTTCCACATTTTAGTAGCTTATGTTCTATGGGTTCTTTCAGGTTAGGGTAGGCTAGGGCCTATGCTCTAAGTCGTTCAACCCGCCCAATTTGTAGCCCTAAAGTGAACTGTTATGCTAATATGACGAACTTACGTAATAAATGGTTCTTATTTTTTTCCTACTATTATTATGTCATGTCTTTCAACAACAACAAAAAAATACATTTATGTAAGGGTACATGTATATGTCAATAAAAAAAATAAAAATAAAAAGGAGATGCATTGCCTCTAGAGCAGGTTTTGTATTGTCCATAGTTAGAAATGAGCTTATTTTCAACAAGAAAGTTTCAAATTTTCCCTTGGCTAAATGGTGATCCTATTCATTAAGATAAAGGGGTGTTTCAGTGTACCACTTATAAGTGGTGAACTACTTATAACCACAAGTGATGGATCATCATGTTTTGCCTGTTCGGTTGCACCCACTTATAAGTGGTTAATGATCAAATAACACTTATAAGTGACACGATTGTTTTTTGGAGCTTATAGGTTTCTTTGAGTTTTATATGACTAAATACCTCAAGTAAACGCACAATTCCCACCCCGATGTATTATATAATCAGTAAGCTAATAACATCTCAACATTTTCCTTCTTCTTGTAAGTTATGCGTGGGTTTTCACCAAAATATGCATTCCATTATAATTTCCTCTCACATAATCCATTTGTTGAATATTTTGTTTATGTTCAATAAGGTGTTTCCTTGTGTGCAGTGCAGAGTACTTTTGTAAGTTGTATGTGATCAGTTCTTACCAAAATGAGTTTGGTGAAGATTCTTAATATTTAAGGAATAGAAGATGGATTAGGGGCTGAGAGAATAGTGTCTAGATTTAACTTTGAAGGAGAGGGATGTTCATATAATAGTGTCTAGATTTAACTTTGAAGGAGATCCCTTAACCCATGCTCATGGGCACGAACCAAAGATACTTTGAATGAAAGAATCTAATAAATTGATGGGTACCTTGACAATTTGTTGTTGGGGTACAATTGATGGCTAGAATCAAAACGACTATTAGCTTAAATGACTTGTTAGGCGAGAAGTGACTTTGCTTGCCTCAAACAACTTTTTTAAAACAAAAGCTTCTTCTTTGTCACATGTCATTGTACTTGACATGGACATCACCTTTTGGCACATGGGGATGTCTCCAAAATATCCATTCTCAATTGGGAGGAATCCAAATTCAAACTTTGAAAGTAGGTTTTCATTCATTTTTGTCCCAAATAGCTTTTGGCGCTTCATTTGAATTTTGGTCATCCATAAACTATCTTTTCCTTGCCTTAATCTTCATAGCAATTTTGGGCTAGGGTGGGTGGTGGGACCTGCTACCCTGCCGTTTGGCCTCGATGGACCCCATGATTGTGGGTACACTTTATTAGTCTTGTTTTGTGCCTTAGAAAGTGTTTATCGCATGTTGAACAATTTTTGTTCCTAAATTGGCATTTAACAACGTATGTGCTATGTGCCACCACGTGGTGGCATATAGCCACCCCACTTTAAATAGGGCCCTTAACCCTTCTCCTTTATTTTTACATTCCATCATCTTCTTTCCTATTAGAGAGCTTGAGAGAAAGATTTGTAACCTAATTGGAGGAGAGATAAACAATTTTTATGGTGATTTGAAGCTGATTCAAGTGAGGTTTCTGTGGATCTTCGAGGAGAAGCTAGATCACCAATTTAGGGGTTATTGAGGGGATTGGAGATCTGATTTTCTGCTGGAATAGGTGAATTATATCATACATATCCTTGATTTCATTGTTGGGAATTTAATCAAGCTTGCATGTTTGAGATTTGTTACTTTAATGGAAAATTGATGTTTGCATGTGAATGATGGTGGGCTTTGAAATCATCTCCTATTGTTATGGAGTTGCATGTATATGATTAGATCATGTTTAAGTTGTAGGTTAGTTTAATTTTGATGAAATTAAGAAGATTTGTAAATTGCCATGATTTTCCCACGGGTAAACTTTTGAAGCCTTTGTTATGTGAAAGTTGAGTGATGTATTATTCCAATTTTTTATGAATGGGGGTTGATATAGATGGATTTTCTATTGTTAGTATGATTTTAGAAGTTCAAAACAAAAGTATTTTAGTTTGGTGGTGAAATGAAATGGAATTGCGTTGAAAAAAAATGACAATTTCTGGACAGAGTTTTTACTGTGTTGTTCAAGGTTTTTTTGTACACTTTGTATACCTCTATGGTTGTGTTATATATCAAAAGTTTTGTTTTTCTGTCTAGTTCCTATACATTTTGCAAATCTCATTTTCCATTTGTAACGAGTGAGTTAAGTCTCGAGTTTTGACAGGGTGTCAAACATGTCGACAATCCCTAACATTCTGAAATGCTATGATTTTGGGGATGAATCTGATTCACTTAGTTTATTGCAGTAGACATGCTTTCTATAGGTATTTACCTCTTTCAGTCTAGATTTTTCAATCCTTTTGATGGAGTCTTATTTCGATATTTGTAGATAATGTCATGGTGTCAGTCTGCCAATAAATTACAGATGATCTGACTTGGTTGTGAAACCTGATTTTACTTAAAAACTTTTAAGGAACGATATCCACACCGTTAGTTTCAAATTTGAGTCTACTTTTTAGATTGCATTACTTTATTAAATTCTGAGTTCTGATGTGAGATCAGATCTGTTTTAGTGACGACATGTCAGATTTTCCTAACCAGACAGGTTGCTTGTTTGATGATAATTTAGTTGGCTTCATCGCTCCATTGGATGATTTCAATTATGTTTATTAATATCAGTTGTCTTTGAGTTTAGGGGTTGTTTTGAATTAGTTTAGAAGCTGTTTGAGGCAAGCTTTGAAACCATAACAATAGCTTGGGTTTCAAAGCTCAAACATGGGTCGTTTTGAACAAGTTTTTAGGGTTGTTTGGTTGGGATTTTGGTATGTTAATTGTCTAGGTTTTACTTCCAATATCTAATAGATTTGGATAAAGCAACATTGTGCACAGTTTTGGATATTCTCATTGATCTATTCTACGATTCTTTTGATTACTATTTTACTTCTAACTTTAGGTAGAATGTTGTTGGTAAAATTCATTTAGTTTATTTTTGGGCAATCTTTCTATGGTATTTACATTAAATACATACCATTAAGAGCATGAGAATTTAATATGTTTAGTATTTGTAATTTAGTTCATTTGGTAATGATGGTGGCCTCAATGTGATTTTAAATACTGTGAAATTATAATTAGGAATGATATTTCTAGGAAGGTCGCACATACTAGAGATTAGTTTATGGTGAACTTGTTTATGATTGCTATTGTTACTTGGTTCAAGTAAATTAAGATTTTGATAAGCTTATAGAGTCTGATGGGATAAGTTGCAAATATGATTGTTATGGTCGATGAATATCTTTATGATTTATGAAATAGTTATTACAAACTAGTTATGAAATCATGAGCATTATGGATATTAATGATGATTATGAGTTTATTGTTTTAGTAAAGATAGATACAATGAGATGATGATTAAATGCGATTATAGATGTGTTTGGGGTATTGTTATGAACCCGGCATTTATGATTTGTTTGGAGACCTGATGACACTTGTGATGATGTGACAAATTGTGATGGTTCTTTAAACATTACTAGCATTGTATTTATAGATTTGTTAAATATTTGAATTGCGTCATTTTATATTGATTTTCCCACAATTCTTGGCTATATGACTATGTATGTTGTATTATCATACTTGCCCATTCAACATTAGGAACTACACTAAACCTTGATAGGGAGTAGCACATGTCCTTGAGAACGTGATTATCCGTTCAACACTAGGAACTACGCCAAACCTTGATAAGGAAAAGTACATGGGATTGATAACATGGTTGTATCCTTACATCCAAGAAAAGAACTTCCAATGGTAGTCACTCAAAGTGCTAGTGCTCTAAACATTGCATATGGATGGTGAGTCTCAGTTAGTCTTAAGTTGGTGTAATTACCCCGACATTGAGGATGTTTTGAAGTTTCATAAGAGTTGAATGTTTACCGATGTGCGCTATGATTTATGATCTTGGGCCGCATGAATGGTTGTCTATGGTGATGTGTATATCTTAGAGGTGGCACTCCACTTGGGAACATACACGCCCAAAGTAGTATCGTCGTGCGTATGGAGGCATGTCAGGGTGAGACATGTTCGGCATGGTGGACTAAGTGTGATTTGAAGGAAATGAATGATAGGCTCATACCATGTTTTTATATGATTATTTGCTCATTTGTAATAACTACTAGGTTTGTTAGAAATTCATGACTTGTTGTCAGGGAGGTATGCCAACTAACAATTTATGCAGGTGCATGGCTTACCTAGAGACACGTGTTAGAAAATTGCATGTAAACCTTCTAGATATCTATTTTTGAGTTTATTTTCTTAACTTAAGGAAATTTCTCTTGCAGGAAAGTAAATCGACTAAGTATGTTTGCAGGTAATGGTCTACCTCTAGAATCAAGATCCTTAATAATTTATTTAATAATGTTTGCTTTTCATCACTATAAGTTTTGTTGGTATATATAGATTTGTAGTATGTGATAGCTTACTAAGAATAGGGCCTAGAGTGATAACTTAGTATATGTTTTCTAATGTATTTTTAGTCTTGATTTTCTATTTTGATACTGAAGGTTTAGTAATGACATATAATGATAGTTTATTCTATTTGTGACGTGACAAATCAATGCTTGATGAACACATGATGCTAGACATCATCTAATGCATGGAGATAAACCGCATAACTAGTTTGTGCGAGGATTGATTTATCTAGTTTTGTGTTTACACCGTGACACAGAATATAGCGTGTTGATTAAAAATCTTAACAATATGTGAAATCTCTTTTATTTCATCTTGCATCCCATGCATTAGCTGCATCTAGGTATATATATATATACTGTGTGTGTGTGTAGCATCGCCTTGACATCCTAGAGTGGTGTATTATTGTTACGTATCTACGGTCTGCTCATACCAATGTTATCTGACCCATATTTTTAATGGCATGTGGTGTACTCTTATGAGAGTGCAAGTCATGAAGTTTCTATCAGGCGAAGCCGAGTGGTAGATGTTCGGGATTGCATGTTGACTCATTTTATTAGATTGCAAGTATGTTGTTGTTGTTACTTTTTTGGAAGTGGTTGTGTAACTCTTAGTCATGGATATGACTATGGTTGTATTTATATAGACATGTCTTAGGAATGGATGAAATGGTTGTTGGTCCTTTACTTACACGTTATTAAGTCTTATATTGATGAGCTGTTTTTAGATTTATTTTCTTTTCTTTTAAGGTTTTGGTTTATACTTATGTTATTTTTCTCGCCTGAAGCTAAAAGGTGTAGGTTGTAACAAAAAGAAAAAACCATATCTCAGTTTTTGGGACATTTCAGTGTATTGTGAAACGGGGTGTGACAAACTAGCATAATTTGATGAATAAAAAGAATAAATATCAACCAAACTAATGCCAACCCGATTAAGGTGCACACTTGCTTTATTCCCATAAATATGGGAGTAGTATACTCCACCAATTTCCTTTTAAAACGAGAATCAAGAATGACAACAATGGCTAACACCAGATTGCATTTGTGTCAATACTTATCAAACTTTAATTTCATCTTTTTTGTCATAATCTTAATCGCATCAACATCACTATTGAACTAGTGGATTAATTTCAAATGTATCTCACTATGTCAAGAAAGAAAACATTAGCAGTAGGATATGGAGTGCCTATAAAATATATTAATACAATTAAAATTTAATAATAACATAAAATTAAAATAATGCTAAATTTTGTGAAGCAATGCCTGAGAATATATGTGTAGCATGATAAAATGGCTTCACACTATTGCATATTATTTTTGTTATTCCACACTCTTCGTTGGATGAAGCATAATCGATTAGATCCAAAAGAGAGAAAGCATATTTATGCTCCAATCATCCAATCATTGAATCATTACTGCTACCGTCATCAACAGTGGTAATTCACACTTTTTTTTCAATATTTCAATCAATAAACCTTTCAAAATTACTTTGAAGAGTGTTTCAAAACATAGAGACTCATCAACTACCACAAAATTCATAATTATTTTTTGTAAAACACAATCATCATTTACAAAATGCGTTGTCAAGAACAAATACATATCATTCTAATTAGAAGTCCACGTGTCAATTGTTATACTAGCTCGTCGGGACAAGACATCCAATTGTTTTTAAATTCGTCTCATTTTCATAAATTTTGATAACATCTGCTTTAATTATATTTCGAGACACCATGTTGAAAATTGATTGAAGATTGTTAAAAAAATGTCTTGATAACCTCATGCTAAGCAATGTTAAAAGTATATTCAGGTTTAATAGTTGCACGAGCCAGATCCAAACGACTTTTTTTTTTATCAAATTGAAGTTTTTGATCTTAAGTTTTGTCTCGGGTGTTCTTGGTAGCAAATGACAATTGTTGGCAAATGTCTCTATTTTTTAATCTAGGACAAACTTTAACATGATTTTTCAAATGACTAGTACCTTTGCTACTTTGTCCCACACGTTGTTTCTTACAAGCATTACAAGTTGCTATTACTTTCCTAATCTTTTGAAATAATTTCTGGCCTTTGATTTTGTCTTTATTCCAATATGAGAAATCGGGAATTGATCATGCAGAGTAGTTATTTTATGGACATTTTTTTTCTTAGGGTGATTCTTATCTTAAGGTTTGGACATTTTAGAACTACCAAACTTGAAGATAAGAAAAACTTTCTAAGTTTTCAAAATTTTATTCAACATTGAACTTTACAAACATTTTCCTACTAAATGGACAAAAACATTATTGAAGGCAAAAAATAAACAATAATTAAAGCAATATACAAAATATTTGAAGTACATTAACTCCGAATGATAAAGAAAAACATAATATGTTATCTTATCACTCACAAATTTTAAGTTATAAACTTATACATTACAATACAAATGCATATAGTATTCTGAACTATCTAATAATATTAACAAGTAAATAAATACAAATCAGGTGATAGCATAAAATTGTCATTCAAAATCAACAGTAAAAAAAAACCCATGTATATTAAGAAATAATATATTGACTTAAAATGATTCAGTCATTAATTGTGAAGTTGTTGCATCTTGAGATCTGTTGCTCAATAGATATGGATTTTTGTGAAACAAATTTACTATGGCTTCCATCGAAATGAATAAAGAATTGAAAAGTAAATTATTTGAGGTGCAACACTCATATAAAGATTCAAATTATATTCAACATCCATGTATACAAGTAAAAGAATACTAAAGGAATTGAACAAAATGAATAATAAAGTGGAGGTTTGACTCTGATTTTGAAGAAAACAGTCTAACTTCAATTAAACTTAAATTGATGATAACGATATAATATACACCTGATGAAAACTTGAGATTTGACTTTGATTCAAATTTGTAGAATACTAAATGAAGAGATTAGAACATGAATAAATAAATAAATAAATAATATATATATATATATATAACACAAAACCAAATATAATTTACCTAAACCACTTCAGTCAAAAAGTACAAATGTCAAACTCAAAAGCTTGATCAAACCTATAATGCCAAAAGGGAGAAAAAATACATAGCCTTTTGTGTATATTTTTTATCCAGATCTTCAAAGCCAAGACAAAAAATAAACTATATGTCTCAGGTCATTTTTCTCAAATGATCTAATTTTATTTACTGGTCACACTCATTATTGAAAGAACATACTTTTTCACTGTATGATTTCTCTTGAAAGCCGAGTTTTATTTATTTATTCAGATAAGCTTTCAAAAAATATAATGTGTAGATCTGAACTTATGAAGTGTAGATTTGGACCTGTAAGGTGTAAAACAAACCTTATTGAATGTTTGAAATGTAGATCTACACTTATGAAGTGCAGATTCAAACTTATTTGTACCTATAAAGAGTAAATCTAAACCTTATGAATGGGGGATTTGAATGGTTAAACAAGATAATGATATGAATATGTTTGTTTACAAAAATAAATTAAACCTTGAAGGAACTAAAGAGAATGGAAAGAATGTATTGACTCCACAGGTTCAATGGTATTCTCAATATATTTGTGGAGGCTAAAAGCTAGAGAAAGGGAATGAGAATAGAAAGAAACCAAAAGATAGAGTGTGGAAACCCTAATAACATAAGTTCTATTTATATATCTAGAAAGAATGAGAGTAAACCCTAATTGATGTAATGACCAAAAGCCCCCGTTCATTTTAGCAATACCTGTATATGTACATTATTATATATTTCTAAACTTATTATAGAATTCAGATTTTTAATGGATTGGAGTTGCCAAAATCTGAAATAAATTAGATAAAAGAAATAGATTGATTTTTTTTTTATGGAAAAATGACTTTTAAGGCCTACTTCTTCACAAAATAGATTATTTAGATATCATAGTTGATGTAATTGCTAATTTGTGCCTATTTTTATACTTTTATGATCAACAATGACTCTTTTTATTAACCTAGGTTAACTCATAAAGTTATAAGACATCTTGATCATTTTTAAACAAATAGAAAACATAATTTTATACTTTTATGACCAATAAAGACTATTTTATTAATGATTCTAATTTTTTATGTTTTTGTTATTTTTACTTTTTTTTTTACCCTTAATGTCGCTGGTAGGTATTGATATTAATGATTCTAATTATGACAAATCCATTATACGTTTTTTATAAATTTTCATTGACCGACAAGTTAAAAATTATTATGCTAATGTTTGGTAAACTTTTCAAAATGTAGTTAATAATTATTACAAATTTGGTTTTAATTAGTTAATAAAATCAATTTGATTAACTTGTCATAAATTTGATTAGAAAAGTTTACAAGTACCCGTGCATTACCTTTCTTGAGGATGATTAGAAATTTGGTTTTAATTATCACTGTTTCTTATTCCATAATGGAGTTAATACACTACGCCAAAATGAAAATTTTGCAACACAACCAAAATTTATTTGTATCATTTTTTGCATGTTACAATATTTGTAATAGTTTAGTTAGGTAGCTACTGTCTTTGTATGATACAAACATCTGCCAACCCTCTCAAAGTGTCTCATGATACTAATATCTCAAACTCTCTATGATATAATTACTTACATCACATCTGTTTGTTTGGATAAAAAAAAAATCTCAAACTCTCCCTTCCTCGACTAGCTCTCCCTCTACAAACTCTCCCTCAACGACTCCTCCTACAAATTCTCCCACTCTCGAAACTTCACTCTCCCTCCCTCCCTCGACCACAATCTCTAGGTTAGGGTTTCGACTCTCCCGAATTTGATCGGCGAGGCAGGAAGTTTTGATTTCATTCTCTTGCTTCAACTCAGCGATTGTTCCAAGGCTAGGGTTTCGATACACTTTGAGCAGATCTCGATTCCACTTCTTCCAAGTACTAATTCTTCTTCTTCAACTAACTCATACGAATTTGTGTTATCGATTCTCTCATTTTGTGTGTTTCAACTAATTTAAAGTTCATATCAAGAGTTTTGCAGGATTCAGTGATTGAACTCAACTTGTTGATCTAATTGTATGCAAGAGGTGAAATTCTAACCATTATTTGGCAATATTGGTTTAATATATGAAGTATTTGATTGTTTGATTCGATTTATCTATGTGGGGGTTAGTTCAATTGTACATTATTATTATGTTGATCAAAGAGAAGAAAAGAAACATGAACTTCTGTGTATTTTTGTTGATTATAGATAGTAGAAATAATGGTTTGTTGTCTACCTGCAGTTGGTTGGTTAGCTACCCGCCAAGAATGTGCCTTACTGGCTGACTACCTGCAGTTGCAAAACATAAGGGATGTTAGGGCACATTATGACATTATATTCATAGTTTGATTTAAACAGTTATACAATTTTTTCGGTTCCAAGATATTTTATTTTACTGTATGATATGCATGAAAAATTCTAGCTGGCCCGTCCTCACAGCCCGTCCCATGGGACGGACCCTCCCAGGCACGTGCCATAGGGAGGGTGTCTCGCACGTGCCCGACCAAAGTTTAAAAAAAAAAAAAAAAAAAAAAAGAGCGGGAAATGGAATTTGAATTTCCGCTGAAATTTAAGAGGGAGGGAGGGATCAAAACACAGAGAATCAGAGAGAAAAGGAATACCTCTCCCATTTGCTCCCAAATTCAACCAACCCACACTCCCCCACTTCAAACCAATCCAATCATGCCTCAAACACAGAGATTCAAACAACCCCATCACCAGAACCACCAACACCACTTCCATCCCTACTCGGTCAAAGAGAAAATCAGTCCCAAGGAATGAAAGTTCAGAGACAGAAGAGCTGGTTCGTGTGCTATTGAAGAATTTCAATGAGAAAAGGCCCTTGATTTCAACATTAAACAAGCATGTCAAGTTCATCAGGACTGAGCACTGTTTTCTCTTGTTTGAAGAGCTTGGGAAGAGAGATAGTTGGCTTCAATGCCTTGAGGTTTGATTTTCTCTCAATTTTCTTGTTTGGTTTTCTTATTTATGAGTATTTGATATGGATTTTCAATTTTATGCTTAGTTTAGTCAGCATTGTTTTGGAATTTTAATTTTAGCTCGCTATATTGGGTTAGTATGAGTCAAGTTCTCAAAACCCAAATTTGAAAGGTCAGAAATGTACCCATTTGTTGGTTTGGATAGAGCATCTCCAAAGAGCTTTGCTTTTTGGTGTAGATTAAGGTTTATGTCCACATTAATGGACGAAAAGAAAGAAATTTTTTGATGAATGAATTAAGTTAAGGCCTTTGCTGCATTTCGGTTTCAACACGAGTAGTGTAAAATATGTCATTCGAACTCCTTGATATAAATATTCATATGTTTTACCAATGAGTTTGTGCTCATGGTTGGTTGTAATGTTGCAAAATCTGTGAACCAAAGAAATATGGAGTATATTGCTTCTTCCCCTACTAAACTATTGATTGTAAGGGTTGAAACACTTGAAAGAATGTGTTTTTATAACACATTATCACATTTCAAATCCCGCTGATCAAGAACACAACATGGATGGCACAGAGTAGTCCAAAATTTGTAGCTTCATTAAACAATTTTTTTTTTAAATTTTGTTTCAGGTTTTTAGATGGATGCAGAAACAACGTTGGTATATTCCAGACAATGGGGTTTATTCCAAATTGATATCAGTGATGGAAAAAAAGGTCAAACACGGATGGCAATGTGGCTCTTTTCGGAGATGACTTGGGCTCCAAAGAAATTACTAAATTGCTAAACTTGTTGAGTGCATATTCAACACCTGTTCCATTGGTGTAATTTCCTGAAGTTTCATCTCATCTTTAAGGTGAAACCCATAATTGCTTGCGCTGTTTGATGAGTCTTCTTTGAAGGGATTCACCCCCTAGTTGTTGGTGGTCCATCTCCAGTTTTGTGTTGGTTTGATAGGCATTTTTTTTTAATATACCTTTGATGGATTCAGGTTTTGTGTTCATTAGATATCTTGAAATTGGATGTATTCAGGTTTAAAATGATACTGTTTTGCTTGTTTTGTTTGCTTGAATGTAATTTGGGCTTTTGTTAAGATAGATTGAGAATGTTGAAAGAATTTTTTTGTGGAGTTCATATAAGGAGTTGATTGTTTGTGATTATGTTTAATAAATGCCATTTTACTTGTTTTGTTAAATCAATCATTCATCAGTGATGTTAATTTCATTTCTTTAGCTTTACTGATCTTTGGTTTTAGGTTTATAGTACCAATTTTAGATAAGCACCCTTTCATTTTATTCTTCTTAGATGACCTGAAATAAAGATGATCAGAATAAGTTGCCTTGAAACTTTGATCTTGGTATCAATGGAAACTTCACTCCATTAAAAAATATTTAGTGCAGTAAGAAACATTTCCTTAAACATAGTAAAGGGTTGGACATAAATATTTGCGTCTGCCACAGTTATACCCTCTTGAAACATTCGAGAATGCAGACTGAATGTTGTCAATAGCTTTGTGTTATGATCTGACTTGCTCTTGCTATGTTTTGCAGATTGGAAGCAATGGAGCTCAAACCTGCTGCCAGAGTCAGAGAAAGAATGGATGGAAATCTGCAGTTTCAGCAACAAAATACAACAAAGATGTATAAGGAGAATTTGCTGATATGTAACTTCTATTACAGAACTTCTATTACAGAGAGTAGCAGAAACAAATGGACTGTATTGTATATGAAGGAATGATAAAAGACTATTGTAAATTGTTGTAATGGGCATATGAAGAGTTATCAGTTGAAAAAGTTATCAGTTGTAATGGTTGTAAGAAGCAATATATGTAAATGGTTGTAATGGCCATATTGTAATGGTTGCAATATCTGTAAATGGTTGTAATGAGCATTTCTGTCAGTTGAAAGAGTTATCAGTTGAAAAAGTTATCTGTAAGAAGCATTTCTGTAAGTTGAAACAGTTATCTGTAAGAAGCATTTCTCTGTTATCTTTTGCATTTCTCTGTTATCAGTTGAAACAGTTTTTTCTTTCTTTGCATTTCTATGTTACTATCAGTGATTGAATTCTGTAAGAATTGCTATTGCTAAGAATTCTGTCAGTGATTGCATTTCTTTCTTTCTTTGCATTTCTAAGAATTGCTATTGCTATAAAATTGCTATTGCTATTGCTGTTTCTTTGTGGCAGTCTTTCTTTGCTGATAGAAGCAGTTCTTTCTTTGTGGCAGTCTGTTTGATAGAATTGCTAGAAATTTGTTTGTGGCATTCTGTTCTTTGCTGATAGAAATTCGTTTACTAAGTAGGATGTAGTGATGGTAGACCTAGAAGTATCCATGAACATGAAATTTGTTTAGGAATGGAAAAATACAGATTGGCTGACTGAACATGAAGTTTGAATGCTGTAACACCACTACTTTTTCAATGACAATAAAAATTTATGCAACTAAAATTCAATTGAAAATTTTTATTTTAAAATCTTCTTTCGTTTGACAAGTTGCATTTTTTGAAATTTCGCTTAACTTTCTTTCTTCTATCGAATCTCGGGACGAGATTCTTTTGAGTTGTATATATTGTAGCACCCCGTAAATTTTCTACTTACTGAAAATATTTATATTTTTGTGTGATTGTCTTCATTAAGTTATGGGCATAAGTATGAGCTATTTGTTTGTCTATGTGATGTGTAGTTTGTTTATTTAGGAATTAATTTTCTACTTACCTTCTTCTACCGAAATCTCGGGACGAGATTCTTTTGAGTTGTATATATTGTAATACCCGCCAAATTCACTTACCAATATACTTGCATTATTTTAGAAGTTAATAATATTTATTGGTAGTAATTATTAGTTTATAATTTTTAATTTCAAATTTAGGTTTAGGCTAGTGGTGGGTAAGAGATAAAGGGTGGGTGTGTTTAGCTAATGCAACCCTAAATTTGTATTTAAAAAGATAAACCCTAATTTCTTTTCTCTTTGCACACACACAAAAGAAAAAGATAAAAAAAAAAACCTGCGTTAGGAGGCACTGGAAGAACAATCTTGGAATCTTGCCGAAGAAAAAATATTGGTGAGTTAACTTCTATCAAACTTTTAAATCTACGATATGGATTATTTTATGATATATTTTTTTTTTTTATGTACGAACTCAATTTTTTTTTTTTCTTTTCAATGTCAAATCTGATATAAACCCTAGATTTCTTGTTTTGTTTTATTGATAGTGATTGGTATATTTACTTTTAATGATGAGGTGATATGAGAAGGTTTATTTGTTTTTTTTTATTTACATGTGTAAGAGAAAAGTTGGTTGTAAGTTGTTGTTGTTGTGATGTGACGATTGGAAGAAAAAGTTATGGGTGGTTTTCAAAAAGTGATGGGTGGTTTTTCATGTGGTTTTTAAAAAGTGTTTTATGATGGCTATAAAAAAAACAAAAGTGTTTTAGGGGTGGTTTTAATGTACGACTTGTGGGATTTGTGGATATTAAATCTCAGAGCTCTTTTTCTTTACAATATAATGTGCCTGCTTAATGTACAATCATGTCCGATGGATCATTATACCTGTAGGTTATGGTTATTTGCTGAACATGTCATGTTTTGTTTATTTGTTTTAGAAACAGTAAAAGCACTAAGCAATTGTTTATTTGCTTTAGTTATTTGCTGAACATTGTCAATTCTTTATTTGTTTTAGAAACAGTAAAAACAATTGTTTATTTGCTTTAGAAACAGTAAAAGCAAGCTTTAAAAAAAAAATATATATATTTCTTTATACTAGAAACAGTAAAACAGTAAAATCTTTATTTGCATACATCACCCTGAGCGGTATGTACTGGACTATGGGTCTAATTTTTTTTATGAAAATCTTTGTATTTAGTTTTGGGCCATGTATTATATTTTGGACAAAGTGGAATATCATTTCTCATTGCTTGCTATATATTAGTTTTTTTTTCTTGAAGTGATAATAAACTACATTTGATGCTTAATTGAAATTTAGGCTCTTTTTCCACAACTCCGAAAAAAAAAAAATAATAAATAAAGAGAAAAGAAATTATTTGTATACAGAAATTATTTGAATGGACTCACAAATTTTGATAATATGTGTTTCAAAACTACCAAAGTGATTTGTTCTTACAAATTTGCTAATATAATGTGTGTTGTTTGTTTGACTGCAAATGTTAGTTGGCAAGTTTTACTGCTGGTGTATTTTTGTTGCATTAGCAATAAAATTGAGAAGTTTCATTTCTTTTGGGAGCTCACAGTAAATATATTTCGGATTGTTTACATGTGTACCGATTGCCATATGGAGATATGACTTTCTTGGCAAAGTTGTTGATTAGGATTAAATCATGAGCTAGTCATTTTTGGGTTTAGTTACAGCTGTTAAGTTATACATGATGAGCCCCCTCATCATTTAGATTGGATCAGGGGATTGAGCTTAAGTTTATTGGTTTAAACCACTAGTTGGTTTGAAATTCAACTCATAACAAGTTTAGAAGAACCATTTTTTTTTTTTAGAAATCTTTTGTGGATTGGTGATCATATATGTTGAATTTTGTTGTTCATTACATGGTTCTGTGTTATACTATAATCTAGTATATTATATATGCATGAATAACTAGTGAACATAATTTGATATAAGTGGATCCTTTCACTACATGATTCTATGGGTTGCACTCGCATTTCAGCAAATTTATATTTTATTAAATAAATATTAGATATTGGTTGGAATTTAACTGCGCACTTGTTTTAGCTTTAGTGTTTGTATCGTTATGCGAATTGGTGTGCATATTGTTTTTCATATGATGCAAAGAGATGAGATATGTGAATTGGCAATGTGTCAAATATTACTTGTTCCCCGAAAGAATGGTGGATACTGTGATTGATTTATTTATGGTTGACAAAGCGTCACCATAAAAGAGTTTTGAGGATTTAATTATTTTTATGCTCTTTTCCACAACTCCGAGAAAAAAAAAAAGAATGTGAAATTTTTGTATACAGACTTGCTTGTATACATGTGATATTATGGGTATGCAGACTTGCTTGCATATCGGTGCACCGTTCCATGTGTGTTCGGTTGTACGTGTAGATTTAGGAAGAATACTTGCCATGGATCGGACTTCGGGTGTGATGACATGTTCCTCGAGGTGGCACCCCACTTGGAACATGTACGCTCCGAGTGGTTTCGAAGGCAAGGGAGGCACACTTGGGTGAGGTGTGTTCGGCACAGGAGGAGAGTGCGATTGTGGAAAAGTAGCGAGATTTCTTTTTGTGTATGTGTATGTGTATGATTACCTTAAAGGAAGAAACTAAATGCTCATTCAACCATTGAATGAGAACTACACGTCTTCCTAAAGGTAGAAGAAAAATGTGTTTGTTTAATATTTCAATAATAGTCTAATATGATTATGAATTGTATTGTTGTTGCATTTATGAGGACTGATAACTCAAATTTTATTTATTAGTAATAAATAATGCATATTTATTTATTAGGATGATAACACCATTGCCTCATTGAGGAACTACCTGATGGTGTGGTTATTTATTGTTTGGTTTATTTTAATGTTGTCATGTGCGGATTTATTGATTTTGGGATGAAGATTTCTCACACCAGCTTTATTGCTGACCCGAGTGAGCTTTTGCTTCTTGGGTACATTCCTGTTGGAATGTAGCCGAGTAGTCTTTCAGGTTTAGAGATTTTGAGCTGCGTTACTGGAGTTCCGCTAGTGAGCTAGCCATGCCAGTCTTCTCCGGGTAGACTTTTTATTCGTTTTAGTTGTTTAGTTCATGCTGCTATTTGTTTCTGTTATTATTGAATTCTCACGTCCCGAGTTTTGGGGGAAACGGATAATCCTAAGTGGATTTTGGGATTTTCGTTTCCTTCGAAAATCGGGGCGTGACAAATGCTTTCCCTGGTAGCAACCATGTTCACTCCGCAGTTTGAGCTGAACTGGAAGAACATGGTTTCCCTGGTAGCAAAGGCGAAGAACGAGTCTAAACATAAAACAAATGATGCCCAACACCATCTCAATCTAACTTGGGAAAAAAAAGAAATTAAAAAAAAGAAAAAAAAAACATAACAAAAGGAAAGGAAGATCTTAATGATTTTACCATCTGAAGACATACAAGTATAAGAAAAAAAAACTCATCTACTTGATTTCCTATTTGATTATCAAGAGCTTAAACACATACTAAGGTTTTTTGTATCTACAAATTAGTTAAACTATCTCTACTTCCAAATACCAACGTGTTACAGATATTCAAGGGCCTAACAAAAGAAGTCGCAGTTATAGTATCTATCTAACAAGTTGTAGATGGATGGGTGAAGGGGTGATAAAAGTGAGGTTTAGGTGCCACTGCAAATGAGTCTTTTGTGGTGTCAATGCCTCCACCGCCTATCCGCTCACATGAATACTTCTTGCATCTTCCCGTAGATCTCTGAATTAGTACCTTGGTCTATGCCCTTCATCTTCTCGAAGTATCCAATGGCTTTCGCTAAAGCCTTGGTCTTATCTTTAGAACGCAGGTGAGCAGTGATGAGTGCATTGTACACTGAAGTATCAGGCCGACATCCACTATTACGCATCTCCGAAAAGAGCCACATTGCCATCCGTGTTTGACCTTTTTTTCCATCACTGATATCAATTTGGAATAAACCCCATTGTCTGGAATATACCAACGTTGTTTCTGCATCCATCTAAAAACCTGAAACAAAATTTTAAAAAAAAATTGTTTAATGAAGCTACAAATTTTGGACTACTCCGTGCCATCCATGTTGTGTTCTTGATCAGCGGGATTTGAAATGTGATAATGTGTTATAAAAACACATTCTTTCAAGTGTTTCAACCCTTACAATCAATAGTTTAGTAGGGGAAGAAGCAATATACTCCATATTTCTTTGGTTCACAGATTTTGCAACATTACAACCAACCATGAGCACAAACTCATCGGTAAAACATATGAATATTTATATCAAGGAGTTCGAATGACATATTTTACACTACTCGTGTTGAAACCGAAATGCAGCAAAGGCCTTAACTTAATTCATTCATCAAAAAATTTCTTTCTTTTCGTCCATTAATGTGGACATAAACCTTAATCTACACCAAAAAGCAAAGCTCTTTGGAGATGCTCTATCCAAACCAACAAATGGGTACATTTCTGACCTTTCAAATTTGGGTTTTGAGAACTTGACTCATACTAACCCAATATAGCGAGCTAAAATTAAAATTCCAAAACAATGCTGACTAAACTAAGCATAAAATTGAAAATCCATATCAAATACTCATAAATAAGAAAACCAAACAAGAAAATTGAGAGAAAATCAAACCTCAAGGCATTGAAGCCAACTATCTCTCTTCCCAAGCTCTTCAAACAAGAGAAAACAGTGCTCAGTCCTGATGAACTTGACATGCTTGTTTAATGTTGAAATCAAGGGCCTTTTCTCATTGAAATTCTTCAATAGCACACGAACCAGCTCTTCTGTCTCTGAACTTTCATTCCTTGGGACTGATTTTCTCTTTGACCGAGTAGGGATGGAAGTGGTGTTGGTGGTTCTGGTGATGGGGTTGTTTGAATCTCTGTGTTTGAGGCATGATTGGATTGGTTTGAAGTGGGGGAGTGTGGGTTGGTTGAATTTGGGAGCAAATGGGAGAGGTATTCCTTTTCTCTCTGATTCTCTGTGTTTTGATCCCTCCCTCCCTCTTAAATTTCAGCGGAAATTCAAATTCCATTTCCCGCTCTTTTTTTTTTTTTTTTTTTAACTTTGGTCGGGCACGTGCGAGACACCCTCCCTATGGCACGTGCCTGGGAGGGTCCGTCCCATGGGACGGACTGTGAGGACGGGCCAGCTAGAATTTTTCGATATGCATATATGCGATGTCATGGTCCTTTGTTTGGTGCTCACAAGTGATGTATTGCTTATTGACACTTTGTAGATACGAAAGTAAGGGTTGAACAAGTTTAATCCTATCTTTGCAGTCTTTCAAAACGAACCCACAAGTAAGTTTCTTTAACTGTTTGTATATGCAATTTGTAGGTGTGTACATTTGTAGATTTTAAATGAACTAGATCTGTATTTTTTACTAAGAGAATCTTTAGATATTTCCTAGATACTTATCGGTTTAATTAACTAACTAGATTTGTAGTTTTTGCTGGATATGTACCTAGATTTTGATGAACATCTGAAAACTGAAAAACCATTCAGTTTATATAATAGTGCCTGTTATCAGCTCGTATAATAGGAGCATCACTGGTATGTCTTATGCTTATAATTTATGATATGTTTCATGAATACCGTGGTAGGAATAAATGGTTACCATGTAGATGGTTTTCACTCAATTAGGTTTCCATCTACATAAGCATAAGACATCACTGGTATGTCTTATGTTTATAATTCGAGAATGCCTTTTTAACCAAAAGTACATCAAAATATACAAAATATACCTCATTTCATCAGGATGGGGTTGAAGATGTTCTTAACATTATCTGCCAATTAATTTTCATATATAATTGGCATCATTTGCTTCTCAGTGCTGAAAATGAGGAAAGCCAAAAGTGTCCAACATAAGGAAACAATAACAAAAACTACTATACATAATTACATAGAGCTGTGCTGAAAATAAGCTACTAGAACTCTGTGCTGAAAGTAAATAAGCTACGAGAGACACGGTTGACTTGAAGAGTTTGGAATATCCGCTTAATTCCTAGTTTTGCATATAAATACTCAACTCACTTTGCTCCATTTCTCCCCATTCATCCTTTCTTCTCTGCTCTTCAAAGAAGAATAACATACCACAACAATTAATTAATGACACATAACTCTTTGTGTTTCTTTGAGTTAACACACTTTAAAGACTACTTTGAAACACAGGCTCTCTAACACTTTCATGTAATTACACACAGGTTATGTGTTCTTGTCATCTCATGGTGATATTGTGAAGTGAAGGTTCTGAATATCAACTTAGGAAGAAAGTGAGCAAATCCATTTCACTCTTTTGATTAGTTTATGGAGATATTTTGTTTAATGGGTTTATTGATTTGTTCATTTTTATGAGTTTAGGATTCTCTTGTTTAGTTACTTGGTTTAGGAGTTGTACAATGTGATTTGAATTGGCAAATAGAACTAGTTAAAGAGAGATCAGGAAGAATATAACTCAAATACTTACAAAGAGAACCTTAAGTTTTGTACAGGTCATGTTGAAAGATAGTGACTTTTTGTAGATTGTGAATGAGTTTACTTAGGACTGAACAGTTAAATTTTATAGTCATTGTATTGTTTTAATTTATGTTCTACTATTAAATTTATTGATGTGTGTTTCAACAGAAAAAAAAAGGGGGGACTACTCCACTGTTATTTTGGAATGTAAAAAGTCTCCCAATCGCCTGGTTCTAGATGAGGCTGTAACTGATGATAACTCTGTTGTTGCGATGCACCCTGAAACAATGGAAAATTTTCAGCTTTTTCGAGGAGATGCCATAATGATTAAGGTTAGTTTTCCACACACCTTGTATAAGAAAGAAGTGTGACTATTATTGTTTGATGCAGTGTCGGGTTTTCTTTTTAGAATGTACTAACATTTGTTTACAATACAGGGCAAGAAACGAAATGACACAATCTGCATTGTTCTTGCTGATGACCAATGTGATGAACCAAAAATCAGGATGAACAAAGATGTATGTGCTAATCTAAGGGTGCGCCTGGGGGATGTGGTATACTTGGGAAAACAAGGTGGTGCAACCTGTTTTCGAGACATTGGCGAGGGTGGCTTTGTAGTGTGGTTGAAGGCACTGATCAAATATCTATAGGTTAGTAACTCATGTTTACTTTTACCAATTTTAAGATTCTTTGTCGTTAAATAGCTAATGTCAAACACATAATTAGTAGAGGACGAATTTTCTAACCTACAAGAAGATTCGAAAAACCATTTTTTAAAATCATTAATGCTTCCCCATTATTAAATTTAGGTATCAAAAATCTTTCTTCTTTAGGTCTCTCCTTTGTCTCTCTTACTGCTATGTTCTCTCACGTCTAGATCTACGATTTGGAAGCAAAACAAGGAACCCCAAACTGTCTTTCTCTCATTTGAAAGCACAAGGAAGAAAAGTAATACAAAAAGGTATAATATTTCTCTCAACTTTTTTTCTCTGTCTTTACATTTCAACAACTTTTCTGTCAAATGCCGGTGAACATTCTATCTCATTCACAAAATCAGTCATCTCTTCATGTTATGTATTGTGGTTCAATCATGAATGTTTAAGGTGTTAGTTCATTTGGGCTTGAAGTACTCATCATCATTTCTTTTCTTGACTCTTTGATACCGATTATGCAATTTACTGAATCAACAATTTTTGCCTTACCCATTGTGGATTCATTTACAATTTCAATCCCTGAGTCTAATAATGATTTATTTGCAATGGGTTTGTAGGGAAATCCAAGTTGGTAATGGTTAAGAACTAATTTTGATTGTGGGTTCATTGTGAAGGAACGGTCTGGAGTGAATTGAAGGCTTAAGGAATCCCAAAACATGTAATATCTATCTGACAGGTCAGAAAGATAGAAGGTCCGAGTGAAATAATAAAAGAAATGGGGATTTTTGGATCCTGAGAAACCCAAAGTAAGAAAATAGATTAAGAGGATAGGGGTCTTAGAGGGAATTTACAGAGAATCTATGGGAAGGGGAGGTTGAATATAATTTGAGTTTTTGTATTGGAGTTTGGTACACCCCACATTTGCTTAAAATAATGTAAAAATGGGTGATTATAATAACAGTAACATTAGAAGCTTGCTTTGTCTTGAAGTGCAAAGGATAGAGAAGAGGTTTCATGAGAAGGTGTGAAAACAGTTTGATATGAAAATCCCCAAAAAACTGCTGATTTTGTAGTTTCTTGAGATCCCTTACTTTGGATTTAAACAACCCTTAAATGGGGTTCAAGGAGAGCAAGTAAAGAAGTAAAACTTTTCATTCAAAAAAAAAAAAAAATCCTTCCTCTTGACTTGGGTTTCTTGGTAGTTGTTCTTGAAGGGCTTGTCTTAGCTTGAGCTTCTCCCCCTAGTCACCACGATCTCTACAAATATGATCCATGGGATCTTCCAAGTAAGCTAATTAACTTCCATGCATAACTTGATCCAAGTTTTTCATTTTCTTCAGTCGGAAAGAGTGAAAATAGTCTGATATTCATTTACTGTTTCTTATGTAATTAACTGATAGTTAATATATCTAAGTCCACAGTGTTCTTTTATTTTACCTTTGTGTACATGAAGTCTGACAACAATATAAAAGCTTTTATCTTATTCTTTTGACCTGACAAATTTGTCCGTATCTTTTATTGCAAGAACCCTGAGCTAAGAAGAAAGCGTTGAAGATATACATGGACTTGTTGTCAGAAAGTTGCTGGGAAAAATAAGGTTCTTCAAATGTAGAGACACTATAAAAAATTTCTTAGTTTATCTACCCCACAAACTAGTGTAATTATATGTATTGAGCTTCCTGGTTGTAAGACTTTTGGTATTTATTTTGTTTCAACAATATATTTCCATATTGCACTTGGTGTGCTATTTTGATATATAAGAGTACAATACATTAATTCAGATGCAATTTAATAAAATACAATGGTAGCACAAGTGAGATGTCTCTGATTGGAGAGTTTTGATTGCTATTATTTATCTTAATCGGAGCCATTGATGAAAAACATGTTGAATCGAAAAGTTGATAAAAGGATGAGGGGAAAATGAGCAGCACTCCAAAAGCATCGGTGTCTAGGTCAGAGAATGTGCATTGTTTTTGCGTAATTTTACATGTGTGCTATCCATTTTTTAGCTTTTTTTATTTGAAAAATGTGTTAAATTAGCTATAGTTTCTACATGATACAAAGCAAAATTGAGTATCAACTTCATTTGAAATTAGTATTAGCTAGTGTGAGTAACTATATAAAATTTAGTATTAGTTTTATCATGGTGCAATTATTTTACTAGTATGGGTTGGTTGATGATACAATTATTCCATTAGTATGGGTTGGTTGATGATACAAATATTAGCATCACCTCATTTGGTATGGGCACAAAAGTGTTATAATTCATTTTAGCAACATGTAAAAGCTATAACAAAAATCCATTTATGGTTTAGTGTATATAAATCAATTTTTTCACTATCGAAATTTGATTTTCTATTCTTCTATGCATGGGTGCTTGTAAAGTAATAAATTTTATTCTCAGTTTCTATTTAGTCACAAGCTATCTACCACATAGCATGATCATAGCCTCATAGGTAAAATGGAAATCAATGTTGAATAAGATAACTTCATGTAAACTAAATAGTGATAGAGAATTGAAGCAACCATTAATTGAAACAAAAAAATTGTTCTTCAAACTCAGATATACATTCACAACCGGTTAAATACAAACACATTTAGAGTGACAAAACATTCATGAATAAAAAACATGCTAACATGAAAATATTAATGCATTCATTTGTAGCTAACAAATGACATAAAATAATTGCTCAAACTGCAGTTAAAGAAATTATTTGTAGCCATTTGTTGTCTACAAATAATGGGAGGGGTAAAGGGTAAAAAAAAGTAAAAATAATATAATAAATAAATAAAATTATAATCATTAATAAAAGAGTTCTTATTTGTCATAAAAGTATAAAATTGGGTTTTTTATTTGTTTAGGAAGGGTAAATATGTCCTATAATTTTATTTGTTTAACCTAGGTTATTGAAAGAGTCCTTGTTAGTAATAAAAGTATAAAATTAGGCACAAATTTGTCGTTACATCAACTACTGTATCTAAATTGTCTATTTTGTGAAAAAGTAGGCCTTAAAAGTCATTTTTCTATTTTTTAAATCCCAATCCAAAAATCACAAATCCAAATCCAACTTTTTGGAACGGATCGAATCAGATTTCAGACAAAACCCGGTTGATTGACAACCTTAGGTAATTGTCATTGAGAGGAGTGAACTGCTTGAAAATTCAACAACCAAAATAAGTGTATGGCGGGACCCAATGGGCCACGTGTCATAAAAACCCAACCATATAATTGATCTCATTTATACCCTTATACAACTTGTTATGTTACACAAGACATGACCATGAAACTATGAAAAAATTAGTTTGAACAAGGGTATAAAAGTCAGGGACGCAATTACATACACCTAAGTCAATGTAGATCGAGTGAAACTCATTATATATATTGGGCTTATAGAGTGAGAACTAGGGTTCTCTGTACGTGATAAGCACCCAAAACATTGATTTTTACACCCCTAAATATACAATTACTAAGTCCAATTATCCAATAAAATATCTCATTACGTGTATTTTGTTTTTGTAAGAATTCAAGCACAAATCTCAAATCATGCATAAAGTGGCACAATTGGCTAAATTCAACAACTAGAAGGCCAAATGGGAGTTCACATGCATTCATAAAGACTAAAGAATTTCAATTTCGAAACCCATGAAGTCAAACCCACAAAGCATCAACAACGACAGATCTCGAGAAAATCAACATAAAGATTTGGACGTCCACATGGCCAACTTTATCATAAAAAATCTCTACAAGATATGTTTCCTTATTCAACTCCAACACCTTTCTTTGTTTCACTCAACCATGTCTCCTTGTTTCACTCAACCATGTTTTCTTGTTTCACTCAAACCCTTTTTACCTATAAAAATCTCATACATGGAGATCATAAGGTAGAGTTTTTCTTAGAAAGTTTTTTTTGTTATAGTTCTTAGCTTTAGATTTTTGCTTGGTAGAGAAGTGCATGTACTATTTTCCAATATTTTAATATTTGCATTGAAGAAGTAAGTTCTATCTTTGTTTCTCTTTCTCAATTGTTTCTCTTTCTCCTTTAAATTTTAGTTTATTTTCATTATTCGTGGAGAGCTAATCTCCCCTCTCAAGGGGAAGAGATTGAGCCCCATGAAGATATAATGATAGTTAGATTTTGTTCTATTTAGAAAGTAAAGTAGAACAATGAATTGTAAGAAGTACTTCGCAAGAAGGCTTCATTTATTAAATGGATAATGATTTTGATTAGAAAAAATAAATTATTTCTATGTCTTTTAGGATTTTTTCGATGAAAAACATAATCAAAATTCAATGATGTTTTAGAAATAAAATAATGGATTTGGTTAAAGTTTAAGGGAAATGAAAAGACATTTTCTTCTTTAATTCCACAACTCAAGTCATGTAGGTTGAAAAATCATGTGATTTGAGTATTTTGGGAGAAATTGAAATCACATTGTACAATCATTATATTTGAATGGGGTGATTCTCATACCCTTGAGATTTCTCTATATTCATTTTTGTTACAAGTTATTATTTTGTTTTAGAATCATATTATCTCTCAACATCTCACCATCCATTATATTAATGTCGGTTTTTTTTGCATCAATCAAATGGCGTCGTTGCACATCACTTGGTGAAGGAAGACATTCTAGAAGATACAACTTTGGAGACAATATAGAAGATTTTTAATTTCTTTAATTTTTTTCCCTTTTCTTTAATTTTTTTTTCTCATCTTTATGCATTTTTAAAGAAAATTTTAGCATATAACGGAAACAAAACCGCAGCAGACGGCTCAAACAATGTCCGTTTAATGTGAAAATGTTACAAAAAATTTCGTGACTCTCCCCTGAAAAAATTTATTTTTTTAGGTCGGTTGCCTGTTTAACAAATTTGTTTGGAAAAGTAAGTGATAAAGTTGTGGAATTGCCTAAGACTTGCTTGAAGACTTTTTTATTTGTAGTTTCTAGTGAGGAAGAGAGTTTATTCTTTAATATGCCTCGAATGGTCGAGTGCAACTTGTAATAGTTAGGCATTATTTTAGCATTAGGTTGATTGGTTAGAATTAATTCACTTTCAAAAAAAAATAACAAACAAAAAAATTCTGACTTCTTGACCAAGACCATTAAACATTTTTGCATCTGTAATTGTTTGATTGTGTGTTTATTTATTTAGATAGCAATTGAAGTCCGAATTTTTTTTTTAAAAAAATTGTTATTTGAAAAGGGCCAACTTTTTTTTGTAGTGAGCAACCAGTGGTGTTGTGGGGGAGAGAGAAATTGCTTGAACCTATGAAGAGTAGCTCTCAATTAACACTTTTCTCTACTCCCACGGTGGAGACCTTGTGTCTGAGCTCACAAGTTAGTAAGTATCTCTTTCAGACACATTGTTTTAGTGGCTTGGGTGATGAGTGAAAAGCGATTGGACATCGCTTGGTGTTTGTTTATGTTTCTGCATCTTTACGAACTGCATGGTTGCTTACGTTAATAAACTACCATAAACAGATAGGGTAGACTTAGACCTGTTTTCAAACTGGTGGGATTTCATCACTTCCGCTATGTTAAACCAAGGCACATAATAAAATCAATTAAGATTATAGCCAACTAGAACGGTGTTCATAGGACAACTAAGACTAAGGTTAATCTGCTGAATTTTTGTGTTGACCAAAGCTAAATGTGGCGTTGGGTTTAATCATTCAATGAACTACGGGAGGTCGCTGCCACATGGGTAATTCACCCGGTACTCCGAGTCATTAGTAAGTTGCGGACCGTAGAAGGACGTGGTACAACTAATAGTTTTGGCTAGGAACACGCACCCTAAGTATGTATTTGACACGCATCGTTTTCATATCAATCGGTCTACAGAGCGATAGCACAGGTACAATTCTTAATTAAACCTCGTGATCTTCTGTCACTTGTGCAATAATCTGGCTTCTTGTAATCGTAACTCTGACCTCCTGATTTTGGACTTTGTACTGTTGGATACAAGCTTTTAGGATCATCCGTTAGCACCCGATCTAATCAGGCAATAATAGATAACAGCGTGACGCCCATTGATTTCATTCAATCTTGTCCCTCACATATTAACAAGATAAAATCCCATTAAAATGTTGTTTTCTTAGATTTGGCATTTGTGTGGTTCAAAAGTAATTGTTGATTGTGTGTGTCTTCTTAGCAATCGTCTAAGGATACTCAATCTTGTGTTTTGTCACTGTCATCTTTCCATCTCATTTTTTTTCTTTTATGAACGTTTGGGAACGACCCATCAAATGCTTGGTTCATACCCAAAAAAAATTTAGCCACCCTAATCCACTTTTTGCCTCTTCACCAACTCACTCTTTTCATTACAGGGATGGTACAGATATTCAACAAATCACCTGTGGTAATAAGTTCTAATTTTTATTTCTCACTTTTCATTTCATTTGTTTAACACTGGGGACAGTGTTCTATTTGTTTGGGGGTGGGGAGATTTATCAAAAATCATACCTCTTTTAAAAATCTTTTTCTAAAAAAATAATAATAAAATGTGTGATATCCTAGCTATGATGAGATTGGATTACTTGACTCGTTACATTTAGGCAAAGAGATGTTGGGAGTTTATTACTAGAGTAAACATTGTATTTGAGCATTCAGGAACAAATAATTTTTTTCACAATGACCACTGATGTAGATTGGAATACAGAATTAAGTAACTTCCTGAGAATCTAGAGGAATAATAGTGGAGACTTTTACCTTGTGAGCTATCAGACCTTTAATTTTATTCAGACAGTTTTTACACAACTCTGAGTCATATGATGACTTAAAATTTTATTGGACATTAACTTGTTGTGAAGTTCATTAATATTCTTCTTTTTGGTTGATCACTGAGGATGACATCTTTTTCGAGTTAAGATAAACATAGGTCTTGTAGTCTATTTGAGACTTATAGCAATTATAAAACCTTAGAAGGTAAATTAGGCATCTCTTGTCCATCCGAACCTTCTCAAAATCATCTTGCTAAACATTCCATCCAATACAAATGTGAGCCTTTGTCTATGGTTATTATATATATAAAAAAAAACTCATTTTCCCATTTATGTTTCTGAAAAATGTTAGGAAGTTTTATGAATAAAAAAAGGGAGTGCAAAGCAAAAATCCAAAATCCAAGGTATTTCAGAGAAAAAAAAAAGTTCTGAAGAAGGAAACAAATAAAAAAAGGGGTTGTGAATAAAGGAAAATAAAAGGAAGTGATTGATGACTTCCCTATTAAGCTATTTGATGACCCTACATTTTCATAAACATCTCGTTACTTACCATCTACCCCACTCTTCCTCATAAAAAAAAAATCAAGCCAGATTCATTTTTATTTTAGAGAAGTCCTAATTAACCCTATGGTGAGGTATGGTAAGAAGTGGAAAGTAGATGAGAATGCGCTATGGTGGGTAACTCGACATTCATGCAAATGATCAACATTCCTTCCATGAGACTATTATTCTCTTTCATGTCCGTTTATTCTTATGAGCATGTGAAAAGTTTAAATTTTCGCATTTCCTCTTTTCCTCGCATGCAAGAGAGAAAATATTTTACCCAAACTTAGAGTGATCATTTCAAAGAGATTAACCGGTGAGTTTTAAAGTCAAAATGTCTAATCCAAAGGTGGATTAGGATGTACATTACTTGACGCGAAAAGTTGCATTTGTTGGTTATTCACACACACACACGCGCGCCTTGTTCCAAAATTGCTCACTTGTAATGTGCATTTTAGTAACTAGTTACATATGTCTCTTGTCTTCTATGTGGTTGTTTCAAATATTAAAAAAAAAAAAAATTGTTTGTGGATGTCATCCTGGATAACCCTGAGGAGGCTAAAATTCCTCTTTTAGTGTCATGGTAGAGGTTCAAGGTGTTGTTGCATATTATAAATACAATCGAGTCATACCAGCAAAATTGATTTCTTTGAGAAGTTTAGGACGAATAAAAATACTTTGATTTGTGTTTTTATCTTTCTTTTCGTTGTTCTTTGCTAGAGGACTAGCAAAAGGTTGTTTGGGGGTGTGTGATAAGCATCCAAAACATCAATTTTTACACCCCTAAATATACAATTGTTAAGTCCAATAATCCAATAAAAATATCTCATTACATGTATTTTGTGCATTTTGTAGGAATTCAAGCACAAACTCAAATCATGCACAAAATGGCACAATAAGCCTAAATTCAACAACTAGAATGCCCAATGGGAATTCACATGCATTCATAACGACTAAAGAATTTCAATCCCAAGACTCATGAAGTCAAGCCCACAAAGCAGCAACAACGACGAATCTCGAGAAAATACCCATGAAGATTTGGACGTCCACATGGCCAACTTTATCATAAAAAAATTTCTACAAGACATGTTTCCTTGTTTCAATCAAACCTTTTGTACCTATAAAAACCACATACATGGAGTTCATAAGGGAGAGTTTTTCTTAGAGAGTTTTTTGTTGTTGTAGTTCTTAGTTTTAGATTTTTGCTTGGTAGAGAAGTGCATATACTACTTTTCAACATTTTAATTTTTCCATTGAAGAAGTAAGTTCTATCTTTGTTTCTCTTTCTCAATTATTTCTGTCCTTTAACTTTTAGTTTATTCTCATTATTTATGGAAAGTTAATTTCCCCTCTCAAGGGGAAGAGATTGAACCCCATGAAGATATAATGATAGTTAGATTGTGTTTCATTTAGGAAGTAAAGTAGAACAATGAATTGTAAGAAGTACTTCGAAAGAAGGCTTCATTTGTTGAATGGATAATGATTTTGATTCGAAAGAATAAATTATTTTCATGTCTTTTAGGATTTTTCCGATGAAAAACATAAGCGAAACCCAATGATGTTTTAGAAATAAAACAATGGATTTTGTTAAAGTTTGAGGAAAATGAAAAGACTTTTACTTCTTTAATCCCATAACTCAAGTCATGTACGTTGAAAAACCATATGATTTGAGTATTTTGGGAGAAATTGAAATTACATTGTATAATCATTATGTTTGAATGGGGTGATTCTCATGCCCTTGAGATTTTTCTATATTCATTTTTGTTACAAGTTATTATTTTGTTTAAGAATCATATCATTTTTTAACATCTCACCATCCATTATTTTGCTCTTCTCTTTACTTTTTAAATTAAAATTTAAATATTACCTTCTAATCCAAGTGAAGTAGACGATAACCCCTATTTCTACTATGCATTGTTGAAGTTTATTGTAGGTTGAAGAAAAAAATAAACAAAAAAAGATAAATATTTTTTTGAGTGATGTCGAAAATCATGCAACGACATTAATGTCGGTTTTTTGCATCAATCAGCACGTAATATACTACGTGTACGGCGTAGGTCGCATGATAGCACGTGTACGGCGTGGATTGTTCAAAACCGATGTGATGATACACCAAAACGTCTCAGCTCTACGTCGTACACGTGTCATGATGATCTCGAGGAAAATATAGGCCCTAGCGTCAGCCCGACACTGATCCAGTCCGTGAGGTTCTAAACCCGCCAATCCAGTCCACCAAGCGAACCCTAATTCTTACTGCCTGCTAGGCCCACATGTCTCAAAGCTATCCTCAATACCCGTAAGCTTTGTTAAGGCAAGTATCTCGAGGATCAGCTTCTAACAAGCAATTACAACGGCTTTTTGCTCCCCAACTAGGAAGCATATTCCAGAGTACGTATCATATATGGAGACTTCAACCTATAAAATACTCTCAGAACTGGAACAATCTCCCGCGTATCTAGGAGCACATGGCTAAAAGGGGAACTTCCCTCCATAGCACGACTCTTAATTAGAGAGGATATTCACGAAGATCTTCTTCCCTAAACTACGCCATTGATGACCTGGTTGAACTAGGACTCCTACACTATAAATACGACATGAGGTTGGTAAGCTAAAGTATGCTAAAAATTCCATGTTTACAGCATTACACCTTCCTTAGATCCCTATCTGACTTTAGCATCGGAGTGTCATCGGCCACCACAACGGTGGTCTGTGGCTTACGTGCGTTCCTTGTGCAGGTCAACAAGTTTACAGGTCAAGGTCAAAGCAGGGAGCGAAAAATGACTGCATTAGTTTGGCGTCATTCGTGTGGATGACAAAGTTCCTAACCTTTTACTAGCATCATCTCTTCTTAGGCTATGAAGAGATGGTGACCACCTGATCACGCAATAGTAGAGAACAGGTGGACACGTCAAACGCCCCGACTGGCGCTATACCACAACCCTCAGAGATGCCGGTGGCACACAGGCAACAAACTCACGCCCCCGCACAAGCCACAACAACGACGGACCCCAGGATGGATTTGTTGTCATCTCAAATAGAACAAATCGCCAAAGCTGTGGAGGCTTTCATATAGCAAAACCCTCCACCAGCCAATGGAGACCAGGAACAACACAAGCCTCCACCTCCAAAAGACAACAGAGAGAAAGCATAGGAAAGTAAAGGCCCTGCTAGTTCCCATTGGACTAGAGGAAGCTCCGCAGCTAACGCGGAATCGATTCTCTGGGCAGAGAGGCTTGGCCCTCAGAACCCCCTCGTAGAGGGGCGCACGACCCAGACATGTTGTATCGTCTCTCTGTTCTATCGTTCGTGGACCGTATCATGAGCGAACCTCTTCCAAAGAAGTTCACGCCTCCAAAGCTTGACTTTTACGACGGGACCATCGACCCGTTCAACCACCGACCCCATTACCAGTGCGTAATGGCACTCAAAGAAAGATCCGAGTCGATCATGTGCAGAACCTTCCCCACCAGCCTGAAAAAAATCAGTACTAACATGGTTCCATAACCTCACACCAAAGTCAATCGACTCATTCATAGAACTGGTTAAGGAGTTTCTGACACGTTTTGTAAGAAGTTAGCGCTTCCAGAAAGGCCCACGCTACATACTCTCTCTCAAACAAAGATCCAATGAGACACTCAGAGAGTATGTCATGCGCTTCAACGATGAGTTGACACTCATCGATGGCTCTAGTGACGGCTTTTACCGCGGGCCTGAAGAAGGGAAAGCTTTATGAGAGTCTCACCTTGGAGCCCCCTTTGGATATGACGGAGCTCCTCAAAAGCGCCCAGAGGTACATCATCTTAAAGGATTTGAAAACTGTGAAGAGGGAAACAGAAAAAGATAAGAAGCCCTCCGTTCCTAAAGACATGAAGGAAGGAAAGGAAGGAGGCGTGAAGATGAAGAAAGAGGCAAGCGAAAACGAAATGACAACAGATCAAACCCTGGCCAGGCCAGGCTAGAGAAATCATCCAACTACGTTGGATCCAGAGCTGCGACCCCCCTGAATTCCATGAAAAAACTGGGAAGATCAAAGTGGCCCCCAAAGCAGCACGGAGACCCTTCCAAGCGTGACAACAACAAGTACTGCTCGTAGCACAAAGAGGGTTGCCATGATACCAACGACTGCAAGAGTCTAAAGTATGAGATTGAGTACTGGATCCGCAGGAACAAGCTAAAAGAATTGTTGAGCTCTGAGTAGCAACCAAAATGGTATAGGGACCGGGGGGGTCAGTCAAGGAAATAGAAAAGGAGACTCCGAGCATAATCTATGTCCTTCATGGGGTCGGACCAGACGAAGACCAGTCGAACAGGTCCCGAAAGCGGACTCTACTGGAGATGCAGACACAATCCTCTGATGAGGACATATGCATTTACTACTCAAGGGTGCAAAGCCCCATTCCCACCCTAACCTTTACAGACAACGACCTCGAAGGAATCCGAGCGCCGCACAATGACGCCCTAGTCATCTCGGTCTCCATTACGAAATGGAAGGTCAAAAGAGTTCTAGTAGGCACAGGGATTTCACTCAACATCCTCTTCTACAATGTGTTCCGCAGTATCATCTTCAAGAAGGAGAACCTGACATCCTCGGACTACCCGCTGATCTGATTCAGCAAAGAAAAATGCTTCCTGATCAGGAAGATAAGGTTAGCAGTAGTGGCAGAAGAGCCACGACTAAGAAAGGTCTTGTTTATGGACTTCATGGTAGTAGACGCATCGTCTACCTACAACCTTATCTTGGGAATACTATCGCTCCACTAGATGGAGGCAGTAGTCTCCACCCTTCACCAATGCGTTAAGTGCATTGTTAACCACTCAAAAGGAATGATACGTGGAGACCAAGACTATGGCACGAGGCTGCTATTATACCACATTAAAGCAAATGGAATGTTCCCAAATCCAACCGGATCTTACAGCGCAACCTGAAATGGAGTCAGATCCTGCGACAAGATCCCAACAACGGTGGCTAATATCATAAACGGGGAACAATCAAGCGGCACAAAAGCAATTTGTTCTTCAACCTAGCAGAACAGAAAGGTCAATGCAGGAGGGAGTACAACTCCACTACATTCTGTCGGCGAGGAGATTATCTCTCATACGAGGTTTACTCTTCAGTAGCCTCAGTGACATCAGCGAAGGTCAACAGTTCACTAAAAGTGTCAACGATCCAACAAGGGCCATGCGAATTCACTTCAGGGCCGGATCGACTTCTCTCCACCAATAGTTAGTCTATTTCAGTTGTTAATTTTCCTTCCATAGTCAATGTAGAGTTTTAGCTCTTAGAAACTTATGTGATTTGCAATCATTTAATAAATAAATAAAGAATTACGCAAACACACTCTATTGATTACTGGAAAGATATAATAATTGGCGCCCTAAGACGGATACAAAAGACTACATACTACAAGCATTTGAATCTGATACGACATAAATATTCGCCTAAACAGTCTGACTGCAAAAGAAGATCCCAAGATAGCAAAGGTACCCAAAGTAGGTCCCGAGAACTCTCCAATAAATGTTATCTGCAAGCGATAGCAGGACGAAGGATCGGCATGTGCAAGGGCAGCAAGAAGTAACACTTTCTATCCAAGGCTCATGTGGACACGACCCTCAAATATGGTTTGAGGTGGTACAAAATCGGCAACCAGAGGCCACGGAATAAGCCACAATCAGATACGACCAACTCACAAGCTTGATCCGGCCGACCGTGTGAACTTGGGACAAGTATCAGGTGATATTGATCGAGTGCACCTTCCCGCTGCAAGGATGAGAGGGGCGTCCAGAAGTCAATGGCCCAATCCAGCAGACCATGTCCAACTCTACCCCATTCCGAGGTCCCAAATTTTGGCGCAAGGTGAGCCAACGCGGTTAATCGGGAAGTGATGGAAGTGACTGCTCCGGAGTTGGCTACTGGTGTTGTCTCTGAGATTAAGCACTCTAGAGCAACGATAAGGCACCAGACATAATCGATAGACTCATCCCTCGAGATGGAGTCCGTACTACTTCTTCGAAATATGAAAAGAAATCACGGGGTCTCAACGAAACAACTAGGTAGTTACCCAGAGCAGGTGACCACACATAACAATGATTCACATCATCACTCATCGGCCCAAATGTCAGAACATTCGAAGACTCCGACGATAGAGATATCCATTCAGCCTTTGGAAAACCCAAAGCATTCTCTTCAAATAAGAACATCATAGAAGATACGCTCTGCAGAAGATGGTGCCTACAACGATGAAGAAACACCATTATATAGACATAATGGTTCGCCAAACGGGCGCCTCAGCATTAACTGTCAGGATTGAATACCGTATGGGAAATGAGGAGATGACGATTCCCAATGATACTGTGTAGGTCCACGTTCGTCCAATCAACGGGGTTGCATCCAACCCCATTAATTGAGGGGAAGTAACCGATACTCAACCGTTTCACAATCCACACCGTACACGTGCTACCATGTGATCTACACGGTACACGTAATATCTTGCGTACACAGAACCCGCTGTCACTTTATGGGCTCATGGGCTCGACCCACTATTCAAACAGTATTCTACCACAAGCATGAGAAACCCTAATTATTCCTAACACATGGATCACACCTGCATACCGCCAGATGATCCAAGGTACTTTTTTATAACTCATTCGCACAACGCACTCCGCTCGCGGATACAGGCTCGCACGCCCGCAGTTGGTGGTCCTACTTGGCCAGGCAAGCTTAGTCAGATTTGGCTGACGACAACGACTTCAAGTTCACCCCGACACCTAGTCCACCCAGTGTGGATGTCGATGGTTTAGGAAGTGGGAGTCCAATCAGCGCTATCATGCCTGATGACAACGACTCGCCAGCACTGTTGCCCCTTTCACGGCCAAACCCGATCAGGTAAGCCTAGCTGGTGACAACCGGCAATGATAGCTTCTGAGCAAAGTCCAGACTTGTAGCCCCATATGTGCGGGTGTAGATGGTCTGGAAAGTGGGAGCCTAATTAGTCCCGAACTGATTTCGACGGCTCACCACGGGACCACTACTCTTCTACAGACCATGGTCGCCAAATTACCAACCTTGAACTTGTAGCCCCCACTGGACGGGCGTAGATGGTTTAGAAGGTGGGAGCCTAGTCAGTCCTGAAATGATTCTGACGGCTTGCCACGGGACCACTGTTCTTCTACAAACCATGGTCGCCGAAAACTCCCATATTTGTAGCATGATGCGCATAAGTGTACATGATTTGGAAGGTGGGAGCCTAGTCAGTCCCGAACTGATTCTGACAGCTTGCCACGGGACCACTGCTCTTCAGCCTGGTCACCAAACCCTCTCATCTCAAACTTGTAGCCCGCTACGTACGGGTGTAGATGGTTTAAAAGGTGGGAGGCTAGTCAGTCCCAAACTGATGTCGACGCCTCGCCACGGGACCATTGCTCTTCAACAGACCATGATCGTTGAATCCTCACTCCCCAAACCTGTAGTCCACCATGATCGAACATAGATGGTACAGAAGGTGGGAGCCCTAGATAGCTGGCCACGTGACAGTCGCTTTTTTTTGAAACAGTGGTCCAAAGATAAATAACATCTTAAACAACTTTTTCATGCTCACAGCTCAAACAGCGTCTTCACGCTTACACGGGTTGACATTCTATTACCAACAAGTGACGCTCACTCCCTGAACCTGTAGTCTACCATGCTACATGGAATGCCAGCCTGAGCTTATGAAACCTGACTCGGAACAAGCACTCTAATTACAATGCATGTGCTCGACTACTACAATTCATCATGCCAGTAACCGCAACCAACAGTTAGATAAACAAAACGAGCCCCCAACGGCTTACCTTGAGAATGGGCCACAGCTGGGCAGTACAACCCGCTCCTCAACCATTCATGGAACACCCACTATTGGACGTGACTACGCAATAGTGACTCTGAGTCACTCGCAACACAAACGGTCAAAATCTAAACAGCGGACAGACCACTTGACTTCCTATTGATCCAGCCAGCCTATGCCAAAATAAAATGACAAGGCGAAACAGAAAACAAACAATAGGGATAGCAAGCACAAAATGGATACAGAGCGTATTCAACATAAACCTGTTTTCATTAAATAGTTGAAACAAAAAAGGTACAAGCGTACACAGGTCACTCCTTGTCAGGAGGGGTACAGAAACAAAAGAGCTAAGCTTGACAGATGATAAAGTAGGGGTCGCGTCCGTACGCACTGCAATCTGAGCATCCTGGTCCAGATCACCCTCTTCGTCTGACAACACAAAGGCAACTGACAAGTTTACATACGACATCTTCTTATAGTGGTCAAGGTTCCATTTCGGATGCTCCACCTTCATCAGTGCCAGCAGTTCCAATCTATCATATACAACCCAACGAAATTCGAACATGCCTTGTTCCTGGAATAGCTCTTCCTCTCGCGCCTTCATATATCAGCAAGTTCACGCTCCAACAGGTCCAACTTTCCTGTCAGTGCATCAACCTAAGATTGCTCCGTAATCAAACTGCTTTTTACAGCACTAAGTTCACGTTTCTCCAATTCGAGCTGGTTCTTGGCCTTCCTCGCCTCCCGAGCATTGAACTCCACATCAGACTCCAATTGATGCTTCTGAACAGCCCAATCATCCTCCTTTAAGGCATTCTCCTCAACAAGGGACCATAGATCAGAACGCATCTCAGTCGCAGCATCCTGAGCAAACTTAAGATCACGGTGGGCTAGATCCAACTCCTGCTGAAATCTATCTCTCGATGCCCTCGCCTCAACAACAACGGTCGATCATTCTAGCATTCTCTCCTCGGCTAGCTTCCTCAACAGCTCAATCTCATAAAGCGCGTCAGAATACAGCGTCTGCATGTGCGAGAAGACACGCTCCATGGTGTACACCCTCTCACGGGCCACCTTGACTTCCGTCCCAGCAATGGCCACCTGGCTCAAGTGAGACATTCCCAACATAAGGGACTTTAAACCCTTATCCATACGCCCTTCTAGCGTATCTTCCTCGAGTTTTGTAGCGTGGTCCATCAGCCAGCCATAACGCCTGCTAATATGTTTCTTCGAAGCATAGTCCACATCAACCTCCCAGTGTCAGACCTAAGTGCTCATCCTTACTAAGTCCGATGCAAACAGACTTATCTGCACATCCGAATGAAGTTCTCCCGGATGAGGGATCACGCCAGCACCACCTTTTCTAGTCACCACTACTCCCAGGTCTTCCTTCAGATCCTTTCCTTTAACACTAGCAGCTGATCCCTTAGTGCGAGACGGCTCAACAAGATTCGGAGGAAGAAAATGAAGTGAGTATTCCAACAAACCCTCCAACACCTTGAGATACGGCCTGGAGCGAGACGGGGAACAATGCGGATTGAGAGAAACTTGGCTCATGTCACCACAGCCACTATTGATCTGCCCACTAATGGGACAATCGGATTCCAGAACCTCAGGTGGATCCTCATATGAGCCTTCTATCGGAACGGTCCCGGGCGGATTGGCACTATCAAAAGGCGCCATTGCAGCTAGCATCAACTGCTCGCTCAGAGCCATTGCCTGCACAACATTAAGATTCGATATATCTTCAACCCCTGCTAATCGCAGGTGATCCTTCTCCCAGCCGAATACATCGGCTTCTGCCTGACGAGCCGATCAGACTCACGCTCTTCACTTACTGGAGCAGATTGTTTTGAAGATGATCCAGTCCTAACACGAGACTTCTTCAAACTCACAAAGGAGGCAAGCATCTCAGACGCCTCCTCCTTGTTAGACAAGACAGGAGCCTTGGCTCCAGCAACTTTCCTTTTTCTAGAAAGGGGCCCTACCTTCATACTTAACTCGCGATGATCAGTAAAGAGTGGGGGCCACATGCTAGTTGTCCCACAACCTACTGCGAATAAAGTTGGAAACACATATGACATCCACCACATTCTGCGTTGGCAAGCCACGGAATGTCTTCATAGTGTTTCACTCCTCTGGGGTAAGAGGAGTAGTGGGAAACCGTCCTGTGAGGAAACGCGAGCAACGATTAGCATACAATCAAGCACAACAAAATTGGAAGAAAAAAATTGTACTTGCGAAGTGGCTTAACCTCTCGTTCGAGCGGACGACCCTTGGACTGGAAGTACTTTGAATCCACAAGAGCCAAAAAGTAATACTTTTGCCAAAACTTGAAGTCATCGAGCAAATTCTCAAAGCAAGCCGGTGACATCATTTTACAGACAGCGTTATTGTTCAACCGATGAGAAGTCCAATCAGTCCCAAATCACATCCAGAACAGGAAAGCGGACTCCAGTTTGGAGCATTCAACGATGCACGCAGATGAACCCCGTCGGTGCCAACATTGGTGTCTGATCATCCTTCAAAGCATATAATGGCAGGTCCTCGAGGACCCCGAACTTTGTACGGATTTCAACCAGGCCCGATTCAGAAAGCAACTTGTCTTCGAAGAACTCAAGGCCCTTGGCTAAAGTTGTGTCATCGAGAAGGTTTTGTTGAGCCATGAAGAAGATGAAAAAAAAAATTCAATCAGAATATAGACAGAGCAAGATCTCTAAAAGCAAGAAAATAGAAGTGTTCGTCTCCACACAAAGGACCACCTAAATAGGGATGAGATTCCCACCTCTTCTCCGTCGAACTGATGCACGTTCAATTAATGAAGTGTGCGGCTCAAGCAACGATTCAGACTCATTGATCATGTGTGGCGTATCTTTTAAGAAATGACTTAGCAAACCGATGTGATGGCCTACTACACAAGGGAAGTAGTCGATTATACACCAAAACGGTCCCAGCTCTATGTCGTACACATGTCATGAGGAAAATATAAGCCCTAGCATCAGCCCGACACTGATCTGGTTCATGCAGTTCTAAACCCGCCCAATGCAGTCCACCAAGCGGACCCTAATTCTCGCAGCTATCCTGTTAAGGCAAGTATCTCAAGGATCAGCTTTGGACAGGCAATTACAGTGGCTCTTTGCTCCCAACTAGAAAGCAGAGTACGTATCACATATGGAGACTTCCACCTATAGAATACTCTCGAATCGGGAACTATCTCTCCTGCGTATCTAGGAGCACATGGCTAACAGGGAAACTTCCCTCCACAACACGACTCCTAATTACAGAAGGATATCCACAAAGATCTTCTTCCCTAAACTACGCCATCGATGGCCTGGTTGAACCAGTACTCCAGCATTATAAATAAGACATGAGGTTGGTAAGCTAAGATACGCTACAAATTCCTTGTTTACAGCATTACACCTTCCTCAGATCAATGTCTGTCTTTAGCATCGGAATGTCATTGGCCACCACAACGGTGGTCCGTGGCTCACGTGCGTTCCTTGTGCAGGTCAATAGGTTTACAGGTCAAGATCAAAGTAGGGAACGAAAAATGACTGCATTATATATGTGTACGTTTTGGCTATCGGATTTCTCTAGGCTATATTTTATACTTTATACCAATCGATCGAAATCAATGTCAACAACACAACAACGTAGGGGCTTTAAAGGTCGGGCACTCTGGCATAATTTGATGCTAATCTCTGCATCTCGTGGGTGTCAATGCGAGTGATCAACATCGCAAGTCAATTAAGTAAGTCAGTGGATGCCTGACTCCTACTGGTATTGAAGGCAATATTTGCAATTGATCTTTTTTTTATATACAGCGAGGTTCGCATTGGTCCAAGCCCAAGCTTACTATTTGCACTCATTCTAAGAACTATTTAAACTAATCACAAATTTACAAAAAAAAATTCAGCATTTAAATAAAAAAAATACATTTCGCTAATTAATTTGTAGCTACTACTAGAGTAATAATTTGTCAAACCATGCATAAGTTATGAAAAATAAATTTATGGGCAATGTGTACTATGCGATATTATTCAAACACTTGTAAAATATTAATTTTGTTAAAGTCAAGATGCAAAAATAAATACAATTTTGGTAATTTCGAAAAATGAGGTCGTTACATTATACACACTTTTAATGTAATCTCGTCCCAAGTTTTGGAAAGTAGGAAATAAACGAAAGTCGAAAATACCACTAGGTGAATCAAATAAGATTTCAAAAATGAAATTTCGAAAGTGAAAATTTTCATGTCTTATATTAAAAGAGAATCTACTTGGAAATTCAGCTCATTCAAACAAACCAAATATGCACGTACAAAAGTATATTCGCATTAATTTTAACAAAAGCACACAAATACAAAATCAAAACATTCAAACAAAAGTATATCTACATTAATTCTAACGAGGGCACAAAAATACAAAATCATAAGATATACAAAAATATTTATTAAAGTAATTAGAAAAATGCGGGTGTACAAAAAATTTACTTGATCACTTTTAGGATGAAGCAAGATACAAAATTAACTACTAAAAGTCTTTGATTATGTTCAATACCAACATCCCTCACAAACATCAACAAGTATTGGTAAGCTAAAGTCTTTCACACTTCCACGTCTAATGACAAAGAATCTTACCTAGGGGTTCATGTCTTGAACACGCGAGTGGATAAATCAACATTTTCCCCGTATATTTCGAATAATATGGGACAAAAAATTAAAACAGTGGAAAGCTACTTGCTAAGTCCTAGTGGACATAACTCTCTTACTAAATATTTTTTTTTGTCTTTTTACTTGCGTGGAGATTTTTGTGTGAATCGAGATCTCTTTGGGTTCAAACAGTGAGTGATAAGTATGTGAAACAAAACCATGTCCTTACTGGCTTGAAACACAACAATTGCTTACATTACCATCTAAGCAAGCTCAGGTAACCAAATTAAATTTTGGAAATTTTGGCTAACGCCAGCCCCATTAGTAAATATAACTAACCAACTATTCTGAATAATCACATTCATTGGTTTTTCCGTACCTATTATTCTAAACATACATACTTTCTCTTCGGAATTGGAAACCTTGTGGGATTTTCCCCCACTATATATTATTTATAATTTTCGTTACATGATTTCAACTCAAGATGTCATCGAGGGCATAGTTTTTTGTCTATTTGACAACTTAGGCATCACACGTGCCTCTATCTATAAACCACTCACTTGAAAACATAAATTACCACAATGGTAACTTCAATGTCCTATTTTCAAACAAGACTTAATCCAAGAGTACATAACTTTATTTGGCATGTTTTAATTGTTGCGTACCGACTAATCATTTTTTCATCATCGCAATTGTGTTCCCTCCATTACATGTCACGTTTGTGTTGATCATATATTGTTACAAAAGCTTGTGACATTATTAGCTGAAATTTGAAACATTATAAAAAATAGATGATTTTGTATTATTCTACTTACTACTTCCTTTTTTTTTTAAAGCGAGCAGGGGTTTTGAGGATCCCCAACTCTTAAATTAATAATAAGGGATGATGATGATTACAATCGCTCAAGTATTCACTCATTACATCATCATCAACTACAACATAGAATTACATCAAAATCCTAGCAAAACACCTAACTAGTTCTAATTCAACGTTTTCCAGGTTGGGTAGTAATCTTGCAAAGTGATTTGCTTCGTAAGTGGTTGCTTGGTGCATCTACTATAAGTTTACTCTCTCATAAGCACCAATCAATCCTTTAATCACCCTTATGACTTGATTCATACATACATAATTTGGAGCTCAAGATGTAAAAGAATTTGATGTAAAGAACAGGGGCGCAACAAACCATGACACATAAACCAATGAATGCTAGCTCTAAACTAGCATCGATACCAGATTTCAATAGACATTTGCATCTTATATGGATTATCGTCAAAAATTGCCTGAATTTAGGATTTTCCCTCTTGCTTTGAGGAGCGTCTTTCTTAGGTGACTGAGTTGTGGTAACCTCACATTCATTTTCAATAGTGTTTTGACCCACCATAGTTGCTTCATTTTCGAATATAGCTTTTATTTCGGTGAGTTCTTCCTTCATCATATCCATGCCCAATCTTTTTATAGCTTCCTTCATAACATTGCTAACTTCATTCCGATTGTGATGTTCTTCTATCATTTTCAAAATATTTTTAACCTTAGAGAGGTATTGTGGACATCTATCAATACCATCAAGAAGAAGTTTTGTTCATCTATAGATGAAGAGGTAGAAACCATTTGGAGGTTGTTTGGGGTACTTGGATACTTTGTTTGTTTTTCCCAGTCATCTTTCAGTGACATGTTCCTTCTAGCTTTGAAAATTTGTTCATTCCCTATAACCTCAGCCAGATGGTCATTGGTTGCCTTATCGACCTCACTATTTGAATAATCAACACCCAAACAGTTTGACTTAAAATGTTCTAGTGTGTCCTTCCTTGTTTTGACATTTGTTCATGCACCTTCCAGCGGATACTCTGTCTTTACCATGATTGTCTAGCCTACCACAGGCTCCTCAAGCTTCAAATCAATGTCCTCCATGTCTTCCTCTATGCCATATTTAGCTAGGACGCTGAAATTGTTCATTGTGACCACCTACTCGTGCGTTTGTTCCCCTGCAGCATCACTATTAACAGTATCCCTACTCACCTCTGCTTCATCATGGTTCCTGGTTTCATTAGTCACAACTAAATTGTTCTCAGTATCACAGATTATATCTTCATCACCATTCTATCATTCTCATCAATCACCACTAGAGATGTTTGGGGTACTCTAGTCATATGCCTGCCTGTAGCTCTTACCCAACCATATTCTTCTGTACGCTTAACAACCATTTTTTCTTTGTTCCCTTCCCCATTCACTTTTCAGACCTTAGTGATTGTGGGTTTTGATTTCTTGTGTTTGGGGCAACTACAAGAGGTATGCCCAAACCCCATGCAGTGGACACACTTTGACGGTCACCAAGAATATTCAATTTCCATCATGACCATCTTACCATCATCAATTACAATTGGGATTGAAGTACGAAATTGGCAAGTGTAACTTATTTCAATACAAACTCTTGCAAAGGAAAGTCTAGTGTGATTCTTCGTTGCCTTGTCTAGCATCAATGAAACTCCCAAAGTGCTCACAATTGCTTGCACACCTTCAGTGCTTCCCAAGAACAAGGGGACCATTATGAAATTGACTAGAATTGTCATGCTCCGATTTTCAAGAAAATGAAAATTCTTATTATCCACGTAGGATTATCCATTTCCCCAAAACTCGGGATGTGAAAAATTCAATAACCACATAAATATTTAGCAACAGCAATGAGACAACTAAAAAAAAATTGAAACAAACAAAAGAAAACTCTAACCAGGAAACTCTTTGACGTTCGCCTCAACTAAAGAAACTCTAGTAGTGCTGCTCAATAATCTCTAAACCTGAGACAAGCTAATTGGCTACATTCCAAAAGGAATGTACCCAAGAAGTAAAAGCTCACTTGGGTCAATAATAAAGCTAGTGTAAGTAATCTTCATTCCCAATATCAATAAATCTACAAGTGATAACATAAAATCAAACACAAACAATAAACAACCACTCGAACAAGTAGTTCCTCAATGAGGTAGATGTGTTATGCAAGAAAATCACAGTTCAAAAAATTTAGTTCCTAAACGGGGCAATCATGTCATCCTAATATGTTTTTATCATTATTAAAGTAAATATTCATTGTACCTGTACTTGCTTTGTAATGGTTAACCATGGCAAATCTGACCTGCAGTAATGTTACTAGACTTGCCATCCTGTATGAAAAGGGTTAGAAACAATATAATATGACTTCTCAAATAGTTGGTACTTTATCAATTAAAACAATAGTGACCATACATTATTTTACTTAATGATATTATTCATTTTTAACAGATTGATCACTCAGACGATACCAAATTCGCACCACCTTTGTGGCGAACATACATACCTCTCCCATATAAAGGATAACTTCTATGTCATTCATGTCTAGTAGGGACACATCACATACGGACATGAACTTAATGGATACTCCTAACTATATAGGTAACATAAAAGCCACACTTGCGCTATCAATGCCCATAAGTCATGATGTAGTCGTTTTTCGCTCCCTGTTTTAACCTAGTTCCTACTGACCTGCACAAATAATGCACGTGAGCCACAGACCATCGTTGTGGTGGCCGATGGCACTCCGATGCTAAAGTCAAACAGGGATCTGAAGAAGGTGTAATGTTGTAAACAATGAATTTGTAGCACACCTTAGCTTACCAACCTCATGTCTTATTTATAGTGCAGGAGTCCTGGTTCTACCAGGCCATCAAAAACGTAGTTTAGGAAGGAGATTTCCTTGGAGATCCTTTTCTATATAGGAGTCGTGTTGTAGGAGGAAAGTTATATGTTAGCCTTGTGCTCCTAGATACGCGGGAGATAGTTCCCAATATGAAAGCAATTCATAGGAAGAAGTTTCCATGTGTGGAATGTACTCTGGTATTTGCTTCCTAGTTGGAAGCAGAGAGCTGTTGTAGTTTCCCGTCCAAAGCTGATCCTCGAGATATTTTCCTTAGTAGGACTAAAGGTATTAAAGATAGTTGTGAGATGTGTGGGCCTAACATGTTGTAAGAGTTCGGGTCCATCTGGCGTACTGAATCAGGCGTGCTTAGAACCGCTTGGGCCGGATCACTGTTGGGCTAATTATGGGGCTCATAATTCCTTGAGATCATCATGACACGTGTACGACTCAGGGGTGTGATCTTTTATGTATCATCAGCTACTCCCCCGAGTTAGTGGATCGTCACATCAATTCGCTAAGTCATCTTTTGAAAGGATACGCCACTCATGATGATTGAGTCTGAATCGTTGCTTGAGCCATGCGCTACATTAATTGAACGTGTGTCGATTCGGCGAAAAAGAGGTAGGAACCTAATCCCTATTTAGGTCATCAACGGTATAGAGTCTGACTCTTCTACTTTCTTTGCACTTGAAGATACTGCCCTGATTAGAAAAGATTTGTTCATCTTCTTCATGGCTCAACAAAGCTTTCTTGACGACGCAACCTTGGCCAAGAGCCTAAAGTTTTTTGAAGACATGTTGTTTTCCGAGCTTGGCCTTGCCGAAATCCGTACGAAGTTTGGGGTCCCTGAGGACCTGTCATTGTATGTCCTGAAGGGTGACCAAACGTCAATGTCGCCACCAACTGGTTTCATCTGCTTGCATCGTGGGATGCTTCAAACTGGAGTGTGTTTTCTCGTTCTGGACATGATTTGGGAATTCTTGGATCTCCTGGGGATTCCTCCGGCCCAATTGGGGCCTAATGGATATAGGATCATCCTCCTGATTCTGATCGGTACGAAGGAAGCTGGTGTCAGCTTGACTCCACGAGTAATTCAGTTGCTTACCTCTCATTGGCTGAAAAGTAACGTTGTCTGTAAGATGACGTTGCCGGCTTGCTTCGTGAATTTGCCTGAAGATTTCAAGTTCTGGCAGAAATATTGCTTCTTGGCCCCTGCGGGTTCGAAGTATTTTCAATGCAAGGGTCGTTCGCTCAAGCGAGAGTTTAGGTCGCTTCGTAAGTTCAACCTTTTCTTATGACTCTGATATGCTTGGTTGTAAGCTAGCTAATCACTGCTTGTGTTTCTTCGCATGAAGGTTTCCCACTACTCCCCTTACCCTAGAGAAGCAAAACACTATGGAGACATTTTGCGGCTTGTCAAAGAGGAATGTGGTCGATATCATAAGCATTTCCAGCTTCATCTGTAGTGGGTTGTGGGACAACTAGCACGTCACCCCCACTCAATACCGAGCGTCGCGAGTTAAGTTGGAAGATGGGGCCCTTTCTAGGAAGAGGAAGGTTGTTGGGCCAAAGCTCCCATTCTGTCTAACGTGGAAGAGTCGTCTGAAACGCTTGCCTCTTTTGTGAGTTCGAAGAGGTCCCGTGTTAGAATTGGGTTGTCTTCAACACGACCCGCTCCAATGAGAGAAAAGTGCGAGTTTGCTCATCCCGTTATGGCGGAGACTGATGTGTCCGGCTTGGAGAAGGATTACCTGCGGTTTGTAGTGGGGGTGGGCAAACGGGTTGAGGAACCACGGAACCGTTTTACTCCAAACGGTTTGGTTCCGGTTCCTAAATTATTTTTTAAAACGGTTCGGTTCTGATCCGGTTACATAAACCTCTATACACAAAATGGGTTTCTAACCCTAACAAACACCCCCATTCATCACATTCTCGGTCTCCACTTCACCCAGCCACCCACAAGCAGTGAGCTCTGATCTTCTTCCCATAGCCACCCTCGTCCTCTCTCACTCTCCACAAGCACGACGACGACGCACAACGACACAAGCAGTAAGCAGATCTGATCTTCTTCCCACAGATTTGCTTCCTCAGATTTGATTTTCTTCCCATAACAGATTTGCTTCCTCAGATCTGATCTTCTTCCCACAGATTTGCTTCCTCAGATTCCGGTTAGTTAGGATAATAGACTAACTTAACTAGCTTCTGAAGAAAACTTATCACATTCTTGTGCATCTTGTGTCCCATGATGACAATGACACAAGATGCACATTCTACTCTCAACACAAGATGACACAAGTTGCACATTCTACTCTCAACACAAAATGCACATTCCTGTCTGCAAATATGAGAATATTATATCGTAGAATTAGGATAATTGGAAAGCTTGCTTGAGAGCTTCAACATGCAACAACAATGGGGCAGGTGTTTACCAATTAGTAAATTTTGAAATAAGCTCGATAACACTCTGTAATGACAAACCCAAACCCAACACTTTGCCACTCCTATCGCAAATCGTAATCTAGCTAGTCACAATGTCACATAATCATAGTTAGCATATGGTTGTACCTTCAACCTGTAATAATGAACACAGTAAATACAAACATCACTCATACAAGATATATAGGTGAATGTGTTGAGAGTATAATGCATATGGTTTGTCCTTGATATGATATGCTTTGCATGTTGCAATAGTCTGTATGTTAGAATATTGTCCTTGATATTCCAAATACAAGTTTGCAGGTTGCAATAGTCTATGTGTTGTAGATTAGTAAATTTACACTTTGATTTGAAGGTTGTAATGGAGGAGAAGTGTGAGCCAATTAAAGAAATTGGTTCTGACAACTTTGGTGTGGCAAAGTTGGTTAGAGATAAGAAGACTACAGAACTTGTTGCAGTCAAGTACATAGAGAGGGAACGAAGGTTTATTGGTACATAACATGAACTGCTGCTGCTGCTGTTTCAGGTTTACAATGGTACATAGCATGAACTGTTGTTGCTGATGTTTGCAAGGGTTTCTACTGCTGCTGCTGATGTGTTGATCATGTTTGCTAATAAATATTTTGTTGTTGCTGGCTTGGTGAGTTACAAGTAAATCATTAAATTTCTGCAGATGCTTTGACATTCTATAAAGATGATCATTTTCAATACTTTTATGAAAAAGTTCTTCCTAGTATTCCATTTATCAGAAGTCAGTATTCTTTGACTTGATGTCATTTTAATTTGGTGTAAAATTGATTATACTAGAAGATGAGGTAGTTTTGAATGAGATAATATAGGAACCATTTGGAACCGTAGGAACCGAACCGTTGTAAACGATTCGAGTTAGGTTCAGTTCCAACGTTCAAAATGGATGAACTGATCCGAATCGAAACCGTTAAAATTTAAATGGTTCGAGTTAGGTTCCTCAAAATTTGGAACCGATCCGAACCGTGCCCACCCCTAGTTTGCAGGGGTTGAGGAATGGTCGAATCTTAGTGATGCGCAAGCCGGAGATTTAAATGAACGTCTAGTGCGGATTTCAATGGCGACTTTTGTTGTTGCTGATTTGTGCCGGACTGTTGCGATAAAAGACTTCTGTGAAGGTCCGCCTGAGGTTGTAGAATCTGATCGTCCAATTAGTACGATGTCTGAAAGTGGTCGCGATGTTGTAGGGTCTGCATTGTTCACCATCACGTTCCAGGCCACAACTAGAAGTATTGGAGGGTGCTTTGGATAATTCGCTCCCTCCACTCCCTCCGGATCCTGTCGAGTCATCTCGCACTAAAGGGTCAGTTGTTTGTGACAAGGGAAAGACCACAGAGGAGAGCCTGAGAACAATGGCAACTGCGAAGGGTGGTGCCGGCGTGATTCCTGATCCGGGAAAGCTTCATCCGGATTCACGGATAAGCATGTTTGCCCCAGACTTGGTAAAGATGAGTTCCCAGGTCTGGCACCAAAAGGTAGACATGGAGTATGCTTCTAGGAAGCACATAAGTAGGCGTCATAGTTGGCTGATAGATTGCGCTCCAAAACCTGTGGAGGATATGCTAGAAGGGTGTATGGATAAGGGCTTAAAGTACCTTATGTTGGGTATGTCTCACTTGAGCCAGGTGGTCGTTGCTGGGATGAAAGTCGAAGAGGCTCGTGAGAAGGTATACACCATGGAGCATGTCTTCTCGCACAGGCAGGCCATGTATTCTGATGCGCTTTATGAAATTGAGTGGCTAAAGAAGCAGGCTGTGGAGAAGAAGCTGGATCATTCAACTGTGGCTGCTGAGACTAGGGGGCTCGTTTGGAGGTCCTCGAGCATGATCTAGCAGAGGCGGTGTCCGAGAGAGATAGACTCAAATAGGAGTTGGGCCGGACCCGCCAAAATGTAGAGGTTGCGCAGAAAGCTGTGGCTATAGCGCATTTTGAACTGCGGTCTCTTACTGAAAAGAATGCTGCAAAGGAAGCCGACTTGGCTGCTCAAAACCAACAATTGGAATCCGACATGGAGTTCAATGTTCGATAGGCAAGGAAGGTCGATGACCAGCTCGAATTGAAGTGGCATGAGCTCAGTGCTGGGAAGAGCAGTTTGGCCACGGAGCAGTCTCAGGTTGATGTTTTGACTGGCAAGTTAGAGATGTTGGGTTGTACATTGCAGGCTGGAGCTGATGCCGCTCATAAAGAAGGAGCATCCGGAGTGGAATCTCAGTCGTTATAAGAAGATGTCATATGTAGACTTGTCCGTTACCTCTGCATTGTCAGACGATAGGGTTGAACAAAAAATAGACGAAACCGATTAAACCAATCGAACCGATCGATTCGGTTTAAGTTCTGTTCGGTTCGGTTTCGATTTTAAAAAATTCAAAATCGAAGTGGTCGGTTTGGTTTTTGGTTTCTATGTAATTTTAACCGATAAAACCGAACCGACCGAATATATATAATAAATAATATATATTTTATATAAAAATAACATAATATGTTTTAAAAAGTCGGTCGGTTTGGTTCGATTACGGTTAGCATAAATTAGAATCGGTTAAATTTCGATTCGGTTTTGTTAATGATCGGTTCGGATTTGGATTGAAAATTTTGAAACTGACCAAAGTCGGTTCGGTTCACGGTTTAGGTGAAAGACCAAACCGTCAGTTCGGTTTTCAACCCTATCGGACGAGGAAGACAGTTTGGGCTGTGATGCCCAGGCCATGGCGTGTATGGACGCAACACCTGCTCCTTCTTCCACTAAGCTTAACTTTTCTATTTTTGTACCTTCTTTTGATAAGGAGTAAACTTTGTATACTTGCACCTCTTTCCATTTTGACCATTAATTAAAACAGTTTTATCTATTTTGTGTTCGTTGTCTTTATTGTATTTTTTGTTTTGCCTTGTCATCTTATTTTGGCATCGGCTGGTTGAATCAGTAGGACATCGAGTGGTCTGTCTACAGTAGATAGCTTAACCATTTTGCATTTCACATGACTCGAGGTCATTGCTATGTAGTCATATCCGATGGTGGGCATGTTGCGGACAGTTTAGCTTAGGGTTGAGTTGCCCGAGTTGTGTTTTGTCCCCAAGGTAGGCTTCTTGAGGCTTGCCTTGTTTGTCTGATTGGTCGGTTGCAGCTGCTGCTATGGATGAGTTGCGATGGGCGAGCTAATGTGTCAGAACGTTCGTGCCAAGTCAAGCGTTGTAAGCTCGAGTTGGCATTCTATGTAACATTTATCTAGGCACTGGTCGTACAATCTTTGTATCGGCGTGAGTGGCCTTTGCTGATATTAGAATGTCAGTCTGTTTGAGCGTGAAGACACTAACTTAGCTAGATTTATCTTTGCGACCGCTATTTCGAAGAAGAGCGGTGGTTGCGTGGCGAGCTGCTTGGGGCTCCCACCTTCTTAATCATTTATGTTCAGACAATGTGGACTACAGATTTGGGGAGTAAAGATTTTGTGACTATGCTGAAGAACAGTAGCCCCGTGGTTTGTCATCGACATCAATCAAGGACTGACTAGTCTCCCACCTTTCGGACCATCTACACCCACGCGGTGAAGGCTACAAGTCCGAGGAAAAGGGGTTTGGCGACCAGGTTGAAAAGCAGTGGTCTTGTGGCAAACCGTCGATATCAGTTCAGGACTGACTAGGCTCCCACCTTCCAAATCATCTACATCTGTGCATATCAAGCTACAAATTTGGGAGTTTTCGGCTGCCACGTTGAAAATCAATGGTCCCGTGGTGAGCCGTCAGAATCAGTTCGCGGCTGACTAGGCTCCCACATTCTAGACTATCTACACCCGCGCAGTGGGGGCTACAAGTTTAGGTTTGGTGATTCGATGGCCACGCTGAAAGCAGTAGTCCCGTGGTGAGCTGTCAGAATCAGTTCAGGACTAACTGGGTTCCCACCTTCTAAATTATCACACCCGCGCAGTGGGAGCTACAAGTTCAGGGTTGGTGATTCGGCGACCATGCTGAAAAGCGGTGGTCCAGTGGTGAGTCATCGGAATCAGTTCGGGACTAACTAGGCTCCCACCTTCCAAACTAGCAACACCAGCTCGAATTCAGTGATCATTGACTACGAAGGGGGCAATGATCCCTAGCGAGTCGTCGTCATCAAGCGTAATAGCGCTAATTAGACTCCCATTTCCTAAACCATCGGAATCCACGCTAGACAGACTAGGTGTCAGGATGAACCAGAAGCCATCGTTATCAGTCTATGCTGACTAAGCTTACCCGGTTGGAGAGAGGTTCCACCTGCTGGGGGTGTGTGAACCTACGTCCAAAAGCGTGATGCACCGTGCGAATGCAGTTACCTTAAATCAAATAGTGATCCGTAGGTAAGATCCGTATGTTAGAGCTGACTAGGATTTCTAGTGCTCGTGTCAGGCGTGTGACACAATATTGTTTGAATAGTAGGTTGAGCCCATGGGCTCGCAGAGGAAGAGCTAGGGTTTTCTGCATGGTTGCGTTATGTGTACGGTGTAGATCGTGCGGTACCACGTGTACGGCTCAGACTTCGTGACGGTTGAGTATCGATTACTCCTCCTCAAATGATGGTATTGCTTGTAGCGCCATTAATTGGATGAACGTGGTCTGCGCAGATTCCTCGGATACCGTCGTCTCCTCGTTTCCCATACGGTATTCAATGCTTGATAGTTCATGCTGGAGCTCCCGTTTGGCGAACCATCATGTCTATATAATGGTGTTTTCCAATCGTTGTAGGCACTATCCTTCGCAGAGCTTATCTCTTGTAAGTGCTTGAAGGAAATGCTTGAAATCTTGCTTGAAGGGAATGCTTTGGGTTTTCCAAAGGCTGAAGGTGAATCTCCATTGTCGGAGTCTCCGAATGTTCTAACATTTGCACCGATCATACACGATCATAATCGTTGTTATGTGTGGTCACCTGTTGTGGGTGGGCACGTATTTGATATGCTGAGATCTCGTAATTTCTTTTCACATCGTGGAGAAGTAGTAAGGATTCTCTCCCAAGGAAAGAATCTGTCGTTTATGTGTCGGTGCCCTATCGTTGTTCCTGAATGTTTATTTCAGAGATAGCACCAGCGCCCAACTTCATGGTGGCTGCCTCTGCCACTTCTCGATTTACCTTGTTGCCCCTTTTTGCACTGGAATTCAGGATCTTGAGATGAAGAGGAGTTGGACATGGTCCATGGATTGGGCTATTGACTCCTGAACGCCCCTCACATCCCTGCAGCCAAAAGGTGCATTCTACCTGTATCAACCTGATACTTGTCCCAGGTTCATCCGTTCTGCCGGATCGAGCATGTGAGTTGGTTGTATCTGGTTGTGGCTTGTCGCAGGACTCTCGGTTGCTGATTTTGTACCCTCGCAGACCATATTTGAGGGTTGCGTTCTCTGCAGCGTGTTTTTGCTTGCGAGCAGCTTGTTTCGAACTGTTCGTGTTGCTTATGTGGTCGGACAGTTTAAGCAAGTCCTCACTCCATGTTGATCAGATGCCTGCAGTATGTAGTCTTTTGTATTTGCCCCAAGCAGATGTTCGTAGTATGTAGTCTTTTGTATCCGCCTCAAGGCGCTTGTTGTTGCACATTTCCAATAATCAATAGAGTTTATTTTCATAATTCTTTCTTTACTTCTTAAATGATTGCACATCACATAAGTCTTTAAGAACTAAAACTCTACATTAACTATGGAAAGGGAAATCATCATCATCATCATCAAAGCCCATTCCCGATATTTTCGGGGTCGGCTACATGGATTTTGGTTCTCCAAGCAATGCGGTCTTCCCACATATCCTTGTCTAATCCAACTGGGAAATAAACAACTGAAAATATACTAACTGTTGATGGAAAGGAATTGATCTTGACCTTGAAGTGAATTTGGATCGCCTTTATGGATCGCTGAAATTTGTTGGCATTACAGAGGTTACTGAAGAGTAAACCTTGTAGCGGTGATAATCTCCTCATCGACTGGAGCTCGGGGGATGTGTTCCTGCTTGCCTTGGCTTCTCCGTTCCGCTTGGTGGAAGATTATACAGCTCCTGCATCGCTTGAAGGTGATGCCTCTGCTGTCGTTTGGCCTGGCACTGGCTCAGGCTGCTCCACGGAATGGAGTTGGATCTGGGAGCACTCTATTTGTTTCAGTGTAGCATAATGGCATCTTCGTGTTGTAGGTTGGTTTCCACGTATCGTCCCTTCACAGTGGTTAGCAGTGTACTTAACGCACTAGTGAAGGGTGGAAACTATTGCCTCCATCTAGTGGAGTCGTGGTCTTCCCAAGATAAGATTGTAGGTTGACGGTGCGTCTACTACCATGAAGTCCAGAAACATGACATTTCTTAGCTGCGGCTCTCCTACCACTATCGCCAACCTTATCTTCCCGATTGGGAAGCACTTCTCTCCATTGAATCCAATCAGCAGGTAGTCTGAGGACGTCAAGTTTTCCTCCTTGAGGTCCATATTGTGAAACGCAATGTAGAATAGAACGTTGAGTGAGCTTCCTGTGTCCACCGGAGCTTTTTTCAACTCCCACCTTGTGATGGAGAACGAGATGACTAGGGCGTCGTTGTACGACGCTCGGACTCCTTCGAGGTCTTTGTTTGTAAAGGTCAAAGTGGGAATGAGGCTTTGTACCCTTGAGTAGCAGATGTGTTTGTCCTCATCCGTAGGTTGTGTCTGCATCGTCAATAGAGTCCGCTTGTGGGACTTGTGCGATTGGTCTTCATTTGGTATGACAGCATGCAGAACATAGATTATCCCTGGAGTCTCCTTATCTATTTCTTTAACTGACTCCCCCCCTCGGTCCCTGGTTCGTTCTGGTTGTTTCTCAGAGTTCATGAATTCTTTCAGTTTGCCCATGTGGATCTAGTACTCAACCTCATACCTCAAACTCTTGCAGTCGTTGGTATCGTGGCCGCCCTCCTTGTGGTACGCGCAGTACTTGTCGTTGTCACACTTGGAGGGGTTTTCGCGTTGCTTCTGGGGCCACTTAAGATCTTCCCATTTTTCATGGATTTTAGTACGTCCGACAAGCTAGAATTGAGGGGTGTCACAGATTTTTCTGGCCTGGACCGACTAGGGTTTGGCCTTATGTCATTGTGTTTTTCTTACTTCTCTCTTCATCCTCGAAATGTTTTCCTTCTTTTTTGTCCCTAGGAGCGAAGGGATTATTTTCGCCTTCGGTTTGCCTCTTAACGGTTCTCAATTCCTCCAATGTAATGTGTTTCTGGGCGCTCTTAAGAAGCTCCATCATGTTCAGAGGGGGCTCCAGGATGAGGTCCTCGTAGAGTTTTCCCTCCCACAGTGAAGGTAGTCACGGTTGTATCATCGTTGTACCCGTTGATAAGGGTCAGCTCGTTGTTGAAGCGCGTGACATACTTTCGGAGTATCTTGCTGGACCTCTGCTTTAGGAAGAATATGTAGTATGGGCATTTTCGAAAACACTGGCTCCCGACAAAGCATGTCAGGACCTCCTTTGCCAGCGTCTTGAATGAGTCGATCGACCTCGGCGAAATATTGTGGAACCACGTCAATGCTGACATCTTCAGGCTAGTAGGAAAGGTTTTGCACATTACCGACTTGGATTCTTCTTTAAGGGTCATTTCGTGCTGGTAATGGCGCGGGTGATCGAATGGATCAGTGGTTCCATCGTAGAAGTCAAGCTTCGAGGGAGTGAACTTTCTCGAAAGGGCCTTATTCATGATTCGGTCCACAAATGGTAGGACAGAGACAGTACAACACATCCAGATCGTGTGCCCCTTTCCTGTCCTAGCGGGGGTTCTGAGGGTTGAGCCTCTATATCCTAGCGGCAGGCTCAGTTAGCCGTGCAACCTCCCCTAGTCCAATTAGAACTAGTGGGGGGTTTGGCTTTCCTGTGTTTTTTCTCTGCCATCCTCCGGAGGTGGAGGCCCATGCTGCTCCTGGTTTCTATTAGCAGGTGCTGGGTTTTTTGTATCTAAGATGACATCATATCTATTCGAGGGTTTGTCGTTGTTGTTGTCGGCGCGGGGTCGTGAGTTGGTTGCTCGTGCATGGCCGAGACCGCTGAAAGTAGCAATATAGGGACAGCTTAAGCGTTTGACGTATCCCTTTGTATTCGATTGTTGCGTGATTTAGTAGTCACCATCTCTCTGTATTTCGAAGGGAGACGATGCTAGTGAATAGGCTAGGAACTTTGTGGTTCCCCACGGACGGCGCCAAACTGATGCTGTCATTTTTTGCTCCCTGTTTTGATCTGGTTTCTGCTGACTTGCACAAGTAACAAGTGAGCCACGGACCATTGTGGTGGTCGATGGCACTCCGATGCTAAAGTCAGACAGGGATCTAAGGAAGGTGTAATGTTGTAAACAGGGAATTTATAAAGTACCTTAGCTTACCAACCTCATGTCTTATTTATATTGCAGGAGTCCTAGTTCTACCAGGCCATCGAAAGCGTAGTTTAGGAAGGAGATCTATTTGGAGACCCTTCTTTAATTAGGAGTCATGTTGTAGAATGGAAATTTCATGTTAGCCTTGTGCTTCTAGATATGCAGGAGATAGTTCTCAATATGAAAGCAATCCGTAGGAGGGAGTTTCCCTGTGTAGAATGTACTCTGGTTTTTGCGTCCTAGTTGGAAACAGAGAGCTGCTATAGTTGACCGTCCGAAGTTGATCATCGAGATATTTGCCTTAGTAGGACTTATGGGTATTGAGAATAGTTGTAAGACGTGTGGGCCAAGCATGCTGTAAGAGTTCGGGTCCATCTGGCGAACTGAATCAGGCGGGCTAAGAACCGCTTGGACCGGATCAGTGTTGGGCTGATTCTGGGCCCGTAATTTCTCGAGATCATCATGACACGTGCGGCTCAGGGGTGTGACCGTTTTATGTATCATTAAGTCACGTCACATTTTTTATGGATAAACAATCAAGCATATTTTAGACATTTCAAAAACACCCCTTTTTCGTAAGACCCAACCCGGAGGTAATTTAGTTTCTCTATAAGAAAGGAGTGCCCAACTCCGCAAGACCCAACCAGAATGTAATTTAGTTTCTCTATAGGAGAGGGAAAAACATAAACAATAAGAGATGTATAAGTTCTAAGTAATACAATTCTAGGTGATTAAATTTTCAGGAATCGAGTTTAACAGTATCATTTGTTTTTTATATTTCAAAATTCCTTCACAATGACACTTTGTCATTCATAATTAAATCCACCCAATATTTTGGGAAAGCATAGCATTTGACACGTCAAGTCATAAACCATTTAACCACAATATCATCCTATTGTTTGAGGAACCTATCATTTTGCTAAACATTTTCTCAGAACATTAGCTAGAAATGATAGTTTAATGAGAAAAGTCAAGCTAGGAAAAACACACATGTCAAACAATTTAGAATAGTAAAGTTTACACATTTATGACAGCAAAACACCGCAAATAACACAAACTCGTTCTCAAACATGCCTAAAGTCACATAATGCATTACCTAATATGAAACTCATCATTTCCATACAAGACTTATAAATCAAAGGTGTAAAGTTCACACATTTCTTACATAAACCCTCACAAAGACACAAACCCAAATATAATTTAACTCCTCTAATGAACCTCAATCATGCCTATATACAATTAAATATAAATAAGGAAACTAGTCTCCAATACAAGAAATAATGTGAGGTAAGATGGTCCACAACAACCTAAAAGAGACTAACATGCTCTAACAACGTTTATGTCCACATACAACCATTGCTAAGAAACTTACATGCTCTAACAAATAATTGTATGTGACAACTCTCCATAATGAAGAGACCAACTTCTATTTAGAAACTAGAAACTTTTATCATCTTTAAGCTAAAACTACTAAACAAAGATCACAGAAAGGGTACCTAAAAACTATCATACTCGGATAAACACAATAAGTTGTGTTATATCTTGCATAGAAAAATCATATAGCTAATAAAACAATCCTGGTGTTGTCAATCTATGCAAAACACATGGCTGACACTATAACAAAGCAACTCATTAACCCTATTGAGTTAAAAGTACATACCAATTACTAGTAGTTTGGCTTCACTACAAAAGTGGTATATCTGTTATTTCCAAATAAAAATGGAAGCAACAAATCATTCTCAATTCAACTCATATTTCAAAACATGAGTTGTAGTTCTTAATTAAGTGGCATCTTGTTTATATCAGTAGCTACATATGGAACTCTAAAGATGATAAAGACTCATTCAACAGTACAACTCATTTTACATTGATATTATATGCGTTAATTAAAAAATAATTTGAAATCCCTTGTATAATTGTTTATCAATGTTTATGAATAAACATTTATCAATTTCTCAAAGTTGCTACTTTGCCCCCAAATGCTCGATCTAATAAACCATGGTATAAGAGTAATAGGGATTTAAAAACATGTGATAGTTATGCAAGTGGAACAACAAATTGGAGAACTGCGTCTAAAAGAACAAAACATTAAGCACATATACTACATCGCATACAAATCTAAACAAAAACAAATGCCGACACCTTGTAGCCATTATATTAGACACCTTATAGCCATATTATAGCCATTGTATCAGACATTATATCAGACACCTTATAGCCATTATACCAGACACCTTATAGCCATTTTATCAAACACCTTATAGACACATTATTTTGATAGGCATTTTATCAGACACCTTGTAGCTATTGGTTTCAGATGTGTTGAGTATGGAGTAAATCATTGTGGTTACATAGTGTAAATTAATTCACTATCAACAAGAACTTAAAATAATTAACTAATGAAACTCTCATCAATATTCAATAATCACATGAAGTATGTAAAAAATCTGAATTGCACACAAAGAAAAATGAAAACTTAACATGAAAACTCACAGATTAACCACACACGGCCCTCGCCACATGAGACCTTCACGAATATCTCTTTTGCACCGCCATCCCCTTTACATACACAGACAAAACGAGCCCTCTTTGTTGCAACACCACACACGACACCATCCAATCCCTTGCATGCGAACCTATTTCTGGCGCTGAAATCTAACGGGAAGTAGAGGAAGATAGGGGAAGGAGATAGGACAAAAATAAGGGAGATTGGCGAAAAAAACGCACAATAACCCTTTAACGCAAATCGCCATCACCAAAAAAGGAGAAGAGGAGGAGCATAACTTGTTCTCTATGTTGCACAATGGAAGAAGGAAAGAAATAAAAGGTTTTTTTTTATATTGTGGGTGGTTATTTTCCCCCACTGAATTCCTGACGGCACCTAACACTTAAACTCGCGAAAATAATGCCCTAAAATTTTGAAATTTAAATTCGAATAAATTCAACTCTATTATAATTAATTCAAAATAAAATAAAGTAGCTTTATGAAATTTAGGGGTGTACATGGGTTAAATGGAATCTCATCTCGAGATTCGGAAAATAAGAGAGTTAAGCGAATTTCGAAATAAACACCATTTGTTAAACGAACTACGATTTTAGAATAAAATTTTAAATGAACTTTAAGTAAATAAATTCTTATTTGTCATTGAAAAAGTATGGGTGTTACATTATATACAACTCAAAAGGAATATCGTCCCGAGATTTGCTGAAAGGGATGAACACTACAAATAGCAAAACCACTAAAAGGAAAACTATACGGAATAACATCACCCAAATATTAACATTAAAGAAAATATGATTACTCACGCACACACAAGTCAAAGGAATCTCATCACTAGATTCACGAAGAAAAATAAACAGTAGTAAAGTTTCAAGGCTCACCTTTGTCACTTTATCTCTAGACATTTATACTCTTACTCATCGATATCCACATTCCGAGGATCACCTAGATTCTACCCCAGCCTAGGTTAACCAAATGTTCTGATACCAAACTGTCACACCCTGATTTTCAAGAAAATGAAAATCTTTATTATCCACGTAGGATTATCTGTTTCTCCAAAACTCAAGACGTGAAAAATTCAATAACCACGGAAACATTTAGCAACAACATTGAGACAACTAAACAAAATTTGAAACAAACAAAAGAAAACTCTAACAAAGAAACTCTTTAACGTTCATCTCAGCTTAAAAAACTCCAATAGCGCTGCTCAATAATCTCTAAACCCGGGACAAACTAATTAGCTACAGTCTAGGAGGAATGTACCTGAGAAGCAAAAAATCACTTGGGTCAGCAATAACGCTGATGTGAGTAATCTTCATTCCCAAAATCAATAAATCCACAAGTGATAACATAAAATCAAACACAAACAATAAACAACCACTCGAACATGTAGTTCCTCAATGAGGCAGACGTGTTATGCAAAAAAATCACAGTTCAAAGAATTTAGTTCCTCGACGAGGCAATCATGTCATCCTAATATGTTGTTATCATTATTAAAGTAAATATTCACTGTACCTGTACTTATTTTGTAATGGTTAATCATGACAAGTCTGACCTGCAGTAATGTTACTAGACTTGTCATCCTACATGAAAATATTATAAATAATATAATATGACTTCACAAATAGTTTGTATTTTATCAATTAAAACAATAGTGACCATACATTATTTTGACTTAATGATATTATTCATTTTTAGCGGATTGATCACTTAGATGATAATACATTTGCACCACCTTTGTGCCGAACATACATGTATGTATGTCTCTTTTATATAAAGGAGAACTTCTCCGTCATTCATGTCTAAGTGGGGAAACATCACATACGGACATGAACTTAACGGATACTCCTAACTATATGAGTAACATAAAAGCCACACTTGGGCTATCAATGCGCATAAGTCACGTCACATTTTTTACGAATAGACAATCAAACCTATTTTAGGTATTTAAAAAACACCCCTTTTCGCAAGACCCAACCCGAAGGTAATTTAGTTTCTCTATAAGAAATGGTGCCTTACTCCGCAAGACCCAACCCAAAGGTAATTTAGTTTTTCTATAGGAGAGGGAAAAAAACATAAACACTAAGAGATGTGGTAATTCTAAGTGATACAATTTCGGGTGATTAAATTTTTAGGAATCAAGTTTATCAATATCATTTATTTTTTATATTTCAAAATTTATTCACAATGACACTTTGTCATTCATAAGTAAATCCACCTATTATTTTGGGAAAGCATAGCATTTGACACATGTCAAGTCATAAACAATTTAACCACAATATCATCCAATTATTTGAGGAACCTAGCATTTTCGTAAACAATTTCTCATAACATGAGCTGGAAAATGATAATTTAATGAGAAAAGCCAAGCTAGGAAAAACCCACATATCAAACAAATCATAATAGTAAAGTTTACACATTTGTGACACCAAAACACCGCAAATAACACAAACTCATTCTCCAACATGCCTAAAATCACATAATGCATTACCTAATATGAAACTCATCATTTCCATATAAGACTCATAAATCAAAGGTGTAAAGTTCACAAATTTCTTACATAAACTCTCACAAAGACACAAACCCAAAGATCATTTAACTCCTCTACTGAACCTCAATCATGTCTATACATAATTAAATATAAGGAAACTAGACTCCAATACAAGAAATAATGTGAGGTAAGATGGTCCACAACAACCTAAAAGAGACTAACATGCTTTAACAACTTTTGTCCACATACAGCCATTGCTAAGAAACTTATATGCTCTAACAAATAATTTGTATGTGACAATTCTCCATAATGAAGAGTCCAACTTCTGTTTAGAAACTATGAACTTTTATTATCTTTCATAGTAAGCTAAAACTACTAAACGAAGATCACTAAAAGGGTACCTAAAAACTATCATACTCATAGATATTAACTCAGATAAACACAATAAGTTGTGCTCTATCTTGCACAGAAAACTCGAATAGCTAATAAAACAACCTTGGTGTTGTCAATCTTTGCAAAACACATGGCTGGCACTATAACAAGACAACTCATTAACCCTATTGAGTTAAAAGTACATATCAATTACTAGTAGTTTGGCTTCACTACAAAAGTTGTATATCTGTTATTTCCAAATAAAAATGGAAGAGACAAGTCATTCTCAATCCAACTCATATTTCAAAACATGAGTTGTAGTTCTTAATTAAGTGGCATCTTGTTTATGTCAGTAGCTACATATGGAACTCTAGAGATGATAAGGACTCATTCAACAGTATAACTCATTTTACATTGATATTACACGCGTTAATTCAAAAATAATTTGAGATCCCTCATATAATTGTGTATCAATGTCTATGAATAAACATTTATCAATTTCTCAAAGTTGCCACTTTGCTTCAAATGCTCTATCTAATAAACCATGGTACAAGAGTAATAGGGATTTAAAAAAATGCGATAGTTATGCAAGCGGAACAACAAATTGGAGAACTGCGTCTAATAATGAGCAACAAAGAACACAATTATAAGCACATGTACTACATTGCATACAAAACTAAAAAAAAAAAGATAAAAATAAAATGCAGACACATTTTCATACACCTTGTAGCCATTTTATCAGACACCTTATAGCCATTATATCAGACACCTTATAGCCATTTTATCAGACACTTTATAGCTATTATATCAGACACCTTATAGCCATTTTATCAGACATTATATAAAACACCTTATAGCTATTTTATCAGACACCTTATAGCCATTTTATGACACATTATAGCCATTATATTAGACTCCTTATAACCATTTTATTAGACACCTTATAGACACATTATTCTGATAGGCATTTTATAACACACCTTGTAGCTATGGGTTTCAGATTGGTTGAGTATGGAGTAAATCATTGTGGTTACATGGTGTAAATTAATTCACTATCAACAAGAACTTAGAATAATTAACTAATGGAACTCTCATCAATATTCAATAGTCACATGAAGTATGTAAAAAATCTTAATTGCACACAAAGAAAAATGGAAATTGAACATGAAAACTCACAGATCAACCACACACAACCCTCGCCACACGAGACCTTCACGAAGATCTCTCTCACGCCGCCATCCCTTTTACATACACAGACAAAACGAGCCCTCTTTGTTGCAACATTAAACAACTACACCGTCCAGTCCCTTGAATGCAAACCTATTTCTGGTGCTGAAATTTAATGGGAAGGAGATTGGAAGAAAAAAAGGGGAGGTTGGGCGAAAAAAAAAGTGCGGCATTGCTCTGAAGCAAGTCGTCGTCACCGAAAAAGGAGAATAGGAGGAGCAAAGCTTGCTCTGTGTTGCACAAGGGAAGAAGGAAATAAAGAAAAAGGTTTATTTTTTATTTTTTATATTGTGGGTGGCTATTCGCCCCCATTGAATTCCTGAAGGCACCCCACACTTAAACTCACGAAAATAATGCCCTAAAATTTTGAAATTTAAATTCAAATAAATTTAACATTATTATAATTCATTCAAAGTAAAATAAATTAGCTTTATGAAATTTAGGAGTGTTACACAAATAGGAACCAAGTTTAACACTTTAACATCCTCTTCCATATAGGGTCTCCTAGGTCTGATCAAGGACTGGATAACTTCATTGTTCACTATTACTATTGCTACATTATCAACAACTAAGAACAAACATTTTCTTAATTATTATCTTCTTGGCTAATATTATTTGGCATTCATGGAGATCTCATGATGTTTTTATATTTCAAAGCCAACAACCTATAACTCAAAACCATTTTGAATTGTGCCTATAATGATAGTATTCTGTTTACCAAATTTTTTATATAAACCACCCCCGAAATATGAACCCCTTACAACATTACTTCACATAATCCACATTTTATGAATTGATTTGCATTAAATATGGATGGATCCTCTTTAGGAGACTTGAGTCCAAGAGCAGCAACTTGAACTATTCATATCTTTGCGAGCATATGCGTTGCAGAGCAATGCTATTACTTAGGTCACGTTACTAATATGGCGGCTAAAACAATGGCTTTGCTTATGGTATTCAATATGTTATTTTTTTCCTTTTTTTTTATATTTAAAACGTGGTCATTGACCATTATTATTTTCTTAATTGATGCCCGAAGGTAACAAATATGCTCCCCCAAATGGCAATTAAAACAATGCCCGAAGGCTAACCAAATCATGCCCGAACGTCATTGTTGCCACCTAGAATCTACGTCGCATCCATTTCACGTGAAGACTTGTTTTCGCTCATGTCCACCTAGCTACTTTCAATATATACTAGAAAGCTAATCAATGACAAAGCACATGCACTTTTAACAATTAGGTGAAAACTAACTAAATTCCACTTGTGGGTTTCGAACCTGCAATCTCTCACAATGAGAACGTGCTATTTATTTTTATTACAAAATACGTGTCATTCAAAGTGACTCACATGTGTTTTGAAAATGATTCACTGTTTTTTGCAATCGAGTAGCTACTTCCCCACCTCCAAAACTTCACTATGTATGAAGCACACTTCTAGGGAAGCAAATGGTCCGGTTGATTATCTCGCCAACAAGTTGATAATAAGAGTCATTTTCATATTTTTGTAGGAGGCGATATCTATCTGCATAAAATGTACTAACTATATATGAATAAAATAGAAGCACAAAACAAAACAAAAAAAATTACTCGGGTGTCCGACTGAGAGGAATTCACTCGGGTGCGCAAAGTAATTCCATAGTTAGAATACCTTAAGAAAGACTCGTGCGTCATCAAGTGGTGAACTGAAAAAGTTGTGAAAGGGTCCGTAAACCCTACAAACCAAACCATCGTCATTTGTTCCAGACACTAGTAAACCCCCAAAGCAGCCAGCCCGGCCAATTGACATTCTCCACAAAACAATCTATCGCTCGCGAGGCGGGAAAAAAAACAGCAGAAAGCACTTGGACCGACCGACCTCTCGCAACTAGGGTTTTGTTTTGCAATGGAGAATTCAATCGACAGAGATCAACAATGGCTGCTCAATTGCTTGACTGCGACACTCGACACTAATCATGAAGTCCGATCCTTCGCTGAAGCCTCTCTCAATCAAGCTTCATTGCAGCCAGGTCTATTTTTCAACGGTGTTTTCTTTTCTGGTTTTCAATATTTGAGCTTGTCTGCCTGTTGCTTTTGTGTTGATGATGTTCCATTTCCAATTTCTTAATTAGGTTTTCTTCCGTTTTTAATTGAACTAGTATTTAGACCGGGTAGTTAAATTCCTATTACTCAGAAATCAAGCAACTATTGTGAATGGATTTCATGATGAAACTTCACTCTCTGTCTTTCATTGTAAACAAGTGAGAGAATTTCAGGAAAGTAGTCAGTACAACTAGTCTTACCAATGTTATCCTCAGCTCAGCTGTCCGGCAGCGGCATCCATCTCCTATGATAAAAATAAGCACTTGACGGCCAATTGTGCTATTTTCTGCCCATTTTGACACTTTTTCTTTAACTGCTTCATGTCTCTTTCAAGCAAGAAGCAACACACTTCCCATTGCATTGCAGACATGGTTGAGGTCTAGTAATATCTTGTCTTCCAAGGGAGAAGCTGACAATTTCCGCCTAAAGAGCTTTTGCTGGCCCTTTGGCATAAGGCATAACTCATAGACGTCAAATTGCAACAAAAAGGAAGTCCACACTTGCTTTGTAAATGGATGGACTATCGAGAAGAAAATGATCAACGAAGACAAAAGACCCCGTCAATGAGCATAAATTGATAAAATCCAAACAATGAAGATTCCTTTCTCACAGCCTCACCAAAGAGTGAATAGAAAGTGAGCGGTGTTAGACAAAACCCAAGAGGACCCAAATTATTCTGAACCAGGCACTAAAAGCCCCTACCCAACCATAATGACATCAGATAAGCATCGACCAACCTAAAAGCAAACTACATCTAATTGAAATCTTCCAAAGTCCTAGATCATCTTTCCCAACACAATCTACGGATGTTATTCCACGATTTACAGTTATTGTCTTGCTTGAAATATGTGCTTCAGCCGTGTGCTTAGTCTTGCTTGTGCTCACTGATATACTCGTTGTGTTTCTTTATTGGGGCCATCTACCGTTGTTGGCTGTATGAAAGTGCCACTATTGCTTACTTGTATCTTTCAGTACTTTGCTTACATGCTTGTTTGTGGATCAATTCTATTACTATTTACTGATAAAAGCCACTATCGTAAACTTTCCACTGGTCTAATCTATCTATACAAAGTTCACAAACACTTGTTTGTAACTGTCATGAAGGTTTTGGAGGCGCTTTGTCTAAGGTCTCAGTAAATCAGGAGCTTCCAATGGGATTGCGCCAGATATCCTTTTGTCATTGTTAATCCTATTTGTATAATATTGGTTTATTAGGTACTTTTCTTTTCGTTTGAGTCGGGAATCATTCGAACTTGCATGTTTACTTACAGATTGGAAAATTTTCCTAAATTCATGATATGGCTAAGAGAATCATTCACGTATAACTTAACAAATTTCACCTAGCTGCAGTTCTTCTAAAGCAGTTCATAAAAAAGCACTGGCAGGAAGATGAAGAAAATTTCGAGCACCCTGTTGTTCATAATGAAGAAAAGGTCATTTTCCTTATTTGACATGCTTCTTTGAATCATCCTTGGATTTATGTTAGTCTCCATTGTAATCCAGCACTGTTTGCAACATCCGAAATGACAATACTGCAAACATGATGATATGCAAATCCAACTGTAAATTTTTGTGTTGGAGGCCTTTTGTTTTCCATTCATTTACTGTGTGACTGTGTATTTGCAGCAAATCATTTTGCCATCATGCCTCAAAAAGTAGAAGGAGAAAGGAAAATAGAGAGAGCATAAAATAAAATTCTCATTATTTTGGCGAATTTTATTTTTACATTTAGAAAATAAAAGACATGAAATATCATAGCTATGTTTTTATATTTCTAGGTTATTGTCCATATTCAGAAAAAAACCCTGCTGAACATGCTGTCTATTTTTGTACCATGCTTAATAAAATTGTGATATTTTTTGTGTGAAACATTAAAACTACAGAGCTCAATAGATTCACAATGCTTCTAGTGCATCTGTAAATTAGAGAAAATCTACTTATGTAGAAATGTAAGTATCTGTATTTTATTAATGCGAGGTGAAAGAAAATTAGAGATCTTATAATGATAGGTGATTGCACTGCGTATAGTATGTAATTATATATGTTTGAGGTATCCATTATTAGACTTGGTTGCATAATATCATGTTGTGTTTGCAGCATAATAGTTATATGTAATCTCATATTAAGGTTCCTTGCTAAGATAAAAATGGGGGCCAAAGATGCCTTGACTGTGTCTTTAGATATTATCCGTCTGATTTCTTCCAACCCAGAAAAATTAAGAAAAGAAAAAAGAACAAGGGAAGCAAAAACAGGGTTCTATATGTTTATGAAGTGCATCCTTCTAAAGGAGATACCTGTGGCATATCTGGATACCTCTCTTAATTCCCTTTCTTTTTGTATGCTCTATACATATTCCAATTTTATGTAACCAGTTAATCCATAGGAGATTGTTGAAAGATTAAGATAAGTAATCAATGGTGAGATAAACATTTTTTTTCCGAAGTTTGCATTGAAAGCAATATGGCTGGTATGGCATAATCCAATATCGCATTTTGATGCTCCCTGCCTCAGTAGAGTGTTATTACTTATTACTTACTTGTTGTGGTGATATTTCAGGCAATTATACGAAAACATCTTCTTTCAGCTTTGGATGACCCTTATGCAAAACTCTGCACCGCAGTGAGCATGGCAGTAGCATCAATTGCACAATATGATTGGCCTGAGGAATGGCCGGAATTGTTGCCAGTTCTCTTGAAGTTGATTAGTGATCAGACCAATATGAGTGGAGGTAGAGCCTTAGTTTCATTTTGCTTTCCTTACCCTCTATCATATACATTGATGCATCACATTGTTTTTATGCTCTGAAGGAACAATTTTTACTTATTTAACTCAGGAAGGTTTGTGAAGTGATGCTCTCTAACCTATAGCATTGCTAGATCCTTTATAATCAATTAGACTATTCTCTAATGAATCTAGTTTGACCAGTGTTTTCTTTCAGTCAATAAATATGTGGAGTTATAATATACACTACAAAGTTTGGTTTTCTGCAGTGGCTAGAAATATACTCCATCAGACTCACTTTGTTTACGATCTAAACTCATGTCTTTTGCTTGAGTGCGTTGTTCATGTGTTAGACAAGTTGAGCTGCAAATATAGTAAACTTACTACTCTATCCGTGTAGTGCGTGGGGCTCTAAGATGCTTGGCTCTTCTTTCTGATGATCTGGATGACACAACAGTACCAGCATTGGTGCCTGTTCTTTTCCCATGCTTGCATACCATTATATCATCACCCCAGGTTAGTTTTACTTTTATTCAGTCCTTTGGGAGTTGATTCTATAGTTACAGGTGACCAATTAAATTTCTGCCTGTTTTTACATGAGATTTAAGTATTAAAAGAAAAATGAATATTCACGTCATATTTGTCTTTCTCGGACCTTAGGAGAGTATTTCAAGCTTTTGTTAGCACTTATATGTAAGTTGGTGTTCAACTACTTGGCCTGGTGAAGATTAATTAATATTGTGAAACATGAGTAGCTTGATATTAATGATGAGCTAAGAAGCATAGATACGGCAATCCCGAAATCTAAAAAAAAAGTAGGATACAGACACGAGAATAATATATTAAAATTAATATAATTTATATATTATATAAAAATGGTAAAATACATCTAAGACCTGAATGGTCTAAAAACATATTAAGATAATTGTTAAATCCAAAGTATTCAAATAATTCATATCATAAGTTAAAATATAGAATCTTACTATATTGACATTAACATTCAATTCTTCATTATTTTTATCAGGCGGAAGGAAAACTTAATATTAATATAGGGAAAGGTGACTAAGATAGTCACAATCCAAAGGGGAAAAAAAAGAAGCCATAGGGCCATTACACTGAACAAGCTTTCTCAGCAAAATACAAAGTAGTTCTCCAATTATGGTGAGAATATCCTTCTTTTCCCCTTTGAAGATCTTGTTGTTCCTTTCTTTCCAAATTACCCAAATAGTAGCAAGCAAAACTCTATTCCAAAGCCAAGCCTCTTTGATGGATCATCTATCTTTCCTCCATTGACAGAACCAAAAGGAAAGGAATCACAAGATGGAAGCATAGTTGTAGACTCGACAGTCAACACAAATATTGCTCCAAACTGCACAGGAAAATTTGATAGGAGAAGAACAATGTTGGGTGTTTTCTTGCTCCGCTTCACAAAGACTTCACCTATTAGCAATCAACATGCCTCTTTGGATTAGGTTGTCCACATTCAATAACTTGTCATGCCCAGATGATGAAGTTACTATAGAGGGAGCTAGTCAAAAGATGCTACTATCAAATTCAAACTGGGATGGGAGGCAAACAAGTCTAGAGAGCTTAATAGAGAGGGAGAACCGCTTGTGATGACAACTTTGCACAAAGAACTTCCCAGATTTCTCACCCTAGTGCCACTCATCATCATCAGGCTTAGCAGGTCAGTTAATTGGATGAGAGAAATCAATTCAAAATCTCTGATTCTTTTTTATTTAGAGCCAAGTCCCAAGAGTTGGTGTTGTTTTTCAATTCTTCATCCTTCAAAATGCTTCATTATTTGTCAACCATACTGGTCATGTCCAAAAAAGTCAGAAAACATGCAGTGTAAAATGCCCAATTTTGTTAATTACATTTGACAATGACAATCACAAGTCATAAGCAAACAATCCTCCTAGTCAAGTTTTAAAAAGTTTATTTTCATCTATTGTGCCTTCATCACCATTTGTGAATAACACCGGTTTTATATCCGTTTAATGAAGTGAAAGATTCACAACTTCAAGTATCCCCACACCTAAAATCTCAAATGCGTCCCCTCCAATATCCCCAGATCCCTGTCTCACCTTGAAGATACTCGGAAGTTTTCCTTGAGAAGACAAATGTTGAACTAAGTATTCTCTTGTTTGTAGTGTCATTTTGTTTCTTTTCAAAGAGTTACTACAACAGTATGTAATGCAATTCCTTTCACAACATGAAGTGCAATTCCTTTGACAGCATGAAGAGAAACAGGGTTGCCTTAGCAACTCAAGCCAAGTTTTGGAGACCTCGAGAACCCAACATAAAGGGTTTTAAATAACATTGCCCAACTATTGTCCGATCTTGTCAAACAATTTGGACATGTTGACCAAGTATTCTACACGTGTCTGATACAAACACTATGGAATTTTTGAAGTATTCATGCTTTATAGGTGATGAGGATAATACTTTTTTTTTCCAAGGATGAGGAGATTATCTCTACCAAAATATAATCCAGGATCAAGCAATATTTGTTGATGAGATTAAACAACTTTCCCTGAACGAGCGAAATGAATTAAATATTTGCTACTTGTGATTGGGTTTATAACCCATGATGAATTCTATTTTCAGGCCTCTCATGTATCCGTATAGCATTCTAGACCAATCGTCTCCAGTTCAAACACATGGAAAGCATAAAGAAAGAGTAAAAAAGCCCTAAATTTGCATCAAAACAATTGAAGTACAGCTAATAAAATCGTTGTTTATCTGTTAGAAAATTATGTGTACACGAGTCCTTGCTGTTTCTTATAGCATATCATTGCAAGCTTGGTAAGAGTGAACCATGAAATGGCTAACCATTTACCACCATCTCCACACAAAAATCTTCCCAACATACATATATAAAGGCAAGTCTTGGGATCTTCACCAAGGGAATGCAATGCTTGATGGTGTCTCAAAATTGTTCACCCTCACTAATGATTTGTTGCACACGTCAGCCGCTTCCAGCCTATTAGCAAATGACTGATTTACTGTTCTAGGAAACTAAACAGTGTTCTCAAGTCAAGCATATGCTCTTCAAAGATACGAGGTAGCAAATCTAGTTATGCCCGCTCTAGCCCAATTAGCCCCCCTGGGTATATTTCTTCATTAAGCTCTAATGCATGATTGTAAACGATCTTATGGAAATCGTTCGAATGACATGATTTGAATCGGAACCTAAATCAAATTGGGGGGGGGGGCTTTCAATCCAAATCATTGTAGAAAATCATACATCATGAAATTGCACGATTTAATTTTACCAGCCAATATAGGGTCACACGCGATAATGTGGGAAGATATATACTTAAGAGGGGACCAATATTGCGATACATACGTTTCGTATCGGTCAATACTGAAAACTGTAATTACACAAAATATCTTGCTAGGTTGGGAGATAAACTATAAGTTAGCTTAAAATGAACTCAAGAACCTTTCCACACTGGTGACTCCTCGTCCTTCCTTCACTGGTTTAAGGTGCTTGGCTGTGGGCTAGGTTGTTGCGTGCTACCTTTGGGTGCTTTGGAAAGAAAGAAACAACATGCTTTTTAAAGGGGAAAAGAAGGATCTTCTTACCATTTGCAGAGATATCAAATCCCTGTTGTGGCATTGATGCAATGTGTGGGGTGTTTTGTAGGGCATCCTCTTCCATGTTTGCATTTTTGATTGGGAAAGTTTGTTTAGATTGTAAGGGTCTTCTTGGTTTTTGTTTGACCCTTTATTTTGACTGACTTAGTCACCCTTTTCCCCATGAATATTATTTTTCCTGCTCTTTGATTGATATACAAAAAGTACCTTTCCAGTTTCCAAACTAAATTTGATACCATCTTGGGTTTCATTCTAATCCTAATCTGTGATGCTACCTCGTTTTATCCTAATCCCAATCGGCAATGCCATCCTAGGTTTCATCCTAATCTACTTAAAGTGCTACTAAACACAACAACAATTATTCATTCTTTCTACATTTGTTCTAAAATTCTGCCTTCCGCTAGAAATAAGGGAGACTATAGTCTATTTTATTATCCATTGCTAACTTTATGGTAATTATGTTGTCATGTTTGCACAGATCTATGAAAAAGGTTTGCGCACAAAAGCTCTGTCTGTAGTTCATTCTTGCACTTCCGTGCTAGGAGCAATGAGTGGTTCATACAAGGTATATTGTACTTGTCATGATCTGTTTTGAAATTAACTTACTGAGCTTTGATTAATCTTCCAAGCAGTGAATAAAAAATTGAGTGAATGCTTCTGTTCTTGTCCAGACAGAAACTGCTTCACTGTGGAATCTAATGCTCAGGTCATGGATGGAACAATTTGCACTGATTTTACAACCACCAGTGGAGTCTGAAGATCCTGAAGATTGGCGCATCAGGATGGAGGTAGATAAGTTTTGACTTCTAAAGATATTGAACAAGCATTTGCTTGAAAAGATGTGATCTTGATTTTAGCCTCTCTTTCTTTTTTTGACAATCAGGTATTGAAGTGTTTGAACCAATTTGTTCAGAATTTTCCAAGTCACATGGAAGCAGATTTTCCTGGCAAGGACCTTTCTATTTCTTGATTTAGGTTTCACTGTTTCTTGATTATTGTTATTATTGTAATTGTTGTTGTTGTCGTTGAAATTCTTTGTTTGGTATTGTATGATGTTGCAGTTATAGTAGCACCATTGTGGCAGACATTTGTATCATCTCTTAAAGTATATGAGATGTCTTCAGTTCTTGGTACCAATGATCCTTATTTGGGAAGATATGACTCAGAAGGTGCAGAACAGAGCCTCGAGGCATTTGTTATTCAGGTATGGAAACCAATCAAAATCTTAATCGTAGATGTGTTAAATATCAAATCAAAGGTACAAAGGTTAGCAAGGAATGAGATCTCACGAAATTTTGGCGAATTTTTTTTTTTTTTTTTAAACTACGAAATGAAAAATGGCGAAAGAAAAATTACATTTTTTCGAGGTTTTTTCCGTAAAAATACAAAAACTAGCTACCAAAAGTTTCATTTTTAAGGGTTTTTTCGAAAATTTTAAGGGTTTTTTTTTCGTAAATTTCAAAAATTGTTCTAATTATCATTTCTTCTAATTATTTATTGATTTTTGAAACCACCCCCCTATTTTATACTTATCATTTCTTCTACTTATATATTGAATTTTGAAACAACCTATGATTTTCTAATTATATATTGATTTCTTGTTTTGTTTTATTTCTTGGTATTTAGGCTTCATTTAATGTGTTTAATAGATTTATTGACTTGCATCTTATTTTTTTTACATATTTCATATACTCTCGAAATTCATTCTATATACTTCATGTATCCTCGAAATTTTTACATTTTTTCTTTACATACCGAAATAATTCTCGAAATGTATGTTTGGTTTCACAAAAGATAGACATGAAAATTGAAACCGTTTCCATGAATCCAATTCCGAGGTCTTCCCTCGGACTTGGATTCTCATTAGTGGGAAAATAGTCTTATTAAGAATCGATATCTTGTCAGTAAATAGACAACCAAACAACGAAAATCAGCATAACAAGGGAAATGGATAACATTTCCCAAAAAAAATAGCCAACTAAATAGACCCGAAATATTTCTTAAAATCAGGACACCGAAATTAACTCGAAAAACAAAATCACAATCCTTGATGGTTAGGTGGGGATCTATGGGTGTATCGAGTGGTGTTGTGAATGCTTGTAAGGGTGGAGGACATGTAATTGTTGTGTTTTTAGTAAAGGTTTGGCATCTAAATGTAGTCATGCGAAACCTAGTGAAAACTGAAAACCGTCTTCATTTCTTGAAAAACTTTGAACTTCAAATTTTCTCAATTTGAAGCAGATTTGCTGCACAGCTGTCTAGTGTTAGTTGCCCCCTTTATTGCACTTTTCTATTGTAGTGTGTGTGGTGATTTTATATGGTTTTCTGCATCCAATTGCTTGGGACTAACTAGTATTCTTAAAAGTAGTTATTCTTCATGCATTTGAGCAATTGATTATAATGATTCTAGAAAATTTTTTTTTGGTCCTGCATTTGATGCAGGATTGGGATTGCGTTTTCACTCACTCATAGGTTAAAGTTAGGTTATAATTGAAAATTTATTTTTGGTTCTGAAAGGAAAAATCTTTTGCCTTAAATACTGTTTGTAAATTTAGACCTCAAGGACATGAAAATAGATATTGGTTTTTCCCCTAAGTTAGAATGTTAGATGCAGACATCTTCTGAGAAGATCCTTGTTTTTCAATCTAGCAAAACAAAACTAATGGGCGGTGATGTCACTCATCCCTTTGAAATTAGATTTTTGAGTTTGTATATGGTACCATAAATATTATATTCCTTGTTTTTATAAAAATTTTAGTTTAAATTCCTGGGCAATAGTTTTTTTTTTTTCATAAATTTTAGAATGAATTGACGAATTCAGTTTTTTTTTTTTTACAAGTCAAGAAGTTTCGGTAATGCTTTGCTGTATGTAAATGCAGTTATTTGAGTTTCTCTTGACCCTCGTGGGTAGCATTAGATTTGTAGAGGTATGTTCCCAAATCATTTCTCCCCGTCTAGTTTAACCAATTGTTCAGTGTCATGTGCAGTTTGTTGTTATGAATTGTGTAATGGTTATTGTAGGTAATTGAAAGGAATGCCAAAGATTTAGTATATTATACACTTGCTTTTATGAAGATGACGGAACAACAGGTATGCTTTTGGTTCCAAATAATGAATGTTTTCTTTAAATGCTTATTGGAGTTGAATTGTCTCTTCAACAAGAGCTTATTGCTTCTATATGTGAAACACGGTGCTTGTCCCTTGTGCATATCAGTTGAGGGCACTTGGGACTTTTTAGAACACAACATGGCTCTGCCCAACAAACAACACAACCCATGATGACGATCACACAACTTTCGCACACGTGCTTCAGCAAGTTGGCTCATATTTTCCAACTTTTTTTTTCTTCTTTCTTTCAGTTTTTGGTTTTTAATTAAAATAAGATATTATGATGTTACAGAGATTTGAGCCTCAATAAAGTCAAGTAATATGTGTACATCCCCATTTTCAGTATGGTTTCCATGGGAAAGTTGCTGAAGACATTAGGGGAAGGTGATCATCTGCCAACTTGTGGAAAGAAGAGCAAACTGAGAGCCTACATCTATCTGATTTCCATATCTATGAATCCCTTTCCTCCCCCAGGAGAGACGAGAGGCCCACCCAACATACGAGAGAGTATTGAAAACTCCTCGAAGTCCTTAAGTGTGAATAAGCACCATTTGTAATGAATATTCTGAGGTGTAAAGCAATTTTCACGAACCCAAAATCGATATGGAGCAAAGAGCAAACAGTGGAAGGAAAATAAGCTTAAACGACCTCATCCATGATCCATACTTCTTGCTAAATTTTGATTATTCACCCTTGCTACAGTGATTTGGATATTTTCTCAAAATGATTTTTGATGTTTGAAATAGTTCTCACGTGCTAGTGTAGGCAGAAAAGGTAGGATGTTTAGGAAGCCACCCTGATATTCTAGAATTTACTTGGACGTGATGTCCTTCAAAGACAATTGCTTTCCATTCCATATCTTCATAACCACTTATTTAGAGATATCTATTCATGAGTTGAAACAGCCTAATACCCTGCTACCCTCGTCTTTTGGATAGTGAACCATCTACCAATAAACATCCCTTACCAACAGTTAACATTTTAGAGTAACTGATTTGTGATAGTGAGTTAGTGACATGTTCGAGGGAGAAAGAACATTCCTAGTAAAGAGTAAAGGGGTACTACCCCTAGAGCGTTTTGAGCCCAAGATGTTTTAGTTTGGTTCCATGTTGATGCAGTGTCTTCTTCAGTGAATCTGGGCTACAGATTTCAATAATCTTTGGCGACTCTTCACCTAGAAGGCTAGAACATAAGGGAAAGAAGAACAGAAATGTTATTTAACCTCTGAAATTTGTTTCTGTAATTGGGGCTATTTTATATACAAAAAAAGAAACGAAAAAACTTCGAAAAGAGTCCTAATTTGATACTACTATATAAGAAGACTTAAAACTAGCCTAAAACACTAAAACTGCAACTTAGAAACATTCTAAAACGAAAGTTACATCAAATAAATTAATCCTAACACCCAGCTATTCTAAAAATCAAACAAATGTTTTCTAAATTAATTGCGAACAAAATGGCTACATTTTTCTCAAATTGAAAAGAGTCTCCCTTTGCTTGTTCATATCACGTGAAACACAAACCTCAAACTGTGAGTGAAGGTGTATATTAGTTATATCTTGATTATGCGAGGTCATTTGTTTGATATAGGTTCATAGTTGGTCTTTGGATGCAAATCAATATGTCGCCGACGAGGATGATAATACTTATAACTGTCGTGTTTCAGGTAAGCAGTTTTGACCATCTTTTTTTTCTGTTTCCATCTTTTGTTGGATTTCTTATCTTTGATATTTTGTTGGATTTCTTCTCTTTGAAGTGCTCTGTAGCCTGTAATAATTTGTAAGAAAAAACTCTTCATTTTTCAAAGAAGACCAAATCTAAAGGTTAGCATGGGCCTGTCATATATGTTATAGATTGTATCTGCGAATCTGATAACATCTTTAATTTCAAGGGATCTTCCAAATCTCAAAGGTGTTTTCTTTTGGTGGCACATGTGAGGGGAAAATATATAATATTTAGTTGCTGTGAGGCTGTCTTATTAACCAGCCAACAAATTCAATTTGGGAAAGACTTCCTAGAAGGTGTCTTCCTTGTTATTTCTCAAGTAGTGACTACTATAGAAGTTGGATTGGTAAGTGAAGAGACATGAGGTAACTGAGGACATAAGATGGAATTAGGGAGGACTTCAACAATCTCTTATCATCTTTTATTTATGCCAACATGATACTAGCTATTTAGAATATTTTCAATTATGAAGCAAGAACACATAAAAAGACATGAAGGAAACTACTAAATTACATCAAGAATCTGAAGGAGAATCTAGCCTACTAAAATAATTTTAAATGAATAAGACAGAAGTAACGAAGCGAACAAGTGCTGACCTGTGGTAACCCACATACTATACAGCACACACCAATATTTCTCAAGCTGGTTTGAGGATTTATATCACCTTGGATAGTAATTATTCCAACCAGCTTGTAATTAGCACTGGTGCAGCCTGCTCATCGATGCTCACATAAGGGAATCAAAGAAACCCTTGCTGAAGCATTTCTTGAAGTGTCAACCTGCTTCAGTATGGTTTGTATTGTCATGTTGAACTGACTTATGTGCAGTACAGCTGACTGTTTGTTTCTCTGGCGAGAAATAGGAAATCCCTTATGTTGAATAACCCAATATTGATCGTCTATCTGTAACACACTTCCACAAAGCTTACCATGCCTTGGAGAACACTTGAGGTATCTGAAAAGTTTGTGTGCGGCCTCTTGGAGGGAAGTCTGTGATATGGACATATACTGTTTGTCTGATTGCCTAGGCAATCTTTAGGTGGTAATATTAATACCCCAATTTACTGAAAGCTACTGAAATATGTCTCTGATTTGATCCTTGTTAGCGTGGTTTAGCTGGTGGTTCTGTTTTTCCTGTTACAAACCATAGGACAACTTTTACTGATCCAAGCCACATTCCTTGTTTATTTTTGTAGAGTGCGTCTCTGTTTTCTTTGTTGAGTAGGAGATTTATTTGATAATACTAGTGTGATAGCTTGTTTTCTAAAAAAAAAAATTGCATCATTTTTTGGTGAATAACTTGCATAAACCAAATGAAAGAAAATAAAATATGAATCTCATCGGTTTTGGCGAAACCAGTACAATTCCACATGTAAACCTTTCATTTTTTTCGTGAAAAATTTAGATCCCCAGTTCCTTTATCTTGACTCTTTTAAAACCCAGAAATAACAACAAAATCTCAAGTCTCAACAAGATTTCTAGCCTTTTATTCATTTTTATTTTGTTAAGAAAGACATAGGTTTTCATTGAAAAGAGACTCCACCCCAGAATGTGAATGAGGAACTCACATTTGGAGCTACTAATATGATCTGAGTTGTGCATCTAAAAGTTGTGCCTAGTTATGCATGCATTGTGAAAAATGAGATTTTCTAATACCACCCCAAGCTATCCCTCACACTGAACAACCCCTGACTCTAATTCCCACCTGCTCGACCTCACTTTTTCGGCCCTTGAATTTTTTAGCATTGCAATCCTTCCTTATAGCAACCAGACCTGCTATAAGAGCTTTATCAGACAGCCACTTCTCCTTGATAGAATAAATTGTCTTACACACATTGCCTACTCCATTCGACTAGGTTAGAGCCTTAGAGGAGCTAGGCAGTTAGCCTCTACCAGTGTAGTTAAGGCGTCGAGGCGACGGGGAGGTGGACGAGCCTGAAAACGCCTTAGAGGCGAGGCGGATGCCTCACTTCACCGAGGCGGTCTGATAATAAATAAATACATTTCTTAAATCAATGCATAAATACATTTCTTAAATCAATGCAGAATAGAAGCTACCTGCTTTATTTAAGATCAAACATGAATCATCAAACCATAATAGAAGCCAAACAACGAGATGAGTTTGTAACGAAAATAGTTATTGAATTGGACATATTTGTGTATCAGTGACATAAGTAGATTGTGATTGTTTGAAAGTCGAAAAAAAAAACTCAAAAAGGAATTGTAAGATTGTCAAACTTGAAAACTCTAGTTTCTAGATCAACATAGAGATCCATTTAGTGTTCAAAATCTGAAGAATGAAGAAAGAAACAACAAAGCAATTGAAAGATCTGAGAGATATAGCTTACAGTGTATGGAGACGAGGCAATTCCAAAATTTTCTAACTGTACAAAACAATGTAAGAACCCAGTAGGAAAAGCAAGATCTCTGATCTACTGCATCTGATTTAGAGCAATCTCCAACCCAGTTAAAAACTGCAACAATATAGGGGTAGATCAATTTCTCTCCAACGAAACACCACCATTATCATTCAGAAAACGCAGCAGTCTGACTCTGAACAAATCATAAAAAAAAAAAAAAAAAAAAAAACGCAACATACATCTGATCTGTGAATAGATCACAAAAAGAGGGAAGAAGATTAGAAGAAGAAAGGAAGAAACATACCTGATTTGCTGATTTGATTCATTTGAAGGAAGCAAAAATGAAGGAAAGCGTTGAGTTGAAGGAAAGACTGAAAGGAAGAATGAATGAGCAGCCTGCAACCCCCCAATTTGATCTCTCTCTCGATTACAAACTGAATTTAACCCTACCCCAAACCCTAAAAGGCTTTTGGGCTTTTTGGGTTTTATTTGAGTTTTAAGGCTTAAAATGGATGAGGCGGTTCGAGTCGTTTGAGGCGTGAGGCGTGAGGCGGACGCCTCATTTTACCGCTCCGCCTCGCCCCAACTTGAGGCGCCCCTTTGCCAAACCGCCTCGAGGCACCCCTCAGGCGCGCCTAGGCGTCCGCCTTAACAACAATGGCCTCTACTATCCCACACGATTATCTTCCATACTGCCTTGGAGAAGGGACATAAGAAGGACAAATATCAATTGCGTCAGGAACATATTACATTTGTTAATGATAACCTGCTTTCTTCTTATGACATTGGAGGCTTTAAACACCTCTCTCACATGTGAAGAATGTTCAAAGTTCTTTATCCTTCAGCTCTTTTTTACTTATTTTTAAACAAGACTTACCCTTTGGACTGATATGAGTTCTCTCAGTTTGATCTACATTTCGAAGTTCTAAGCCCAGTTTTCTAACTTTATGCTTCTTTTGTAACCAAGTGCTCTTTTAGCATTTTTTCCAGTGTTGTTTTCATTGTCCTTGTGTTTTGGAGTATAACCCATGTTGTTGGCACTATTTAATAACTCTTTTAGATTAATTTTTTTAAACATTAAAACCCCACCATATCTTGATGAAACTTCGATAGCTTTGTTATATGGATATAAATGTATATAGTAATTGTATCTTTAAGATTTCTTTCCATACTTAACAATTGAAAAAAAAAAAAAAAACTAACATCCAAATGTTGGCTATGGGAATCAAATTATCAAACCCATGCATTCTTATTGTGGATTGCTATATAGATAAAGGGCAACTTTATGTTCATACAAATCTCAATTGTTGGATGAAACCATAGTGATGAATATTTTTCGATAAATACTATACGATATACATGTGTCGTATCTTAGCCTCATCGATACGGTTCATATATATCTTACGATATGCTGTGAGAAGATGTTGCAGGGATGTACCATCCTTGACTCCTTGTACAAGTAATGTATATGAATGGATGGATGAAGACCAATCTCTTGTTAATATGTGTTACACAAGTAATATATCAGTAGTAGTGCTTTTGGGACCTTCTTGCTTGAATAAGTTTAATTTTTGTCTTTTATAGGATTAAATACATAAGAATATTTTTATGTCTATATATTGATATTTGCACCGTATCTTACGATACACAATACATTACGTTATATATATCTTAAATTTAGGTTCCGATATACGATACGAAAAATGTTTTGATAACTATGGATGAAACAAATTTCAATTGTGCACAAAGTTCATACAAACTTTTCTGTCTGTCCTATTTGTTATATTATATAGATTTTCAATTGTAATTTTGTGAAATAAAAATAAAGAAAACCCTGGTTACTTCTAGCTATACCCTGAAGCTTTACTTCAAGTTGGTGGAGCGTAGATAACGGTCAAGAAAATGTGATAATAAGGAATGATCTTAATGCCTTGCAGATCGAGACTTGTAGTGTACAAAGACTGTTGAGGCTGCTAGGATGTGGATCATATGGTAGATGTTCACTAAAATTATGGAGAAGTTCAATACATATTGTGGAGCATAAGCACTACTAGGCAGTGAATTCAAAGGAGTTTTCATTGATGTAAAACAACCCTTGTCTTTGCAGTGGGGTTTTGGATGATTTTTTAGGTAACTTTGGTAGAAGCAATCAAGTGAACCAACAAAAGTAAACAGACAAAAACAAAATTTAACTGAAAAAAATGTCTTTCCCTAAGCTACAGGTATAGCTATTTTGGCCCACATGGTCTTTATATAAATTAAAAAGTAAATTAATTGAATTATTTTTATATGCAATATAGGTAGCTCTGTCAACCGAAAAGTATATATTAGTTAAAAATCTAGGTCATATTTGTTGAATAAAAATGATGAACAGGAAATCTTTAAGTTTTATGAGAGTAAAAATAGACAAACTTCTTATTTGGTGTACATGTTCATATGGAAACGGCTTGTCAATTCTCAGTAAAGATGAACTTAACATGGGAAATCGGGTTCCCATATGATTATTGATAATTGTAGATCTTGTGGTTTGATTTTGTGATTTTTGCTTATTGATGATTCTTTTTACAGCTTTGAATACCATGCATTATTAATAAGAATATCCATATGCAATATATTTTTGCTAGTAAACTCTGGTTTCTTTAGGATTAAAAACTCGTGATTAACTAGTTTAAATTTTTTATTGAGGTTATATTGCAGATTGGACTTTCTTCTTCACATTGGTAGAAATATTTGAAAAGTGTTTTTCTTTTTATCCTTCCTGTGTCCGTTTCAGTGTTTAGTCAATATCTATCTATCGGTCTATCTGTGTGTGTGATTTGTTTAGCTTTTTGGAGTGGTCCTTTTGTATCTCTTTTGCTCAATATAATATATTATTTTCAGGGGCTTTCTTATTGGAAGAGGTGGCTAATTCTTGTGAAAATGGAATTGACGCAATATTAGAAGCTGCTCAACTACGTTTTAGTGAGTCTCAACAAGAAAAAGTTGCTGGTTCGGCAATTTGGTGGAGAGTGAGTAAACTAATGCCTTTAAGCTTAGCAACTACTAATAAATTTTTATTTATTTATTTATTTATTTATTATTTTATTTATATGTTCTTTTTCCTACATAAGACTCAGATGTGCCTTCTAGTCTGATGTCTTTTATCATTCGTTTTCATGGATACCAGTAAGATGATTATTTACTACTGTGTTAGATCTGAGGTTTGTGCTTTCCAATTTATTTACATCAAATGCAGATAGTTTATTTCAAGCTTTGAATTACTTTTGGTTTGGAGACGTACATAGATTGAAATGTAGAATCAGTGACTAGTAAGATTTAGAATGCTCAAGGGAAGTGAAAATTAGCTCGGATGAATGTGATTTCATTCGAAGTCTAATAATATTAGAGTAAAAATAAAAGAGAAGTTAATATTGGTTAACTCTTGTACATAATTTTTTTTTTTAGAAGTTTGGGTTGTCGAAAAGTTATCATGCTAGTGGGCACGCGTCTTCCATGTTATCAGTTCTCCTTAGCCACTAGGAGTTGAGTTGGATAATGCTTTTTTTAGGGTAAAACACGTGCCAATGCATTAAAAAAACAAAAAAAGAGAGAACAAATTTGAGTATAAGTCATTTATCATCACTATCCTATTTGATGAAGGTCGTCTCTTTGAGTAGGATATATATTTCTAAAGCATGTTTTTGAAATATAACAATTGGATGTAGATTCAAAGCATATAATGTGGACTCATATTTCGTTTTGCAATTATAGAGAACAACTCTTTCCCTTTTGCAATCAGTTAATTCATTTTGTATTTCAATCAAATAATGGTTTTTAGCTTTGTTAAATTATTTACAATGTATTGGTGATTCCGAGCAAAACAAGAGTTTAAGGGTGATAGTATTCCGTTCATCAACTGTGCAATTGTTTGAACGAGACAGAGAAGATTCTAGAGTAGAGAAAATAAATGAAAATGAAAGATGGAAAAGAAGAATAACTAAACAATGAAGACTTAAAGGGTAAGAAATTTTTTTATTATTTTTATTCAGTCAAGTTGAAGCTACTTTGCTTCACTTCATTTTTTGCTTTAAAAAACCAAAACTGGTCATGATTACGCTGAATAAACCATTAAAAATTAATCATCTTGGAAGTTGCAACAAAAGGATGCATTTTCATTACCAAATAACTAGGTAAACTAAATAAAAGATATGATATAATTAAACTGTCAATAACTGATCTGTGATTGTAAATTCGAAGAATAAATTTAAACAGGAGAATATCTCACATGCTATGAGTGTGATCATTCGTAAAAGTAAAAAATTTTGAATGTTGAGCGAATAGGACTAGGAGCTACTAAATGGGTGCATTTTAGCCAAATACTAAAATAAAGTTAAAAAGGGAATATTGGCTAAAGATTCTTCACTATCTATTTTCATATGAAGTAAAACCTCTCTATTATGATACTCTATATAGGAATAACTTCCCTTTAGTCATAAAAAAAAATTTCTAGGCCCAATTTGGGCCAATTACAAATAGGAATAAATTTCACACTAAATAGGAATAAACTCCATTTTAATAATTGTCAATAAGATCAAATTTATGTATGCAACATCACAATAAAAATTTAAGATGAAATAAAATATAGGAAAAGAACTGATAAGGCCTAATTTTTATAATTGTAGACCACATAAGACTCTAACAATTAAAAATGTCTTCAATGACCTATTTTTTATAATTCAAGACTATTGAAAGCCATAAACCTAAACCATGGCTAAAAGATATGTAAAAAAAAACAAATATACCCATATTCCTAGACACATTAACGTGGTATTGTTATTTATGTATTCAAATTCTAATTACATTGAAACAAGTGAAATATGCAATTTTTAACGCAATTCGATTTTTTTTCAAAGTTGTTTCACGTCTCTAAGACACGACTGATCGATTCTTGCTGGGTAATTTGAAAAAAAAAAAAATCTAAAAGTAAACTTATGATTGGTTTTAAGGTGAATAAATTTAAAAAATTGATCACTTAAGTTAAAAGGTAAGAATGTCTTTCTAATTTTTTTTTAAACCATGGGATGGATTTGTTGTTTTTAAAAGTCTTTAATTATAAAAAATAGGCATTTTCAATTATTAGAGTATGATGTGGTCTATAATTATAAAAAGTAGGTCTTATAAATCATTTTCCCATAAATATTTCTATAAAGTTGTGGGACAATGATTTATTATTAGAGTTGATGTCTTGAGTTTGAGGGTACGTAATGACTCGTTAACATGGACACCTTGTTGTTGAAGTCAAAATGCTTTTAACTTCTCAAGTGTGGTTATAGCTTCTTACTTTTTTGTATCTATATTGTCATCCTCCGGATTATCTCATTCTCATTCTTACCTAATTACAACAATGAGTTTCTTCTTCATTAAAGCATACACAACTTGGTGGAATACATTAATATCCATTGTAGTGAAGTTTGATCTACTTTATTTGATCTACTTCATGCCTTGTCGAATTGGATTAGTGTGGTGAAGTTGTTGATATCTTTCGTGAATCGTCCATTCTCTTGATCAATATACGTCATTTATAATCTTGCAACTCACCGACATCCAAGGTCCTAATTTTGAAGTGTTTGAATAAGTTTTGTAACTACACTTACATTAAGTTATAACCTACTTATAGTAATAAAATTGGGTGGGTCCCGACATTATTACTATAAAGAGGTCATCCATTAAGTGAGCGTCCCGACATTATTACTATAAAGAGGTCATCCATTAAATGAGCGACTGGCACCTCCATTAAGTTAATACCTAGACTTATCTTTTATTTGCTGCTATCTCTTATATGATGACCAGTTTCCATAGCCTTCCTCGTTGTCATGCTGACTTTCTCACAAATGATTTCCTGTATTGTTAATACATTGTATTATTATCAAGGATTCTAATTAATTGTTCTTTTACTTGTCTGTCTCTTCAATCCTTCTATGCAGACACGTGAAGCATTAATTTTTGCATTGGCTTCTCTATCAGAGCCATTGATTGAAGCACAGGCATGCACTCTTTTTCTTTGTTTACAGTATCAAGATCTTGTCATTCATTGCTTTCAACTCCAAGTACTACTGGCTGTTTGTTTACGAAATATTCCAGCATTTAAAGCTGAAAACTGAATTTTAAGTACTTGAGCAAGTGTGACGTGCAATTTCTATTTCAGTTTTTAACTTTTAAGTTCTACAAATACACTAATCATTTATCCAAGTACTTAAAGCTGTATTTAGAATTCAAATAATGCAGTACATCTCCTTTAATTTTTTACTAGATGCAGATAGAGTCAAGGGATTCATTTGACCTAGTTACCCTGTAGGTTTCAGGATCAAGTAAATTCAGCTTGGCAAATTTTCTAGAGTTGATATTCACTGAAGATATGGAAACAGGTAACTGTTATTTTTCACAGATCCACATTGGGGAACATAGGTTCAGGTTGAAAGTTGGAAACTTGGAATTAATTAGGATGTTCCTTTTTTCCAGGGGTACATGAATATCCCTTTCTTCATGCACGGGCATTTGCTGCTGTTGCTAAATTTTCATCTGTGGTAACCCATTCTAACATAAAATTTCCCCTTCCAGTCATAACACACATATAAATGAACTGTGTGAGTAAAGTGTTTACAACTTTGTAGATCAACCAGAGAGTACTTGAACAATTTACATGTGCCGCTATTGATGCAGTTAGCTTGGATGTGTGAGTGTTACTATCTCCCTATGCTCACTTTTGACCTAAATAAGAAGGGAGTTTTCTTATGAGAATAATTGTCTATTTACAGCCCCCCACCTGTAAAAGTAGGTGCCTGTCACTCACTTTCCCAACTTTTACCAGAAGCAAAAAAAGGCATTCCTACCCACCAAATAATGGGATTATTTTCATCTCTGACAAATCTTCTCAAACATGTAATTTATCTCTTCTAATCCTTTGACTTCCTTGTACTAAATTAAGTTAGTTAATAGAGGTGTTGTAATCTTCTAGGCATCTGACGAGACCTTACACCTGGTACTTGAAACGTTGGAAGCTTCTATCAGGGCAGGTATTCACCTCATCACTTTTGTTTCCGTGTTAGTTTATTGTGGATTTAGTGTTTGGGAGTCTTTACTGATCTCAAAAGGAAGAAAACGGTTCATAGCAGTCTACAATGTATCTCTTTTTTATTTTATTTTATTTTGTTTTGTATTAATTGTGGCTAAAGTTACTCCCTTCTATTCTAATTTCTCATTGAAGGACATGAAGCAATACTATCAATAGAACCTGTCATCTCTCCTATGATGTTACACACTTGGGCTTCAAATGTTTCTGATCCATTGATAAGTATTGAGGCTGTTGAAGTTCTAGAGGTAAGAATTGTTGTACTATCTTAAAAGGTGTGAAGTTGCTGTATTTGTTCCATTGCTATTATGTGCACTCTACTTGTTGTGTGTAGTTTTTACCATATATTTCTTAGACATTAAGATACTTTTGACATAGGGTGAAGATACTGTGTGGATTTGATGGGTTTTTGATGGGTTCACCAGAAGCATATAAACCAAATCATCAATTGACAAAGTTTTATACTACAATATTATTTCTCAAAACTCAAAACTATACTGATTATAACTTATTCATTATGCCTATTTAAACAAAATAAACCTCAACCATAATCTAATTGTACTTATAATTCTTATTTGGGCTTGTAATGGGTTTGCCCAATTAAATAACAAGTACCCGTATTACATCATTCTCCCCCACTTTGAAAAACTCATCCTTGAGCACTGAAGAAGACATCTTAGAAGCTGCACAAGAGCCGACTCGAACTTTGCCTTTGGTAATTGCTCATATGACAAAAAATCAACTATAAATGTACAGTCTAAAATTCCTGGCTCGAAGGTCCACTTATAAATTTTAATTTTTGTGCGTGCAAACTTCTCCAATCAAGCTTCAAAACTGTCCCAAATGGGATTATAAAGTGTCTTGTGGTGGTACAAGAGTTGTCTTGTGGTGGCAAACATAATGTCAGAATCTGAAGAATAGGCCTATGGTAGTACAAACAAACACTGGTGGTAGCAAAGAACCTAATCCACATACTCATGAAGTTCCGATGGTATAGAAAATAGTGTGGGTGCAAATAACTTTCTTTTGAAATCTTCTGTTCATGTATTGGTTGAAAATCATCCTTATCGTGTGCCTGAACCAATTACTCATGAAGTTGTGGTGTTCTTTGTTGCTGGCGAAGTTGTTCTTTGTTGCGTTGTGGACTACTGAAGTTGTTGGGGCTGCGGAGCTTAGTGATGGGACTATTTGGTTCGGGCAAGGTTGCTTTTTTCTCTTCATCAAATTCATCTTTCATATCTGTTTTCCTTCCTCTTCCTTTTTCGGGATTTAGGATTTTCTACAAATTTTTTTTGTTCATTTTCTGAATTTGCGATGGCTCGAAGACTTGGGAAATTAGGGTTATCATCTTTATTCGTGACAACCACCTTGTTCTTACGAACTTTCCTTAAGGTTTTTTTTAACGTAAAAAACCGCGAAAACATTGTGTTTCGGCCTCACAACGTAACAACCTGCAGATGATCGCAGTGTTAAGCCAGACGCCTAGGCGCGCCTCGAGGCGTTTTGGCAAAGAGACGCCTCAAAATGATGCAAGGGGGAGCGGTGAAGTGAGGCGTCCGCCTCGGACCGCCTCACCGCCTTGGGCTACCTCAGCCCATTTACAGCTTAAAAACCAAAAGCCTATTGCAGCCCACTTGTCTTTTAAGGTTAAGAGGGGGGTATTTAGAGTTTTAGACAAGAGAATGACTCCTTGGGGGCTATTGTTGTTGCTGTGTGTGTTCTTTTCCTTCTAATCAGGTTCCTCTCATTCAAATTAGGTGTTGCCTCTTTCATATTAGTATGTTTCCCCTCTTCTTCTTCCTCCTTCATCTTCTTCTTCACTCTCCTTCCTGTGTTTTTTTATATGATCTATTCTGCAGCTTCTGCTGTGTTTTTTTTATATGATCTGTTCTACTACCTTTTTTTATATGATCTGTTCACCTCCTTTTTTTAATGATCTGTTATATTTTTTTTTATATGATCTGTTTTGCTGCGTTTTTTTTCTTCACAATAAACAATAATAAGTAATATTTCAGTGTATGAATCGTAATATTTTAGCATATGGATCGAAATTTGGTGCAAATTTTCAAAGTTAAACCAATGAGACTTGCTGGGCGATGCCTCACCAAATTGCAATTTTCCAAACACTGTTTCAAATTCAACCATTAATTTTCCAACCACTGTTTCAAATTTCCAAAGTTAAACCAATGAGAAGTTGATGAACTAGTTTACATTATGCTTTGATGTTTTTCTTGTTTGTTTCTTTTTTAGTGATTTAGTGGATAGGCAAGTTAAGTACACTTATGTAGTGCATCTTTTTGCTATGCTATGCAACTTTATTATGTTTCCATTTCAATTCTAAATAGTTGTATGATCTTTTGTACATATTGGCATATGCAAGTTATCAAAATGATGATGAATATTACTTATCTAAATGTGTTTCAATTTATTATAATAAAAAATCTTTAAAAAAATGTTAAAGACCGCCTCTGTGAAGTGAGGCGTCCGCCTCGCCTCTGAGGCGTTTTCAAGCTCATCCGCCTCCCCGCCGCCTCAACGCCTTAACTACACTAGATGATCGTATCTCCTTCGTACACATCGAATAAAAGTGGTTTCTCCCAATCAACATGGGTCACCTCTTCTTTAGATGAAATCTAAAAAGATCTTATCTCTTCGTCTAGTCTCACGACGTAATTCTTTACAGTTAGCTTCAATTCTCGATGTTGAACCAAGACAACAACAATCTATGTCCAGATGTCCGCAAGGGCTTGTTCAAAGTTATCTGACCTTGTAGCAGTGATTCTTCGTGACATCTTTTTAAATCTTACCACTCTAATACCAAAATTTGATGGGTTTAGTGGAAGCATATATACTAAATCATCGATTGACAAAGTTTTCACACCATATTATTTCTCAAAACTAAATTTATTACAAATTATTCATCATGCATATTCTATCAAAATAAAACACTAAATCTAATCTAATTGGACTTCTAATTCCTACGTGAGCTTATAATGGATCTGCCAAATTGAAAAACAAATAACAATTACTCATATTACCTCAGGATTTTTTTAAGAGAAGGAGATATTAGCATTCTTGGATTTGGCATAGTTGAATTCTTGCATTATTTGAATTAGGTCTACCAAGACCGTCATACGCACATAGGGAGAGTGGTGGCCTGGGCTATGCTTTTGAATTGCAGCGAGAATTAAGGAATCAAATTTGGAGACTAAGGTTTCTCAGCATTTTCATTTTGATACGTGTTGTCCCTTAAATGGCATATGGGGTGCCTTACTCCCTGTTGATTCCCTAATATATATTTTTCATTGTTTGGTTTCGTAGTGTTCGATTAGGTTTCGGGTTTGCTTTCTTTTGTTCCAAGCAACACTATTATTATAAATGAGGGCCTGCTATTATTATAATAAGGGACTGTACGTTGTACTCATCAGATTTGAAGTCAGTGAATGAGAATAACAAAGAGGTTTATTTCTTCAAATGTTTTTTTTTTTTGCACAAAAAGTTTATTTCTTCATTGTGAGTTAGAGATTTAGGGTTTCTTTGGTAAACCCTTGTATGTATTCAGTCATTTGTTTATTGCTTCAGCAAACTATTTCTTATCACATTCTTTGAAAAATTGGACACATTTCGATATGCTATAGATGGTGCATCAACTGGTGTCACACAAAGCTTATTTGTTTCAATAGTTGTTTTAGTTAAAATATAATTGAGAAAGCTTTTGGCACTCTCTGAGAGTTTGTTGTTAAGGTAGCTTGAGTATGCATTATACCTCCAATTCCCTTGTTCCAAAAATTATGTTTCTACCGTATCATTGCAAGGTGTGTATGGCTCCTTATCATCTTGTTTTATTACTTGCCTTCTCTTGTCCCATCCAAGGTGTGTATGGCTCCTTATCATCTTGTTTTATTACTTGTCTTCTCTTGTCCCATCCCCATGTGATGGTACTGTGTGGCCTTGTGGTTTCTTGAATGCTTTAAGGATTGCATCAAAAGTTTACATTTGCTCATGGTCAATTTAGAAAAAATAGTGTTGTCCGGGATCAATGATCTCCAATACTTCCCCAATGACCGAGTGACCCCAAAGATTTGTTGATGATCTTTGGAACTTTGGATCATCCAACTATGATCCTTCATGACAATAATTATAAGAAATCGAAATCAATGGTCCATTTGTTTGAGTTATCTATAAGTTTTGAAAAGTATTGCAGAGGCTAGAATGCCATTCATCAACTAGGATACATGAACTTTAGATGTTGTGAATACATCACTGATTTGATTAATCGCTTCCTGTACTTTAAGGTTACGATTTGTCAAAACATCATTCGAGCTTGATTATATCGATCAATTGGTGAGTAATCAGGCTAGTTGTCAATTATTTGCCAACAGAATTGGAGAGTAACTCACTATTAGAAAAATATAGTTTGGATGTAAGTTTTCCTTTGGTGTCTCTGAAAAAACTAGGAAGAAAAGCAAAAGAAAGAAACGAACAAAAAGAAGTTATTTATTTATATATTTGTTTCATTGTTGTTTGTTTTTCTTTATGGTACTTATTAGTTTTTCTCACAAGTTGTCGTGGATCTTTGGTTAATTTTGTTATTATTTGTTGTAGGTTAACTTGTGACATTAGTTTGTATGTTGATCTTTATTATTTTGTTAGTACACATGTTAGCTATAGTAGAATGCGAAAAATACATTAGGGGATTAATGAATCTACACTATAAATTAAAATATATTGGGGGATGAATGAAATCTACGCTACAAATTAAAATAAATTTAGTCAAAAGATAAATAAAATTAAATAAACCTAAATAACCTCCATTGGAATTTCTTCATGTGTTAAAAACCAAATACAACCAATGGCCTATAGGCCTTATTTATACTAAAACTAACCCTAGATTCTATTGGTGCTCTAATCTCCATTTATTCCAATGGACTTACTTAGGCCCAACCTAACTACTACTATTAATTAAATAAAATAAATTAAATTGTAGATTACATCATCCTCCCAGAGATGAAGAGGTTCGTCCTCTAGCTCAAAGTCTTAGAAGTCAAACAAATGCAAACATCCAGTTATAGAACACAAAGCGAAGTGCACATGAAGTAGGCGACTGCAAAACTTGCCATGATACACACTTGCCCAACCTAAAACAACCACATCAGTCATCCAACATTTGTCAAAATAGGCCAAATACCGTCCACGAAATCTGGCTTGGTAACAACTCAATGGACCCAAATAAGGAATATGGTCCAATTATCAACAATTTGCTCAAGCTTTTGGACACACAGCTTCTCATTTTTTGTCTCCACAAAAGACTACCAGTATGGATCAATATAGACATCGTTACTCACTGTGTCTACTTGTCTCTATAGGAGCATCCTCTACTTGTCCAAAAATAGGTGTTTATCAAAGATTGCTTTCAACTTTTGGTATTTCTCGTCTGCCCTTGCATCTTCTTGCTTTCTCATTTGCTGGTACCTCTCTTCCGCCCATGCTTTGTTTCGCTGTCTAGGTTGGGAGTAAGAGGACACATAGGTGGCTTGTGGTGTAGCATAGGAAAATTGGGGACAATAACTATGATGCCATGGGGTTTGGGTATGGATTTGGGCTTAGACTATATTGACATTGGTATGGAGTTGGGGAATAATATAATTACAACTAATAATAATATGGGTGACTCGTCCCTTTTTTTAGCTAGGGTGCTCTCATAATATTTGGGGTGTAAATAATCTGTTAGGAGAAGGATTGCTTAATAAAATTAGTCAGGGACCTAAGTGAAATAGAATTGAGGGACATGTTTGAAAAATATGAAAAAATTGTCTTCTTATCCACATGATTAAAACAACGCAGGGCTTGAAGCGGAGTATCTTGTGATTGTGGTAGTGAGATGTGTGCTGGTCGGCTACGGGGTGGGTTGGATCAGGTGGCAGTGTTGATGGATGCAGTGACGGTGACATTGCTTGCGGGTGGAAGGGGAGGTGATCGAATTTGTAGGGGGTTTGTAGATTGGTCTGGTTGGATCTGTTTAGGTGATGATGGCAACCTGGACGGTGACAACGATGGGACTGAGCCTGGATGAAGGTCCGATGACAACTCTGAGCCTAGGAGGGACGACAGCTCTGATGAGGCTGTTTTAATGTGGTGTCTGTCGACGAATGTCCGATGACAAGCTTAGATTCAATCTTTGATTTCTTCTATCTTGTTTTTACGTTTCTTCCAATCTTTTTCAAACCAGCAAATGTGTTGAATTGTTCATCTCAGTTACATGCAAACCAAATGAACATTATTGGATTCGCTATAATATCAGATAATGAGATCTACACTATAAAGTAAAATAAATTTAAACAAAAGATAAATAAAATTAAATAATCCTAAATAATCTCTATTGGAGTTTCTTCATTCACCAAAACCCAAATACAAGCAATGGCCTATAGGCCCTATTTATACTAAAACTAACCCTAGATTCTATTGGAGCTCTAATCTCCAGTTATTCTAATTGACTTACTTAGGCCCAAACCAACGACTACTATTAATTAAATAAAATTTAAATCCTAGACTACATTAGTGATAATTGGCTGATCAATTCTGATTAATCTTTTTAACGATTAGTCCTAAGAAATCTCATATCTCTCCGAGACTGATTAACGATTTAACTTAAATCATGGCTTAGATCCACATCCATCTCAATTTTTCCCAAATCCCAACCGACTCGTAGGGACTATATAATGCCACACCAAAAGCCATGCCATAAAGACTGTAATCTAAGCACTCTGTAATGAAATTTTGAATAACATCACTACAATTATGAAGGAAACTCCAAATACAAGGATTGTGATTTTGTGAAATTATAAGAAATTTCGGCGAAATTTTCGTTTTATTGAAATTACGAAAAGAAAAAGAGCGAAAGAAAACTTTCAAGGTTTTTTCGTAAATTTCTTTTTTTTTCTTAAAAATACAAAAATCAATTACTGAAAATTACATTTTTTGAGGATATTTTTGAAAAATTTTGGGTTTTTTTCGTAAATTTCAATTTTTTTCTTTCTAATTATCATTTATTCTAATTATTTATTGCTTTGGAAACCACCCCCTAATTTTCTAATTATCACTTCTACTTATATATTGATTTTTTAAACTACCCCTTGATTTTCTAATTTTAGGTATTTTGGTTTCATTTAATGTTTTTAATACATTTATTTACTTGCATATTATTTTTTTCTCATATTTAATATACCCTCGAAATTCAAATATATTTCATGTATCCTCGAAATTTTTACGTTTTTTCTTTACACCGAAATATTTCTTAAAATCAGGAGACCGAAATTAAATCGAAATACGAAATCACAATCCTTGTCCAAATGTACCTCTTAAGAAGTTGTTCCTGATCAAATTCAGAATTCTGATGGCTGTCCATTGGAATGGTTTTCACTCCTAATATTTCTCTTCCCTGGTTTGTTTTTCTAGCAATTAACAGACTTGTTAGTGAACCTTTAGAGCTTTTTTCCAAGTGTAATATAGGTTCATAGATATTATTTTCAGAATCTTGGTGCTCAGATGTAGAGTTCTAATGTAAAACTGCATGTGAACTTCATTTTGTGAATTCATAAATTGGCATGTCTTGCAGAGTTTGCCATAATTATGGTTAAGTTTGAAATCTGATATTCGTTATCTCATATGCTCTAATATCGAGTGCTTGTACAAGTTCCTCGGATAAGAGAAAAGCTAGTTCCTCAAGAAACTTTAATCAGGAGGGGTCCTATCTGAGAATGATATTTGGAGCCATAATTTGTATTCAAGGAGTCCTATATGGTTGCCTTGATTTGTAGATTGTATTAACGTACTTATTTCCTGCACAGGCAATAAAGGATGCTCCTGGATGCATGCAGCCTCTTATTTCTCGAGTTTTGCCTTCTATTAGTCCTATACTAGAAAAAGTAAGCTTCATGAGAGTTTTCCAAGAACAAAGTATACTTCAATTTTCTTCCGGCCTCAGTTATTTATGTACTTTTTTCATTAAATTTATTTTAATGAAATTTCAGCCTGAGCAGCAGTCTGATGGAGTAGTTGCTGGCTCATTGGATCTTTTGACTATGCTCTTGAAGGCACGTTATTAAGGGGAAGCGAAAATGATGATTCTCATTTGTTTTTGAAGATCGGGCTTTCGCCATTTTATATTTATCAAGTTTAGGAATCTACTAATGGTGGTCTGACACATTATCGCAGAATGCTCCTATTGGTGTGGTGAAAGTGGTATATGATGTGTGTTTCATTCCTGTGATAAAAATTATCCTCCAAAGCAATGATCATGGTGAGATGCAGGTACAGTACTTATACGACATAGCTCATTTGTCTTCTGTTTGATAGATCATTATTTGTGCAACTATTATGCCAATTTGACTAATATATTACTTCGGCGTTATTTTCTTATGGTAAACCAGAATGCAACTGAATGTTTGAGTACTTTTGTATGTGGTGGCAAACAAGAAATGCTCACTTGGGGCAGTGATCCGGGGTTTACAATGAGAAGTCTTCTTGATGCAGCTTCCAGGTACTTTCTAATTGTGAATTATTTTTATTGACCTTCCATTTATGAAGAGTTTTCACGTCATTATCAGTGGAGATGAATAAGTTTTCCTTCCCTTCCTGCATGAGTACACATCCCAATCCTTGGTGTGATGCATTAGTATAAACTGTAAGACACATATGGCATGCCACTCTTTGGAATAGTTAGCATGGGTGCTGAGGTCACCTGTTTTTAGTTCCTCAAATGCTCGCTCACATTTTCTGTTCCATATAAGGTACCCCTTCTTGGAGAGATGCATTAGTGAAGCAATACGATAAAAACCTTTAATAATCTCCTGTAGTTATCCTACCATACCGAGAAAACTCCGAATTTCAGAAACAGATGTTGGACGTTTGCAACTAAGGGCAATTCAACTTTTGAAGGATCAGTTGACACTTTTTTGTCGGAAACATGTCCCAGAAACTTGACTTCTTGAAGACAAATTCACACTTGTCAAAATTTGCATATAACTGGTGATCTCAGAGGGTTTGAAGTGAAACACTCAAATGGTTCACATGCTCTTCTCAGGTTCCAGAGCAGATCAGAATATCATCAATAAATACCATGACAAACTGATCTAGATAGGCTCCAAAAAACCCTATTCATAAGCATTGGTCAAACCAAACGGCGTCACCAGAAACTCATTAGTCCTGTATCTAATTTGAAAGGCTGTCTTGTGGCATTTGTGTCTCTAACCGAGAACTGATGGTATCCTGAACAATCAATATTCAAAAACCATTGAACTCGGCAAGGGCACTTGTTCCAAATTGTCACTTTATTTTGCTCTCTATAGTCAATGCACATCCGAGGAGACCCATTCTTTTTCTTGACAAAGAGCACTAGAGCACCCCAAGTTGAGGGAATAAGTATATGTTTTTGAAGATCATGGATCTGCATGTACAATTCCTTAACTTCGGTTTGTGCCATACGATTACGATATGGAGCTTTAGATTTTGGTACAATACCAGGAACTATATAGTACGAAAGTCTATTTCTTTCACTGGGGGAAGCTAGGGATTTACTTGAAAAAAAACACAAATTCAGCCACAATATGTGTAGATTCCAACTTTTGCTTATCTTTTTGGTCCATGACTTCAATATAAAATGTAGGCTTCTGCCAAATGATTTCCTTGTGCAACCACTATCAATTACTATCATGGTCCTGGACAAGTGAAATCTGACAATTTTTGCATAATGGTCGAGGCTAGCACGACTCGAGGATAACCAATCATTTCCCAACATTATATCAAAGTCCGATATCTCGGTGACAATTAAATCAACCAAGAACTTCACATCACTGATAGTTACATGACACCACCTACAAACCTTGTATCCAAGGTTGTAGACATCCCAATGGGTGAAGAGACTGACAACGGACCATTATTTTCTTTACCGAGAACTGTGTGCTTGTCACAAAACTTGATGAAACAAAGGAGTGTGATGCACCCGAGTCAAAATTTACTTAGCGGGTTTTGAATGTATGTTTTGAATGTACCATGACGATATTGGTGGTTAGATAACAAGGATGTCATGTCACAATCTATTAATAATTTCATATTTTTGTAATAAACAACACACCATGTCACACAAATAAAGAAAACATATCATCATCATCAACGGCCATTCCCGATATTTTCGGGGTCGGCGACATGGATTTTGGTTCTCCAAGCAATGCGATCTCCCCACAGATCCTCGCCTAATCCAAGCTCAATGATATCTTCATTCACCGCCTTCATCCAAATTTTAAACGCTCGTCCCCTTCGTCTACAACCTCCATTAACTTGCCAATCTAGACATTTTCTAATTGGCGCCGTGCTTGGTCTCCTCCGCACATGACCAAACCAAGTTAAACGTCTTTCTCTAATTTTGTCCTCTATGAGTGCTTCAACTAAGTATCTTCTAATTCTTTAATTTCTAATTTTATCCTTACGAGTTTTACCACACATCCACCTTAACATATGCATTTCTGCTACTGCCATCCTATGCGAATGTTGTCCCGTAGTAGCTCAACATTCTTAACCGTATAGCATGGCTGGTCGAATAATTGTCTTATAGCATTTCCCTTTTAGCCTTACAGGCATCCTTCTATCGCATAATACTCCTGACGTCATTATCCATTTCAACCAACCAGTTTTAATCCTATGGTCTACATCTTCTCCAATAGCCCACTCTTTTGAATTATAGATCCTAGATATCAAAAAGCCTCAACACTCTGGGACCTCGATACCTTCGATCTCAATTGCATTACTTCTCCCTCGTGGTTCACAACCAAAGTTGCACATTAGATATTCCGTCTTTGAATGGCTAATTCTAAAACCTTTACTCTCTAAAGCCTCTCGCCATCTATCTAATTTCTGACCTAAACCTGCACTAGTCTCATCAATTAAGACAATATCATCTGCAAATAACATGTATCAAGGTACATCTTCTTGCAGATGTCTCGTCAACTCATCCATGACCAAAGCAAAGAGATATGGACTTAACGCCGACCCTTGATGTAATCCTACTGACACTGGAAATTCACTGAACACCCCACCTACTGCGCGAATACTTGTTACAGCCCCTTCATACATATCCTTAACAAGGATGCACAGACTCGGACTCGGACACGGATACGACACGGCGACTCGGCAATTTTCAAAAAATAGGACTCGGCGACACGGTCAAACTTAATTTTTAATATATATTTTTTGTAACTCATAAGAACATAAAATCATAAATAAATTAATAATACTATTAAACAATCCAAACATATCAATAATACATTCAAATTCATTCATTCAAATTTACAAATGCATCATAAAGTCGAGCTCAACTGCTCAAGTCATACTCATAAAGCATAAACAATATAATTTCATTAACTTGATAATGTAAATAAAATGTAAATTGATAATTTTAAAAACTCACCAGCGAGGCGGCTACATCTCTTCTTCTTCATTAACTATTGGATCAATTGTCACATTTTCTTCATCCAACAGTCCAGCCTCTAGCTCAGGTGCATCAAGTGAAAGACTGGCAATCTCAAGCACTCCAGTAGTATCCAAATCCAACGAATCAATAGTATCTCCTGCGACATCCCACATCCTTGTCTCACCTTCTTTGTACTCTTGTTTTCTTCTTGACAAAAGACGAAGGTTGGAATGCACATACACTAAATCTTCAGCTCGTTGTGGGGTCAATTTGTTCCTTTTTAATGAATGGATGTTGTTATATGTGCTCCAATTCCTCTCACAACATGAGGAAGAACAAGGTTGCCCAAGTAACTTCAAAGCAATATTCAAGAGTAATGATGCACAAGTACCATGAGAAACCCACCACACATTAGGTTCTAGGTATGCTCTATTCTGTAGAGCATCACCTTCTGCAAACTGTCCAGTACCCGTTGAAAACCTTGCATACTCTGTAATAACCACTCTTCTGTTTTCAATTAGAGGAAAGTATCTCTTGAAACACTTATCTCTTTCGAAAGTATCTCAGGATCTCTGTGTGGTGCAATACGATTAGGATCCTCTTGCAGCCATTCTCTGCTATAATACCTATATATAAGTAATGTCAATCACAAATTAATATATAAACATTAAGTGCATAACTCATGAATTTTAGTATTCTAGTCAAGACTCAAGAATAAGTAGAATAAAAAGTTAAAAACAATGTAATTATTTACCTTGGATTCAAGGAATGTGCTAAGCAATGCAGTGGTGTGTTGTTTTTCTCACATCGATCTACCAATATCTGATGCACCACTGAAAAAAACTCCGACTCCTCACTAGTATTTTCCTTTCCTTCATGACGGTAAATAACTTGTTTCACTTTCTCAATCATAACAACCCACATCTCATACACCAAGTGAAGACAAGACTTATCTGTATCAGCCCTCCGCAACATTGAATAAATAGGCTCTGTGAAACGAAGCACATAGTCCACTTTGTCCCACCACAAGTCATCCAATAGTTTTCCTTTCACAATCCGTGCTTTCTCAACATCATCTTCCTTATAGGAATCCCACTTATCTCCAATCACCATACTTTGGATGCTACTTTTAATGTCTTTCAACCTCTTGAGCATAATTATGCTTGAAGCAAAGCGTGTCTCTGCTATGGAAAACAACTTTAATCTCGAATGCTCATTAAACATATGCAACCTCATGGAATGGTTCATGATAAAGTTCTTGATCATCACCCCATCCCCAACAACATCAATAATCCAACTACACAAACTGTAGACCTTTTCATTTGCAGGCGTGTTCTTTGGAGCGCATATGTTCTTCAAGGCAAGGTTGAGAGTGTGGACTACACAAGGTGTCCAAAAAACCTCAAGATACTGGCTCTCAACAAGTACACCTGCAGCCTTACAAACTGGAGCATTGTCGGTTATAACTTGAACCACATTACTTGGCCCAACCTCACGTACAACTTCCTTGATCAAATTAGCAATGAAGAACTTGTCTTTGTATTCCCCTTCACAGTTCACAGCCTTCAAAAACATTGGACCACCCTCATTAATCACTATGAAATTAATGAGAGGCCTCCTTTGAGAATCATCCCACCCATCACAAACAATTGTTGCCCCTTTAGTAACCCATGTGAACTTTGTTGCCTCCAACAACCTCTCAATGTTGCCCCTTTCATTTGAAGCAATGTCGTCCTCAATGCATTATACCCAGGGATCTTGTAACCACTAATGGACTTTGTTTTATTCGTTGCAAAGGTGAAAGCCTCCTGAAAATACGGATTCCTTGCAAGGTTGAATGACAATGCAGCTGAGTAGAACGCCCTTGCAATCAAAGCATCCAACTCTTGTCGCTCACTCATATTGAAAGCATTTGCAATAGGATTATTAGTGGCTCTCTTCTTCCTTTGTTCATTGTATGGAACTGAAGGGCCAACCCCCCCACTACTTGAATCAGGGTGCGGGTGACTACTTGATCCCACTGAAGGAGGTAAAGGAACACTTCGCACCCTTGAACTTTCTGCTCTCAATGCAGCTTCATCAACAAATTGTCGCACCTCTCTAAGTTGTATGGGGGAGATTTTGGTACAAATAGCTATCCCACGGCCACTTATCTTCAACAAGTGGTCCTTCAATCTAGTAAGAGAGCCCGTATACTCTTTCTGACAAAAGTTACACCTCCATCTAAGGTTTCCCCCACCTTCATTTCTTCTTAATATTGTCACATGCTTCCAAAGATCATCTCCAGTTACTTGGCCTAAAACCAGTTTTAATTTCTTATTTAGTTTTCAGCCAATAGGTGCAAGCTCAATATGGGGTATTTGAAGTATTTCATGCATGCTTTCATATATATGCAGAGAAAGAAAAGAAAAAACACAGCAAAAAAGGAATCGCAGGAAAAAAAAGGAAACGAAATACAAAATCGCAAGATCAGGAAATCGCAGGAAAAAAAAACGAAATCGAATCGATCGATCTCAGAAATCAATCTCAGGAAGATCGATCGATCGATCGATAAAATCACAGGAATGAGGAAACAATAACAGTCTTAACAGAGAATAGCAGGGAAAAAAAACAAAACAAAAGAAATCTAATCGATCGATCGATCTCAGAAATCAATCTCAGGAAGATCGATCGATCGATGAAATCACAGGAATGCGGAAACAATAATAGTCTTAACAGAGAATCATCATCATCATCAAAGCCCATTCCCGAGATTTTCGAGGGCCGGCTACATGGATTTTGGTTCTCCAAGCAATGCGATCTTCCCACATTTCCTCGTCTAATCCAAGCTCAATGATATCTTCATTTACCGTCTTCATCCAAGTTTTCAACGGTCGTCCCCTCCGTCTACACCCTCCATTAACTTGCCAATCTAAACATTTTCTAATTGGCGCCGTGCTTGGTCTCCTCCGCACATGACCAAACTAAGTTAAACGTCTTTCTCTAATTTTGTCCTCTATGTGCTCTACACCTAAGTATCTCCTAATTCTTTCATTTCTAATTTTTTCCTTACGAGTTTTACCACACATCCACCTTAACATACGCATTTCTGCTACTGCCATCCTATGCGTATGTTGTCCCATAGTAGCCCAACATTCTAAACCGTATAGCATGGCTGGTCGAACAATTGTCTTATAGCATTTCCCTTTTAGCCTTAGAGGCATCCTTCTATTGCATAATACTCCTGACGCCATTCTCCATTTCAACCAACCAGCTTTAATCCTATGGTCTACATCTTCTCCAATAGTCCCATTCTTTTGAATTATAGATCCTAGATATCGAAAAGCCTCACTCTGGGACCTCTATACCTTCGATCTCAATTGCATTACTTCTCCCTCGTGGTTCACTACCAAAGTTGCACACTAGATACTCCGTCTTCGAACGACTAATTCTAAAACCTTTACTCTCTAAAGCCTCCCGCCACCTATCTAATTTCTGACCTAAACCTGCACGAGTCTCATCAATTAAGACAATATCATCTGCAAATAACATGGACCAAGGTACATCTTCTTGCAAAGTCTTGTCAACTCATCCATGACCAAAGCAAAGAGATATGGACTTAACGCCGACCCTTAATGTAATCCTACTGACATTGGAAATTCACTAAACATCTCACCTACTGCGCGAACACTTGTTACAGCCCCTTCGTACATATCCTTAATGATATCGACATAACATTGAGACACTTTCTTCCTTTCAAGCACCCACCAAATTAACTCCTTGGGGACCCTATCATATGCTTTCTCCAGATCAATAAAAATCATGTGCAAACTCTTACGTGCCTCTCGATATTTTTCTATAGTTTGCCTAAGCAGGAAGATGGCCTCCGTAGTAGACCTACCCGGCATAAATCCAAATTGATTTTCTGAAACCGTAGTTAAACTCCTAAGTCTTCGTTCTATAACCCTCTCCCAAAGTTTCATCGTATGACTCATAAGCTTTATCCCTCTATAGTTCGAGCAATTCTGGATATCCCCTTTGTTCTTATAAATTGGTACCACAATGCTATGCCTCCATGAATCTGGCATTTTTCTAGTTTCCAAAATCCTATTAAAGAGCTTAGTTAGCCATTGAATCCCAACGTCTCCCAGATATTTCCATGCTTCAATTGGTATATCATCCGGTCCAACGACCTTCCCTGTCTTCATTCTTTTTAAAGCTTCTCTCACTTATGTGGCACTAACTCTGCGATGGAACACGCGATCTATCCCTTTTTGTGAAGCATACCCCTCCAAGTTTAACTCCCCTACATGTGTTCCATTGAGTAGGTTCCAAAAGTAGTCATTCCATCTATCTAAAATAGCTTTATCCTGCATTAAAACTCTTTCATCCTCATGCTTAACACATTTAACATGACTCAAGTCCCTAGTTTTTCGTTCTCTAGATTTAGCTATCTTGAAAATATTCTTCTCCCCTTCCTTTGTACCTAGCCTATTATAAAGATCATCATATGCTCTCTTCTTAGCTTCCCCTACTGCTTACTACTCAACTTCTTAGCTTGCTTATAAAGCTCATAAGACTCTAGGCATCTATCTTTTTGCCACTCCTTAAAGCATATTTTCTTTTCCGCAATGGTTTGTTGCACATTAGCGTTCCATCACCATGTCTCCTTACCATATAAACCTCCTCTTTTGGCCTCTCCTAACTCTTCCTTCGCACATCTTCTTATTTGGTTTGCCAAATGTTCAAAAAGATCCGCGCTACTAATCCTATCCTTTGGTTCTAGATTCTCCCAACCCTCTGAAAATAACTGGCCACCCAAAATCTTATTTCTAAATTTTTTTCTCACATCTCCTTGTAAGGTCCACCACTTAATTCTCGGTCTAACCTGTTCTATAGCAATACGACCCCTACTCTTAAGACAAAAATCGAGAACTAACAGCCTATGTTGGTTTGTCAGACACTCCCCTGGTATAACCTTACAATTTTTACACCTACCTAAGTCTTGTCTCCTAACAAGAAAATAATCAATGACTTCTATTGCGCCCACTCGCAAAGGTCACCAAGTGATCTTCCTTCTTATAAAAAGTATTTACGATCCCAAAATCCTGAGCTAAAGCAAAATCTATAATATTAATCCCCGTAGTGTTTCGATCCCCAAATCCTTGACCTCCATGTACCTTCTCATACCCAACTCTATCCTTACCGACATGGCCATTCAAATCCCCGCCTAGGAAAACCCTATCGGAAGAGGGAATTCCAAGAACTAACTCCTCTAAAGAGTTCCAAAAATCCTTCTTAGTCTCCTCGTCCAAACCCACTTGGGGTGCATACGCACTAATAACATGCACTATCTCTAGTTCTAAAGCTAATTTAATACTTATGATTCTATCCCCAAACCTCCTAACGTCGACTACTGCATCTTTAAAAACTTTATCTACCACTATTCCCACCCCGTTCCTAGTTTCATCTTTACCAGAATAGAAGAGTTTGAATCCTCCTAAATCTTTAGCCTTGTTCCCCTTCCATTTTATCTTTTGAAGACAAACTATGTTTAATTTCCTCCAACGCAGGGCATCCACCAAGTCTATTGTCTTACCCGTCAAGGTTTCCTATGTTCCAAGAGGCTAATCTAATCATTCTATCTCTAGCTCTAACCTGGACTAGCTTCTTTACTCGCCCCCGTCCAGAATGGTGCGAGAACCCTTGCCTATTTTACACTACAGTCGGGCACCGCTGCAGCGCGCCTTGCTCATTTGTCACTACACCCGAGCGTAGCTGCAGCGCATCGCTTATAGCGGGGGGGGGGGGGGGGGGACGCCCTATCATTCTGCATTAATATTTTTGAACCAAATTCCATAAAAAATGATGTGATGGGTTTTTTACGGTTGGCTATCACAAGCCTAACACCAACCCTCCTTTATCCGGGCTTGAAATAAAGAAAACATAAAATAAAATAATTACCTTCTAACTTGCTCAATTGATGGTATCATCCTCCTGCATCCACGTGTGGTTTGGTGCTTGTGGAGGTGGTATATATCCTTGTCGAACCACCACGGGTACTAGGGCTTTATCTTCTCGGGGACCAATGGCGAAAATTCTGCCTCGGCTGGTTTGTATCTACAATGGTCGTTGTTGGCCCTGTAGTGGTAGAAACGCTTGGTCTCTCTTGGGGCAATCCATTTTACAATGGCCACGCTCTTGGTAGATGTGGCATATTCAGCCAAAGTGTTTGGCATCCTGTCTTATGTTGTTTGTTAGGATCATTGGGGTAGTATCACCAATGAGATTGAGTTGGGTGAACTTCCTGGTCTCTAGCCTTTTTCTTTTCTACATTGTTCGATTTGACCTCAGCCTTCCCATTATTTCGGTTTTACTTATGTCTCACATGATCTTGCTCGATGGTCCAAGATAGGAATCATAAGTAGAGAGGAGATAACCATCTTAATTAATATGAATGTAGTCGATGAGACTAGGGGCGGAGCCAGAAACTACGTTAGGGTGGGGCACTAACATTATTTGTATGTAATTTTTTCATTTACACTAAATTTTTTTTATTGTCTTTACGTAAATCCTTGAGAAACCATTCCACAATGGGAAACAAAATATATATAGACCAAAATAAGACTCCTAAAAAAAATTCAAACCCTACACTAAACATAAATTGCCTTAAATCCTAATCTAAGACATAGTAATTTCTTAAACTATTAAACTTGCAAAACAAGCAAACCTTCTCAATATTAAACTTATGTTTTCTAAAATAAAATATTCTAATTATTGTTAACAATCTTAAAAAAACTCGACTCCGGACGAGTTGGATGCTTCGTTGGACGAACTTAGGTTTGTTTCTCCAAACAAGACGTTTGTATGGTGGCACGTCAACATTAGATCCTTTTTTGAGATTGAAAACTTGTGGTGAAGGCATGTGAAATAACAATTGACTATTTAGCATGAAAACTTTTAAACCATTAGACATGTGATATGTTGATTCCAAGCACTATAAAATGCACGAACACAATATTGCCGAGTAGTACCTAGGATCAAGTCACAAGCATGAAGCATCCAAATTGCTAACATAACATAAGATGTAGTCTTTAAACCCATTGAAGCTAACCCCCACATTAAAGATTTTTTTGTCAAATTCTCATAACTTCCCACTTTAAAAGTATGCAACTTCTTTGGAGGACAGTGAGTTGTTGGATAAAGACACATTATATGTCCCAAAATCAAGTTCACATTACTTCCATTATCAAATATAACACGAGCCTTGCGAGTCATGGCAAGTAATGGATTAAACTAAGTTCTAGATTGCCGAAATATTTTTTTCATTTATCAAATCTGTTTGTATATTTTCATGAACATGATCCAACAAACTTTCTTTTCTTTTCTATTGTGTCATCAACTAGCACCTCAATATTAGAAATTTTTGTATTAAAAATCTACATATTAGAAGTCCAGACTTTTTTATACTTTGGACAATTAGTTTGAAGATGACCTCCTTGCCCACAAGTAAAATATTTCTTTGGAGCATTTTCAAAAGTATATTTGGAAAGATTAGAACCTAAACGAACACCTTTAGAAAATTGTGACGATCTATAATCTTGGACCGAAATAATTCCATCTTCTCAATGAAGGGCATATTCAAAGGAGGATGTAAAATGTGAACTCCAGGTTTGATGTCAGGACGTAAATCAGAAATAAACATCCGCGTCAGGTGAACATCGAGGATTGGAGGATTTACCATATTTGAGATTTGCTCGAATTCATTCGTGTACTCACGCACATTTCCAGTTTGTGAAAGCTTAGATAAGGCACCACCCGGATCGAGATGTTTTCAATCACCAAATGTTATGCACATGCGTCGAGAAAATTCAGGCCACTCACCTGTTGAAGTGCAATCCAGTTAGCATAACCTTTTGATCATTAGGAATTCCATAATTGGATATTGTTCAGCGCGATCTAACCAACCTTTTGGATCGGTACCCTCAAATCTTGAAAAATCAATTTTGATAGTTTTTCCTTGAAAAAGTGGATTGTTTTGCCTTGCAATTTTGATAGTTCTTCCTTGAAAAAGCGGATTGTTTCACCCGGGTGGTTCATGGTGAGGAATACGTTGTCATTGTGCACCTAATGGCATTCCAAGATATGCTTGAGGAGGATGAAGATTAATAAGTTGCATAATAATACGTTCCAAGGCAGCGGTGATGGTATTCAACTTTTATATCTTCAATGTTTTTTCAACTATGCCAACCAATTCTTGAAATTCTTCGTTCTTCACCAAGATGATTTTCTTTTTGTTTTTTCAAACTAACTTGTAAACACAAGCCACGATAAAGATGAAAACAACAACGATGATTTGTTGATAAAGAAATCTTCGACAACAATGACGAAAATTTAATGAAAGCAATGGCAAAGGCAATCAGGATGCGCATACGATCTCTGATACCATTTGAAAATCCACCTTTATTCAACTCCAAAACAATTCATTACAACTAGGATCTATTTATAGATCAAAATAAGAGACCTAAAACAAAAATTAAACCTACTCAAAAATAGAAATTGCCTAAATTCTAACCTAAGACAAATAGTAATTCTTAAATTATTAAACTTGCAAAATAAGCGAACCTTCCTAAAAATATAAATTTTTTATTTTCTAAAATGAAATATTCCAATTATTATAACTCTCTTGCATCAGGGAGAAAAATAGAGATCGGGAGAGGGAGATAGCAAAATAGAGAGATAGGGTGGTGAGGTGGGGTGGTGGTCATTACAGTGTTGGTTTCTTGCAGAGGTGAGATGGGGGAGGTCGTTCAGGGACAGGCAGTTTGGGTTTTCTATTTTTATGTTTTTTTAGCTCACCATTTTTATCAGAATCAGGATTCGTATTAGTATCTCTAGGTGCCTACATAGAGAGATGACTTTTTTTTAATCAGGACCTTCATTTTCTCGCGGGTAATTATGTCACTCACAAAATCCTTAGGCTGTCAACTAGGATTGATTGTGACTTCTAGGGGGTGACGCTAATTTGTGATATATAGGGGGTCATCGCTAATTTCTTATTTATAAGAGGGGTATAACTAATTAACCCAACTAAAAATTGTCATAATTGTTTTTGGTAAACTTTAATATCATTCAATCATTGAAATGCATTTTTGAAAATCTTTTAATGAAAATAAAAATTAATATAAATTTTTTGAATTTTGAAATATGTATTTTATTATTAGAAAAACATTTCATGTTTTGCACTTGTATTTATTTTCAATATATTTTAAGAGTATTTTCACTATTTTTCCAAACAAAAACCCCTTAACTTCATTTGTTCGGAGGTGAGAATTTAGGGAGAATCTTCTACTGCAGTTTGAAATATCATGGTTAAGTAGGGAGAAAAAACTACATGGAGAGATGTAGGTATGGTTAATAGAACTCATGGATCTACGATTTAGCAAAAGCATCATCTCTACTATATAAAGAGGCTAGGCCTCATGAATAGTGGAGTTCTAAAGGCTTCATGTTGAAGGAAATAACCAAAATACATTTGTCAATTAGTTAAATATTGCTTAATAGTTAGGATATAAAGTGAATAGTTAGGGGGATAAAACTAGTCTCAGTGGAATAATAAAACAAAAAACTCTTTTAGCCAAGCCATTTAAGCTATGACACTTAGCCAAGCCAATTAAGCCATGAAGGCTTATTGGCTCAATTAATTTACAAAATTTCCATTTTGTTGATATTATCATTTTCTAATTTATTTTGTTTTTATTCTAAAAGATTACATATATATATATTTTTTTATTTTTAACATATTTAAAGAGAAAATCCAATATAAATGGAACTTATTTTTTCTAAATATTAGATGTTTTTCATTTAAATTTTATTTGTATTATTCAATATTGTAAGTAAGTTTAGATTGTATTTTATTGTTTCATATAAATCATTTTTATATGTATATAGTATATTCTTTTGATATCATGTATTTATTTTTTATTATTATTATTATTATTATTATTATTATTATTATTATTATTATTATTATTATTATTATTAAAGAATGTATGTAAGTTTACTTTGTATTTTTCTTATTGTGTCAATGTTTATTTAAGATTTAAACAAAAAATGTGAAAAAATTAAAAATTTAGGTAACTGAATCTCATCCAAATGCACTGTAAAAAAATTTCATAATTAACCTAATTATTTTCCATTAAACTGTTATGTACGCACGCATGCGTGATGGCTACTGTAAAAAATGGAAGAGTCGTGTGTTGAATTAGTGTGCAACTCTGGCGCAACCCTAGAAAACCCATGTAATCTACAAGCTCAATGATCATCTAACAAGGATGAGTCATCAAAGGCATTTGCAAGACCTACAATAGGATCCTCGAGTGAATACTAGGGCGGTCGAAAAATTATTGCGTAGCATCCATATCGATTTGACTTGCACATGCACCATGTCGTCCGTCCCAAACAGTGCCTTAACATTAAATAACATCTCAAGGGAACTTGTCCATCGTTTACCAGAAACCTAAATTAGGCAAACTTGACACATGAGGATAAAAGATAGTTGAATATGTTTGGGCAACGCTAGGTGCTTACTATTTATATATTTATGCATATATGTCCCAACTCTCATAAAAACTAGGAAGGTGCTTGGAACAAATTCAACTCTCAAAATTGTCACGAGCTTGTCTAGGCTTTTTTTTTTTCTTCTCATTTTTAAGGCTTAATAGTAGGAAAACTTGTGTTTTAACATAACTTTTGATATCAAATGTTGATTTATGTTCTCATAAACTTTCTTTATTTATGCAATCTGAAAACATTTTCAACAATATAAATCAGGGCGTTTTAGCTTCAAGGCGTGGACTCCTTAGATGTCTCATGACACGCCTTAATGTTTAAAGGGTTTTTGACTTCATACCTCGATTATTTATGGATCCTAATTAAAGTTATTCAAAAATACAACTTTGGGTCCTTGAGTGGTGATTCTGTTAAGGTCACCCTCAATAGTTTAGTAAAATGACAAAAATGCTCTGGGTGCTTGGCATGTGCATTCCTTGGAAAAACCTAGGAAGCACCAATACTTCAATAAATTGATCTTATCCGATACAGTTTCAGAGTAACGGATAACGGATGCACAACGGACAACATATGGTCTAGAGAAGTCCTGGACACAGTTTCATGACTATGGTTATTGGAAGCATTAGGCCTTATGATGTGGCATGTGTACATTTACTAGTTATTATGCTTTTCAGTTTAAGATTTGTGATGTTATTGTTTGTTTTACTAATTAAATGCTCATGAATTTTTTTGTTTATGATAACGATAATATTACTATATTTTTATTATATACTTGAGTGTATTATTTTAATTGCATATGCTGCTCATCCCCGATAAAACCAAGCATCTCTTAATGGTATATTATCCTATGATTGTTTGATTGTCCAGATCACTGCTTCGCTTTCGCCTTTCCTTTCTTTCTTTGCCATAGTCAAAGACATGAATTTTGCTTTGCTATTCCGAACGTTAATGAGATGGACCCACACTTTCTTTCTCTGTACTAATCTACCCAACTATATGATTAGTAATTACAAAACACCTTTGAATTTACATCACAATCAGTGACCAAAGCTACCATGTGAAATAAGCAAACTGAGAGACAAACATATCAACACAAGTAGGATGAGAATTGGGTTACCCATAAGTTGGTAAAGAGTGATATCGTCCAACTTAGCTCAACGTTTCACATTTTCTCAACCTTCTCTACTCGAAATCATGGTATAAAAAGAACCGTTGAAAGGCTAGTGTGAGGCTTATGGTTAACGAACTGCGACGTAAGCCTCATAGGTGTCTCAACAATTGATTAAATCACTATCAATTGATTCAAATAATTGTTATTAAATTTTATACTAATTGAGTGAGGCTTATGCCTCATGCATCATGAAAGGGCCATGCCACAATTTTTTATTATGATTTTTTTAAACCTCGTTCGAAATGATCCTTATCTACTCTTATACAAATCATTTTGTGCATCCCGCTTCATAGACATTCGAGAATTGCTATAAATCAACCCTTTTGACAAGGTACTATTGTTTGTTTGTGGAACGAGATTCAAATAAACTGACATCTATCTTAAGAAGAAAAAGGTGAAGAAAAATTGTTCTAATCGCAGGTAAAAAACATGGAATTGCACCCCTTTTTTGTTTTTTGTTTTTTTTGGGGGGGGTGGGAGGATTTGTAATGGTTAGTTCAAATCTAAAATTCATCATCGATGAGCGACCCATATCAGTTCAGGATCTGCTTCTACTTTTCAATGATGCTCTCTCCACGAAATAAAAGAAATGGGTAAGGAAGGAGTGGGAAGAAGAGATGAGAAAGGAACAGGGAGGTAGAATGACATTGGTTTCTGGCGAGATTTCTAGCGAGATTCATCTATATAATGTTTTTTTGTTTGTTTTATTTATTTAAATTTTTTACTATTGGATTTTGCTCATGATTTTATAGGTCATTGCGTGCAAAGTATGCCAGGGTATTTTTGTCATGAAACTGAAATATTGACGATGCCGCTAACGAAACCATCATGTTAGGGTCCCACTTTGCATTTCCAATAAATTGGAGCCTAAATTCAATTACTATAAATTAGTTGGGGCTTAATGTAAAACCCATGTTTAAAAGTATTGTTTATAAGTCATCGTGGTTCACGTTCTGATAGCCTTTGTGTTTTGATTCTTATTGCTGAACTATTTGTATGCAGGCTTTTGGATCCGGACCTAGAAAGCTCTGGATCACTTTTTGTTGGTAGTTATATCCTTCATCTTATTTTGCACATGCCGTCACAAATTATGCCACACATGCGCGATCTCATTGCTGCACTTGTTAGGCGCATGCAATCTTGTCAAATAGTGGGACTAAGAAACTCACTTCTTCTGATTTTTGCTAGATTGGTACATCCTTTTACCATTGTTTTGCCATTTTTTTTTTCCATTTTTTCCTAAATATACTTTTACCAAATGTTTTAATTTTTTTCTCATGGTTATCCCCTAATGTGAAACCAATCAAATTCCCCACTCATGTACTCTTGAATTATTTTTCATAAAATGCCTTACAATATTAGGAGCGAGGATTGTAACTTAGTTTTTCCTTAAATGGGATCAAGTGCTATAGGATCAAGTGCTACTAAATGCTAATCACAAAAATTGCATGGTTTGAGCCGAAATCATAGGTAATACATGTGATGTATATTAAAACTTGTCTTGAATGCACACACAATGACACAATAAATAAAAAAGCAAATAACGTTTTTTCACTATTCCCCTTTTAACCAAATTACTTTCCACATTATTTAATATGGCTGAAAATTTTAAGAAGCATAAAATGTTCCTAATCTAGAACAATTAAGGGTTATTTACATTTTCGGTTTGCATAATTTAGGCGTATTAGACGTTGGATACAAATGTTTTGCATAATTACACATTTGAGTACAAAATTAAAATTGGGTCTTGACTGTTTTGTTCAACAACACTAACCAAGGTCAGACGTCCTACATTTTATAAAGACCCAAATACCAAATCCGCCGCAACCATCCTTTAGTCATTTCTCTTAAGAAGTTTGGTCTGAATTAAATATTATTTTCCTATCTTTATAGTTTGTCTTTTGTCTGTCTTTTGTCGCAGGTTCATATGAGTGTTCCAAATGTTGAACAGTTCATTGATTTACTAATTACACTTCCAGCTGAGGGTTATGGGAACTCCTTTGCTTATGTAATGTCAGAATGGACAAAGCAACAAGGTGATTAATTTTTTTGGCAGATTTATTCTCCGGTTTGAGTATTGCATAAAATCACGTGAAGTAGATATAATCACAGATTACTTTATTGATAAACAGAGGACAATTTTGTGAGCAAAGATGATGCAAGAAACTCGTGGAAGCATACAAGAAGAAAAAACAACTAATTAAAAATCTGGTACAAGTTGAAAATAAAGTTATGAAAGATATTTTCGATAGGATTCTTGATATTATTGTCCATCGCCATAGCATTCCCTCGATACTCATCTAACAGCTGATTTTATTTTATTTTTCCAGCCAAATTGCTATTGTAGTGGCCATTATTAGACGATCCCATAGACATTCCCCATACTACTGAACTAATGCCAAGCATCCAAGTTAGATGTGGTGGGCTTACAACCTCCGCATTCCTCAATTAGATTGTACCATAGTTACCTAATTCTCGCACCCCGACCCGCATTCCTGGAACGTCGTTCCTACACAAATTCACCAAAAGTGGCATATCGGAACGTATTCTTTTGGACACCTAAACACACTTTGACATATAATCCTCAATGATATAAATATATGAATTTTTTTTCAAAATAACAACAAAAACATGTAAAAAATAATAATAATAATAATAATAAAAAAAAAATCACTAGCTAAAATGATGATAAATTAGTCATGTATTCAAATATCCGTCTCAAATCACAATTCAATGAAAGCTAAAAGGATGGCCCTTTTTCAGAAATGTGATATAAATCCGGAGCATAGCTATATGGATGATCTTATTGTGATATTGGAACACTTGCGACGGAGATTTCTAGATGGTAATTGTGATGATATTTCGGGCGACGCTGTAGAGAAAGATGATGCACCATCTTCACATACCCACTTCTAATACCTAGCAAATCACCTCTAGCAGGCCAATTGGTCATTCGTAACATATTAGCATATGATGTTTTGGAAGGGGAAATGATTCAAACTCAAACAACAAGGGAAAATGAATTCAGAATTAACTACTTAATTACTTTTATATTATGTGCTTTATGTTTTTTTATCTAGTTCTAGAATGAAATTATACTTTTAGATGAGAATAAATTATAAAATTGTTTTGATTAGACAATAAGTATTTATTATTGTGCAATTTACAGATGTTTTAGTGCATACTTGTATACTTATATATAGTTACATATAGTATTAACCACGACCCGAATAAGACTTCCGAATCGACCTACGACCCCAAACTCCATCCCAAATGGGACTATCTCCCTCATTCCGCATTCCCTTTAAGTAGTGGATGTTGTACCCATACTCGTACCCGTACCATGTACCACATACTAGAGTGACCCACGTTCCAGGTGACTATGGATTGTATAATATATCTCTTGAGAAGGGCAAGCAAAGTACTGGTGGCATCTTGATTCTTGACATGTCTCACAAAGGGTATATTTGTCACTATGATGAGGCCTGTCTTGGCTATGTTGGGTGCGCCTATATGCTAATGTCTGCACTAGAAATTTAGCCCTAGGAGAAACTTGTTCCATCCAAAATAGTCGGTCAGTGAAGTTCACCCATTATGAATCTGCCTGTTGGCATTGGGAGAAGTGCCATAGTAAGTCGTGACAGAAAAGTGCTACACATTTTCCACTAGTGCAGCGATGAGAATTGCTCCAGAACCTCTTATTTCTTCGGGCATAGTCTGAAAATGTCATCAAATTGCTGCTTTCTTGTTGCTCTGATGCCCACTTAGTTTCCCAGAAATCTCCTTTCTTTCCACTGCTCATTGTTAACCTCAAAGGAAGTAAGTTTGTTGAATTTTTTTCTGAGACTCGTGGCGGCCCATCATGGCAGCACGACTATTTGCATTCTTGACTTGCATACCAACCATGTATTTCAATCTCATATTTTCAGTCATCTTTCCTTGAAGGGATTGTTCCCCAATGCCAAACATCCAAATCCAGTAACCCTCCAAATGTCCAGCCCTCCTTGGTTTTTTGGTCTACCAACCATGCTCCATTTAACCAGAGGATATTTTTCGTGAGCAGAGGAGGTTCTCCATGGAAAGTTTTTCAAGATTTTTCTAATGTCAGTTGCAATTGACGCGGGCATTATTGTTGTGGACATATAGAACTTAGTATGCTTGTGAACATGCGTACTGTTGATGACGGTGACTCGACCTGGTCTCTGTATGTATTTTTTTTCCATACTACTTGACACCCTCCAGTGCATTTAACCACTAGATCATGTTACTGTATCCTTGTATATGTTCCCAAGTTGACGTCCCTAGTATTCGATGTAGACATAACTTGTTTGATAATTAGGTACCTCAAGCTCACTCATAGCATTTGTTTATGTTTATAACAAAAGCAAGGATTATATTAGTCATTTAAGATAGTGGCTTGGTGAGAGAGGTATTCACTAACCTTTACCCAACACACAACTGCCTAGAAATACTTCACTTTACGATTGTTGTCTCAATGATTCATGTCTTTGAAAAGGACCCAACTATACCCGTATCCATAGTGGATCAGGACATCTCCTGAGTGCCACTATTGTATGTGGCTGCTGTCTCTGCAGAGTTGATTGCTCCACACCATACCGCATGTCTATCTACTTCTCTAACAGAGCTCTATTGAAAAACTTCAAGCTTCTGATTCCCAGCCTATCATCTTTCTTAGGTTGGCACACATTCATTCAGTTCAGGGCCATTCCTGGGACTTTAGAGGCCCTGTGCTAAGATGAAAGTTGGAGCCCTTTTTACTCAAAAAGGTTTTCCATTGTACGTAAATGGGCCCACAGTTTAATTTAAAAATGAAATAAATAAAATAAATATTTCATCAAACACGTATTTTTTTTTAAGTTACAACTCTATTAGCTTAGGAACTAACTCGAACCTATAATCTTGTAAAAAAAATGAAGTCGTGTAACCCTTGGAGCATTAGAAGTTTTGGTCGAGTTTGAATATGTTTTAATAATGAACTTGCACAGCATTATTTACTAGAAATCAGAAAATAAAACACAAAATTGAATTTGGGCCCTTCTGATTCGAGGGTCCCTGTGTGGTTGCTGTTGCTGCACATGCCCAATGCCGGACCTGATTCAGTTTATTAGATGCTTATTAGCATGGGGAGAGGATCCCCACAGAATGTTTCGCTTCTAAAGGCATTTGGCAACTGGAATGGGGAGGAAAAGTATCATGTGCACCATAATCCTAGCCATTGTGCTTTTGAAGAGGCACGTGTCAAAGTCTAACTAGGAAAACTTAATTCTTGGTTCATGCATTAGTTAAATTGGAAATTACTAAAAAAATGACTTACTATATAAAGTTGTTTTCTGTGTCAGTTTGTGCTATGTTTGTTGTGTCAAGAGAATAAGAAGAAGAATAAGAGGGGAACATGGCTAAAATAGAATCCCCTGGTTTGGTTGATTCATGATTATACTTTGATGGTACATATCCCTAATTGAATTTCAATAACCTAATGGTTTGATTCTTTGTGGTATGCAAATTCTGGTAGTATTGTAATATGTAGTTGACACTATCACATTGAGTGCAGGAGAAATACAAGGTTCTTACCAGATTAAAGTTACAACCACCGCACTAGCCCTGTTGCTTTCAACGAGGCATGTCGAATTAGTCAAAATTTATGTGCAAGGCCATCTCATTAAGGTTTGCATATGTTTTTAAATGGTTATCGTCGTGGACTCCAAAGAGAAATAAGAGGCGGGGAACACTAACTCTATTCCTGTATAGTCCAGTGCAGGAATTACCACTCGCTCAAAAGCTAAAGCAGCTCCAGATCAGTGGACAGCAGTGCCGCTTCCTGCGAAGGTAAAATATGAGAATGTACATTGTCATGTAGCCAATACTTGTTTCAAGATAATTACTTTCAGGACTGATGCATAATCACCAAATCTAATGTTCAGTAGGCAATGGAGATTCTGATTCTGGTGCTAAACTTGGAGTCTGTTAATGTTAACATTAAAGCCTGATCCCCCTTGAGCCAACTGACTGCACATTCCTAAAGCCCAGTAGATTCCCCCTCCAATTAAAATAACAAAAAATACTTAGATGTGAGAATTTATTTACGGATAGGCTTAGTGATTTCATGGACGCTATATGAAAATTGTAACCAAAGGCATGCACCTCAGTGTATTTTTTGACAACTTTACCCTTATATTGTATAATAAATAATACTGAAATTTGCAAATAAAAATTAGCTTTTATATAATGAACCTTAAGTTTCACAGCTATGACTCGGTCCAACTATAATAAAATGGTTTCTTTATTTGAAAAAGTTGAAGCATTATTAGTTTGTATGTAGTTCACAACAATTGTATGTTATAAGGGTAAAGTTGTCAGAAACATAGAATGCGGTGTCAAAATAGACCTACTGGTAATAATTTTCATAAAGTTTCAACTGAAAGTGACATTTCGAAATGACTCTGCTTATTGGTTTAGAGGCAGTTGGAACCCTTCAAGAGGTAGTTTGAACCCCTTACTATCGTTTGCACAGTAATAAAAGGGTTTATCGAATGTTTAGGCCGGACCTAAGTAATGTTGTTTGAACCATCAATGTGTTTCGAAATGCCTCCAGTTTTATCCTATTTTATGCACTGGTCCCCTAAATTATTTTGAATTGCAGCTGTGATCTAATTTTGTTTCTAACCACCCAAGTAAATTATGGTCCTTTCGTCTTTTACCTTCCTAAGTAGAATGGTGGTGATTTGAGTCAAAGACTATGACTTCACTCAATGAAATAGTGATGCTTCCATCCAGATTTCAAATTGTTGGAGCCTCAGAGCTCTTATGACACAGTTTTGACACAAAGTTTTCCAATATACAAATTACCCTTAATGTTTCGAATATTATTGAAAGTCTCCGAGTTCTGAGATATTTGGTGTGTGCTTAGAGTTTTACATCTAGTGCATAATTTTAGGATGGTTTTGTTTTACAGATCTTAGCATTATTGGCAGATATGTTGATGGAGATTAAAGAGCAAGTTTTAGCTGGTAATGATGAGGTAGTTCTCATGGTAGCCTTACTCGTCTTTCATGCAATTTTAAAACTGATCTTGAATTTGTTCATTTCTTAGTTTATTTTGTAAATAATATGACAGGATAGTGACTGGGAAGAAATTCAAGATGAGGATGGTAACACCAAAGAGAACTTCCTTTGTTCAGCTGGTGTTACATCGTCTGGCAGGCCCAGAACAGAGCATCTTGATGCAATGGCAAAAGTTTTTGATGAGGTGCGACAGAGAGTAATGCAACTTTTGGTGTCTATTGTGCTTTGGAATGCATTATTTAATCGTTTTACTGATTTTGACATTCTTTACTTGTATGAAACATGAAGAACCAGGATGATACTTATGAGGATGACCTCCTCCATAGAGCTGATCCAATTAATGAGGTATGTTCAATATCCTAAAACTCGGCTGTCTAAGCAAAATGTATTGTGGTTGATAAGCTGCTCTGAACTTCTCATGCTGCAGATTAATCTAGCAAATTATGTGGCCAATTTCCTTGTAAAGTTTTCAGATAGTGACAGAAATTTTTTTAATCATCTTCTCGAGGTATTATTTTCTATATTGTTAAATGAAATTATGTTGCTGGAATTGCATTGTCCATGTTCCCACATTAACTTTATTAATATTCTGTTGAAATTGCAGAATTTGACACAATCTCAACAGAGTGCAATACGATCTGTCCTCTGATCCTGAGACAGATATTTGTACGATGTTGGTTTTTGAGCTGGCAGCATTAGTCCATTCGTTGCTTCACCAAAAGATATCCTAGGTTTGCTAAACTAAAGATTGCAAAAATGGTGAAGCTTTTCCTTGAATTTGTAAAAGCTGGGTTTGGGCATTCCTTTCTCCTGTTTGGGTCTATGTATTTTATGGTGAAAACTCAATTTTCTCTAATTTAAAACGGTCATTCCAATTTATTAGTGAATTGGGAATCCCTTCTTTAATGTTGCAAGTGTACAACTAGTTTTGTTGTGGTAAATGAAGGTACAATTTATCTACACATGCAGACGAGGCAATTAGTGCTAAATGGGAGTTATGTGCCATCCATTATTTTTTTTCTTAAAATTCAGAAATGTTGAGAGATTTCATGTAGCTGAAGAATGTTAACAACACATCAAAGTAGGCACAACAAACAAAACTAGATAAGATTTTTTTGATAATTCAATTAGTTTGATGCAGTTCTTGTATAAAATTGTATGCTACTATACGGATTCCAATGATGGTTGCTTGGTTTCAAGCAGACAGTGGTAAAGACTTCCAATATGGCTGCAATATCCCTGAATTTCACTGAAAAATCACTGAAAGGTTCAACAGCCTTCCTTTTGCCGTTGGAGTACCTAGCTCAAGCTGTCTGACCCATCACCCCAAAGATTTGTAGCGAATTTGGGACTCCGTTAAAAGTTAAGGGCTAACTGGCTAGTCAGCCGGAAGGGGAATGGCCAAGTTTTGCAAGGGAAACTGAATGGAAATACGCCAAAAAGGGGATCTCATCCAAGCAAAGTTTCATTGTCTACTTCAACTTTAAAAACTGTGAATCCCTCCTATCGTAAACTAGCATGCCATATATTCCACACGACATTTTTCAGGATAACATCCAAAAAGTGCTTGTGCAGTAATGTCGCACGTGTTATTAATTTTGCCAATATATGACTTGCAAAGACACCAATATCAGCATTTCAAAATGTAGAAAAAATGAAAGTAGGAAAAATTCAGACTTCCAAAACTAAGATATAATATCAACTCAGAATTATGTTGAATTTAACAGAGGAAGGATACAGAAACTACAGTGAAAATCATGACTCAAAATCATTCTAGAAAGAAAATTAAGCTTCTAACGCAAGTCAAACGGACAAGTAGGCTTGGATTTGATCCACTCCAAATTACAATTTGTATGGAAAGTGTGAAACAACCCATTCATTCCCCCAACATTTATTGCTTGCTCATCTCCAACCTCCATTGCTTGCAAGCATATACCACATACATCTCCGGGGTTAACAATACGCGTTGTGATTGCCAACATCAATTCATGCATGTATCTTATCTTTGCATTCCTATAAGCCACTCCAGCTTCATACATTCGAATTCTCTCATCGTAAATTTGATTGCGTTCATCGGCATCCCTTATTGCTGCTCTTATTGCCTCCCTCCTACTCCTAACCCAGGAAACATCATCCATTGCTTCACGTTTGTTGTTGCTCTTCTTCTTCTTCAAAATCAAACTTCTTCTCGAGTGATGGATTAGGCCAACAATTATATACAAATAGTTGCTGCTCAATTTAGAAGGTTTCCAAAATTTTAAGTTGCCGCGGCTAGTTTCTATTTTCTGGTAAAAACAAGTGTCCCATATTGGAAATTATAATTGTTTCCAATTTTTGTTTTAAGAACAAAAGACATAATCTCCAAATCATCAAGTCTTGCCTGAGTTCCAATTCCAATTGAAACGAGAATCCAGGAAGCAGCATACGAAGGTCCCTTTTTTTTTCTTCTTCCTGGAGTTCATTATATCCCAGCCTTCATATTTAATGCACCACCGTCAGATCAAAAAAAAAAAACTGCAGGACCGGTGTCCAACCCATCCCAACCCTATATACAAAAAATTCTCCAACCTCCTCAAAGGATATCATATTTCCTAATGTTGAAAGTGAGGTTACACTTTTTCCACACCAGGTAGTGCATGGCAAGTACTTTTGAGATTTGATGTTACGCAGAACGTCGTGGCTACTTCCATGTGCCCATATGAATGTAGATGTAAATATCAAACACATCTCCTTAACTTGAGCAAATTGTCTTTTTTTTTTCATTCCTCCATCCAAATACCATATAAGAAATTCAGGAGTTCAAAAAATATTTCAACCTGAAAATTCTCAAATTCAAAATAGGCCTATTGCTAGTTTGAGAATTTCTTTGTTCACAATCTTTTCCTCCATCTCATTATTTTTCATCTCAATCTTCTCAACCTCTAATCCAATCTCAGTGCTCTCTTTATCAAGTCAGCCTAGGACTAGAAGCAAAACCCATAAGAAAGCAACAAGTTACATTGTCTAACAATCCTCGACCCTTGTGGGAGGAATTAAAAGGAAGATATGAAGAAATCAAACTTCACAATAGTGAACGCATTGCATGGGAATCGCGTGAGATTCTCGAAGTATTAACAATAGAATTATTGGAAAGGATCAACCAAATTATATTGGGCTTATTGGCAAATGTGTCAAAAATAAAAGCTATGAAACTCTTTCCAAGTCGGACTGCAAGTTGAAAGAGTGATACATGAGTGACAAAATGTAAGTAAGCTGCATCAAAGTGGGCATAGCGAACCAGTCATGTAAAATTGCATAAAGTATATACTACTACTTCATACATCTTGCAATAGTGCTTGTTGAGTTTCAAGTTAACAAGGGTAAGGCATTCCAATATGGCCACACTGTCCCGGTTAGGCTTACTATCCATAAATTTCACTTCCAAACCACTCAGATCGAGGTACTCCAGGGGCGTCTAACCCATCAACAATCCTTCATTTTAAAGGCTGAGAATGCCACTAAGGAAACAAAGGGGATGCTAGGCTATCAGAAACGGAACAACTATGAAATGGAAATCATGGAGTATGAACCTAGATGACTGTAAAGATCAAGTTGAATAGTGAAATAACAGCATTCCAAATGCAGAAGGAATAGTTATGCAGGAAACTCTGATTTCTGAACCAAGATATTGACAAAGTAAGAAATGCAGAAAACAAACATGAAAGAAAATTTAAATTATGTAGTTGGAGATGCTAACAGTAATTATTTAGTGAGAAGTAACATCGTGAGTTGAGCATAATATTCCATCTGCAAAGAGAAAAGTAGCTAGGCTTGGTTTTGACCCACTCCAAAACACACTATGAATAGAAAGTGTGAGAACAACCCATTCTTCTGCCTACATGTCCAACCTCCATTGCTTCCAAACAGATACCACATACACCTCCATCCTCATCTGCAATATGTACCTTATTCAGTCCTTGCCTTGCAATCACAAGCAACAATTCATGCATCTATCCAATCTTTCCATTAATGTAACCAACGCCGGCTTCATACATTACAAGTCTCTCATCATAAATTTGATTTCGTTCATCGGCATCTATTATTGATGTTCTTATTGCCTCCCTCCTATTCTTCGCCCAGGAAACATCCTCATCCATTAGTATTGATATTTTCTTCTCAAAATCAAAACTTGAATGATTGATTCGGCAATCTATCTTACAATTTACATAGGTGTTTTACTATTCATTGCTGACTGGAACAAACATCAAATGAGAATTGGAGATAAAAGAGGGCTAGGATTGAAAGTTGGGAAGATATTGAGGGTTGATATTAATTCTCCTCTATAATGGCATGTTTGTAAATATAAAACATGTACAATGGCAAAAAAAATTGAAAAAAATTGTGAAAAAGTTAGTGGGAATGTACATGTTACGAAGAGAGAAAGTATTGTGTTTTCCTTTTTTTTTCAAAATGAAAACTATCGTAACGTAGTTGTCAGATGTTGATAAACCTAGTATAATTGAAATGCAATTTTGAAAATATTTCCAACAAAATCAATGATCAATACAAACACTTAAAATTTCAAAATATGTATTTTATTTTTAAAACATGCAAGTCTTTTTAAGATTTTCATGCCTAAGTATAATATTTTTCAAAGAAACGGACGAACGTTTTATTGAACATTCAAACAAAGACTCCGAACATTTAATCGATTCTAATTTTAATCGAGTTTGACTCTACAAAATTAGTATTCTAAAATATAATATTTTTATGGAACTGATTGAGAGCAAAAGTGGGGATGGTGATGTGGATGTCCATTGTACGATAATTAACAATAAAAAAAAATAAACATATGTGAAGTGCCAACGGCAGGGGTAATATGCTAGCATGTTTACAAATAGTTGTTGTGCAATTAAGTACATTATAAACTTTCTAAAATCTGAAGTTGCTGCTAGTTTCCGTTTCCTTTAAGAAAGAAGCTTCTAACTCAGTCTCTATTATTGTTTCTAATTTTCATTTTAGCAAATACTTACGGATTAAGCAAACTACTCTTAAAAACTTTATCTTCGCTTTTAACCAAATATTTTCTTCTTTTGGCTTTTTTTAGCATGTAGAATTCCAATTCCAGTTGAAACCAGAATTTTGAATGACACTTTAACAGGAAGCAGCATGCCAAGGTCGTCCTTTTTTTGTTGGCAGCGACTACTCCACACCACCATTGAATTTTTCTTTTTTTTTACTTACTCACACCACCAATAAATATGCATAACTTTAACATAACAGGGAAACCTGACAAAAACATAATTAGGCTATTTTTAGTACCATATTTCTATATATATTTTTTACTATTACTTGTTAATTATGGTACTAATTGTTATTTTCGTGTTTGTGTAGGTTTCCAATTACAAGATTCCAAAATAGAAGCTAAGTGAAGCAAATTGGCAATTTAGAAATACTAGTTGCAAAAGGAAACCACGCCAAGAAGGAAACCAAGCAAAAACACAATTATAAAAAGGATCCAACCACAGCCCCTCATCACAGCCGCAACTCGACCTCGCAACCGCCGATCTCTCCTCCTTAGAATCCATGTCATCATCCATCAATAGCCTCCTCATCATCCACAACAACAAGCATCCATCCATAGCTTCCTCCTTGCAACAGCAAGCTTCCACACAGTCGAAACCCTCACATCAGATCGCAACTTCACCACAACCCATCTTCGCGTTAGCCACCACCCTTATCCTCGAAACAGTATCTCCATCACCTTCACAACCTGTCGTCGCCAACCCTAAACCCATCGCCCTCATCACGCCAAACAGTCACCCTCCTCCTCGAAACAACATCTCCATCAAACCCTCCTCCTCGAAACAACAACCTCGCCAACTCTAGCCACATCTCATACTCCCACTCAGCCCTTCACTGTCCTCTCATCCCCATTGAGCCCATCGTTCCATTGTCATCCCCATCAGACCCTTCGCGCACGGAAACCCTGGTCTCAGTCCCTCTCTCTTGCTGTACTTGATCGTCGCCACCCATCGTCATTGTCTTCAACTCTCCCTATTCCTTTCGTCACCTCCATCAGCCACAACCACGCACACGAAAAGAAGTGAAGCAGAGATTGACGAAGGAGATAGAGATTGAAGATGAGTGAAGCAGATTGCGAAGAGAAAGAGATTAGTTTATCTCTTCCTCTCTGTTATTCGCACCCCAGGACCCTTTCTCCACCACCACGCATGGCGACAGTGTTTTGTTTCTTCTCATCTCTTTACTTATTTTAGTTTGATTATTGATTATAGATTACTGTTTGAACATAATTAATATATCTAGCTAAACTCTTCTTAGTTAGGGGTGGATTCGAAGCTCCGAACATGTGTTTTATAAATTAATTGGATTTAATTTTCCTTGCTATTAGTGATTGTGTTTTGCTTAACTACTTTATAGAGAACTTTTCTTTGTATGTTTGTTAAGGTGACCAACTTAGTAAGCATGCTAGGATCTGGGGCTAGAGCATAGGAGAGTTTCACCTAATCGTTACAATCTTGTACTCATAAGTAGTAAATACCAAGGAACGTTGGTAAGGTTAAGTAAAAACCAAGGTAAGAACAAGATGTTGATCATACTTGTAATTGCCTAGTCAGTGTTCATATTTTCCACAAAATTTAATGATCTTAGATTGTTATCTAACTTGTAATTCCTGATTAGATATCATGATAAGAATAGTTTGAAAGCGACGCTAAGTTTAATTTAACGAACTTGGGAAATAATAAGATTAATGCAGTGTTGATCACGGTTAATCTTGAGCATTGGCACTCACGAGTTAGCAAGTGATTATTGAATATTGATTTATGAGCATATGTTTGGTGTGTGGAGATAAACCCTTAGCTAATTTCTCATTTTTGTCATCCCTTTAGTTTTATTATCTTTATAGTAATTTCCGTCAGTGTTCTAAACATCGCTAGGCGCTGGGCGGGCGGCGGGCAGGTGCCTAGGCGGGAGCCTAGGCGGTCTTAGGTTTTGTATTATTACTTTAATAATTTACAAAAGTTAAGCATAATACCTTATCAATTACATCCAATTTAATGCCAATATACATATGCAAAATTTAAAAACATGAAAAATTAACAATCGTGAACAAAATTTATTAAAACTCAAATGACTGAAGTTGGTCATGATGGGTACTTTTTATAAATTTGAATTTGTGTACTCTTTTATTTTTCTTCAAATTGTATGAATAACCTCAATTATGTTTGATAAAATCTACATTAGTAAAATTGGTACCGGCAGATCCTTTGAGAATTCCATTAAGTAATCATCATTTGCTACATTTAGACATATACTGAATAAAAAACAATTAAATAGTTTATTTCTAAAAAATAGGAAAGAAAATAAAATAAGAACACAATCAGCCTTATTAAAAAATAAAAAAAATAAAAAATAAATAAAAAATAAAAATAAAAATCGCCCAGACCGCCTAGACCCCGCCTAGACCCGCCTAGACTGCCCAGAACCGCCCAGACTGCCCGCCCAACCATTAATCTGGGCGGTTTTCCACCTTCTAGCGCCTAGGCGGCCAAGCGGCCGATTTTTAGAACACCCATTATTTACTTAATTAGGTTGTTAGTTGTCTTTTAGTTATTCTTAATGTTAATTGGCAAGCCCTATAATCTCCAATCCAGAACGATTCCTACTTATTTTATACTACAATCACAAAGCAGGGTATTAAGTTGTGTGCTACTAAAATAGCGCATCAAAACCCAAACTCAAAACGAAAAAAAAAAAAAAAAAGCAAAACATGGTAACTTTTGACCAATTTAAACCCTTAATTAAGACCGATTCTAAAGCTCATCAAAACACGAAAGTTGTAGTACTATGTGCAAGTTATAGTCATTTTACTAAAGTCACGCAAATTTGTCTCGCAATGAAAACGTGATAGTGTTCCTGACTTTCGGCCAACTTATGTTATCGATCGAGACCAATTATCAAGTTGATCAAAACACAAATATTGTAGTAATCTTAGTTATCTAATAAACACAACTTGAATCACTTAAAATTGTTTTGTAATGAGAAAATTATGGTCATTTTCTAAAGTCGCGCAAATCTGTCTCGCAATAAAAATGGGATAGTGTTCCTGACTTTCGGCCAACTTATGTGTTTGATCGAGACCAATTTTAGAGTTGATCAAAATATAAAAGTTGCATCACTCTGCGTTATCTAATAAACACAACTTGAATCACTTAAAAATATTTTGAAATGAGCAAGTTATGGTCATTTTACTAAAGTCGTTATTTAATAGATACCCCGCATTGTTCTCTGCGTTTCGCACGGAACATTGCGTGATTTTCGAGACACTCCGCATTCTTCGCTGCGAACTCGTAGATTTCACTGCGGGGTTTTTTAGATACCCCACATTGTTCTCTGCGAACATAAGTTTTTTTGTAAATTTGTTTTGAAAAACTACTCTCTACGGCTCGCATTGGACCCTGCGGGCGTTCTCTGCGAATGGAACAAAATGTTGCAATTTTTTTTTTCTAAAGTTTAGCTTTCTGATATTTTGTTTCTAAATTTTTTTTAGTGACCTTATTCGTATTGTCGCATCATGTTCTTATAATAAGAACTTATGTCATTGCTCATCGAACCTAAACTTATGTTACTATGTTCTTATAATGAAAAAAAAATTCTAAAATGTCGAGGCATAACAAACATCCTGTGAACCATGTGATATCATGAAGTGGAGTGTTTCCCTTGGACTCCACGTAAGGGTCCCAAAGTACCTGCGTTTTGCACTTTGAGAGGTGGCGTGTTGAGTTGTTGCATTTTGGAGAGTTTGTGGGTTTAAAGGTTTCAATTTTTAGGGGATTTTGAGAGATTTTCGAGGGAGAGGAATGAGATTTGCAAGAGATTTGAGTGTGGGGAGAGATTTGAATGTGCGAGAGGGAGGAATTTCGAATGGGAGAGGAACTGTTTGTCAATTTCAATGGTGAGGGAAAAATAATTTGGGTTTTTGTTTATATAGGTGGTGCGACAAAGTATGGTAGTGTGAGAAAGAAAGTAGGTGATATGAGAGAATAGAATGGTGTGAGAAAGAGGATATGGTGGTGTACAGTATTCGCTGCCTTTTTTGTTTTCACAAAATAGGCATCCAGCCTTGTACCTTAATTTTCTTGCAATCCCAAGCATGTGGACATATATTTTCCTCGATCTGATGGTTCATATAATTTAACTTGAAAAACATCCGGCTAAGGTGTTTGGCCTAGTTGAGCCGATAAGCAAAGTTTCCTTTGCGTAGCTTAAGTCGGCAAGGATAACGGGTGTGAATGGAGCACAATATTGAGGGAATGCTGGTTTGAAGCTTGGGGGTTGAGCATGATTGAGATCAGGAACTTTGACTCTTTGGGTCCTGAGGTAGGTAACAAAGTTTCTATACTAGAATAGGTTGGACACATACTATTGTTTTCTGGTTGTTATTTTTTACAATTTTCTATTGAAAATTGTTTGAAACTCTCAATATTTCTTAAATGTCAAAAGCAAATTCAAAACCACTACAAAACAAGCACAATATGTATCTTTTTACTTATATGCAAACAGTAAAAAATCTGATATATAATTCAGGTACTGCTATATTTGGCAAAATCCTCAAATATCTGCAGTATATCTTTTCTTAGAATAGAAAATAGCTGAAATGTCTGATATACTTGTAAACCAGATAAAAACTACCTTCATTAACAAATTACATGCAACACAATGTCAATACAAGAAAAGTAACAATCTGTTGGTATGAGAATCATATTTGGGTCAAAATAAACAAGCAGAAACCTGAAGCACCAGCTGAGACGGCCTTATCCTTTCCCTTCTGATAATCCATAATGCTTTTATAAGCTTGGCACATGGCACACTATGAGCCCACTCTTTTCACTTGTTATAGAATTATCCCAAGCAATGGTTGATTGTCCCAACCAAAACAAAACTCACAAAATTTACAAAATATTACAACAAAGTGGAAGCAACTAAGCAAGAAGCAGGAAGCAAGACATGGATCTAACAAAATGATAAACTCAGAAACTCACATTAAAACTAATACCAAACTCTGCTGCTACGGAGCCCTTGTATGCATTTGCTACAATAGCAGCTGTCCCAGAAAGATCATTCTTCATTTCCAGCACTGTTGATTCCACGTGCTCTTTGTACTTCGAGACTGTATCAACCAGCAATAGCAGTTCATCGGCACACTTTTGGATTTCTTCATTTGTTCGCTTGACAACATCCTCTAATTTTGCACTACATAACTGCAGAAAAGAAAATTAAATGAAAAATTGGGTAATCAATAAAGCAAGCCTGTTTTTCCCCCCATTACTGGACTCCTATGACACAACAAAAGTAAAGGGAAAATAAATATATAAATACATAAAATAAATAAATCAAAACCTTCAGATAGTCATCTGCTTCTCTTTCCATATTTTCCAATTGCTGCCACTGCATCTCAAAATCTTCAACAAGTCGTGTGGCTTCCGCTGAACATCTAGATGCGAGATATTGTATTTCCTTCCTCATTTTACTTATTTGAGATTCAGCCTGAATAATGAATAACTTGCAGTAAGAATAACTGTTGATATTGGCAACAACAGTAAATTACAAAAGCATGAAATCTCAAGAGTCTTAAATAGTATGCCAATCACTACATTTTAAATCACGGCATAACATAGATACAAATTACTAGAACAAGTTCAAATTAACCATCACAATCTAAAATCATGCATTCGGGGTTAGTTGTTATTGGTTTAGGTAAAAGTCCATATGAATTCCTAGTCATTTATCTCAATCCTTAAGATTTCTTTCTCTTTTTTTCCAAAATAAAAAATAAAAATAAACTCATCAGCTGTTATACCTTTCAAAGATCAAATCAAACACATAACGATTTAATAGGTGATGGCTACTTCAAGTAGGTCTCTCTAAAATGAGTGATCATTAAGATATTGATAGATCCAAATGTTGATTTTTCTCTTTTGCTTTGCCAAGCAGATGCATCTAATTGAATCATGTGTAAAGGTGAAAAGTGGATGTGGTAAGACCCTATATTAATTAATAGATAAACTCAGTGGCCATGAAGGCAATTACTTTTGGGAACATAGAGGAACCAATCTCAACCAAGGATGCCTGACACTACTGGCGACTCGGCAATTTTCAAAATATTATGACTTGGCGACACGTCAAACCTTACTATTTTTAATTTTTCTTTTTATCCATGTATTTAGGAACATTTGCATTTCACACATTTGGACAACACATGGAAGATGGATATGTGAACGACATCCGCCCTTATCTAATTCTTTTGTATACAATGCATTAAACCAGCTATGTGGAAATCACTCCAAAATGTAGTAAATATATAACTAGTTCAAATTTGACAATCATTCTGATTGTGACTTCAAAGTTCAGATTGTGCAAATATATAATCATTTGTATATATTGGGGTGTCCTAAAGAGCCAATGGGTGTCCTAAAAAGGCAATCCTAAATAATAATAATAATAATAATAATAATAAATTCAACTATCTAACATTTTAGCCAATTTTAGTGACTAAACAACAATTCCCAAGTTGGGGCTCATCAAAACACCATATCAACAAAAGGGGTTCAGCCAATAGTAGAAGAAAACGAACCTGAATTCATCGGCACATAATAGAGAGAACCAACAATGACATTATTGGGATTAGAGATCCCATTGACTGATTCAATACTATCCATGCTAACCCCAAATCGACTCGCAAACGAATCAATGGTGTCCTCATCTTCCATTAGATAGCTCATCAAGTAATTCCATAGCCCATTCGAACACCCACCACACCAGCACGTGCAATCCGTCTCAAATTGGGCAGAACCGCAAGCCTTGTGTAGGACTCCTAAACCATTTGGTTGGAGTGAACAGTGAAGTTGGTGTTGGTCAAGTACTTGTTGATATGAGAAAAGCGAGAGCAGTCATCCTGATGAAGACGTAATCGGACCCAGTGCCTTTGATGGTCATGTCGTTGGGGTGTACGTCGAACATGGATTGAATTGTGGGTAAGGTTTGGTTTGAATGCGAGGAAATAGGTGCAAAGACAAGTTGAGTCTGAGCAGTTAAGTACTGGGTTGGAAAAGAGGAGTGGGAGTAAGAGAGGTGTGATGAGGATGTTCTCAAATTAAAAGCAGGAGGGAGAGGATAAAAAAATGGAGGGGTATGAGGATATTCTTCTGCAAACAACTTGATCTGATCATCGGGGATCGCACACAGGAGAAGACCTTATTTTGGGTATATTTGCACCTAAAGTTAGATTCTATTTGCACCCAACAAAAAATGTTGTGTCCAGCCAAGTCTTGATCGTGTCGAGCACGTGTCTAACTAGGTTAATTGCTCCGACAAGTTGATCATGTGTCGAATACGTGTTGAGTGCGTGTCCGACTCGAATTCGTAGTTTTTTTCGAGTCCGTGCATTTTTTATCCCAACTAAGAACAAGTTTTATTTGTGATGTAGATTGCACCCTGAGTAGGGAGTCCCTAGAAAAGCACCAAAGGGAACTAAACTGAGTTGTCCAAAGAGTGAGTTAAAACAGGGCTAGATCGACGACATTAATTGCCCTAGGATCGGTTTTAGTGAAATTAAAGGGGAGGGGGCTCGTTTTTTAACTTTTATTTTGACAAAAGTTAAATTGAAATTTGAGTATTACCACGCATGCTGTCAGTAAAAAAAAAAAGCTACACTTCAATCAGCTCAACTAACGGACGTTGATGAAAACATAATCAAACAAAGGTAGACTGCAAAATGGAATGATGGACTGTATCATATTGACGGAGAATTTAAAAATAAAAATAAAAATAAATCCAATATGTATTTCATTGTATATGCCTGTACAACATGGTCAACATCATGTATTCCATGCACAGTTAGCCTTGTTTGATTACACCTTTAAACGTAAGTATGGCTTTTTACCAATTTGGAAAACATAAATTTCGACTGCAAATGTGTGGTCAAAAGTAAAAAAAATAAAAAGTAATAATAATAAATAATGGGAAACAAAATAGGATCAATCCATGTTACCCAATTTGTGTTGTTTGCACCCAAGCCGTGTCCAGGCCGAGTCTGAACCAAGTCAACTGCCTCGACACGTTGACCGCACGTGTTCTTGTCCGACTTGAATTCAGGGCTTTTTCCGAGAGTACATGCATCCTTGTTTGCAAGGGATCTGATTTTATTTTTTTAACTTTCAAAGGGATTTTCTTATTCTGAATGCATTTCATGGCTTTCCAGTACTTTTGGGGAAGAAGAAGATGGAAAGAGGAGTTAATAGGATTGAGATTTGTTTATAGAGAGTGAGAGGGGAAAAAAGGGAGAGAGAAATCAGGTGTGGTGTACACTGCATAAAAATAAAATTTTAATGGGATTTTGATTCCTTTTAATGTGAAAATGTGGCGAGCGGAGAGTGTGTGGTTTCGCTTCAGCGTTCATACACAGTCGCGTAATTTTTTCTCGACTAGAAGTGTCAATAGCTTCTCTGAGGCAATAAATGCAAGGAACATGATAAATGCCACTCCCTCAGTTTTCCTACCAACTAAACAAACATTTGGTCAAGAACTAATGTTACAACTTAAAAATCAATAGTTTATATCACCATATCCAAATCCATTGCTAGAATATACAAATACAATATAGTCATAGTTAAGCCTTAAAAATGTTGAAAGTTGAAAGAACCAAATGATACCCTAAGACTAGGTTACCATCTTTTTTTAATCTCCCAATCACAAGGCTTAGGATCCTACAAAGAAATCTGTTTTTCAACTCTTGAAATGTGAATTGTGTACTAAAAGCATTACTACAAGTGTTCCTATTAATTCTCTAAACTTACATTATCTATACCATTGTATTGCACTTTCTTATAATAACAAGTCAAGCATGAATAGCTCAAGCCACAACCATGGTTATTATTACTGCAACACAAACAACCATACAGCACCTTGTCCCACCAAGTCCAATGAAGTACTCTGGGAAAAAGGATGTAGTGTAAATATCTAAATGACGGATCTTGGGTATTATGAAAACGAGAATGAAAAATTAAAAAGGAAAAAATATTGGGTGTGAATGAGGGTTGTATTTGGGAAGTTGATACATAGAGATCAAAATTTATTTTGTGAACTTTGCGAGCTGGCGCCAAAAGAGAATGTTAACTTTTTGATAGTGTCGGACTCGAACACGAGTGTGGGGTGTCAGACACAGGGTTGTGTTCATATTTTAATATTATGATATAAGGATATTAATTCTCACATCATGTTATATTTTACTAAGAAATTGCAAACATTTACTAGGCTACAAACCTGGATTTTTATTGTTTATGCATGTATATATCTTAAATTGCAAAAGACAAAGTGTAACACAAGTATCTGTGCCACTCTTTTAGAAGTGGTCTCGCAACCCAGTTAGAACTATTCGAATTTCAACAAATATTAACCATACATGGGGAAGCATGTAGAATACCTATCAAGAATTAGAATGTCATGGTGCTGCACAGAGCTCTAATTTTACGTACCTCGTCAATCCGAGATTGAAGTTCTTCAAGACGGCTTTTTTTGGCCTTTAACATACTATCGTTATCCTGTGACTGCTGCTGAAGGGATATAAACTCCTCAAGCTTTTCCACCGAGTTTCTCTTTATCTCATTTGCATAAGCATCAAGTGTTGGTTTTAGAGTTGACTTATAGTTGATTCCCAAAACATCAGCAGCTGTGGATCCTTTAGTATTCAACATATACTGAAAATCATTTCTGAGCTTCAACCTAAAAACCATGAAAAAGGTTTTAATCTTGTAGTATACATCAAACAACTGCACGCAAATAGAGGGGTTGGCCAAGGCTAAGAGAGGAATTCCAGGGAGCCCATAAAAACCCCGGGCTAGAGGAAGCGGCTGGCACTGGCAGAAAGAGAGAGGATTCCCCACCTAATATTATGGGGTATTGGATTTTAGAATCATAACATTTTACAGGCTGCTAAAGTTGCTGTTCAAATAGAACAGTGACAACCAAAGAGAAAACTAAGAGGTATTTCCATCTTGCCCATCAAGGTGAAAATGAAAATATAGGAAAATATTACACTGCCTTAACTTGAGAGTTAGTAAAGAAAAACAGAGACCTGCAGCGAATAAAATGAGTATCCATCATATTCATTTCTAACATTGTAAAGAAAATATACGGTTTTCAAAGAATTAGTCAAGTTACCATGTCCCAATGCTATCATTAAAACAAACAAAGACATGCAGCAAATAAATACGAAACAGAAAACTAATAAATATTTACAACACCTGATCAAGCAGACAGGAATTTGGAGCATAGTTAGTACGGGTATCAAACACTACAGGTACCCTTTTCAGGAGTGGATAAGTTTTCAGTTCAGAGAGTCCACAGACATACCCTATGAAGACTGAGACAGAAAATGTAAGCGTAGGAAGCAAAATTCAAGAAAGCGAAAATACCTCAACGTTACTGAGATTAACATTTCAGGATGAGTTATCCTAAACAGCCATAACTTAACCTTATAAAAGTTTATATCTCCCAACACATCTGAATAAAATGATGGGGATGATTGCAACGTGCATCTAGTAGAAAAAACAAACATAACAAGACCGGTATAGAAGCCTAGAAAGTCACATGGCCTTTAGTCAGATACCCAGTAAATGGGTGTTTTGCATATGGTTTTTATTTATATTTTCTATTGAGACCGTGTTGTATGTGTCTAGGAGGCATTTCTTCAAACAGTTTTGGGATCACAATGCATATCAAATCTAGCTCGACGAAGGAATCTGCATGGCGAATCATAAATTCATAATCTATTAAAAATGGTATCCCACAAAATGAAAACACCAAATCCCTGTACAGAATTCTGTGGAGGTGTTTGATTCATGTGTGGAAGCACCACCACCTCAAGAAGTTTCAGCGTGAATTCCATGGAAGCAATGCCAAAGCAGTGGTGGGCATCGGGGTGGAGAAGGTCATCTATGAGTGTATCTTCTGCATCCAAAGCAAGATTGTTTTGGGTGAAGAACTTGTTTGAGTACCTTGGGGGTGGGCACCCAAGTTTGATGTTGGAATATCATGACAAAGTTGTGAGGGAAGGGTAGGGGAATTCAATTGGGTTCCATTAAGAAGAGCTTTACTGCAATCTATAACCAGAACAAGCAGTGTGATTGCGTGGGAAGGAGGGAGGCCCTACTGCCAGGGGCGGCAGGTGAGAGGGGCAGGGGAGTTATGTGGCGATAGGGAGTTTGAAGCCACTCCCATCTTGATCGAATTTTGAAAACGCAATCTAATTCTCCAAACTTTTTTGTCAATTCAAATTATTTCTTAACACGGACGCTCTCAGTCACTATCTTGATGCCATTGATGTGTGTATTTGTTACAAGATTTCACGACATTATTTCCTTATGTCCATCTTCAATCAAGCTCCCAAGGATGTTGATTGCTCTCTTACGAGCTTTGGTATGAATAACAACTTAAGATAGTTCAAAATGGAATAATCAAACGCAATAACTTGGGGTTTCATAACTTAGCACCATAAATATATTTTTCTTGAGAGGATGGATTCTTAAATTGTTAGATTATTTCAGCGATGGGACTCTCTGATGACAGGCCAAAGCGGTTTATCTTTGAGGGAGCTGTTCTAGGAGGGTTTAGGGCACAAACACCAAGGGCCTGAGCTCCTTGTTCTAAAAAGAAGGAGGCAGGGCCTATGAGAGAGTGAGTGACCTAAAGTCCCAAAAGGAGTCTCTACCGTGGAGGGCAATATGGGATGAACCATGAGACTCTGAAGGCAAATAATTGAATGAGTAGCAAGGCTGCTAAAGTCTTCCCAATTCTCTTATGTTTTCAAACTTGATTTGAGCTGAAGCAAGTAAGAGAGAGCAGGGAGACCGTTAGTCGGTATCACTAATCAACTGCTCTTACCACTTTTCTTTAACCTAAACTGATTTGTTCTTGTTGTTTTCAGGGGCATGCATGACTACTGAACATGGCCAATTCCTTCTCTTATTCATTTCAACCTTGTTTATAATATTAAGAATTTGGGATGAAGCCACATTCCCTTATTTAATTGGATAATGCAAAATAGTTAAAAATATTAAAATGGGAGTGCATCAATCAATGTTTTTAAGCTCCAAGGCAAGAGGTGGGGCCTTAAAACAATCCATGTCTCAAGGCATATGATTGTATGAATTAATCCTTTAATGGAAGATTTATTTAACAACAGATATTATAGCATTACATAAACAAAAGAAACTTAAGAGAACATTTACAAATGTATTATATCAAAACCAAGTGGCACTCCTTGGCCCTTACGCATACAAAAGTGTAAGCCTCCAACCCTGAGGCAAGAGCCTTTGATGTATGCTTTTGGAGCATTGCAGGTAAGCCTCACATGTTTTTAAAAACATTGCACCAATGACCGTACGCATGTTTTCATGAACGCTCTAAGTGTCAGCGCAAAAAAAACGTATCTATTCAGCAATTAGATGACCTGGATGCTACTGCACAAGCAATTCATTGCAACCATTGCACTTGAAATCGTATGTGCCTACATGCCATTCAAACAAACACTACTGATTCTATATTAGGTTGGGTATTATTCTATAAGTTACCGGTGGCATTAGTTAATCAATCAAATATCTTATAGACCAATCCTTCTAACCAATTTCAAGTATCAAGATACATAAACTTTTTAACCAAGCAGTACTCTTGGACATTTACCTCTTTGAGCTCTATTAATGGGCATTCATTGACAATGGAGAGAAGAAACAACCGGTTAACTTTGTCTTTCCACTTACCCTTATTATCCTCCTTCGCCAAAATTTCATGTTGAAATGCTAAACTGATGCAAGCAAATTACTCATCGTGAAATTACACAATATATGTTGTATTTAATTTTGCTTAAGCCACTGGTTACAAGTTAGTATAAAAAATTGAGCGTGAGGCCCTATGAACAAATCAAAATGCACACCAACTTCATATTCCTTTGATACCCTTTCGACATACTCTTTGCACTCCACTTCATGTGCACTTCATCACTCAACCCCACATACCTTAAACACTCTATAACCCATTATAATCTACATGCCTTTAGCTCTCCATGTCCCTCCATATGGCAATTGTTATTACCATTTCTAGTGAATGTATCTCTATTTAGACACAACTTGTTGCATTTGAGTTTTTGGCCCCCCATTCTACTCCACATGCATTGAATTCTGGATTATCTAATGTTTCTGATGACCACAGGTCATGAACTTGGTTTAAGCTTCTAAATTATTGATTCAGAATTGTTGTAATTTAGGACTAACAACTAAAACAAAAAACAAAAAAAGCACAAAAACCAAAAACAAACAAACAAACAAAAAAACCAAAAAAAAAAAAAAAACCAAAAAAAGGCACATATCATGGTAAGTCTAGTTACACAATCATAATGATAGAAAAAGATACTGACAAAAACAAAAAATGAGGGGAAGTGGAAAAGGAACGACGGTATACCTGCGGATGGCCTTGTTGCATTCAATGGAAAGGTTCTCCAGCTCCTTAAACTTTTGCCTTAAAGATGCATCCAAATCCCAAGACTTTTCCTCCCATGAAGTCCTAGCAGCTTCAGCATCTGCAATATCTCTCTCCACAGCCTGAAGCTCCCTTTTCATCCTCTCAGCGTCCCTCAAATTAACCTTCTGCGCCTCAGCAGTCTTCTTCAACTCCTCACTCTCCTCGCAAATCCTCCTATTCTCCTGAACCTTATTCTCCAATTCCCTCTCTTTCGCCTGAAAATCCTTCTCCAACCCCTCTATATTCATCTTCAACCTATCAACAATGTCATAAAACTTGTGTACATCATCCTCCAGCATCACTCTATCCTTCTCCAAAGCCTCCCTAGCAGATGGTGCAGATCTCATCCCATGAATCTTGGCCTCAAGCTCAGCCACCTCAGTCTCCAATGCCTTAACTTTCTCAAGAGAGGCACCAGTCTCCTCCTCCATCTTTGCCGTGAACTCACTATCAAGCTCATCCACGGCCTGATCATCGCCTCTAATGTAATGATTATAACTCTCTAGGGCATATATCAGTAACTTATTTTTTTCAAGAAAACACTTGGTAGTAGTGGAAGAATTGGATGAAATGTGGTCGGAATAACGTGCAATTTCTACCAACCAGTGAATGACGGAGAGTAGAGCAGGCCAAGCGTGAGGTGTGCCAGGCGCTTTGAGGGCGGATTTGTTGAGCTTGTAAGGGCAATTGAGGTGCTTGAGAAGGAGGGGTAGGTCCTCATCGAGCTTGATAGTGGAAGCGGTGGTGGGAAAATCGAGGCGATGGAAGAGGAATCGAACCGCTTCGGTGATGTCTTTGGCGGAGGGGAGAGGCGGTTTGAGAGAGATGTTGGCCTTGTGAGAGGAAAGGTACTCATTGATGATGCGAGTGGCGGAGGCTTGGTACGATCTATCGGTAGTGGAGAAGCGACCACTGCCCCCGCCGATGGAGGAAGGTCGGTTGGTGGTGCCGGTGCTGCTGAAGGTGGCGTCAGAGTCGCGGTTGTTGGTGGTGGTGGTGAAGTTGTAATCGGGAAGGAGAGATGGAGTGTTGGTGCTTCGATCTGTTGGTGGTGGATCTTTCGCCCTCCGCCTTCCTCCGCCTCCGCCTCCGCCTTCGCCTCCTCTCATCTCTCTCTTTCGGTCACTACAGTCTCGTGGTCTTCCCGCTTCCAAATTGGGGGAAAATGAATTTGAACCAAAATTTTGGGTTTGTATTGTCCGATTCTCGCCCCCCAAGTCCCATTGTCACAAAAAGGAGCCTCTGCTATATGCACCCACCGTAAACACATCAGAGAAAAAATCTAATTGTCGAGGGAAATGGCGAGGAAAACAGGGGGGGGGGGGGGGGGGGGGGGGGCATCCATCCCCCTGGGATGCGTGCATTGACTTTTCTTGCGCGCATCCCGGGGGATGGACGCCCCCCTCCCCTCGTGTTTTCCTCGCCATTTCCCTCGACAATTAGCAAAGCTCTACGCATTTGTGTATGCACCTCGCTCTTTCCTTGTCCCCTTCTCCCTCTCTTAACATTTGGAGCCCCCTTGTTCAGTTCACAGCCATCGATTTGGCGACTAAGAGGGCGTTTGTTTTTTTTAAGTGCTTAGAAATTAACTTCCAACTGAAGTTAGAAGTTCTGAACGAGCTTCTGAATAAACTGTTTGTTTTACTTCTGAATGAGCTGCTGATTAGAAGCTGTAAAATTAAAACATGTTTTTTTAGGTGTTGAATGAGAACTGTTTGACAATTTTGTCCCACTAAGCTGAAAAATTTATGTCAAAATCATACCGAATATGACTGTGGCGTTATTGTTGAATCTAAGCAATACATATGTGGCGTTTCAATTAGTTATTTGATGAAATCATTAATCCAAAAATGGGTTATTTGATTTGATATCTTATGATACACATAAGGCACAAAAACTACATGCAAAAAACTTAAAAATATACATGAGATGGAAAGTTGGAGAGATGAAAAAAAAATTGAAAATACATAGAAAGAAAATAAAAATAAAGAAGATAAAGGAGAATCACAATGCTTGGTAAAGAGAATGAAGGTGTGCTACCAAAATTTAGCCCTACTTACTTTTAAGAAGATGTGGGCAACAATTCTCATTACAAAATTATATTAAGGTTATTATTGGAATAATTTTTTACTAAGCACTCAGTGCTAAGTGATCAGCACCTCCTTGTTGCTTACTCCAATCAGAAGCATAACTTCTGATCAGAAATAAAAACAAACACTCAAAATAAGGTGGTCCACTTCTTATGAAGACTTCTGACTCCATTCAGAAGCAAAAACAAACACCCTCCAAGTAAATTGAGATGGTTTTGAAGAGTGCACAGCTTCAAAAGAGTCTAAGTGAGTTGAGTTTCAAGTTTGAGTTGGATTTATAGTTGTCGAGTTCATCAGCTATGTTGTTGATTTACCTTTTTTATAGCTTATCTTGACTTGATTCATTAAAATCAAATTTTAAAATACAATACAACCAAAGTTTTCTATAAATGTCCAACAAGAAAATCATGAATATACTTCACTATACACGCATAGGTTCTTTGTTTTTATATGATAGTCAAATTTGAAACTTATGTTCAAATTATGTAATTTAGGTTTTATGTGAGCTCGTTTCTTGCATACATTAAGTCTATCCACATGAAACCAAAATACATAGATTCGATTTTGAAAAATTAGCTTTCATGCAAGTTTGCTTCAAGATATTCACAATAAAATATGTGAGCGTCGATAACAAAATACTCGCTTGAAATTATTATTATTATGTGGTTGGCTTTATTGTTTTGGCTAAACTTTTAACTAGCCAAGACAAGTTAGTTTTCAAACATTTGTGATCCTGAACACAGTCAGAGACAACAATATTTTGTTTTAAGAAGGAAGCACGCGATAATGTATAGAAGACCATAATTTGTCAATATATATATGGGTCATTTGCACTTTCCTCCCTATAATAAATAGCTAATTCAGAGTTATCCCCAGAATAAATCGGTTGCACTTTGCCCTCAAGACTAGCAGTCAACGTGCGTTGACCAACTATTTTCAAAATATCCATATTAAGATGACCAAAATACCCTCAATAAATATAAGGTTGAGATTGTATGTTTTGTATCTCAAAAAGTACATTTCAAATAAGATCAAATGGTAAAATTAAAATGATAAGTGTATTTCGAGAATAATCAAACAGTTATTAAAAATAATTAAAAAATAATTAAAAAAAGTCACCTTCTTCCCCAACCCACTCGTCCCCCACCTCCTTATTTTCCTTCTCCCTCTCTCCAATTAAAACTCACCGCCCCCTCACCTTCCTCGTCAATCCACCGCCCATGACAACACTGCCCCCCAATCCTTGCCTCCCTCTCCCTCCCCGCTTCTTATTCATCTCTATGTTTCAAAAGCACCACCACCCCCTGTCGGCCTCCTCCCTCGTCGTTGACGACCCTTGCCCCTCATCTTCCTCTCTACTAACACTGCTATAATCTTCCGAATGATGATCAAAAATATTATCACCTAACGGTGATCCCCCGTGGCTAGGACTACACATCTCTGCTTCAATATTACACACCCATCTCCTCGAACCCAGCCGCCGACATCTGGAGTGGGAGGGGTTAAGGGGAAAAAAAAAGGTCAAAGTAGTTTCAGTAAACTGAATAAGTCAAGAGTAGTCAAAGGTATTTAGAGTTGTTGCATCGAGTATTTGAATTTGAGTCAGTGTAGGCTGAAGAATAGTTGAGAGATGTTTCTTGTGTACGAACTCTATATAAGCAGTACATTCTTCTTCAATAGGGTATTTTTTCAATGAATTAAAGTCAGAACAAGGAGGCATGGTTTCCTCAAAGTAACCTTATACGTTCCCTTACTTCTGTTTCAGCCTTTTAGTTATCTCACAGTAGCTTGTTGCTAACATTTGGAAGTTCCACCGAGATCACTCATGGCGGATGGAATGAGACTGAAGGAAATTCAAAACTCAATTAATCAGCTCAAGAATGTTATGATTTGCCTTGAGGAATGAACTGTTGTATCTTATAAGTCCACTGCTGATATGCAACAACAAATTAACATGCTTGCTTCATCTTTTGGTGATGTCAGTTCAGTTGCCTCCCATAAAGCCACTTCATCACCACGCGAAAGCAGGGGGCATTCAATCTTGTTCGGTGAGGCTTGATTTTCCAACATATGATGGAGAAGAAGACCATTCAGAGTGGTTGTTCGGAGTCGAACAATTTTTTTATTTATCATCAAACTCCTTCTACCCAACGCCTTCTCATTGTATCCTTCCATCTGAAGGGAATTCACTCCACTGGTATAAGCTCCTTGAGTCGGATCAAGCAATAACCAGTTGGGAGGCTTTTTGCCGAGCCCTTACTCTTTGATTCGGTCCAACTGAATATGAAGATTCGACCATTGCTCTTACCAAGCTTCGCCAACAAATCACCATCTCCGATTATCAAAAACACTTCGAAACTCTTGCTACTAAAGTAGAGGGACTATCGGAAAAGCTGTGTATAGCCCAATTCATTGGTGGCCTAAAAGAGGAGTTACACACTACAACAATTAAGGCATTTTTCAAGAAAATTTCCCCTTGATAAAAATCAAAATTTTGTTGAAAATTATTTTTTAACAAGGAGAAAACGTCGTTATTAGGTTCTTGACGACATTCCCCTAGCTAAAGATTTGTACCAAGGAATTAATTTTTTTGTTGGTAAAACGAATGATAAGTCAAGAAAATATGGTGTTGGTAATACTGACAACTACCAAAGAAATTCGTTAGTAAAAATCAATTATCTTTACCTATAAATTGTTTTGTTGTAAGAAAACTTTATTTACCTATGAATTTTTTTTCTCCAAAAAACTTAGAATCTTCAAGGAAAATTGTCATGGGAAAATGTAACTACCTTTATCACAGAACTTTTTTATTGGTAAAATGAATGTATATCAACAAAAGTTGTCATATGCAGCAGCGGAGCTAGGATTTTCACCTGGGGGTGAAATGGCAAATCGTATTTAATTAAATAATATTAAAAAGTTGTCGATTTCAAGTAAAGTAAAACTTATCCTAAATTGAGAAAAACATATATAAACTTTTGATAAATAACGTAAATTAACTTTTATGCTCTTCGGAGTTTGTCTCAAACATTAGAGCTATACTCTAAAATTCGAGTTCTTAATCAGAGTTATGTTGGAAGATCTGATAAGTCATTATCTTGAATCGGAAGAATTTGATAGGTTTGTTTTCTTTTAAGATACTTATCCATAGCTTAAAAAAAATAAACTATCAATGTTAATTCTTTATATACAAATTTTTTTAATATAGATACAAATGTTACGGGAAACAAAAAACTTCATTCTCAATCCGCGACGCTCATTTAAAAAAAATGACATGAATAACTTGATAAAGTAATCAATAGAACTAAACATTTACTACGGAAAGTAGGAGTCATTTTATCACAAATTGCTAGAGAATGGAAAACCAAAAGATACTTAACCCGAGCAGATGCCCCACCAAGCTCAAAGCGAAAACCTCTTGAAATAACCCTTCAATCGTAGTGGTTGATGTTCCTCATCTTCAACAAGTTTGTACAGAGTAACGCACGCAGGCGCATGCTTTTTTTTTGTTTCTCCACTAGACTGATTGAACAACTCAAACTCATCGATTGCTTGAAAATCCCTAGGCGATTGTATTCGCATCAATGGGTTAACGAGGAAGGGAGAAAGTATAAGAAGATGGATAGAAAGGTGGAATCGCGTGCATCAAAGAGGTGAGAAGATGAGACAACATATTGAGATCCTAATTAATTTCAAGAAATCAGGGGGCAAGAAATTATAACAAATTTGTTTGGGGGGCAATTAGTTAATTTTAGGGTTTTTTTAGTTTGACACTCATAAGTTTATAGTTGTTAGAGTTTGGCACTTGTTTTGAAAACTAATTGAGTCTAACACTCATTTTATGACGAAACAGTTTAGTCCACATCATTAACTGGTCAAAAATAATTTTCAGACTATTTTACCCTTACCTTGGTCAAAATTATTCAATCTCCAATTTCCCAACATGTATATCTCCCCCCTCCCCCTATTATCTCCCACCACCGATCTCCCCTCCTCATTCCTCCCTCTCTCTGTAATCTTTCATCCTCACTCACCTTCCAGATCACCCCAACTCTCTTTCTCTGAGTCTCTCTTGCCAACAACATATGTTCCCACAACTAGAGCATTGGAGCATTGGAACAAAGTGGATCATGGCCATCGCAAACGCAAGCGACACGAACAAGGTGTTCTAACTCTCATACTAGATCATGAAGTTACCTTCATCATTGTACTCAGTAGATGGAGTAAGATTGAAAAATAAAGGCCTTGTGTGCACATGGTACAGATTGGTTCTGCAGGATAGTCTATTACATCGGCCCTGCGACACTAGAGTCTATACTTCGCCTCATGTTCAGTACATTTAAGGGCTAAAAACTGAATCGACGGTTCGGTTTTCATCTAAACCGTGAACCGAACCGACTTAGGTCAGTTTTAAAATTTTCAAACCAAAATCGAACCGACCATTAACAAAACCGATCCGAAACCGAACCGATTCTAATTTAGGCAAACCGTAACCGAACCGACTAAAATCGAACCAAAACCGAAATAAAACCGAATCGACCGACTATTTTAAACATATTGTATATTTATATATAAAATATAAATTATTTATTATATATATTCAGTTGGTTCGGTTTGGTCGATTAAAATCACATAGAAACCGAAAACCGAACCGACCACTTCGATTTTGAATTTTTTTAAACCAAAACCGATCCGAACCGAATTTAAACCGAACCAATCGGTTTGGTTAAGATCGGTTCGATCAGTTTAATCGGTTTGATCGGTTTTTTGTTCAGCCCTAGTGCATTTTTAGAATCCACGACAACAATAAGTGATGTGGGGGACACATTTTCAATTTTCATGGGAACCAAAGATGTCAAGATGGAATTGCAATTGTAAAAAAGCAAATTGAAGTTGTAAAGATTGACTAAGGCTCCACCTCAAAATCTATTTAGAGGCCAGAACAGACAACCAAAGGCCTATTACATTTGGACTATGGAGGTGCATTGGAAGAAGGCAATGAATCTAATAAAGTGCTAGCACAAAGCTTCTGAACCTCCGCTCCTATAGAGAGCTTATTAACGACTATACATCCCATCTTTAACCTGGATCTTGGTGAAAAATAGCACAAGATGGAATCGTTAAAGGAGATTGCGAGGTCAAAAGCGAATCTACCCTTACCTGGATCTACTGCTGCTGCGTATGGTGAAGCTACCGTTGTTGATGAGAGAGATCTGTCGCTGGGAGAGAGAACTAGGGTGAACAAATTCCACGAATCGACGAACGAAACCTTGGCAACAGGTACTGATGTGAGCATGATTGGACAATTTGGGACTACATTCTATTCCCCCACATGAACTAACCTGCCAACGACACACACCCGGTGATTCGATCAAATAGCATTTCGAGTTCATTAGCTACGTCACGACAACAATACACGAACAACGAAACTACAAGGAACCATGAAGGAAGAAATTGCAGCGAAAATGCTAAGACCACTCAAAGCAGAACAAATCAAGCAACAATAAAAAAAAGATACAACGCAGACTCAAAAACATAACTCTGTTAGAAAAAACTACTACTATAGATTGTTAAACACTTGAAACGGGGTTATCAATAAAATTTGGATTTCAAAGCTCTCCATTTTACGTTCGAAATTGTGACATCAAAGCCAAATACTGAGAAGCAATCATCATACCAAACCACAAACCAAACTACAGACATATATGTCAGACACAAAACTTCTGATCTGATCAACCACGAAGTTAAAAGTTGGGACGAATCAGTCAACTTATTCAAATAAACTTCGAGTCGACCAACACGTTGGACAAACGAAATTAAAAGTTGAAACGAATCAGTCAACTTATTCAAATAAACTTCGAGTCGACTAAGACATCGGACAAACGAAGTTGAAAATTAGGACGAATCAGTCAATTTATTCAAATAAACTTCAACCCATGGTGATTGATACCTACCAATATAGAATAAAATAAACTTTAATTGCAGTTTCAATGATAATATTATTTGTATCAACAAGTATTCAAATACTACATGCATACAACCCACTAAAATGCTAATATTCATGTAACACAAACATGCATAAATTTTGTCAATGTACCATTGTTGCAGTACCATTTTGTAAAACTAACAAATAATTCACAGAATATAGCAAACACAAATATGTCATCCAACCAAAACTTAAAACCAAAAGATATAAGAAGTCGATAGGTGTTGAACCTGATGTGCACATCTTATTTGTACCAATTTCACTGCATATCCAAGGGGACAAACGACAAAATTTGTACCAATTGATGTGCAAGAAGCTAAGGCCTGCCCAAAACCTGCTGATGTTGCTATGTTAAAGTTGTCCAGATACCAAATCAATCTCTTAAGGGCTAAATGCAAGGATGGGTCTGAGATTGTTAACTTCGGTTCATTTGAGGCCATTGCAGGTAGGGGTGGGCAAACGGGTCAAGGAACCGTGGATTCAAATCGAACCGGACAGTTTAGTGGAAAACGGTCCGGTTCTTTAAAATGTAAATTAGGAAATAGTCTGAATCGATTCGGATCTGTAATAGAACGAATCGAGTCTAGTTCCAAAAATCTAAAATCAAACGGTCCGATTCCGACCCGTTTGATTAAAAAGATTTTATTATTTTTAATATTTTATTACTTCATTCTCTTTAACCCTAAAAGTTGAGTTTTTTTTCCTTCTGCAGCCACAGCCTAGAGAAGGAGACCAACCAACCGTCCACCAACAAATACTTTGTTTTGTCTTTCATGATCTCTACGCTCGACTGACCTTACTCCCCACTGAAATGCAAGCAAGGAGGATAACCCAAACCATCTGGTTGCTTCCAAAACTCCTCCTTATCATCATCCACATCTTTCTTTCTCTCCGATTCTCAAAAAATCGAAGTTTGACTAGCGAAAATCTCCATCTGGGATCGGTGGGTTGGTTGTTGATGAGGTTCAGTGATGGAACGTGGGTTTGGGGCGAAAGGGATCAAAGGGTCGAGATTAAATCCGAGTTTCAACATACCCATTAGCGAAAACTAGAAGAGAAAGAGCAAAAACCATAGTTTGCTGCTTGCTGCTTGCCGTTTCACTGGAATAGATATTGAATTTGTCGTTTGTTGTTGCTGCTGCTTGTAAAAGATTTAATGATATCACTGAATTTGTGCATTCAATCGGTTCATAATCACAAGGATAAGGATGAAAGTATAAAGAAGTTTGTCTAGATAGTTGCTAACCCACCATCAGAGATTAGAGCCACATTCACAAGGTCTCTATATCTTCATGGGGGGTTGCTTCCTATGAGGAAATGGGTTGGTCTATTCAAAGTGGGTTTGTCTATTCAAATAAAAATAGATGACTAAACTTGATTTATGAACATTTCTGTCCAGTGTCCACTTCAAATGCATGCCACAATCTCAATCATTTTATTTAGTCCTTGTTTCATGGACATAGCTGTTCATTCCTTGTAGCTTGCTGCTGCTGATTGCATCTTGCATCAAATGTTTCTTCTTTTGTATAGATAGATAAGTTCAGGTATGAGATCTGTAATGCGTATAATAGCTAAAAAGGGCATGTCAGTAATGTTGAGTGTTATCTTTATCATGAAGAGCAATCTGAGATTTCTATGAGTTCTAATTCAGAATTGGGATGTTTATCATTTTTGTGTTATTGATGATATCAAAGCTACATGATGTACTACAACACCATTCCTTTGACTCAATCGTTATAGATTTTTTTCATTGCAATAGGCTTCAGTGACAAGAATTATATTTTTCGCGTTAAAAATATTTGTGAATATTTGACTAGACATTTGCAATCTAGAGCCGTTTGGAACCGTAGGAACCAGACCGTTCCAAACGGTTCGAGTTAGTTTCGGTCCCAATGTTCAAAATTAGGGAATCAAAACCGGACCGGATCCGTTAAATTTAAACGGTTCGAGTTAAGTTCCTCAAAATTTGGAACCGATCCGAACTGTGCCCACCCCTAATTGCAAGACATGTGTGGCGTTGTATATGTAAGGCCCGTAGGCTGCCAGATGATCAAGAGTCCTAAGTGTCAATTATCATCGATGGCCAGTCACGTACCCTTAAATCCACTACTTCCACCAGGCTACTTTGGCAATTGCATTTTTCATGTAACACCAATGGCAGTGTCAGGAGACCTACTCTCGAAGCCATTCATTTATGCTGTAAGAAAAATACATGAGCCCTTGAAATGGGCTGATGATGAGTACCTCCGATCAGCTATCGACTTCTTAGAGCTGCACCCTAACACAAATATGCATAAATTAGAGCTGCACCCTAACATAAATATGCATAAATTGCCAATGGTGTTATGGTCGAGTGGTTAGGGCTGTGTGGGTTTATCCCCCACGTCCTAGGTTCAAGACCCACCGACGGCATGGTTACTTTCTTATGGTGTTGACCTGTAGGTCGCACCTTGTTGATAGGTTATGGGATCCTATAAAAACCCAGCTCGCTTTCCAAAAAAAAAGTATAAATTAGATAAGTAATTTTTCGCCACTAGCAAGTGCAACACATATGAGTTCCAATAGTGGTGTAATCACGAAATTACTCAGGCCTAATTCATTCTGTTGCAGTGCTCCTCGCATCCTGTATAGGGAAACTTGAACATTCTTGACCACCATCTAACTTCAAAGCTTGCAAGATCAGACTGTAAATCTGGGTAATAGAAGGAAAAGAGTGAATCTGTCCAAATAGTTAAGATAGTACATCGAAATTTCAAAGTGTCGTGCTCATGAGCAAGCCAATCTAATTATGTACTTATTGAGATTGGCTTGCTCATGAGATTTAGAACTAATTATGCTCATGAGCAAGCCAATCTAAAATACTTCCAAATAGTTAAGATAACGTTTTGAGATTTAGAACTGTCTCGATCATGCGCATGCTAGTCACTTGATCAAGATATAATACCAGGAATTCAAATAGTATAATCTTAAAAATAACAAAATGAGCCATTTCATACACTTCAATTCACTTTATTCTATATATATGAAAATACAAGCCACTGTCTATCATTGATCAAAATTTCTATCTGTAATGTTTAAAAAAAACAAAAAAGAAGAAAAAATTGTCATTGTTATCGTCAGAGATGATTGGATAATCAAAATTATATTTTAGATTCTAAATTCTAATTTTCCTGCATCATTGTCCCTAAAAGTTTGCATCTCATATTGCAAACTGATCAACTTAGCTATAACATTCAGAGAGGCTGAAACACATTGAACAATATTACAAAAGCAGGTAAATGAAGAAAAGTTGTACCGTGATCTATTAATGCAGGAAACTAGAAGAGGCCAATAGTATTACTTTTCATTGCTTTTGTTATTCCTATGCAATATCCGTCCCTAAGAGTTTGACCACTATCACACTGTCATAGATACATCAGTCTGATGAACAAGAAAAAAAAGGAAAGAAATAAACATTCCAATTTTCTCGCTCAACATGTGTTCAAATTCCACTGCAATAAAGGGTTAATTTTGGCGCAACCTTTTTTACTAAAACTGGACCATTGTTTTATTTATTTTATTTTCATTTTCTTCACCATCATACTGACACAAATTACATGATGATCATATGAATTGATGACCTTATTAAGTGAATTAATGACACAAATATATAAGGGCAACTGGTTAAGGGCATTGGTCTCAGCAAAATTATGATTATGTGCAAGGTAGGTGGAATATAGGAACAAGGGTTCGATCTCTACTTGTTTTGTAAATACTTTTTTCCCGGGTTGTGTTACTGTAGCTACTTTATCACGAAAATATCATTCGTTCATAGAAGAATTACAATAGTAATTACAAATTTTGTTTCTACTTATGTGTTATGTCATAGCCTCAGAGGAACAACATATTACAAATTACAGTAGTAATTACAAATTTTGGCTTAGTGATGGATTGACAAACCAAGGACCATGCATTCTCAGTGCATGCACGGATGGCAGAGGATACTTGGATGTTGGATTGTGTGTGGACGAACTTACACATGATTGATGCATGTATGGATGGTGGTACATGGTAATGAAATGAGGATGGACTATTAGTTGATCGTGTCTTAGTATGGATGCTCACACCATTGGGCTTAGTACACCATTGGGCTTGATTTGAATGTTTGAAATGCATTTAGACATGTGTTGGTTAGGCGGATATTGTCTGGGACAAATGTCTAAATGACATGGATTAGGTAGTTATTGTTGAGTGTGGATGATGTAGCAATTTATAAGGCATTTGAGAGGATGAGAATTAGATAGGAATTTTACAAAAAGTAGTTTATGTGTTGCACAAGAGATTGACAAACTAATCTCTGTAACATTTTCAAATTGAGTCGGAGTGCTCATATCAAGGCTAAGGGTTGTTAGAATCAGAACAATATATATAAATTTTTTTGAAATAAATAATGTAACAAAACAAATACTATTTGTATTATAAATTGATTACAACGAAATAAAATAAAATAAAATAAAATAAATAAATCTACTAAATTGTATTACAGATAGAGGCTTGCGAAATCACTATCTTGAATTGGCAGAGTTGGTACGTCTTGATTTGCAGATAGAGGCTAGCAGAGACGCTATGTCCTATAGACAAATTTTGCCCCTACTCGGTGCTATAGTTCATTAGGCGTCTAACTATCTAATACCAACACCCTAGCACAAGGGTGTTGGCTCTAGCGAATTTACCTAATGTTTTCTCTCTCGAATGTGAATGAATGAATGACTCTGGAAAAAGTTATATATTTAAGAACCCATTTTTTCTTCAATATATAGGGAGCAAAAACAGTTTATACCCATGTGAATTAAAATGGTGTGTTGATCAGACACTACTGTTCTTAATTCAAAACAAAAGCTTAAAGTGCAAAAAGCTCTGTAATAAACAAGCTCAAGGCCTAATGCTTATTCATAATTTATTAAGTGTTGATAATCAACAATTATAAATACATTATAATGACTTCACACAATAGATGTGGGACTATTTATTATTTGCTATAAAAACTCTAACAAGGGTTTATCCCAATACTCTCTGTGTGCTTGTACTTTCTTTGTGGGTTGAATTCGTATGCAATGGATTATTTTTATGTAGGCTGAAACTAAGTAGGAATCTTAGCCTCCCAGGAGTAACTCGAAGTGAAAATTCGTGTAGACAATTGTTCGATTCCTAGCCCTGTGAGTCAGACCATCTCCAATGATAGAGGATGAATAGGGATTGATTTCCCTGTCCATGCAAAATGGTTAACGCGATTGTGGGAGGACATCCGGTTGGGTGGTCTACAACCTTCCAACTATTACAATCATTGCAACTGTTCACTCTGAACTTGAACTTGGACACAATTAGATTCAAATCACACTTCCAACATGTCTGACCACAATGTCTCTGCACTGTCATTATGTTATGTGTGAGTATTGAATCAATAGTAGGCATGTCGTGCACATGTTTTTTTGTGTTGTTCATAGTTCACGACCTCCAAAAAAATACTAGTACATGCAAGTCGCTTCCACTTTTTTTTTGCAAGCGCCATCTTTATAACTTCTTGTTATATGTGGAGAGACAGACACATTGTAAATTTTTTTATTTTACCAAACATCTATCCTACTTGGAAGCAGAGCTCATTTATAACCATTCCTAGTTACCTTCTAGATATTTATGAAATTTAACTAACAAACAGACATTGTATTTTAGTGTGATTTTCGACATATATAGTTCAAGGTATGGGTTTGGTTTTCAGCACTGAATCCTCATGACAGAAAACTAGAGTGCGTGCATATGTATGTAGAGACTTTAATATTGTGATCTTGTATGGGAAAGGCCAGAGATGAATTCTCCAGTTATCATTTAGGGAGGGACCAAAGAATGAATCCGATGTTTGCATATATGGAAATTAGATCAACCATCTTCAACCTGCTTCTCTTTCCTCCTTTCCTGCTGTCATCCCTGTTTCTTGATAATAATATTAATACTACCCCAAGGGATTTCCATCTTCCAATAAATAATATCAGTTTCAATGGTCTGTTTGTCTGCAAAATACCAATTGTATTCTGAACTATTCTCTTTTATGTATATATATAACTATGGTGAAATTCATGATGCTATAAAAACTAGTTCCTTTTTTTTTTTTTCTTTAAATGAAAGAATGAATGGAACTAGTTCCTTGTGTAATATCTATAATAATAAAAAATAATAATAGAAGAGGCAAGGCACCAAGGCACAAAACGATCTGGCTTTAACTATATATTTATGGGGCTTTTGTCGTACACGTTTTGTGGACAAAGCCTGGTCCTCTACGGCTTCGAGCTGGTTAACTTCGGAAAATTTAGTAGCCAACCGATTGATTCCAGTAATTTCGAAGGTCAGAAAAGACAGACCTTAGAGTCTTGATCTTAATGAAATGGGCTTACAAGCAAATGGCCAACCTATATTGACATAAACAACAAAGATTTACAAGTTGCAATGTTGATGAGCCTATCTCAGAGAAGTTGGACAATATCTTCTTCATAGATTTCCTGTCTCTTATATCTCAATTGTCTAGATATATATGTTAGCATGTGGGTTTGTCATGGAAGATTAGGTGCAACTTGACTTTCTATCTTTCCGTTTTCCACATCTAGGAGTCGCGATCTTAATGTCTCTTCGTTCTCTTGGTTTTCCACCCTCTTTTCCTCACTCTTCCCCCACAGTAGTGAGTAAAGGCCAATCACAATGAGAATTGCTCCTACAATCCTGTGATACAACCAGGAATATGTTCGTATATGAATTGAATATCATTTTGAGTTATGGGTAACAAGCTTTACATAAAGGTAATCACAACAACTATTACCTGATATTGATGTCCATAGTTATGGGTGTACTAGTTACATATATATGGTTCGAGTCTATAGATTAGTCCCAGTACATATATTGGGTAGATGCAATGCCGTGTGGACTGAAGTAATAAGAATGAACATTCTCCAAAACCATTTAAAGTAAATACCATACGTACTCTACTTTGTAGCATTGGGTTTTAAAGTTACTTTTTAAGCTTCACTACTTAATTTTCAGTTTATTCTTTACCTAGACAAGATTCAATAGCCTTGTATATATGTTAAGCAATTAACTAATTTCTTTTCCACTTACCCTCCAGAGTATAATTGATCACCAAGTATTAGAGATGCCATGATGGCCACTAGTACAGCCTGTACTGGCTGGAAGACTGCAACTGAAACATGCCCTCCTTTGTGAATGCACCATGTTTGAAGTGAAAACACAATACCAGATGCAACAACTCCCTACAAAACAAGTAAAAAAAAAAAAAAAGTCTATTATGGCGATCAAATGAGTTCGGGATAGACTCGAATTCATTGTATTAAAAGTTGAAAATGAGTTCGGGATAGACTTGAATCCATTGTATTAAAAGACCGGATAAACTCAACTTTATTTTAATATTGATAACTGGGACTTCTTAGTTGGCAATATTAAAGGACCATGTTGCCTCATTAGGTTCGAGATAGACCCGACTTTATTGTATTAAAAGATGGGATAAACCCGTCTCCATTTTATTATTGTCAAATTTAAATTCCTAGTTTAAAATATTAAAGATAGCGTTGCCTCTCGAAGTCGCTATATTCAGCTCAGAAATGGATTTTGGGATGAATCCGACCCTATTATGTTATAAGATGGGGTATTATAAGATGGGGTAGATCTAGAAGTAGGTTCGGGATATACCCGACTCAATTGTATTAAAAGACGGGATAGACCTGACTCCATTTTAATATTGTCAAGTTTGAATTCTTAGTTGGCAATATTAAAGAACTCTGTTGCCTGACATAATTCCTATATTCGGCTCGAAAGTGGGTTCGGGATAGACCCGACTCCATTATAATAAAAGATGGGATATACACAGCAGTGGGTTTGGGATTGACCAGACTCCATTGTTTTAAAAGATGGGAAAGACCCATCTCTATTTTAATACTGTCAACTTAAAATTCGTGGTTGGCAATATTGAAACACCCCAATGCCTCACGAAGTCGCTATATTTGGCTCAAAAGTGGGTTCGGGATAGACCTGACTCCAGTGTATTAAATGACGGGATCGACCCGACTAGATTTTAATATTGTCATCTTGGAATTCTTAGTTGGAAATATTAAAGGACCCTATTGTCTCACAAGGTTCGAGATATACCCGATTCCATTGTTTTAAAAGACAGGATAAACCCGTCTCAATTTTACTGTTGTCAACTTTAAATTCTTGGTTGACAATATTAAAGATCGTGTTGCCTCCCAAAGTTGCTATATTTGGCTCAAAAGTGGGTTCGGAATAGATCCGACTCCATTGTATTAAAACATGAGATAGACTTGGAGATGGGTTCGAGATAGACCTGACTCCATTGAATTAAAAGACGGAATAGACCCGACTCAATTTTAATAATGATAATCGAGAATTCTTGGTTGGCAATATTAAAGGACCCTATTGCCTTACTGGTTCGGGATAGACCCGATTCCATTGTATTAAAAGATGGGATAAGTTTGTTTATTTTATTATTGTCTATTTTAAATTCCTGGTTGGCACTATTAAAGATCATTTTGCTTTTCTTAGTTGCTATATTCAGCTCAGAAGGGGGTTTCGGGATAGACCCAACCCTATTGAATTATAAGATGGGATAGACCCATAAGTTGGTTCAGGATAAACCCGACTCAATTGTATTTAAAGACGAAATATATCCGACTTCATTGTATTAAAAGACGAGATAGACTCAACTCTGTTTTAATATTGTTAATTGAGAATTCTTAGTTGGCAATATTAAAAAACCCTGTTGCCTCATTAGGTTCGGGATGAACCCAACTCCATTGTATAAAAAGACCGGATATGACCCGTTTCCAATTTATAACCCGTTTCCATTTTATTATTGTCAACCTGGAATTCTTAATTGGCAATATTAAAGGACACTGTTGCCTCACTAGGTTCGGGATACTCCCGACTCTATTGTTTTAAAAGACGGGATAAACTCGTTTCATTTTTACTATTGTCAACTTTAAATTCTTGGTTGGCAATATTAAAGATCGTGCTGCCTCTCGAAGTCGCTATATTTGGTTCAAAAGTGGATTAAGATGGATCCAATTTCATTGTATTAAAAATGGGATAGACTTGAAAATGGGTTCGGGATAGACCCAACTCCATTGTATAAAAAGATGAGATAGACCCGATTCCATTTTAATATTGATAACAAAAAAAATCTTGGTTGGCAATATTAAAGGACCCTATTGCTTTACTGATTCGGGATAGACTAGGCTCCATTGTATTGAAAGATGGGATAGACTCGTCTCCATTTTATTATTGTCAGCTTTAAATTTCTGGTTGACAATATTAAATATCATTTTGCTTTTTCAAGTCGCAATATTCAGCCCAGAAGGAGGTTTTGGGATAGAATCGACCCTATTGAATTATAAGATGGGATAAACCTATAAGTGGGCTTGGGATAGACCCGAATTAATTGTATTAAAAGACGGGATATACCCGACTCCATTTAAATATTGTTAACTTTGAATCTTGGTTAAAAATATTAAAAAACTCTTTTGCCTCACAAAGTCCCAATATTCGGCTCGAAAGTGGGTTCGGGATAGACCCAACTGCATTTTATTAAAAGATGGCATAGACCCAACTTCATTTTAATATTGATAACCAGGAATTCTTGGTTGGCAATATTAAAGGACTCTGTTGCCTCATTTTATCGGGATAGACCAGACTCCATTGTATTAATAGACGGGATAGACCCGTCTCCATTTTGGTTGTCAATTTTGATTTTTGGTTGGCAATATTAAAAATCGTGTTGCCTCTCGAAGTTGCAATATTTGGCTCAATAGTGGGTTCTGGAAAAATCCGAATCCATTGTCAACCTGGAATTCTTAATTGGCAATATTAAAGGACACTGTTGCCTCACTAGGTTCGGGATACTCCCGACTCTATTGTTTTAAAAGACGGGATAAACTCGTTTCAATTTTACTATTGTCAACTTTAAATTCTTGATTGGCAATATTAAAGATCGTGCTGCCTCTCGAAGTCGCTATATTTGGTTCAAAAGTGGATTCCGATGGATCCAATTTCATTGTATTAAAAAATGGGATAGACTTGTAAATGGGTTCGGGATAGACCCAACTCCATTGTATAAAAAAATGGGATAGACCCGATTCCATTTTAATATTGATAATAAAAATCTCTGGGTTGGCAATATTAAAAGACCCTGTTGCTTTATTGGTTCGGGATAGACTAGGCTCCATTGTATTGAAATATGGGATAGACTCGTCTCCATTTTATTATTGTCAGCTTTAAATTCCTGGTTGACAATATTAAAGATCATTTTGCTTTTTCAAGTCGCAATATTCAGCCCAGAAGGAGGTTTTGGGATAGACTCGACCCTATTGAATTATAAGATGGGATAAACCTATAAGTGGGCTTGGGATAGCCCCAAATTAATTGTATTAAAAGATGGGATATACCCTACTCCATTTAACTATTGTTAACTTTGAATCTTGGTTAAAAATATTAAAAAACTCTTTTGCCTCACAAAGTCCCAATATTCGGCTCGAAAGTGGGTTCGGGATAGACCCAACTGCATTTTATTAAAAGATGGCATAGACCCAACTTCATTTTAATATTGATAACCTGGAATTCTTGGTTGGCAATATTAAAGGACTCTGTTGCCTCACTTTATCGAGATAGACCAGACTCCATTGTATTAAAAGACGGGATAGACCCGTCTCCATTTTGGTATTGTCAATTTTGATTTTTGGTTGGCAATATTAAAAATCGTGTTGCCTCTCGAAGTTGCAATATTTGGCTCAATAGTGGGTTCTGGATAAATCCAAATCCATTGTATTAAAAGAAGGGATAGACTTGAAAATGGGTTCGGGATAGACCCGACTCCATTTTATTAAAAGACAGGATAGACTCAAATCTATTTTAATATTGTCAACTTTGAATTCTTAGTTGGCAGTATTTAAGAGCTATGTTGCCTCACTTAGTACCTATATTAGGCTCTATGGGTTTGGGATAGAGTCGACACCATTATAGTAAAAGATGGGATATACACAGTAGTGGATTCGGGATTGACCCAACTCCATTGTTTTAAACGACGGGTTAGACCCGTCTCCATTTTATTATTGTCAACTTTAAATTCCTGGTTGGCAATATTGAAATACCCCAATGCCTCACGAAGTCGCTATATTTGGCTCAAAATTGGATTCGGGATACACCCGACTCCATTTTACTACTGTCAACCTGGAATTCTTAGTTGGCAATATTAAAAGGCCCTGTTGTCTCAGTAGGTTCAGGATAAATCCGACTCTATTGTATTAAAAGACGTGATAGACTCAACTCTATTTTAATATTGATAATTGGGAATTCTTAGTTGGCAATATTAAAGGACCCTGTTGCTTCATTAGATTAGAGATAGACTCGACTCAATTGTATTAAAATTCGAGATAGACTCGTTTCCATTTTACTATTGTCTACTTTAAATTCCTAGTTGGAAATATTAAAGATCGTGTTGCCTTTTGAAATCGCTATATTCAGCTGAGAAATGAGTTTCGGGATAGACCCGACCCTATTGTGTTATAAGATGGGATAGATCTAGAAGTGGGTTCGGGATGGACCCGACTCAATTGTATTAAAAGACGGGATATACATGCCTCTATTTTTATTTGTCAACTTTAAATTCTTTGTTTGCAATATTAAGAACTCCATTATAGTAAAAGATGGGATATACACAGTAGTGGGTTCAGGATTGACCTGACTCCCATTGTCTTAAAAGATGAGATAGACCAGTTGCTATTTTAATACTGTCAACTTTAAATTTTTTGTTTCCAATATTGAAACACCCCAATTCCTCACGAAGTCGCTATATTTGTCTCAAAAGTGGGTTCGGGATAGACCCGACTCCACTGTATTAAAATACGGGATAGACTTGACTCCATTTTAGTATTTTCAATTAGAAATTCTTAGTTGGCAATATTAAAGGACCCTGTTGCCTCACTTGGTTCGGGATACACCAAACTCCATTGTTTTAAAAGACGGGATAAACCCATCTAAGTTTTACTATTGTCAACTTTAAATTCGTTGTTGTCAACTTTAAATTCTTTGTTGGCAATATTAAAGATAATGTTGCCTCTCGAAGTCGCTACATTTGACTCAAATGTGGGTTCGGGATAGACATGACTCCATTCTATTAAAAGATAGGATAGGCTTGAAAATAGGTTCGGGATAGACTCGACTCCATTGTATTAAAAGACGTGATAGACCCGACTCCATTTTAATATTGATAACCAAGAATTCTTGATTAGCAATATTAAAGGACCCTATTGCCTCACGGCATGGTTACTTTCTTATGGTGTTGACCTGTAGGTCGCACCTTGTTGATAGGTTATGGGATCCTATAAAAACCCAGCTCGCTTTCCAAAAAATATATATATATATTAAAGGACCCTGTTGCCTCATTAGGTTTAAGATAGATCCGACTTCATTGTATCAAAAGACGATATAGACTCGTCTCCATTTTATTATTGTCAACTTTAAATTTCTAGTTGGAAATATTAAAAATTGTGTTACTTCTCGAAGTCGCTATATTCGGCTCAGAAATGGGTATCGGGATAGACCCGACCCTATTGTGTTATAATATGGGATAGTTCTAGAAGTGGGTTGGGGATAGACCCGACTCAATTGTATTAAAAGACGGGATATTCCTGCCTCTATTTTAAAATTGTTAACTTTGAATTTTTAGTAGGCAATATTAAAGAACTTTGTTGCCTCACTTAGTCCTTATATTCGACTGAAAGTGGGTTCTGGATTGATTCGACTCCATTATAGTAAAATATTGGATATACACAGTAGTAGGTTCGGGATTGACCCGAAACCATTGTTTTTAAAGATGGGATCGACCCATCTCCATTTTAATACAATCAACTTTAAATTCTTGGTTGGCAATATCGAAACACCCCCAATGCCCCGCTAAGTCGGAATATTTGGCTCAAAAGCGGATTCAGGAAGGACCCAACTCCAATGTATTAAAAGACGGGCTAGACCCGACTCCATTTGAATTTTGTCAACCTGGAATTCGGGTTACAACCGAGTCCATTGTTTTAAAAGACAGGATAAACCCGTCACAATTTTCAATTGTCAACTTTAAATTATTGTTTGGCAATATTAAAGATTGTGTTGACTCTCAAAGTCACTATATTAGGCTCAAAAGTGGGTTCGAGATAGACCCGACTCCATTGTATTAAATGATGGGATCGACTTGAAAATGGGTTTGGGATAGACCCGACTCCATTTTAATTGATAACCGAGAATTCTTGGTTGACAATATTAATCTCGGTTATCAATATTAAAGGACACTGTTGCCACACTGGTTCGGGATAGACCCGACTCCATTGTATTAAAAGACGGGATAGAATCGTCTTCATTTTATTATTGTCAACTTTAAATTCCTGGTTGGCAATATTAAAAATCATTTTGCTTCTCTAAGTCTCTATATTCAGCTTAGAAGGGGGTTTCAGAATAGACCCGACTCTATTGAATTTTAAGATGGCATAGACCCATAAGTGGTTTTGGGATAGACCTTACTCAATTGTATTAAATGACGGGATATATCCGACGCCATTTGAATATTGTCAACTTTTAATCTTGGTTGGCAATATTAAAAAACTTTTTTGCCTCACAAACTCCCAATATTCAGCTCGAAAGTGGGTTCGGGATAGACCCGACTTCATTGTATTATAAGACGGAATAGACCTGGCTCCCTTTTAATATTGATAACCAGGAATTCTTGGTTTGCAATATTAAAGGACCATATTGCCTCATTGGTTTGGGATAGACTCGACATTAGAAAACGGGATAGACCCGTCTCCATTTTGGTATTATCAACTTTAAATTATTGGTTGATAATATTAAAGATCGTGTTGCCTCTCGAATCTCAATATTTGGCTCAATAGTGTGTTCTGGATAGACACGAATCCATTGTATTAAAAGATGGGATAGACTTGAAAATGGGTTCGGGATAGATCTGACTCCATTGTATTAAAAGACGGGATAAACTCGACTCTATTTTAATACTGATAAATGGGAATTCTTTGTTGGCAAGCAAGATTAAAGGACCCTGTTGCCTCATTAGGTTCGGGATAGACCCAACTCTATTGTATTAAATGACAGGATAGACCTGTCTTCATTTTATTAATGTCAATTTTAAATTCCTAGTTGGAAATATTAAAGATCATGTTGCCTCTCGAAGTCGCTATATTCAACTCAGAAATGAGTTTCAGGATATATCCGGCCCTATTGTGTTATAAGATAGGATAGATCTAAAAGTCGGTTTGGGATAGACCCGACTCAGTTGTATTAAAAGATGGGATAAACCAGACTCCATTTTATAGTCGTCAACTTAAAATGTTTTGTTTGCAAAATTAAAGAATTCTGTTGCCTCACTTTGTCCCCATATTCGTCTCAAAATTGGGTTCGGGATATGCCGACTCCATTATAGTAAAAGATGGAATATACACAGTAGTGGGTTCAGGATTGACCCGACTCCATTGTCTTAAAAGATGGGATAGACCAGTCTCCATTTTTATACTATCAACTTTAAATTTTTGGTTGGCAATATTGAAACACCCCAATGCCTCACGAAGTCGCTATATTTGGCTCAAAAGTGGGTTCGGGATAGACCCTACTCCACTGTATTAAAAGACGGGATGGACTCGACTTCATTTTAATATTTTCAACCTGGAATTCTTAGTTGGCAATATTAAAAAACCATGTCGCCTCATTTGGTTCGGGATACACCCAACTCCATTGTTTTAAAAGACGAAATCAACCCATCTAAGTTTTATTATTATCAACTTAAATTCTTTGTTGGTAGTATTAAATATCGTGTTGCCTCTCGAAGTCGCTAAATTTGGCGCAAAAGTGGGTTCGGGATAGACACGACTCCATTGTATTAAAAGATATGATAAATTTGAAAATAGGTTCGGGATAGACCCGACTCTATTGTATTAAAAGACGGGATAGACCCGACTCCATTTTAACATTGATAACCAAGAATTCTTGGTTATCAATATTAAAGGACTCTGTTGCCTCACTGGTTTGGGATAGACCCGACTCTATTGTATTAAATGACGGGATATACTCGTCTCCATTTTATTATTGTCAACTTTAAATTCCAGGTTGGCAATATTAAATATCATTTGCTTTTCTAAGTCGCTATATTCAGCTCAGAAAGAAGTTTCGGGATAGACCCGACCCTATTGAATTTTAAAATGGGATAGATCCATAAGTGGGTTCGGGATAGACCCTACTCAATTGTATTAAACAACGGGATAAACCCAACTCCATTTGAATATTGTCAACTTTGAATCTTGGTTGGCAATATTATATAAACTCTTTTGCCTCAAAAGTCCTAATATTCGGGATAGACCCAACTCCATTGTTTTAAAAGATGCGATAGACTCGACTTCATTATAATATTGATAATCGAGACCTCTTTGTTGACAATATTAAAGGACCCTATTGCCTCAGTTGTTCGGGATAGACCCGACTCCATTTTTTTAAAGGACGAGATAGACCCGTCTCCATTTTGCTATTGTCAACTTTAAATTATTGGTAAGCAATATTAAAGATCATGGAGCTTTTTGTAGTCGCTATATTCGGCTCAAAAGTTGATTTGGGATAGACCCAACTCAATTGTATTAAAAAGATGGGATAGACTTGGAAACGGGTTCGGGATAGACCCGATTCCATTGTATTAAAAGTTATGATAGACCCGATTCCATTTTAATATTGATAATCGAGAATTCTTGGTTGACAATATTAAAGGACCCTGTTGCCGCACCAGTTCAGGATAGACCCGACTCCATTGTATTAAAAGACGAGATAGACTTGTCTCCATTTTATTATTGTCAACTTTAAATTTCTAGGTGGCAATATTAAAGTTCATTTTGCTTCTCGAAGTCGCTATATTCAGCTCAGAAGGATAGACCCATAAGTGTGTTCGGGATAGACCCGGCTCAATTGTATTAAAAGGCGGGATGTACCAATCTCCATTTGAATATTGTCAAATTTGAATCTTGGTTGGAAATATTAAAAAACTCTTTTGCCACACAAAGTCCCAATATTTGGCTTGAAAGTGGGTTCGGGATAAACACGACTCCATTGTATTAAAATATGGGATAGACCCGACTCCATTTAAAATTTTTAATATTGATAACCGGAAATTTTTGTTTGGCAATATTAAAGGACCTTGTTGCCTCGTTGGTTCGGGATAGACCCATTTCTATTTTGGTATTGTCAACTTTCAATTATTGGTTGGCAATATGAAAGATCGTGTTGCCTTTCGAAGTCACAATCTTTGGCTTAATAGTGGGTTCTGGATAGATACAAATCCATTGTATTAAAAGATGGGATAGACTTGAAAATAGGTTCGGGATAGACTTGACTCCATTGTATTAAAAGATGGGATAGATTCGACTCTATTTTTATATTGATAATTGGGAATTCTTAGTTGGCAATATTAAATGACCATGTTGTCTCATTAGGTCTAGGATAGACCCGACTCCATTGTACTAAAAGACGGGATAGACCCGTCTCCATTTTATTATTGTTAACTTGGAATTCTTAGTTGGCAATATTAAAGGACATCGTTGCCTCACTTGGTTCGGGATAAATTCGACTCCATTGTTTTAAAAGTCGGGATAAACCCGTCTCTGTTTTACTAATCTCAACTTTAAATTCTTGGTTGGCAATATTAAAGATTGTGTTGCCTCTCGAAGTCGCTATATTTGGCTCAAAAGTAAGTTCGGGATAGATCCGACTCCATTGTATTAAAATATGGGATAGACTTGAAAATGGGTTCGGGATAGACCCGACTTCATTGTATTAAAATACGGGATAAACCCGACTCCATTTTATTATTGTCAACTTTATATTCCTGTTGGCAATATTAAAGATCATTATGCTTCTCTAAGTCACTATATTTAGCTTAGAAGGGGGTTTTGGGATAGACCCGACCCTATTGAATTATAAGATGGGATAGACCCATAAGTAGGTTCAGGATAGACCCGACTCAATTGTATTAAAAGACGGGATATACCCGACTCCATTTGAATATTGTCAAATTTGAATCTTGGTTGGCAATATTAAAAAACTCTTTTGCCACATAAAGTCCCAATATTCGGCTCGAAAGTGGATTCGGGATAGACCCGACTCCATTGTATTAAAAGATAGGATAACCCGATTCCATTGTATTAAAAGATGAGATAGATTCGTCTCCATTTTATTATTGTCAACTTTAAATTCCTGGTTGGCAATATTAAAGATCATTTTGCTTAACTACGTTGCTATATTCATCTTAGAAGGGGGTTTCGAGATAGACCCGATCCTATTGAATTATAAGATGGGATAGACTTGACTCTATTTTAATATTGATAACTTGGAATTCTTATTTGGCAATATTAAAGGACCCTATTGTCTCATTAGGTTCGGGATAGTCTCGATTCTATTTTATTAAAAGACTTGATAAACCCGACTCCATCTTATTGTTTTCAACTTTAAATTCCTAGTTGGAAATATTAAATATCGTGTTGCATCTTGAAGTCGCTATACTCAACTCAGAAATGGGTTTTAGCATAGACCCGACCCAATTGTGTTATATGATGGGATATATCTATAAGTGGGTTCGGGATTGACTCGACTCAATTGTATTAAAAGACGTGATAGACCCGACTCCATTTTAATATTTCTACTTTGAATTCTTAGTTGACAATATTAAAGAGCACTGTTGCCTCACCTAATCCCTATATTCGGCTCGAAAGTGGATTCGGGATAGATCCACTCCACAGTGTTAAAAGACGAGATAGACCCTACTCGATTTTAATATTGATAATTTCGATTTCTTGGTTGGAAATATTGAAGGACTATGTTGCCTCATTGGTTTGGGATAGACCCGACTCCATTTTAATATTGATAATCGAGAATTCTTGGTTGGCAATATTAAAGGACCCTGTTGCCTTACTGGTTCGAGATAGACTCGACTCCATTGAATAAAAAGATGGGATAGACTCGTCTCTATTTTGTTGTTGTCAACTTTAAATTCCTAATAAAGATCATTTTACTTCTCTAAGTCGCTATATTCAGCTCAGAATGAGGTTTTGGGATATACCGGACCCTATTGAATTATACGATGGGATAGACCCATTAGTGGGCTCGGGATAGACCAGATTCAATTGTATTAAAAGACGGGATATACTCGACTCCATTTGAATATTTTCAACTTTGAATCTTTGTTGGCAATATAAAACAAAACTCATTTTCCTCACAAAGTCCCAATATTCGGCTCGAAAGTGGGTTCGGGATAGACCCGACTCCACAGTGTTAAAAGACGGGATAGACCCGACTCAATTTTAATATTGATAACCAAGAATTCTTGGTTGGCAATATTAAAAGACTTTATTGCCTCATTGGTTCGAGATAGACCCGACTGCATTGTACTAAAAGACGGGATAGACTCGTCTCCAATTTGGTATTGTTAACTTTAAATTATTTGTCGGCAATATTAAAGACCGTGTTGCCTCTCGAAGTCGAATAATTTGGCTCAATAGTGGGTTCTGGATAGACCCGAATCCATTTTATTAAAAAATTGGATAGACTTGAAAACATGTTTGGGATAGACCCGACTCCATTTTATTAAAAGATGGGATAGACTCGTCTCAATTTTATTTTTGTCAACTTAAACTCCTGGTTGGCAATATTAAAGATCATTTTGCTTTTCTAAGTCGCTATATTCATCTCAGAAAGGGTTTCGGGATAGACCCGAACCTATTCAATTATAAGATAGGATAGACCAATAAGTGGGTTCGCGATGGACCCGACTCAATTGTATTAAAAGACGGTATATACCTGACTACATTTGAATATTGTCAACTTTGAATCTTGGTTGACAATATTAAAAAAATCTTTTGCCTCGCAAAGTCCCATTATTCCGCTCGAAAGTGGGTTCGGAATAGACCCGACTCCATTTTAATATTGATAACCGGGAATTCTTAGTTGACAATAATAAAGGAATATGTTGCCTCACTGGTTCGGGATAGACCCAACTCCATTATATTAAAAGACGGGATAAACCCGTCTCCAATTTGGTATTGTCAAATTTAAATAATTGGTTGGCAATATTAAAGATCGTGTTGCCTCTCGAAGTCGCAATATTTAGCTCAATAGTGGGTTCTTGATAGCCCCGAATTCATTGTATTAAAAAATGGGATAGACTTGAAAATGGGTTTGGGATAGACCCGACTCCATTTTATTGAAAGACGGGATAGACTCGACTCTATTTTAATATTGATAACTGGGAATTCTTAGACGACAATATTAAAGTACCCTGTTGCCTCATTAGGTTTGGGATAGACTAGACTCCATTGTATTAAAAGACAGGATAGACTTGAAATGAGTTCGGGATAGACATGACTTCATTGTATTAAAAGACGGGATAAACTCGACTCTATTTTAAGGTTGATAACTAGGAATTCTTAGTTGAAAATATTAAAGGACCCAGTTGCCTCATTAGGTTCGGGATAGACCCAACTCCATTGTATTAAATGATCGGATAGACTCGTTTCCATTTTGTTATTGTCAACTTTAAATTCCTAGTTAGAAATATTAAAGATCGTGTTACCTCTTGAAGTCGCTATTTTGTTATAAGATGCGATAGATCTAGAAGTGGGTTCGAGATAGGCCTGACACAATAGTATTAAAAGATGGGATATACCTTCCTCCATTTTATTATTGTCAACTTTAAATTCTTAGTTGGCAATATTAAAGAACTCTGTTGTCTAACTTAGTCCCTATATACGGCTGAAAGTGGGTTCGCGATAGAGTCAACTCAATTAATGTAAAATATGGGATATACACAGTAGTGGGTTCGGGATTGACCCGACTCCATTGTTTTAAAAGACGGGATCGACACGTCTCCATTTTAATACTGTCAACTTTAAATTCTTGGTTGGCAATACTGAAACACCCCAATGCCCCACGAAGTCACTATAATTGGCTCAAAAGTGGGTTCGGGATAGACCCGACTCCACTGTATTAAAATACAAAATAGACCCGATTCCATTTTAATATTTTCAACCAGGAATTCTTTGTTGGCAATATTAAAGGATCACGTTGCCTCACTAGGTTTGGTATACACCCAACTCCATTGTTTTAAAAGACAAGATAAACCCATCTCAGTTTTACTGTTGTCAACTTTAAATTCTTGGTTGGCAATATTAAAGATCATGTTGCTTCTAGTCACTATATTTGGCTCAAAAGTGTGTCGGGGATAGACCCAACTCCATTTTATTAAAAGATGGGTTAGAATTGAAAATGGGTTTGTGATAGACCCAACTCAATTATATTAAAAGACGGGATAGACTTGACTCCATTTTAATATTGATAATCGAGCATTCTTGGTTGACAATGTTAAATGACCCTGTTGCCTCACTGGCTCATGATAGACCCGACTCAATTGTATTAAAAGACGGGATAGACTTGTCTTCATTTTATTATTGTCAACTTTAAATTCCTTGTTGTCAATATTAAATATCATTTTGCTTTTCTAAGTCGCTATATTCAACTCAGAAGGGAGTTTTTGGATAGACCCGACCCTATTGAATTATAAGATGGGATAAACCCATAAGTGGGTTCGGGATAAAACCGACTCAATTGTATTAAAATACGGGATATACCCTACTCTATTTGAATATTGTCAACTTTAAATCTTGGTTGGCAATATTAAAAAAAAAATTGCCTCACAAAATCCCAATATTCAGCTCGAAAGTGGGTTCGGGATAGACCCGATTCCAATAAAAGATGGGATAAACCTGACTTCATTTTAGTATTGTTAACTTTGAATTCTTATTTAATAATATTAAATAACTCTATTACCTCACTTAGTCCATGTGTACGGCTCGAAAGTGGGTTCGAGATAGAGCCGACTCCATTATAGTAAAAGATGGGATATTAACAGTAGTGGGTTTGGGATTGACCTGACTCCATTATTTTAAAACACGGGACATACCCGTCTCCATTTTAATATTGTCAACTTTAAATTCTTGGTTGGTAATATTGAAACATTCCAAAGCCTCATGAAGTAACTATATTTGGCTCAAAAGTGGGTTCCGGATAGACTCGACTCCATTGTTTTAAAAGACAGGATATACCCGACTACATTTTAATATTGTCAACAAGGAATTCTTAGTTGGCAATATTAAAAGACCCTGTTGACTCACTAGGTTCGTGATACACTCGATTCCATTATTTTAAAAGACGGGATAAACCCGTCACAGTTTTACTATTTGACAACATTAAATTCTTGGTTGGCAATATTAAAGATCGTGTTGCCTCTCCAAGTTGCTAAATTTGGTTCAAAAGTTGGTTCGGGATTGATACGACACCATTGTATTAAAAGATGGGATAGAATTGGAAATGGGTTTGGGATAGATCCGGCTCTATTGTATTAAAAGACGGGACATACTCGACTCTATTTTAACATTGTTAACTGAGAATTCTTGGTTGGCAATATTAAAGGACCTCGTTGCCTCACTGGTTCGGGATAGACCCGACTCCATTGTATTAAAAGATGGGATATACTCGTCTCCATTTTATTATTGTCAACTTTAAATTCCTGTTGGCAATATTAAAGATAAATATGCTTCTCTAAGTCGTTATATTTAGCTTAGAAGGGGGTTTCAGGATAGACCCAACCCTATTGAATTATAAGATGGGATAGACCCATAAATAGGTTTGGGATAGGCCCGACTCAATTTTATTAAAATACGGGATATACCCGACTCCATTTCAATATTGTCAAATTTGAATCTTGGTTGCCAATATTAAAAAACTCTTTTGCCACACAAAGTCCCAATATTCGGCTCGAAAGTGGGTTCGGGATAGACTCGACTCCATTGTATTAAAAGATGGGATAACTCGACTCTGTTTTAATATTGATAATTGAGAAGTCTTGGTTGACAATATTAAAGGACCCTGTTGCCTCACTGGTTCGGGACAAACCCGACTACATTGTATTAAAATAGGGGATACACCCATCTTTATTTTGGTATTGTCAACTTTAAATTATTGGTTGGCAATATTAAAGATTGTGTTGCTTGTCAAGTCGCAATATTTGGCTCAATAGTGGGTTCTGCATATACTTGAATCCATTGTATTAATAGATGGGATAGACTTGAAAATGGGTTCGAGATAGACCCGACTCCATTGTATTAAAAGACGAGATAGACTCGACTCTATTTTAATATTGATAACTGGGAATTCTTAGTTGGCAATATTAAAGACCTTGTTGCGTCATTAGGTTTGGGATAGACCCGACTCTATTATATTAAAAAACGTGATTGACCAGTCTCCATTTTATTATTGTCAACTTCAAATTCCTAGTTGGAAATATTAAAGGTCGTGTTGCCTCTTGAAGTCATTATATTCAGCTCAAAAATTAGTTTTGGGATAGACTCGACCCTATTGTGTTATCAGATGGGATAGATTTAGAAGTGGATTTGAGGTAGACCTGACTCAATTGTATTAAAAGACGGGATAGACCTAAATCCATTTTAATATTGTCAACTTTGAATTCTTAATTAGCAATATTAAAGAATTAAGTTGCCTTACTTAGTCCCTATATTAGGCTCGAAAGTGGGTTCGGGAAAGAGCCGACTCCATTATTGTAAAAGATGGGATATACAATGTAGTGGGTTCGGGATTACCCAATTCCATTGTTTTAAAATACGGTATAGACCCGTCTCCATTTTAATAATGTGAACTTTAAATTCTTGGTTGGTAATATTGAAACACCCTAATGGCTCCTGAAGTCTCTATATTTGGCTCAAAAGTGGGTTCGAGATAGACCCGACTCCATTTTAATATTGTCAACCAGGAATTTTTAGTTGAAAATATTAAAAGGCCCCGTTGCCTCTGTTGGTTTGGGATACATCCTACTCCATGGTTTTGAAAGACGGGATAAACCCGTCTTAGTTTTACTATTATCAACTTTAAATTTTTGGTTGGCAATTAAAGATCGTGTTGCCTCTCGAAGTCGCTATATTTGGCTCATAAATGGGTTTGGGATAAACCCGACTCCATTGTATTAAAAGATGGGATAGACTTGGAAATGGGTTCACGATAGATCCGATTCCATTGTATTAAAAGATGGGATAGACCCAACTCCATTTTAATGTTGATAACTGAGAATTCTTGCTTGGCAATATTAAAGGATCTTGTTGCCTTACTGGTTCAGGATAGACCCGACTCCATTGTATTAAAAGATGGGATAGACTTGTCTCTATTTTATTATTGTCAACTAAAAATTTCTGGTTGTCAATATTAAAGATCATTTTGCTTCTCTAAGTCGCTATATTCAGCTCTGAATGGGGTTTCAGTGGAGACCCGACCTGATTGAATCATAAGATGGGATAGACCCATAAGTGGGTTCGGGATAGACCCAACTCAATTGTATTAAAAGACAAGATATACCCGACTCCATTTGAATATTGTCAACTTTGAATCTTGGTTGTTAATATTAAAAAAACTCTTTTGCCACACAAAGTCCCAATATTCGGCTTGAAAGTGTGTTCGGGATAGATCCGACTCCATTGTATTAAAAAACCGGATACAACCGACTCCATTTTAATATTGATAACCGGGAATTCTTGGTTGACAATATTAAAGGACACTGTTGCCTCACTGGTGCGGGATAGACCCGATTATAGACCCGATTCCATTGTATTAAAAGACAGGATAAACTCGTCTCCATTTTGGTATTGTCAACTTTAAATTATTTGTTGGCAATATTAAAGATTGTGTTGGCTCTTGAAATTGCAATATTTGGCTCAATAGTGGGTTCTGGACAGACTCGAATCCATTATATTAAAAGATGTAATATAATTGAAAATGGGTTTGGGATAGACCTGGCTCCATTGTATTAAAAGATGAGATAGACTCGACTCTATTTTAATATTGATAACTGGGAATTCTTCGTTGGCAATATTAAAGGACCCTTTTGCTTCATTAGGTTCGGGATACCCGACTCCATTGTATTAAAAGACGGGATAGACCCGTCTCCATTTTATTATCATCAACTTTAAATTCTTAGTTAGAAATATTAAAGATCTCGTTGCCCCTCGGAGTCGTTATATTCATCTCAGAAATGGGTTTCGGGATAGACTCGACCCTATTGTCTTATAAGATGGGATAGATTTAGAAGTTGGTTCGGGATAAACCCGACTTAATTGGAGTAAAAACTCAGACCTGACTCCCTTTTAATATTGTCAACTTTGAATTCTTAGTTGGCAATATTAAAGAACTATGTTGCCTCACTTAGTCCATATGTTCAGCTCGAAAGTGGATTCGGGATACAACCGACTCTGTTATAGTAAAAGATGAAATATACACAATAGTGGGTTCAAGATTGACCCGACTCCATTTTTTTAAAAGACGAAATAGACTCGTCTCTTTTTTAGTGTTGTTAACTTTAAATTCTTGGTTGACAATATTGAAACACCCCAATGCCTTACGAAGTCGCTGTATTTGGCTCAAAAGGGGGTTCGGGATAGACCCGAATCCATTTTAATATTGTTAACCTGAAATTCTTAGTTGGCAATATTAAAGGACCATGTTGCCTAACTTGGTTCGGGATACACCTGATCCCATTGTTTTAAAATATAGGATAAATCCGTCTCACTTTTACTATTGTCAACTTTAAAGTCTTGGTTGGGAATATTAAAAATCGTGTTGCCTCTCAAAGTCGCTATATTTGGCTCAAAAGTGGGTTCGGGATAGATCCGACTGCATTGTATTAAAAGATGGGATAGACTTGGAAATGGGTTCGGGATAGACCTGACTCCTTTGTATTACAAGACTGGATAGACCCAACTCAATTTTATTATTGATATCGAGAATTCTAGGTTGGCAATATTAAAGGACCATGTTGCCTCACTGGATATAGGTTCGGGATAGATCCTACTCCATTGTACTAAATGATGGGATAGACTCGACTATTACTTTAATATTGGTAACTGTGAATTCTTAGTTGGCGATATTAAAAACCATGTTGCCTCACTGGTTTGGGATAGACCCGACTCCATTGTATTAAAAGACGGGATAGACTCGTCTTTGTTTTATTAGTCAACTTTAAATTCATGGTTGACATTATTAAAGATAATTTTGCTTCTCTAAGTCACTATATTCAGCTCAGAAGGGGGTTTCGAAATAGACCCGACCCTATTGAATTATAAGATGGGATAAAACCATAAGTGGGTTCAAGACAGACCCGACTCAATTGTATTAAAATACAGGATATACCCGACTCCATTTGAATATTGTCAACTTTGAATCTTGGTTGGCAATATTAAAATATCTTTTGCCTCACAAAAACCCAATATTCTGCTCAAAAATGGGTTTGGGATAGACCCGACTCCATTGTATTAAAAGAAAGGATAAATTCGACTCCATTTTAATATTGATAACTGGAAATTCTTGGTTGGCAATATTAAAGGACCCTGTTGTCTCACAGGTTCGGGATAGACCCGACTCCATTGTATTAAAAGACGAGATAAACCCGTCTTCATTTAGGTATTGTAAACTTTATATTATTGGTTGACAATATTAAAGATCGTGTTGCCTCTTGAAGTCGCAATATTTGGTTCAATAGTAGTTTTACATATACTCAAATCCATTGTATTAAAAGATGGGATAGACTTGAAAATGGGTCCTGGATTGACCCGACTTCATTGTATTAAAAGACGTGATAGACTCGACTCTATTTTAATATTAATAACTGGGAATTCTTAGTTGGCAATATTAAAGAACCTTGTTGCCTCATCAGGTTTGGGATAGACCCGGCTCCATTATGTTAAAGACTTGATAGACTCGTCTTCATTTTATTATTGTCAACTTTAAAATCCTAGTTGGAAATATTAAGAGTCATGTTGCTTCTCGAAGTCGCTATATTAAACTCAGAAATGGGTTTCGGGATAGACCCGACCCTATTGTGTTATCAGATGGGATAGATTTAGAAGTGGGTTTGAGATAGACCGGACTCAATTGTATTAAAATACGGGATATACCTGATTGCATTTTAATATTGTCAACTTTGAATTCTTAGTTGGCACTATTAAAGAACTATGTTGCCTCACTAAGTCCCGATATTAGGCTCGAAAATGGGTTTGGGATAGAGCCGACTCCATTATTGTAAAAGATGGGATATACACAGTAGTGGGTTCGGGATTGACCCAACTCCATTGTTTTAAAAGACGGGTTAGACTCGTTTGTATTTTAATACTGTCAACTTTAGATTCTTGGTTGGCAATATTGAACCACTCAAATGCCCCACGAAGTTGCTATATTTGACTCAAAAGTGGATTCGGGATAGACCCGACTCCATTTTAATATTGTCTACCTGAAATTCTTAGTTGGCAATATTAAAGGGCCCTGTTGCCTTAGTAGGTTCGGGATACATCTGACTCTGTTGTTTTAAAAGAGGGGATAAACCTGTCTTGGTTTTACTATTGTCAACTATAAATTCCTAATTGGATATATTAAAGATCGTGTTTCCTCTCGAAGTCGCTATATTTAGTTCAGAAATGGGTTTCGCGATAAACTCGGCCCTATTGTGTTATAAGATGGGATCGATCTAGAAGTGGGTTTGGGATAGATCCGACTCAATTGTATTAAAATACGGGATAGACCCGACTCCATTTTATTATTGTCAACTTTGAATTCTTAGTTAGCAATATTAAATAACTCTGTTGCCTCACTTAGTCCCTATCTTCGGCTTGAAAGTGGGTTTGGGATAGAGCCAACTCCATTGTAGTAAAAGATGGGATATACACAGTAGTGGGTTCGGGATTGACCCGATTAAATTGTTTTAAAAGATGGGATAGACCCATCTCTATTTTAATACTATCAACTTTAAATTCTTGGTTGCCAATATTGAAACACCCCAATGCCTTACTAATTTTGGGATACACCTGATTCGATTAATTTAAAAGATGGGTTAAACTCGTCTCAGTTTTACTATTGTCAACTTTAAATTCTTGGTTGTCAATATTAAAGATCGTGTTCCCTCTCAAAGTCACTACATCTGTCTCAAAAGTGGGTTCGGGATAGATCCGACTCCATTGTATTAAAAGATGGGATAGAGTTGGAAATGGATACGGGATAGACTCGACTCCATTGTATTAAAAGACAATATAGACCCGTCTCCATTTTATTATCATCCACTTTAAATTTCTGGTTGGCAATATTAAAGATCATTCTGCTTCTTGAAGTCGTTATATTCAGCTCAGAAATGGGTTTCAGGATAGACCTAACTCTATTGTCTTTTAAGATGGGATTGATCAAGAAATGGGTTTGGGATAGACCTGACTCAATTGTATTAAAAGACGGGATAAACTTGACTCCAATTTTTTATTGTCAACTTGGAATTGTTAGTTGGTATTATTAAAGAACTTTGTTGCCTCACTTAGTCCCTATTTTCGGCTCAAAAGTGGGTTCGGGATAGAGCCGACTCCATTACAGTAAAAGATGGGATATACACAGTAGTGGGTTCGGGATTGACCCGACTCTACATTTTTAAAATGCAAGATAGACCCGTCTCCATTTTAATACTGTCAACTTCAATTTTTTTGTTGGCAAAATAGAAACACCCAAATGGCCTCACAAAGTCGTTATATTTAGCTCAAAAGTGGGTTCGAAATAGACCCGACTCAATTGTATTAAAAGACAGGAAAGACCCGACTCCATTTTAAAGGACCCTGTTGCCTCACTAGGTTCGGGATACACCCGACTCCATTGTTTTAAAATATGGGATAAACTCATCTCAGTTTAACTATTTTCAACTTTAAATTCTTGGTTGGCAATATTAAAGATCGTGTTGCCTCTCGAAGTCGCTAAATTTGGCTCAAAAGTGGATTCGGGATAGATCCAACTGCATTGTATTAAAGGATGGGTTAGACTAGGAAATGGGTTCGGGATAGACACAACTCCAATGTATTAAAAGACGCAATAGACTGACTCCATTTTAATATTGATAATTGAGATTTCTTGGTTGGCAATATTAAAGGACCCTGTTGCCTCAGTGGTTCGGGATAGACTTGACTCCATTATATTAAGAGACGGGATAAACTCGTCTCCGTTTTATTATTGTCAAATTTAAATTCCTAGTTGGCAATATTAAAGATCATTTTGCTTCTCTAAGTTGCTATATTCAACTCCGAAGGGGGTATCGGGATAGACTTGACCCTATTGAATTATAAGATGGGATAGACCCGATTCAATTGTATTAAAAGACGAGATATACCCGACTCCATTTGAATATTGTCAACTTTGAATCTTGGTTGGCAATATTAATAAACTGTTTTGCCTCACAAAGTTCCAATATTCGGCTAGAAAGTGGGTTCGAGATACACCCGACTCCATTGTATTACAAGACAGGATAAACCCGTCTCCATTTTAACATTGATAACCAGGAATTCTTGGTCGGCAATATTAAAGGACATTGTTGTCTCACTGGTTCGGGATAGACCTGACTCCATTGTATCTAAAGAGGGATAGATCCGTCTCCATTTTGGGATTGTCAACTTTAATTTATTGGTTGGCAATATTAAAGATTTTGTTGCGACTCGAAGTCACATAATTTGGCTCAATAGTGGTTTCTCGAATCCATTGTATTTAAAGATGGGATAGACTTGAAAATGGTTTTGGGATAAACCCGACTCCATTGTATTAAAAGACGGGATAGACTCGACTCTTTTTTAATATTGATAACTGGGGATTCTTAGTTTGCAATATTAAAGGACCTTGTTGCCTCATTAGGTTTGGGATAGACCCGACTCCATTGTATTAAAAGACGGGATAGACCCGTCTGCATTTTATTATTGTCAACATTAAATTCCTAATTGGATATATTAAAGATTGTGTTGCCATATTCAGTTCAGAAATGGGTTTTAGGATAGACCTGACCCTATTGTGTTATAAGATGGGATAGACCTAGAAGTGTGTTTGGGATACACCCGACTCAATTGTATTAAAAGACGGAATTGACCTGACTCCATTTTATTATTGTCAACTTTGAATTCTTAGTTGGCAATATTAAAGAATTTTGTTGCCTTACTTAGTCCCTACGTTTGGCTCAAAAGTGTTCGGGATAGAGCAGACTCCATTATAGTAAAAGATGGGATATACACAGTAGTGGGTTCGGCCTCAATGCCTCATGAAGTTGCTATATTTTGCTCAAAAGTGAGTTCGGGATAAACCCGACTCCATTTTAATATTGTCAACGTGGAAATATTAGTTGGCAATATTATAGGACCTTGTTGCCTCACTAGGATCGGGATACATATATCCATTGTTTAAAAGACGGGATAAACCCATCTCAATTTTACTATTGTCAACTTTAAATTCTTTGTTGGCAATATTAAATATCATTTTGCCTCACGAAGTCGCTATATTTGGCTCAAAAGTGGGTTCGAGATAGATCCGACTTCATTATATTAAAAGATGGGATAGACTTTGAAATGGGTTCGGGATAGACCCGACTCCATTGTATTAAAAGACGGGATAGACCTGACACCATTTTAATGTTTATAACCGAGAATTATTAGTTGGAAATATTAAAGGAACCCGTTGCTTCATTGGTTCGGGATAGACCCGATTCCATTGTATTAAAAGACGGGATAAACTCGTGTCCCTTTTATTATTTTCAAATTTAAATTCCTGGTTTGCAATATTAAAGATCATTTTGCTTCTCTAAGTCGCTATATTCATCTTAAAAGGGGGTTTCAGTATAGACCCGACCCTATTGAAATATAAGATGGGATAGACCCATGACCCGAATCAATTGTATTAAAAGTCAGGATATACCCGGCTCCATTTGAATATTGTCAACTTTGAATCTTGGTTGGCAATATTGAAAAAGTCTTTTGCCACACAAAGTCACAGTATTCGTCTCGAAAATGGGTTTGGGTTAAACCCGACTCCATTGTTTTAAAGGACGGGATAGACCCGTCTCCATTTTAGGATTGTCAACTTTAAATTATTGGTTGACAATATTGAAGATTTTGTCGCCTCTCAAAGTCGCAATAGTTGGCTCAATAGTGGGTTCTGGATACACCCAATTTCATTGTATTAAAAGATGGGATAGACTTGAAAATGGGTTCGGGATAGACCGGACTCCATTGTATTAAAAGACGGGATAGACTCGACTTTATTTTAATATTGATAACAGGGAATTCTTAGTTGGCAATATTATAGGACCTTGTTGCCTCATTAGGTTCGGAATAGACCCGACTCCATTTTATTAAAAAATGGGATAAACCAGTCTCCATTTTATTATTGTCCTCTTTAAATTTTTAGTTGGAAATATTAATGGTCATGTTGCCTCTCGAAGTTATTATATTCAGCTCAGAAATGGGTTTCGGGATAGACCCGACCCTATTGTGTCATAAGATAGGATAGATCTAGAAGTGGGTTCGGGATACACCTGACTCAATTATATTAAAAGACGGGATAGACTTGACTCCATTTATTATTGTCAATTTTGAATTTTTAGTTGGCAAAATTAAAGAACTCTATTGCCACACTTAGTCCCTATATTTGGCACAAAAGTGGGTTCGAGATAGAGCCGACTCCATTATTGTGATATACACAGTAGTGGGTTCGGGATTGACCCGACTCCATTGTTTTGAATGACGAGATAGAGTCGTCTCCATTTTAATACTATCAACTTTAAATTCTTGGTTGGCAATATTGAAACACCCCAATGCCTCACGAAGTCTCAATATTTGGTTCAAAAGTGGGTTCGGGATTGACCGGACTCCATTGTATAAAAAGATGGGATAGACCCGACTCCATTTTAATATTGTCAACCTAAAATTCTTAGTTGGCAATATTAAAGAACCCTGTTGTCTCACTAGGTTCAAGATACACCCAACTCCATTGTTTTAAAATACGGGATAAATCTGCCTCAGTCTTACTATTGCCAACTTTAAATTCTTGGTTGGCAATATTAAAGATCGTGTTGCCTCTTGAAGTAGCTGTGTTTGGCTCAAAAGTGGGTTTGGAATAGACCGACTCCATTGTATTAAATGATGGGATATACTTGAAAATGGATTCGGAATAGACCCAACTCCATTGTATCAATGAAGAGATAGTCCCGACTCCATTTTAATATTGATAACCTTGGTTGGCAATATTAAAAGACCTTGTTGCCTCACTGGTTTGGGATAGACTCGACTCAAATAAAAGACGGGATAGGCTCGTCTCCATTTTATTATTGTTAACTTTAAATTCCTTGTTGGCAATATTAAAGATCATTTTGCTTTTCTAAGTGGATATATTCATCTCAGAAATAAGATGGGATAGACCCATAAGGGGCTTCGGGATAGACCCAACTCAATTGTATTAAAATATGGGTTATACCCGACTCCCTTTGAATATTGTCAACTTTGAATCTTGGTTGGCAATATTAAAAAACTCTTATGCCTCACAAAGTCCCAATATTCGGCTCAAAAGTGTGTTCGGAATAAACCCGACTTCATTGTATTAAAAACGGGATAGACTCGACTCTATTTTAATATTGATAATTGGGAATTTTTAGTTGGCAATATTAAAGAACCATGTTGCCTAATTATGTTCGTGATAAACCCGTCACCATTGTATTAAAAGACAGGATAGACCAATCTCCATTTTATTAAAATCAACTTCAAATTCCTAATTAGAAATATTAAAGATCGTGCTGCCTCTCGAAGTCACTATATTCCACTCAGAAAAGGGTTTTGGGATAGACCCGACCCTATTGTGTTATAAGATGGGATAGATCTAGAAGTGGGTTCGGGATAGACCCGACTCAATTGTATTAAAAGACTGGATAGACCTGACTCCATTTTGATAACTTTGAATTCTTAGTTGGCTATATTAAAGAGCTATGTTGCCTCACTTAGTCCCTATGCTCGACTCAAAAGTGGGTTCAAGATAGAGCCAATTCCATTATAGTAAATGATGGGATATACACAGTAGTGTGGGATTGACTCAACTCTATTGTTTTAAAAGACGGGATAGACCTGTCTCCATTTTAATACTGTCAATTTAAATTCTTGGTTGGCAATATTGAAACACCCCAATGCCTCACGAAGTCGCTATATTTGGCTCAAAAGTGAGTTCGGAATATACCCGATTCCATTGTATTAAAAGACGGGATAGACCCGACTCCATTTTAATATTGTCAACCTGGAATTCTTAGTTGGCAATATTAAAGGACCATATTGCCTCACTTGGTTCGGGATACACATGACTCCATTGTTTTAAAAGATGGGATAAACCCGACTCAATTTTACTATTGTCAACTTTAAAGTCTTGGTTGGGAATATTAAAGATCGTGTTGCCTTTCGAAGTCGCTATATTTGGCTCAAAAGTGGGTTTGGGATAGACCCAACTCCATTATATTAAAAGATGGGATATACTTGGAAATGGATTTGAGATAGATCTGACTCCATTGTATTAAAAGATGGGATATACTTGGAAATGGATTTGAGATAGATCCGACTCCATTGTATTAAAAGATGGGATAGACTCGACTATAACTTTAATATTGATAACTGTGAATTATTAGTTGGTGATATTAAAGGACCCTGTTGCCTCATTAGGTTCGAGACAGACCCGTCTCTATTTTATTATTGTCAATTTTAAATTCCTAGTTGGAAATATTAAAATCGTGTTTCCTCTCGAAGTCGCTATATTCAGCTTAGAAATGGGTTTCGGGATAGACCTGACACCATTCTATTAAAAGACGGGATACACCCATCTCCATTTTGATATTGTCAACTTTAAAGTCTTGGTTAGCAATATTGAAACACCCCAATACCACACGAAGTCGCTATATTTGGCTCAAAAGTGGGTTCAGGATAGACCCGACTCCATTGTAATAAATGACGGGATAGACCCGACTCGACTCCATTGTAATAAATGACAAGATAGACCCGACTCCATTTTACTATTGTCAACCGGGAATTCTTAGTTATAAATATTAAAAGATCATGTTGCCTCAATAGGTTCGGGATACACTCGACTCTATTGTTTTATAAGACGGGATAAACCGGTCTCAGTTTACTATTGTCAACTTTAAATTCTTGGTTTGCAATATTAAAGATCGGGTTGCCTCTCGAAATCGCTATATTTGGCTCAAAAGTGGGTTCTGGATAGACCCGACTCTATTTTATTAAAAAATGGGACAAACTTGGAAATGGGTTCGGGATAGACCCGATTCCATTGTTTTAAAAGAAGGGATTATTGGTTGGCAATATTAAAGATCGTGTTGCCTCTCAAAATCACAATATTTGGCTCAATAGTGGGTTCTGGATAGACTCAAATCCATTGTATTAAAAGATGGGATAGATTTGAAATGGGTTCGGGATTGACCCGACTCCATTGTATTAAAAGACAGGATAGACTCGACTCTAACTTTAAATTCTTAGTTGGCGATATTAAAAAAAACATGTTGCCTCATTAGGTTCGGGATAGACCCGACTCCATTGTATTAAAAAAAGGGATAAACCCGTCTCCATTTTAATATTATCAACTTTAAATTCCTAGTTGGAAATATTAAAGATCGTGTTGCCTCTCGAAGTCGCTATATTAAGCTTAGAGACGGGTTTCGGGATAGACCCGACTCCATTGTATTAATAAATGGGATGGACCCGACTCTATTTTAATATTTGTAACCTGGAATTGTTAGTTAGAAATATTAAAGGACCTTGTTGCCTCACTAGGTTCGGGATACACCCGACTACATTGTTTTAAAACACGGGATAAGCCCGTCTCAGTTTTACTGTTGTCAACTTTAAATTCTTGTTTGGGAATATTAAAGATCGCGTTCCCTCTCGAAGTCGCTATATTTGGCTCAAAAGTGGGTTCTTGATAGACCTGACTCCATTGTATTAAAAGATGGGACGGATTTGGAAATCGGTTTGGGATAGACCCGATTCCATTGTTTTAAAAGACGAGATAGACCCGACTCCATTTTAATATTGATAACTGAGAACTCTTGGTTGGCATTATTAAAGGACCTTGTTGCCTCACTGGTTCGGGATAGACCTGAATCCATTGTATTAAAAGACGGGATAGACTTGTCTCCATTTTATTATTGTCAACTTTAAATTTCTGGTTGGCAATATTAAAGATCATTTTGCCTCTCTAAGTCACAATATTTAGCTTAGAAGGGGGTTCCGGGATAGACCCGATCATAGTGAATTATAAAATGGGATAGACCCATAAGTGGGTTTAGGATAGATTTAACTCAATTGTATTAAAAGATGGGATATACCCGACTCCATTTGAATATTGTCGACTTTGAATCTTGGTTGGTAATATTTAAAAAGTTTTTTGCCTCATAAAGTCGCAATAATCGGTTCGAAAATGGGTTCGGGATAGATTCAACTCCAATGTTCTAATAGATGGGAAAGACCCGACTCCATTTTAATATTGATAACCGGGAATTCCCGGTTGGCAATATTAAAGGACATGTTGCCTCCCTGGTTAGGGATAGACCTGACTCCATTGTATTAAAATTCGAGATAAACCTGTCTCCATTTTGGTATTGTCAACTTTAAATTATTGGTTGGCAATATTAAATATCGTGTTGCCTCTCAAAGTCGCAATATTTGGTTCAATAGTGGGTTCTAGATAGACCTGAATCCATTGTACTAAAAGATGGGATAGACTTGAAAATGGGTTCAGGATAGACCCGACTCCATTGTATTAAAAGACGGGATAGACTCGACTCTTATTTTAAATTGATATTTAGGATTTCTTAGTATGCAATATTAAAGGACCTTGTTGTCTCATTAAGTTCGGGATAGACCCGACTCCATTGTATTAAAAGACGGGATAGACCCGTCTCCATTTTATTATTGTCAACTTTAAATTCCTAGTTGAAAATATTAATGATCGTGTTGACTCTCGAAGTCGCTATATTCAGCTCAGAAATGGCTTTCGGGATAGATTCGACCCTATTGTGTTATAAGATGGGATAGATCTAGAAGTTGGTTCGGGATAGACCCGACTCAATTGTATAAAAGGACGGCATGGACCTAACTGCTTTTTAATATTGTCAACTTTGAATTCTTAGTTGGCAATATTAAATAACTTTGTTGTCTCAATAAGTACCTATATTCCTCTCAAATGTAGGTTCGGGACAGAGCCGACTCCATTTTAATAAAAGATGGGATATACACAGTAGTGGGTTCGGGATTGACTCGACGACTACATTATTTTAAAAGACGAGATAGACCCGTTTCCATTTTAATACTGTCAACTTTAAGTTCTTGGTTGGCAATATTGAAACACCCCAATGCCTCATGAAGTCACTATATTTGGCTGGGTTCAGGATAGACCCGACTCCATTTGAATATTGTCAACCTGAAATTCTTAGTTGGCAATATTAAAGGACCCTGCTGCCTCACTAGGTTCGGGATACACCAGACTCCATTGTTTTAAAAGACGGGATAAACCCATCTCAGTTTTACTATTGTCAACTTTAAATTCTTGATTGACAGTATTAAAGATCGTGTTGCCTCTCGAAGTCGCTATATTTGGCTCAAAAGTGGGTTCGGGAAAGACCCGACTCCATTGTATTAAAAGATGGGATAGACTTGGAAATGGGTTTGGGATTAACCCGATTCCATTGTATTAAAAGATGGGATAGACTTGACCCCATTTTAATATTGATAACCGAGAATTCTTGGTTGGCATTATTAAAGGACCTTGTTGCCTCACTGGTTCGGGATAGACCCAACTCCATCGTAATAAAAGACAGGATAGACTCGTCTCCATTTTATTATTGTCAATTTCAAATTCCTTGTTTGCAACATTAAGGATCATTTTGCTTCTCTAAGTCGCTATATTCAGCTCAGAAAGGGGTTTCGGGATAGACCCGACCCTAGTGAATTATAAGATGGGCTAGACCCATAAGTGAGTTTAGGATAGACCTGATTCAATTGTATTAAAAGATGAGATATACCCTACTCCATTTGAATATTGTCAGCTTTGAATCTTGGTTGGCAATATTAAAAAATTATTTTGCCTCACAAAGTCCCAATATTTGGTTCGAAAGTGGGTTCGGGATATACCCGACTCCATTGTTCTAATAGATGGGGTAAACCCGACTCCATTTTAATATTGATAACCTGGAAATCTTGTTTGGCAATATTAAAGGACCCCGTTGCCTCTCTAGTTCGGGATATACCCGACTCCATTGTATTAGAAAAAAGGATAGACCCGTCTCCATTTTGGTAGTGTCAACTTTAAATTATTGGTTGGCAATATTAAAAATTGTGTTGCCTCTCAAAGCCACAATATTTGGCTCAATAGTGAGTTCTGGATAGACCCACATCCATTGTATTAAAAGATGGAATAGACTTGAAAATGGGTTTGGGATAGACCCGACTCCATTGTATTAAAAGGCGAGATAGACTCGACTTTTATTTTAATATAGATAACTGGGAATTCTTAGTTGGCAATATTAAAGGACCCTATTGCCACATTTGGTTCGGGATAAACTCGACTCCATTGTATTAAAAGACGAGATAGAACCGTCTCCTTATTATTATTCTCAAATTTAAATTCCTGGTTGGAAATATTAATGATTATGTTGCTTCATAAATGGGTTTCGGGATAGACCCAATCCTATTGTGTTATTAGATGGGACAAATCTAGAAGTGGGTTTGAGATAAACCCGACTCAATTGTATTAAAAGACTGGATAGACCCTACTTCATTTTAATATTATCAACTTTGAATTCTTAGTGGCAATATTAAAGAACTTTGTTGCCTCAATAAGTCCCTATATTCGGTTCGAATGTGGGTTCGAGATAGAGTCGACTCCATTATAGTAAAAGATGGGATAGACACAGTAGTGGGTTTGGGATAGACCCGACTTAATTGTATTAATAGACGAGATATATCTGACTCCATTTGAATATTGTCAACTTTGAATTCTTGGTTGGCAATATTAAAACCCTCTTTTGCTTCAGAAAGTCCCAATATTCGGCTCGAAATTGGATTCAGGATAAACCCGAATCCATTATAGTAAAGGATGGGATAGACACAGTAATGGGTTTGGAATAGACCCGACTCCATTGTACTAAAAGACGTGATAGACTTGTTTCCTATTTAATACTATCAACTTTAAATTCTTCGTTGGCAATATTGAAACTCCCCGTTGCCTCACGAAGTTGCTATATTTGGCTCAAAAGTGGGTTTGGGATAGACCCGACTCCATTGTATTAAAAGACGGGACCGACTCAACTCCATTGACAATATTGAAGGACCTTGTTGCTTCACTAGGTTAGGGATGCACCATACTCCATTGTTTTAAAAGACGAGATAAACCTGTTTCCATTTTTGCTATTGTCAACTTTAAATTCTTGGTTGGCAATATTAAAGATCGTGTTGCCTCTCGAAGTCTTTATATTTGGCTAAAAAGTGGGTTCAGGATAGACCAGACTCCATTGTATTAAAAGATGGGATAGACATGGAAATGGGTTTGGGATAGACCCGACTCCATTGTATTAAAAAATGGGATAGACCCAACTCCATTTTAATATTGGTAACCGAAAATTCTTGGTTGAACAATATTAAAGGACCATGTTGCCTCACTGGTTCGGGATAGACCCGACTTTATTGTATTAAAAGAAAGAATAGACTCGTCTCCATTTTTAATATTGTCCACTTTAAATTCTTGGTTGGGAATATTAAAGATCATGTTGCTTCACTAAGCCACTATGTTTAGCTCAGAAGTGGATTTCAGGATAGACCCGACCCTATTGAATTATTAGATGGGATAGAACCATATGTGAGTTCGGGATAGACTTGACTCAATTGTATTAAAAAATGGGATATACCTGACTCCATTTGAATATTGTGAACTTTGAATTCTTTGTTGGCAATATTAAAAAAACTCTTTTGCCTCACAAAGTTGAAAGTCCCAATATTCGACTCGAAAGTGGGTTTGGGATAGACCCGACTTCATTTTAGTAAAAGATGGGATAGACACAGTAGTGGGTTCGGGATAGACCCGACTCCATTGTATTAGAAGATGGGATAGACTTGTTTCCATTTTAATACTGTCAATTTACAATTCTCTGTTGGCAATATTGATACACCGTTGCCGCACAAAGTCGTTATATTTGGCTCAAAAGTGGGAACGGGATAGATCTGACTCCATTGTATTAAAAGACGGGATATACCCGACTCCATTTTAATATTGTCAACTTGGAATTCTTAGTTGGAAATATTAAAGAACCATGTTGCTTCACTAGGTTCGGGATGCACCCTACTCCATTGTTTTAAAAGATGGGATGGACCCGTCTCCATTTTGCTATTGTCAATTTTAAATTCTTGGTTGGCAATATTAAAGATCGTGTTGCCTCTTGAAGTCGCAATATTTGGCTCAAAAAAAGTTCTGGATAGACCTGAATCGATTATATTAAAAGATGGGATAGACTTGAAAATGAGTTCAGGATGACCCGACTCTATTGTATTAAAAGACTGCATTGACCCGACTCCATTGTATTAAAAGGCGGGATAGACCCGTCTCCATTGTATTAAAAGGCGGGATAGACCCGTCTCCATTTTATTGTTGTCAATTTTAAATTCCTGGTTGGAATCATTAAAGATCGTGTTACCTCTCGAAGTCGCAATATTTGGCTCAAAAGTAGGTTCTGGATAGACCTGAATCCATTATATTAAAAGATGGGATAGATTTGAAAATGAGTTCGGGATAAACCCGACTCTATTGTATTAAAAGACTTGATAGACCCGACTCCAATGTATTAAAAGACAAGATAGACCCGTCTCCATTTTATTGCTATCAATTTTTAATTCCTGGTTGGAAATATTAAAGATCGTGTTGCCTCTCAAAGTCGCTATCAGAAGCTCTGAAATGGGTTTCGGGATGGAGCCGACCCTATTGTGTTATAAGATGGGATAGATCAAGAAGTGGGTTCGGGATAGACCCGACTCAATTATATCAAAAGACGGGATAGACCTGACTCCATCTTAATATTGTCAACTTTGAATTCTAAGTTGACAATATTAAATAACTATGTTGCCTCACCGGGTCCCTATATTTGGTTTAAAAATGGGTTTGGGATAGACCCGACTCCATTATAGTAAAAGATGGTATATGTACAGTAATGGGTTCGGGATTGACTCGACACCATTATTTTAAAAGACGGGATAGACCCGTCTCCATTTTTATACTGTCAACTTTAAATTCTTGTTTGCAATATTGAAACACCCCAATGCCTCACGAAGTCGCTATTATTTTAAAAGACGTTATAGACCTGTCTCCATTTTAAAGGACCATGTTGCCTCACTTAAACGAGATAGACCCAACTCCATTGTATTAAAAGGTGGGATAGACCCGTCTCCATTTTTATTATTGTCCACTTTAAATTCCTGGTTAGGAATATAAGTCGCTATATTCAGCTCAGAAGTGGGTTTCGGGATAGACCCGACCCTATTGAATTATAAGATGGGATAGACCCATAAGTGGTTCGGGATATACCCGAATCAAATGTATTAAAAGACGGGATATATCTGACTCCTTTTGAATATTGTCAACTTTGAATTCTTGGTTGACAATATTAAAAAAAAAATTTGCCCAACAAAGTGCCAATATTCGGCTCAAAAGTGGGTTCCGGATAGACTTGACTCCATTATTGAAAATGATGGAATCGACACAATAGTGGGTTCGGGATAGACCCGACTCCATTGTTTTAAAAGACGGGATAGACCAGTCTCAATTTTTATACTGTCAACTTTAAATTCTTGGTTGGCAATATTGAAACCCCAATTCCAATGCCTCACGAAGTCGCTATATTTGGCTCAAAAGTGGGTTTGGGATAGACCCGACTCCATTTTAGTATTGTCAACCTAGAATTCCTAATTGGCAATATTAAAGGACCCTGTTGCCTCACTAGGTTCGAGATACACCAGACTCCATTGTTTTAAAATACAGGATAAACCCATCTCCATTTTACTGTTGTCAACTTAAAATTCTTAGTTGGCAATATTAAAGATCATGTTGCCTCTCGAAGTCGCAATATTTGGCTCAAAAGTGAGTTCTGGATAGATCCAATTCCATTATATTAAAAGACGGGATAGACTTGAAAATGGGTTCAGAATAGACCCGACTCTATTGTATTAAAAGACGGGATAAACCCAATTCTATTTTTTTAATATTGATAATCAGAAATTCTTAGTTGGCAATATTAAAGAACCCAGTTGCCTCACTAGGTTCGGGATAGACCCATCTCCATTTTATTATTGTCAACTTTCAATTCTTGGTTGAAAATACTAAATATCGTGTTGCCTCTCGAAGTCGCTATATTAAGCTCAGAAATGGGTTTCGGGATAAACCCCACCCTACTGTGTTATAAGATGTGATAGAACCAAAATTGGGTTTGGGATAGACCAGACTCAATTGTATTAAAAGACGGGATAAACCTGACTCCATCTTAATATTGACAACTTTGAATTCTTAGTTGGCAATATTAAAGAACTCTGTTGCCTCACTAAATCCCTATATTTGTCTCAAAAGTGGGTTTGGGATAGACTCGACTCCATTATAGTAAAAGATTGGATATACATAGTAGTGGGTTTGAGATTGACCCGACTCCAATGTTTTAAAAGATGAGATAGACCAGTCTCCATTTTTATATTGTCTACTTCCCACCACACCAACATTCTGCGTTTGAACAGTGATATCAAGAGCAATAAATTCTTAGCAGAAGTGAACTTAGAAAGTTTCGAGCTGATCATTCCAAATCCACTTATCTTCCTGGCCATTCAACTACTTTACATCCAACAGTCCATAAGGCCTGATACCCTAATCTATTGGTAAGTCCACCACACTCTTCTATATCATGACATTTAGGCAAAACTTTTGCATTCCTCCTCTAAACGAAAATCAAATCATCAAACGAAGTTCACAACATCACTCCACATGCAATACAGCAACTCGCCATCAAACCTTGTTCTTTTGAACTCCATCAACATGTAACGGAAAACCATGTTTCACAACTGATCCCAAACTTTTTTTACATGGCTTTGGAACCTCTAACTGATCACTGCATATGCATTTGACTTATATTCCACTACTACATTCCATCAAACTCTTGCGTCTACATCACTCCACAACGTGTACCTTAAACCTTCCTCGACTCAATTCCGCCTCATCTTCAACAAGCTACAATACTTGCTTCAGAAAAAATAATGTGTGCTCCTAAATGTGTAAGAACAGCCCCAATCAATAAACATTTGTAAAAACAAGAGAAACAATTACAGGGTAACAAATTCAAAAAGGACTTACACCACAGCACGTGTAAGATCCAATTTACAAAAATGATTCAAAGTGAAATCTCCAAGAGCATCTCTAACACTTTCCCTCGTCTTCTCTCCAAAACTTACTTAAAAAATGGGTAACATGCCCTCTATCAAATTTAAAATTTAGGGGAGAGCCGACATTTTCCTTCAGTTTTAAAGGATAAAGAACTTTCAAACGGGTAAAATGTTGAGGTTTAGGGTCTTCGATTGCAGCGCTTGCTGCAACTGAAGACACCAAATCCCCAAAAAATATGCAACGGGTAGCCCAAAACGGTCAAAATGCAAGGAACTTTATACTCATCACCAATCACTTGCAAGAACTCAACAATCAACATATTAAATAGGGAAAACAACTCTTTGTACCCATCAAACATTCAATCCAGATAAGATTGAAGAGTCGTATTCCAAATTGTTTCAACAAAGAGATGTTTCACCATTAACAACCAGTCATTAGCAACCAGGGGTGTCAACTGAATTGCCTTCATTGATTTGTCATAATAAATTGCTGATTCGAGGAATAGCTTTTTAACTCATAGTCCTCTATTCTGAATTCAACACAATGTATCCTCAATGCATAAACATTCTGTGTGTGACAATAAAACAGGGGAAGTAACTAATACAATTGATGCAAAAAACTAGGGCTGTAAATAAGAGAGCCAGAGCAAAATTACCAAACAAATGGAGCTAAAACTGTTTTAACTTTACCAGTTCAGGATACGTAAAAATAATACAACTAATTACGTAAGCACACAAAACAAAGAAACATAACAAAAAAACATCAAAACATAAGTTCTGATGTGGTACAACTTACCTCACTGTTACAATGTCATCAATCTTCAATATCATCCTCACGCATTCTGTTGCGAGTGAAATAGCACTAGTACTCACAAGCAACGGCTGCACCACATTCTCCTCCAAGATATTTGTGATCTGACCCTTCCTCACGTTGATCCCAGCATTGACTTCACCCTGTGCATGTCGATTCCTCAGCTCCGTGACGATAGCAATAGGGTTCAAACCAGCATTCTCCGCCAGAGTATATGGAATAACTTCAAGGGCCTCAGCAAACTGTCGGATACAGTAACTCTCCTTCCCCTTCTCTGTCCCCATCCCCTGCAAGGCTTTGGACCAAGCCCCGAGCTGCCTGGAAAGCTCAATCTCTGGTGCACCTCCACCAGCAATCAAAAACCTCTTGTTAACCAAACACCTTATCACACACAATGCATCATGCAAACTCCTTTCAGCTTCATCAAGAACCATCTGATTCGAACCACGAACAAGCACCGTAGTTGTCCTCCCCATATCCTTAATCCCAGTAATCTTGACAATCTTCCCACCATCACCAAGCGAAATTTCCTCAACACAATCGGCACGCCCCAACTTCTCCTCCCTAAAATGCTCAATATTAGCAATGGGCAAGCAATTCAAAGTCTTGGTTATGAAGTCAATATCATCCCTCTCAACATCCCTAACAACCAAAATCTTTGCCTTGGCAAGATAATGCAACGAGAGATCCGTAACGGCATCCCTGAGAATACTCTTCTGAATCAACAACACATTACAACCAGTAGCTTTGATCTTCTTAATCATACCAAGAATATAGTTCCTCTCCTCCTTCAAGATCCGATCCATCTGAGTGTAGTCGGAAACAACAATGCTCTGCTCAATATCAGTCTTGGGGGGAGAAATCTGGAACTGAATGACTGCAATCTTGGCATTCTCAATACGAGTGGGACCACCAGCAGTATGACTGACTTTCTTATCAAAAACCAAACCTTTAACAAGCTCGGTATCATCGAGGGTGCCACCAAGCTTCTTGACAATCTTAATATCACGAACATCAACTTGATGAGGCCTTGCAGGATCCACAACCGAGAGAACAGCTTCAACCGCCATGGGAGCAAGTAAAGTGGAGTACTGGCTAACAACTTTACTGTTAAGTGAAGTAGTAGCCGATTTAACGAGCGAATCGCGATCTGAGAGTTCAACGGGCACAGCCATGGCAGTGAGGATGTCTACTGATTTTAGAGCGACTTTGTGAAGAGAATCAGAGATGACAGTGGGATGGATGCCATTGCTCAGGAGTATTTCACAAGTTTTGAGGAACGACCCAGCTATGACGACGACGGTAGTGGTTCCGTCTCCAGCGACCACGTCCTGAGCTTTGGAAATCTCCACGAGCATCTTCGCCGAGGGTTGGAGGACCTCCATCTTGTTCAGGATGGTGGCTCCGTCGTTGGTGATGATCACTTCGCCGGACGCGCTGGAGATCATCTTGTCCATGCCCTTGGGTCCCAAGCTCGTACGGACGGCATCGGCGACAGCGCGAGATGCGGCGATGTTGGCTTTGCGGATGTCGTCTTTGCGCTTGTTGTCGACGTACGTCTCGGTCTTCGATTGGGCTGCCATTGTCGATGGACGATAGTCGATTGTCTAGCGAGGATCTGAAACCCTAACTCTATGTGAAGAACAAGAGAAGATGAAAGAGAGAGTGAGAAAAGAGGGGTTTTTGTTTGGAGATAAAACCCTAACGCACGCATGCAGACACGCGTCTAGAGAAGAATGAAAAGCTGCTCCTAAACAACACCACCACTTATACTGCGGACACCGTCAAACCCCACCTTTCTTAAGGATATCACCACTACTGAAACACACCATCTATAAAAAGAAAAAAATCATAACTGCCCCTCTCTCCCTCTCTTCTCCTATCTCCTTTTCTTCTCCATCAACCACTGTCGCCACCTCCTTCTCCTTCCTCACCACCACTACCTCTTTTCCTCCTCTTCCCTTCTTATTCTTCTTGAAAATAAAGGGGTGAAGGGGAGGAGAGGTGGTGTCGTGGAGGTGATGGTGGTGATTGAAGAAGAAGAAAAAAAAGGAGTGATGGAGGTGGTGGTGAAGAGGAGGAGTGGTGGCGGTGGCGATGAGGTGGTGGTGAAGGGGAGGAGAATGAGGAGAGGGGACGACGGCGATGGTGTGGTGGTGTGTGATTGAAGAAGAAGAAGAAGAAGAATGAGGAGGAGGGGGAGGAAAGGTGACGGTGGCGAGGTGGTGGTGGTGAAGAGGAGGAGGGGGAGGATGATGATGGAGAAGAAAGGGAGAGAGGAAAAGAGATTAGAATTACGATTTTCTGTTTATATAGTGGTGGCGTCCTTCAGTAAATCCAAAAAAAAGTGGGTGGTGGTGTCTATCAGTAGAAGTGGTTGTGTTATTTAGCAACAACCAGAATGAAAATGTGTCGTGTTGTCGAGTTGAGTGATATGATTGTGAGGGTGACGGGAAAGATCTAGAGATGTGATGATGATACCTTTGTTCTTCTTCTGGGGGCTATTTTACCATCTCGATTTGTTTTTTTAATCCGTCAGCATAATAGATTAATAATAATAGCTGATGCGTCCAAATCTTGTTTCCCGTTGATCCGACCAACAAAACAAAGGTTAGATTGCCAAATACCACTTGTTTGTTGGCCGAAGATACTCTGATGCTTAAGTCAGTAACTATGTTGGAGATGGAGATTAATCTGGACAAAACTCAGTTATAATTGCATATCTTTGTCGAATGTTCCATTTACCTTATTTAGTAGTCATTATTAATTCTCTGCGTGACTTAAGCACGTGAGACACAACGAGGGTATTTGTAACAGTCTCCTCCTTTATGAAGATACGTCCTTGGGGGAGTAACTCCCTACACAACTATTTTTCTTTGTAACATTACTCCTCTTTAAGGGAGAGCTTTGTTGGGCCTGGATTTGGGCCTCTGACTGTGATTTGTTCTGACAGACTATTTTTGGGCTTTAATGACTAGATCCGCCTTTTTTTGCTTTGTAAGTCATTTCAGATTTAGATCATTGGTCCTCGTGATAGGTGATCTTTGCCACGTGTATGGTCATGATGATGGTCTTATTTGATGTATCATTAGCTACTCTTCCATTTGGGTATGCGGAGGTGGCCACTAACTCTACGATGGTTGGAGTTTCGATTTCATCAATGCAGTGCATTTAATGTTGTCAGCAGTTTTCAATGATGTTGATACTCTGATCTTTCATTTGTCCGTTCGTTTCTGCGTGCTTTTTAGGATTTTGTGCAGCCATCACATCTTGCACATCGTTCTATTAGTGGTATCTTCGTTGTTTGGCTCTATAAAAAGGGGTGATGGTTTTGTTATTTTTTTACGCTATCTTTGAGGTCAAAGTTTATTTTTTCCCTTCTTCTTTGTTCTCTTCATTGTTCAATCCTTTTCCCATCTTTGCAAACATGATACTAGATGGTGAAGCACTTAGCGTCTATGAGATATTCTTCTCACCCAAGAAGACATCGCAGGCGACGTTGGAGAGTGTTCGTTATGAGTACTTTTTGGCATCCGACCTTGAGATAGTTCTACCTAGGTAGAACAAAGTCCTTACGGCCTTGCTAAATTGTGTTTTATCCGTGTATGTTCCTGTCAGGTTTTAGGTTTCTAGTTTCGGAGATCTTTTGGGATTATCTGGATTTTTTGGGCATTGCTCCTGCCCAAATGGGTCCCAACGGCTGGAAGGTGATGGTTTCTACTTGTGCGAAAGGCATTGTATTTGGCATTCCTTTGACTGTTAGGGTTTTGCATTTTGTAGTGGGTTTTGTTGTGAACAAGAATATTTGTTTTGACCATTCCCCCACCTGTTTTGGAAAACTTAATGGTGATTATAGAGACTAGTCGAGGTTTTGGTTTTATGCCTCCGACAAATCTGTCCATTTTAACTTGCGAGGTTGACTGATTATGCGGTCTTTCTGAGTCCCCAACAAGTGAAAGGATATGCACTTGTCTGTGAAGGAGCAGAAGATTAATGATCATTTTTCAAAGCTTCCTCTGGTCGCCATGGAGTTGTTCCTTGCTGCGGAGGTTGTCGAGCATAATGGCTTGTATACTATGAACGAGGCGGAATGGGCTTTGCTTATTGAGTCTCGAGCTGTAGAAATTGCTCGTGCTTATCATGTTGGTGTTAGTGATGCTAGCATTGATGGGAAAGTGAGCTTTGACTGGGTTGTTACGAATCTCAATGTTCATGTTAGCATTGGTGTTGCTGGCCCGGCCACTAGATTAAGTAAGCTTCCGAGGCTTGCTAGTTCGTCGTAGCAACTGGCTATAAGCGTTGGTCGTATTCCTAAGAAAAATGACTTTCTGGTTCCACTCATGGTACTACTCAAACTACTCTTCGCCCGAGTTCATCTGATAAGGAGGGTAGGAAAAAGGATCGCCTATCTCTTGAGGAGGTTGAGGAGATGAATCAAACGCTGGATATGAACAAAAAGGAGATGACTTGTCCGTTGGACAAGAGTGAGAAAATGTTCTTTTCTACTCATGGTGCGCCCGATTTTGTCGAATGGTTCGATGATGACCCTCATGTTATTGACAATGAGATGTTTCAGCTTGCTGTGGAGCAGGCGAAGGATCCGAATACGACAAAGACCCTAGCCAACTTCGACTTTAATCCACTGTGTGAACAAGAGATCGTTGATCGTGGTCAGAATTCTAAGGCTCCTCATCATCCTTCTCCTACTCTTGTTGATGATACTATGGAGCTTGCTGCTTCTCCACCCACCTGTCTTACTTCTTTTGTTGCTAATGTTTGTCCCATTCTTGCCCTTGCCACCTCACGAAGAAAATGCAAGAGTGGTTTTTCCGTTATCACTGCTACCCTGACTGTTCTTCCAACTGCTGAGGGTGGGGCTTCAGTACTTCCTAAACCCTGAGTTCTTCATCCACATTTCAGTTGGAAGGATCCCAACCCGAAAGACATCCATATAAGGATGGGCACGGTCCAGATCGTTTCCAAATTTTGAGGAACTTAACTCGGACCATTTAAATTTAACGGATCCGGTCCGGTTCGGTCCAGATTCCCTCATTTTGAACATTGGGACCGAACCTAACTCGAACCGTTTGGAACGGTCCGGTTCCTACGATTCCAAACGGTTCCAAAATGAGTACATGAATATATTCATAGTATTGATTGTACTGATTCATATGTCGTCAAAGGTTTCATCTCTTGTTTATACAAGTTTCTCACTGTAACAATACTCAAATGTTATTCATATACTCAATGTAAAATGATTGTAACAGTAACAATACTCAAATAAGAGACAACGAGCATTGAAAGCAACTTCTATGGCCTACTTCGTGACAATTAGCATGAAATATCTTTGAAAAAACAATAATTCTACTTCGACATTGAAAAAAAAGCTTTAAAAGTCATTCACCAATAACAATATCGACACAAAAATGCAGCAAAACTGGTAGGAATGAAGTGATTCCTCTGACATGGGAACAAATTGGCCACAGAGATCTACTTCAAAATAAGTCCATTTGCTGATGGCGTGTTTTCAGATTCTAGAGAAAATCCACCATAACCTAACCAGCTTGAGATGATAATTTGTGTTTAACCAAATTGGTTTAGTAAATTCACATTTTACATGTATCAAGGAACAACACCCATGTACTTCTAGGAATCCATTCCTATGACAAACACCTTTAATACAAGGCTACAAGCCTACAACTCCAAACCGAGCATCAAAAAGTTGGACTAATCCATTTTTAGGGTTACTTATTCTCATGATTTTCTGTTTCCAGTGTTCTACAAGTATGGATGAAAAAGAAACCCAACAAACTAAGTAACAGAGCATCAGCTGATGGAGAAGAAAATGAATAAGGAAATTAATTCACTTTTCAATATTTATCCACTGTAAAATTCAGATTACATTATACATCAAACGTCTACCAAGTCAAAATGATTCCTAATATGAACTAAGCTACAGTTTGCTGAATCTCAAAACAAAATCAAGCTGCAAGGAACGGAACAGATGGGGGATTGATCGAGATAGATCCTTCGATCTTCTTCTTCAACAGATCTTCTTCTTGGAATCTGGTGGAAAGTGGAGAATAGATAGAGAAAATACGACAATAGAGAACAGAGGTTAAGAGAAGTTGCACGATTTCTTTTCTTTTCTTTTCTTTTCTAACGTTCTATTTTAGGTTAGACTAACTTGTAAAATGTTTTTTTAAAACGGGTCCACCCCGGATCGTTTCATTTTAAATAATAGGAACCAAGCTCGGACCGTTTTATAACGAATCTGAAACGATCCGAACCGTATCTAAAAATATAAATTTAAAATTCGGACTGTTTGGAGCAAAACGGTCTGGTTCGGTTGAACCTGCAGATTCTTGACCCGTTTGCCCACCCCTACATCCATATTAAGTCGGATGAAAGTTTAGTTGGTTTATCAACGAGTGGCATAGGCGGTTGGTGGAGAGAGCTCCAATGCCTGCACGGGAGCCTAGCATTCATCTCGACCACGGCCTTAAGCAAATAATGGAAGGGATGATCACCTTACTTATCCTTGGAGGATGGGGTTGGATTATCAGGTTGCTCGTGGTTAGGTGGCTTCTCTTGGGAAGAATATGGCTGGACAATTACTGGTGTTTTCTCACGTTCTTCGTCAGTTGGATTCGTTGAAAATGCAATGTGCGGAGTGGGAGAAGGCATCTGGGACTTTCGGGCTTCTCTGATGAAGGTGGAGGTTGCGCGGGACAAGTTCGCTGTTGAGCTTGAGGCTTCGAGGATTGAAGTGAACGGAGTCCGTGACCGGCTGGATGAAGTAGAGAGAGAATTGTCTGTTGAGAAGGCTGGTCTGTTGAGCAATTCGTCAGCCGTAAGGTTGCAGAAGAACTGGTGGTGCAATTAACAGCTGATCTTGCTGATGTTCAGTCAGATGTTTCTGCAACCACTATTGAAGGACAACTTATTTCGACCAATAACGAGCTCGATGCAACCAAGGACAAACTGAAGATTGCGGAAGCAGTGAATTGGATAGTCATTGACGATCGAATCGACTTCCTTGACTACATGGAAGGGGAGGGTCTTGATTTATCTAAAATCGTGGTTTAGTTGACGGGGTTTTCGAGGACAATGATGGCGAAGAATGTGTTTCGGATCCGCCAAGTGATTTGGTTGATGAAGTACAACCGTCTCCTCCTTCTTCTGATCCTATTCCATCGTCTATCCTTGATGTTAAAGATAGGGCTTCGTCTCCTCCTGTTGCTGATGTTGTTGTCCATCCTCCTCCAATTGTTCATGCTAGTGATGTTTTGATCACTTCTAGTGTTTCTTCTCCGACTATTGTATCTTTTTCTCCAGATGCAATTGAATAGAGTGATGAATGACAAGTTCTTCTTCGTTGACATTCTTATGTTGTATATTTCTTGTATTTATTGCTCATTGATTTGCGTGTTATTCCTGCGTGGTCATAATTTGTTTGTTACCTCGGATCAATCACGGTATCTGACCGTACGCAATAAATGTACGTTGATTTCGTTATTGGTATTGTATGTATCATGGTAGCTTAAACTTGGCTGGATTTCTGTCTTCACGCTTGTTTCTGAAGCTTTTATTTCTTCTGGTTTGTTGATCGGCTCTGGAGGTTTTATGAGTAAATCTTGACTTGTACGTCCAGACTTTTGTAGATTTACTTCGTGGTCCGACGTATTAGTCGGGCCAAACTTTTTTACGAGTAAGTTGACTTGTATCTCCCAATCGGACCGGGCCAGAAGGTTTTACGAGTGAGTCTTGACTTAGACGTCCAGACTTTCACTTCGTGGTCCGACATATTGGTTGCTCGGAAGGTTTTATGAGTAAGTCTTGACTTATAGTCCAGACTTTCAGTTCGTGGTCCCACTTATTGGTCGACCGGAAGGTTTTACGAGTAAGTCTTGACTTATACGTCCAAAATTTCACTTCATGGTCTGACATATTGGTCGGGCGGAAGGTTTTACTAGTAATCTTGACTTATACGTCCAGACTTTCACTTTGTGGTCCGACATATTGGTCGACCGGAAAGTTTTATGAGTAAGTCTTGACTTATACGTCCAGATTCTCACTTCGTGGTCCAACATATTGGTCAACCAGAAGGTTTTGCGAGTCAGTCTTGACTTACACATTCAAACTTTCACTTCGTGGTCCAACATATTGGTCGGCCAGAAGGTTTTTACGAGTAAGTTGACTTGTACGTCCCAACTTTTGTAGATTTACTTCATGGTTGATCAGACCAGAAATTTTATGTTTACGTCATAACCTTTTACTCGTAGTTCGATATACTGATCATGCTAGTTGTTTTGCATCGTCTGACTTTGACGCCTTGACTTAACTTGACTATTTGAACATAAAATGGAGGGTTTGAACTTAGAGTTTTATTGATAATTGTATTTCAGATGTTTAACATTCTATAATCGTAGTAGTTGTCCCTTCCTTGTCCAGAACTTCTTGGTTCATAGTGTTGGTCATCTTAGCATGTCCACTTGCTTGTGGGTGTTCTCCGTTACGCCGTAGGATCCATTCATGAATAGTTCATACGTTGCGTCTCTCTGTTTGATTGCTGCTTGGTTGACGTTGTTTTCTATGATGGTAGGGGGGTTTATCCCTGTGCGCTTTTGTTGTTTGAGGAGTACACATATCTGCTTTTCGATCGCTTTGGTTTCGTGTCTTCGTGAAGTATGCTTTGATTTTTTTTCATCTGAACTGTCTGTGTTCGTTTTTAACTCGAATGGTGTAATGAAAGGGGATGTTCGTTGCAACATCCTTCTTCTTCGTTGAACTGTGTCTTTGGGAAATGATTATTTCCACGACTTATCTCCTTCTTCATGGTTCTCTTGTAATTTTGATAGTTTGTTTCACGTGTGCGGTCACCACGAGCTAGCTAATGAACTCAGAATGTTTCTTGATCAAATCCTTGAGTGTGTGCTCTTCAAAGTGCTCTGATTGGTGATTTCCTCGACAACAAGGTAAGCTGAGTAGAATCCAACACCGAATTGTCCAATCATGCTCACATCAGCGCCAGCCGCCAAGGCTTGCATGAACTTTTGGGTTCCACACCTTACAATGGTATCAAGTTTATTCACCGAATCTAATTTGTTTATGTTAGTTATCGTTGGAGATTGATCAAATATCATCATCACATGTTACTAAAATGCATAATTAATTGATTTCAATATGGTACAAATGTGTGTCTTTGGGGAATGATTATCTCAACGACTTATCTCCTTCTTCAAGGTTCTCTTGTAATTTTGATAGTTTGCTTCACGTGTGCGGTCACCATGAGGTAGCTAATGAACTCAAAATGTTTATTGATCAAATCCTTGAGTGTGCGCTCTTCAAAGTGCTTCGATTGGTGATTTCCTCGTCAACAAGGTAAGCTGAGTAGAATCCAGCACCGAATTGTTCAATCATGCTCACATTAGCGCTAGCCGCCAAGGCGTCCATGAACTTCTGGGTTCCACACCTTTCAATGGTATCACGTTTATTCACCAAATCTAATTTTTTTTATGTTAGTTCTCGTTGGAGATTGATCGAATATCATCATCATATGTTACTAAAATGCATAATTAATTGATTCCAATATGGCTCAAATGTTAATAAATTGATTAATTCAATGTTTTACTCTTTTATTATGTCCTTTTAAGGAAGTTAAGGTGACGTGTTTTTTAAAGTTAACAATCACTAATAAGTTGTAGGAGGAGAATACGAAAATTTTATGCTATAAATTAAATTGATATTACAATGGCTTAGGTAATTATGGGCATATACAGATTACAAATAAATCAAAATAATACTAAGGGTGTATTTGATTGCATGAAATCTTTTTCATGAGAATTTGTTAGGGGACCACCTACATTTAAGGTAAATTGAGGTGACACTCATCATCTACCACTTGATTTTGTAATTAATGATGGAAATAAAAGTCACATGAACATGAGAATCACATGCTTTAGAAGGAATAAGGAGTGAGATTCTTATGTTCATGAGACTTTCATTCCCACCATTATGACAAAATCAAGTAGTGGATGATGAGTGATATTTCAATTTTGTTTAAATGTAGGTGGTCCCCTCGTGGATTCTCATGGGATAAAATTCCGTGCAACCAAACACACTCTAAGATTTGGATTTTATTGATTATTTGATGAATTTTCTCAAAGACTTGGTACGTGGGTGAGTTGAAAGAAATTGTTGAAAACCAAACAGTTGCAATAAAGATTTTGATATAGGAAATAACAAATAAATGACCATTAACTAAATACAAAATAATTGAAAGATTTGAACAAGTTTGGTTAACTTAGATATGCATAATTAATTTATTTTTGAATAATTATTAAATATTGAATTGCATCAAGTTTACAACAATTTTGTTTTTAAAGTAAAACACAAGAATATTATCAAGTCAATATTTGATTCCAAATTTATGGTGATTTATGATGGACACATGTGAATGGCACATGTGGATCAAGAATATTATTTCAAGGTCATATTATCAAAGTGAATATTTGATTTCAAATTATGGTTATTTATAATGGACACATGTGACAAATTTCAAGATAAGAATTTGAAATGTAGAACATGCAATCATCAAGACAAATAAAACATTTTCGATTGCCTTGAGTTATGTGTCACAACTCACACACCCAATTATGATACTATTTTTATGTTGTGATTTGGAGCATAATAAAGGGTTTTGCGAGATTTTTCCATTTCTAACTTTAAGAGATAACATCATAAATAGGCAGACTATTCAACACGACCCCCAACACTGTTGACTTTACTAATTTTAATTTGATGAGGAATATAAGAAAATTTGAAAATACTTGTAGCTTTTGTCAGTCTATGTAGCTTATTTGAGTTATATATAACACAAGTTTAGGTTGTTGAAGTTTATTTTTTAATATGTTGTACGAGTCTTTGATAAATAATTTGTTTTATTGTTTCACTTAAGGTATGTTTGTCGCAATTGTATATTATAAAATGCAATAATAGTTACTTAACTAAGAATTTAGCTCAATGGCGGTTAAAACCTGCAATTTAAACTAGTATGAAGCATGGTGTTAGAACTTCAGATTTCGCTCCTTACAGATAATAAGATAACTTTATACCTGGAATAACTGACGTTCTTTTTCAAGTTAAATGTTAATTTTTTTAATTGAAACACTTCCAATTCCCCTTAATAACGCACTTATGGTCTTCAATTCCTCTTAATACTTTTCAAGACTAGTTTGTCAATCACTGTACATGATTGAAGCCTTTGGAAGAGGCATATGATTGACACCTAATGTGAATAATGTTTTGGGATATTGTGATACCATTGTGTGGACGGATCCGAGGGGGAGGGTGCTGAAGAAGGTTAAGAGTCCATGGATTCCAAGAGGATTGGTAAGCTACAAAGGGAAGAACATAGTCTCACATCGCCTGGGTGAGGGAGGGTGATGTGTTATATATGTACGAGTTCGGATCTACAAGTACTACGTGTTTTAAAGCCTTGCGAGTCTCGGGCCCAAAACAAACAATATAGTACTTTGTGGATTGGGTTGTTACAGAATGGTATCAGAGCCTGACCTAACCATAAATGTGCCAACGGGGATGTTGGGCTCCCAAGGGGGTGGACTGTGATACCTTTGTGCATGCGGACCTGAGGGATAGGGTGTGGGAGAAGCCCAAGAGCCCATGGATCTTAAGAGTGTTGGCAAGCTACAAATAGAAGATCATAGTCTTACATCACCTAGGCGAAAGAGGGTGATGTGTTATATATGTATGAGTTTTGATCTACAAAGTACTGTGCGTTATGCGGGCCTTTGGCCCAAAGTGGACAATATAGTACTTTATGGATCGGATTGTTACAGAATGATATCAGAGCCTAACCCAGCCGAAAGTGTGGCAACGACGACATTGGTCTCTTAAGGGGGTGGACTGTGATACCCTTGTGTGGGCGGACCTGAAGGGGAGGGTGCAGGAGAAGCTCAAGAGTCATGGATTCCAAGAGGGTTGACAAGCTATAAAGGAGAGATCATAGTCCCACATCGCCTAAGTGGGGGAGGGTGATGTGCTATATGTACGAGTTTGGATCTATAAAGTACTACGTGTTTTAAAGCCAGACGAGCCTTGTGCCCAAAGCGGACAATATAGTACTTTGTGGATCGGGTTGTTACAAATATTCTACGGTGTTTCACCGACCTTGCATTTGGTGTTTTTATAAGGTCAAATAATTTCATTTTTTTTCACTTTTATCAATAAAACACAATTACATTTATTAGAGAAATGGAATGTCTTGTGGAAATGACTAACCATTAAAAGTGCATACCCCAAGATATACTGTGATTAAGGATTATGATTTCGTTTTTTGAGTTAATTTCAGTTTCCTGATTTTAAGAAATATTTCGTTGTATAAAAAACGTAAAAATTTTGAGAATATATATAATGAATTTTGAGGGTATATGAAAATGAAAAAGAATAGATGCAAGTAAATAATAGAAAAGGGAATGAGGCACGATATTCAGCGTGACCCCAACACTAGTGACTTTAGTCTTTCAAATTTGAATTTGATAAGGAATAATAGAAAAATGATGACTAATTGCAAATTTTGTTGGCTTGTATGATTTATTTGAGATATATGTAACACAAGCTTAGATTATAGAAGTTTCCTTCATGATATGTTGTGTGAGTTTTTGAAAAATAGTTTGTTATGTTGTTTCACTTACTATTCTTGTGAATTGGCATTTGTCCCAATTGTATATTGTAAAGCAACTTTAGTTACTGTAGTTTTTTAGTTTAATTAACTTTTAGGAGTTAATAATGGTCAAATCATCCACTGGGAATTTTCATGGTTTTTTTTTGTTATGTCCACCAGCTCTGATGATACATAAAAAAAACGGATCATCACGCTGTACACGTGGCATAAAGATTCATCACGAAAATATAACGCTTAATCTATTGGGCCAACTCATAAAGCCCATGAAGAATGAAGCTAATTATAGAGGCTCAGACAAGGTCTGACACTGAGAAGACGTAAACAGGACCCAATTCCAGACCCAAACGAATCAGAGCCCGAGCCCAGGCCCGAATGAGTTCTCTCATAAAAAAAAGAACATTGCACCAAAAAAGAGCCGTAGAGGAAGTTATGCCTCCTCGAACGCATCTGCATTAAGGAGGAGATTGTTACGAGAAACCTCTCCTTCCGTTGCGCCTCACATTCTTAAGTCACACAGAGAGTTAATCACGACCATTATAAAAGGTAATCAAACATTCGACAAAGGTATGCAACTTTAACTGAGTTTTGTCCAGATTTACTTCCTTCTTCCAATAGAGTTACTGATTTAAGCATCGGAGTGCCTTCGACCACCAAAAATATGGTCATTGGCAGTCTAACACTTGTTTTACAGGTCAAACTCACAGGAGGACGATTTTTTGACACATCAGTTTGGCACCATCTATGGGAAACAACAAGTTCCCTTTTTCTAAAAACAGAACACAGTGACAAAGCTCACCATAGCCTAACGAAATATCGACAAGCCATTAGAGAAAATAATGCAATTTGCAGATCCTCAATCCAGTAATGATTATGACAACTATCCCACCAATGATTATGACAGCCAGAGGAGAAGAAGCAGCCTGAATCACCGGACCAATAACGTCCTAGAATGTAGATCCACAACACGCAGTAGTACGGACCCTTAGGTGGACTTGCTCATAACAAAACTCCGCCAATCGTTACTCATGACGAAGTCCCAGCAGAACCCCAACAAGGAAACTTTGAAAGCAACGAACTCCCTCGAGGCAAGAATCTGTTGTGTGAAGGGACGCTTACCGAAATCCCATTCAAAATAGAGGTCACAGATCCCAACATACTATACAAGTTGGCAAAGCCACCATTATCGACACGAGCGTGATGAAGACCACATACAAGTCGTATACAACCCTGAAAACAAGTCAAGCAAATATACTAAAGCACATAGCGAAATGGATAACGTCAACGCTTCAGATGAGAGGAGGCCCGGAAGGGAGAGACAAAAACAAATATTGTTCCTTCCATAAGGATCATGGGCACGATACGAACGAGTTCATAGGAATGCTAGATAAACAACTCACATGGAAGAAGAAAACAGATAATGTTGCAGGATCAAAGGAACGGTTCAGAGAACTAATATACACCTCACACTGCATAGCAGGAAGAAGCGGAGAACACGGAGCAGACAAGAAAACTTCTCACTCGAAATGTTTATATCGGAACGAGGATACTGACGAAACCAGACAAGTCATTTCGCGAATGGACAAAACATGGAAAATTTGCATCAACCAACTGACGGACACAATATTAACCTGAATCACTAACGACAAAATTAACGGCAACAGACTCAACCAATCCCGGATAGTTGACACTAAACACAGATTCGACATCAACATGATTGGATAGTTTGGTGTTGACAAACATGATCGGACAGTTTGGTGACGGCATGATTAGATGAGCCAACATTACTCAGTCATCAAATAGAAAAAACCTCAAATATGCCAATCACGACATCGTATACGATATACAAGAATGAAGCAAAAGACGATAAAGTGACAAAAACATCAAGCTTCAATATGAGGATCAATAACAAAGAAAGCCGAGGAAACGAATATATCATTCACCAGCGAAAAAAGGCAAAGCAAAACGAACGCCAAGCTAGTATAAATGCTTTAACAGCTTAGGCTGTTAAAAACACCCAAAAAGGAATATCGATGAGATTACGAACTCAGAACCCATATTCTTTGCATGGACAATAGAATAGACATACAAAGCAACGGACGACAAAAGTCGAATATACATAAAGTTCTGGTCTGATCAACCACGAAGTAAAAGTTGGACACCCAAGTCGAGTAAATACAAAAAACTTCGAATTGACCGAGATGTCGAACTAACGAAGTAAAGGTTGGACACCCAAGTAGACTAAACACAAAAAACTTCTAATCAACCGAGATGTCAAACTAACGAAGTAAAGGTTGGACACCCGAGTCGACTAAACACAAAAAACTTTGAATCGACCGAGATGTCGAACTAATGAAGTAAAGGTTGGACACCCGAGTCGACTAAATACAAAAAATTTGAATCGACCGAGATGTCGAACTAACAAAGTAAAAGTTGGACACCCTAGTCGACTGAACAAAAAAAACTTCAAATCGACCGAGTTGTCGAACTAACGAAGTAAAGGTTGGACACTCGAGTCGACTAAACAACAAAAAACTATGAATTGACCGAGATGTTGAACTAACGAAGTAAAGGTTGGACACCCAAGTCGACTAAATACAAAAAACTTTGAATCGACCAAGATGTCGAACTAATGAAGTAAAGGTTGGACACTCGAGTCGACTAAACAACAAAAAACTTTGAATCGACTGAGATGTCGAACTAACAAAGTAAAGGTTGGACACTCGAGTCAACTAAATACAAAAAACTTTGAATTGACTGAGATGTCGAACTAACAAAGTAAAAGTTGGACACCTGAGTCGACTGAACACAAAAAACTTTGGATCGACCGAGATGTCGAGTTAACAAAGTAAAGGTTGGACACCCAAGTTGACGAAAATGTCGAGTTAACGAAGTAAATACTCAATAAATAGGTTAACAAAAAGACTTTGAACTGACAAACACAAAGTCAAATCAATGCGATTCGAAAAAGTACAGGCGAAAGCAACTCTTTACAGCAAATCGGGAAGGACAACAGTTACCCACCATTAGACGATCAATGAGCCTAAGCACGAAAACGGTTATAAAATAAATTGACGCAAAAGCCACGATAGCCACAACAAACCAAAAAAAGAAGAAAAATAACAAAAGTCAAATTTTATTGATAACACTACTCTATTAGATCTGGAGAAAAAGATAAATAAGTAGGAGAAGAAACAGAAACAATGCGAGAATCAGTACTCGCTGGAACAAGAAAAGAACTATTTTCAGGAGAAGAGAGTGTTAATGGCTTTGGAGTGCTCATTGGTAGAAGAAGCAATGGCTCCCCTGCTACTGAAGCAGATTCCTCAATATCGTCATCTTCGAAAGTTTCACCAACCAGGTGATGGTACTTAGACAAATCTTCGCTAAGCCCCTCGATATAATACAAAAGCTCAACCCGCTCATCAACAATTCGCTTCCAATCTTCGGCTCCAACCACACGAACCCTATCCTTTGCAGCAACGAGTTCAGTTTTGTCGTGGCAAGCTGCCCTTCAACGATGGAGAGCATACCAAAAGCATCTGCCTTGACACCATTAAGCGCAACAGTTATCTGTTTCACCAGTCTCTGAGAGGCATCACACATAACGGATTGCTGAAAGTCAGACTGAGAAGCTTCATTGAAAGCCGTTTTCTCAACGGATAACTCTTTTTCTACATCACATAGACGAGCACAAACCTCTAACTTGACCTTCAAAGAGTCAAGCTTGGAAGTGGACTTATCCCGCATATCTTTTGCCTTCGTAAAAAACTTTCGAGCAGTCCCTGCAGTGTTCTCCGAGTCCGTGCATTGCATTTTCAACATATCAAATTGAGAAAGAACATGAGAGAACACTAGCAATAACGTCGTCAATCTCCTTTCCAACAAAGCCACTTGATCACGACCAACTCGATAAATCGAGCCCATCACTCCTGCATAGGCGAGATGATTCATCCTGCTCAAGACCATGATCAATGTAATCAAATGGGTCAAGCATGAGCATCGAAGGCCTTTCCACCAACCGCCTGTGCCATTCATTTACCAACCTATGTGCACCATCCTGCACGTCAAATCGAGTGAACCAACATAACTCGCTGTCAGACTTGATACAAACATCTTATGAGTCAGGCTCAATCCAGCTAATACGTGGATGAAGGACACGAGGATCCAGGAACACTAAAAAGCAACCTATGGCAACAGAGAGAACAAAAAGAATAATAATAACAACGGAAAAGGAAACTAGGAACTCGGCTGCTTTGCTAACATCAATAGAAGGAAAAGGAAAATGATCCCAGAAACTTCGAACACCATCAATGTCTTTAGACTGTTCCACCGCTAGCTGAAGTATTTTTTCATTAATGACCCGGGGATCATCGTTAGACAACTCAACACCGTCCGAAACACCGTAAGCAGAAAAAAGCTTCCTCTCGTCGTCATCCAGCGGACGAGTAGTTTCTTTCACGCTCCTTTCCAACACGAGCCTCAGTTCCTCAGCCTCCTCGAAAGAATTATGATCTCCTTTTGCAACACCGCAAGAGACTGACTCGGGCGGGACACATCCCCCATAACATCCTGAACAGGACTCGGACGAGACACAATCCGAGCAGAACCACGATAAGAAAGTTGTTTCTTCCTCCGAACCCGACCAAGGCTACCGACAATCGCCTTGATGGACTCGTAGACCTCGTTTCTCTTTCTTGAAGCAGGAGCTGTGATATCAATAGGAGCATTGAGATCTGTAATGCACCGATCCAATCTCGTTTTCCAATCAATGCTAGCATCACTAACGCTAGCACGAGCAGGTAAGAGTTTAGCACAGGAATCAGTGAGTAAAGCTCGCTCAACTTCGCTCATAGTATACAAACTACTACGCTCCAGGATGCCCTCGAAAAGAAATGCCTCCACGGGAAAACGATGAAGCTTCGAGAATTGATCATTGATCTTCTGCTCCTCAGCAGTCAAGTACATATTCTTCCGTACTACCGAATGCAAAACTTCAAAGTCAGAGGAATGCCGGATAGAATAGTCGTCGCGTAAAAGTACACCATCACCTTCCAACCATTGGGACCCATTTGGGCAAGAGGAATACTCAGGAAGTTCAGATACTCCCGGAACAACTTTGAAACTGAAAATCAAATACCAGAAGAAAATATGCAAGAATACAATGCGATGTTCCCAATCTTCAGATTACAAGAGCTATCATCCCGTCGAGGCAGAATAATCTCGAGGTCGGGTGGAAGATTATAATCAGAATGAAGACTGCCCAGCATTGACTGAGAAGCTTTGTTGGGAGAATAATGAGCCTTACACAGAGTTAGCGACTTACCACTTAGACCAACAGACATCGTGAGAAGGAACAAAAACGAATAAGATAAGGGGATGACAAACCCTAAATTCAAAGATAGCGTGAAAATGGAAAATGAAGTCGTCACGTCTCCTTTTATTGAGCCAAGGAATGAAGTGACAGCTCGTGGGACAGCGTGTGAGACATGATCACTATGCGAAATCCCAAAAATGTGCGCAAAAACGAACGTGCAAGCAAAAAATCGAGACACCAACACGCGGAAAGTTACTGACAACATTAAATATAAGGTAATGACGAAATTGAAAGGTGAACTGTCACAAAGTTAGTGGCCACGTCAGCATGCCTACTAACTAAGGGGGAGTAGTTGATGATACATCAAACAAGACCGATCATCTCACCGTACATGTGGCATAAAGACACATCAGGAGAATACAACGCTCAATCTATTGGGCTAGCTCATAAAGCCCAGGAAGAATGGGGCCAATTATAGAGGCTCAAACAAGGCCCGACACTGAGAAAACGTAAACATGACCCAAATCTAGGCCCAAACAAATCATAGCCCAAGCCCAGGCTCGAAGGAGTTATCTCATAAAGAGGAACGTTGCACCAAAAAAGAGTCGTAGAGGGAGTTACACCTCCTTGAACACATCTCCGTTAAGGAAAAGATTTTTACAAGAAACATCTTCTTCAGTTGCACCTCACATGCTTAAGTCACGTAGAGAGTTATTGACTTAAGCATTGGAGTGCCTTTGGCCACCAAAAAGGTGGTCTTTGGCAGTTTAACAATTGTTTTTTAGGTCAAACTCACATGAGGACAATTTTTGGACGCATATATTGAATTAACTACATTATTATGATGTTGTTGTTGAATGCATGGCTTTTGGTGTATGGTGTATTAGAAGGAACACAAGTTATCTGTAATGGGTTTAAAACTAAGAAACATATAGAAAAAATTTTGGAATGTCGAATTTAGCTAGTTTGAGCATTTATTCTATTGCCTACTGAGATCTTCTGATTGTCACCGAGTTGGAACTTGTAATTATATAAGCTTTAAAGCCGAACTTTAAAGATAAATGAACGAAGTGTTAGAGCGATAGTTTTCCTTTTTTCCCCATTCATAATTAGAAAACTTCATATATTCCAACTCATCAGGAAGAACTGACAATATTTGTTTTCAAGTTAAATGTTATTTTTTTAATTGAAACTTTTTTTAGTTCTCCTAAATCATGGTTCTAAAAATCGCTAAGCGGGTTGCGAGTGGGGGACTAACACCCAGTGGCCTAGTCAAGGCCTAGGCGGGTTTTTTGTATTATAATTTAGAAAAGTTAAACAAAATAGCATATAAATTATTTATAATTCAATGCCAAAATAAATATGCAAAATGTATAAACATGAAAAATTAAGCATGATATCATATAAATTAATGAGCAACACAAACTCAGCATCCTCTTCTTACTTTTCTAATTCATCTCCAAACATAATAGGCCTAATAACACAGTGTTCGTTGAAAAATAAAATACTCGATTTTTTTTTTTTGCATAAGTTCATAATAGCATAACATAGAGGAAAAAAAAATACTTGAAAGGCTAGGCCTCTAACTCTTCTTGATACCCTTTCATTTCCAAGACTATCTCCATATCAGACTCAAACTCAACATCCCCCTCCCTTTGGTGTTTCCATCTGATACAAAATCTTATTCATGATGTTATCTTACTTCAACATTGTTAGAACTTTTCCTAGGCTTTAGAACACTATCCGCCTTCGATACCTCTCTCATTTTGAACTTGAAATTAAAAAAAAAACTTGCCCAGGCCCAGTTGCCACTCAGACCTGCCCAATCGCCGCTAGGCCCCTGGACGATATTTTCTTCGACTACCCATTAGTCATGGCATTTCCAACCAACTAACTTCTACGCACCGATTTTCAAAATACATCCCTAAGTAATGCACTTATTGTCTTCAATTCCATTTGTTATTGGTGACATCGAAGATAACTTTTAACAGTCTAATGAAGGGTAAATAGGGAAATACGACAATATTTTATTAAGAGGTACTTGAGTTAAGTTCAATTAGTCTTTTCTCCTCATAAAATCCTCAACACTTCACATCTCCTAACTTGTTCCCGCCATTTTCTTCTCCACAACAAACCACTGCTCAACCTACGTTGTGTTAGAGGTAAATAAATAATCTCAATCCATAATTGATTGCATCCAATTTTTTCCTCTTGATTAGATTAGAAACTTATTAGTGTTTTAATGAAGAAGAGCAATAAATATTTAGGTTTTTTTTCTTAACATTTTTCATGCTTCAAACTGCATTTGATTGATTGTGGTGATATGTTGAGCTCATTTTTCGCTATGAGAACTCAAGTTTTCCTTTCTACTACACTTATAACTCCACTCCAATTAACCTTTTGTTGAGAAGGTCAGTTATAAGTTTATTTTATTTTTAAGGTTTAATTCGTTATTTACGTTTATATTCGAAGCAATTCCAGTTTAATCAATTTAAATGGCAGAGATCTATATCGAAAAAAGACTAATTTAATGAAATGAAAAGGTTGAATCATTAGAGGCGATGATAACAATATGGATGTGGAGGTAGAGGTGGGGATGGAGGTGATTGCTATATTTGTGTGTTTGTTCATTTTTTTTCTATTTATATGACCTCCTAGATATATTTGAATGAGGGTGTGTTGTACATGTCTTGGTGTTTTTCCTAACAAGCTTTGTACAACACACCCTCATTCAGTATTCATCGTAGTTTTTCTGATTACGACCTCTCTCAGTATTTGATTTGTGTGTCATATTTGACGACAATTTTTTGACTGTGGCTGACAAATCCGAACCAGAAAGTGATTTGTCATCTTTTAATTTTATTCTAGTGAAGCAAGGGAAGATGAGAGACAAAGACAGAAGATAACATCTATGTTAAGACACGCAAGTCAAATTCATGAGATCCATTGTTAGTCACAATGCCAATGTCATTCATGACGGGATCAGTTGTAGGCAAGCGATTCTACCATAATGTCACCTCGAGGCAAACTGATGTTGAAAATGGATGGAACATTATGTTTGATTATAGAACCCTTAAGATCCCTGACAAAAGACCCCTCAAGCTCTCTACTCACTTTCTTGCTAAGGCCATTGCAGTCGAGTGGGAATACCATGTCGGTTAACTTTCTCTATCAAATAAGCATTGTTGTGATTATAATGAAGTGTTTCTTTCTGGTAGCAAGGTGATGGGATCATACCTTTTATGAAGCCTCTCGTGAAACTTGAATGCACTACTTTGGAGGGTTCCACTCACGAGGACAAATTTTTTTGAGAATTTGATGAAAATTTTAATCAAGATGTGGTATTTTGTCGTTTTCCATATACAACGAGTTAATAAGAGGCGTGTATGGTATGCGATTTTTAGCCTCCTCCTAGTTTTTGACTTTTGGATTTTTTTTCCATGTCTTTGATTCTGTAGAACTCAGTTTGAATAAATTTTTATCTAGAAGTGATTTTAGTTGTATTGTTGTTTAGAAGACACCGTGGAACAATATTATTGGATATATTAAATGGAATTATCTACAGGAAACCTATGCTTCATTTATCTAAATATCAGCATAAAGTGCGATTTGAATTTTTTGTAAAACTTTTTTGGTATAACAATTTTGAGTGGCATATCTTGACATTGTAGACAAACTAAATCATGACACAATTTGTGACATCAGTTGAGATTAAGTTTCTATGATTGTTTTGTTTGTAAACCATTTGATGCTTCTCTAACAAAACAATCTCAATGTTCTATCACCATAACATTACTGGTTGTGGTAGTTTTTGAAAGGCAAGGGTTAGGGACTTGCAACTTATCATCCAAAATATCATTAATATGTCGTGCTTTTTATTGTGAACTTACTCTGGATTTGAATTATAGTTTTTTTGAGATTTTGAATGGGATACAACTATTACTCAAGACATAGTGATTTTAATAAAAATGGACGAATTCAAACCTCAAAAGGGGGAGAAATTAAAGTTAACAGTTTACAGTGGCTCTTTCGAAGAAGAAGGGAATAATAAAAACGAGAAACAAGAGGAAGATCACGCTGGTTCTTAAAGGAATAAGGTCAATGCAGTTTATAAAAACTGTATGATCTTTCAAAACCGCACAACTAAAAAATTGTCAGTTGTTTACATTTATCCGTTGTGTTGTTTTGGATGGATATGAATAATGATGAATAAAACTTAGTTCTACCCATCCCTATCCATCCTCCATGATTGGAAATGCCCTTATTAGAACATTTTCCACACATGGGGTGGTAAGCAATAAATTTAACTTTCCACCCCAGCAACCATATCTAGCAATTGGGGAAAAATAGAAAAATATCCCCCTCACACACGTTGTAAGGAGAAGTCCATGCACCGAAGCTATTTTGGCTTCTTATCTATCTAGAAGATAAGGAGTGGAACCACAAAACACATTTCCTATCTTATCTCTCAACCTTTCCGTGGAGCGACACTCTTTTGGTTGGCCCACACATTAAATGCGACATCAAAATCTCACCTCATCCTCTATGAGGGAGTGGGTGGACAACAAAAAAAAAGTTTGTTAAATAGCATCACCATTTCTGCTGAAGGACACTACCAATCCCCTACTTTCTTAAGGACACCACCACCTGCTGAAAGACACCATAAATATAAAAAAAACCCTACCTCTCTTATCATTTTTTCTATTTTTTTCTCCATCAACTCCAACACCGCCACCTCTCCTCCTCCTCACCCCTTTTACGTGAATGATTCTTATGTAATATGTAGTATGATGATAGTATAAGTCATGCGAGACTTTTTATATAGTATTTAAGAGTTTAAAATGCATAACTTATATTGTTAAATTTGAAATCACATCGAAATTTTTACATTTTTTCTACACAGAATGAAATATTTCTTAAAATCAGATAACCGAAATTAACTCGAAAAATGAAATCACAATCCTTGATGGGCGGATATGGTCTAAGCTCACTGGGAATAGATATAGATACAGGGAGGGGTGAAACTTGGTCGGGTCCTATCCGACCCACCCGAGCCCAACTCACGTCAAAAGAACTAATTAGCGAGGAAACGGGCGAGGAAACGAGCGAGTCTCGAGGGGAATGGAGGGTTGCACAAATCAAATTAAATGAGCTTTTGTAGGCTTGCTTTGTAATTGCTTCTTAATATGTTGTTTAAGAAGCTTTGCTTGAGAGGGGATTTTAACAGAGTTGACCAAAGGTTGAACTGGAGACATATTACCAGAGAAGAACCTAAGGACTCCATTTTTGGTTGCATGACTGTGGCCAAAAGTTGGCCACCACTTGATTTTGAATATTCGACAGAACCATAAGGGAGTTTGAATCAACTGATTGATACTTGTAAGAGCTGAAACAGAGAAATCCCAGCAGCAAATCCAAGTAAGATTGAACTTGATAAAAAACTATAAGAACAAAGCCGTTGATAACGTTGGTCAGCCTTAAGATATGTTGGTCAGCCGTAGAGACTCCTAGGTAAGTCGCCAAGTTGAGAGCAGTTGAGCAGAGTTAGGTGGTCCCATACCCTATCCTCTGAGATTCAAGAAAATGTTTTTGTTTTCAAAATTTACCCGTTCTTCTAGTTCTAGGTCAAATAATCCCAGTTTACAAAATAGGATGGAATGTAGAATTCCACAAGTAGAAAAGAATTTACAAAAATGGTCTATACCAGAAGTTCCTGACAAGAAAATTTATGAAGTTTCTCAATCTTTGTTTTCTCAAAAGTCTGAAGATCTCATAGACATTGTCGAAAAGACGGTGCCTTTGAATGGATCTTTAGAATCCAAACAATTATTTTCCACTCAAACACTTGATTATTTACAAAGTCAAGAATACAAGTATATCCATACAGGATTGATCCAAATAGGACTCAAACCTCTTACAAGAACATGTTTAAACATGTGCCTTGATCGCTCTTCGCGATTGCAGACACAATAGGTTTCATGATTCTCCGCTTGGAATTGCAGAATCAACCTTGGCCATGGGTCCAGTCTATTTCAACTGTTACCCCAATTTTTTAGTGTCCCTAAAGGATCCAAATATCCTTGAAACACTGACTCTCAATCTTTAGACCTCTGACTTTGATATGCTAGAAGGATCTGAACCTCTCGCTCTCATCTACAAGATAACCTTCAAGGCCATGAAGACTCAGTTAAGCCCAAAAGCTTTGATGGAGTCTGATAAAGGATACACTATCCTGTTCCAGGCCAACAAGGACAAAACTAGTGTTATTGTTCCCAAAACAATACACTGGAATCAAGTCACCCTACCTGAAACATGGCAGGTTCAAGCTGCTCCTAGAAAACTTCCTTCTAGTCAGCTTAATCAAGTCGTAACCCTACCTGATGGTACGGTTGAACTACAATTCTCTGAAGCTAGGATCACTAGACTTCATCCCCAAGATTTTCAATCAGGACGTAGATCTGAAGCATCCTTCATAACTGCTCCCTCTCGTCTTCCTAGAACATCTACACCAGATGTTCTTCCACATCTTGATCTAGCAAACATTAGGACAAATCCTCAATATCCGCAGATCCCTCAACCTGTCTACAATCCTCCTGAACAAGAAAATGAAAATCAATCACCAACACAAATGAATTTTCCTCCTCAATTGAATGTTTTGTCTATTCCGTTTGAATTAAACAAAGAACATATAAAACAAGAATTTGTGCAAGAGATCAATAAGCAAAAACGTCAACTGTTTTATGCTCAAACAACTGATTCTCAAATAACAGATTTAGGAAAGCAGTTTTATGAATGTTGTGAAGAAATGAAAGAAAATTTACCATTCCTTGATTGGTATTTTAACATCCATCTTCAAAACATTAATGTCATCAAAACTGATTCTAAAATTTGGCGCACTTCTGAGAATCAAAATAAAGAATCAATCCTGCCCCCTCTTGAAGAAATTCAATCCTCAATTTTGGGTCATGAATTAATTGCCTCACCCTTTAAAGATCCAGCAACGGATAACACATTTAAAGGATCAGGTAAAATAATTCAACAAAATAATTATACAAACATTTTACTTCATGAAATCGGAGATAAAATGATACAAGATCAAATTCAACAAAATCTTTCAAACCAAGAACAAGTTTTACAAAAACAATCTGTTGAAACAAAGCCAATAACATATTTTACACCTATGTCTATTGACCAAAATGTTTTAGCAATACCAAATCAATTGATTCAACAAATTGATGCAAAATTAGCTGCATTAAATCTTGAATCAAAATTAAGAATCAACAATTTGTCTAATCCAGACATAAGTTCTGATTCTGAAAATAATGATTTTGATCCTATAGCAGAATTGGATAAATTAAATTTTATTCAATATCAGACCAAATCCTATAAGGTACGCTAGACCTTATAGACAAAATCAAAATCCTTTACCAACCACCAGAAATTTTTATCCTAGGCCTTTTTTACCTGATATGCAGTACGAAGAAAAGCCTCTCCATACTTATGGATCATTCTCTACAAGTAACCTCTATACTTGGAATATAGATGGATTAATTGAAGAAAACATCATTGAGTTAACCCAAGAAATGGTCATGATGACATCTGTCCATCGTAGCGAAAACAAGAATGATAGAACCATTGTGTCTATCATTATCGTTGGCTTTTCTGGTTTACTCAAAGGATGGTGGGATAATTATTTAACCACTAGTGAACAACAAGCCATTTTACAAGCTGTAAAAATTGACAATAACGGTTTTCCAATTAAGGTTGAAGGAGGCTTTGACATCCCTGACTCTGTCTCTTCCTTAATTTTCTGTATTTTGAAGCATTTCATTGGCAACCCCAGTGAATTTCAAAGTAAGTCTAAAGATTTGCTAATGATTCATAAATGTTCAACCTTGAGCCATTTCAGATGGTATAAGGATATCTTCCTAAAAAAGGTTATGCTTCAAGCTGAAGCCAGTAACCCCTTCTGGAAGAGAAAGTTCATTTATGGTCTGCCAGCAATCTTTGCTGAAACCGTTAGGAGTAAATTACAAGAAATCTACCAAGAAAACATCACCTATGATCGTCTTACTTTTGGAGATTTAATTGCATTCATCAATAAATGTGCATTACAAATTTGTAATGATTTGAGATTAAAATCTCAACTCAAGAAACAACACATTCATGGTCCTAAAGAATTAGGAGATTTCTGTCAGCAATATGATTATGAAGATTTTAAGATTCCAAATCAAAATTCTTCTCAATCCAAATTACAATACAGATCTCATCCTGCTCGACAGTACAAGTCTAAGAAGCCTTATGGGCCTAAACAACCCAAAGACCTTAGCAAGTACTATAACAAGCCCAAGAGGCATGGGGCTCATAAACCAAAGCCCAAACAGTTTAAGAAACATAATGAGCAAAGTCCAACATCTAAGCCTATTTGCTTTAAATGTGGACGTCCAGGACATTATGCTAAAAACTGTAGGACAACCCAAAAAATACAAGCTCTTCAGGCCCCTGAAGATATCAAACAAATGTTTTTACAAGTTCTGATGGATTCAGATGAAGAACTTCAAATTTTTAATTTGAATCATTCCTCTGATTCTGACATTGCAGAAGATTCTGATATCATCAATTTGTAATTGCAATACCATCAATATGTTATCAACAACCAAAGAATCTAGCATTCTTTTAGACTTTGTTAATAAAATTGATGATCCCAAGCTTAAGACAGAATATCTTCAGCATATCAAGTCTTCAATAACAAAAACCAAAGAATCTCCAGAAATCATCAATCATTTCTATAACCACAAAGAAATCATTGATAGATTTAAAAGAGCTTCTCAATCTTCCACTATGGCCAGTCTTTCTGACCTCCAATATGAAGTTAACAATATCAAAAAAGAAATTGTTATGCTTAAACAAAATCAAACTCTTCTTGATTTACGTATGCAGAATATGCAGACGTCTATCATTCCTCAAGTTGCTTCTTCTTCTGAACCTCCTCTTCAGACAGAAGAACCACCCATTTTTCTTAATACAATAAACAGAGTGAAACATCAGAAATGGTATGTTTCTGTTGATTTGGTAATTAACAAAGACTTAATTATCTCAACAATGGCGCTTGTTGATTCTGGTGTTGATTTGAATTGCGTGGCTGAAGGATTAATTCCTGCTAAGTATTTTCAAATCACCAAACAAAAGCTTTATACCACTGACAATTTACAACTACAAATACAATACAAGTTTACTAATGCTCACATTTGTAAAAACAAAGTTTGTATCAAACAAGATTTTTTACTTGTCAAAAATATGGTTCAAAAAATGATTCTTGGAACTCCGTTTTTTGCAGTCATAACCCTTTTTCAGTTTCAAAAGATGGATTAAAAACCCAGATTTTAGGAACTAATGTTGAATTAGCTTTTTTGTTCAAGCCAGAAATTATTGAAATAAATCACATCCAAAATGATGTTTGTTTCCTTAATTTCATTTCTCAAAAACAACAACATTTACAGTATTTAAAAACTGAAATTGCGTATAAACGCATTGACAATCAAGTTCAAGATCCTAAACTCCAGACCCAAATTGTTCAGTATCATAATCATTTAAAAAAAGAGTTATGTGCTGAACTTCCCAATGCTTTTTGGCATCGTAAGAGACATGTTGTTCGCCTCCCTTATGAACCTTCCTTCCATGAAAGCAAGACTCCAACTAAAGCTAGGCCTATTCAAATGAATGCAAAGCTTATGGAATATTGCAAACAAGAAATTCAACAGTTGTTGGATAAAAATCTCATCCGCCATTCTAAGTCTCCTTGGAGCTGTTCTGCTTTCTATGTTAGAAAAGCCGCAGAACTTGAACGTGGAAGTCCTCGCTTAGTCATCAATTACAAGCCCCTCAATCAGGCCCTTCAATGGATTAGATACCCAATCCCCAACAAGGAGGATCTTCTTAAGAGATTACACTCAGCTTGTGTATTATCTAAATTTGATCTGAAATCTGAATTTTGGCAAATTCAGATTCATCCTTTCGATAGATACAAGACAGCTTTTAATGTTTCCTTTGGTCATTACGAATTGAATGTAATGCCCTTTGGTCTCAAGAATGCTCCCAGTGAGTTTCAAAACATCATAAATGAGATCCTTTCACCTATCTCCTCATTCACAATCATGTATATCGATGATATACTTGTTTTCTCTGAGTCTATGCAGCCTATTGGAAACACTTGTATCAATTTGAAAAATGTATCAAAGAAAATGGTTTGGTTTTATCTCCTACCAAAATCAATCTGTTTCAAACAAATGTTAGATTTTTAGGCCACAAGATTTTTCATGGAACACTTACTCCCATTTCAAGAGCAAATGAATTTGCAAACAAGTTTCCTGATGAAATTCGGGACAAAACCCAATTACAAAGATTTTTAGGATCTTTAAATTATGTTGCTGATTTTTACAAAGGCCTTCGTGTTTTACTTAAACCACTGTTTGCAAGGCTTAAGAAGAATCCTGACCCATGGACTACAGTCCATACTCAAGTTATTCGTCAAGTCAAAGCCCAAGTCAAGAGTCTTCATTGTTTAGGAATTTCTGATCCCAAGGCTTTCAAGATTGTAGAAACAGATGCGTCTAACCAAGGGTACGGTGGTATTCTTAAACAACGTCTTCCTGGTTCTACCACAATCCAATTAGTTCGATACGATTCTGGTATTTGGAACTCTGTTCAAATCAATTACTCAACAATTAAAAAAGAAGTTTTATCAATTGTTTTGTGCATCATGAAATTTCAAGATGATCTTACAAATCAAAAATTTCTTTTACGTGTTGATTGTAAATCTGCCAAAGAGATTTTAACAAAAGATGTCTTAAATCTTGTGTCCAAACAGATTTTCGCCAGATGGCAATGTCTTTTATCTGCATTCGATTTTGACATTGAATTTATAAAAGGAGAAGATAACTCTCTAGCTGACTTCCTCACTAGAGAATTCCTCCAAAAATGAGTTCGCAGAGCTCATCCTCTTCGCATATTCCCTCTGCAAAACCCCAAATCAAAAGCCCAATATGCTATGCAGCCTTCTGCTACACAGCACAAGCCACATCTTTCTTATGCATTTTCATTAACCAATCCATATCAGCCCCTCCAAGAAGCTGATTCAAGCCCTTCAATGACTTCATTCCCGAAGACTCAAGCACCCAACCAAAACCCTTATGTTACCAAGTCATGTCTCGAGCCTCTGTTCATGCTCGAACCATGTTTGTTTTCTCTTTCCAAGGATCCTCAAACGATGTCAAGACATGTTTTCACTCCCAAGGCTCTGTTTGAAGAATCAGACAGTCTCAAGACTCAACAATTTTATGAATTCATCTTAGTGGACACCGATTTAGTGGTGATCACTCACAATAGAGAGAAATCTTCTCCAGAAAAGATTTCTCATTCCAAGTGTCAGATTTTGAAGATTGTGTCAGAAGCAGACTGGAAGCAGCATCCGCTCTACCACAAGAAGTTCTCTGTCAATTATCTTCCTCAATCTTTCAATTATGCCGACTACAAGCAAGCCTGGTCTAGAGCATTCATCGTTCCCTCTCAGAACTGCTCTCATTCTTGGTTTTTTTTTTCTGCAAAAAGTTCAAGCAAGTTTCAATCCCTCTTTCGTTCCAACACACAGGTGGAATCACTTTGGAGCTCAAGATGGTATCCTTCCACCTCCGGTGTACGAAGGATGGCAAATTTTCAAGACTAAGTTCAATCCTCCAACACCTGTCCCTCAACAGGTTTTGTTCTTATGGTTTTTTATCAAGTTCAATCTTACTTGGATTTGCTGCTGGGATTTCTCTGTTTCAGCTATTACAAGTATCAATCAGTCGATTCAACCTCCCTTATGGTTCTGTCGAAGATTCAAAATCAAGTGGTGGCCAACTTTTGGCCACAGTCATGCAACCAAAGATGGAGTCCTTAGGTTATTCTCTGGAAATATATCTCCAGTTCAACCTTTGGTCAACTCTGTTAAAATCCCCTCTCAAGCAAAGATTCTTAAACAACATATTAAGAAGCAATTACAAAGCAAGCCTACAAAAGCTCAGCTCATGGAAACTCTGTCTAAAATTGCATTTGAAGATTCTGACGAATGATGCTACAGACTCCAGTGGGCCAAGTAATGAAAACGATTGCTTTGGCATCTTTCCGCCATTTGCATAATGTTAACCCCACAATCATAATGGTGTTTCTCCATTATTACAAGTATCTGCCAGCTCCGCTAGCAGACAAGATTGCTTTCGGCCAGATTTCCGACAGCATCATCTTTTCTTTTTCAAAAGCAATCGCGTGTTCCAACAGTTACCGCAATCAAGTCAGCAGGTGTACAGTTGAAGCATCTCCAACAGTACTCCCACTTTCAATTTTCCGCATCAAGACAAACAAAAGGATAAGGATATACCTCATCCTCCACTCAAGTCTTCGAGAAGACTTATCTCTTCTCTTGTGAATTAAGCCTATAAATAAAGATGTAAGTCTGCAGAGATAGGCAGACGAAATTAGAACCCTTCTCCTGATGTAAACCTTAGAAGCTTTCCCTTCAACTCTCCCTGTGTAATCCTTCCTTCTCCATTTATGCAAGTCTTTTATTATATTTCTTATTTTTTTAGAATTTAAACCAAACTTATTCTTAAAATCTAATCTAATAAGATCTTACAGTTAAACTCCAAGTGTAAATCAGGAAACTGGCTTGAAGCTGTATCGATCTATAGAACAGATTAAAGAATAATTTTTAAAATGTTTATTTTATGTTTTATATACATTTATCTGTGTATTTTATTGTTGTTGTATGTTCTCTTCTCTCCTGTTTTTTTTCATCTATTCTAGTTTGTAAATTGTGTGTACTATTTGATGCTAGACTGTAAATCCTGGGTTAAGATTGACCTTCCAGACTATCTACACCCTCGCAGTGGGGGCTACAAGTCCAGGGTTCGATAAAAAGCTTTCGTTGCTGGTTGTCACCAGCTAGGCTTACCTGATTAGGTTCGGCAAACACTGACCGCGAATGGGGTAGTGATCCCTGGCATGTCATCGTCACCAGGCGTGGCAGCGCTGATTAGACTCCCACTTCCTAAATCGTCAATGCCTGCGCTAAGCAAACTAGGTGTCAGGGCGAACCAGGAGCTATCGTCATCAGTGTTGGCTGACTAAACTTGCTCGGTTTGACAAGAGGTTCCGTCTGCTGAGGGGCGTGCGAACCTAGTGGTTCAGGGTATGGACAAAGTTACCTTAACTCGGCGAGTGGTAAAGTCCAAACATCAAAGTTGATTAGGATCCTCGAGTGCTTGTGCCAAGCATGCGACAGGGTCTTGTTCGGATAACAGGCTGAGCCCATGGGCCCGCAGAGGAAGGGCTAAGGTTTCCTGCATGGTGTGTTAAGTGTAAGGCGTAGATCGCGTGGTGACACGTGTATGGTGTAGGTTGCGTGACGTTTGAGTATATCGGTTACTCCCCCTCAATTGATGGGGTTGCGTGCAGTGTCATTAATTGATTGATGTCGTCTTTGCAATTTTCCTTGGGAACCGTCGTCTTCCAATTTTTCGTATGGTATTTAATGCTTGGCAGTTAATGCTTGAGTGCCCGCTTGGTGGACCATCATGTCTATATAATGGTGTTTTTCAATCGTTGTAGGAATTATCTTTCATAGCGTTTATTTTCTGTAATGTTCTTGCTTGAAGAAGATGCTTTGGGTTTTCCAAAGGCTGAGAAAAATGCTTTGGGTTTTTCAAAGGCTGAAGTTGATTCTCCGTCTCTAGGGTCTCCAAATGTTCTGACATTTGCGCCGATCAGGCATAGAGATAGCTGTTGTTATGCGTGGTCACTTGATATGGGTGGGCACGTAGTTGATCCGCTGAGGTTCGTAATTTCTTCTCATATTGCGGAGAAGTACATATTTCCTACCAAGGGAGATGCCTTGGTGTTACACGGTACCCCTTGTGTCTTCGTGTGCTCGGATCCCGTTGCTGACCGATGGCTGATCGAAGTGTTGGTTGATGTGCGGTGTCTCCGGGTGTGGTAGTTCTCAATCAAACCTACCATCGCATATGTGAAAAACGGTTCTCTTTACAATGTTGTGAGATCGTAACTACGTCGCTGTTTGTGGCCATCCTCATCTTTCTTCTTCTAAACCCTTTGAGGAGGTTGGATAGACGGTGGGATGTCTCTTGAGGAAATCAGCAGCTAGTCGTGAGGTCTACAATGCCATTGTACGATCACTTTCTTGGAGTGATTTGACGGAACAACCTGACTGCTCAATCTTTCAATCCCTTCTGCCAACTTTGTATTTATCTTGGGAAGGTATCGAGTTCTCCCATTCTCTTACCTTTGTTGTCACTTGCAGATTGCTCGCATTGGAGGGTTTGCAAGTCTTCGACGAATGTTGTCCATAGTGCTCAGAATTGTCTAAGCAAGTATTTTTACTTTAGTTCGCACTGTATTCAGATGCTTATAGTGCCCAGTCTTTGTATCCACCTCAGGACGTTCACAATATGTAGCCTTTTGTGTCTGCCTCAGGGCGTTCGTAGTATGTAACTTTTTTGTATCCACCTCAAGGTGCTTGTTGTTGCATCTTTTCAATAATTAGTTGAGTTTATTTATGAAATTCTTGTTTTATTTCTTAAATGATTGCGAATCACACAAGTCTCTTGAGAACTCTAAACTCAATATTGACTACGGAAAGGGAAACAAACAACTTAAAGCAAACTAACTGTTGATTGAAATAAACTGATCTTGGCCTCAAAGTGAATTCGGCTAGCTTTTGCGGATCGTTTAGCGGACTGTTGAGGCGTTACATAGGTCACTGAAGCGTAAACCTTGCAGAGGGGCAGATCTCTGCTCTGACGAAATGTCGAGGGGATGTGTTCCCGCTTTCCATTGCCATTACGACTAGCTGGGCGGGAGAGCTGACCGCTTCTGTACCACTCGAAAATGGTGTCTCTTCCGTCCTTTGGCTTTGCACTGGGTCAGGCTGTTGTGCATGATGTAGCTGAATCTAGGAGCACTCTATTTGTTTCAATGCAGTGTAGTGGCAGCCCAAGCGGTCTGGATCTGTGTTGGGCCGATGCTTGAGCCCGTAGTTCCTCGAGATCATCATGATACATGTTCGACTCAGGAGTGTGGCCGTTTTTATATATCATCAATTATGGTTTTATTAAATAAAAGCTATTAATTTATTTCAGTGGTTGATATTATCCTAGGGATGTAAACAAAACTAAGCTGATTGTTTTATTCTATTTTGGGATGATGGAATTTTATGAAACGAATGCATTTTTAATTTATTTGTTGTAAAAAGCGATTCCAAGGTAATTTCTGTTTCTTCTTTCTCATTCCTGTGAATCTCTCCTTAGTTTCATTTAGGATTCTTCTCTTTCACCACCGAACAAAGTTCTTATTAGCTACATAAACAATCTGTCCAAACACTTCGCTCACACAGTCAGACTTCTCTATTTGAACTTTAACACCTTGCATGACATGTTGAAAATTGTTTTCTAGATTTGATTGAAGGCCTAAACATCATCGGGATTCCTATTAATGTATAGGAATATCACTGTAGGATTGTGATTTGGTCTAAATTATATAATTCCTAATTGTCTATGTTTTGCATGTTTACTTGGCGAATGAACAACCTTTTATGATCATTTACCATGTGGAATTCCGTGCTTGATCTCTGAATTTTATCCAATTAGACTAGGCCATCATAGTCAGAGTTTTCAGATGCTCCTGCACAAGCAATCATCTACGATTCATAAACTTTTGCTAGAAAAGAGGCTTGAGATGTAAAAATCATATGGTATTTTGCCCATGCAAATAACAGTTGTAAACGTGAGAAGTCACCGTTTTCTAATGATGCATTTGGGCTACCAAGGATATTGAAGAAAGCCCAAGCTAATTATTATTATTATTATTATCATTATCATTATTTGTTGTTGTTATTATTGTTAATGTTATTGTTATTGTTATTGAAGAAAACCCAAACTAATTATTATTATTATCCTTATCATTATTTGTTGTTGTTATTATTGTTAATGTTAATGTTATTGTTACTCAACCTGTTTTATTGTAGATTTTGTTCTTGTTCTTATTAGTGTTGTTGTCATTGTTCATGCTTGTTTGACCTTGTCGGATCTTAATAAAGCGCAAGCTCGTCCGTAACCTAACAAAAGTAAATGTCATGGAGTTTGGTGGACTTTGTTGTTATTTGGGACTCATGGTGGAAGAACTTCTTTTGATGGTCACTGCAGATAGTTGGGTTAAATTAAAAACTAAAAAAATATTTCTACTCTGGATGTGTAATTATTGGAATTTGATGATCTAATATTTCCTTTAAAGGCTGACAATCCCTGTCCCACCCTGTCGGGGCTCCTCCTGAAAACACCTAGAAAGTTGCAGTCCCCAAAGACTAGAGGAACTTTTGTTTTCTATTGGTTAAAAATGTAAGGTTGGGTGGGTTCTTTGAAGGTCACGGCTTCAAATGAGGAAAGGTTTTTGGTGGACTATTTGAAGATTGAGGTGAATTCAGGCTTTAAAGATACAATCAGATTGAAACAAAGGAGAAGAGGTTTTGAATCAGGTGCAGGTTGTTGGTCTAAGCAAGGTGGGGACTAGGGATTAAGTTCAAGTGGACTTAAGGTAAGGCGTTATCTTGTTTTATTGATTCTTTACATGGCTGGAAAGAGGATTGTTTTTATAACAACATTGTTGGCGCAATCTCTGTGGAGATATCATTATATTCGTTGTCAAGGACCAGTTCATATACAAACAAAAACATGATCCGGATGGTTCAGATTTTTCTAATATTGCTATTGGGTTGCATTATCTGGGGATTGACGAGGTTTCAGGATGGGTTGCATTGAAGATTTAGATTGATCATTTGTAATGGCGTGGGGCCCTATTATAAAGCTTGTCCCATTTACTTTTGTTCGACTCTGGAAAGAGCTTAATCATTAAAAAACGGAGAAAAGAGGGATTTTGCGATATATATATATTTTTTAATCCTATCCATTTATTGTTATATATATGTGGAAATACATGTTCACATTGGTGTTCTTGCTCAGATTATTGGACAGCATGATTGTATCCAATATTTGCAACTCCGTAGCTTCATCTAACTTTGAAGATTGAAAGTGATTCTGTTTCGTTTGTTCTACAGGGGTTTGACGAGTACATGAATCTGGTTCTGGATGAAGCTGAAGAAGTAGACATGAAGAAGCAAATCAAGAAACCTTTGGGTAAGATTTCAAACCTTTCGACCCATAAGCGTATGACCTACTTTTAGGGTTATTTTCACGTTTCTCTTGCTGTTGCAATTGTTCAGGAAATATTCTTTTGAAAGGAGACAATATCACACTGATGCAGAATACGTAAGCAAAATTACTTATCTTTCTAATTAAGAATTATTTGTTCTGATATTTAAGGGGCATATTTTGGTTCTAATATATGAAATCTGACATGATGTTTCAGGGGAAAATGATGACAATTAGCAACATTTTGTAAGCTGTATGTGAGTCAAAACAGTGGTATGTTTGGATAGGAGCTATATTTCATTTACAATTTTATGGACTTTTGGTTTGGAGAGTGTAATTGTGAAATTTCTGTCTACAGTCTTATATGACATTAGATATCCCATGTAATCATGAGAAGTTGCTGTATTGAGTTCACCTCTTTAGCATGTGGTGGATGCCTGGATGTAGTTCATGTTTTTTACCTGCTTTGTTGGCATTTTGGTTTTCATTTAGTATCGCATCTGGGAGCAGCAAGGATTTTTCTTGAATGACTTTTTGCTTTCCTAGTTGACGGATTCCAACCTTTGAACTGAAGCATGTTAGAGTTCAGATCCATGTATCTGTTTAGCCATTCAAGTACGATTGATTGGCAAACCCATTGGCAATAGGGAGCATTTAAGAATGCTAAGCATGTTGATTGCGATATGGTAGCAAGTTTTTAGTGATGGTTGGTTTACCACCCTCAATTAATAATTTGATTTGTATATCCAATGACCCGGCTATTTTGCAATTAAGCCAGTAAAATGCGCAAGTCAGGCTTAGGTACTTTAAAAAGAATAAGATTGATATGTAAAAAAGGCAACTTAAATAGTTTACTAAATTATTATTCAAAAGCTTTGATCATTAAACAAGCTAAACTATGTTATCCATTTGTTCTTCGTTTGAGATGCGGTGTGACATAATAAGAGCGGTACAAAGGTATTATGTTTTCGTACATGTTTATATTATGCAATTTTGAGGACGAAACATATATATGTTTTGGCAATGAAAGCGAAAACTGAAATGCAAGCCCACTCCGAAGCCCAAGTGAGATTGGCCCAGTGTTGTATGTATCAGACTAGTTTTCATAGAAATAGATGTGGAAACCTGAAACCAACAAAAATTCTAAATGGCGAGGAAACGGGCGAGGGGGTGAGTGTGACCGCTCACCCCCTCGAGACGCGTGCTTGTTCTCTCGAGATGCACAACTTCGTGAATCTCGAGAGGGATGAGTGGTAATACCCACCCCCTCGCCCCTTTCCTCGACGGCTAGAAGGGCTGTGAAACCAAACAGACACGCAAATCTCTGTCCAGCTTGATTTTTCCATCCCAACTTTTAATTATGGGTCAGAGGCTCACTCTTCTCATTCCAAAACTGTACCATATTTATGTCGGAAATGGAATTGGATTGAATTGTTCAACTCCATTCGCAATAAGAGAGTGGTGTGGTTGGGTGAAAACAATAAGAGAGACGTGAGGGTAACAATTATGACCCTTGGATCCTTACCGGTATAAACTAGTTAGAGTCTGTGTAGAACAACTTAGGGTGTGTTTGGTTGCATGGAATCCTATGCCATGGGAATTCATGAGGGACCCCTACATTTTAGGCTAAATTGATATATCACTCCACATCTACCATTTGACCACCATTTGATTTTGTGATCAATGGTGGGAATGGAAGTCCCATGAACATGGGAATTTCACTCCTTGGTCCCCCAAGGCGTGTGATTCCCATGTTCATGGGACTTCCATTCCCACCATTGATTACAAAACTAAATGGTGGATGTGGAGTGATACATCAATTTAACCTAAAATGTAGGGGTCCCCTCATGGATTCCCATGGCATAGGATTCCATGCAACCAAACACACCCTTAGGTCTATAAACTGCTTCAAAATGGGGTAAAAAGAAAAAAAAAACTCACAATTCTCTACTTGAAATTATCAGTGTGTGTTTAGTATGTTATCCAATCTGCATTTTAGTACAAAGAGAACACGGTGGTGAATCTTGTTGGACCGACCAACGGACGGATCAGAGATATGTTATTTCATCTTTGATTTGCCCGGTGTTTCTTTGTATGAGAAAGCCATTTGGATCACTCTGCCCGGCTCTGTTCGATCCACTGAAGTACCCTTCGCTTGTTCTTTTTCATTGGCGTATTTCACTTATAGTTTACAAATTCTAGATCATTTCCATGGATGGCTGTGACTTTGATACCAAACCATGGTTAACAGACTATGATGGAAATATGTGAAAGATTATGAGGTTGATAATAATGGTGGTGTTAGCAGTAATGTCGATGAGAATGCTGAATACCAACCACATTACAGAGGAATGGATATAGCTAGATTTTTGTTTCTCCATTTACATTATCAAATGATATGTTGCAGCAAACTAGATTTCTAAAGAGACGAGTAAATGTAATGTGTTTCAAGCTTTGTAATCCTCTTTTTGCTATATTATTATTATTATTATTATTATTATTATTATTATTATTATTATTATTATTATTATTATTATTATTATTATTATTATTATTATTATTATATGATGTGAAACTTGTTAATGCCTATTTTAAGTAAATCACCGAAACACTTGCTCAATGTGAGTAGTTTCCATTCAAACTCAAACAGGCCTTTCTAAAGTTGTCATCTCAAGAATTTGATAGAATATTCTCCCCATCACAAATCTGGCAGGCACACTATCAGTTTATTCAGAAATTCTAGGGGGCGAGGGAGAGCGCGAGGCTGGCTCCCTAGAAGGGTTCCAGTTTATTAGCAAAGCACAATCTCCAGTTCCATTCTGTTGTAATTCACTGATATTGGAATTTGCATATTATTGGTGGGATTTGCAGGAACTAAATTCATTAAAGTTTGTTTCTGATGCTCTAGATGCATGCAAACTTGAATATGTACTTCTAGGTTCTACAAGAACAGGACCATGCCTGTCCCACCCTGATTTTCAAGAAAACGAAATTCTAATATTTGCATGAGATTATCCATTTTTTCCAAAATTCGGGACATGAATGTCATTCACTAAAAGTAACAGTTGGCATCTACAAGAAATAATCAAATGCACAATTTACCAGATTAAAGGAAAATAAAACAACTGATCTAAAAAGCCCATCAAAATGAAAGAAAAATATATTAAATCTCGTAGAACCAACTCTGACAAGTTCAACTAATCATGAATGTATCTCTCCCACTAAATAAATAATAAAAACTCCAAGTTTTATTACAAAAGATTAAACTGTTACCTAACAAACAAAAGGACCTAGACTCTCCAACAACGTGCAACTTCCCAACAATGCTCGTCACGTACGAAACAAACTTTTCTAAGCTTGCCCGAAACTACTAAATCATGAAACAAGCTAGTCGGTTATATTTCCAAAGGAATGTACCTAAGAAGCCAAAGCCCACTTGGATTAGCAATTAAGTTGGTGTGAAATTTTTCGTTTCCAAAAATCAATAAGAGAAATAGCATGGCATGACAGGAAAATATAGTATGACAAAATAACTAAAACAAATAAGTAGTTCCTCCACGAGGCGAATGTATTAAACTAATTACAGTTTCTAACATATTTTCGTAACTATTTACCTTAAATACACCTGTCCAGTGGAAACTAACCATGGCAAATCAGACCTGCAGAGAATGTTAGCAGACCTGCCATCCTGCACTAAGTGATTATATGACAATAATTGTATTATTCTATTTACTCAAAATTTATTGATAAATTATTTATTTTAATCGAGTCATCTGTTTATAATGAATTGATCACTTAGACTATACCACATTCGCACCACCTCCGTGCCGAACATACATGCCCGTTTGTTTCTCTCATATAAAGGGTGACTTTTCCATCATCCATGCCCAAGTGGGGACACATCACATGCATGCATGCATCACCGGATACCCCTAACTATACGAGTACAATAAAAACCACTCTTGGGCTAACAATATGCATAGATCACGTCACACTTTTGACAGACAAATAATAAGCCTATTTTAGGCATTTCAAAATCACCATCCGCAAGACTAATTCGAAAGTTATTTTAGTTTCTCTATAGAAAAGATGTGCCCCACATTCGCAAGACAACCCGAAGATTATTTAGTTTCTCTATAAGAGAGGGAAAATCATAAACATAAAGAAGATGTGATAGTTCAAAGTGATACAATTTGATGTTATTTAAAGTGATAATTCAAATTTATTCATATCGCTCGACATTTTTGTTAATCATAAACAAATCCACCCGTTTTTTGAGGAATATCACTTTTTTTTTGTAATTTATTGTGATATCTCATAATCCTTATATATTGGCACATTGTCAATACAAGACAAATTCACCCATCGTTTTGGGAAAACATATCATTTGACATTTGGCAATAATCAACAATTTCATCATAATATTCCCCCATTATTTTGGGAAAATCAACATTTTCATATATCAACTTTCTGTAATAAAGTGGGGATCGAAGTCCATAAAGTAAAAATAATTCCTACTTCTTAGCAAAGTAATTTGCATAACAATCAAAGTTCAAGTCACAATACGAAATACAAATACCAATTCACAGAATAATAAGAATACACAAATCAATCAACATTTCAATTCTTACAATTTCATTTCAGTCAAAGAATTTTCTCAACAATATATTATACACTCAAATCAATCCATATTTGGTAATCCCAATTCAATTGAATTCAATTGGTATATTAGAAATCCAATCCATACCCTTATTCAATTAAACCAATCAATTCAGTTATGGGCTTAACTATTCAGCCCAATCAAAATCATTATCCAGCAACTATTCAAATTCTTGGGCTTAACTATTCAGTCAAGCCCAACTCTATTTGTGCCATCTTCTTCTCCTACACATGCATACCTCTAATCTACAAGTTTTTATGTCATAAGAAATACAGATTAATGATAGGGATAATATCAATTTCAATTGTATTACGCTCAAATAACATCGTGGAATAAACTCGGTAAAGATCATAGGATTTCTACAATCTGATCAATGGTAGTTTTCCCTACCTCGAGGTAAATCCAACCATTGGATGAACTCGAACTAAAACTATAATTTTTTATGGATGTTTTCAAATTACGGATTTAATTTGAAAGCATTTTGACTACGGGAAGATCTTGATCCACTGCAAAACTTTACACTGCACAAAGCTGTTTTCTATTACTAAATTTAACAAAATCTCAATTATCTTTTAATTCAACTATTTTTCACGAAAATTATAATACAATATTACATGAATTTATAGATTTATTTATGTATTAAAATCTAACCCAAAATTCATGGATTTATGTATCTAAAGAGAACTAGAGAATCAAGAACACTTACTTCTACTAATATTCGATAATTCTACCAATACATATCTAACAAAATATAATATAAGAGTGAGAAAAACTCACAATCACTACTTTTTTGTTTTAAAAATCACACTCATAAAAACTAAACTTTAATTATATTCAAAGATTATATAATAAATATTTATAATAAAGAGAAGGAAGAAAACTAATAGAATTTCTAAAGAGAATGAAGTAAAGAACTCACCTGCTTACTTTTCTTTTCCTTTCCCTTTTTCTTTTCTGTTTCTTCAGTTTTTTCTCTTTTTCTTCTTCTTTTTATTTTTTTTAATTTTTTTTTACAGACTTTGCATGCGGTTGGAAAGAATCAAATATCTATTTAACCAACATAAAGGCAAAACCCTACAAGATTAGGGTTTGCACAACATTATATTGACACAATTTTATTTATTTATTATGCACCCAATCTCAAAATAAATATGCCATAAAACATTATCTTTTATCAAAATTGGGGGTCATTACAGTGCCCTTCTTACATTTACGGATTTTTAAACAACCCAGTACAGTTGAGGAGATTATTATTTTTATTCCTCCATCTCTATCTACTGGTGGTGCTTAACATGTTAGGGTGTGTGAATTGGGCCAGAGCCAATTCGATAAGAACATGAACTCAACATAACCAAAAAAATGGATAGATTCAATACATCACCACTCACAGTTGCTTGGAAACTTTACTGGGGAAAATTGGCAATCCCTCAATTATGGAGTACTAAAGTAGTTGCATATAACTTACGAGCTCTTGGTCTTGCCACTGTTTACAGGTGTCATCTAGACTTTGGTATCTTCTCCTTTATGTTGCAGAAAGGTGTGTTTTTTTACTCTTTGTTTCGGTTTTCTAAATATTCTATTAGGAAGTGTTTGCTTGTATTTTGATTGGTTTTTCAAAGATTTATTATACACTTCTTTTAGTATGACTCATTTTTCGTTCTCAGTTTCAATGATACAAACATGGTTCAGCAAACAAATTCATCCAAGTATCACCCGTTGTCAGTGTATACTGGTATTAGTTGTTTGTGTCAAATCTAAGAATGTACCATAGCCTTTTTGTTAACCCATCTTCTTACCTTTGAGAAAATCAATTACGCGGTTTCCATAAACTTCAGACCCAAAAAAGTTTCAAGGTACCCATGATTAGTATCATCTCCAAGGATTTTGAGTCACTAGGATTTTGATGATATTGGCAATGAAGCACCTGAATCATTGAACATCCCTGGTCCTGTCTATAAGGGTCTTTGAACATCAAGTCAACCTGAATATTAGGCAAAAGTCCACCACCAAAACATCTGATATACTTTGAATTTCGTTTTATGTAGTCCTAGGCAAAGTCGCAACAATGGAGCCATAGTGAGATTGTCATCACCTAAACGAAGGCAACAAACTTATCAATTTAGAGTTATTGTCACTCTCATCTTCCGAAGAAATGTCTTGATAATGCTGTAATGCAGACAGTGTGGACAACCTGCATTGATATAGTGGAGCATTTCCATGATCACCAGCACATCCATCACTCCTTGAATTTTTCTCACCATGGTTACCACCAATCATTGCGGTTAGCACTGATACCATTCATTCTGTGGGACATGAGAACAGTTTAACTGATAAATTAGTTGTCAAAACCACCCGGCCGGGTCAAATTGTCTAGCTATAGGAATGTGTTTGGAGAAATGTTGTTGCCAGTGTAGATCATTGTTCTCGTACACTACATACCTAACAGAGCTTCCCTAATGATTCGTCTTCCTTTAGGGGCATAATCCTCAGTGAGTTTACCAAGTATTAATCAAAATGTTAATATGGATGTTGTTTGTTCGCTATACCATCAAGAAAGGGCAAACATTTCAGTCTCTGACAAGTCGTGAGGGTCAGGTTTGCGTGAGGGGACCTGCTGGACTCCAACCCCTTAAGTTCACCAAGGCAGTCCTTGCAAGGGTTTTTGAACCCTTTCTCCAAGTGAAAGCTCTGCAGCTGCTACCACTAACGAATCCATGGAACTGGTTAAAGAGGGATGCTTGCGAAATTCCCAATCCTACTCCTACTCTTGTGGATGGATCGAGTATTCAGAAATCCTACTTGGTTGAGTTCTTTGTCAATTACAGTTTACCATTTCCTATGCAAGGTGTTTTGTTGAAAGGAAATGGAAATTTAAGTGAGTAGCGGAAATTTCCATGATTAAAGGTACAGAACAGGAGCAGATTAAAAGTCACTCAAGCCTTAAGTGTAACCAATATTGGTGTGGTGGCGGAGGCCATCCAAGACTTATTTGGTAACCCATGTACTCCAATATTGGGAAGAAGTCCTTGAAGTTACCCTTTCAGTATTGAAGCAGGAAGAATTGGCCAAGGACAGGCAAGCTAGAGATTATTTGGGAGGAGACAATCAGAACGATGAGTATGGACGAATGAGGGGAAGGTCATCCTAGTTTGAAAAGTTGACGAATTGATTTAGGAGGGGTGTTTGGAAAGAAGGTTAGGGCCCCTCCAAGTTTACTAACTCTTCCACTCCCCCGCCATGTGAGCAATCACGTGTTGGACACCCTTCTGAGCACAAAACATGCACAACCACCAGGCTTTGTAGATTTGTTGGAATAATAATCCTCTTTCCATCTTTCCAACTTTCCTAAACCTTCAATAAAGAAAATTAGATCTGATTTACATTATAGAAAATACTGGAGGAAAATAAAAATCAAATGCACAACATCTTACAGATTGGTCGTGAACGATAAAATCGCATTAAGGCGATAATTTGAGGAAATGATTAATTTGTTGATTCTAGGTGGTGTAAAATAGCGGTTCACATATCTAAACCTAACCCAAATAAGCCTAGGTCCACTTACTTTAATCAAGCCTAAGCCCAGAAAGCTAGAAACCTAAGCCCAGCCTAACAAGGAAATAGGGGAACCCTATTTAGGTTTCTCTCTTCCCTTCTCTTTGGGGGCGGCTCTTCCACGTTTTCTGCTCCTCCTCTCTTTTCCAGCCGCCATCACCACCTCCACCTGGGCAGAGACATAGAGCCATGTGTCTCTCGCCACTAACCAACTACCGTCAGCACCATCTCGCCACCGTCCAAGCCACTACCGTCCCTGTTTCCTCCACGCACCCTGTTCCGGTCTTTCCTTCACCTCGCCACCGTCCAGCATCCTTCATCACGAACAAAGCTCGCACGCCACCACCGCAAGCAGCAGAAACAGGGAGCACCTCCCTGTTTCGCCGCCCTGTCTCCATCCGCCATTCCCTCCCGTTTTCGCCTTCGGTCTCTCTCCCTGTTCCATCTCGCTCCAGCACCACCGCGACAGAATCGCCACCACCTCGCGAGACAGAGCTCGCAAGCAGAAACAAGGAGCCCCTGTTCCTCGTCCTCCTTCACATTTTTGTTGTTATTTCACTGTTTCCTCACCCTCTCTCTGTCTTCTTGCAGGTACCGGAGCCAGGTCGGAGGTGAGGAAGCTCGCGAGGAGCGGAGAACAGCGGCGGAGCGGGCGCTGTCGCGCTGGGAACGAAGACGCAGGAGAGTCGCGGAATTCGGCGGGAGAAAACTGTTTTTCAAAACTATTTTCTATTGACACCCCCGGTTCTGCTGAGTACCACCACAGTGCAGCTGCTGAGATTTCTCGGGACTTGCAATTTTCTCGGGATTTGTGCGCATACAGGAAGAGATGACGTCCTCCTCCACTGATGCTGTGATCACCACCACCATAAGTCACTAAACCCCACGCAAGGTGAATAGGTGAACTCCTAGATGTAACGCACTAAATTAGTATTTGATTCGCTTTAAGTTTTCACGATGAATAATGATGTTTAATGATTCTCACTTTTATTTAATATAGAAATTTATGTTGTTTTAGTGACAAGGATTTCATAGATTTCTTCGTAGATTGTTATTATTCCGGTGGTTATCTTTTCTTCTCCATATAAGCTTAGTCACACTTTTCTTATGTGTGGAATGTTTAAGAATCAATTGATTCCGGTAGGTCAGTTATACGTGATCGTCATTTATTACGATATTGTCTCCGGATATATCATAAGTTTAGGATATCACATATGACAGACCTTTGTGTTTTCTTAGAAGAAGTGAAATCTAAAATTCATTTACATTAGGGTATATTAATGCATAAAAGATTATTTTTCCGATTACGTCGTTTGGGATGTGAAACACGTAGTTGAGTCATCATAGCGAATCAATACTAGTTGGCGTGTGAAATCTAGGAGGGATTCTTGGAACCTTGTGATTTTTCCAAAACTTAATTTTCATTAAAATAAATTCAATTTCGTATTTTAAATTTGTTAGAATTTCTTAACTTTAGTTTCGCATAGTTTGTCTTCCTTAACCTTGTTTTGTAGATCGTTTTTCCTCGTGGGATCGACACCCCATTCTTTACTGCAATTGACCGCGTGTACTGTTTGGGCGTAATCACTTGCCAGAGACCACCATGGTCACCGAAACTTGAACTGGTTTAGTAAGTTATAACTGGCGATAACAACCCCTGGTCCAATTAAGCGTAATAGCAAGTAAAGATGAGTCAAAAGTCCGGTCGACTCGACCTAGACGACTCACAAGGACTTCTGTCCAATCATCTACAATGGTGCACGTGCTAGGACCACAGTCTGACTAATAACAACAACATCAACAGACAGCCAAGCCGTCAGACTAAGGGTACAACACCCCCGATCTCTAAAAGGAGTCTGACTGGGATTGCACGAACTATGGCAGCAAAAGAAGTCAGAGCTCTCACCAGCGGATCAATCATAAAGCTTCCTAGCATGGTAGACCCTCTCGTCTGACAATTAATGTTGAAATAAGACAAAACAGGTAAAAGCTAGCAGAAAAAAACAAAGGAAAACAAACATGTGCAAAGTATTATTCATTTGCAAACCGAAAAGAAAATACAAGATTCACCCCTCATCAGGAGGAGAGTTAGATACAACAGAACCATACTTAGCAGGGGAAAAAACAGAAGACACATTTGTAGGTGATGCCTCTCGATCTCCCTCATCAGGGTCGCCTTCTTTTTCAAACGAATCGGAGGCCGTTCCAAACTCTGTATATGCAATCTTTTTATAATAGGAAAGATCTCAGTCGGGATGCTCCTTCTTCATCAAATGCAACAGCTCCAACGTTCCATACACGACCCTGCTGAACTCAAAATTACCTTGGGCCTTGAGAAGCTTCCCCTCGCGCCTTCTTGATTCAGTGAGTTCTTGTTCCAGCCGTTCCAGTTTGCCTGATAGCATGTCAATCTTGGACTACTCACCACCCATCTTATCATTGATGATATTCAGCTCAATCCGTGCCATAAGAAACTGCTCTTCAGTGGTCCGCACACTCTTGATGTTAAAATCAACGTCGACCTCCAACTGCTGTCATCGGACAGTCCATTCAAACTCCTTCTTAATCCCCTTAGCAAGCAGAGCTTGCAGTTCAGCCTGCACTCCAACCACAATCTCATGGGCAAGTTGCAAGTCATGACGGACAAGGTTCAATTCATTCTCAAACCGATCCCTCGCTAACACTACCCCCGCCAAATCAGACTCAAGCGCTTCCAAGCGAACCTTCTGAGCATCCAACGTAATGGACCAAGACTCCGCTCCAATATTTGAGAAAGCTTCAAGTTACTTCCTTAACGACTCAAACTCGTAGAGAGCGTCAGAGTATGACTTCTGCAAATTTGCAAAGACCCGCTCCATATTATACACTCTCTCACAAGCGGCTTCAACTTCAGTTTCAGCTACGACCACTTGATTCAGGCACGACATCCCCAACATGAGATGTTTATGCCTTTTATCCATACGCTCTCTTAACGCCTTTCCCACTAGCTCCAGAGCGACAGTTCGCCAGCCAGTCATTCCACCTGCTAATATGTTTTCTTGAAGCGTAAGAGATGTCAACCTCCTGATGCAAAGCTTGGTTGTTCATCCTTACCACATCTGGAGAAAAAAAATGATCCGCACAACCGGATAAAGATCATTCGGAATCGGAATCATCCCAGCACCACCCTTGGTCGTCTTCACTGCATCAGGGTCCTTATCAACAACCTTCCCTTTGCTCGCAACAATCAGCTCTTTTTCATGCGCCAATTTAGAATCCGTTGATGGTGAAGAGGGAAGCGTGTTATTCTTTGGACCCATTGCCAATTCAATATGAGGACGGGAACGAGATGGAACACAGTACGGGTGATGAGAAGGGGACCGTTCATCATGATGTCTATGATCAGACGACTCTTCAACGGGTTCATGATCCAGAGAAAGGCGGAGCTCAAAGTCTTTTATTGAAAAGGGACGACCAGACGAAGCTTCCATGCCCGCCTGCAGCAACATTTTATTCAAAAACTCCGCCTGCTTGGTGCTCAGTTTGGTTACATCCTCCATGCCCACCATTTGCAAATACTCCCTCTTCCAAGTCAGGAAGGGAGATATGGGCCATGGTCTGAGCATCACGGCCCTTAGAAACAACAGTCACATCCGACACTTGCTCGACTACATCACGTCCATTAGACGAAGCCAAACGCCCGTGGACAGATCTAGGCAAAGCACAAGACCTCTTTAGATGCACATGAGAAGGAAGCGCCTCATCTATTTATGCCCTTTTCGAAGGGCTTGGAACCGTGATATTGGGAAGTTTCCTCTTCCTCAAAGCAGACATACCTTCTGGATTTGGCTTTTTTACCCGAAAAAGAGTAGGAGCCACATGCCAAAGAGACCACAGTCCACTGCGATCGACATTAGAAGACTCAATGACATCCTCTACCTTTAGATGAGGCATGTCGCAGAACACATTCAAAGTTGCTTTATCCTCAGTAGAAAGTGGCGAAGTTGGGAATCTCCGTATGAAAATCACAACAGGTCAATCTAATTTGCATTTAACACAAGCAAGACTAGAAACAGAGTCAAGCTTACTCGGTAGTCTGAATGCACGCTCGATCGGACGACCAACAAGCTCAAAGTATGTCGCGTCTGCAGGAACCATGAAACATAACTTCTGCCATGATTTAAAGCCATCAGCAGGTTACCAAAGCAGTATGGCGACGTCAACACACACACACACACACATCGTGCTTGTTTATCCAATGAGAAGTAAGCAATTGCATCACCCTCGAAGACTTAACCCTAATCAGAATGGCGATCACATTTCTATACCCGTTCGGCACAAGTTGAGCGGGTGTAATGCCGAGGTACGCCAAGAACTCCCAAATCTCCTTGAGAATAGAAAAACAGACACCCAATTGAAGCATACCTCAGTGAAGTCAGATAAACCCCTCAGGAGGGACAATGACGTCAGATCGGGGCCCAGAGTGCAGAGCAGTAGATCGTTAGGAATCCCGTATATGTTACAGAGGACTTCTAGATTAGATTTAGAGAACAACCTCTCCTAAAAAAATTGTGGCCCTTAGCGAACAGTTATTCAGAAAGCTGATTTCGGGCCGCCATACAAGAAAGTACAAATTTTCGAATACGAAAGTTAAGCGAAGTCGAAAGCGCAGAAGGCAATACGGAAAAACTGAATATCTAAGATCAAAATGGTAAATGGGCTACACTCCACAAGCATGATATCTATATAGAAAAATGAACTCTCGCCTCTCCTTCTTTCAAGTTGGCACACACCAATTAATGTAATTTTCCACTTGAGGAAACAACTCAGACTCAACCATCATGACTGCACAATTGCCCCATGAAATGACCTAGTTGACTGATAAGACGACCCACCAACTCGGGGGGAGTAGCCGATGATACATCAAACTGTCATCTAATCAGCACCGTACACGTGTCATGATAATCTCGTCAACAGAACAAAGCAGGCCCGATTGCATACTCAATCCAGTAAGGCCAAGACAACGAGCACGAGTCGTGTAGGGAAACTATCCCACATGGACAACTCCCAATTAGGAAAAGATATCTAGCAAGATCTCTTTACCTAAACTATGTCATCAAAGGCCTAGCCGAACAAGGACTCTCACACTATAAAAGGGAGATAATGTTGATGAACTTAAGGTATGTTACAAAAACCCAATTTACAACTTTAAGTCTATCCTAATCCTTATCTAACTTAAGCATCGAAGTGCCATCGACCGTCACACGAATCCTTGTCTCACGTGTGCTACTTGTGCAAGTTTAGGTAAGCAGCGAGGAAAGAGAACATGAATTGACTACATCACTAACAAAAGCTAGACTACTCATACCTTTAAATAATTAAGGTTGGGTTCCTTATTTTTCATAAATCGTAATGTGTAACCTTAGTTTTAGAGTTGGGAATTTTGTTTAAAACATAACATACTCTGTGGAGAGCTTCACCTCAAAATTTTTTTTTGTTCTCATGAATTATGCCATGTGCTACATAAAATAAATTAAATTCATTGGAATCATTTTTGGTACCTCTATCACTCCTTGGAATTTTTATTTTCCTACCATGTTGATTTTCAAGTTCAAGCAAATAATTTTTGAAGGCATAAAAAAGAACATTGCTACTTATTTGACAAATAAACATAAATATAAAAAATAATTACTTGGTTAAAATCATAGGATTTACAAGAAAATTAGAAAGGAGTCCAAATAAAATCCTTAGTGGACCATGCATAACTGCAATGTTATCAAAAAGTAATTATTTGGTAAAAAATTCTAATTAAAATAAAATTAGAAGGGGTCCAAATAAAACTCACTCCTAATCTGGCAATAGTGTGCGTGTGTTTTTCACATTTTCACTTTTCTTGTGGTCCACAAGCAGCCACTGTATCCCCAAAGGCATGATCAAAGCCACTCTATAAAATCTCTACAACAATGAGATACTTATCTGATATGAGACTATGTTTCTCAAGGGTGAATGTTGTTGAAACATGTGAAGAACACACCGAGAGATCATGGCTTCCAAACCCGGCACCCTACAATTCACGAAACATCAAATATTAACAAGCGCGGAGCAAAATCAAATCAATGATCAATGTCATAGGGTCTAAGACCCATAAAATCATTTTTCAATATTATTGAAATACACCTTATGCGTCCAAAAATCGTTCGCCTATGAGTTTGACCTGCAAAACAATTGTTAGATTGCCAAGGACCACCTTTTTGGTGGTCGAAGGCACTCTGATGCTTAAATTAGTAACTCTGTTGGAAGAAAGGTGTAAATCTGAACAAACTCAGTTAAAGTTGCATACATTTGTCGAATGTTCCCTTTACTTTTTATAATGGTCGTGGTTAACTCTCTGCGTGACTTAAGCATGTGAAGTGCAACAGAAGAAGATGTTTCTTGTAACAGTTTTCTCCTTTATGAAGGTGCGTTCGGGGAGGCGTAACTCCCTCCACGGCTTTTTTTGATGCAACGTTCATCTCCTTTATGAGAGAACTCATGTCAGGCCTGGATCCAGGCTCTGATTCGTTTGGGCCTGGATTTAGGCCCTGTTTGTTTTTCCTCATTGGCGGGCCTCGTCCGGGCCTCTGCAGCTGACTTTATTCTTCTTGGGCTTTATGAGCTGGCCCAATAGATTGGGCGTTGTATTCTTGTGATGGATTTTTGTGCTACGTGTATGGTTGTGATGATCAGTCTATTTTGATGTATCATTAGCTACTTCCCCCTAGTTAATAGGCATGCTGACGTGTCCACTAACTTCGTGGCGGTTCATCTTTCAATGTCATCATTACCTTGTATTTAATGACGTCAATAACTTTCTGCGAGTTGGTGTCTCGATTCTTTGCTTGCCCGTTCATTTTTAGCACATTTTTGGGATTTCGCGTAGTGATCTTGTCTCGCACACTGTCCCATGAACCGTCCCTTCATTCCTTGGCTTTATAAAAGGAGATGTGATGACTTCATTTTCTCTCTTCACACTATCTTTTAATTAGGGTTTGCTTATCCACTCGTCTTCTTCGTTTTTGTTCCTTCTCACGATGTCTGTTGGTGATAAGCTAAGTGGTAAGTCGCTATCTCTGTGTGAGGCTCATTATTCTCCCAACAGAGCTTCGCAGTCGATGCTGGACAATTTTTGTTACCATTATAATCTTCCGCCCGACCTCGAGATTATTCTGCCTGGACAAAATGATAGCCCTTGTAATCCGAAGGCTGGGTACATCGTACTGTATTCGTGCATGTTTTCTTCTAGTCTCCAGTTTTCGGTTTCAGAGTTGTTTTGGGAGTATCTAAACTTCGTGGGTATTCCTCCTGCCCAAATGGGTCCCAATGGTTGGAAGGTGATGATGTCTTCTTACGCGAGAGCTATTATATCTAAACTTTGCGGGTATTCCTATGACCGTGAAGGTTTTGCATTCGATAGTTGATCTGTTGGTGCACAGGGATATCTACCTTCTTCGTTCTCCAGAGTGTTTTGAGAAACTTAGCGATGACATTCATGATTGGTTGTGGTGTTGGTTTTATGCTTCTGTGAATTTGGGCTACTTCCAATTGCAAGGTCATTCAATTTTTCGATTATTCTGTTTTTTCCAATAAATAGAAGAATTTGTACTTGACTGCCGAGGAGCAGAAGATCGAAGATCAGTTCTAGAAACTTCATCGTTATATTGTGGAGGCATTTCTTTCTGAGGGCATCCTGGAGTGTATTGGTTTGTACACTATAAACGAAGCGGAGCGAGCTTTACTCACCAATTCTCGTGCTAAAACCTTGGCTGCTCGTGCTGGCGTTAGTGATGCTAGCATTGCTTGCGAGGTCTACGAGTTTGTTAAGGTGATTATCGGTAGACCTTGGTTGGGTTCCGAGGAAGAAATGACTTTCTAATCGTGGTTCTGCTCGGATCATCTGAGTCCTTTTCAGGATGTTATGGGGGTTGTGTCTCGCCCGAGTCCGTCTCTTGACGATGTTACAAAAAGATATTGTAATTTTTTGAGGAGGCTAAGGAACTGAGGCTCGTGTTGGAAAGGAGCGAGAAGGAAACTGCTCGTCCGCTGGATGACAACGAGAGGAAGATTATTTATGCTTACGGTGTCTCGGACTCTGCTGAGTTGTCTAACGATGATCCCCGAGTCATTAATGAAAAAATGTTTCAGCTAACGATTGAGCAGTCTAAAGACATTGATGGTGCTCGGAGTTTCACGGATAATACTCCTTCTATTGATGTCAACGAAATGGTAGGGTTCCTAGTTTCCTCTCCTGTTCGATAGGTTTTTCCTACCCCTGCTAATACCGTCAGCCCTGCCCTTGCCACAAACGCTTTTCGACGGGAGGATAAACGTGGTTTTTCTGTTGTTACTGTTATTCCTTCTGTTCTCCCTACCGTCGGAGGTGATTCTTTAGTGCCCCCGGATCCTCATGTCCTTCATCCACATATTAGTTGGATTGAGCCTAGCCCAAAGGATGTATGTATCAAGTCTGATAGCAAGTTCTGCTGGTTTACTCAACTTATCGTGCAGGATGGTGCACGTAGGTTGGTAAATGAATGACACAAACGGTTGGTGGAAAGGCATTCGATGCCTGTGCTTGACCCGTTTGATCACATTGACCACAATCTTGAGCATATAATGGACGGGGTGAATAATCTCGCCTATGCAAGGGTGATGGGCTCGGTTTATCGAGCTAGTCGTGATCAAGTGGCTCTGTCGGAGAGGAGATGGCAGCATTACTGCTGGTGTTCTCTCATGTTCTTTATCAATTTGATGTGTTGATAATGCAATGCGCCGACTCGGAGAAGACTACAGGGGCTGCTCAAAAGTCTTTGACAGAGGCGAAGGATATGCGAGATAGGTCTGTTGCCAAGCTTTACTATTTGAAAACCAAGTTAGATGAGGTCTGCACCCGTCTACGTGATGTGGAAAAAGAGTTATATGCTGAGAAAACGACTTTTGATGGAGCTTTTCGTGTTGAATTGGAGCAATCCGTTATGTGTGATGCCGCTGAGAGGCGAGTGGAACAAATAACTGCTGCACTCAATGATGTCAAGGCAAATGCTTCTGGTATGCTTTCTAACACCGAAGGGCGGCTTGCTGCAACAAAAAATGAACTCGCCACTGCTAAGGATAGGCTTTGTATAGTCGAAGTTGAAGATTGGAAGTGAGTTGTTGACAGGCGAGTTGAGCTTTTTGATTATATCGAAGTGCTTGACGAAGATTTGTCTAAGTATCGTCACCTGGTTGGTGAAGCTTTTGAGGATGACTATGTCGAGGAATCTGCTTCATCAGCAGAGAAGCCATCGCTTCATTTACCACAGTGACTACTGAACCTGCCATTGCTTCAGTTTCTTCTCCCACTTCTTTGTCACCTTCTCCGGATATAACAAAGTAGTGTTATAAATAAAAATTGACTTTTGTTGTTTTTCTTCTTTTTTTTGGTTTTGTTGTAGCTATCGTAGCTTTGGCGTCAAATTTTTTTATAACTGTTTTCGTGCTTAGGCTCATCGCTCGTCTAATGGCGGTTCACTGATGTCCTTCTTGATTTTCTGTAAAGAGTTGTTTTTGCCTGTACTTTTTCAAATCGCATCGACTTGTTCCCTTAGTTCTGACATTATGTCTGTCAGTTCGAAGTCCTTTTGTTAACCTATTTATTGAGCATTTACTTCTTTAACTCGACATCTTGGTTGACTCGAAGTTTTGTGTTTAGTTGACTCGGGTGTCCAACCTTTACTTTGTTAGTTCGACATCTCAGTTGATTCAAAGTTTTTTGTGTTCTTGGGTGGCAACCTTTACTTTGTTAGTTCGACATCTTGGTTGATTCGAAGTTTTTATGTGTTTAGTCGACTCGGGTGTCCAACATTTACTTCGTTAGTTCGACATCTCGGTCGATTCAAAGTTTTTGTGTTTAGTCAACTCGAGTGTCCAAACTTTACTTTGTTAGTTCGATATCTCGGTCGATTCAAAGTTTTTATGTGTTTAGTCGACTCAGGTGTCCAACTTTTACTTCTTGGTTGATCAGACAAGAAGTTGTGTGTTTTACTTTTATCGTTTGATTGCTTTGTACGGCTAATTTATTGTCGTATCTATTTTGCTGTCCGTGAAAATTTGGAGTTTCTGAATTCGTAATCTTATTGATGTTTCCTTGATGTTTTCATCTGCCTTGGCTGTTATGGCAATTTTCGTCTTCCTTTGCTCGTTGTCAGCCTTCATATTGGAGGCTGGTTTTTTTGTCGCTTTGTTTTTCTTTGCTTCGTCCTCATATGTTGTTAGTGGTTCGGGTCGAGCTTGCAACCGCTAGTGATACCTTTTGATTACTACGAATTGGTTGATGCAAACTTTTCCATGTTTTGTGCATTCGTGAAGTGTTTCGTCAGTACCCTTGTTCTGATATAGATCGGTTCGAATGAAGAGTTCGCCTAGTTGTGTCGTGTGTTTTGCTTCCTCCAGCTATGCAATGTGTGGCGTATATCAACTCTCTGGGCTGTTCTTTTGATCCCGCAACATTGTTTGCTTTCTCCTTCCATGTGATTTGTTTGTCTGGCATTTTGATGAATTCGCCGAGTAGTCATTTCTGGGCCCAGTACTCGATTTCGTATTTTAAGTTGTAGCATTCTTCGGTATCATGCCCATGATCCTTATGGAATGAACAATATTTGATTTTGTCTCTCCCTTCTGGATCTCCTCTCATCCGAAGCGGCCAGTTGACATTATCCTACTTTGATATGTGTTTCATTATGTTCGATCGACTTGTCTTCAGGGTTGTATATGGCTTGTATGTGGTCTTCATTACACTCGTTACCCGTTCGTGTGGAGTTGAGTTGGTTGTAGCCTCTCGAATTCTTGTCGTCGCGAATCACTCATTCTGCCACTTCGATGCTTCTTTGATGGGTTGTCGCCTTCCTGTTGTCCGTTGTCCTGCCTTATTTTTTCATTTCTTTCCCATTTCCTTGAAATTTTTTCTCTTTCTTGGTCATTTTTCTTCCTGGCTGCCTTCACTTCCTCTAGGGAGGTATGTTTTTATGCTATTTTTAGCAGGATTGCCACTTTGGAGGCTCCAAGTTAAGAGCGTCAAAGAAGGGGCCTCTCTTCAATCCGGCCACGAAGGTTGCAACAATTGTGTCATTGCTACATTCGTCAATCATTATCAATTCATTGGTAAAATGGGTGACATATTCCCGTATTGTTTCTTTGGGCTTCTATTTGATGTGCAAGAGGTAGTGTGGCCCTTTCCTCATTCGCTGACTTTCGATGAATCTGATGATGAAAGCGGTGGCCAGAGCTTGAAAGGAATCTATTGACCTTGGTGGTAGGCTATTGAAATAGTTCATTGTTGTAGACGTGAGGCTAATTGGGAATGTTCTGCATAAGATCGATTCATTTCTCCTTCAGGGCCATCATGTGGTGGAAGTGCCTCAAATGATCTGTTGGGTTGAAAGTGCCATCATATACTTCGAATTTTGGCAAAGTAAACTTTTTTGGCATTGTCGTTTTCATGAGGGCGTCGGAGAATGGCGGTTTCACCAACTCATATAATATATTAGGATTCGTAACCCCTATTCTTAACGGGATTTCGGTAAGCGCCCCTTCACATGATGGATTTTTGCCTCTAATGAGCTTGTTGCTTTCGAAGTTTCCTTGTTGGGGTTATGCTGGGATTTCGTCATTCCCTTGAATTCGATTGAGGAGTTTTGTTGTGGCAGTGTCTGAACAGGATGAGTGTGCTCCTATGTGATCTTTTCCAGCATCTTTGTTACATGATCCATCTAGGTTATGAGCAAATCCACCCGAGGGTTCGTGGCAGCGTCGGATAATTGGGTTGTTTGGACTACTGTGTGTTGTGGATCCGCATTTCGAACACTATTAGTTCGATGATCTGGGTTGCTTTTTCCCCTTTAGCTATCAATGATCCATCGGTGGTGGACGTGGTCTGATCTGCAGACTGCATTACTTTCTCCAATGACGTGTTGATCTTTTGTTAGGCTGTGGTGAGCTTTGTCACTGTGTGTTCTATTATTTTTAGAAAAGGAAACTCGCCGTTTCCCACAGACGGTGCCAAACTGATGCATCCAAAAATCGTCCTCCTGTGAGTTTGACCTGCAAAACAGTTGTTAGACTGCCAAGGACCACCTTTTTGGTGGCCGAAGGCACTTCGATGCTTAAGTCAGTAACTTTGTTGGAAAAAGGGTGTAAATATGGAGAAAACTCAGTTAAAGGTTGCATATCTTTGTCGAATGTTCCCTTTACCTTTTATAATGGTCGTGGTTAACTCTCCGTGTGACTTAAGCATGTGAGGTGCAACGGATTGAGATGTTTCTTAACAGTCTCCTCCTTTATAAAGGTGTGTTCGGGGAGGCGTAACTCCCTTCACGACTATTTTTGGTGCAACGTTCCTCTCCTTTATGAGAGAACTGTCGAGCCTGGATCCGGACTCTAATTCGTTTGGGCCTCGTCTTGGCCTTTGCAGTTGGCTTTCTTTTTTTTAGGCTTTATGAGTTGGCCCAATAGATTGGGCGTTCTATTCTTGTGATGGATTTTTATGCCATGGATATGGCCCTGATGATCGGTCTATTTTGATGTATCATCAACAACAACAGATAATCCGGAGGAAGCTGCATCATTTTTGGATGGGTGTACTAGCAGAAAACTTGCAGATGAGGGGAAAGAAACCGCAAAGTCAACTACTTATGGGAGCTTAAAAAAATACTTGTTATGATCTTTAAGAAAAATTTGTAGTACCATATTGTTTTTGTCGTATAAACTTCCGCGCTTCAAGTATAACACTAAGGATATGTTCATGTGGGTGATTCTGAGTGATTAAAGGGTCAAGAAATAAGTAGATATGCTTCTAGATAATTAGATAACGATGTTTTTTAATCAAACCTACATATCTTGAGAGGCAAGGTCACATTTTTCAGTTCACACATGAAAATATTCTCTCTCCCACAAAATCACATGGTTGTTTTTTGTAAGTGAAATTATTATTTCTCAGCATCAGTCCTAAACAGATATGTATGATTTTTCATTGATTTTGTAGTATATTGATAAACCATTTATATTTATCTTTACTAAAATGTCTATTTGATCTTTAAAAGTCACTTAAAAAATATAATTAGATTACATAATGTCAAAGATAATTAGATTCCGGTTACGATCCCAATTAGCAAAGTGCCATCTTTTCTTACAAATAAAACATACCACGATAGATAGGTATACTTTGTAAGAACGTTGTTTCTGGTGATTCAGATTCCGACTCCCTTGACCCTAGTTCTGGACCTGTGAAAATTTCTTATTATGTTGTATCCCTGGTTTTTTGTTACTCTTCATATTTTTCTTAACACGCTCCAAGTTTGGATTAGTCTTACTAGCTTGATTCACAAAGTTCACTTTGGCAGATGACAAAACTTTTTCATATTTGTCCTATTTACTTGATTATTCATCAATCTTGAGTCTCACAATGAGACTTTCCATCGATTTTTTTTGAACTTGTGTCTCAACGTTTTCCTGAAATCTTTACAAGAGGAAGGAAGTTTGCCAATGATTACAACAACTTGGAATTGTTTGTCAATCTTTATCCCTTCTAAAACGATTTCATGAACTATCTTTTGTAATTCGTGACATTGTGAAATTACACACTTGTCATCTACCATTTGAAACTTTAAATAATGACTTACAACGTACTTTAGAAGCCTCCTCGTGTCATACTTCTTCTATAAAGCTTTTTTACATCTAAAGCAGTGGGAAAATCCATATAGAGACCATAAAGCTCATCCACCAAGTCTTCAAAATATAGCGTTTGCAATTGTAATCCGTTGCATACCATTTCTTAGCTTCATAGGACCCGTTGGCTCCAGTATTGCATCCGAGTCCCTGGGTTCAGTTTTTTCCAGCACGTAAATTATCTTCATGAAGGTTAGGTAAAATATCATCTTCATTCTCCATTGTTTGAAGTGTTGTCCATAAAATCAAAAAGTCATGTTGTGATTGGAATCATTCGTGGAGGCAGGAGCAAGAGACATCACAATGTTTTTGGTATCCATTGATGCAAAGAAATTATTAACCTTAAAATTGTTGAGAATTGATGTTGAACCTGCAAATAACTGGCTAAGGCAGATACACAATCATTTTTGTTAAGGTTCTTTCGCTCCTCTGCGGACAATACCAATACAGCAGAAGGAACACGTAACCCCTAGACAACACCAAAAAGTCCCCGACAACAGTGCCAAAAACTAAATTAATAAGCTAATAAGCCCTACTTGTAATACCGCAAGTGCATGGCTGTCTAACTAGTAGACAATGGCAAATACGGGTCGATCCCACGAGGATTGACGAGACAGTTGAATTCTAAGACTTATTTAAACTAATTTAGAGTTGGGGGTTACAACAGATGTAAATTACTAAATTAAGATAATGAAATTGAACACTTAAAGATTAAACTGATAAGATGATATGAGAGTGGACCGAGACATCGAATCCACCACAGGTTCTTCGAGATTTGTGTAATCCAAATTATTATTTTCAAGAATCAACACGACTAACCTAAAGGTTAATCTAAGTTCGCAATTGAATTCAGCAAAGGCATAAACCCCTAGCATTGCATGTCTTTCTACGACACACACAATCACAGGTTTATTTTAACTAATTCTAACCCCTAGCATTGCATGTCTTCTTACGGCACACACAATCACAGGTTCAAATTAATTGATTAAAGAGGGCTTCGAATATCAACAAAGGGAACTTCTAACTACCGATTAGTCTAGATAATTATTCGGATATAATCGGTGAAAGCAAATTATTGAAATTCAGAAATCAACTGTGTTTAACATTCAAGCATATAGAAAACAATAAATTTAGATACGACAAACTCTAGGAAACCCTGTGGTTTCATCTTCGTCTCGGCGCGGGATCTAGAAGATCATAGTAGAAGAGATCACAGCATCAGTGGAGGTGTAATCCATCTCAACACGATCACGCATCCCGATAAACTGTTACAAAGTCTCTGTGGTGGCTCAGAATAAGCACCGGGGTGCAAATAGCCAACTGATTCAAAATTCGGTTTTTTCCCGCCAAACCTCCCGCGCCTTCGTCTCCAGCGAGTCGCGAGCTTCCTCCTGTTGCTTCCTCTTCGCTCATTGAGAGCTTATTCTTCCTCCGATCGGCTCCGGTACCTGCAAGAGAGAGGGAGACAAAGTGAGGGAGATATGAGAGAAGAAGAAAACAAGGAGTGCTCGGAGAGGAGAAGGGGTTGGACGTTGCTCCTGTTCTTTTGTCTTAGTGCGAGAGATATGATGCTGGTGGTGCGTGGTCTGGTTGTGATGAAGGAACAGAAAGAGAAAAGATGACGAGGAAGAGACCGTGGAGGAGAGAGGAAGAAAGATGAATGGAAGAAACAGAGGATGATGTGGGTTCGTTTCGTGGTGCTGTGACTCGGCCACGAGACAAAGTGGGGGAGAGGGAAGTGATGAACCGTCGTGGTGGTCGGTGGTGTTGTGTTGGCTGTGAGCTCTGTCTCGTGATGTTGAACATATCAGAGAGTGTTTAAATTTGTGTAGAACACAATAGAAGAACATATCTGATTTGATACTTTATTCAACAAGATTTGGCATATATATAGCCATTACAGATGCAAAACTGAAAGGAGAAAAAAGTGCCCATATTTAGCAACATCCTTGACGTGGTACACCATAGAAATAGTCAAGTAAAAACGTTGTAATCCCTCAATAATAGGGTTATTAAAACAATCCTAATTAGTGCTAACTACTACTGCAAATCCTAACTGAAACAAATCCCTAATAATGTGTTATTCTCCCAACATCTTCCCTTAAACTGATTCCCAATGGAAATCAGTTTATCACATTCGAGCAGACTCCAAGTGAAACACGTTGTCTAAGAAATGCATCAAGCTTCAAAGGTTTTGTGAATATATCTGCAACCTGTTTTGTACTCCTGCAATACACCAAACTGATCACCCCATCTTTGGTAAGCTCACGAAGGAAATGATAACGCACATCTATATGTTTATTGCGTCCATGTAACACTGGATTCCTAGAAAGCTTGATAGTAGAACTATTATCACAATATACAGTAACTTAACCTTGCTGAGTTACACCTAATTCTCCCAGCAATCTCATCAACCAAATCGCTTGACATGAGCAGGAGGCCGCTGCAACGAACTCAGTTTCTATTGTGGACAACGTAACAATGGATTGCTTATTTGAACACCAGAAAATTGCACCAGAGCTAAGAAGAAGCACATAACCTGTAATGCTTTTCCTATCCTCAATATCACCTGCATAGTCATTATCTGTATAACCAGTAAGCTCCAAATGTCCCCCCTTCTTGTAGAATAACCCAAGATCAAGAGTTCCTTTCATGTATCTCAATATCCTTTTAGCGGCTTGGAGATGTAGCTGTGTTGGGCACTCCATAAACCTGCTAATCAGACTAACTGAATACACAATGTCCGGTCTTGTAGCTGTCAAATACAGCAAGCTACCTACAATTTGTTTGAACATAGTCCCATCAACTTTCAAACCACCTTCATCCTTTTACCATTTTAAAACCTGGTACAATAGGATTTTGTACAGGATTGCACTCTCCCATACCAAATCTCTCCAAAATTTCAAGTGTGTATTTCTTTTGGCACAAAAATATCCCATCACTTCCTTGGTGGACTTCAATAACAAGAAAAAACTGCATCTTCCACAAATCTGACATGTCAAACTCAGTCATCATAGACTGTTTGAACTTAACGAACATGGATTCATTACTTCCGGTAATAATAAGATCGTTTACATATAGACAAACAATGAGAATATCATCCTTACCTTCCTGATGAACCACCTTTATGAACAAAGTATGCTCATATGGATGCCTTTGAAACCCTTCCTTCTTGAAATAAGCTTCTATATGACTATACCAAACACGAGGTGATTGTTTTAGTCCATATAGAGCCTTTTTTAGTTTGTAGACCTTGTGCTCTTCACCTTTGACAATATAGCCTGGTAGTTGTTCAACAAAAACATCCTCAGTCAACTCACCATGAAGAAATGCCGATTTGACATCAAGCTGATGAATCTGCCACTGCTTTTGTGCTGCAAGTAAAACCACCAATCTCACCGTATCCATGCGAGCCACAGGGGCATATACCTCTAAGTAATCAACACCATGTTGTTGTGAATAACCCTTAGCCACCAGACGTGCTTTAAACTTATCAACCTCACCCTTTTCATTTAGTTTGGTTTTATATACCCACTTAACCCCTATTTTCTTTCCTCCACTAGGCAAATCCACAAGTTCCCAGGTAGCATTCTTCTCAATTGCTTCAATTTCTGCATCCATGGCAGCCCTCCATTTTTCACACCTCACTGCACTTCCAAAAGAAACTGGATCCTCGTCAACAAACATAGCCAAGAGAGAGAAAGTTTCCTCCTCTGAAAGACCTTCCCCATCTTCATAATCTTGCATCCACACAGGTTGTCTTCTAAGTCTTCTACCATACATACTATCCTCAAAATGCTTAATTGCAGTGTCTGACTCTTCTTGAACATTATCAATTTCACCTCCATACTGCAGACCATTATCTTCACCAATTGATTCAACTACTTGCCCATTAGCAGCTGCTTCTAAGTTGTCTTCATTATTCTCCACCTGACCATCATCATTACTGTCTTCGCCCCAATCTAAAGTAGCAGACACATCCCCCTTATAATCATCTCCCCAATCCCAAGTCTCATTTTCATGTAACACAACATCCCTACTAATTATGATTTTCTTAGAAATTGGCTCATAAAGCCAGTAGGCTTTAGAGTCCTCACTTACTCCTATGAAAACACACTTGGTAGATCTGTCATCCATCTTACTTCTCCTCTGTTCTGGGGCATGTGCAAAGGCAATGCACCCAAAAATTCTGAAGTGATCAACTGAAGGTTTATTTCCACTCCAGGCTTCTTCTGGAGTCATATTTTGAACTGCTAATGTTGGACATCTGTTGAGTTCATGGATAGTCCAATTAACAGCTTCAGGCCAAAAGGTTTTTGGAACTCTATTCCCAGATAGCATGCACCTAACCATAGTCATAGTTTTCTGGTTTTTCCTTTCTGCCACTCCATTCTGCTGTGGAGTGTATGCAGCGGTAAGTTGCCTTTGAATACCATGTGTAACACAAAAACTTTTGAATTCTTTTGAAGTAAACTCACCACCTCTATCAGTCGGAAGTCCCTTGATCCACATACATGTTTCCTTTTCAGTCCCTTCTCTTGCAATTGTCCAATGTTGAGCAAGTTATTCTTTAGATCAGGCACATAAAATACCTCAGTGACTGTTTGCATAATGCCATTCACTTCCATTCGAATACTCCCCTTGCCTAATACGGCCATACTTGAATTGTTACCCAGCTTCACTGCTTCTCGAAAGGATACATCGAGTGAGGCAAACAAATTCTTGTTGCCAATCATGTGATTGTTGCAACTTGAGTCTAAGAACCAGACATCCTCATCATCACCTTTCTGTATATCCATAAAAGCCATCAGAAGAAGTTCCTCAGTCATTGTTCCAACAAAATTAGCCTTTGAATCATGATGTCTCTTAAGACATTCATATTGAAAATGCCCCAATTCATGGCAGAGATAGCATTCCACAAGAGACTTGTCAAACCTGCCTCTGCCACGTCCTCTACATCGAGATGCAACACGACCTCTTCCTCTTCCACCAGAGTAATCACCAGAAGACACTTGTAAAGCATGCTCCTCCACATCATGACTTTGCATACGCTGCTCATGCACAAGCAAACTACTCTGCAACTCATCTATCGACATGACATCCAAATCTTTTGACTCCTCAATGGAGCACACAATGTAATCATATTTGGATGTCATGGATCGCAATATCTTTTCAATCACAATTATATCATCCATTTTTTCACCAACAGTGTGCATTTTGTTTGCAATTGTAAGTGTTCTTGCAAAGAAGTCTGTCACTGATTCACCAAGTTTCATATGCAACATTTCGAACTCCTTACGCAATGCCTGCAATTGAGCATGCTTTACCCATGTCGTTCCTTGATACTTTTGCTTCATGGAATCCCAAATGTCTTTGGCTATCTCTTTGTTGAGAATGGTCTCGAGAATCGATCGATCTATGGCCTGGAAAATATAATTCTTTTCCCTTAGATCCTTTAGCATTTGATAAGAAGTTGTTTTGCGTTGCTCCTCACTCTGATCAACATTGTCTGCTGCTGCAGACAAACCATTCTCCACTACAATCCAATACTTTTTGGACCTCAAGAAATTCTCCATGAGCATACTCCAATGGTCATAATGACCATCAAATTTTGGAATTGCAGGTTGAACAAAACTACTTCCTTTCTGTTGTCATATCTGATCAGTGCTGCTGTAACTGATCCACACCACTATTGCAAGCTGCTGATGCTTTCTTCCAATCAGGCCCTGTATGGGCTCTGATACCAAATATCAGAGAGTGTTTAAATTTGTGTAGAACACAATAGAAGAACATATCTGATTTGATACTTTATTCAACAAGATTTGGCATATATATAGCCATTACAGATGCAAAACTGAAAGGAGAAAATAGTGCCCATATCTAGCAACATCCTTGACGTGGTACTCCATAGAAATAGTCAAGTAAACACGTTGTAATCCCTCAATAATAGGGTTACTAAAACAATCCTAATTAGTGCTAACTACTACTGCAAATCCTAACTGAAACAAATCCCTAATAATGTGTTATTCTCCCAACAGAACACTGATAGGTAGAGAAATAGGGACAGTGGTGTGGAGCAGGGAGGATAAAAATAGAGGAACAGGGCGTTGCGAGGTTGGTCTTCCTCGCATGCTCTCCTGCTTGATGGAACCTGCAACTGAAATAGAGACGGAGGAAGGTGAAGTGAGAATGAAAGATGCGAGATGAGGGAGGTGAGGATGGCGGAATGATTGCGCTGCCGGTCCTCCTATCGAGCGAAGATCGCCGGCAGGGTGGATGTGGCGTGGTGGCTGGAAAAAAGGGAGAAAGAAGAAGAGAGTCTTTAGTGGAGAAAATCAAGAAAAGAGGAACCATAAATAGGATTCTCCTCTTTCCTTGTTAGCTTGGCTTGGGTTTCTATGTTAGCCTTTTGGGTTTGGGCTTAGGTTAAATTAGGTGGACCTAAGTTTGTTTGGGTTAGGTTTAGATATGTGACCCGCTATTTTTTACCACCGCTAAAATCAACCAATTGATTATTCATCAAATTGTCGTCATAACGCAATTTCATCGTTCACGCTCAAATTCCTACAAAGACATGAAAACGAAATAATTAGAATAAAATATAATAATCGAAACACTAACATATATAAATTAAGGGATATATAATGTAATAATTATGTGATATCAAGTGTTGTCCATAAAATCGAAAAGTCATGTTGTGATTGGAATCATTCGTGGAGGCAGGAGCAAGAGACATCACAATGTTTTTGGTATCCATTGATGCAGAGAAATTATTAACCTTAAAATTGTTGAGAATTGGTGTTGAACCTGCAAATAACTGGCTAAGGCAGATACATAGTCGTTTTCGTTAAGGTTCTTTTGCTCCTTTGCGGACAATACCAATACAGCAGCAGCAGAAGGAACACGTAACCCCTAGGATACAACAACACCAAAAAGTCTTCTTTATCAATTCTCTGCATTGGAACGATGAAGGTCTCATACCCTTCTTTACTGATCTTTGCTCAGAAATAAAAATGGCACACACACAGAGTAAATCGATCGCACAACAAACAATTGAAACACAAAACAATATAAAGGCGGAGAGCAAACACGTTTGTGTTTAATACACGGTCTGCTACATCCAGAGAAACGATATAAAGGTGGAGAGCAAACACATTTGCACTTAACGCACGATCCGTAATGCCCATAAATAGTGATATTTAGTCGCTGGAATCCGAGATAGTGGACAGTAAGTGGTCGCAAAGTTAAAAAAATAATGACTTGATCAAAATCCTAATTAAAAGAATATTAGAAAGAGGTCCATATAAAACACAGAGTGAACCGTAACTGCAACGTTAGCAAAACGTAATTATATGGTCAAAAATTTTAATTAAAAGAAAATTAGAAATGGGTCCAAATAAAACCCATTCTCGACTTGGCAAAGTGTGAGTGTGTTTTCATATTTTCAATTCCCTTGTTGTCCACAAGCACCCATTGTATCCCCTAGGGCACAAGCTCAGAATGCAAGCCATTCTTACTATAAGAGCTCTGCAACAATGAGATATTTATCCGATATGAGACTAAGTTTTCCAAGAGATCATGGGTTCCAAATCCGACACCCTACAATTCATGAAACATCAAATATTAACAAGTGTGGAGCAAAGCCAAATCAATGATCAATGTCAAAGGGTCTAAGACCCATAAAATCTATTTTCAATTTTTGTTGAAATACACCTACAGATAATCTTGAGGATGCTGCATAGTTTTTGGATGGGATCATGCAGACGAGGGAAAAGAAATCGCAAAGTCAACTACTTAAGGGAGAACTTAAAAATCTTCTTGAGCCAAGAAGCCAATCTTAGGTTCATAGATGATTTCACTTTAAAATTAAAGAAGAAAGTTTAGATGAAAATTAAGATTGGTCAGTTGTTGGGTTTTTTCAAGTACTAGAATATATCTAGTATTTAAGTGCTTCGCATGCCGAAATATAGGTGTATCAGGAAAAATCTTTCTGATCCCTTTTTTATATGTTGGTCCAGAAGCGAGTGGACTTAGCCCTAAAGATGATTAAACAACTGCTATGTGCATTTGAGGGAGACAAGTTAGAGCTTGTGCACCATCATTGTAAAGAATTGTATTGAAATATTATTGTGTTTTAATATCATTGTGTTTATTCATTGACTGAACATAAGCTTATAAAGCTAACTCTGACCTAACTCTGTGGAAATAGGAAACCTAAGACTTCTATTCTATTCTGACTTTCCTAACATATCCTATTCTGTAACACTTTCCGATTTTGTAACATAGGTAGACTTTCTTTCTTTAACACTCTCCCGCAAGCTGGACATGTAGACACAATGAAATGTGCAGCTTGGAGGAAACTTTGAAGTCTAATTTGGTAATGAAATCATGACTGTCGAGTGAAGCTGCTAATGGTTCGACTCAAGACATCATGATTGTTGAATTCTAAAAAATTCTGGATGATTCCTGTATAAAGAAATCATGACTCAATTCGAGTCTTGGTATTGCTCAATTCGAGTCAACACAGATTTTGGCTGATTTCTGTATGAAGAAATCGTGATTTAATTCGAGTCTTGGTATTGCTCAATTCGAGTCAACACGGATTTCGATAGTGACCAAAGATGGTGGGTGTGAATAACGGAGTGAAAGAGATTCAAATTTCTTTTTTTTCCTTCCGTTTCTTTTTCATTTCTTCCCTGTTGTGCAATCTGATGTGCGATTGAACTTGTGACAAAGAGAGAGAGAGGACAAGAGAAAATTCGCGTGTTCTACATATGTCTAGGTGTTGTTGTCGTGTGCGCCAGAGAGAGACGTTCCTGCTGTTCAGTCGTTCTTTGTTGAGTTGAGATTTTTTTTATAATCTGTCGTGGTGGTATTGAGTAAATCTTCGAGTGCCAATAGCGTGAAGAGTTTGCAAATGCAGGGTGGAGCGGTTGGAGCTCTCCCTTGTGTGTTATGTTGCTAAGAGTTTGAAACAAATGAAGAAGCGGTTTGGTCGATCGATGCTTGGTGATGTGATGCTTGGAGTTGTGCGAGAAATAGATGATCGATGGCGAGAAGTGAAGGGCTGGACGGTGATGTGTCTGCCCAGATTGGGTCGATCTGTGGCGATGAGGTGGTTGGCTCTGTTGAGAGAAGGAGCATGGAGATGTGGTGGTCTGAGCGATGGTGGAAACAGGTTGTTGGTTGTAATTGAACTCTGTGAGTGAAGTTTATCTTGCTATTGTATGACTGCTGTTGTGTGATCTTGTTGGTGCCCTATTCTTAGCTGCTGTGCAAAGACAAATTGTTTTCTCTTGCTTAGCTGTTGTTGCGTGATGGTTTGTTATACGAGTGGGGTTGTTGTCGCGAGGAGGTGCGATGGTGATCGCATGGAGATCGAGGAGGTGCTTGCGAGCTCCTCTGTGTGCTACTCCTTTTTTTTAAATCAGTTGGCACGGTCGCACAGGCGCAGAAGAGGTCGGCACAGAGAGTTCGCGTGTTCGCTCCACGCTCAAGAGGAGCTGATTAGAGGTAGCCGGTGACGATCAAGGCGAGGATACCTAAGACTTCCTTTCTTTAGCAAGCCACAGACGTTGTCTTTGTCCGAGCTCGTGGCGGAGTTTGAGCAGGCGGTAGTGCGAATGGAGCGACGTTCGTGATCAACATGATTGGCAGGGTTTGATTCCAACAAGATCGTTTGGTCCGACCAGTCAGAGATCGATTGTTGGCAGGTCCAACGTTCGTGTTCGTGTTCGATTGTTCGATTGCTTGATTGTTGATGATCGACGAGGACGATTGTTCTGAGATTGTTGTTGAATATGATGTTCTGAGATTGATGTTGATGATGTTCTGATGATGCTCAATGATGATGATGGTGATCACTGTTGCAGTGTTTGTGTGCAGAAGCTGTGATGTCGAATCTGTTCGAGAGAGTAAGCAAGGCGATGATTTGTGATTTCCCTTTCCCGCCTCTTGCGTCTATATTCAAAGTGCGTAGTCATCGGAGGCGGGGAAGAGCTTGAGTCCCCGTAGTTTTAGGTCACCTAAGAACTTTGTTCTAATACCATGTAAAGAATTGTATTGAAATATTATTGTGTTTTAATATCATTGTGTTTATTCATTGACTGAATACAAATTTATAAAGCTGACTCTGACCTAACCTTGTGGAGATAGGAAACATAAGACTTCTATTCTACTCTATTCTGACTTTCCTAACATATCATATTCTGTAACATATCATATTCTAATTTTCCTAACATATCATATTATGGTAGCAAATTAGTTAGCAAGGTCAATTCATTCCTTTGATGATATAGCTAATGACGAAGGGACAAAGGAGTGATGTGAATATAAAGGTTTAAACGGCGATCCTTCTAACTCCACTTGATTTAAATAAGTTTATAGAGTTTTTTAAGGAAGATCCTTTTTTCCTTTGATGATGTAGCTAATGACGAAGGGACAATATTATTCATTCATCTTTAATATAAAGGTTTAATCGGTGACTTGATTTATATACACATTTAGATAAGTTTAATAGCTGGTTCCATACTTCCGAATTTTCAAGTGAAAGTCAAAATAGGGCTTCATATCACTACTGCAAATTTTTTTGTAGGTTGATGTGCCCTGTCCAACATCTTTGCTTGAATGGAGAAACCTGAAGTCGTACATTTAGCAACAAGAATCAACCAACAATCTAAAACAGACTATATTTGGTGTAGAGAGACATGATCAATATTCTTGTATGGTGTGGATAGTTATGTGATTGATTGAAAGGTGTAAATAGCAATAGTCATACATTTAGCAACGATAATCAAGCAACAATCCAAAACAGAACTTTATTTGTATCAATATACTTGTATCGTGAGGATAATTACGTGATTGAAAAGTGTAAATAGCAAGATAGTAGGTTCTGGTTATAATGTGGTTAACTAGGAAAGGACCTTGAGATCTATTGACTCAAGTGTACACAAAATCTCACAATCTCTCTCAATTGTGAGTTTTGAAGGATCTCCATCACAGTGCACTAAATGCAATTTCGACTCCATCCTCGGGCTTTGGATGAGGAAGATACATTATCTTTGCATCAGGATTGATCAGCTCCCACCTGCCATGCATACACCCAATAATTAAGAGAATATTACTGATAAGTAGCATATACCTGTGATGAAGTATCTTCTCACTTGTAGCCTACAACCAAATGGTGAAGAAAAATGGCAAGTTGGATACGAGCAAGTGTGTTTCCAGGACACAGTCTCCACCCCATTCCGAATACATGACATGTCCCGGGCTTAGGAGGTTTCTGATGAAGAAACAATAAGTTTAGTTAATATGTTTTCACAGTAAAAATAATTCAAACAATCAGAATAAGTTTAGTCGAAGCATAAACAAACTAACTCACATCCCATCTGTCTGGATTGAACTTCATTGGATTTTCGAAGTTGTTTGGATCAGTATGAAGATAGCGATTCCACAACATAACCCTCCAACCTTTTGGCATTTTATTACCTGTAAAGTAACAAACTTAGATCTTTTAGCAAACTATATATGTTCAAGTATTAACATGTAGCAAATGATTTGATAAGCTATTTGCTAATAAATCGTGATGCGTCACACGTTGATGAATGGTTGGTCTTCCCTATATGATAAAGTCTCGTACCTTGGTAATAGACGTCTTCTTTAACTTCTCTGAAACTCATGGCTGAAATATTTGCCATCCTTATTATTTCTTCCACCACCTGCAAGATGAGGAATATTGGTTGTAGCAGTTACTCTATTAGGTCTCCATGCGAGATATTATTTCTAGATCACTCGTGTGTGATGTAATTTAGAAATAAACCTTGTTTGTGTACTTTAACTGTGCAAGTTCTTCCGTAGTAATAAATTTCCCTTTTCTGTTTCGACTTAGAGCCAAGTTCTCATCCTGCATTTCAATTGTGTATATGTTGATGAGAGATAAAAGCACAGTACACTTAGATTAAGGAATAAACAAATAACTATTACTTGAAGTCTATGAAGCACATCAGGGTATTTTTTCAGGTAGTAAAGTCCCCACATTGATGCAAGGGAAGTTGACTCGTAGCCTCCAATGACCATAGATACAATGTTCTCAACAACTTCATCGTCACTCAATTGCTTCCCTTCTTCGTCCTTTGTTCTCATCAACCCTTCCATTAGATCATTTGTATCTTTCATATCGCTACCTCTTCCTTTCCTCTTTTCGAGTTCTTTTTTGAAAATTGCTTCCAACTTCTTCCTACACTGTCAAATTACAGTTCTCATTGTCTTTAGCTTATAATCACAGAATTTATAATGACTTTAATTGCAAAATTATTTAACTATGTCAACTTTAAAGGGTCTTGCATAGTTGCATTCTGACCTTAAGGGCGTGATGATATGCTGTTCCGGGAAAGTTGAACGGCTGTGCTCTAAACCCTTGAACTAGACCTCTAAAGTGTCCATCTATTTCATCCAAGAAGGCACCAGGATCCAAGCTTACAAACATTTTACCAATGCTCTCAAAGGTTACCTATAAAGCATAGTGTACTTAAATAATTTTAGTGTTTTCTTTTCCTTATCAAAGACTTCAACTATAAGATTGAGAAGTATGTAAGAAAAAAGCTCACCCTCCGGGTTTGATCTAGTCCTTTCACTTTGCCTTTCTTTGCCCATGATTGAAGGGCCAAAACCACGTGAGGCTGAACTGCTAGAGCTATTCTCTTGAGAGCTTCGGGCCTACTGATTGCATTGATGAGAATGTTTTTAATCATTTTATGACGTTTTCCATTCGCTACTGCAATAGAATTTATGCCAGGAAGCTCTGCTGCAGGCCATTTAACAGGAAAAAGTCGATCGGACTGCGAAACAAACTTAATGGAAGCTGGTGAGCACGCAATGATGGAAGGATATCCAAAGAGGTAAGTCCTATACATTCCCACTCCATCCCCATATCTGATCAAATTAAACAAGAGATATTCAGAAATGATAAGGACATAGATGTTTAATATGAGTAGCAGTGATTCTAAGCACACAGTTATTTACATTAGATGTATGCATAACATATATATGTAAGAAAAAAGTGTTATGCTCACTGATATCTAATTAGTTTATCATAAAATGATTAAGAGGCAGCTGACCTTTTCCTCTTGGCATTGATGAAATCATCTGGGCGACAAACAAACTTAAAGTACCAAAGGAAATTGAGGAGTTCTCCTATGAAAGGAAAACCCATATGACCTGGAGGAACATTATTATCCTTACTAGCTTTAAGAGGAAGTACAAACCAGAGTTCATTCCAAGACCAGAGCACCCATACAAGCAATGGTACCATACCAAACACCAGTGCAAACCACCATGACTGTGCCTCACTAGTGTGCTCCATTTCTCTCTTTCTGATCTGTAACTCATTTATGTTATTGTCTATATAGATAAGTTTGATTTATATACTGTCAAGTTGATTCCACCTGAATGATTCCGAAATTATTGTGGAGACAAGAACAAAACAAATAAAAATATAAGTATCTGTTAAGGTTTGTTGAAGACTACTGATAAATTAAAGGGCAATCAACTCTATTAACATTAGTCAACTCTCGGGTTTTCTTGGGTATTCCTGAAAATTTTGATTTAGGTTACAATCAAACAACTTACGGTGCTTAAGGCCCCAGTTATTAGCTCTATCCTTTTTCATTGGATAAATTACATACACTGAACAATTGCACTAGTATTAGTACATTCTTTGAACTATATGGAAGTATTGGCTCTAAATAAGTTATTAAGAGTTGTGTTCATTTTCTTTTAATCTCCTTTAAGATTGTGACGAGAAATAAAGCTATACTCCCATTCCAAACTCAATATTAACTATGAGAAAACAGTCAATGACATCTCCCTCTTAAAATCTTCCTTAGAGAAGACAAAAAACACAAATCCTTTTTATAGTTGTATATATTCCAGTGTTCCAAAAAACGGCTTAGGCGCTAGGTGTTAGAGAAACGCCCAGATTAATGGCTGGGTGGGGTGAAAAATCGGGTAGGCGCCTAGGCAGGTTTGGGCGGTCTAGGCGGGGTCTGGGCGTTTTTTTTTTTTAATAAGGCTGATTGTGTTCTTATTTTATTTTTCTTTCCCCTTTTTTGGAAAGAAACAATTTAATTTTTTTTTATTCAGTATATGACTGAATGTAGCAATTGATGATTACTTAATGGAATTCTCAAAGGATCTGCCGGTACCAATTTTAATAATGTAGATTTTATCAAACATGACTGAGGTCATTCATGCAATTTGAAGAAAAATAAAAGAGTAAGTTTGGATATTTGTCCACAAATTCAACTTTGTATAAAATACCCATCATGACCAACTTCAGTCATTTGAGTTTTAATAAATTTTGCTCATGATTGTTAATTTTTCATGTTTATAAATTTTTCATATGTATCTTGGCATTAAATGGGATGTGATGATAAGGTATTATGCTTAACTTTTGTAAATTATTAAAGTTCTAATACAAAACCTAAAACCGCTTAGGCCCCTGGGAGCTAGGCACTTGCTCGCCGCCCGCCCACTGCCTAGCGCTTTTTAGAACACTGATATATTCACAAGGGAATATGTTGTCCTTTATATACTGACTCCGTCCACTAGATTGCAACACATCATAAAAGTATACCTCTCTCAGGCTCGCCTGCTCCAGATTCCATTTTATAAAAAATGAACCCTTACTTGTGCTCCTTCATTATAAATTCCAATACATAACATCACGTACTAGATTAACATTTGATCCAATATATTTATGGAACGAGGTTACATGCACTTGGAAATATATAAATATTCTTTTTCACAAAGGTGTTTGGGGATCAAAGTTGATGCGGCCAAATCCGTCCCTGTCAATTTTCAACCTGCAAAATGAACAACGGTAAGCCAATGACCACCACTGTGGTGGCTGAAGGCACTCCAATGATAAAGATGGATGTAGACTATTAAAATTAGGGTTACAAGTACATACCTTTCTCATTCATTTTGTTCACCTTATATAGCGAGTATTTCACTCGTTTACTTACTCTGTCGTCAAGGGCGTGATGGAGGGAGGATGTCTCGCTCAAGATCTTACTCATCCATGACTGAGTCTCGTTTGACTCTGTTTGGAACCCAATACTTGATTGGATCAAGAGTTGTGAAAATGGATCTTGGGCTTATGACAACTCGGAAATCTATGTTATGGCCTTGTTGCCCTGGGCTAAGCTCCAAAATTTGCACCATGTTGGGATCGCATAATTTAGGCTTGGGTGTCTGACATATGCGTTGAACAATGATTAGGCTGAGCCTAGGGTTGGACCTAGCTTAGGCCTGTTTTAGACTGTGTTAAGGCCTTTCCGTACTAGGTTTGACCTATGCCGCACATGTACGATTGCGATTAAATGATTGTTTTATATCTTATCAGTTACTCCCTCTAGTTAGTGGGGTTGCGTATAGGGCCACTAATTGACGCCATGATGGCATATTTTGGCGCATTTTCGATTTTTGTGTTGCAATTAATGCTTATGCAGTGGTTAGGTGATTACTTCTCTCATACGCCAAGCCTATATAGGATTACTTTGGGAGAGTTTGATCCTTTTACCATCCAAAACTTCCTTCTGTTCTCTATTTTTTCAAGAACTCTCCAGTCGGGTCAAGTGAAAACTTTTGTTCAATTATGTCTATGTGATTTTTCACATGAGCGACATACAGTTTGCCTTGAATTGTTCAGGGAACCTTTGACATCGAAGGGGGATCTGACTGACCTCCATAAATCGTTTTAGGTTCCTGATGGCCTGAAGTTGTCGCTCCTTGTTGAAGGCGAGTTTGGCCTAAGGGAGGGGTATGTTTGTCTGTACAAGGCCATGTTCAAAATGGGCATGCGCTTCCCCGTCCCTAATGCCATTTGGTAATTCCTATCATACTAGGGTATTGCCCCGACCCAGATGGTACCCAATGGGTGGAGGATTTTGATTGTCATTCTGGTTAGGGCGAACGATGTGGAGCTCCATCTGTCGCCTAAGTTTTTCCTATCAGGATGAATAAGCATGGTGTCTACTGGCTAATAAAGCTTTCTTGTTGGATGGGCTTCCAAATGATACGAAGAACTTGCAAAAGTACTATTTGTTTTGCTTCCTTGAAGTCTGGGTACTTCACTTATGGTGGCCAACTGATCTTAGTAAGTTTCATGTACTCCCTCGATTTTTGCTTTTAGTAAGTGTTTGTTATTGTCTGACTTGTCAATTATTTTCAATTAAGAGGCATGACTTTGTTGTTCTTTCTCCTGAGGAGCCAACCAGGCTGAAGTACATTAGACGGAGTGGATTGTATTCCAACTAGATTGGCAGAGTGGGGAGAACTCTAACCGCTTCAGTTGGCTCCTCTTCTGGGACTAACGTCCAAACGTCTGGACCGCAAAAGAAGAGAGTAGTGAGGATGTTTAGTCTGCCCAAGAGGAAGGCACTGAAGAGACTGGTTTCTACCTCTCGTAAGTCAAGAAGATCAAGGTGGGAACCGTTCAAACTGCCTCTTTGACTACTGAAGAGAGAAAGCTTGTTGCCCAATCCTTGGTTGTGGTCCCTAGCCGTGTGATTGAGGAGGTAACAAATGAGTCTAACAACCCCATTTGCATGATATGGAAGAGTCTGCTAAGGAGTCGCCTCTCGCTTCTTCTGCTTCAATGACCGACATGGAAGATGAGTTTTTTCAAATGGCTGAGATAAGCGATCTTGGAAAAGCGAGTGTTGAGCAGGTCAAACTTGCCTCAGACCAACTTTTTCAGGCCTTGTTGAGAGATATGTTACTGTCGGTTTGGGAGTGGTAGAACAACATGCCTCTGAGGATTCTGTCGGTGATTCGTCTATGTGTCCGGATGTAGTGGTAGAACAACATGCCTCTGAGGATTCTGCCCGTGATACGTCCGAGTCGTCGTCTCCCCATCAGGACCCCCAAGTTTGCATGATCTCTCTGCCTTTTACCGCTGACAAAAGGGAAGAAAGTTGCTAAGTTCCCTCCCTTTTTAGAAGTTGCAAAAGAAGGGGCATGATTGATCCCTAACCTTAGGGTTCTTCATGTTGATGCTCGAGTCAACTTTCATGCTCCGAGCGCTATCCACCAAAACTCTAGTGGCCGACACATGTGGCACCAAGAGGTGGATAAGAGAAATAGTTCCATTCAACTCCTAAGAAAGTGGTTTTCTTGGCTGGTTGACCACACGCCTCTAGAGGAAGAAACTACAGGGGATCATCTCAATAAAGGGCAAAAACACTTGACGCAAGTAATTTAGTAATTGTCTGATTGTTGCTTGACTATAAGCCATACTTATTGTTCATAACCCTATACATGTTTTCACATCAGGGGATGGCTCATTTTAATTACGATGGTATGGTGGGTATTGAAGTATAGTCTACGTAGGACATGGTGTATGCTTTACAGAGGTTGTCTGCCGAGTAGCAGTTGCAGCTCTCGAATGCTTTCTTTAAGGTGGATTCACTGGAAAAACAATTGGTTGTTAAGCCCAATCTGGAAACTCAGTTGGGTGAGGCCCAGAAGAACCTGAACGGTGCGCTGGTTGCTTAATCGGACTTGGAGTCAATTGAAGAGAGTCCAAGAGAGTCTGGATGAGGCCTTGGCTGGCCGAGCTGGTTTGACGATAAAGCTGGGAGAGGTTCAAAAGAGTCGAGACAAGGCGGTAGCTGAGAAAACAACGTTTGTTGATCGTCTGGCATCTGCTCTGAGGTCTACTGCTGACTTTGAGAACACTGTAGAAGGTGAATGTGCTGAGGAAGTTCATCAGAGGGTTATCCATAAGGCTTCTAAAGTGCGGGTTTTTTTGGCCTTAACCAAGAATTGAATTCTGAGCACACAAGTAGAGTTGAGGCAATCGTAGACTGGCAAATTTTGAGAGTGGTCTGGTCATAGCGAACGAAGAGCTAGCTAGCTTGAAAGTGCAGTGGGGAGCCAAAGAAAAAGAGCTCCTTGAGGCTGCTGAGACCGCCCAATTTAGCATAGTTATTGCTGAAAGTTTGGAGCTACTAGACTACATTGAGTGGGATCGTGAGGACTTTCTGCTTAAAAATAGTTGGCCTACACTCACTTTGCGAAGGCGTACGACTCTTCCTCTTTTCCGCAGAGAGGAACTCAAGCAACCCGAGTGTCGCAGAAACAACCTCCAACCTTGATGTTCCAGAGCCCGCCACAGACCCTATCGTTTATGAAGGTGTTCCTGGTTCTATTATTCAAGAGATTGCTTCAGACTCTATTCTCCCTAATCCCACCGCATGAGCGGTATTTTGTACAAGAAAAGTCTATCAATGAAAAGTTTTGCTTTCCTTCTCTTATGTTTGCGATATAACTATCGTACTCGCTATTTTTAATCTTTGTTTAGATAGGCTGAATAGACTAATGTGCCACTGATACTTTAAGCTTGGATTTAGGTAGTCATGTCCCCTTCCATCGGTAATAGGGCTTAGTCTGAACCGGAGCCCCTTTTTAACTTGAATGGGCCATAACTTTGTAATAATGCTAACTTAATCTTTAGGAAGGCTTAAGTTGCAGAGAAGTCAACTTTATTTGAGCGGATCAAATTTTTATAGCGTATAGGCTTTATCTCGCGAAGGAGTTAAATTTTCGTAGAAGTTGTCTTGGTCTAGGTGACTAGACTTCCATAACAAACTCCAACCTTGTGTAGAAGTTAGGGTGTGGGGAAATCATATTTGTCCGAATGGACTAGATTTTTGTGATACATATATGGATTCAATCCTGAAGAGGAGTTGAGCTGAGTCGAAGTCATCCCTAGCTGACCAGATTGCATTTCACTAAACAAACTAATCTTGAACAGGAGTTAAGGTGTAAAGAAATTGTCTATGTCCGAATGGACAAGATTTTTGTACCATGTATATGGTCTCAATCCTGAAGATGAGTTGAGTTGAAGTCGGCCTTGCTCGGCCTGACTAGACTTCACTGAAGGAACTTATCCTAAACATGAGTTAGGGTGTGAAAAAATCGTTTCTGTCCGAATGGACTAGATTTATGTACCCTACATATGGGCTCAATTCTTAAGAGGAGTTGAGCTGAGGAGAAGTCGTATCTGCCTGACTGGGTTAGACTTCACCAAAGGACCTAATCCTAACAAGAGTTAGGCTGTGGAGAAATCGTCTCAGCCCAAATGGTTTAGATATATGTTCCATGCATATATGGGCTCAATTCTGAAAAGGAATTGAGCTGAAATGAAGTCGTGTATGCCCAAACGAACTAGACTTCACTGAAGGACATAATCCTGGAAAATAGTTAGGGTGTGAAGAAATTGTCTCTGTCCGAACGGACTAAATTTTTGTACCATGTATATGGGTTCAATCCTGAAGAGGAGCTGAGCTGAGGTGAAGTCATATTTTCTTGACTAGACTGGACTTCACTAAAGGACATAATCCTGAACATGAGTTAGGCTGTGGAGAAACCATCTCTGCCTGAAGGGATTAGATTTTTGTTTCATGCACAAGGGCTCAATTCTGAAGAGGAGTTGAACTGAGGTGAAATCGTCTCTGCCCGACAGACTAGACTTCACTGGTAGACCTAATCCTGGACAGGAGTTAGGGTGCGAAAAAATCGTCTATGTCTGAACAAACTAAATTCCTATATCATGTATATAGGCTCAATCCTAAATAGGAGTTGAACTGAGGTGAAGTTGTTTCTGCTTGATCAGACCAGACTTCACTGAATGACCTAATTCTGAACAGGAGTTAGGCTATGGAGAAATCGTCTCTATCCGAACGGACTGGATTTTTGTGATACATATATGGCTCAATCATGAAGAGGAGTTGAGTTGAGCTGAGGTGAATTTGTTTATTTTGAACAGACTAAACTTCACTGAAGGACCTAATCTTGGATAGTAGTTAGGGTGTGAAGAAATCGTCTATGTCCGAACGGACTAGATTTTTGTATCATATATATGGGCTCAATCTTGAAGAGGAGTTGAGCTGAGGTAAAGTCGTATATGCCCGAACGAATGAGACTTCACTGAAGGACCTAATCCTGGACAGGAGTTTGGGTGTGAATAAATCATCTATGTCCGAACGAACTAGGTTTTGGTACCATGTATATGGGATCAATCCTGAAGAGAAGTTGACCTGAGGTGAATTCGTCTATGCCTTAACGGGCTAGACTTTACTGAAGGACTTTAATCCTTGACATGAGTTAAGGTGTTGAAAAATTGTCTCTTCCTGAACGGACAAGATTGTTGTATCATGTATAAGTGCTCAATCCTGAAGAGGAGTTGAGCTAAGGTGAAGTCGTCTATGCTTGACTGAACTGGATTTCAATCAAGGATCTCATCCTGAATGGGAGTTAGGCTATGGAGAAATCTTTTGTGTCCGAGTGGACCAGATTTTTGTGATACATATATGGGCTCAATCATGAAGATGAGTTGAGCTGAGGAGAAGCCGTCTCTGTCTGACTAGGTTGGACTTCTGTCAAGTGGACTGGATTACTTATGCGGTGAGTTGTCATCATCTTGAATAGGATTAGACTCGGCGGTTGTGCGTCATCATGGTCCCTTATGCGGCGAGTTATCGTCATCCTGAATAAGACTAGACTCGGCCGTTGTGCATCATCTTGGTCCCCTAGATGGACTAGGTCACTTATGCGGCAAGTTATCATCATCATGAATAGGACTAGACTCAGCTGTTGTGTGCCATCTTAGTCCCTTAGACAGACTAGGTCACTTATGCGATGAGTTGTCGTCATCCTGAATATGACTAGATCAGCCGTTGTGCACCATTTTGGTCTTCTAGCCAGATTAGGTCATTCAAGCACGATGAGACGTCACAAGACTAGACTCAATTCTCTATGCAGTACTGTTGTTCCTTAGGCAAACTAGGTCATTTAGACGTAACGAGTTGTCGACATCCTTAGTAGGACTAGACTCAGCCGGTGTGCACCATCATGGTCCCCTTGATCGGACTAGGTTTGCCTTTGTATACAGAGTTGAGTGTGAGGTGGCATCATTTTTAAATAGAGTATCTTTATTGATAATTCTTCTTTAAATGTTTTACATGATACTCTCTCTACTCAGGCTCTCCGACTAGTAAGCTTTTGGCCGTTGGTCTTTCTCTAAGAAGCTCATGCCGTAATTGGCTATTTGCCCAAATGTTTCGTTGTCGTATATTAGCACTATCTTGCGGTTGACTGATCTCCCTTGATAGTCCCTGCTTTATTATCTATGAGGTACTTGAGACATTGGTGCTGAGTAGAAACCACCACTCCTATCTGGTGGAGCTAAGGCCTGCCAAGAATCACGTTGTATGCAGAGGTGAAGACGGTGATAGATGTGTCATCACTGTAACCATCGATTAGAGTTAGATCATAGTTGAAACGAGTAACATACTCCATGAGGGTCTCGTCATGCTTCTACTTGAGGCTAAGCAGATAATAGGGCCATTTTGTGATTCGTTGGCTCCCGATGAACCAGGTGATGAACGCCTTCGTCAAGACTTGAAACGAGTCAATGGATCTTGGCTGAAGGCTATGGAACCAAGTCAGTGTAGCTTTCTTCAGGCTGGTAGGGAAAGTTTTGCATAGAATGACTTTTGAACTATCATTCAGTTCCATCACATGGTGGTAATGGCATAGGTTATCTAATGGATCGGACGTTTTGTCGTAAAACTCGAGCTTCAAGAGATGAACTTCTTTGGCAAGGACGCGTTCATGATCTCTTCAGAGAACAGAGCGACGATAAGATTGTACAGGACGTCTAAATGGTCGCCTCCAGCCGAATTGGATTCTCGATTATAGTATTGTCTGTCTTTAGGGCGTGGTTCCCACAACCTCTTTCATCCCTCAGGTTTCCCTCATTGCCAGCTCTCCTGGACACACTCTCGGGCGTCTTCTGGACACACTCAACGGGAACATTCTCGCTCTCCTGGACACACTCTCGGGCGTCTTCTTGGGTCAGGGATCTCCCTGGGTTTCCGCCATTCTCTGATGGTGGCGGTCAATCCCGAGTAAGCCTTTCCACCATCCGCATGAGATGATTCATATGGAGAAGAATATGATCTATGCAGGGGTCTACCACGACTGCCTTGATGGTTGGGCCTTGCGACTGCTCTGCTTCCTCGATTGGATCGATCCAGCCATGTTGTAGGGCTTCCTTCGCCAGAGCATTATCTGGCTCGGCGTTGTTATTATGAGCTCGGGATTTAGTGTTGGTGACCATGTCTCAAGACTCCACTGGTTCAAAAGAGCTTGTGTATTTGTTTTAAGGAAAACTTATCGATTTCCCTCAAACGGCGCCAAACTGATATGTCCAAATTCATCCCTGTCGATTTCCGACCTGCAAAATGAACAACAGTGAACCAAAAACCACTGTTGTGGTGGTCGAAGGCACTCCGATGATAAAATTGATTGAGTAAGGATGGATGTAGACTGTTAAAATTGGGGTTGCAAGTGCTAACCTTTCTCATCCCTTTTGTTTACCTTATAGAGCTAGTATTTCACTCCTTTACTGACTCTATCATCAAGGGCGTGATGGAGGGAGGAGATCTTGCTAAGGATCTTACCCGTCCATGACTAAGTCTCCTTTGGCACTTGGCTCTGTTTGGGACCCAATGCTTGATTGGATCAAGAGTTGTGCAAATGGATCTTAGGCTTGTGACAACTCAGAAATCTATGTTTGTGCATTGTTGTCCTGGGCTAAGCTCCAAGATTCACACCACATTGGGCTCGCGTAATTTGGGCTTGGGCGTGTGACTTACAGGCTGAACAGTGATTAGGCTGAGCCTAGGTTGGACCTAGCTTGGGCCTGTTTTAGACTGTGTTAAGGCCTTTCCTTACAAGGGTTGACTTGTGCCACGTGTACCGCTATGATCAGATGATTGTTTGATGATGACAACATAAATTTTCGGTTTTTTTCTTCTTCTAGTTCAATATACTATTACTCAATCAAATAGCGAAACAAGCTCATATAAAGTTCATTGCATACTTGAGATAGAAATAAAGCTCCAGGAGGCAACCTGTCCAAATATTACAAATCATTCAAAAGCTAGATGAAGTAATAAGCGTTGAATACAATATATTTTAGCCTTCCAATCCTCAGAATTTGTGGCGTGCTCTAACTCATTTACAAAGCAGGTGGCTTCGAAGAAGCTAGAAATGATGGTCCTCAACTCCATCATTCATGTAGAATGAGGTGGATGAGAACGTATAACTTCTCGCAAGAAAATCTTTGATAAGCTAGTATAATGGCCAGTTGTCTGAATTTTTGGATAAAGAGAACTTGATAATTGATACCATCTAGCCCAAGAAGGGATTGCAGTCAAAACCTGTCCCTTTTAAAAATACTAGTCATGTGTGTCCGCTACGCGTGCATATAATTATTTATTTTCAGGATTAAGTAAATGTGAAATTTATCTACCATTCAATGATATTGCATTGAATCTATATGCATCGAGCAAATTGAAATGAAATATTGTTGATACTTAAATTTTATGTATCGCCTATTAGTCTAACAAAAATATTTTGAATTTAATTTTGTGTCTGCTACGCATGCTACTGACATACCCTTAAATATTAAATTCTTTATAGCATTATAAAAAAAATACTAAAACCTTCGGTTGGATGTAATTATTATGATTAAATGGTTTAAATCAATATATTAAGTTTTAAGTTTATTTAAAATTCCATAAAAAAAATAGGAAATTAAATTCATGAATAATATAGGAAAAATAACTTAATCCTATTTTTCTATTGGGCCTCAGACAAAAGCCCATCTTATCCTATCCTACATTTTCTTTACATACACCAAAAACTCAAAAAAAAAATAAAAAGTATCACTGGAGTTGCCACATGACCCAAAGTAATGTATCACATCACCTCTTGTAGTAGTGGATATTATAGTAGTATGGGCTCCACCAATTCTAGGGAGCTGGGTCTGCTGCCTGGGTGGTATTTTTACACTTTTGCCCCTGCCTTTTTAACCACTCTTTAAATATAACAACAACAAAGGAGGGGCAAAAGGATAATTTCACCCCCCAGGCAACAAACCCAAGCTCCCTAGAATTATACGAGAATTAAATACACCATTGTTCATTTTTGCCATCCAAAACCTTTGTTTTTACTACTTTAACCAACTTATTTGATTGTAAATACGATGAATGTTTTAGGGCAGAATGAGCATTACAAAGATAAGGTTGAAGACACCCATTTACTATTCATTTGGGAGAAGTGGCATTATAGTGGTAGAGATATATAATTAGAAACAAAAAATCTATACAGCCAGGCCAGCCAAATACCATTCATCATCCTAGAGATTGGGCCATTTCCAGCATCTCTAGGATGATGGATGGTATTGGGCTGGCCTGGCTCTCTAGAAAAACAAAGATGAAACCTGTCTTTAATATCAGAAAAAACATGGGGCAAAAAGTTCAAAATAGCAGTTGACATGCATGTGGTTTCTCCAATTCCAGAGAATTAGAGACCCCATGCTTTACTTCATTTTTGAGTCTTACCTATGAAATGAAGAAAGCTACATGGAAAAGCTTGGTATTCTGATCCCAAAGCTTAATTTGGCCAATTGTAGCCTAACTTTTTTTTTTCTATGCCAAGACACTTTCACTCACAGAGGAATTACTATGAGATTTATTTATGTTCTCATAACATCCCTCAAACACTGAGTTTTGAAGGATTTCCATCACAGTGCACTAAATGCAATCTCGAGCCCGTCCTCTGGCTTTGGATGTGGAAGATAGATGATCTTTGCATTTGGATTGATCAGCTCCCACCTGCCATACACCAATAATCAAGACAATATAACTAGTGTTATTGATATTGACATCTTGCATACAAGTGACGGAGATAATTTGACAAAGTTTTCTCTTACTTGTAGCCTAAAACCAAATGGTGAAGAAAAATAGCAAGTTGGATACGAGCAAGAGTGTTTCCAGGACAAAGTCTCCACCCTCCTCCAAATACTTGGTAAGTACCAGGCTTTGCAGGTTCCTGAGGAAACATCCAACAATTTTGCTGTCATATTATTTCTCAATCGAACTAAATTAAAATGATTAGTTTGAGGCATGTTTGGGATAAAAAAAAACATGTTACTCACATTCCATCTGTCTGGATTAAACTTCATTGGATCTTCAAAGTTATTTGGATCAGTATGAAGATAGCGGTTCCACAATATAACTCTCCAACCTTTTGGCATTCTGTAACCTGTAAAGTAAGCTTGTCAGAGTACTAATACTACACAATAATGCTATCTTGATGAGATACATGCTAAAAGATCAACATCAACCATATATTGATGCACGGGTTGGGTTTTTTCCATATGACCAACCTTGGTAATCAACATCTTCTTTAACCTCTCTGAAACTCAAGGATGCAATATTTGCCATTCTTATCGTTTCTTTTACCACCTGGAGATAAGGATTGGCTTTAGTAGTTCTATTTGATGAGAAGGACCATAAATGGATGCTTAATTGGAATGATAAACTAAAAATATAGATAGTGTAAATGTGTGGCTGACACTCTTGGTGATATGAATTTACTAAGCATGTGAGCTATATAGAATTATGTGACAAATTCTAAGATGGAAACCTTGTTTGTGTACTTCAACTGCACAAGTTCTTCCCTGGTAATGAAGTTTCCTTCTTTGGTTTGATACGGAAGCATGTTCTCGTCCTGTAATTCAATTACACAAATAAGTGTTAAAAGATAAAATACCCCTCCTTGTTGCTTGTTACAAAATTGATATACAGATTATTACTTGAAGCCTTTGAAGTACATCCGGGGATTTTGCTAGGTAGTAGAGCACCCACGTTTGTGCAAGGGCAGTTGACTCATATCCTCCAATGACCATAGACACGATGTTCTCAACTATCTCATCATCACTTAATTGCTTCCCTTCCTCATCGTTCGTTCTCATCATCCCTTCCAGTAGATCATTTGTATCATTGATATTGCTTCCTCTTCCTTTCTTCTTTTCTAGTTCTTTTCGGAAAATTGCTTCCAACTTCTTCCTACACTGCAGAGTGCTCACCATATTTAACTTACAATATCAAAAGGCTTATTGAAGAAACAACAACTAATTGCATAATTTTTTTCTCTCAATTGGTAAGGGGTCTTGCATGCAGCTTGATTACTGAAGAAATAAAAGCTTAATTGCATTCTGACCTTAAGGGCACAGCTATATGCTGTTCCAGGAAATTTGGATGGGTGTGATCTAACCCCTCGAAGTAGACCTTTAAAGTGTCCATCCAGTTCGTCCAACAAGGCGCCAGGCTCCAAGCTGGCAAACATTCTACCAATGTTCTCAAAGGTTACCTATAAAACATTATATAGCATTAGATATTCTTTTTCCTATGAAAGACTATCCAGTCTATTAATTCCATTGATGGATCATGAGAAATTTACTTCTTTCTTCTCATTATCGTTGTTTGTAATTGGTAAGTGTTGAACAAGAAGCTTACCTTCCTGGTTTCATCTAATCCTATCACTTTGCCTTTCTTTGCCCATAATTGTAGGGCTGAGACGATGCCAGGCTGCACTGTTAGAGTTATTTTCTTGAGAGCTTCAGGCCTATTGATTGCACTGATGAGAAAGCTCCTAATCCTCTTATGACGTCCCCCATTCACTGCTGAAATAGAATTGATGCCAAGAAGCTCGGCTGCAGGCCATTTGATCGGAAAAAAGATGATCAGATTGCGAGACAAACTTGTTGAAAGCTGGCAAGCATGCTATAATGGATGGACATCCAAAGAGGTAAGTCCTATACATTCCATCTCCGTATCTGATGAAAAATCAAACAAGAAATTTCCAAAAACTGATAAGCATATTCGAAGATTACAGATCTTCTTTACCGTATAAAACATAATTATGATATCTAGTTACTTAGGTCCTTAATTAACTAAAATTGTAAAAAAATCCTAAATATAAATTCACATTTTGTTATATATAACATGTAAGAAGCATGTGCAGTGCGACACAAAATTATTTAGTTGGTGAAGTGTGAAGAGATCAAGACGTTTTCCTTTTGGTTTCAATGAAATCATCAGGGCGACGGACAACTTTGAAGTACCAAAGAAAAGTGAGGAGCTCTCCTATGAAAGGAAGACCCATATGACCAGGAGGAACTTTAATACTCTTACTAGCTTTGATAGGAAGTACAAACCAGAGTTCATTCCAAGACCAGAGTGCCCATACAAACAATGGTAGCACACACAACACTAGAGCCAGCCACCATGGCTCTGTTCCTCTGCTGCACTCCATCTCTCTCGTTAGCTCTTTTATGTTACTTTCTTTATAGATCGATTTGAGTTATATGCTTCATGTTAGGTTCATTCCCCCATGAATGGTGTTGCAATTATTGTTGAGCTATTAAACAACTTCACCAGAGTGGCATTCTGTTTGTTTTTTCTTCTAGAGTCTGAAAGGAAGGCGTAAAATAAGAAAAAAGACAAGATTTATTAAGGCTGGTGTAAGATAGGGGTGGGCACGGGACGGGATGGGACGAGATATACCAATTTCTATCTCATCCCGTTTATACGGGATTGGGACGGGACGGGATGGGAAAAACCTCATCCCATCCCAAACGGGTTCGGGACGGGACGGGATCAGCGTGCTGCCTGTGACTGCCGCGAACATTATCATCATATAAGAGCGTGAAAAATAATTTTCTTATAATTAGATATAGATGTGGCATGCATATATAAGAATAGCCATTAAATCCCCTAACAATGAAATCGAGTGGGCTTGACTTTTAGAAAATGACACGATAAATGAGACTCACTAAGAGTATTGTGTCGCTGTGATGGCCTCCCAACTAATTTTACAATTTCATTACTGTGGGAAACAAAATTCATGGTTCCTTGACAAAATGACATTTCATCTTTTGTTAGGGAAGAAATATAGACATATTGGTGATGTTCTAACATATTCATAATGGTTTACCATTAATACATATATTGTAATTACAAAAAATTATTTTTACAGCTCGGGGCATCTCAAATTCTTGGCTCCGCCCCTGAATGTTCCCTTCTGAATATGTATTACTCAGTTAATTGTCATTTTTCATATTCACCTGGGTATTATCAATATTTGAAAGTTAAATAATTGGAGCCACTTTTATTGGGAATCCAAGCAACAGTCTGCTATCTTTCTCTTGCTCAATGAATATTTATTTATTGAAGTAACATTTCTGTTACCACTGCAAACACCATGAGCTTCTGTCAGTCATCTGTAAGTTTATACGAATAAAAATAAATAAATAAATAAATAAAAATATTAATAATAAATATTAAAAAAATAGCTCGGGACGGGATTGGCGGGATTGAAAATCTTCATCTCATCCCATCCCATTCTAGATCAGGACGGGACGAGATCGGGATGAAATTATTCAATCCCATTAAGACCCGAAAAAATCGGGACGGGACGGGACGAAATTGGGATCGGGATCGCGGGATGGGATGCCCACCCCTAGTGTAAGATGATTAGTAAATCACATCAACTAATTTAATACATGTTTTAAGGTACTAATCCTTTTCTTTAACATTATTTTCTTGAGCTCCTTAAATGTTTATGACCAAACCAACACTATTTAATAGGGGTGAGCATCCCATCCCGCGATTCCGATCCCGTCACGTCCCGATTTTTTTGGGTCTTAATGGGATTGAATAATTTCATCTTGATCCCGTCCCGTCCCAATCTAGAATAGGATGGGATGAAGATTTTCAATCCCGCCAATCTCGTCCCGTCCCGAACTAATTTTTTAATATTTATTATTAATATTTTTATTTATTTATTTATTTTTATTCATATAAACTTACAGATAATGACAGAAACTCATGGTGTTTGCAGTGGTAACAAAAATGTTACTTCAAAAAATAAATATTCATTAAGTAAGAGAAAGATAGACGACTTTTTTTGGGATTCCCAATAAAAGTGGCTCAAATTATTTAACTTTTAAATATTGATAATATCCAGGTGAAGATGAAAAATAACAATTAACTGAGTAATACATATTCAGAAGGGAACATTTAGGGGCGGAACCAAGAATTTGAAATGCCCCGGGTTGTAAAAATAATTTTTTTTAATTACGATATATATATTGATGGTAAATCATTATGAATATGTTAGAGCATCACCAATAGGTCTATATTTCTTTCCTAACAAAAGATGAAATGTCATTTTGTCAAGGAACCATGCATTTTGTTTCCCACAGTAATGAAATTGTAAAATCGGTTGGGAGGCCATCACAGCAACACAATACTCTTAGTGGGTCCCATTTATCATGTCATTTTCTAAAAGTCAGCCCACTCGAATTCATTGTTAGGGGATTTAGTGGCTACCCTTAAATTTGCATGCCACATCTATATCTAATTATAAGAAAGTTATTTTTCACGCTCTTATATGATGATTATCTCTGCAGCAGTCACAAACAGCACGCTGATCCCGTCCCGTCCCGATCCCGTATGAACGGGATGGGATAGGGATGGGTATATCTCGTCCCATCCCGTCCCGTGCCCACCCCTACTATTTAAGGTCTCATTTGGGAGAGCTTGGATTATTACTACTAGTAAACTCGCATGTGCGTTGCACATGAATAATAAAAATAACTTTTTCCATTAAAAAATGAAAAAAAAAAAAAAAAAAAAATAGTCTAGGGATGGCCCCCGGGGGAGGGGGTTTAAAAGTATATGTATCCAACACTATATTAATCCCTTTTATTTTATCGATCTTTTCTTTCAAATAATGTTTGTTTGATGCTTCAACATAAAATTTATATTCCACACAACTTTTTTTATATTTTACAAAAATCATAGACTTTTAGTAGTTTCATAATTAAAGATAGAGATTTGAAAGAAAAAAATAAACCTATATTTAATTAAAATGTTGTAATTCCTTTTTATGAACAAAATGACATAATCCATATTTTGCTACTTATTACAAAAAAAAAATTGATAGTGGGTTTGAGTAGTGGGTAATTATTAAACTTAAATTATTCAACATTCAAAAATGTTAAAAATTAAATAAAATAAAAAAGACTTTAATACCCTAAAATTTAAAATTCAATTAAATTATCTAAAAAATGGGTCTTGGCTTTATAGACAGTAGAGATTTGCTACTCAGTATATTAATACACTAAGGTATTCTCTGTGTTGTTGGCACGATAAAAGTTAACAATGATGAATAGAGTTTATTCTACTTTAAATGTCAAGATAAATAAATATAAAAAATGTTGAGTATGAGAATCGAACCCATGCACTCTTGGTGTTTTAAGTTCTATGTGATCCGATACATTCTGATATTTTGGTAAATCTTAGTTGTCTTTTATCTCCCATCCCAAACACCGTCCTGTTTTGTAAGATAGAGTAGGGTATTCCCCGTGCCATTGGCACGATAAAAGTTTAACATGATAAATAAAGTTTAGTCTACTTTAAATATCAAGATAACTAAATATCAAAATGTTGGATATGAAAATCGAACCCATGCACTCTTGGTGTTTGAAGTTCTATTTGATCTGTTAGATTCATATATTTGGTTAAATCTCAGCCGTCTTTTATCTCCCACCCCAAACACCATCCTATTTTGTATATATAAAATAATTATTAGTTATTACACATGTACCACTACATTATTGTATGAAACTTACTTTTCAGGTATTTAATCATCTTTTAAGATTGCAATTTTCATATTCTAGAGTATAGATGTCAAATTTTCCCATGGCATCTAAAGACTCCAAACTCAACATTCATTCATTATGAAAAACTTTGAATAACATTCTCCTCTTTGAAAGTTTCTCAGAGAAATAAAACGATTGATTTGGTAATTTAACATCAAGTACCACAGAAGCACATGTAAAGTAGAAGCATATTAATTAATGCCATGTTCAATTCCTTCATTTTTTAATTTTTTTTAGTGAACAACCCCCAAATTCCTTAGTTGTCTTCGCCCATCCATGTAGTTGTTACTTCGAATCATACTGCTACCATCACCACCACAATACAAGATAAAATTTAAAGAAGATTCAAGTACAAGTTTAAAAAAAAAAAAAGTACATCTTTTTTAGTTTCTGAATGGTATAACACCATTTTTTTTTTCTTCAGAAAACATGACATTGAAGGTCATCTTCTCCAACGTTCTCTCATCTCCCCTCACTTTTTTCTTTTACTATTGTCACGCTGGAAATTTTTTTGTTTTAATCAAGTATAACCCAACTAAAACAACAACATTATCATTGTGGAGATAATTGTGAAATGTGTTGGACATTGTGTATCATCTAAGCAAAACACAACCAAATATTACAATAGCGTATATATTCTTCGTAAAGGGAATATCAAGTGACACGTGATACAATACAAATAGCAGAATCCATTTTTGGTAATAATACAAATTAAAATGTGGAATCTTCACAAGAAATACTTACTAACAACAAAGACAAACATGCGAAACACACACAAAGGAGAGGCATCAGCTGGAGTCATGCTCTAAACAACAATTTTACACTTTAGCACTAAAAACAGTTCATTGTAAATCTATGAAGCAAAGTTTGTGTAAAGAATTGTATTGAAATATTATTATTGTATTGTTATTGTTGTGTTTATTCATTAATGGAATACAAGCTTATAAAGCTAACTCTGACCTAACCTTGTGGAGATAGAAAACCTAAGACTTCTATTCTATTCTGCTCATAAATGTGCAGCTTGGAGGAAACTTTGAAGTCAATTTTGGTGATGAAATCATGACTGTCAAGCAGTGTTCTAAAAATCGCTAGGCACTGGGCGGGCGGCGAGGTGCCTAGCGCCCAGGGGCCTAGGCGGTCTTAGGTTTTGTATTATAACTTTAATAATTTACAAAATTTAAACATAATACCTTATCAATTACATCCAATTTAATGCCAATATACATATGCAAATTTTAAAAACATGAAAAATTAACAATCATGAAAAAAATTTATTAAAACTCAAATGACTGAAGTTGGTCATGATGGGTACTTTATATAAAATTGAATTTGTGGACAAATATCCAAACCTACTCTTTTATTTTTCTTCAAATTGCATGAATAACCTCAGTCATGTTTGATAAAATCTACATTAGTAAAATTGGTACCGGCAGATCCTTTGAGAATTCCATTAAGTAATCATCATTTGCTACATTTAGACATATACTGAATATAAAACAATTAAATAGTTTATTTCTAAAAAAGATGAAAGAAAAATAAAATAAGAACACAATCAACCTTATTAAAAAATAAAATAAAAATCGCCTAGACCCCGCCTAGGCCGCCCAGACCCGCCTAGGCCGCCCAGACCCGCCTAGACCCGCCCAAACTGCCCGCCCAGCCAAGTGAAGTTGCTAATGGTTTGACTCGAGACATCATGATTGACGAATTCTGAAAAATTCTTGATGATTCCTGTTTGAAGAAATCATGACTCAATTTGAGTTGGTATTGCTCAATTCGAGTCAACACAGATTCTGGATGATTCATGTATGAAGAAATCGTGACTCAATTTGAGTCTTAGTATTGCTCAATTCGAGTCAACACATATTTTGGTAGTGATTCATATATTAAGAAATCATGACTCAATTCGAGTCTTAATATTGCTTAATTCGAGTCAACACATATTTTGGTAGTGATTCATATATGAAGAAATCATGACTCAATTCGAGTATTGGTATAGCTCAATTCGAATCAACACAGATTTTGGTGGTGACCAAAGATGGTGGATGTGAATAGCGGAGTGAAAGAGATTCAAATTTCTTTGGCGAACGAGGTTGTGGCTCGCAATGTGGTCTGTTATGATGTTGTTGAATTGATTGAGGTAGGCAATTACTACTGTCTTCCCTTTCCCGCCTCTTACGTCTAGGTAGTCGTCGGAGGTGAGGAAAAGCTTGATTTCCTGGAGTTTTAGGTCACCTAAGAACCTTGCTCAGATACCATGTAAAGAGTTGTATTGAAATATTATTATTGTATTGTTATTGTTGCATTTATTCATTGACTGAATACAAGCTTATAAAACTAACTCTTACCTAACCTTGTGGAGATAAGAAACCTAAGACTTCTAATCTATTCTGACTTTTCTAACATATCCTATTCTGTTAACACTTTGAGATGATGTGAATCTCCGTTATCTTTCTAGCAAAGCATTGGAAGAAGTTGTCCAATATCTCGCTGCTAAAGTGTTCCTTCACGAGCTGCTCAAATTTTCCTGCTCTTAAGTGTGTGGCACAGATTTCAGCATCAAATGGCAACTGACAATGGCTCCATCGTTTCAATGCTGAAGCATCCATTTTTCTCTGTTAAGGATTTCAACTCTTGGGGCCTTGTATTATACACTGGAAAATTGAAGGAGTCAACTGTGTCTTCACTTACAGTTCCCTGCGTTTAATATCGAGTATATGAGTCAAATAACACAATGAGCATATACCAACCAATCCTACATCATAATCTATAGTAGCATATATGAACGAAGACGTAACTTAATTAAGCTAAACAAAAACACACCTTAAAAGCCAATTTTTTAGCTCATGAGTAAACCATAGTAAACGTTACAGGAAACCAATGAAGACAAATGAATTAACAATGTAAATCCTGATGATTTGTGACTTACCAAGTTGGCCATATCCACGAGGCTTGATCCCATAAGGTCAAATAGACCGATGAAAACAGACTTGGAAGAAGAAATCTCATCTGGGTACCAACAGCCAGGACTGCCATCAACCCTCCCGGGACAGTCTCTTCTGCTCGAGCATGCAAGGAGTATCCCATATTGTGCTAAATAAGCCTCTACAACTTCATTAGGTGCATTTTTATCAGTAATTCTCCCTTTGTTCCATGCAAGGGAGCTCTTATCTTTCAGTTCATTTGGAATCATTGAGAACCAGTGCAGGGCATAAGAAGAGAGTACAAAGTTCAGAGAGGCCTTGGGAAATAACCTTCTATAGAAAGAACCCAGTACACCAACCGCAGATTATTGTTTCTTCAATGGAAGGGTCTTGAAAAGCGTGTTGAAGTCATTAGCTACGTGGTCATTGAAATACACTTGGAAGTCAGGAACATTGGATGTCAGACTGGGGCATTGTTGTTTGTACTTGAGCTCTACAGCTTTGATAACATTCTCTACCAAGGAACAAGGTGAGTCCAATTGAACACCCAAAATTGGCTATGGTAAAACAACCTCAACTAGTATGGTTGATATCAAGCTTTTGGCAATTGCCTCATAATCATTACCTTGGTTGTTTTTATTCCTTCTCTCTGCAAAAGCATAAACATGCAATGTCATTCAGAAAAAACCGACAACAAATTGAGAATGATAGTGAAATGAAATTAGTATAGTGGAACTAACTTGGTTTAGAGCATCTTCAACCAACTGTTGCTCCGCGGTCTTGCCTTTGCTCCCAAAATCGTTGGACCATGCTTCTAGAACGGAAATTCATTTTTACACTGTCTTGGAAAGACTACCTGAAAAAAGGAATTATGAGTGTAACTAAGACGACCACCTCCACCATTCATGGGAACTAAGGTGGCCTTTGTTTTTTTAAGTGTTTAGAAGCAAACTTTTAACTGGAGTTGGAAGTTCTAAACGAGCTTTCGAATGAACCGTTTGTTTTGCTTATGGATGGGCTTCTGATTAGAAGCTGTAAAATTAAAAGATGTTTGTTTTTAGCTACTGAATGGAAATTGTTTGACAATTTTACCCCACTGAGGAGACACATACATGAATGGAGAGATTGCGGGTTGGAAGCCCGACATTATACGGTAGTGATCAATTTGTTAAAGCCAAGGATTGTGATTTCGCAAAATTATATGAAATTTCGCCGAAATTTTCGTTTTTTTGAAATTACGAAAAGAAAAAGGGCGAAAGAAAAAATGTAGGTTTTTTTTGTAAATTTTGTTTTTCGATAAAAATATAAAAAAAATCAGCTACCAAAAATTACATTTTTTTGAAAATTTTCGGGATTTTGAGTTTTTTTTTTTCTAATTATCATTTATTCTAATTATCTATTGATATTTGAAACCAACCCCTAGTTTCCTAATCTTCACTTCATTTACTTATATATTGATTTTTTAAACTACCCATTGATTTTCTAATTATAGGTATTTTGTTTCATTTAATACGTTTAATACATTTATTTACTTGCATATTATTTTTTCACATATTTAATATACACTTGAAATTCATTATATATTTCATGTATCCTAAAAAATTTTACGTTTTTTCTTTACATACCGAAATATTTCTTAAAATCGAGAGACCGAAATTAACTCGAAAAACGAAATCACAATCCATGGTTAAAGCTTTGAAAACTACATGCTACATAATGAAAACTTGAAATATACATGAGAGGGAGAGATGAAAAAAAAGCTTGAAAAAATACAAAGAAAGAAAACAAAGATGAAGTAGAGAAACAAGATAAGTTTCTTATCGTTGAAGAGTCCTTGTGAAGGTAATTAAAACGACAATGCTCGGTGAAGAGAATGAAAGTGTGTCGTCAAAATTTAGCCTACTAGTTTTCAAGAAGATTGGGGCAACAATTGTCATTACAAAATTATTTTAAGAAACTATTGAAATAATTTTTGAGTCAACACTCAGTGGTAAGTGATCAACACCTTCCTGTTGCTTACTCTAATCAGAAGTTGAACTTTTAATCAGAACTAAAAACAAACACTCTAAATAAGGTTTCCTACTTCTTATTAAGAATTCTAACTCTATTCAGAAGAAAGAAAAAAAAAACACCGTGTAAATCTTGCGAAACATTGGTTGTCATTTCTCTGTATGCTTAAAAAGGCTATTGCTTCTTTAATGTCTGAGCTAGGGGTGGGCACCCCATCCTGCGATCCTGATCCCGTCCCGTCCCGTCCCATCCCATTTTTTCGGGTTTTATTGGGATTGATCAATCTCATCCCGATCCCGACCCGTCCTGATATAAAATGGGATGGAGATTTTCAATCCCGGCAATCCCATCCCATCCTGAACTGATTTTTTAATATTTATTATTAATAATTTTTATTTACATATTTATTTTAGGATTGCAAATTTTTGGATGACCACATAATATCAATTGTGGAGATAGCATATGGAGTATCATTATCTACATTTGTTACAATAACATTATTACATTAACATTTACAATATGGAGTATCATTATCTACCTATGTTAAAGTAACATATGGAGTAACATTATTACAGTAACATTATCTACATATGTCATAGTACAGGACAAATTATATGTGTATGTACTATATGTGTACAGTACATATTATCTACATATGTCACATATTATATGTATACAGTATATGTGTGCAGTACATATTATCTACATGTGTCACATTATATGCTCAGTACATATAATCTACATATACCACAGTACAATACATATTATCTACATATGGAGTAACATTATTACAGTAATATTACCATTGAGTTATAGTATAGTATTTTTGATTTTACAATATGAAACATGTTGGTCCTGTCCTGAACCCGTTTGGGATGGGACGAGGTCTATCCCGTCTCAATCTCGAATGAACAGGATGGGATAGGAATGACGTTATCCCGCCCCATCCCACCCCGTGCCCACCCCTAGTCTGAGCTATCTGTGTCTCTTTTAACTCCATGACTCATGCTTGGTTATATATAGCTTAGATCCCATTTCCAAAATCACATAAGTCGTAATATGTATTAAAATAAAGTTGATATATTCCAAGCAAATATCACTTGGCCGACTTTTTATATATTATCAACGACTAGCAAATTTTCCATAATTGGGTTTCTGCATGCTCATGATCATACGGAGCAGTTCTACACTGCTTGGTGAGCAGTGCCTGATCTATGCCTGGATGGTACCAGGCACATGCCTGGTGATGAGGTGGTAACAATGACATAAGCCAAAAAAAAAAAAAACAGAGTGAATTAAGTGTAAAAGAAAGAAACGCAAGGAAACCCTTAGGGCTCAAAACGCGTGAAGATCATATTCGCCTCTTCCACCTCCGCCGTCGTCATCCAAACAAATCCACAAATAGCAACATGATTTGAAGAGCAGATCATCCTCCACCTCCCACTGTTGTCATCCTCCTCTACCTCTCGTCGTCGTTGCCTAGGTTGTTGTCATTCGTCCTCCACGCAATCACCTCCCATCGACATCGTCTTCTCCACCTCGCCATTGTACAAAACCCACTGAAATTTTCATAACAGGTATGAGTTTATTGTTCACACATTCACATTTTTATCACACAAAATCACCTCCTTAGATGATATTATGTTAACATGATTTGAAGGCAAAATCTTAATTTGTGTTAGTGAAAAATTTGTGTTAGTGAAATTTTGTGTTAGTAAAAATTTGTGAAATGATACCCTGTTAAAATGATCTATGGGTTTAGTAAAAAAATTTGTGTTTTCTCTTCTTAATTTGTGTTAGTAAAAAATTTGTTTTCTCCAAAAATTTGTTTTCTCTTCTTAAATGAAATGATACCCTGTTAACATGATCTGTGGGTTTAGTTTGCAAGTTAAATATTAAGGGATGTTATGAAAATATTGTATTTCATATTTTCAGGATGGATACATTATAAAATAACGAAAGTATGGAAAATGAAGAAATTTTAGAGGAGATAAAAAAAAAACCTTGCATAGGGATGGAATTTAACAACATTGATGAGTATCAATCATATTATCATGATTATGGTAATAAAAGGGGATTTTCAGTGAGAGTAAGGGCAACTGAAAAAGATGAACATGGAAATCCTAAATATATTATTATTGCATGTGGTCGGGCTGGGAATTCAATAAGTAAAGCAGAAAGTGTTATAAAATTGCGTGCCTCTAGTAGATGTGCTTGTATGGCTAAGATTAGAGCTCTTATACGCCCTGATGGAACATTGAGAGTGACAATATTAGCAGATGATCACAATCATGATTTGAGCCCCGGAAAATCGAGATATTATCAGAAAAATCAAGTTATGAGCCAGTATGTCAAGAAAATGCTTGAATATAATGATAGGGCGGGCATTAGGCTAAATAAGAGTTTTTCTTCGTGTGTGATCGAAGCTGGTGGGAATAATACTATGACATTTTCCCAAAAAGATTGTTACAACTATCTGCATAAAATAAGGCGGTTGAGACTTGGTGAGGGGGATGCGACGGCACTTCATAACTACTTCCAAAAGGTGCAAGCTAACAATGCTGATTTTTTCTATTTGATGGATTTGGATGACAAATGGAGGTTAAGAAATGTCTTTTGGGCTAATGCATGGAGTAGAGCAGCTTACAAGGAGTTTGGTGATGCCATTACTTTTGACACTACGTACTTAACTAATAAGTACGAAATGTCATTTTCTCCTTTTGTTGGGGTGAATCATCACGACCAGTCAATACTTTTTGGATGTAGATTGATCTGTAGTGAGACAGTAGAAGAGTTTGTTTGGTTTTTCAAACTTGGCTCGTGTGTATGAATGATTGTGCTCCAGCTGCTATAATCACTGATCAAGACGGAGCAATTAAAAGAGTCATCAAAATTGTGTTTCCTGACACACGACATAGATGGTGCTTATGGCATATTATGAAAAAGTTGCCCTAAAATCTGTCAAGTTGCAATCAATATGAGGCTATAAAGTTTGCAATGCAAAGAACAGTTTATGATTCTCTGTCTCATGAAGAGTTTAAAGAATATTGGCGTGGGTTCATTGAGAAATTTAACCTTCAAAATAATGATTGGTTGAGTGGATTATATGATGAAAGAATTCATTGGGTACCAACATTTCATATGAATACTTTTTTGGCAGGGATGTCTTCAACACAAAGGAGTAAAAGTATGAATGTTTTTTTTTTATGGTTATGTAAATTCAAATACCACTCTAAAGCAATTCGTAGAACAATATGAGAATGCATTACGAAGTAAGGTTCAAAAAGAAGTTGATGAGGACTTTAGATCATTTAACCATTGGTTTCCTTGCATTACTCCTTACGCATTTGAGAAACATTTTCAAGTTGCCTACGCCACAAATAAATTTAAGGAGTTTCAAGCAGAGGTTGCAGGAAGATTATATTGTGTTGTTAATTATCATGTCATGGAGGAGTATGGCTTTCAGGTTTATTATGTTTCGGAAGACAGGTTGATAGGAAACGCATACAAATCAATCAATTTTAAAGTTTATTTTAAAGATGATAAGTTCAATATTAAGTGCAATTGTCAATTGTTTGAGTTTAGGGGGATCTTATGCAAACATATTTTATCGGTATATTGTCTCATAAGAGGAATAATGTTTTACCAGAAAAATATATTCTTCGAAGGTGGAGAAAAGATGTTAAGAGGTGTCATAAGAAGGTTAAAATTGTATATTCGGATTGGGCAATGAAGCCTTAAAATGAACGGTTTGATGAGATGTGCAGTCTCTTCCATGAAATGGTTGACTTAGCTTCTAAGGATCAAAATGAGACAAATAATGTGAAACATTGGATAAAATTGAAGATTGGTGAACTAAAGATATCAAAAGGTGATGGTTAGGGGTGGGCATCCTATCCCGCGATCCCGATCCCATCCCGATCCCGTCTCGTCCCGTCCCGTCCCGATTTTTCCGGGTCTTAATGGGATTGAAAATTTTCATCTCGATCCCGTCCTGTCCCGTTCTAGAATGGGATGGGATGGGATGAAGATTTTCAATCCCGCCAATCCCGTCCCATCCCGAGCTATTTTTTTAATATTTATTATTAATATTTTTATTTATTTATTTATTTTTATTCATATAAACTTACAGATGACTGACAGAAACTCATGGTGTTTGCAGTGGTAACAGAAATGTTACTTCAAGAAATAAATATTCATTAAGCAAGAGAAAGATAGCATACTGTTGCTTGGATTCCCAATAAAAGTGGCTCCAATTATTTAACTTTCAATTATTGATAATACTCAGGTGAAGATGTAAAATGACAATTAACTGAGTAATACATATTCAGAAGGGCACATTCAGGGGTGGAGCCAAGAATTTGAGATGCCCCGGACTGTAAAAATACATTTTTTTAATTACAATATATATTGATGGTAAATCATTATGAATATGTTAGAGCATCACCAATAAGTCTATATTTCTTCCCTAACAAAAGATGAAATGTCATTTTGTCAAGGAACCATGAATTTTGTTTTCCACAGTAATGAAATTGTAAAATCAGTTGAGAGGCCATCACAGCGATACAATACTCTTAGTGGGTCCCATTTATCATGTCATTTTCTAAAAGTCAAGCCCACTCGACTTCATTGTTAGGGGATTTAGTGGCTACCCTTATATTTTCATGTCACATCTATATCTAATTATAAGAAATTTATTTTTCACACTCTTATATGATGATAATCTTCGTGGCAGTCACAGGCAGCACGCTGATCCCGTCCCGTCCCGATCCCGTATGAACGGGATGGGATAGGGATCGGTATATCTCGTCCCATCCCGTCCCGTGCCCACCCCTAGTGATGGTGATGGTGATGTTAATGTTGAGTCAGAGGGGTTTTTGGAAGTTAACGCTAAAACTACTGGTAAAATTCATAGTCCATTGGCCGTCTGTTGCAAAGGATGACGTTCTACTTCAAGGATGCAATCCACCATGGAAAAAATTGCAAAAAGAGCAAAAAAAAATAAAGAGACGGAGAAAATGAGAAATATTGACAAAGAACATGCCATTGAGAATAATTTGGCAATTTTACTTGTTTGTTTTACTTTTATGAAAATATATTTTTTTTAATTCAAGAATATTTACTTTTATTTTGACATGTCATTGGTAGGGTTCTACCCAAGTTGGATTTGAAGGTTCACAATATATGACACTTCTTTCAAACAATGTTGTGTCATATGTTCAATTAAATCTTAACTCGCAGGTTTGTCTTTAGTACATTGATTGTTCACTTATGATTTACCCCACTATGATTAATGTGTTTGTCGTTTTGAAGGATGAAAGTATGGGGTCATACTATTCACAAGCTAGTGCTACAATTGATGGACTTGGTCAGGTTTACTCACTTATAACACAGGTATGTAATTTACTTACTTAAGATCATTTTAACGACCACATAAAGAATGTAAGACTTTATCATTTATTTTTGCAACCACCAACTTCTAGCAACGATATGGAGTTGAGAGATTATAACTCATTATCCCTGGTAAGGATCTCAAACTATGTTAGTTCTTATTTTAAACTTTTGAATTACTTCAACAGACACATAGGCTCACTACTTCAATAGGAACACCATAGTAGGCTAGAGAAGTTAAGATGAATATAGAAGAATTAGAAAAGTAATTGAGTTTAATTTTTTAGTATGAATTAGGCACATAGGCTAATTGAGTTTAATTTGGTTGTTGATTTACTGATTATTTTTTTATATCAACTCTGTTGTGCACAGATCTACACAAGGTCAAAGTTTCATTGGAGCTAATGAACTATTACTGACTTAATTGAAGCATTTGCTTGAACACAAATGTGACTTAGTACATTGATTGTCTATGTTTTATTTATTTCCTACATTGAAAATTTATGAATTTTTGCAACATTGATTTTCTAATGATAAGTTCTGTCTTTGACTGTTATCACATTACCTGAGTGACGGGCTTGTATTATGTTGCGGTGTATCATAGCTAGAATGTGCTATAAATTGGCATCTTATCCCATTTTCCTTTGAAATTCCTTTACTTGGATAAAATGCAAAGCTTGAACATATCCCATGTTTTTCATTTCGGCAACTAATTCCTCCAACTTCGCATGCATTTTAGACGTATCTGCATGTGTTGTGGATCCTGAATAGAACTTGTGTAGCTTGCTCACCCCACTGATGAGCCAGTGATTGTGAACCACGCACAAAATTTATTTGATTTACTCAGCATTGGATGTTTGTTTGTGGTGCAAGATATGGATGCTTTTATTTATCACAGTTTAGCCATGGGATGTTTGTTTGTTATAAACTCTTATTCCATGGAATTGTAGTCCATTTCAAAGGTAGTTTTTGTTTTCACGAATGTGATCATGGTAGTTCCTTGTAAAATATGGGAATGCTTATTGCGAGTAAGAAGTATTTCAACCTAAAAAAAATAATAGGGATTTTCGATAGCCTCAGTTTTCATTCCTTTTAAGGCCCAATTGGATTTCACAATTAATCTATAAATGAAATTAAGTCATATGCAAGTATGAATTTGTGTTAATTCAGGAAAATTGGAAAATTGCCAGCAAAAGTTGGTTGGGTATAGAACATCAAAACTTTCAAGCTGATAGCGAAACTAGCAATTTACGGTCTCCCTCTCCATCTGAGGGATTTACAAAATATTCATTCATCAGAACATAACTGAATACAAGTTTGAAATACGACTTACAAAATATTCAATAAACCACAAGTTTGAACAAAATAACTACCATTATTATAATAACCGCCACTAACAGTGCATTGATTAAATCCCTTGTCAATGTCCAATGATCATTGTTCGCATGAGCTTCACCCTCACGAACGCGATACTGATTTTTCATCTCTTCGAAGAGATTTCTTGCCTCGCAGTTCTTTTTCACATCTTCATTTGATTTGTTTGCCTCGCAGTTCTTGCTCTTTCTTTTTCACCTCTTCATCTAATTTGTTTGCCTCATAGTTCTTTCCCACCCCTTCTGAGCGAATCCAAACTTCATAATTAGTATAAGCCTCGGCTACTGAGGTAAAACCTTTGTACAAACTACCTCTATACCCTGTTACTTGGATTGAACAATCTTCCCATGTTAAGTAAATTCCGGGGTCACGACCATGATATACCACATTAGCCTTGTATGCCATTATTGGGTTAAGATCCTTATTTCAACATACAAAAAAAAGGTTATTAAGCTACACATGCCAATCACACAAAAAAAAATTTGCAAGGAAATGAGGGGAAGGGGCTGTAGTTTTTAACTAAAAAGAAAAATTAATATTTAACTTGCAAATAATTACTAAACCCACAGATCATGTTAACAGGGTATCATTTCATTTAAGAAGAAAAAACAAATTTTTTACTAACACAAATTAAGAAGAGAAAATACAAATTTTTTACTAACACAATTTTTTTACTAAACCCACTGATCATGTTAATAGGGGGTATCATTTCACAAATTTTTACTAACACAAATTAAGCTTTTGCCTTCAAATCATGTTAACATAATATCATCTAAGGGGGTGATTTTGTGTGATAAAAATGTGAATGTGTAAACAATAAACTCATACCTGTTATGAAAATTTTTGTGGGTTTTGTACAATGGCGAGGTGGAGAAGACGATGGCGTGATGGCGATGGGAGGTGATTGCGTGGAGGACGAACGCCAACAACCAGTGGACGGACGGTGGAGGAGGACGGCAGCACCAGGCAATGGCGGATCTAATCTTCGTTTTGAGCCCTAAGGGTTTTGCCTTGCGTTTCTTTTAAACATTCACACTTTTTTTTTTTTTTTTGTGCTTTTTTCAAGCCCGCCCAAACCTAGCCATCAAGATTAGGTTCTACACTACGCAGGAGGCACAGTTCACCTCACGTTGCTCACAGAGAAAAACAACCACAACAATGGAGACAACGAAAACGAAAGCAGAAGCGAAGTAGAAGGAGAAACCATAGCAGAAGATTTCGATGTATCAGAAATAGAGTATGTAAGAACATCACTTACCCCTTATCATGTGCCTGGTTGACGAAGAGTTGAGCGAACCCTACTCCATCTTCACATACAGATACTTCGTCAATCGGAGGACGACAACACCAAGCAACGGCGGATCTAATCTTCGTTTTGAGCCCTAAGGGTTTTGCCTTGCAGACAATCTCGAGTTTCAGATCCCTTTCTTGACAAATTTTTTTTTTTTTTTTTGTCAAGGTAGCCACGTGCCTGGTACCATCCAGGCATGGACGACCAGGCAGCGTAGATATTTTGAATCATACGTCCTTCTGCAGCAGGCTTCTTTTATCTCAAGTATAATTCTATTTTGAATTGAAAACACCACATGTAATTTCATTCCATTGTGATTGATTGAGAGCTTTACATTCACTACAATTTATCAGATGTACATCAGTTTAATATATTTCTAGCTGCTAGATATTCTACCAATATAGTTTCCATGAAGGCCATGAAATATATGCACTCCCAGCACTCGAGCACTAGGATAAGTTTGATACACTTTTGGGCATGAATACATTGAGGTTTCAATCTAATCTGCTGTCACTCCACAGATCACAAGAGCATGAGAGCATCTACAACATGGATTGGCGTAATAAACAAATACAAAAGAGACGAAAATATGTAAAAGGAACATTAAAATAAACACAGATATGGCTTTAAATCTGCACACAAAAGTTTTTGTAAAAGTGTTTCCCCGATAATGAAGTTTAGGGTTGGGATTCAGGGATATAGATTCGTGATCCAATACCTAAAATTTATTTCAACCTCTCCGAAATTGCTAAAAAAGTTGATACTGTGTGGGGATGATTTTATCGTCTATTTGCTCAACCCACATGGTAATTTATAACATGGTTAAATGCATTGCTCAAGTTAGAGTTCACCCTTACCTTAAAAGGCCCATTTGGTGAAATGAATAAATTTTCAAAAACTATTAATGGTTGTCGTACGTTCCATGCAACCCACATGAGATAGGGTTGAGGGGGGCTTCTGTGCACAGTGGGCAGGATGAGCTCCTGCGCAGGCGTCTCAGCCGTTGGATCAGAATCCAACGGCTCATATCATATGGGAGGAGAGAGGTTTTGGGCGGAAAATTTTTTTTAAATAAAATTTGGATTTCAAATCCATATGATATGAGCCGTTGCATTCTGATACAACGGCTGAGACGCCTGCGCAGGAGCTCCCCTCAATCCCATGAGATATTACCACGTAACTAGACTATTCAAGTGTCACATGTTATGAAAGCTAAACTATTATTTTCTTAATATACGTCTAGGAAACAAATTCATGACCCGATTATTTCACTTAATCATTTCAAAATAAGACTGTTTTTACATAGACAATGATTCATATGCTTAAAATACACAGTTCAGAAACACGAATTTGATGATAATCTCTACCCTTTGTACTCGTTTTTTTTTTTTTTTTTTTTCCAAAATTGTGAGGCATGAAAAAACTGCCAAATCTGTGAAGTATGACTCCAAAGTCATAAGAAACTCAGTTTACAATCAAATTGCACGATTTGGTTGTTCTAAGGTTTCGAGTGGGATGAGTAACGAGAGGTAAAGTGTTGAGTAGTTTTTTTTATCTGGTGGGCAAGCTGCCAAAGTAACAAGTCTATATCAATTGAGCTCAATTAATTGGAGGGAGGTGTTCGAAATCGATCTCATGTGAGCGATGAAATGGGTCACATACTGACCAAGGATTGTGATTTTGTTTTTCGAGTTAATTTCGATATTTTGATTTTAAGAAATATTTCGGCATGTAAACAAAAAACGTAAAAATTTTGAGGATAATGAATTTTGAGGGTATATAAAATATGTGAAAAAAATTAAGATGCAAGTAAATAAATCTATTAAACACATTAAATGAAACCTAAATACCAAGAAATGAAATAAACCTGAAATCTATATCATCATCAGCATCAAAGCCCATTCCCGATATTTTCAAGGTCGACTACATGGATTTTGGTTTCAAAATCCAGTATACAATTAGAAGAAATGATAATTAGAAAATCGGGGAAGCGGTTTCAAAAATCAATAAATATTTAGAAGAAATGATAATTAGAAAAAATCTCGACAAAATTTTAAAAAAAAAAAACTCCAAAATTTTTCAAAAAAACCCTCGAAAGTTTTTGAAAATAAAAAACCCTAAATAAAAAAATGTAATCTTTGGTAGTTGGTTTTTGTATTTTTTTTTTTTTTTTGAAATTTATGAAAAATCTCAAAATCTACGAAATAATGTAATATTACATTTTGCCATTTTTCTTTTCGGAATTCAAAAAAAAAACAAAATTATCGATGAAATTTCGCAAGATCTCGCCAAATCTCATTCCTTGGTTCTGACTAATTCCAAATGTTAAATCAGTGCAACCAAACAACACAAAATCAGACGGGGAACTTTGACTATTGCTCTCTAGGAAAGCACACAACCAAACAATCATTTTCACCACTATAGTAATAATAATAATAATAATAAATAAATAAATAACCTCTCAATTAAACTTCAGATGAAATTACCTCCAAATTTCCAAGAAGAAAAAAACCCTGATGAGTCACCCAACTACTAATTAAAACCTCCAATTACAAGCCCTCGAGAATATGATTCTTTCTTGTTGAAAATCCTTGCATTAGACTCCTTCCAAAGAAGCCAACTTCAACAGGATCCTTCCTTTTGGCACAAGATGACGAGGGGTTCTCCAACCTCTCAGAAAGGACTCAACAAAGCTACGCATAACCCCAAACACACCAAAAATATGGAAGTAACACAAACAATGGGCACGTGAAGGAATTTATGCCTTCTCATAATTTACTGCTCGCCCACTTACTTCAACATACATTTTGTTGATGTGTTTGAATCAAAATAAATGTTAGTTTGTATCAAACACCTTACAAGTACAAACTTCATGTGAAGATGACAACTTCTTTGTAAAGAAGCGACTATTTTCTGCTCCAACTATCTTTAAGGTAAAGTACTGACATAAGTATTTCACCCTATACTGATTTCTTCTTTACCTTTAACAGCAAATATTACAGTTCACAAATCAATAAAGAAAAAGATAAAACCACTAAACACTTAATTCACAAGGATCTCATTATAAAAACAATAAGATGACCTTTATGGCTTATGCTGTGCAAAGATAGATGTGCGAAATGCATGATGAGGAGCCACAGATTTTTCATTCACTAAAATTTGTTCCAAGAAGTCCACACAGATAGATTATCGCTGCTTCATTGACCACAAATGAGGAATTAAATATTCAAGAATTTCTTCAATTTGCAGTTATAGTGATATTGAAGGTAAGGAAAAAAAAAAGAAAAATGAAGCTACCTTTCCTTTCCAAGAAAAATCAACAGAACGGAAATAAGGATCCAATAATGTCAGCTGGTCCCGCTCCTTAATCTGTAGACACAAATGCAATTATCTAAAACTGATAATAGCGAAAGAAAGACAGTAATTTAGCTAATGAAGGATGATCATACAGTGGCACATAGTGATGAAAAAATAGCAACTATTCTCTAATTTCTGAAGTTAGGGATAGTTTTGATCAGACAATGTCATATAGAAGTTTCTGCCAAACAAAAAAAGTAATGATTACCTCTCCAGTTGATGTCCTTAATCCTAAAGCTTATCGTGAGAGGTCTTTGAAAGTAAAGATGATTTGAACACAAGAAATTTTCGCACTACCCAACATTTGTACTACTAGAGTTTGCATGTTGCATTTAACTAAGTCAATAGAAAAAGAATTTCAACATTTGCAGTCTTTATACTTCTAAGAAAACTGAGGGATTTTTGTACCAGTGTCACAACCCAATCGTGTTCTCCTTGGATATCTAGGTTGTATGTATAGTTCTTTATAGTTTTTTCACTACACACTTTATGTAATTAGAATATTTAGTAATATTAGCAATAGTAGTATTCTAGGCGGTATAAATAATTCTAGTATTATTGTGATAGAATTTCCAATTAGAGTTCTAATATTCTAGGCGGTATAAATAATTCTAGTATTATTGTGATAGAATTTCCAATTAGAGTTCTAATATTTGTTTTCTATTAAGTTTAGGGTTTGTTTTAGAAGTTAGGTTAGTTATAAAAAAGGCGTAGGTTACCCATTGTTAGTTAGTTAGTTGATTGAAAGAATATTTGATTTATTAGTTATCCTTTATTTTATCATTGTTATTTCGTTTATTTCATTTACTATTCAGTTTATTTCAATTATCGTTCTTGTATTCAATCAATTGGTATTAAGCCAAACGATTTTATTTGGTTCAATTTAAAAATAAACAAAAAAGTAAAGATTCGTGCAGATAGCAAAGGCAATAGTACAGAAGATGGAAGACATGATGGAAGTGATAATAGAGAGAATAAACAACTTCCTGTCAAGCAACACAAAGGTCGTGGGATAAACCCAAATAACACCACCATCGGCGGCGACACAGGGCCCCTCAACCCTCTCCACCGATGGCAGTGCCTCAAGCCAACCGACACCTTCTGTCGTGCCTGAACAACCACAATCAGTCACCATCTGATCTACCCACCCCGACCAGCATACTGGGTTATTTATGCAACGATTAATCGGCTATTTAGTGTAAATCGGGGGTAGACCGACCCGAACTAGGTATTTAGCAGTTGGGTTTTGTGGTCATCGATTAATCAGTGAGATATCGATGAGAAATCGGGATTGTTCTGTTGGGTGGTGGAGGTTGTTGCTCTATAATGTGTGATGTGTTGGACATGATTATATAATTTGCTCTATAATATGACTTTTGTTGCTCTATAATATTAGTCTTATTAATCTTTATTGTCAAGATATTTTATTTATTATAGTTTACATTAGTGGGGTATAAAAATGTATACTTTGAAAAAGTAGACCGATTTATTTTCTTAATCTTAAATCGATCTTGGACCACGAAGGGTTTGTTATCCGCATTTACTACATAGCCAGCATACTGTCATAGGCCACAACCAACCAGCACACCGTTGCAACCCTCTCGACAGCAGACAACATCGACCGTTTCAATCGACCTCCTTCCATTGTTGATCGTCTCGGTCGCCCTCCTCTCTAGCCATTGATCGTCGACGTGTTAACCTCCTTCCACCGGTAGTCCTCTTCACCAAATCGACCGACAGACCCAATTGTCTCTCACAACCCTCTCCACTCATCGTTTCTTTTCTCGCCCTTTTTCGAAAACTCCCCCTCGAACTCCTCCATTGAAGGTTCGTCCAACTCAGTCGATTCCAGACGATTGCCATCACCCATTTCTTTTTTCTGTTTCAATTGACTTGGGAAGGAGGCGTATTTTTAAATAAGTCCATTCTTTTGAATTTCATTTTGGTCCCTGCTGCAAATTTTAAATCAGTCCTTAGTCTTCAATTTTTATTTAATCCCATGGTCCCCTATGGCTATTTACACCCTCCCAATTCATTTGTACCACCACCAGTTGTTTTTCTGCTCGGATTATGTGCCATCACAAGACATCACCTATGACACTGCAAAACGTTTGGATCTGTTTTGGGACAGTTTTGAAGCTCATTTTAGAAATTTGCACACAACTAAAATTTTGGATTGAATCTCCTTTGAAGCGGGGACTCATCTACGGTTTTGTATTTGGTGGCTCACTTTGGATTTACGTGTTTGTGATCAGAACAACTACAAGGCAAGGTTAGAGAATGACTTCTACTGGGACACTTCACATTGTGTTGTTTCTTGTGCTCCTATGATTTCTTTGGCTTCAAGCTCGAGGTCAAGCTTTTTCAACCCGAAGAGGTTGATGTAATTAGAATATTTAGTAATAGTAGAAATAGTAGTATTTTAGGCAATATTAGAAATTTTCCTATTATTGTAATAGGAGAATCAATTTAGATTTATGTCGGGTAGGTCTACTACGGAGGCCATCTTCCTGCTTAGGCAAACTATAGAAAAATATCGAGAGGCACGTAAGAGTTTGCATATGGTTTTTATTGATCTGGAGAAAGCATATGATAGGGTCCCCAAGGAGTTAATTTGGTGGGTGCTTGAAAAGAAGAAAGTGTCTCAATGTTATGTCGATATCATTAAGGATATGTATGAAGGGGCTGTAACAAGTGTTCGCTCAGTAGGTGGGATGTCCAATGAATTTCCAGTGTCAGGACTACATCAAGGGTCGGCGTTAAGTCCATATCTCTTTGCTTTGGTCATGGATGAGTTGACGAGACATCTGCAAAAAGATGTACCTTGGTGCATGTTATTTGCAGATGATATTGTCTTAATGGATGAGACTAGTGCATGTTTAGGTCAGAAATTAGTTAAGTGGCGGGAGGCTTTAGAGAGTAAAGGTTTTAGAATTAGCCGTTCGAAGACGGAGTATCTAGTGTGCAACTTTGGTTGTGAACCACGAGGGAGAAGTAATGCAATTGAGATCGAAGGTGTAGAGTTCACAGAGTGTGAGGCTTTTCGATATCTTGGATCTATAATTCAAAAGAATGGGGCTATTGGAGAAGATGTAGACCATAGGATTAAAGCTGGTTGGTTGAAATGGAGAATGGCGTCAGGAATATTATGCGATAGAAGGATGCCTGCAAGGCTAAAAGGGAAATGCTATAAGAAATTGTTCGACCAGCCATGTTATACGGTTCAGAATGTTGGGCTACTACGGGACAACATACGCATAGGATGGTAGTAGCAGAAATGTGTATGTTAAGGTGGATGTGTGGTAAAACTCGTAAGGATAAAATTAGAAATGAAAGAATTAGGAGATATTTAGGTGTAGCGCCCATAGAGGACAAAATTAGATAAAGACGTTTAACTTGGTTTGGTCATGTGCGGAGGAGACCAAGCACGACGCCAATTAGAAAATGTCTAGATTGGCAAGTTAATGGAGGGTGTAGACGGAGGAGACGATCGTTGAAAACTTGGATGAAGGCGGTGAATGAAGATATCATTGAGCTTGGATTAGGCGAGGATATGTGGGATGACCGCATTGCTTGGATAACCAAAATCCATGTAGCCGACCCCGAAAATATCGGGAATGAGCTTTGATAATGATGATGATTGTAATAGTGTTTCCAATTAGGGCTCTAATATTTGTTTCCTATTAGGTTTAGGTTTAGGTTTGTTTTAGAACTTAGGGTAGTTATAAAAGGGTGTAGGTTGCCTATTGTTAGTTAGTTGATTGATTGAAATAATGTTTTGATTTATTAGTTATTTCCCTTTATTTTATCATTGTTATTTCGAATTATTTCGTTTATTTCAATTATTGTTCAGTTTATTTCGATTATCGTTCTTGTATTCTATCGCACACACACACACATATATATAAGCTAAAAATTCTAATTTCAAGTGTCATCGAATTATCAATAACTCAAACAGAGAATAAATACATTTGGTGGCATGGCTTAGTGTTGTATGTTAAGAATGTTTCAGTTTAAAATAAACAAACATTTGTTTAGTGTTGTTCCAAATCATTTGATTGTTCTTTTCCTAAAATACCTAGAGCTCTTTTGAGTTTGGACAAGGCTAATACAGCGTACATTCGTTTCCCTAAGATTGTGTAATATGAATCATGGAATGAGATTTCGCGAAATCTCACGAAATTTCGGTGAAAATTTCGTTTTTTTGAAAAAATGCGAAAGAAATAATTACATTTTTAGGGGTTTCTCAAAAAATTTTGAAGTTTTTCGAAAATTTTGAGATTTTTTTGTAAATTTTGTTTTTCGTAAAAATACAAAAATCGGCTACCAAAAATTACATTTTTTCAAGGGTTTTTCCGAAACAATTTCAGGGTTATTTTGTAAATTTCGGGATTTTTTTCTAATTATCATTTCTTCTAATTATTTATTGATTTTTTAAACCACCCCTATTTTCTAATTAGCATTTCTTCTACTTATATATTGATTTTGAAACCACCCACTGAATTTTTAATTATATATTTTTTTTCATATTTTGGTATTTAGGCTTCATTTAATGTGTTTTATAGATTAGTTTACTTGCATCTTATTTTTTATATACCCTCAAAATTCATTTTATATATTTCATGTATCCTCGAAATTTTTATGTTTTTTCTTTACATACCGAAATATTTTTTAAAATCATAAATCGAAATTAACTCGAAAAACAAAATCACAATCCTTGATATAAATTATACAGGTAAAGTCGTAATGTACCCACGTGTGTATTTTAAGCTTTGGCGAGTTAATAAAGATATGACATCCCACAGTTGCCTCTCCATACCGAAGGTTTAATTAAAAAAATTAAAAAATAAAAATTATAAAAAATTAAAAAATAATAAAAAAAGACTAAGTAAATTTTACAAAAACTAAATACCCTAGCTATGTGCTCTGATTGTTACAACATTATGTACCCCAAGATCGAGCTCCATTCCCTTTTCTCTTTTACAAATACAAAACAAATCCCTTTCTTCGTTACCACTCCCATTCTCATCTTTTTTCTTCTTATTCGATCCCCTCATTTTTTATGTTCAAAAGTTTGAATACCAATACATTGTGAAATTTCTAACAATAAGTTTGAATACAACATTGAGTTACTGATACCAAACCCAATAAAATATATATGAAAACCCCACAAAAGGTATAATGTCACATGGCCAATATGCCAACTGCAAAGACCCGAATCATGGAGTCTTGGGGTACACAACTCTATAACTGGTTGAATAATTTAACGGACCATGATTCTTTTGTACACTATTTTAACCACTTCTGAATTATTCAACCATGATCCTCATGTGCACCATCTAGATTATTTATGCGCTAATTAGTCATCGATTAATTGGTGATTTAGCGTAAATCGGGGGGTAGCCCGATCCGAACTAGGTATTATTAGTTGGATTTAGCGGTCACCAATTAATCGGTGAGAAATGGGTGAGTCACTGATTAATCAATGAGACATCGGTGAGTCACAAAAAATTGGTGATAGATCAAGATTGTTCTGTTGGGTGGTGGTGGTTGTTGCTCTATAATGTGTGATGTTTTGGACATGATTACATAATTTTCTCTATAATATGACTTTTGTTGCTCTATGATACTTGTCTTATTAATATTTATTATCAATATATGTTATTTATTATAATTTACATTACTGAGGGTATAAAAATGTATATTTTGAAACAGTAGACCAATTAAATCCGATTGATCCCCTATTAATCCGCTTAATCTTAAATCGGTTCTGAACTACGAAGGATTCGTTATCCGCATTTACTACATAGTGTACCATTTCAACCAGGTTCACAATGGACTAGATGGTCATGAAAATGGGAAGGGTCCTGTTTTAATGAAAGGAAGAGACACAATTGTAGGGATTAAAATAAACAATAAGCTGGTTAAAGAGTCAGCTTAGGATTGAATTTGGTGTTTTCCTTGAGGTTTAGTATCTAAGCCTGAATATCTAGCAGCCTAGTCATAATTGATGTCGTGTCAGGCTGGACTTGGGTCTAATTTTAAGGGTCGGGTTAGGCAGGGGTTCAGTTTATTTTGACAGCTATAAAGTTTTAGCCTCACAATTTCAAGACTAACTTTTGTAGTGTCCTTAAAAAAATTTCATTCATGAGATCAAAAGAGATGGAAGAGAAAATGGCTACAAATATTATATGTAAATCTGGAAAGACGTGTAGAGAAATGGAGATTTGCAAATGATTGGCTGGGTAACTACAAAATTTAATTTATCTTATACAAGGCTCTCTATAAGATAGTGCAACACATACATTGTAGTTAAGGCGTTGAGGCGGAGGTGAGGCGGACGTGCCTGAAAACGCCTCAGGCATGAGGCGAGGCGGTCTTAACATTTTTTAAAGATTTTTTTATAATAAATTAAAACATATCAGCATAATAGTATACAAAATCATTTTGATAAGTATCATAAGCAAATATGCACAAAAAATGACACAACTACCTGAAATCGGAATGGAAATATAATAAAGTTGCATTACATAGCGAAAAGATGCACTACATAAGTATCAAGTAACTTGCAAATATCCACATTAAAAATTAATAATCTTGAAAGAATAAAAACTTGAGAATATGAACATTTGTTAGAAGAAATTGTTGGAATGGTTGGTAAGAATCCACAAGTGTGATCACTATTGGTATTCCAAAAGCATAAAAATCAATGAACTATGCTATGAAAAATCAAGATTGATGTGGATCACAGACTGATCAAACATGGTATGCTTTCTCCAAAAAATAATATAAAAAGTGTGACAAATTTATCAAAACTTAAAAACGTTTTATCTTGTTTTTATGAAATTGATCAAGTATTACACCAAGAAACATAAAACATTATTATAGAATGGGTTGCAACCTCTTTTTGCTACAATTAGGCTGCAAATGGGTTGAAAATGGGATGCAATTAGGCTGGGCTACAACCAGTTTTTGGGCTGAGGCAGTGAGGCGGACGCCTCATTTCACCGCACCGCGTTGCCTCACTTTGAGGCAGAATTTTGTAAAAACGCCTTGAGGAGCGCCTAGGCGGTCGCCTTGACTACACTGATCACATATTTAGCAACTTGTTACTTTCTTTGGCTATTGACAACGACACAACCTTTTTTTTTTGTTATTGTTCTTTTTTTGAGATCTACACAGTAAACTATAGGGGAAAACCATTTACCCAAAATGGTCAATGATTGCAAATGCAATGAAAAATGACTGCTTGTATCACAATCAAATTTCATATAGTCTCCGGTCAATACATCAATGCAAAACAGACAAAGGTTATGTCATTCTTAAATTCTCTGCATCAGTTTTAGTGAAAGAAAATAAAAATTTTAGGGTGCAAGTATACATATCATTAACAAATATTTGCATAAATTTTAAATGACTAATTGCATACCAATGAAGTTTCATAAGAAAGTCATCCTTACCGCATCCACATGTAGCCCATACACTGAGAGAATGAAACAAGTTTGCTCCGAGTCACATATCAAGTAATATCTGCAGAATCGCAACAAAATCCCAAATTGGAATGCTACAAAGCCTAGAGTCATGAATCATGGCCTAAGGATACTGGAAATGTCTGATACGTTTTGTTTTCTCTGAGAATTTGAAAATCTTACATTAGAAAAGTACTACATGTTTGCTTGCAAACTAGGGTATGTAAATTATTTGTCAATGGAGAATGCTTCTAAAAAACGAAAGAGTACTTTTTTCTATTTTGGAAAACAATTTTAGAAGGGGATCGACATGCACATGTATACTACCATCACCATCACAAACCAACTTTGCCAACACGATCATAACCCAATTTTGTTGCCACCAAACCACTGGAAAATGGAATGTCCCAAGCTTACAGAACTATGTCTGAGACATTTTTGTCGGATAATTTTCATATTAATGGGGCATCATTGGCTTTGTTCATTTGGCTATGGGATCTATACTGTATCTAGTCCATATCAATTAGAGCTAATTGAAAGCATGATTGCAAGTCCAAGGCTCTATGGGTCTGCTTCTCCTATCAAGATCTGCACTGTGGTAAGGAGCAGAATTAGGAAAAGCTTTGGGGGCATAAATTGCATTTTCTACTTGCATATCGTCACAAATGCCAAAGAGACAAACACGACACCAACATTCAACAATCGATTCAGTTGGCCAATTGACCTTGGTGATAATTCATTTATCCATACCTCACAGGAAAGAGGATTGAGACTGCTAGATCTTAAGAGAGAGATTGGCAACGGGTCAAACATGGTAGGTAAATGCAAATGCCTACTCAGATTAAATCATAGACAGATTGGTAGATTTTCGAATATGGGTGTTAACTGTCAGGAGTAGATTCAAACAATTAAATCCAACAGGTGCCGCTTCCATAGAAGCCATCTGCCAATCTATATAAAGGAGAGATTCATGTCCTTAGTGAATAGTGATTATAAACTTCCGCTTCTTCAAAAATCACAGCAGAGTGTTCTGATTGTTATTGGACAGTGCATAATCCGTGCCGAAAACCCACCCATCACAGGACCCAAACAAAATTTATCTACATCCTTTCCACGCTCTCAACCAATATCAAAAGGTAAAAAGTAGTCTAAAAAATATACTGGACATTTCAAGCCTTGAAGTCATCCATTAATCATTACCTACAATTGCCATTCGGATGCCAAAGAGGGACATTTAACTGACAATATAAGCGATCTTTCTTAAGGAAGAGGGGCTTACAAGGGAGCCACATTGTCATGCTTGATAAAGAGCTTCACTTTTCCTATCACTGCTACTGCTTTATTAAGCCCTTCTGCCAGGAAATTTATAGGGGCTTTCTTGTGGGAAGATTTCACTTCACAAGTAAAATATTGATCAGTAACTATTGAAGACATGTGAGTAATAAACTCAACAAAAAGTACTAAGAAATAATATCCGCAGATGCTTACAATTAGCTTCGTTCAATGACGATGTGAAAGAAGCAAGTCGCTTTCCCACGACCTGGCCCTGCAATAGCATACTGATATGATCAGCTTCTAATGGAAACTAGAAAAGTCTAGGGCCTTATGTTCAATCATGCAATACAATAAGGTTTAGACAACAACACTTCAAGTTAACAGGGCAATGAGAAGGGCATGGAAAATGATGCACTACAATCAGGGAAATGACAGCTTGGATGCCTAAGTCATTCCCACCAGAGAAGCGTGAAACAGTGAACTAAGAAAATAACGTATCACATGAGAAATTATCTTGTCGATCCAAAAAAAACTTTTTTTTTCTTTTGACAAAGAAGCATCTATGTATTAACATCTGAGAAAGGGTAGTCCATGTAATATATGCAATAGGTTGTGATGGATGGCTTGCCACACATCCTACTTCATCTTATGGGACAAGCTTGTGGATAATCATCTCAAAATCTTCCACTCCACTTACTTCTTGAAGGGTATAAAGTTTAATAGGGATAGAGTCAAGTTTTGACATGATCCTGGCAAGTATGATATAATGGATTAGATTCCCTAAGGCCTTTCCAAGATTTCACTCTAGGGATTGGAGACGATTCAGAAGTTCAATGGAAGCAATAGGTTCATTAGACCTAGGAATATGGATGGTGAGCACAAGTATAGGTCATTTTTTTTTATCGGTAAAACAAACAAGGATATATTAAAAAAGAACAAGGGACAAAGCCTGAATGGCAATTACACAACAAATAAGTTATGCCGAGCAAACCTACAATCTTCAAAAGAAAAATCCCTCAAAACTCCCCAAGTATTACCCCACAACCAAAGCATAACTTTAATGTCGTGGACTATTTGCTCCATGTTCTTTTTATGACCAAGGAAAATCCTTGCATTTCCTTCTTTCCAAAGAACCCACAACATCGCAATTGGGATCCGATCCCAAAACCAAGTATAGGTGGCTCAACATTGGGAAACTTTTCAGCAGCTAGCATGTGATGAAGGAAGGGCCCATTCCAGGGTTGTAAAAATATTCCTTGTGGAACTGGTGTGGAGGAAGTTGATTCCATCAGAATTGTTTCTCTTCTTTCTCCCAATGGGACTTGGTTTTGAATTGTCTTGAGACCTGTGATATTTTGGCTATTAGGGGGATGCACATTGATGATTGAAGTGGGATGTATTGTGTAAGGTGAGAAGTGACAGCCCCTTTAGCCATTACAAATGGGATGTGAGTTAGTTTGAGTTTTGTGTTGGGGTTCAATAGGTGTTTCCAAGTTCCAGTACTAACTAGGGATCGCAGTGGAGCGGATATCAGCCCCATCAGCCTGAATTGGGCGGTTTTGGATGTGCCTAAACAGATTTTGGGGCGGTTTTGGGGATCCAAACAGTATCCATCAAATATTCAGGGCGGATATGGATTTAGCCATATTCACCCCGCAGATATCTGTTTATGTAGTGAAATCACTAAAATACCCTTAACTCTTATAAGATAAGAACCCTAACCCACCCATCCATCTCTCACACTCCGCCTCTAAGTCCCTCTACAAACACAAACTCTTCTCTTCTCTCCAAAAGCACAAACTCTTCAAATCTGATCTTCTCTCAACAGTCTCACACTAATCAGATCTAATCTTCTCTTGTTGCTTCAAGAAGTGCGAATACAAATCGCAACCATCACCAGGTTTCTTCTCTCCCAAAGATTTCGCCACCTTGATCAAACGCCCCGTTCCAGTAATCAATTTTGTTCAAGACTATGTCGAGTAGAGTCGATAGACAGAACAAGTAAAAAGCACTACTAGTGAGTGACTAACTGGACTCACAGTTTCTTAGGTAGTAGTGGTGGTGGTGGCTTTTCGACAGATCCAGAGGACTTGTCCAGCGCCTCATCATCACTGGAGGTAGATGAGAGTGAAGGATTGGAAGTTTCCATCACCGGAGGAGGAGACAAGATCAATAAATGATGAGAAGTGTTGGTGTTGTGGATCTCATGATTGAAATTTTGCATGAAACTAGTACTAGTTGTTGTTTCATCCTGATGATTTTGATGCAAATTCCATCCAAACTCACTCAGAATATTGTTCTCTCTCTCACTTGCAAACAAATAGCTCGCTGACTCCTCACCCCACTGATGTTTTCTTCATCATCCACCATCATGTCCACCCAAGAAATTTATGATCTTGCAATTCAATTTCCTCGAACAAGTAACCACTAGCACATTCAAAGAAAGAGAGAAAAGTAGATTGTTGTTTGGAGATCACATTTTGAGAAGAAGACAGTTAAGTTTTTTTTTTTAACGAAAATTCGAGGCGAGGCAGATATCCGCCAATCCATTCGAAGCAGGAACGGTTTTTCAAAATTTGTATAGACGGATATTTGGGGCGAATTCGGGGATCCGCGATCCCAGCAAGGCGGGTATGGATTTGCCCAAACCAGCCCCATTGCCATCCCTGGTACTAACACATGGGCGAAGATGTCAAGCTTTTTACAAGGCAAATAGAAGTTGGTTGTCAACAACTATGCCATTCTTGGGGGAACTCCCATCGAAAGAAACAATTGAATTTTCAACAAGCTGTAGTAATAGAATAGATGGATAGTTGTGGCAATAGCTGGACGGTTGTGGAAATTATTTATGGCTATTATGTCAAATCGGACCAATAATATGGTGTTGATAGTCATTGAGACATGGCGTTTATAGTAAATTCTCTAATTTGAATAAAGTTTTGAACAATATTTTAAAAAGTAATTTCTAGTACTGTGGAACAAGGCATAATGAGGCCTGCGATTCGACTTTTCAGGAAAAAAGAAAAATGATAAAAATATATATATATATTAAAAAATCATAAACAAATTAAAAAAAAATGAAACAATCATCAGTGAAAGAGATAACATGAACTAGTCTTGAGGTGTTAAAGAATAAGAACAATCGGCGTGCGTAATAATTATTATAGCCAACTCGTATGCACTGAAGCGATTTTTTGGCCAGTTCGCATCAATCTTCTTTTAAAAGAGTGCTTCTGAACCCTATAAAGGGGGGAAAGAAAGGACCATTTATCTGTAAGTGAAGGCAATGCAAGATTCTGACTAGAACATTGAAAAATATTGATCATTTGAAACTACCACAACTCACATATAAAAAATTGGATTACCTTGGAAAAACTTTCCAGCTTGTCAAGAAGAGTGACCATCTTTTGAACCTCTTCGGTAGCATTCAGGCCAGGATCCTTCAAAGCAGCAGCTTCAAATCCACTAAGAGCCCTATCATAGTTTTCTAGATATTTGTTTACCTGGAAATAACAATTCCTCAAATAAGCATGATATGTGTTGTAATACACTCAAAGCTGAGCTCACAAGCAAGCAAATGAGATGATTAACTGGAGAATAGCTATAAAGAGTATAAAAGCAGAGGTCAACTTTTAAGCAGTAGCTAGTTGTCCTGTCCGTGCTAACTTGAAACGATTTTCAGTTTAAAGGGCCCTTTGTATTCACTTTCCATCACGAACAATCAACCTTATGGTTTTACTTTCTTTATAATTTTCAAATTTGACATATAGCTGCAAAATGCAAAATGTTACACTGTCCTTCAAAGGTCAGAAGAGAGAGAGAGAGAGAATAAAAAAGTGGTAGTATTATTCACTTCAATCACTCCAAGTAGACAAGGGACAAGCCACTTTATGCTTCAATTTGATTGGTAAGCAAGGAGAGAACTCTTCGGCTGAGTGACTGACAGCAGAAAGGCTTGAGGCTTTGTGCCCTCAATTTCCTCTCATGGTACCCTCTTGGAAGGCTATTATTGGTGCGAATGTCTTGTACGAATCAAGCTCTAATGACTCGATGGGGATTAAGAACCTTTGCCTTGATGTATCTGAAGGGATAGACCAGTGGATTAGTATAAGGTTTGTTTTTGTGTTTACGGGGAGGGTCTCCACCAATGGAGAGGGTGGGTGATGGTTGGTGCTTTATAGCTTTTAGCTTTGCTTGTTGTGTAACATCTGATGATTATCAATGGAATTTGAACTTTTTAAAAATAAATAAAATTAAAAATAATTTAATTTAATAGGGATTTTTTCTGCCTGTCAGCTTGTGTATGTTCCATGCCATTAATCAGCATAACCTTATAAGAACAGGCATGCAATCTGAGAATCACATAACTATTAAACTTTAAAATTTGAATAATCTCTGTCATTCAACTTAGAGTCAGTCTAAATGGCGAGGAAACCAGCGAGGGAGGGGGTGCAACCCTCCATCCTCCTCGGGATACGTGCAGGGGATGGAAAGAACGCATCCCAAGGGGGATGGAGGGTTGCCCCTCCCTCGCTGGTTTTCTCGCCATTTAGAATTTCTGTTCAACTTAAGCAAAATATCAAAGTTCTACGATAAACCTCAAGGGGAAATAGTTAAACAAATGAATTCAGCAAATACTGTGAAAAGGACAAGACTTTCTATCAAGTAATGGCACCTGATATGTGATTGAAATTTTCCTATGCTAAATGCCAACACACGTACACACACACACAAAAAAAAAAAAAAAAAAACAACAACAACAACAACAACAACAAAATTGTTTAAATGGTTATCTTATTCTTGGGAGGAGAGGTCTGGTTAAGCTTCATTGTCTTGATACGTCTTAGCTGAATCTTATGATAAGTGGAGTGATTATAATAAAGCATGCGGATTCCAATACAAGGTGGAGGGAACTCTCCCTCTTTTAGTTTTCCCATGAAATTTATTCTTCTGAAACGAACATAGTCAGAAAGAAAGGTAGGATAAAAATAACACTTACAGTGGCAGAGTTGAAATACAGATCAGGATTTGACTTCATGTTTTCATCCTTCTCCTGAAAAATGAATAGCTGATTACAACAACAAAAAAAGAGAACTTTTTGAAACCAGTTCTCAAATAGAATACCAGGTGATCCAATTATTACAAATAACACACTACAAGTCGATTGAACATGTTGAATAATATTTGCTAGATAACTCTGAAGTTCAAGTTACACATAGTTACAGCATTTTGGTAAGCTTTCAGAGACTGCAAAAGTTTGCTAAGATCCCATGCCCCAGTCACAAAAAAACTAGTGAGGCATGCATTCCCTAAGTTGTCTGTTCAGAAAATCTAAAAATAAATGAATCTGACACAAATAAATACAAGCTCCGGGGCAGGAAAGGAAGTCCCTACTGAAAATAAGACCAAAACAAGTAAATAACAAAATCCAAGAACCAAGACAGCAACAGCAAGCCTAAAGAGAACTCAAACATTTAGAAAGCCTTAAGATTTTTATTTTATTATTTTACTTTTATTCTATTACTGTTTTATTTTACTAATATGAACAGTAGCCTATTTAACAAGACCTACTAAACAAACAAATTCCATTGATTAGTTTTTTAGAAAATAAAAAAGAAAAAGGAATACGTGCTGGGATTCCTAAGTCCCCGTTAGGCATTCGGGGGAGATTAAGCTAATAAGCTATTTCATCGATGCAGATAAGGGCACTTGGGGAGTGGGGATAAAGGATGAAGATGCTACAAACATGTTTGTTTGGTAGATTGATGCTCAATTATCTAAGCCTTTAATGGTGATTAGGATTTAATGAGTTATTTCTAACTTCTCTTCCCCTTTTGTGGCTATGGATTACAATAGATCTTATTGACAAGCAAAGCAAAAAAAAAATTAAAAAAAAAATCAGATATTGCCAAGCGAAAAGGTACACGGACTCACACCATGAGCTTCCATCCTTAACATCTAATGCAATAGCTTCCTTCGCGAGCTGAATGCTTTCTTCGACAATTTGTGCCTGATTCTCAGTACCTGCGGAGTAGAGACAAGAAGAGTAGGATAAGGAAACAAGCACTGATTTATCTGAAAATGGACATGTCTGGTTAAACAGAAAATGGACATGTCTGGGTTAAACAGAAAATGGACATGTCTGGGTTAAACAGAAAATGGAATACGCCGTATGTATTCACTAATGCCTCGATGCTTTTGTGCAGTGTTTCTATCGTTTGGCATCCAAGCCTCTAGGAAGGTTCAACTCTCCACATCTACCTTCGAGCACACTGGATACATTATATGCTTGTGACTTGCGTAATATGGGATGCATGACCGAAGACACAACCAGAGGTCAACTGCACTAAGAGTAGTGAGATATTCAGATCCTTAATATTTGAGTTCATTGATTCATGTTTCAATATTTTAGTTAATGGTTTAAGTCATGAAAAAGGTCTATACATGTGTACTTGAAGAGTTCACAAAAAGGAACACCCTGACCACCTTATACACATCTTCAGTCAGCACTTCCAACAAACTCATATAGTTTTACTTAGCATCCCAGCATAAACATGGAAACAACAAAATTGTTTCACTTTTTGCTTAATCCATTCAGGATAAGTTCCTTGCCTTGAGACATTTTTCGTTCAAGCATCGATAACTGACAGAGTATCTTCTTGTTTGGGCCCTGTGCAACAGAGAAGTATACATGAGCAATTGATATTAACTTAGACAGGTTCTAATTAATATTATAAACAGAATTCCAAAGTGAATCAACTAAATAACATTAGTAACCTTATTTAATGCAAGAGAAAAGCAATTCTTCGCAGAAACTAAATCTCCCTTCTTCCATATGCAATTACCTAAGCAAAGCCAAGCATCTGCAAAAGATGGATTCAGCTTAACCTGGAACATGAAGTAGTGATTTCAAAGTATGAAAACGGTTTGATCAATCTTATAAACTAGACAAAATGGCATATGTATTTGAGTATTACATACAGCTTTTGATAAATGATCTTCAGCTTCTTTCCTGTAATCTAAGAACACATCCAATATTTTTCCTTTCAAAAATTCGTAAGTTGCACGTTGCAAGGGTGATTTCCGTTGCTCTGCATAGGAACGTGTAAGTTCTTAATATCACAGCTAAATGCAAACACATCAAAAAAATAAAAAGTAAGAATAAAAAGAACATAATAAATAAATAATTAGCAATAACTCCATTAAGCATGGATTTCAGCAATGACTAGGAAAGTACCTAATAAGACCTGTGGAAACTGGCCATAATATCCCCCACAACAAATATATAGAGAAACCGGAGGGACTGATAAGCAAATTACTACCCAATTGGCAAAACCTAATGTGTCATTTCTATAAGCAATAATTCCGAAAATGACAACCTCGTATAAAAGCTCTGTTGAAAGGAAAAGTAAGTTCAGGTTTTCGTAAGATGATTTTCAAGCAGGTGAGTACCCAAAGTCTTTGTAATTTAAACAAAATGCAGAATGGATTTGTCAATAGGCCATAAAACAGAGAGGATCTTGAATCTACATTAGGCTTCAGCCGAATCAGATCTAATGTAAATTTTAACAAATTCAAAAACTATAGTAGACCATTTTATGCGGAAGGAAGCCCTGGTGAATATAGAGAAACTCAGGGGGGGCAGGGAGGGGAAGGATTGATAGCCAGCAAGTTTCAGAAAATATCAGGTGGGAGGGTCCCTCGACGTATATGTATTTTTGGAAGAGCTGAACATGGGTTTCTTTTAAAATAAATAATATTCCATTTTTGAAGAATGGCCACTATTTTAATTACATCTTATATTTTAGCGATTTTCATAAGCTCTTTTGTACTTTTATTAAAAATATCATATAATGTCAGTATTTTCGCCCTTTGGAGGGACTCAATGGTCGTGGGATTTAAATGCAACTGCTCTGCAAAAATCATTTGTAATTTCATGGTAGTAATTCTTAGTTCAGCCGCCTCCTGAGGAGAGTAGGGTTTTGTGAGAGACGAAAGTACGTTTTTAGTCCGCGTTAGAGAGATGTTCTGATTCTCGTTATTGAAAAAGATAGAAGTTAAATTAACCAAATGGCGGCAGGCTTCCCAAAGTGCTTCTTTGGGTGTATAACTTCCATTCGTCCATATTTCGAGAGTATCTCTGTTTCCCCAAAGGACTTAATAGAATAATTAATCTTTCTAATTGGCAAATATAATGGAATTAAAGGAAAACCTTTTCTTGGCATTCGATCTTCTCTCCTTAGACACGATCCCCTAATCCTCTCGACTTTTAATTCAAGACACAACTCGATTGGGAGCGCCAGTGTAGCTATATGTTGTGTATCATCAACAATATCCAACGAAGGCGGTAAGATGATGTCTTTAGAAGTTATGTGTCTAAGACCCTTGACACAAATAGATGCGTCAAAAATATCACTATCACTATCAGCAGAATTTTCAAGACAATTTGTTGCAAATTCGTTAAAAATTCTGCTACCGATTCTATAACACCGACTATTCTACTAAAGTCATAGGAAATGTAGTGTGATGCTATTACATTTACGTGAGTAATACATATTCCTTCCACTTCGCTAAGCAAAGTCTTTCGTAGCGAAATGGCGATTGTCTCGGCTTGACCTTCCCGAAGCGGACACCGAACAAAACGCCTATATTTATAATGTTGGCTAATCTAATTTGTAGCAACACAACTTCATTGGACAATGTGTTCTATTCGCTTCACTTCGTATTTTTTCATTAATCCTCCTGTTTTAGATTTTTACAATTTATACACGTCTTTTTTTAGGAGGTTTGCATCCATTATGTGGTAGAGGGATTATGTCCATGACGCAATTTAGCCGTATTCCACTTCTCCGAGTGGCTCGTAATGCAGAATTTAGGTCATCAACTGTGCCACTAGATTTAGGTTCTTGGTTTGTCCAAGTAAGATCAAGGTCCTTTGACCAACTTTGTCAAAGCACATTAATCGTAATCAGCGAACAAAATAAAAATGAATCGGGATTCGAATCGTGGATTTTAAGATTTAGCATGGTATTCACAAAACATGATTTTTATTAATTTATGTTTTTGAAGGGTGTGCAAGATTTTTAATGGATACAAAACCAATTAAATACCATTGGCAGGGTTTGAAGCCTAGACTTGTATTAGAATCTGCCAGCTGAGCTAACAGAACATGAAACATTAGGCATATTAAAAAGTATATGAAATGGATGTATATCTTAAATAAAATACATTTTTTTTTATTTTAGTTCTAATTTAAATTTTATTCTCATTTCCCAAACTTTGGCTCAATTTCAGATGGTCTGATTGTGCAGGACTTCTCTTTAATACAAAGAAGTCAAAGTTGCACTAAAAAAAATCAATCAGAGTACTTTTTCCTTTGACCCACCCAAGGCCCTAGAAAATTTAAACAGAGCTAGTTGGTGATATGACAATAAGATTTTTAGAGATGAAATAAGACTCAGTTGAGAGAGCCAAAGAGATGACAAGAGAACTGGTTATGCTTCCAAAAAGTGAAGATGTAGAGACTTGAACTTCTTCTTGGGGTCATCAGTTTTAATTTAGATTAGAGCTCCATTAATACAGCAATAATCTTAGTTAGGGCGTAGGTTCAACAATAATTTTTATTTTATTTTGCAAAGCCCAACAAAAAGTACATTGGAGGTAGGCCTTTATGGGACTAGTCCATTTAAGGAATTTTTTTTTCTTTGGAAAGAATATAAGTGGAGACTGGAGAAAATTTTCTAACTTCAAAGAGGCATTTCTCCAGTGCATTGGATATAGCCTTGGGCAGAAAGTAAGGTTATAGCATAATGTTTGGAGGTAGGCTCACTGTTTTAAAAGGTATCGAGGCGTGTGCCTTAAGGCACGTCTTGCTTCAAAGCAGACCAAAAACACCCTGAAGCATACGGTTTATGTACTTATAACGCGAGCGAGCTGGACAAGCAAGGGGTACGAGTTGACTAGTACGCTTCGAGGCATACCGAGGAGAACGAGTTGTTTAACTTGGACGCTTTGATCCTCTTAGATCTATGAGATCCATCAGATCTATCTATTAACTAAAAAGTCCAAAAATATCTTTGTTGTTGTGAATGCCCTGCTCTTTATTGTTGCGACTACTCAGATTATCCTAACCCCTCAGTTACTTATATGATTAATTACATGTCGTCTCTTGCATGGATGATTGTTTCATATTTTTCTTGATTTGTCTAGGATTTGTTCATATTTTTTATCACCCTTTTTTCTAAAACAATGTCACTTAACCTTGAGAGAAAGTAAAGCTACAACATGATCTTTGGATTGGGAATAACCTCTTAGTGACAGTTTTTCAAGCTTTACACTCTTTGCATTAAGAAAATTGGTTTGCTAAGGATTTTGGTAAGTTAAATGGTGACTTGTGTGTTTGAGACCTTCATCTTCCAACAAGGGTTTCCTATAACTGAATTTAACGAGTTTGAGGCTCTATTCAATTTATTGGGATGCTATGCACCTATGCAGTTAAATAGGAAAGCGGTTGAAGCGCGGTTTAGGACCGAATTACGATTAAGCGAGATTAATCGGATTTAATCGGTCAATTTTTTCAAAGTATATATTTTTACAATTTAATCATAGTCATAGATTACAAAAATAAATAATTAATCAAAATGGTGTAAATTTGTAATTAGATAACCTTACTAATTATCTGTCAAGCTACTTAAAAAAAACTAAAAAAAAAATTGAAGATTGTTTTAACAACCAAGCTACCAAGACAAACATTCAGAAGCAAAATAGATGTCAGACTTAATAAGAAGAACCAACCTTTCAATCTCACATTCTCACTAACCCATGAAGGTAAATAGTATTACTTTGCATTGAAGGTATTTCTACAAGGGCCACTTTGTCCAAACAAAAATACCCCACATCCAGAGGATTATGCCAATATATTCTAGACCAAAGAATAAAGGAAGTCATGACTAAAGTGACTGAAAATTGGGTGGATTTGTCACGCATAATCACAAACTTCCAAAGAAATTGGAGGTTCAGGTATTAGTGCTCTCAAGCAAAAGGCCAAAAATGTTGAATACACATAAAGATGGGAGTTCAACTAGCCGAATTCAATTTGTTCCGACAACAATCAACTGTTTCACCAAAATCTATATCACTACAAATAACCTCAATCAACAAGCTCCCTTAGTCCATATTAATTCTACACAGGAGGGAGAAGGATAGGGGAGGCCGAGTGGGATGGGGACTGGGAGGAAAGGGAAATTAGGGTTGAAGTGGTACATACCTTTCTGATTTGGTTTGAAGGGAGGAAAAGAGAGACAGAGATCGCCGTCATCGTCCAGAGCAAGAGATCTAGTCGTCCAAAGATCTTCACCTTCTTTCTTCTTCTTGTTTTTCTTCTTCTCTATAGGATCTGGGTTGGGGGGAGCTGCGGCTTGCAAACTGTGTAGTTAAAATAACGTTATAACGCCGATATAACTCCGATATAATGCTTAACAGGGGTAAGTCGTTACGTTATGAGATTATCACGTTTTTGTTTCACGGCTCCGATATAATGTCGTTATATGGTCATTATTGAGATAACGTTTATTTTCACTAACACCGTTTTAACTTTTTGTTCTAATATATAAAAAAAAATATCACCCATTTCATTCTTGATCGAAGAAGGACCAAAGCTTGCCGTCGCCGATTGACAAAGAAACAAACCTCGTCGGTTGACAGAAAACGAGCGAAGAAGGGAAAAAAGAAGAGTTGATTGGGAAGAATTTATTTATTAATGTTTTGATTTTTGAATTTAATGTTATGAACATGATTTATTTTTTTGTCGCTATAATTCATCAATACTTTGTGGGGGTATTAAAATATATTTAACAAAATATTCCGTTATATTCCGTTATAACTATAACACTCCTGGACCATTATGAGTCTGTTATCCGTTTTAGCTGCATAGCTTGCGGATGAAATGAGAATCGATAAATCGGCGAGTCAGTTGGGTCGATTAATCGGTGACTCGCCAATTTTTTGCTGATTAATTGGTGTCCGATAAGCCCGAACATATTTCGCCCAATTTAGTTTGGTCAAATCCTGAATTGCGATTAATCGACGATTTTTCGCTGCATTAATAACTTAGCTTTGCACTTATAGGAGGATGGTGACAAATGGTTGTGGAAGGAGGATAGGAACAAAGACGTTTAGTTTGTTCTGTTTTTGCTAGATTGGTTAGGGACCACATCCCATGGATTCCTTTGTGAACCCTCAACATAAACTCTAATCAAATTGGTTTAGAGAAAAGGAGTTCCGTTTAGATTGTGTTTTTTTCATGTGGTCTTTGATTTTGGGATAGAATTCCTTCTAAGGAAATTCTTTACAACAAAGGTTGTAGAGTGGTGTCCAAGATGCGGCAAGCTCCTCTTATTCATCTGGTTTGAGGTTTGGGATCACTTTTTGGCTCTTTTTTGGGTCATGCCCTGTTCTATGTAGCCGTTTTTAGGTGTCCTTATCTCTCATCTAAAGGGAAGATTATTAGGTTCACTCCCTTTATCATATGTTGGGTTTAGTGTTCTAAAAAGCGCTAGGCGGTGGGCGGGCGGCGAGCAGGTGCCTAGCGCCCAGGGGCCTAAGCGGTTTTAGGTTTTGTATTATAACTTTAATAATTTACAAAAGTTAAGCATAATACCTTATCAATTACATCCAATTTGATGCCAAGATACATATGCAAAATTATAAAAATGAAAAATTAACAATCATGAACAAAATTTATTAAAACTCAAATTACTGAAGTTGGTCATGATGGGTACTTTATACAAAGTTGAATTTGTGGACAAATATCCAAACCTACTCTTTATTTTTCTTCGAATTGCATAAATGACCTCAGTCATGTTTGATAAAATCTACATTACTAAAATTGGTACCGGCAGATCCTTTGAGAATTCCATTAAGTAATCATCATTTGCTACATTCAGACATATACTGAATAAAAAACAATTAAATTGTTTATTTCCAAAAAACAAAAAAGGGGAAAGAAAATTAAATAAGAACACAATCAGCCTTATTCAAAAAAACAAAAACTCTCCCAGACCGCCCAGAATCCGCCCAGCCATTAATCTGGGCGTTTCTCTAACGCCTAGGCGGCCGCCTAAACCGTTTTTTAGAACATTAGTTGGGTTTGGTGGCAATCGAAGGATCTTCAATAACAAGTTGTCGTATTTTTTAGGAATTGTTATGGACATTCGGATTGCTCTTGGGGATTTAGTACCATAACTTCTTTTATTTTATTTTATTATTATTATTATTTTTATTTTTTTTTGGGGGGGGAGGAGTTCTTCTCTGATTGTTCAATGTGGACAGGAATGTGTTAGTTTCAACCTTTTTAATTCTTTTAAGGTGCCCTTTTCTTGTATTTCTCCCTCTTTTTAACATTATTGAAACTTTTGGAAAACAAACAAGGAAAATGTCTTTCTAAATTGAATAAAGGATAAGTGACTATAGCCACCAAGTCCCAACTCTGTGCTTTCACCAACTGGTATTCTTACTTTATTGTACCTCAACTTACTTGCTTCATAATCTCACTGTTATTCTTTTTCATTTTCTTTCTAGCAACTCGGGCATACTTTCACAGCATCCCAATATTGAACAATTGAGTAATCCTCTACCCCTAGTAAGGCTTTTTTTATGATTTCCCTTAATCCCTTGCACCCAATCAGTTAAAAATAACTATGGATACACACTTGCTAGAGTTCAAAGGGTTTTGTCACTAGCTCTCCATATAAACATTTAAAAATAATAATTTTAAAAATATCCATTATTCACATTCACTTAACTCTTACTCTATTGAACAACTTTTCCACATTTTCAAACATGAACAACACACAAATGCATTAATAGATACTCACAAACCCCATAATGGTTTGGTAATTTATACATTCACCATAGAGAAACTACTACCATTCTACTAACCATGATACCCATCTTTATTTTTACAAGCAAAAACAAAATCTCAGTAATTCTAACCAACAATTTGGAAGAAGAAAGGACACAACACACACACACAACCTGCTTATAGACATTTCTTACAAGAATCAAAGTATGGATATTTGAAAAACTGAACTAAACTGGGATGGAATATTGTATTACCCAAGGGGATTGAATCAAGAAGGTTGAGAGCAAGATCTGATTCGCTTTGCAATTTCAAGATTTTGTCATCTGGGTCTGCAGGAAAATAGGTGTCACGCAAATGGTAGAGATGATCAGTTGCCTTTGTGGCTTCCGCAATCAAATCCCGATCTCCTCCTTCACTTTCAGTGCTGCTCATTTTTAGTGAGAGTTACTCTCCTCCTATCTCACACATGACGAGTGACAAACACACGACACGATTTCCTGGCCTTATTTAAAAAAAGGGACAGGGAGGGGCTTTATACACACCTTCACTCTTACCACCACCATTGGTCATCTTTTAATGTATAAATATTATTTCAATTTTTCTCTTCTCCTCCAAAACATCCCAACTAGGTAGCACCAAGTGTATGCATAACCTTGCCAAAGAAAACCCCACTTGAAAATACTACAAAGGGAGAAGGAGGATGGCCTTTATCTTCGACAATTTGAGTTTTATTTTAGAGTATTTTCAATGGGCAAGCTCAAAGCTAAATTTGAGGTTTATTGAACTTTTAGGGTGCATTTTCATACTCCAATGGATAGCCTCAATGGATTTATGGTTTCAATCTAAACATTGCCAAAAAAAAAGGTATATGCTTGGTTGAGTGGAGCAAGACGCTCCAAATAATCTTGAGGACTCGAGACAACAGTCTTGAGCGTCTAGCCAAAATGACTATTTTGACCATATTTGTTTGAACATCTAGCAAGAAAATTGTTACAAAAATGGTTATTGACCCTTTGTTAGATGGCTCATTAGATCACACCCTCAACCTCAAATGAGTCCACCCTTTTGTGTTTGAGGTTGAAATTGATGCAGGAACTGCACCAAGCCGCCAAGCGCCGCCTAAGCACCACCCAAGCGCCGCCCTTCAAGGTAAATTTCTCACACAGAGAAATAGAAACTTAGGGTTTTTTTTATTTGAAACTTGATGCCTACATATCATATTGAGCTGGTATTTATACATGAATTGTTGCAGAAATACAAAGAAAAATACACGCGGGTCGTTGACTTTTGACACGCTGGGAGCGGCGCTTGGGCGGAGTTCCTGTATCAGGGCGGCGGCGGCGCTTGGCGGCTTGGTGCAGTTCCTGCATCAGTTTTCCCCCTCTAGAACACAATTCGTCCTCGAGTTGGAATAAGGCAACGGAGGTGGTCCATGGTACTCGTACAGATCTTGAACATTGAAGGTCTTCGAGATCGTATATGCATCCGGAAGATCAATGACATATGCATTATCATTAATCATATGAAGGATTTGAAATGGACCTATCTTCTTTTGTTTAAGCTTGTTGTATTCTCCAGCTGGAAGTCGTTCTTTGCGCAAATGGACCATCACAAGATCCCCTTCATGAAATGATTTGTGTCTCCTGTGTTTGTCAGCGGCAGCTTTGTACTTTGCGGCAGATTCTTCCAACTTCTTTTTGACTTCTCCATGAATGTTGGTTACCCTTTCAATCATATGGTCAGCAATGATGCTCATTCCTGGAAGCTTTGGTAAAGGAACCAAGTCTAGAGTATGTAACGGGGGCCTAATGTAAACAAATTCAAAAGGAGATTTGCCACTTGAACGATTTGGCACGTTGTTGTAGGCGAATTCAGCTTGTGGTAACACATTTTCCCATTGCCTTGGATTTTCCTTAATCAAGCATCGCAGCATATTTCCCAAGATACGATTTGTAACTTTTGTCTGCCCATCAGTTTGTGGATGACACGTGCTGCTATACTGTAATGATGTGTCAAGCCTTCTCCATAAGGTACGCCAAAAATGGCTGAGAAATTTGCTATCACGATCAGAAACTATGGTCTTTGGTAACCCATGTAGACGAACGACTTCTCGAAAGAATAATTGAGTAATATGGGTAGCATCTGAAGTCTTCTTGCATGGGATAAAATGGGCCATTTTAGAAAAACGATCAATCACAACAAAGATAGAATCTGAACCTCTTTGTGTACGCGGCAATCCCAAGATAAAATCCATTGATAAATCTTCCCAAGGGGCATTAGGAATTGGAAGTGGCGTATAGAGTCCAGTATTTTGGGTTTGTCTTTTTGCAGTCTGGCATGTATAGCATCGTTTGACAAACTTTTCCACGTCACGCCTGAAATGCGGCCAGTAGTATCGAGCTTCCACCAGTGAAATGGTCTTATCTCGTCCCATGTGTCCACTGAGTCCTCCAATGTGTAGTTCTTGAATGATGTGCTCCCTAAGGGACCCTCGGGGAATACATAGACGATTTCAAAGAATAGAAAACCATCATGTATTTGGTGTTTTTCAGTGGTTCCATTAGTGCACTTTTTCCATTCGTTCTTGAAGTCTTCATCCTCCGCGTACAAGTCCTTCAAATAATCAAACCCGATGATTTCACTTCGAACAGATGTCAACAACATGACTCGGCGACTCAATGCATCAGCGACTTTGTTCAATTGTCCTGACTTGTGTCTGAGTGAGAAAGTGAACTTCTAGATGTAGCCAATCCATCGTGCATGCATCCGATTTGACTTGGAAGAATTGTTGAGATACCTAAGAGCCTGATGGTCCGTGTTGAGGATGAATTCCTTCTGCACTAGGTATGACTCCCATTGCTGCAATGTGCGAACGACCGCATACAACTCTTGTTCATATGTCGACCATTTCTTTCTTGATTTGCTGAGTTTCTCACTAAAAAAAAGCTATTGGTTTCATCTCCTGGGATAGAACAGCTCCAATGCCTACCCCTGAAGCATCACAATCGACTTCGAACATCTTCTCAAAGTCGGGAAGTGCAAGAACTTGTGCATTTGTCAATTTTTCCTTTAAAACTGCAAAGCTTTGTTCTGCTTGATTTGTCCAAGCGAATTGTTTCCGCTTTAAACAATCAGTGAGAGGTGCGGCGATAGTACTGAAATTCTTCACGAACCTCCAGTAAAATGTCGCTAATCCATGGAAACTTCGAACTTCTGTAATTGTTCTCGGTGTTGGCCATTCTCGGATAGCTTTTACTTTTTCCTGATCGACCTTGATTCCATCAGAGCTTACGACAAAGCCCAAGAATATTAAGCTATCTGTCATAAAGCTACACTTTTTCATATTAGCATACAACGTGTTTGCCCGCAATGCTTCAAAAACCTTTTTCAAATGCTGCAAATGTTCTTCCTCACTACGGCTGTAGATAAGGATATCGTCAAAATAGACGACAACGAACTTTCCAATGAAAGGCTGAAGTACCTGATTCATTAGCCTCATGAAGGTACTCGGGGCATTGGATAGCCCAAAGGGCAAAACTAGCCACTCGTATAGTCCTTCGTGTGTTTTGAACGTCGTCTTCCATTCATCTCCAAGACGAACACAAATCTGATGATACCCACTTCGTAGATCAATCTTAGAAAATATTTTTGACCCTCCTAATCTATCCAGCATGTCATCCAGTCGAGGAATAGGAAATCGATATCGTACCATGATTTTGTTAATAGCTCGGCTATCAACGCACATCCTCCAGCTTCCATCTTTCTTTGGTGTTAGGAGTGCAGGTACGGCTACGGGACTCATGCTTTCACGAACCAAGCCCTTCTTAAGAAGATCTTCTACTTGTCCTTGCAGAATCTCATATTCTTTGGGACTCATGCGGTAGTGTGGCAAGTTAGGCAAGCTTGCTCCTGGGACAAGATCAATATGGTGCTGAATATCTCTCAATGGTGGAAGTTCAGCAGGTAATTCGTCGGGAACGATATCGCTGAACTCTGCTAATAGAGGCTGAACTGGTTCGGGCACGCTTTGTGAGGTAGTTGTCTTTTTCGGTACTAAAAGGAGATTGGTCTTGGCCTTCAAACATGTCGGATTGTTTGGCTGCCTCATTGAGGCGAGAATAATCTTCACACGGTCCTTGTAGAATGTGTAGGTATTGCTCCTACCATCATGCATCGTCTTCAAGTCGAACTGCCACGGTCAACCAAGTAGCATATGACATGCATCCATATCGACAGCATCGCACAATACTTCATCTTGGTACTTGCCGATAGAGAAAGGTATGTGACATTGCTCCGTTACTCTTGTTTCACTAACATCTTTGATCCACCCAATACGGTACGGAGATGGATGAGGCTAAGTTGGCAGCTGCAGTTTGCCCACCATAGTTTTGGAAACAATGTTTTCGCTACTGTCACTGTCACATACATGTTGATTAACAGTGCACCGGGTTTTGAGAATGTTGTGTCGTTGGATGTTTTCATCTTTCTTTGGGGTATACATTAGTCGCCTTATTACTAAGGATACACCCTCATCTTCATAAGTGAGTTCTTCTGGTTCCACTTCCTCCTCGTACTCGTCTTCTGGATAATCTTTGCCTCCTTCAACGTCATCATCATGTGTAGCTAAATTGACTGATTTGTTCTAACGACATTGATTAGAATAATGCCATGTTTGCCCGCAATGGTAACACTTGTGGCCTCTTGGAACGACATAAGGGTTGTTGGAATTGGGCTTGTTTGCTACCTCCCTTTGCGTCTACAGGTTGTTTTTTGAGGTTGGTTTGGCTTTGGCGCCTCAACTTGTCGTCTCACCATTGCCTTCCCTTTGCTTAGGTCAGGTCTTTGAGGCGCAGAAGATTGGGACGACACTGGATTGCGTAATCCCCTTTTACCAAGCTGTGTTTCAATCTTCAAGGCAAGTTGAATGGCACTGGAAAGTGTGTTGTGTGACTGTTTGAAGACTTCGTCTTGTATGTTGGCATGAAGTCCATCGATAAATCTGAAAATTTTCTGACTTTCAGATTCTCGAATGTCCATGCGAGCAGCAAGCTTGTGAAATTCGGTAACATACTCCGACACAGTTCGGTATGCTTGCCGACAATGCTGATAGCGACTAAAGAGTGTTTGCTCACAATCTGGAGGTAGAAAGTGTTCTTTCATCAACTGCTTCATACGCCCCCAGCGGCGCTTGGGCGGAGTTCCTGTATCAGGGCGGCGGCGGCGCTTGGTGGCTTGGTGCAGTTCCTGCATCAGAAATCTCAATAGAGAGGATGATCTTAGCTTAACAAAGTTGTATAATTTACTAACCTCTTAACAAAGTTTTATATAATGGAGAGTTGCAATAGTGTTCCCAAAGGGGTTTATAATCAAGGAGATCATTTTGCTCTAAGTTGATTTTTCAAACTGAAATAATCTAAAAAGAAAACCATTTTTTATTGGACATGTTATTCAACGGCCTAAACTTGTATTCTTTGCACTTATAGTATTGTCTTTTAGCCGAACTTTATTTCTATTAGTGAATCAATGCACACTCTCTGTTATGGCACTACCACAATATTTTATTACCCCTTATGAGTACATAACATCTTATAATTTTGACTAGTGCTCAACTAATCTCTTTGGTAGGATTATCCATTCCCCCTTCAAAACTTCTTTATAAATTGTTCTTTTGATAGTCATCACCCTTTCTAAGGAATTCAGATTGGTTGCTCCATGGAGCATGATCCAACTTGTATGCTCCTCAGTAAACATGTCATTTGTAACAAATTACTTGGTATTTGCAATTAATTAAAAATAAAATACGTGTCTAAACATTATGAGCTAAAATTTTTGTCTTCTTCCTATGAAATTACGTAGAACCACATGCAAAAAAAATCATCCTCAAGGTTTTGTTATAAGCATCTCGAAGATTTGTCCATTGAACATTTAGTTTGATCTTCTCTGTGCAAGCTATGTTTGCTTAATCGACCTCAAGGTCACTGAGGTACAACAAGTGTCTAATCATGAGATCAAACAATTATGCAATCTTGAAAAAATATGATTTGCTTAAAACATTGATAAGTAATGATGTAGAGGATCAATATGTTACACCCAAAACAGTGATCATAGATATTTGATTAAAAACATCTAGTACATTATCAAGGGTTGAAATAGTTGTGCAGCAGGGAAACACCAATAAGAAAGAAAAACATAGAGAGTTGGGGGGGGGGGGGGGGGGGGGGGGTTAGTGAGACATGAAAATTTGTGTTTGTTTGTTTTTTATTAGATCAATTAATTGAATTCAAATTTATAAGGATTTTGTGTTGGTCTTTAATTTGTTTCGACTTGTGGTGGTGTTGGTGATAGAAATTGGAGAGAAAAAATATGGTGGTACTTATATCCAAACCCTAAAGAAGATTAACAATAAAAAGAAGAAGAAGAAATAATAAAATTGTAGAGAATCTTTAGATTTGAGATATGGACAATGCGAATCATTAGCAATATCATAAGATCTCATGAAATCTAATTTCATATCTTAGAGTCCCGCCTGAAATCCAACCTTTAGATTATTCATTGAGAATTTGAGACACGTAAACATTTTATTAGGGGTGGGCACGAGACGGGATGGGACGAGATGGATGGGACGATATATACCCATCCCTATCCCATCCCGTTTATACGGGATCGAGACGGGACGGGATGGGAAAAACCTCATCCCGACCTCGTCACATCCTCATCCCATCCCAAACGGGTTCGGGACGGGACGGGATCAGCGTGCTGCCTGTGACTGCTGCGAAGATTATCATCATATAAGAGCGTGAAAAATAATTTTCTTATAATTAGATATAGATGTAAAATTCAAATATAAGGGTAGCCACTAAATCCCCTAACAATGAAGTCGAGTGGGCTGACTTTTAGAAAATGACATGATAAATGGGACCCACTAAGAGTATTGTGTCGCTGTGATGGCCTCCCAACTGATTTTACAATTTCATTACTGTGGGAAATAAAATTCATGGTTCCTTGACAAAATGACATTTCATCTTTTGTTAGGGAAGAAATATAGACTTATTGGTGATGCTCTAACATATTCATAATGGTTTACCATCAATACATATATCGTAATTAAAAAAAAATATTTTTACAGCCCGAGGCATCTCAAATTCTTGGCTCCGCCCCTGAATGTTCCCTTCTGAATATGTATTACTCACTTAATTGTTATTTTTCATCTTCACCTGGGTATTATCAATATTTGGAAGTTAAATAATTAAAGCCATTTTTATTGAGAATCCAAGCAACAGTCTGCTATATTTTTCTTGCTTAATGAATATTTATTTCTTGAAGTAACATTTCTGTTACCACTGCAAACACCATGAGTTTCTGTCAGTCATCTATAAGTTTATATGAATAAAAATAAATAAATAAATAAATAAAAATATTAATAATAAATATTAAAAATTTAGCTCGGGACGGAACGGGATTGGCGGGATTGAAAATCTTTATCCGATCCCATTCTAGATCGGGACGGGATCGGGATGAAATTATTCAATCCCATTAAGACCCGGAAAAATCGGGACGGGATCGGGATCGCGGGATGGGATGCTCACCCCTACATTTTATACCAAAAAAAATGCATCAATGAGCAAAGGCTCCAACTTTTTGACACCACCATGTCTCCTCTTTGACATCATCATCATTTTTTTTGGAACCTACTAAAGTACATCACCAATAAAAGTCTTTTTCCTTCTCCTTTCTTCTTTCCTTCTCCTTCTGCGATCTCTCCCAAACAACAAGCATAAACAGTAGCGTCACCACCATTACTAAACCGCCCCACCCTTTTCTTTTTTTCTTTTTCTCCTTGAAGATACATCAAATAAGACTATCATCACAACCATACACGTGGCAGAGGTCGTCCATCACGAAGATCAAATATTCCAAGACCAAGCCAATTCACAAATCCCAAAAAGGGTGGATCTAGTCATAAAAGCCCAAATAGGGTCCATCAAAATAAATCATAATCAAAGCCCCAAATCCAGGCCCAATGGAGTTCTCCCTTAAAGAGGAGGAACATTACAAAAAAAAGAGTCGTGGAGGGAGTTACGCCTCCGATGACGTATCTTCATAAAGAATGAGACTGTTACAAAGAATGTCTCCACTCATTGTGCCACACATGCTTAAGCCACGCAGAAAATTAATAACGACCATTATATAAGGTAAAGGGAACATTCGACAAATGTATGCAATTTCAACTGAGTTATGTCTAGATTTATCTCCATATTTAACTGAGTTATTGACTTAAGCATCGGAGTGCCTTTGGCCACAAAAAATGTAATTTTTGGCAATCTACATTTGTTTTGCAAGTCAGACTTATAGGAGACCAGATTTTGGACACATTAGTTTGGCACCGTCTGTGGGGAACGACAGTTTCCTTTCAAGAAGAGAGTTTGTAGTTGGAAACTTCCTCAGTTCTAATCAATGATTAAAAAGCCTTTAGAACAAATGGAACACTCTACAGATCCTCAACCCAGCAACAACCAAAGTAATCCTCCCACCGATGAAGCTGCGTTGTCAATGACGAATGCTTCAAACCCAGCGACAACCCTTGAGCCAACCATGTCCAGCAACAGAGAGCCACAATATGAAATGGTAGCTCAGTCATATCAAACATCTAGCGACACTTCCACGGATCCTCATGTGGATCAACTATGGATCATCTAATCAAAATGGTGGACAAACTCATCCAAGAACACGCTCAATCCCCCGACCTTCTCCAAGCGTCGCCCCAACAAAACTCTGCCAACTGAGTCCAAGAGAGTAATGGAGTTTCTGCAGAACCTCAGCAAGTGAATCTCGAAAGAAGCAAACCGCCAGAAGATGGCTACCCACAGAGCAACGAGACCTCTACTGAAATCCCATTCAAGATCGTGGTCACAGATCCTAATGTTTTGTACGAGTTGGCCAGACCACCGTTATCCAACGCGCTTATGGTGACTCCTATGTTGAAAAAGTACACCCCATCAAAGTTTGAAGCGTATGATGGCACTATCGATCCGACAGACCATCTGCGACACTTCCACCACATGATGGCATGAAAGAGAGCATAGAATCCATCATATGTCAAACATTTTTTACCAGTCTCACCACCACAGCGATGAGTTGGTTCAACAGTCTACCACCAAGGTCGATAGACTCCTTCCAGACGCTAGTTACTGCCTTCATCATGAGGTTCAACGGCAGTCAACGGATGAGAAAGGGACCACAATACTTGCTTCACATCAATTAGAAGCCCGAAGACAATAAGGGAGTACATCACTCGTTTTACTAACGAGTTGATAATGATTGACGGTTGCAGCAACGACACGACCATTGCCACCTTTACCTCCGGACTAAAAAGGGGATCATTCTATGATTATCTGAATCTAGACTCCCCAAAGAACATGGCGAATCTACTAAAGACCGCCCAAAAACACATCACTCTCAAGGAGATGGTGGCTGCTAGGAAGAATAATGAATTTGAAAGGAGACGCGCTTCAGACAATCAAGAGAGGAAATAAGGACAGATGAATGATAGGCCACGAGAGGAAAGTGGCTGATCGAAAAGACATCGAACTAGTGGCAGAATTGAGTTCAACCAAGGAGTACATGGAAGGATGCAACCCGGAAGATCCAAATATGTTCAATCAACAAGCACACAGTTCATGACTTTGAAAACAAGTTAAGATGAGGTCTTAAAAACTATGGCTAAGTGGGAGGACGTTAAGTGGCCAACCAAAATGTGAGGAGATCCAACGCTGGCTATGGGCACGACATCGAGGACTGCTACAACTTAAAGGACGAGATCAAACGCCATATCCAAAAGGGACGACTCGAAGAGTTCATTAGAAGGAGATAGTCCAAAGGGAGATAAGCCAGATCAGAGGAGCAATCAAAGGAGCTGATATACGTCTTGCATGACGTAATCAGAGAAAAGGAGTTATCTAATCGATCTCGGAAGCGATCAATCTGGGATTTTCGAACAAGGATTAGACACCTAGAGCCTTCTGCACAACGCGCCAGAACGACGCAACGAACTTTGACCTACTCCAACAAGGATGGGAAGGGATTCCATTTTCCCTCATAATGATGCCTTGATAATTTCAGTACTGATATCCAGGTGGGAGATCAAAAGGGTATTGGTCGACACGGGCAACTCGAGCAACCTTCTTTACCTAACAGCATTTCGAAAGATGTGATTCAATGAAGAAATGTTCTCGTCCAACGATCAACCAATGGTAGGTTTCAGCGGAGAACAGTGTCGTCTGCTTGGATTGATCCAATTATCAGTCGAAGCGGGAGAATCAAGGAGACAACGAGTCATGTTGACATATTTCCTTGTTGTTTCCATCCGCATACAACATGCTTATAGGAAGGCCTTAGATACACGAGATGGGTGTGGTATCCTCCACCATGCATCAATGTTTGAAGTACCATATTGATGATGACATTAGGATAATCAAAGGAGATCAACCAGCTGCACTCGAATGCCACTATGCAGCAATGAAAGCTCCACACAGATAGCAATTACTGCACCGACCAGAGGAGCCGCTGCAACAACTTGGTCAAACAGACCCCGACCTTCCGGATGAAAATACGACCCCAACAAGTCCAAGAGATTGACCAAACACTGAACAACCAGAAGAAGAAGTGACAGTAGTCTACTTGGATGACAGAGGAGACAAAATAGTTCGGATCGACATGAAAATCCATTCGAAACTCGCCATGAAACTGGTCCAAATCTGCTGAAGGATAATCACGATGTTTTTGCCTGGACAATGAAAGATATGGTGGAGTAGAATCATCTGTCATTACTCATAAACTACAAGTCAATCCTGACAAGAAGCTGGTTCGACAAAAAAGAAGGTTGATTGCCCCAGAACACAACCAAGCAATAAACGAATAAGTGCACCGTCTGATAACTGCAGGAATGATCTGAGAATCTCACTACCCGAACTAGTTAGCTAACACAGCATTGGTAAATAAGAAGAATGGCAAGTGGAGAGTACGTGTAGATTACACTGATCTGAACAAAGCATGCTCGAAAGACAACTTTCCACTTCCGCACATATACCAAATAGTGGATGCCACTGTCGGACACGAGCTGTTGAGATTCATGGATGCGTACTCTGCCTACAATCAGATATAGATACACCCTCCTGACCAAGAAAATACATCTTTCATAACAGAAATAAGTACATAATGTTACCGAGTGATGTCATTCAGACTAAAGAACGTGGGAGCCACGTACCAACGACTAGTTAATAGAATGTTCACAGACCCGATCGGTAAGACAATGGAAGTGTATATCAATGACATGTTGGTCAAAATCTTACGCCGAACAAACCATATAAAAGACCTCGAACATGCCATCTCCCAGTTCTGAAGATACAAAATGAAGTTGAACAAAAAAAAATGCACATTTGGAGTAGAATCAGGGAAATTTCTTGGATACATGGTCTACCAAAGAGGAATCGAAGCTGATTCGAAATAAATACAAGCACTTCCCAATATGCAGTCACCAACGAACATAAAGGGCATGCAAAGTCTCAATGGCAGGATAACGGCTTTGAACAGATTCATTTCCAAGTCTTTAGACAAATGTCTACCCTTGTTCAAAATCTTGAAAGGAAACAAGACATTCAAGTAGAGTGAAGAATGTAAGAAGGCTTTCCAAATCTTGAAGGCATACATGGGGAGCATAAAATTGCTATCAAAACCAAACAGGAGGGAAACACTATATTTATATTTGTCTGTGTCCGACCATGCGGTAAGCTCAACACTAATACAAGAGGAGAAAGGCGCACAAAAGCCAGTATATTATGTCAGCACAACACTTGCAGATGCGGAGATCAACTACCCGGCTTTGGAGAAACTGGTGCTTGCCCTGATCGTATCTTCAAGAAAGCTATGACCATACTTCCAAGCTCACCCAATCATTGTCGTGACCGAACAACCACTTCGATCAGTATTGCACAAACCAGAGTTATCAAGAAAAATGGTGAAATGCACGATAGAACTTGGGCAGTTTGACATCAGCTACATCCCCAGAACCACAATAAAAGCTCAAGCATTGGCAGATTTCATCGCTGAATTCACAGGTAGCAACGATCGCCAGCCGAACAGCAATCACAAAGAAGAACAAACCAAACAAACCGTCCACGAATGGATCCTTCATTGCAACGGAGCATCCAACGAGTCAGGAAGCAGAGCTGGAGTGATCCTATATAACTCGGAAGGCGTAACATTTGAAAAGGTGATAAGATTTAGTTTCAAGGACTTAAACAATAAAGCCGAGTACGAAGCAGTAATAGCCGGGTTACAATTGGCAAAACACTTGGGAATAAAAGAAATCAGCTTCTTCACTGACTCCATACTAGTGGTCAATCAGCTGAATGGCAAATTTCAAGTCAAAGATGCTCGAATGAAAGCCTACCACCAAAATATTGCCGAGCTGATGGAAAATTTCCAAGTCACAACCATTCGGCGATGTGCAAGGGCAAATAATGAAAGAGTTGACAAGCTCGCTAAGGAAGCATCAAGGGCTAGAGAAAGTGATAATCCGTTCGTCACAATAAAGGAAAGTTTTCCATACTGGAAAATCAAGTGCAAAAAAGCATTGCAACAAGCCTGGAAGACAATTGGACGATTCCAATCCTCGCCTATATAATGAACGAAAAGCTTCCAATGGACAAGATGGAGGCCCCAAAATTGGGAAACCGAGCAGCACGATACACGGTGATTAACGACATACTCTACAGAAGATCTGCCAATAGCTCGCTGCTAAGATGTCTCTCATCCGACAATGTTGACTATGTCCTGCAAGAGATTCATCATGGTACATGTGGAAACCATCCGGAAAGAAAAACACTAGCCCACAAAGCCTTGACACAGGGATGATGTTGGCCGACAATGCAAGCAGATACAAATAAACTCGTTCACACTTGTCACAAATGCTAGAGATATGCCCCATGTACTCACATGTCAGGCCAAAATCTAATCCCGATGAGCAGTCCATGGCCATTTGCACAATCAGAAGTCGTTAGCAAAGATAGGAAAAGCTCAAGTCAGAAAGTTTATCTGTAAAGCATAATATGCAAATTCGGAGTCCCAAGATTGATTGTGACGAAAGGCAAAGAAGGTTAAGGAGTTGTGGGAAAACATGATCATCCAACAACACTTCTCAGCACCCACCCGTCCATAGGCAAATGGGCAAGTCGAGGTCACCAGCAGAAAGATCCTAAAAGCAATCGAAAGGAAGCAGGAAGCATTGAAGGGATTATGGACATCCGAACTACCTAGCATCCTTTGGGTATACAGAATAACGAAAATGACTCCAACAGGGGAGACTTTTTTTGCCCTTGCATACGGGTTTGAAACAATGATACCGGTAGAAATTGGTATGCCAACATTCAGAACCGGTGAGTTTCGAGCAGAGGACAACAATGAAGCACTGAGAGTCGGATTGGATCTCCTCGAAGAAAAGCGAGAAAAGGCTTCTATCAAAACAACAGCCTAATAACAATGGATGGCCAACTACTATAACAAAAAAGTAAAACCTCTCACGTTCAGTGTCGATGATTGGGTACTACGGAAAATTCAACTCAACACAAAGGCACCAGGCGCAGGTAAACTGAATCGGAATTGGAAAGAACCATACAAAGTGATAAAAATCAACAGACTAGGGACATACTGGTTAGAAAATACGGAGGGCGAACAACTACCACGACCGTGGAATGTAGAGCATTTGAAAAAATATTATCAATAAAACTCCTTTACACCCTCCATTTTGCGTTCAAGTGATAAAGTCTAGTCGGGAAGAAGTCGGACTAAAGATGTTACTCGAAGAAACACACAGCACAACCAAAGTATCGGGCTACAAGTAAAGTCTAAATATATGCATCAAAACAAGCAAGTCAGACGTAAACATAAAACTTCTGGTCTGATCAACCACGGAGTAATAAAGTACCTGGACACATGAGCTAGACTTTTTCTTTTGTCGGCTATAATGTACAGCATCAAAATCCAAACACGTAAAGTCAGATTTCATAAAAAGCTTCTACACGACTAATACGTTGAACGTCGAAGCCCACTTGTAAAATTTGGACAAACAAATCAAAATTCAACCAGGAATGTCAAAATCAAAAGGCTAAGTCTAACAAGTTAGACGGGAAGACATACTGCATACAAACAAATAAAATGAGATTCTCATTGATTTTCCAATTCATTACATCAAAAAAGGTTACATGAGGGGCGAATAAGAGTACTCAATAAGAGACATTTTATATCAACAACAATATCACTCGATGGCACAAGTTCAGACAAGTGAAGAGATGACTGTTCCTCATCAACAACGTTACTCAGCGAATCTGAAACGGGTTCCTCTTCGTCCTTGAATTCCTGCTCAGCAAAACAATGATACTTTGATAAAGCCAAGCCTTGCGACTCAATAAAGTATAGGAAGTCATGACGAACATCGACTACTCTTTTCCAGTCTGCTGCTTCTGCAGTCTTCAATTTATCAGTAACTGATACAAGCTCGGTCCGAGTCAACGCGAGTTCGCTCTCAACTGCAGTAAGCCTAGCTAGCAGAAGTTGCTGATTTGGCAGTAGCAAACTCGGTATTCAACTGAGCACTTTGCGCCATATAAGATTTCATACTAGCAGAGTACTCTGCAGCAGAACGCTTGGCCTCATCACAACCAACCCTCATTTCAGACAACTCCTTTCCAGCAATACTCAACTGAGAACGCAGTTCATTCAACTATGTCTCGGATGTCTCAAGTTCGAAAGCAAACTTATTCCGAATAGCCTCTACTTCCTTCAGTGAAGTCCGAGCAGCTTCAGCAGCCTTCCATACTCCATACATTGTGCTCTCAGCGGATCAAACTTACAGAGAACATGAGAAAGAACCAAGGCTTGTCCCTCCATCTTTCGCTCAATAAGCGCCACCTGATCGCCCGCGGTCTTATAATCTGACCCCATAACATCAGCATAAACGAGGTGACTCATTCCCTCCATGAAATTCTTAGGACCTTCATCAAGGTTATTGCATGGCGGATGCACATGCATAAGAGCCCTCTCGACTAACCGCCCATGACAACCGATGATGAGATTGCAAGCACTGTCTTGCACGTCAGCCTCATATGACCAGTTGAACTTCTTAAAAGATACAACAGTAGGACAGGAAGCTGGGAGAGCAACAGGAAACTCCAAGGTACCCGCGATGAAAAAAGAGGCATGAACCTTAGAAGCTCGACCACGAGTAACGACTTGATCTTCCAACAAGGAGTCAAACTCGAAATTAACCAAAGTTTTCATGTTGTTCGGATTCTTAGACATTTTGACACCAATCTGGAACATCTTGTTGTTGATAACACGTGAATCATCCACGGATAAATTGGTGAAATCAGGCACCCCATACGAGGAGACAAGACACTTTTCACGAATATCCAAAGGACGAGAAACCTCTTTCTTGCTCCTCTCGAAAATTTGATTTATCCCATCAACCTCTCGAGCAATAGGATCAACAACATCACCACCACCCTTCCCAGAAGATACCGAAGGAGAAGGATATGAACCAAGGTTGCAAGCTTTTTCTTCTTCGGGATATGACCAAGACTGGACGCAACAACTTAAACGAACTAGTGAGCCTGTGATCATTCCTCTTTTTAATGCTCGAGCTAGCATTAATGACACCTCTAGCAATAACAAGAGCATTGCGATCTGTAGGCTTGTTAACGGAGCTCACTTCCTAATCAATGTTCACATCACCAACGACAGCCAGGGAAGTATGCTCCTACCCCTAGTAAAAAATGACAACAGCATCGGTGCACAACTGTAATTTCTGAATCACAAGCCGTCGTAAGCACTGCACAATCCGCCTCGCTCATAGTGTACAAACCACTGCGATCGAGGATATCCGTAGTAAGGGAAACCTTTATTGGGGAGCGGAACAGCTTGTTAAATCGATCCTGGGTTCTCGGAATGATCGCAAAATTTGTAAATTCTGTAACCTGAAATAATCAAAATAAATGGATGCGTAAAACCAGGGACTCGACCAGCCCCTACACTTGTCCCTGAGATTTTCAAAACAGGATGGACCGCGGAGATAGCAAGTGCGGTTCGTGTTTACACTAACTCCCACCACGGAGTGCAAAACCTTGATGTTCATTGGAATCCCAGATAAAACGACCCTCGCTAAGGTCGTGATCATTACCCTCGAGCCATTAGGATCCATTTGCGCATGAGCAATGCCCAATAAATCTAGATACTCCTAGAAGATTTCTGGAGTCGGAAGCGCAAGACCCGCTTGAAATATGCCAGGGTACAACGCAATCTAGCCAGGCCTTGGACGACTAGGACTGTCACCCTCTTTAGGCAGGATGATCTCGAGGTCAAATGGCAATGAATAGTCATAACAAACACTATCCAGAGTCGTTTGCATCGCTCGCTTAGGCGTGACGTAAGCTTCGCAAGTAGCAAACACATCACCGCTTAAGACCCTGAAGCTAGACATCGTTATGAGTCGAAAGAGAAAGAAATCAAAGTCTGAGAACGAACAAAATGTAAAGAAGAAAATGTTGTATCCACCTTCTCCTTTTTATAGGGTTGAACAATGAAAAGATGTCTCATAAGAAAACGTGCAAGACACGATGGCCGCACAAAATCCCAAAAATCATGCCTAAACGAATAGGTGGATGAGACATTGGAGAAACAAACGCAGTAACAACTAGTAACGACATTAAATGTGTCGCGATGGTGCAATCGAAAGTCCAACCGTGGTACAGTTAGTGGTTACGTCGCATACTTACTAACTAAGGGGGGAGTAATTAATGATACATCAAATAAGATTGTCATCACAACCATGCATGTGGCAGAGGTCATCCATCACGAGGATCAAATATTCCAAGACCAGACCCATTCACAAAGCCCAAATATAGCCCATCAGAATAAATCATAGTTAGAGGCCCAATGGAGTTATCCCTTAAAGAGGAAGAACATTGCAGAGAAAAAGAGTTGTGGAGGGAGTAACGCCTCCAAGGACGTATCTTCATAAATGAGGAGATTGTTAAAAAAATGTCTCCCCTCGTTGATCCTTTTTTTCCTTCTCTTTCTTCTCAACAACAAGCTGTTGCAACCTTCTATTTTCTTTTCAAAATCAACCGACAAGAGTAGCAGCAGCGGCGTCGTTGTTGTCGAACACCTCTCCATCCCCCCTTCCTCCTAGTTTTTCTCCTTCGCTCTCACTCCAACAACTAGCGAGGATGGAACTTGTCCTCATAGTGGTCAGGGCGAGAGTAAAAGAAAAAAAAAAAAAAAAAAAAAAAAAAAAAAAAAAAAGGGGGGGGGGGGGGGGGCGATGCCCGGGTGGCTGGCAGCAGTCACTGTTGTTGTTATTGCAACACATTGTTGATGAGAAGAAAAGAGAGGGAAGAGATAAAAATAAAAAAGAATTGAAAAATGGGTGGGCAAACAGGGAAGGCGGTATGGCGTGTGGAGACAAGTGACAGTGGGAGGGGCGGTGAGAGATAAACGACTATTGTTGTTGTTCTGGAAAAAAACCATTGAGAGTGGGAGAGGAGAAGAGAGAAAAAATTGAGAATTGAGAGTTGTAGATTTATATAGATGGTATAAAAAAGCAGGTCGTGGTGTCAGACAGAAAGGTGGGGGTGGGGGTGGTGGTGTTAAAGAGGATAAATGGTGGGTGTCAAAAAGTCGGAGCCTTAAGCAAATATATATATATATATATATATGCTTTAGTAAAAATGGAAAGTTATGGCGTGCACAAACCCTAGTATGGTCCTCTAGCTAGATGATCTCGGCTAGCCTACGGGCAACCAACACTCAGAAAAAGAAATGCGTTTTGGCTATGTCCAGTTTAATTTCACATAAGACAATATTTATTCAGTTCAATTGTTTGTTCTTTAGTAGCACTAGCAAGACAGAATTGGTAACAAAAATAAAAAGTTACTCGAAAATACATGCTAGCATACGCATTTTACTCGTGCATTCAGTTGTAGTTCATTTGTCCTTGCATGCAACCTTTGTGCTTAAATCGATTCCATCTCTCACTCCTCTTGCTTCATGTCACTAATCTCATATATGCAATAATGAGCTTATCTATAATCACCACGGATAAATCATCATATCCGTAACTCTTCTTCTCCTTCATTGCTTCATCATCTTCACATAACGTTCCTTCAATATTTATGTTTGGTGACTCCATCTTTGATGCTGGAACCAATCATTTCAACAAGAATTGCACCCTCCAAGTTGATTTTCTATCCTAATTTATTTGGGTGTGAACGAGATTTGGGTCATTTGGGTGGGGATTGATCTAGTTATATATGCATCAGTCACCCAACATCCTCATGCTTGAAGCAAACATGAGGGTTGAAGGATCGACACACCTTCCATTTCTGACCTTATATCATTTTGACATAATTTGGAATTTCTCTAAATGTTTGAAACTTTTTAAGGATGTTTATGTACACAAAAATTCATCAGTTCATATTGATATATGTAGCTTAATAACTACGAAAACGGATTCTAGACTGTTTATTTTCATCACACTCAATAATTATTTGACTGTCGTTCCTGATGGTATAATTTTGGTGGATATGGCTCAATTCCATCGTATTGATTTGGAAAAGCCATACCTTGAGGTCGAGATGGAAATTGGGAATGGGACTAGCCAAGATTATCCATTCAATGGTATCAACTTTGCTAGTGTCGGGAGTGGAGTTCTCAATGCTACAAACAAGGATTTGGTAATATCAAACAAACCCACTTTTCAAAAACATAATCTTCTCGTGCAAAGTTCTATTTGTTTATTGTACATCGAATGATTTCTACTCATGAGGTATCTATGATCTAAATATATGGTCATTTCCCCCTTTAATTGAGTCCCTCTGTCACAAAGGGTGTATTTCAATCCAAGACCAACTACGCCAGTTCCAAAAATTGGTGAAGAGCCGCAAAATTGACAGCAAAATAGTCCAACGATCTCTTTCTTATTTGAATCCAGTTCCAATGACGCTTTCAACTATTTTATTAGTATTCCAACACTTGAACCAGAATATTATGTTAAAACAATGTTGTCACAAGTTCAGCAATTCATCAACCAAATTTACCATCTCGGTGCACGTTGAATTGCAATTTTTTCATTAGGCCACTACACCACACATCCTCATGTATAGCATTTGATAATAGCATTCTTTACACTTTTGCTATTATAAGTCAAATTTTAATGACTTTGAAACGAAAAAACGTTGTTTAAAAGTAAGTGGAGTTTTTGGCGCTCACCCAAATATTTCACATACCGCGCGATCTGCTCTCTCCATAAAACCTAAAATTAAACCTAAAAAACACAACCTGATTGACCCTTCTCCTCTCTCCCTTTGCTGTGATTCCTCTCGCCTCTCTGTTTTGCCTATCTCTTTCTCGCACTCTGATTCCTTTTGCTTTTTTCTTGATTGCATCTTTGTTTTGGGGTTTCGTTGAATGTTGTAGGGAATATGATAAAGGAGCCAAGGGGGAGAGAGCTGGTCATTTGGGTTTGTTGAGTGTTGTAGGGAGTATGAGAGAAGAGCTAGGAGTATGGCAATCCCAAAGGTTCTACCATTGAAATACCAGCCTTAACCATCGATGAACTGAAGATGGTGACTAACAATTTTGGACAAAAGTCTTTAATTGGAGAAGGTTCCTGTCACGATCCTAGGTCATGTAATTAACTTTCCCCTCCTGGACAGTTCGGGCTTTTGGGAGAATTGGTTGGTTCATGACAATTGGTATCAGAGCCAAACCCCACATCCAAGGTGTTCAATTCTCGGCAGAGGCGACCTATAGGTTGGATTAAAATAATTTAGCATAAGCTAAGTTGTTGAATACTGGTAGGTGAGTGAAGCTACCCCAAAGAGGGAAAAAATGAGAAGGGCTACCATCGGGCCAGTGTCGATAGAGTAGGCCGACGATGACGTTGACTTTGGAAGCGTGGGGCAATGTCACAATCCTATGTAATTAACCTTCCCCTCCTGGACAGCTCGGGCTTTTGGGAGAATTGGTTGGTTCATGACAGTTCCACGGTGATGACCAAGTTGTTGCAATCAAGAATCTAGATCCTGCACAAGAACCAGATTCAGATTTTGCTGCTCAGGTCAGTATCCTCGACAAAAAAATTTCATTATAGGCGCAACTTTGAGACAAGGGGCGGAAAGCTCCACTTTCTTCTTTCTTCGTTGTTTTCGAGTCTTGGAAAAATTTTCAGTCTGAAACAAGAACAAGAATTAGAGATGGGGTCGAGACCCATTGTTCCAAAATGGCACATGGTGGAGGTACGTGTGTTATTGAATCTTGATATGGATAAAGTTTCTCTTTTCTAGTGTTTATTGGCTATTGATATTATCTGGAATGATGGGGTTTGGGGGTTTTTGTTCAATTTGTTTTCTGGGTTTGGGTTTTTTAGAGATCTTAAAACAGTCCCAGGGATCAAAATGAAATATTGTTTAAGTTTTGCAATGGATTCTAGTGATAGTGTTTGAGATTTAGAAGAAAAAGTAGGAATCAAGTTTTGTTTTGTTATTGAACTTGAATTCTTTTCTTGCACCATATAGATAATAGTATTTTGGGGTCTTGATATGAACATATTTTCAACATTTATATAACCAAGTATAGCCCCAAGATGAAATCCCAAATGGATTAATCAACCATGGCATCTGTAGAGAAAGAAGGAGATGTTTTATCAAATTAGCATACTGGTTTGATCCCATGGCACTCATTTACGCAGCCCAACTTCTGAAATTCCTTCGATTTTGCATGTGTCTTGGTTATAATTGGCAATTCTATATTAAATGCTTATTATGATGATACTGTAGATGTAAAGGCCTCACTTTGGGTGTTTGATTTTGTTTAATTTCTGTTGTGTGCAAGGGTAGAGCCAGGATTTTTGTCTAGGGGGAGCAAAAAAAAAATTATAAATATTTTGAGCTTTTTTTCACATAAAAAATGATTATTCTATTGATAATTTTGAAAAAAAAACACTGATTGTACAAGTTGTGTTTTTTTTTTTCAAACATGTAAAAATTCTAAATCATAGCTAATAATAACTGCCAAGCAAATAACTAATTCTCTTATGGATACACTGGCAATATACCAAAAATTTGGTTTTCGAAGAAGTTTTTTTCCTTACAATATCACTTGCTCAAGATAGGCATAATCAAAGCATGGCCAAAATAATGTGTCTTAAAAGGATGATAAGTAGACTTATGCCAACTTAACGAATATCTCCATAAGAGCCCCAAATAGTTTAACGTATCTAAATGTAGATAGTGGTGAAAAATGGGTTTGATTTCATAGAAAAATAATTGGGTGAACATGAGGTAATGTTGATTGCTAGCAAGTGTTTGGATGGAATTGAAATGGAGAATAGTATTGCACTAGTGTTAAAGGGTAAATTACATTTTCCATAGAGCCAACAATGAGTAAGACCAGAATCTAGTGGGCAAACATGGACTTTTCATACAACTGGTTTGTTGTTTATAAAAATATTTTATTGGAAATGAATTATCTTATGCTTATATATGAGGGGGCATGGAGAGGGGGAGGGGGGCATAACAATAATTTCAGGGGGGCAAGTTAACAAAAATATTTTGTGGGGCCTAATGGTAAAAAATCTCAAAGTTGAGGGGGGGGGGGGGGGGGGGGGGGGCAACAATGCTCAACGTGGCTCCACCCATGGTTGTGTGTATATGTGGGTTTCCAAAGTGAAATTTGTTTTGTCTTTTGAATGTTTATTCTTAGGGGCTGAAATTGATTTGATGACTTGTTGCAGTGGGGCTAGGCAAACCCAAGACATGTATTAAGGTAGGCTGAAGGAACTATAGATATTGGGAATAGACAAACTATTAGAGGTGAAGAAGCCAAGTTGGTTCCAATTGATATTCAGATGGAGTGCCTTCTCTGTGTTAGAGACCAAATTGTTGAATTGATACCATCTTGACAAACATTCTCTTATGGGACCAAACTTGAGGTAATGTAATTCCTATTTGCATTTCAATACCGATGACCGATATCTCTATTGTTTTGCATAATTCCGAGCCTTTTGCATTTCACTTAAGACATGTAAACTTGTGTCTCCTCATCCAAGTTAATTCACTAAAATAATATGGAAAAAAACATTTAAGCCAAAAGAAATATGAAACTAGTTTTATTATCAAGTCTTGCTCTTCAAATTTGTAGCAAAGTTACTATCTATTGATATTGGAAGAAGACAACAAGCTACACAACTATGATATCATGCTTCAAGAAACTGGGTGTCGCTTTTGAATTGGTTTAGGTGTGCCTACTAACTAGATCAAGGCTAGACATTTCTCAGTTCACCAATGTCCTCAAATCATCTGTGAAAAATCCAGGTGGTACAAGTCCCCAAAGAATATTTGTCTGGTCTTTCATCCGTATATCATCTTACATGACTTGATGGAACGTAATGTCAGTATGATGTATAATATATATATATATGGTTGGATTTTAACATACTCTGAGTTCTGTTTCATCTAATGAGCTTCCTGACATTTATGCAGTGTTCGTTTCGAGTTCCAGCATAATGTTTGTGGCAGATCAATATATGCAGAGGGTACTGTTGGTGCTACCATTTTCCGAGCTAAGAAGGCACTGATGCTCCTTTTCCTTACCATGATATTTGTAAGAGTTAATTCTCCCTTGGCAATACAATATCATATTTTTACTTTTATGCAGGTTCGGTCCAAGGTGGATCACATCTACAACATGATTGATATCTTGTGTGAGGATCTTATGATGTGATATACAAAAGTGTTTCTCCCTATCTAATTTTGTAGCACCTTATTCCATTGAGCTTATAACTAGGTAAATTATTTCTCAGATATGTTTCTTAGGGGATTTTGTTTGATTTTATTTCCAGCCATGTGTTACCACTTGAGAAAAAATTTATGTGTAGACGAAACAAATATATTTTGAATAGTGTTCAACAAATATTTGGTGATCTATCATGATAATTATCACAAACTTAAGAAATATTTGGTGATAAATTATGATATATTTGGTGATATATTATGATATATTTGGTGATACTAAATATCAACTATATGTATCCCTGACCATTCATGATTCAAGTTTAAAATGGTAAGAAATAGTGGATACATTCCAGTAAAAACAATTTATAGCATTGTATTCAGTAGTGATAGATATGAATATTGTCCAAAAAGGAAAAACCAACATGTATGTTTGACTTGAATATATCATAACTTTCTAATTGTTTCTGTCGGAAAACAACAAATATTGAACAACTCGAGTTGACACTTGGCATTCAATATCATTTTCAATGAACAATCAAGAATCGGTGGGTGAAAATGGAGGGCTGATAATTCATCCCTCTTTCTATTTATTTTCACATTGCTCCAATCCAACGATTCTCTTCCACGAAATTACCCCTTCCCATGTGATGAATGTGAAGTTACCTATGACCCAATCAAGTGCTTCCAACCTCTTAGCAATGTCTTTAAACCCAGTCTTAAGTTTTTTTATGCACTTGATTGCCAACTTACTCATGTTTCATTCTTCTAAGTGGATCTCTCATGTTATGGATTAATTAATTATCTAGCTTGATGCTAACTAGTAAAGTTTCTTTCTTTCTACTAAGTTGTCTTCAGATTTGATTTTTTTTTCTCAGAGCAGAAGCATGCTAGTTTTTTAGGCAAATGAGGTCATAGTTCCAATCCCATCTTCAGCTTCAAGTTTTTCATTGAGTTGTCCCTTACCATACTGACACGAGCTAACTACCCCGCTTCACCTCCTTTAGTTGTTGCTTATGCACTTGCTGGCATGGTATGTATTATGTTTATATATATAAATTGTTTTGCTCCTGATCATATAAAAGTCGGATAAGTGATCATGATGTTGTAATAGCTCTTAGGTATATAGGTGCAAATACCAACTGTTAGGGCTCAAAATTACCTAGAGGAACAAATGTTGACGGTCTCACTAATGGGATCCTAACAGGAATTTGAAGGCACTGACACATGATTTATGCTCAATAATTTTCTGGTATGAAAGTTTGTTACGCAATGTTATCCCTTAGACTCTTAAGCCTTAGAGTTATATCAATGACAATGCCACCCTTGATGGTATGTTCTTCTCTCCATTGGAACAATAGAAAAGTAATGCTCATTATTTGTTTGGATACTATTATATAAACATAGATGACCAACTAGGTAAACTCTCTTTCTTGTACCTGACACTTCTACAACATCACTCACAGCTGAGAAAAATGTGAACTTCAAGAAAGACTGATAAGATTGAAGCGTGAAGCCAAGCTGAAGGGAGGTTTCTATGTTAACCCCGAGGCCAAATTGTTATTTATTGTTCGTACCAGGAGGTGAGTATATATATACTACAAAGTTTCAACATACCTATCCAATCTTGCACTCATCCCCAACTTAATCATCTTGCTTATCCCCATGTTTGTTTGTTAATAATTTGATTATATTGAAATGTTTTCCTTTGGTGATTCCTGCAATGCCGTAAGGAAATTTGGCCTTAAATATATTGTAATCAACAACATAAAATCCTATATTTGATTATCCATGATCATTTCATTGTAATTCTTTCTATTGTTGGCCCTTTTTCCTTCTTTGTAGTATCAATGCAATGAACCCTAAGTCAAGAACCATCTTGCAACTTCTCCGTTTAAACACGTCATCTAACCTATATTTTTTGTTTTATGTTTTTGTTTTTGCTTTTGCTTGTAGGAGTCTTTTTCTCTTTGTGATTCCAAAGTTCTAGCAGTGAATTCAACTATCTTTAATCTAATGAAAATATCCTTATCACATCAAGTATGTTGAATTTGTCATTAACTAATACTTTTTTTGTCTTCTTGATATGTTTTTCCGATGTGAAGATAGAGTTTGTCAATACATGTTCCTAGCTTTTTTAAGATTGTATCATTGTGCTGCAATTTCTATCATCCTACGTACATGGTTGGATTCTATTTACTAGTATGATTATGAAGAACCATATAGTGACTTATTTTGGATTCCATGTACTTTGTTGATGAGACTTATTTTGTAAGAATCGTGTATTGACAGTTGTACTTATATACACATGGTTGGATTATATTATTATTGATGAAATTTTTATATAGTTGGATTCTATTTACTATTGCACTTTTATATTATTTACATTATTGCATAATAGCATATACAAATTGCAAATTGCAAATTGCAAATGATACAAAAAGCTAGAAACAAATGAGCAAAAAAATTTCGCGCAGACTTTTAATTGCAATTTTAAAGTGTCATGAATAATTAATTAACAGTTTTCTAAAATTGTTGTAGATAACTGTGTCACAACATTTTATAGTGTACAAACTATATAACAACATTTTCTAAACGCTACTAAAAGGGTTACAATAGCGTAAAAGAGTATATAACCACAATTTATAAACGCTATTATAGGATTTACCACAGCGTTTCAAAAACGCTATTAAAAGAGCACTTTTAATAGCGTTCAAAAAATGCTATCATAGAGCCAGACTTTTAATAGCGTGGGTTGACACAGCGTGTCTAACAATGCTATTTTATCCAGTTATAGCAGATTTTGCATGCTATAAATGAGAATTTGAGGTGTGGTGGGCCCGGTTGGTGTGTATCTGCGAGAGTGAACTTACCACAAGCACCAGTCAACAAGTGCTATGGCAAAATGAATAAGCTAGTGATTTGTAATAACACAGGCTTACAAAGCTTGGTGAGTTCTTTACCTGTCCAATGCCGGAGTGCAGTTGGAGCTTATGAAGACATTTATGGCATTGTTCAACTTTTTCGTGCTGATCCCCAACACTATGGTAAATCAATATCCTATGCACTTAAAAGGATTACATCTTTCTACTTGTAAAATTTGCCATACCCAACTGTCCTAATTTTGGATGAGAACATACAATAAGTTGCATTCTGAGAATGCACTCCATTTCAGGATGGATGGGTGGATGGCAAATTTAAGCACAACAAAACAATGTAAAGTAATTAATGGCCTTAAAAACATCAGAGTTGTTGTGTCATGTGCAATTGTAAACATACCTTATTTTTACAGGTTTTCGGACACATCTGGTGCTGCTTGTGGTGAAGGAACCCTTGGAGGATTTGCACAATGTGGGAAAGGGAAATTTAAAGTGTGCCAGAACCCTAATCAGTTCTTATTTTGGGACTACTTCCATCCTTCAGAGCATATGCTTACAAGCTTATATCCAAGGCTTTATGGAGTGGCAAGCCATCAGATATTAGACCCCACAATTTGAAGAACTTGGCAAATATGAAACTTGCTCATCATTAACAAAGTGCACGTTGAAGTAAGACCATTTTCAGAAGGAACATTTAGAATGTGTGAGGGAGATGCATGTAGGAAAGGGGCATAGGTTTTATAATTTTTTATTTTATGGTGGCACTAAGTAACATCCTTGAATAATGAAGAGTGATCAGTGCAGGCAGCTTGATCAAATGAAGCAATTTATCATATGGATGTGCGTGGTACTCCATTTGTTGGGAAGCTCGTACTCCTCTGGAGATTCTGCATGTCATGGAAAATTTAGGAAATTTGCAAATTTTGAATACCGATCGAAGTGATTTCATCAACCTTGCACTTGTTGTTTGAGAATTTGTACCCATTTTGGATGCAGTTTGTTTCCTTGCATAATTGCTGATGGATCCTGTGTTGAACTTTGTTTCCCTGCTGGTTTTTGGGCTTTTGCAAATTCTGTATTCCATTTGTTATAAAATGACAATACAACAAACCTAGTTAAAATATATGAAAGGTTAGGAATCTAAACTTTTAAAGACTTTTTTTTAATTGAAATTCTTCATAAAACACAAAAACTGTTACAAATGCTAACTGTGAGTTAGGATTTGCTGTCCTAAAATAAGATGTATCCTGTTAGGTACACAACTTTCCATGCAAGATCAAATCACTTTTTCAATGAAGGACTTGATTACTATAGTTTGTATTTCTGATAAATTAAATTGCAAGCTAACATTTGAGTGTGACAAGATATCTAATAGAATATTATACGACAATGCAATGCTACCAATGAAGGAAATCCTTCTCACAACTTTGTTTGATCTCTTGTTCTGTTTTCAAATATCTTCTAGTTATAATAGTGTTAGGTGCTCTCATAAAAGAATAATTGCGTTTAGAAATGATTCTTCTGTCCATCTCCTATCATTTGGTTGGTGGCGTCCTTGGTGACTTTTAGTACACTGCCTGCCTAACTATTGTACCATGCCTCACCATGTGCTCCACCTTATTATATCCATCTCTACACCACATGGGAAATCCTATGTTGACCCAGGCCACCTGAACATCAAGAATTTAGCCTGATTGCCAATTGATCCTTTGTTTCATAAACACTGAGCTGCTAAGGAGGATGAACGTCATGTTCTTTTCAATATGTTTATGCTCAACAGACTTGGTTATTTTCGAAAAAGCCTAATCTTACATTGGCAGAATGTTCCATTTACTCAAGATGAACTAAATAATTACCTCATCATCCAATGTAAAGATCTAATAATCTTATGAATCATGACGTATATATTGTTCAGCTCTCTATGCTTTTGGAAAAGTTGAAATAATTTGCCACTAGGAAAAATTCAAATAATCCCAAGACTTCTGCAAAATCAGATTATCACTAGCTCGTATTGGGGGTCATAACTTCTGCGTCATGAACTCAACCAATAATTAAGTCATGCAGAATGATGTTCTTCAGGTGTTAAAAAGAAATTCAAGAAGAGTAAGCCATTAATGATAAATCCCTTAGTACTGAACATAGGATCGGTGCAACGTAATATCTTGTCAAGTAAAAATAAGTGAAAAACAGATCTTAATTTTTCATGGAAATCCATTTTTATTTTTAATGGTCATCCACATACCCAAAAGTTCTATTTTTTCAGTCTCATCTTCCTTCAGTTTTCACTCTTTTCCATGGATCCTGTCAACCCAAACACAGCATGCGGGATGAAAATACAAGATATGAAAGTCTTCCAATGTACACATGCCAATCAAGCAAAATTAAACATTTTTCAGGTAAGGGGAAAAAACACATTTCGTCAATTTTAAATATTGCATTCAACATAGAATTACAGTGAATGGTACCCACCATTTCCTGCATAAAAGACAACCAGCCACGACAGAAATTGTTCAACAGTTCAAGTTAAAAGATGAAAATAAATCCTGATTCACATGCAAGATTTATACATTCACTGTTGTGGTTAAAGATATTTTTGTCTGATGTATATGTGAACTTTCAAGTTCCCTACAATTAAGGCAAATTACAAATCTCCCTATCAAGGATCCCAAAATACAACCCCTGATCTTTGAACATTAAATTGAAACACAATCAGATCAAAAGAGACCATTTCTCAATCAGTAGTACCAACCTCCTGACTCCATCAAAAACAGAAAGAAAGACACTAGTTTCATTTTTGAAGAAATGCAACAGTGGCAACACGTAATCCTTCTTGCCCTCCAAACATGAACGTGGGATAAGTTCGAACGTGATTAAGGTATTGGAATGTAGGGTGTTCCTTGGAGGTGTCAGTGTCCTGTGAGGCACTAGACCTTCTTTGGTTAAAATTATCCACCTCTTGCACCAATTCATCTTTTGTACTGTTACATGAAGTGATAATCTGCAACAGACGTAAGTGTTCAATGAAAGAATTAGGTTGAAGGCAGATATCAACTCAATAACAGAAATGCTTGTTTAAGACACTAACCATAATTCCACCAGAAGCCACCAACTTTGAGACTGAATCCCAATACATGATCCTGCAAGTAGGGAGCTTCTCTTCAATACAGCAAAAGTAAAGTTAACAATTGTATTGCATTCAACTGCTGAATACACACTTTGATTCATATACATGTTGCAATGTATAGTTCATATCAACTAGAATACATCTAGTGGTTGTGAGCTATGCACACTCGTGCATAACAATATTTTATGTATTGAAGAATTCAACAGATAATAGAAGTGAAAGTTTATTAGAACAATGGATTACCACCAGCAGTTTTATTGAATTGACGTAACACATGAAACTATTGTTGTCAAGGATGACACAGGGTGGAGAGGTCCAGCAGGAGCAAACTATGTATTGTTACCTTTTGATAGGACCATCAGGATGTAATCCAATTGCATCTAAAGCCCCTTTATCCATAACTAGTCGGAACTGCCTGTCCAATTTGGTCTCAAGAATATCATCAACCTGCAAGTAGAAAACAATCTTACAATTCATGCATAGGAATATTCGATTTAACTCTTTATTAATTTAGAAGTCACTGATAACCTTCAGTAGTTACGATGATGATGTGACACGAGAAAATAAAAGAAACAAAGTTAAACACCCCAACTCGACATCTCCACGGGAGGAGGTTCCCTTCACATACATAGAACTACATGGATCCAGCAGTCTCATCTGAGCTTGAACTACCAATATCCATCCTGCACAAGATCTTAGAAGAGTTGACATCGTAACTCTCTGAATCTGAAGAATTAGCGCCCTCATAAAATGAATGAGAACCCAAAGCAGCCTCTGTCTTCCTCCATGGACTTTTCTCCAAGTGTTCAAAGAAATTGTCAAAATTAGCTATAATCTTTTTTTTCTTGCTCAAAAATCTGACCACATTTTTTTTATCAGAAAAATAGGTATTGTGGTCGAAGGATTAGTGCAGAGCACCACTGTTTTAAAGGGGTGATTGATGCGAAGCGGACCAAAAACTACTCAAGGTGTATACACTGATGTATGTACATAATGCGTGCGAGATGTCGGGTGATGTGTATGCCGTCATGTGTACGAGTTATTTAACTAGTTTATTTTAGTAATATCACAATGTCACATAAAACCTTCATAGTGCCACAGACAACTTTATTGTTAAACTCTCTAGCAACAACGTAAATAAAAAGGTAATTCAACACATTAACGCCTCAACTAATGATTGATTTCATGTTATTTTTGCATTGATGATTATTTCAATTTCATGATTTTTTATTTAATTTTCATCATTTCTTTCTGAAAAATGGAAGTGCACGCCTCGATTCCGCCTTGTTAATGGGCTGATGAGTTGGGGGAAATATAAAGAAGTATTACAAGAAAAATACTAGACCACCTCGATACAGAAAAACACTTTTTAAGACATTGCAGAGCACTAACCAGTACAAGAAGTATACAAATATGAGGAGAGAACTATATAATCCCAGTTGAACATACAAGAGAATGATATTTCCCTTATTCTGACCATACGTTTTTTGTTCAAGGCAAGATTTTTATTGGAAATCTTGTAGCAATTACCCTAAAAGCATTAAAGCCTATTACTAAACTATATTGGTTCGTGCATAAAGAGTCGAACATAATCCTAGCAAACGACGGCTATTGGGAAACCCAACAGTATAGCATGATCAACACCTGCATATCCTAGTACATATCCAACCACCTCATTGCGAAAAATCCTAAAATCATGTTCTTTCCACACCTTCCACAATGCCTTAACCTCTCGAATTGAAGTGTACCTAAAACTTTCAACCTTGCATTACCCAATAAATCCCAAATAAATAAACCCCAGGATGCATCCACACTTCGTATACCCAACTGGCGACTGCAATGAAATAAAATATGAATAGAGCTCTCCCGGTCAATGCCACAGAGTAGACTCCACATCAATCTCCATGCCTCTTAGGGTCAAATCAACCATTGATAGAAGTCTCTCCCACACCACCGTAAACATGAGGAAGGAAACTCTAGTTGGGACCCCCTTTTCCTAACAATTTGGTTGGAAAGTTACTATATACACATGTCGATATGTGATCCATCATCAACTTGGTGAAATAAGAACACACCGAAGACGGAGATCCCAACTCATCAGCCCATTAATGTTAACACCAAATTATGACAACATACTCCTTTCATACAGTACATAGCAAAGAGCCTAGGAAATCTGTCCATAAAGCTTTCAATTCCCACCCGCATATATCATATGCCAACACAAACCTTATAACCCCATCCCAATTTCACCTCAACTACTGAAATGAATTCATCCTTGTAATTGGACATTCTCTTATAACCATAAGATCCAGTAAGATACCTAGGAACCCAATTTGACCCCACAGAATCATAATTTTGCTTTTATCTCGCATCTTTCCATACTCTCTGTTCCATACCTCAACAACCACTTGCATAGCAAAGCTATATTCATCAATTGATGATGTCAGACATCCAACCTCCACCCCACCCACCCCAAAAAAAAAAAATTTTAATCCTTGAGGACAGTTTTCAATGTAACGAATGGAAGCCTTTATCATCATTACTGTGACAACAAAAAAGTTGTGATCATCCTTTTGATAAGAACCTGTAATAGGAATCAAATTAGCTAGAACACTAGAGCAGATTTAACAAGTTGCACAAAAATGAAATTGGGGAAAGGAGTATTGTATTGATAACAAAGGATACAATTCCAGGAATTCGAGAGCCTGGTCTCTCCCTTCCAATACACTTTTCTCTCCATGCTCCTACTCCCCTTACATGCCTCCCCTTTTATTCCCTAAAGAGCTCTTCTCACATAACCAATTCTTGTTGGTATAAAACCAACATAACAAACTCATCCCTAGACAACCACATATTCTCTAACTACTTGGACACATCAGCTAATACCAGCCTCTTACTGCTGTCCCAAGGCCTTCTTCCTTCTAGCATACGTGTACCTAATGGTGGGCTTATCAATACCCCCTGCTCAAACTCGCACCTTGTCCTCAAGGTGAAAAGAAGGGAATTGAGTGTTGATGAGATCAAATTCTACCCAGGATGACTCAAAATCAGGTATGTCCTTCCATTTAATGATGACTTCCAGGCGGCCTTGCGCATTATAACACAGTTCCAGCACTTCTACAGGTTCAACAAGCCATTCTAACTCATTAGAGAGTTGAAGAGGGAATGGCTGAGCTCTGTCTTCCTGTCCCAGGGCTGGACGCAGCATGGACACATGAAAAACGGGGTGTATGGTGACCGTAGGAGGTAGGTCCAACCTGTAGGCAACCTCGCCAATGCGAGCCAGCACCTTATAAGGACCAAGATAATGTGGGGCAAGCTTCTCATTCAGTCGGCAAGCCAAGGAGAGCTGTCGGTAAGGTTTGACATATACCAAATCCCCCAAAGCAAAACTGACATCCCTGCGCCGCTTATCCGCAGAATGTTGCATTCGCTTCTGAGAACGCAGTAAGTGAGCCTTGAGCTCCTCAATAACTGCATCCCTGTCCAGTAACTGTAACTCTAAAGATGAGTTAGTAGTGGAGCCTTCTTCAAACCGTAACAAGGGAGGAGGAGGTCTATTATACACCACTTTGAAAGGGGTGGTGTTGGTGGAAGAGTGGAATGAAGTGTTGTACCAGAATTCATCCCAAGGCAGCCACTTCACTCACTGTTTGGGCTTATCGCCTACGAAGCACCTCAAATATGTTTCGATACACCTATTGACCACCTCGATTTGGCCATCCGTTTGTGGATGATAGGAGGAGCTATGCTTCAGTACGGTTCCTTGCAGCTTAAACAATTCAGACCAGAAATTGCTCATAAAAACTTTATCCCTTTCTGACACTATGGACCTTGGAAACCCATGTAGGCGAACCACTTCACGAATGAATAAGGCAGTAACCCATGGAGCCGTGAAGGGGTGCTTAAGTGGCAAGAAATGGCCACATATTTGCTAAGGTGATCGACAACTACGAATATACAAGAGTAGCCATCGGATTTTGGAAGGCCTTCCACAAAATCCATGGAGATGTCATCCAATACCTGGTATGGAATTGGCAGCGGTTGTAGCAGCCCTGCAGGAGACACAGTAATGACCTTGTTGCGTTGGCAAACATCGCACTTGACAACATAAGCTTGGACTTGTTTCTTCATACCCATCCAATAGACATCTTGGGAAAGACGTAGATAAGTCTTCAATACTCCCGAATGCCCCCCCCCCCCCATGTGGCTATTATGGTATGCTTGCAAGAGTCGAGGGACCCAAGGTGACGACGATGGGATCACTACTCTACCGTGATAAAACAACCGGCCACGCTCGAAGTGGTACCCAGCTAGAACCTCTTTCCCTATTATGAGATTAGCGTATAATGACCCTAAAAATTTATCCTGGTGCACCTCATTATTCAGCCCATCCAAGCTAGTGCTCCAAGAAGACAAGGCGGCTAACTCACATTCTTCGGGTCGCCGAGATAGCGCATTCGCTGCCTTATTCTCAACCCCGGTCGATACTCAAAGTCAAATTGGTACCCTTTTGATGTTCATCCGCCACTACCCGCTGATCTAAGAGAAACTTGACTCTTCTGGTCCGTGCACACTAAAAAACGCCTTCCCAAAAGGTAAGGGTGCCATTTTTGAATTGCCATTAACTCTCGTTCGTATACTGATTTTAGTCGAGCCCAGGCACCCAAAACTTGACTGAAATATGCCACTGGTTGTTTCTGCATCAACACAGCCCCTATACTTGTACCCGAAGCGTCGGTCTCAATCACAAAATGTGTCGAAAAATCAGGAAGCGCAAGAACCGGTACTGTCATCATAGCCTCCTTTAATTGCAAAAAAGCCCTCTCGGTCTCCCTAGACCAACCCCAACTGGCTTTTTTTAGGAGATCAGTGAGTGAGGATGCAATTTGACCATACCCCTAAACGAACTTTTTGTAGTAGCCAGTCAACCCCAAAAACCCGCGCAATTCCTTCAAATTTTTTAGTATAGGCCAAGACGCCATTGCGGCAAGTTTGGAAGGATCAACGGCAACTCCCTGTGCCGACACGATGTGCCCCAAATACTCAAGCTCCTGCTGTCCGAATGTACATTTCCACTGATTCACAAACAATGAGTGATGTCGTAGTGTCGTAAATACGATGTGTAGGTGCCTGACATGTTCTTCCTCATTCTTGCTATATACCAAAATGTAGTCAAAGAAAACCAACACAAACTTTCGTAGGAATTTCTTGAAGACGTTCATCAGTGCCTGGAATGTGGCTGCTGCGTTGGTGAGCCCGAAGGGCATGACTAAGAACTCGTAGTGCCCTTCATGGGTTCGAAAAGCTGTTTTGGGCACATCTTGGGGCCTTACACGAATCTGATGATACCCAGATTTCAGATCCAATTTAGAAATTTTTTTTGCCCCATGTAATTCATCGAGTAATTCGTCAATGACCGAAATTGGGAATTTGTCAGCCACCGTCACCCGATTGAGTGCCCTATAATCCACACAAAAGCGCCAACTACCATCTTTCTTCTTGACCAATAAAACTGGGCTTGAGAATGGGTTGTGACTTGGTTGGATAATTCCTGCTGCCAACATTTCCCCCACCAATCTCTCTATTTCATCCTTCTGAATTTGCAGGTATTGATAGGGCCGAACACTTACAAGCTCAACCCCGTCCTTGAGTGTGATGACGTGATCGCAACTCCGAGGAGGAGGTAACTCCTGTGGTGAATCTAAGATGTCGGAGTACTGACCCAATACGTCCTTGATGCTAGCTGAAACCGACTCCACTAGTGTCTTATCCTCCAAACCCTTCATGGTCAAAGTCCCCAGCTCCAGCAACACCCCATGACCCTGATGTTGTACTGCACGCACCAAAGCCTTGAAAGAAATCTGAGTTTTGCATAAGCTTGGATCACCCCGCAATGTAACCGGAGTTTTGTCCCCTGTGAATTTCATGATCAAAGCCTTCCAATTGATGTGCATCGACCCCAACTTCCCCAACCATTGCATACCAAAAATAACATCAGTACCACCCAAATCTAAAGGTAAGAAATCTTCAATTACCTCAATTTCTGGAAGTGAAAGCAGTATTTGTTTGCAAATCCCTTTTGTTCTGACCGAATCTCCTATTCCCATCAACACCCCATAATCCGCTATTAATGTGAGAGGAAGCCCCAATTTCTGAACTAATTTGCGGTCGATAAAATTGTGTTGCCCCTAAGTCTACCAACACCGTGACCGGATGAGAAGAAATTACCCCTTGTAGCTTCATCGTTCTAGAGGAAGTGAACCCCACCACGGAGTTCATCGAGAGCTCGACACTGCCCTCGATTTGTTCTGGTTCTCCGGGTTCCAGTGGCTCCAATTCAGGCCCTTCTTCCTCATTCTCTCTTGTTTCCCCAGCCTCATCCAACAAGAGGACTTGTAATTGGCAATTTTTGCATCGATGCCCTGGTGAGAACTTCTCATCACATCGGTAGCAAAGACTGCGAGCCTTCTTGTGGAGAATCTCCGCTTACGTGAGCCTCATGAACCCTGGAGTCCGGCGAGTGGTTGGATTGTCCGCCGGTCCTGGTGGAGGAGGCTTGAGAGAGATCACCTTGATGTTGTCTGCAAGCGGCGCCACTCGAAGAGGAGGAGCAAATGAATGGAGCTAGGGTTCATGTTTGGGGTGGAATACGAGTGGCTTGGGCTGGGCCCTTTAGTCCAATTGGAGCCTGATCCAGCCCGGTGCCCTAACATAACTCGATTTCTGTTTTCCACTAATTGGGCCGACTCCATTTCCATTAGGCTCTTGGGCCTCATCAATCGGACCTCAGCCCGTATCTCCTCCAATCCATTGATGAAGGTGCTCTCCAGCACCTCATCAGGGAGGCTACGCAGAGGGGAGGCGAGGGTTTCAAACCTCTCGACATAGTCATCAATGGTGGAAGTCTGTCGGCTAGCCAAGAACTTCTCCATCAGTGTGCCCTCTCTCAGTGGTAGGAATCGAGTGAGCAATACCCGCTTGAACTCTTCCCAGTTGGTGATTTCACATCGCTCTTCAAGCCATGTGAACCAATCAAGAGCTCTCCCTTCCATGCTCACTGCGGATGCCTCCATCTTCTCCTTTTCAGTCATCTGAGTCATGACGAAGTATCTCTCTGCCCTGAATATCCACCCATCGGGGTCCTCAACCATGAAGATTGGAAACTCCAACCTCCTCAACCCTCGGGAGTCTCCTTTGGGTTCCCTTTCCATGGAACAATCTATGTTGCCAGGATGCAAAGCCTCTTCTACTGCTGAAGTGGGTTCTACTGGGTCCGGTGGTTTATGCTTCTCCATAGTGGCTGAAGAAGATCCCGCACCATCTCGCTTCAGCATCATCTCCACCTTACCCTTAAGGTACTCCAACGCCCTTTCCACTCCCTCAAAACGATTCTCTATTTCAGGTAATTTCTGCAATCCCACTCTTACTGAATCTAATTCATGCTGCCACTCACCTTGCACCATCTCCATTCTTTCTTCCAATGCTTCAATCTTCTTTTGTGCCATTTGTTTGTCCAGTGATCTTTTGCTCTGATACCAAAATGATAAAAACCTGTAATAGGAATCAAATTAGCTAGAACACTTGAGCAAATTTAACAAGTTGCACAAAAATGAAATTGGGGAAAGGAGTATTGTATTGATAACAAAAGATACAATTCCAGGAATTCGACAGCCTGGTCTCTCCCTTCCAATACACTTTTCTCTCCATGCCCCTACTCCCCTTACATGCCTCCCCTTTTATTCCCTAGAGAGCTCTTCTCACATAACCAATTCTTGCATAACAAACTCATCCCTAGACAACCACATATTCTCTAACTACTTGGACACATCATCTAATACCAGCCTCTTACTGCTATCCCAAGGCCTTTTTCCTTCTAGCATACGTGTACCTAATGGTGGGCTTATCACCTTTTATAACTAAAGTGGGCATATGAAACGACATATAGCATGAAGTTTCACCTTCCATAGCATAAAGCAAGCCACTTTACAATCACCAAATACTATAAATATGTGATCTCAGTTTTTACCCCAGTGAATGACCCAAATATAAAGCTTCCTTTCCCACTCCATAAACCATACGTAGCAAAATTTACTATGAGACCCGATTAAGCTCGAGAGTTAGGAATATATACTACAAAAGTTCTCCACCTAAACAAATGGAGGTGGGATAGTAAAGCGGGTCAGTTTACAGTTTGCCTTGCTATTCAACAGCAGGTTTGGAGATCTATTTGTGAGAAGACTAATATTCCAACCCCTGTAACGAAGGGTTTCTTGCAGATGGCCTCAAAAAGGCACAAGAGTGAGTGTTCCATAAAAGGTCTTTAGCTTTAGAGAAGAGTTATGTTTGCAGGTATTTGGGTAAATAAGGAAGGAAAGAAATGATAGAAGATAAGAGTAAAGATTCTTCTGCCTTGTTTAATGAGATCAAGGCTCTTGTTTGGTTCTGGGGTATTATGTGGAGAATCTTACATAACATTGTATTTCACACAAGCATGTTTGAGTGGGAGAGTATTTATTTGTAATTGAGCTTTTGCTCAACTATTTTCTTTACTAGTGACTTGCGCACTAGGCTCTTATTTTAATATGCTTTGTTTTGTTGATTAAAAAAAAGTTTCCACCTGAACAATGAACAATGTCTTCATCCAAGAAAAATAAGGTGTCTTCTGCAAACTGGAGATGGCAAAGCCATCTACTCGCATGGAAAACTTGTCAGAAGCCTCATTAAAGCTTTGACTATGAGTTCACTTAAGGCCGCCACCACAATAGTGAAAAAAGGGGGGCATAAGATGGACATACGAAAATGCCTCTCGAAGTCGTAAGGAAAATGACGAGGATCCCCCGACCATAATCGAAAAATGCACTATGGACATGCAAGTTTCAAGCCTCCTCCGTCTCTCCAAAACTCATCTTCCTAATACACCACAAAATAAAATCCTAATTCACATTATCACAGGCCTTCTCAAGATCAATCTTGCATAACAAAATTGGAACACCACCTCAATTCGCGAACAATTGATTGACCACCTGCATGGCTTCCTCCCACGAAGTGACCTGACCCTTCATCACCATCAAATTCCCCTTAACCAACTTCACAGGGTTCGATGAGATATTGCTCTAGGGTATCAAATTATTAGGGTCTAAGCCTATATCATTACCAAAGCCCATCTTGTGTTATACTAGTTGCATAGCCGAACTAGTATAAAGCCCATCTCAATTGTACCTAGAGTTTTAACAATTTAGGTTAAGGGGCCACAACACAAATTTGGATCCATGGATCCTCTGAGATCCAAACTTCATCCAAGAATGGTGGGGTCATCATCAAGGTCCCTATCTCCATCCGCACCTCCACTGACATAGTCCTACTTCTATCATACTAGGGCAATTACTTCTATCATACTAGGGCAATGAGAACAATTGATTGTCCTCTCAGAATCTTTTAGAAATCTAGCATGGGCCATGTGTCTACACTATTTCCACATAAACCTTGAGATCCTTTATTATAAGCCAGCTTCCAAACTAATCCAAATAAACGAGTTGCCTCGAGATACTTGCACCACCAAAAAGACGGATTTTCCCTTGTTATTGACCCATAATTTTCGAAAATCAACAAGACCTTGACACCATCCATACAACCAACACAAGATACAAAGGGGCATTTTCTTTAGTGGCTTTGATCCATGAATGTCTCCTACAAACCCCAAAGGATGAGTGCTTTGTGGCAGTCGATTAGGATGAAAATGATGATATATCAAGAGATACGGAGTTTGTTTGTTATGATAGTCACCTTCACTCTTCCAATCATTTGCTACTAAGATCTAAGTGAGTTTGTTTAGTTCCAATGAGCATAAGATGACTAGCACTAAGGAAGCACACACTCTTCGAAAAACTTGTCGTATCTGTGTACGACACATACTCGACACCCACACTTGCTCAACACGCGTCCAACATCTGGTCAACGTGTCAGCAAATGTCAAACACATGTCAATGTGTCGAACACACCTCCGACACACCCGAAACTTGGTCAGGACACAATCAAAACGTAACTAATTTTGTTTTTTTTTTTCAAATAATCACCTAATTTAATGATTGTTGATCCATCTAAAGTGAATTAATCTTTCAATTGCAATTGAGAAAAATAAGGCAATGAAAAGCCACTGAAGCATAGAGACGGTCTATGTTTCTTCTCTTTCTCTCATTTGCTTATTCTCTCATCTACTTCTTTTATACTATATTTTTTCTCTACTTTGCTTCTTTATTGCAAAGAGTATCATCTTCTACTTCGCTTTTGATTTCTTCTTCATGTTCTTTTCTACTTACAACAAAGATTAAGACACTCTAGGAAGGCACTTTATTATATCGGAAAATGATTTTTAAGACCTACTTTTCACAAAATAGACAATTTAGATACCGTAGTTGATATAATGGCTAATTTGTACCTACTTTTATGACCAGCAAGGACTACTTCATAACCCATGTTAACTCATAAATTTATAGGACATATTTACCATTTCCTAAACAAATAAAAAACCTAATACTTTTGTGACCAAGAATGACTATTTTATTAATGATTCTATTTTTTTTTTTGTTATTTTTACCTTTTTTTTAATCCTTAACCCCTCCCATCCCATTAATCATTATTTTTTTGTTAATTTTTTAGTTTTTTATGTTACCATGTTCTTTAATTGCAGTTTGAGCAATTATTTTAAGACATTTGTTAGCTATAAATGACTACATTAATATTTTCATGTTAGCATTTTTCTATTCTTGAATGTTTTGTCACTTTGAATGTGTTTGATTTGACTGGTTGTGAGGTATATCTGAGTTTGAAGAACAATTTTATTTTGTTTCAATTAATGGTTGCTTCAAATTCTCTGTAACTATTCAACTTACATGAAATTATCTTATTTAATACTGCTTCCCATTTTACCTTTGAGGCTATAATCATGCTCTGTGGTAGATAGCTTGTGACTAAATAGCGACAGAGAATAAAATATATTACTTTACAGGTACTCATGCATTGAAATAGGAAATCAAATTTTGATAGTGGGAAAATTGATTTTATTATCAACATTATGGAATAAGAAACAATGATAATTAAAACCAAATTTCTAATCATCATTAAGAAAGGTAATTCACGGGTACATGCAAACTTTTCTAATCATATTTATGACAAGTTAATCAAATTGATTTTATCAAATAATTAAAACCAAATTTCTAATCATCATTAACTATATTATGAAAAGTTTACCAACCCTTAGCATAATAATTTGATAAACTTGTCAGTCAATGAACACTTATAAAAACTTATAATTGGTTGCTCATAATTAGAATCATTAATATCGATATCTATCAGCGGCATGGGGTGGGAGGTGTTAAGGGTAAAAAATAAAATAAAAATAAAATTATTAATAAAAAATCATTGTTAGTCATAAAAGTGTTTTATATTTGTTTAGGAAGGGTAAAGATATTTTATAACTTTATGAGTTAACCTGAGTTAATAAAAGAGTAATTGTTGGTCAAAAATAATATATAAGTAGGCACAAATTAGCCACTACATCAACGACAATATCTAAATGGTCTATTTTGTGAAGTAGGCCTTAAAAATCATTTTTTGTTATTATTGTTATGTTTATGAAGTATCTAAATGGTCTAAATGGTCTATCTAAATGTTTATGAAGTATCTAAATGGTCTAAATGGTCTAAATGGTCTATCTAAATGGTCTATCTAAATGTTTATGAAGTATCTAAATGGTCTAAATGGTCTATCAACGACAATATCTAAATGGTCTATCTAAATGGTCATTTTTTTGTGAAGTAGGTGTCGAAGTCCCAGAGTGTGAGGCTTTTCGATATCTAGGGTCTATAATTCAAAAGAATGGGGCTATTGGAGCAGATGTAGACCACAGGATTAAAGCTGGTTGGTTGAAATGGCGAATGGCGTCAGGAGTATTGTGCGATAGAAGGATGCCTGCAAGGCTAAAAGGGAAATGCTATAAGACAATTGTTCGACCAGCCATGCTATATGGTTCAGAATGTTGGGCTACTACGGGACAACATACGCATAGGATGGCAGTAGCAGAAATGCGTATGTTAAGGTGGATGTGTGGTAAAACTCGTAAGGATAAGATTAGAAATGAAAGAATTAGGAGATACTTAGGTGTAGCGCCCATAGAGGAAAAAATTAGAGAAAGACGTTTAACTTGGTTTGGTCATGTGCGGAGGAGACCGAGCACGGCGCCAATTAGAAAATGTTTAGATTGGCAAGTTAATGGAGGGTGTAGACGGAGGGGACGACCGTTGAAAACTTGGATGAAGACGGTGAATGAAGATATCATTGAGCTTGGATTAGGTGAGGAAATGTGGGAAGATCGCATTGCTTGGAGAACCAAAATTCATGTAGCCGACCCCGAAAATCTCGGGAATGGGCTTTGATGATGATGATGATGATTGTTATGTTTATGACTTATTAAAAACTAGTATGACATGTCAACCTATCAACGTGTCCGAATCCTACTGGAAAAATGTCGAGTCGGAGTATCGTGTCCATGTCCAACACAATGCGCGTATGTGCCCAAGCACAATATTTATTTGTTTTCTCCCACCTTGATTGTTGCACTCATCAAACCTTCACCATCATTAGCCTTCTCCAGCACCACCGCCCTTCTGTGTAACCCATCTGATTTCAACAATCGTCTTACTATTAGATACCCATGAGCAACAAACTAAAAACAATGGCCTCTTAGATGGTTGAAATATACCAAAGACTAATCTCATTTCATCAACAAAATGTCTCCATCCTCTTCGATTCACCCCTTGGCACCCTTGGCAGACACGTGGCTTGAACAACCTCCATTTTCCAAACAAGATACACACAAAACAACCACCAATATGTTGCCTCTAATTTAACATTATCCATCAAACACCTTCCATCTAATTTTTTCAAACCCACATGTTTGGAATCAACACACGCGAGAGTTTTCCTCAACCACCTTCATCGAAACCTCATATCCTCTTTCGCAAGAAAACTTATTATCAATGAGGACTACCAACCCACCAAAGGCACTCACACACAACACCCAAGGAAATTTTAGTGATGGTTTGATGCATCATAGTAACTAATGACCAATGGCCATAACATCGACCAACCAACAGCTTCAGTTTGCCTCCATCCACCACCCTCTCGTCCATCAAAACACCTATAACTCTACTCAGGGAGAAGCTCCACCCAAATTCCAGATCCTCTTTGAACCTCAACTCATGGTCTTCCAAAGCAAGTACCTTATCATTGGAAGCAATTCAACATCTTTCAGCCAAAGTATTACCACTACCAACCTCCGTCGTCGAAAGCACTACACCAAATTCATTCAATGTCATTCAGTAACTCCTTTGCACATTCCATGTGCATTCTATTCTTATTCGGTTCAGCCGAGCCAAAAATGTTTTACAGTTGCTTGACCGTTCCAACAATCCAAAAGATCAAAATGTGATCCCCTTCCTACCTCGGTAAGTATGACATTTTCAACTATCCGAAATATCAAAAAATGCCAAGCTTATTAATAACCGATGTTAAAAGCAGTAACACCCAGAAAAATGTTGTCGGACAATATGTCAATATGATGAGCAGGCACTCCAAGGAGCCACCAAGCCACTTGTTCTCACACAAGACAGTAATTGGAAAGTAATAACAATTAACAAATACTTCTTAGTTCTATGTACCTTTGATGTCTATATTAATGACAAATGGCGTAATAGTAGTCTAAAGAATTTCTAAAATTTGGTCTCTATATATCTAGTGTAAGTGTTTGTACCCATATCCGAATCTAAGTATCAAAGGTCTCAACCATCTCTTCGGTGCTCTTGTTCAACCCTTCAATATTCTCCTAATTCTATCAATGCATAGCCACAACAAAGAATGTCCGTGTATACCAGCCAATAGCCACATATACCAGACAGAGTGTGTCCCCATTCCCCAATACTCACTCGAACCAATTAAAGTGAAAGGCGAAAGCAAAAAGGAAAAGCAATGCATGCGGATGTTCTCCAAGATTAGATCATAGAAAACTAAGACCATCTCCAAGGGAGAATCTAATTGGCCAAAAAGCCAATTTGATGTCTCATGTAGGAAAAAAGTGCTCCAATGGAACACCCTATACATACCCCTATTTTATCTTGGTCTCTCATTCTCCCTATATTTGGGGGCCATCCCCCAACTACTAAAAGTTATTAAAAAAATAAAAACACCTTTTTCTTCCTTCTCTCTTCTCCAATCCTTAAAATTTAAATAGGAGATTCCTAAAATTATGGCAAGATATATTTAAATAATGATGAAAAAGTTAAAGTGGAGTATGTGGTTGGAGTGATGAAGAAACAAGGGATCCCTAAAATTAATTTTTGGTTAAAATGGGATGTGGTTGATAACCCAATTTAACTTTTACCCTTGGAGATGCTCTAAAGGAACCTAAAGTGGTAGATGACTTATGTCTTAAAAAGTTCAACCATATAACCCATTCTTGCAAAACCAAAAAGCTCTTTTACTTTATCCTATTCTTTTTCCTCGATGAAAGCCAGAAAGTTCTTCCACTTATACTATGTCAACTAATTTACGAAATAACGTAAGTTTCAATGCTCCATAACTGTTAAAATTGAAAATTAGATCCGAACCAATAGAGTTAACATGTAACTATAGAATTATAAACATTGTTGAAACAAAACTGCGACATACCAAAAACTTGAGATTGTGGAAGCCATCACGTTCAGCAAGATTGCGAGCAAGGACAATCGCCCCCTCGCTATAGTCAACTCCAGTCAAATCTAGGAACCTAAATAGTGTACAACAGAATTTTCACTTAGAAAAATTCCTAAAGAAATGAATAAATTAATAGTCTTTTTCTCCTTGTTTAGATAGACAAGTTGGTGAGAATGTCTATGAAGAATTTCTTATCTTGACAAAACTGAAACAGGCCTTCCTAAATAAGTTGCTCACTTCATTAATAAAGGAAAAAAAAAAACCCAACAAAATTTGAAAAAGGATATCATTATGGGGATGGGTTGGGATCATTCGAATTTGACTCATATAGCTTACTCGTGCAAACTTTAGACCATCCATTGTTCACCAATAATTTCTAAAGCAAATTTAATGGGATTAAGATTTTGAAGCTTTCTAAATATGTGTGGATGTCAATGCTTGGGAGATCATCTCCACTTAAAAACAGGTAATTTGGGTGTAGGCATGTAGAGTAAAATATATGAGCCGAATCTCATGAGTTCTAGCTCGCCAATAATCGCTTTGGAGAACATGAATGATAGACGTAGCTTAAAACTTTTTTCCATTTGCTAGTTCTAGAGAAAATGCAGAAATAGCAACATTTCTTGATTTCGGCATAAGCTTCGAAGGAGAAAGGAATCCAAATAATAAAAGTTTAGCCCTTTGGTTATACTTTTCCATTACTCATGATACACAAGAAAAACAAGTTTGCCAATAGGTATTAACTGTTGACCGCAGAAAGTATCACCAACTATAATGAAATTTTGAACAATACCCTTGCTTAGCAAGTCCTTGAAGAAAGAGACCATTGCCAGTCCCAATGTCAAGTACACTCCATGTAGACAAATCACTAGAACCCTGTTCAACTGATCCTGGTTCACAAGTAACATCATCACCTTGAGAAATATCGGTGCACAACTTTTTGGTCCACGTTGCAACAATGTCCATGACTTCAGCCCCAAACCTAAAGAATAGGAAAAATAACTAGTCAACTAATCTCCAAGTTACAGTTAATCTTCTTGACAATAGTGATGAATACATTCTTTCTTTTCTTATTACAGCAGGTGGTGAAGGCTTTTATATAAACCGCAGAAGTTCAGGAAGAAGCAAATGATTAAAAAAAACACACACACACAAATTTCAGGAACCAAGCCGCAAATAAACTGCTCTAAAGAAACAAAACTTGTTCAAACTGAAACTTCCAGGACATAATATTTGTTTTTCACCTAAAGAAACAACTAATGATAACCTCATCATTGCTAGGTCCCATGAAATACTGCTGAAACATGTAGCCAGTTCTACACAACCATACACTTGAACAAATTGCAAAAGCAACCACCCTCAAATTGCCCCTTTAAGCATGCAGAATCATCGCATATGATCATAACCAAGACTGCATTTTGGAACATGTTCAAAAGATACTCCTTGCCTTCAATTAATCTCAGAAGTAACTCATTGTGCTTAGATAACTAAGAAATGTCGTCTCAATAGTCAACCAAAACAAAGTCTAACCCTATATTCATGGAACCTTCCGAAATCTTGCAAGTTATTCTTTTCACACAAACTTCAACTAGATCTTAAGCTTTTAGAAGAAGGAAAACCTTGCACGAATAGGAAATCCTGTGACCTCCAGAGTCATGGAACTGCAACGAACTAAAAATTTCTAAGAGGTAAATCCACCCTACTTTCTCCCATCATCATCCTTAATCACGCTTTGCAGCCATACCTGACCAAATATCCCATAATAAATCCCCACATACTGTATTATATTTCTACCACTTCTCCAGGACAGCACTCCATGACAGAAGTTCAATTAGATACTTCAAGCAACTCCTCTCCTCGCCATCATAGCAGTTCCTTTGACATGAAAGCTTCCTCATGATCCGTCCATCCATTTCTGCTAGCTCATACCACAATCACTACCTTTACAATCCCAAGGCCATTCCACTCTATTCTTAACCTAGGAGATTCTCTCTCAGTCAGCTATAATGTCATCTTTTAAAAAATTTCCTAAAATAAGACATTGCTAGTAACACTAGCTTGTTTCACTAGGAATTAAAGAGCATGATCACATTCTATATCCTGACTAACTACCCCACAACTTTTTATTCTTGTTTTTATTAATCAAAACAGAAATTTTAAGAATGCTAAAAACACGTCCAAAGTGCTAGAGAGCTTCACTAAGGACAGCCAAGAAAACAAACCAGAGTTTGATTACAAAAAACTTGTGTATCCCACTTGAACATATAATCACCCAAATGAAGAATCTCCCCCTTCTTGCCAGAACAGCTTGATACCAAAGCAAAGGTATCGTTTGGAGGATAGGATGCTCACATGTTTTTGTAACATCTTTAAGCAACCGCCCGCTGTTATTTATGACATTCTTTCACAAGTCAACTTAAAACCAATATGTTCATTTTCGGTCAATCTTTTTTGCAAGCCTGAGTTACATTTAAACTCTCCTATATACTTTTAAATGCTCTTGCCACCTCACCATCCCCTTCAACAGGAACATGGTTTAAAAATGCATTCAAGCTATGCCTTGACACCCCAACGTGAAGCAGTTCACGACTGAACTGAGGCATAAGCATCACACAGTCCTAATGATGCTTACACTTCACTTAATTAAGGCTTAAATATTGAGCTGAGAAATGATGTGTTGTGGTTTAAGCCTAAATTATAGGTTAAAAATAAATAACAAATAGATTAACCGAAACTTCTAGATTCAACCCCCTTGACTCCCCAATGTGAAGCAGTTCATGACTGAACTGAGGCTTAAGCATCACACAGTCCTGATGATGCTCTTCACTTAATTAAGGCTTAAATACTGAGCTGAGAAATGATGTGTTGTGGTTTAAGCCTCAATTATAGGTTAAAAATAAATAACAAATAGATTAACCGAAACTTCTAGATTCAACCCCCTTTTCCTAATCCTTGTCAATATGATTATGTGTTTTTGTTATTTTTCTGTGACTTGCGAGCTTTCACTATTTGTTGACTTTACGTTGAAATTTTTTAGAAACTTTAGAGACATGATGTCTAATGATTTATGATTGTGCTCTCCTTTGGAATAATCGGTAGTGATGTATCATCAGTATGTGCATGAAGATTTTATATGTTTGTCATATCTTATCACTGACTTTTGATAAAGGTTTTACTACACAACATTAACTAAGATATTTCTTCTTTATTAAACTTGTACCAAGTTTATTTCGTTTAATACCTGATAGAACTTGAGTTAATCGTTTTTTTAACCAAGGTAGTCAAAGCGGTGAAGCGATTTGCCATGGCTTCACTTTAAGCGAAAAGTGATGGCTTTACGCAAGTAAAGCAACCCTAAAAAAAGTTTAATATTATATAAAACAATGCAAATATTTTTCATGACCAGTTTACTTAATTTTGGAATATTTAGATTAACTGCAATGTGTTAAATTTTTTTATTTTAAATTTCATTTTTTTTAGATTATTTAATGAAATTTCTAAGGTGGGTGCCCTCAAAACTGCAGTGGTGCGAATAGCCACCCAAGTTTTAAACAAATTTCCTCCCTTTCTTTCTTCTTCTCATTTCTCCCCTGCGTGTTCAGCTCCAGCTACATTCGAGCTTTGCCGACACTTTCTTCATTTATCAATTATACGTTGTAGCTGCAGCAGTGAAGAATAGTCATAATATGCAGCGGTGAAGAACAGTCATAATACGTTGCCATTAACTTGTCCATTAACTTGTCATAATATGCTTTAACAATTATACATAATTGAAACTTTTCAAATAAGTGAAAAGTTGATGATCTAAACATAGAGTGTCCAATGGGAGTATTCGTGAGTGTCGATGCGCTTTTTTTGTATGAATAATGTCCTGTTACATAGATTTTTCTAGTATTTTATCAATATATTTTAACAAAAAGCTAGAGGTTACGCCTCATTCCCCCCCTTCAACTCAATAAAAGCTTACCGCATAGGTGGCCGATTGAGCTTTTTTAAACCAAGAACAGGATTCCATTTTGCTTATGGTACTCTAATCCTCATCCCTACATTTGGAAAGATCAAAATGATGTCCTGGAATCTTGTGGATAGGCGGAGGCATAAATACCTATCCAAATCCAAATATGGTTAGAAGGATTAAAGTAGGATAAGATAGTACGCCAACTTAATCTAAGGGTGTTTTTGTTTTTTAATTCAGAACTGAAGTACTTAATTCAATAGGGACAGAGTCAGACTTTTTTCAAAAACTTATAGCTGAAATCAGGACTAATTTGAATTTAGCACTTAAAGACCAACAAAAAGCAAACATAGCCCAAAAGAATGTACAAAATAGCTGGAATGGATATATGCAACATGCAACTAGAAAACACAAATGCAACTAGAAAACACAACGTTGATGCTGCAAAATAAACAACACCAGAAAAAAATTTCTAAATGATTATGGCAAGAGCTTACCATACTTCACCCGTATGCCCATGCTCATGAAAATTTGCCAATTCATCTGCATATGTGGCATCCCAATAGCTCTGTAAGCCCAACATCGAAGGCTCCACTTCTACATCTGGTGCTTCCTTATCTGAACTGTATCCCAATAATGGTTATTTGAACTGAATTAGAATCGTGACATTACCCATAACATAAGAGGATAAAACATGGATCCAGAATTTAAAAAACTCTGGCTTATTTTGTAATGATCTAGTGAATGAGTTACAATTCGACCTTTTCAAAAAATAAATAAATGCTTCCCAATAAACTTGGGAGCATTAATTGAAAAGGTTCAAGTTGATAGTGTTCACCAATTCACAGAGAGTATATGCCAAAACATTTACCTTTCTTAGCAAACTGGACGGTTAGAAATAAAGACATCTGAAGAGTTTCTTGCCAAATCAAATTCAAACTATAAGGTATGATTATGTTATATTTGTATGAATACACTGTGCTAAGCACTGCTATAGTCTCAAATAGTTATTCCGCATCAGAACTGGCATTCAAACTTCATGTGGAAACGCTTAACCAATTTAATATTTTTTTTTTGTGGGGGGTATTAAAATGGGAGAAATAAATAAAACCAATTAACCCAGCTCCGTCCTGGACAGTGCAGACAGTCCCAGTGAGTACTGAGGATTGATCTTAGCCATGAAAAGGATGATGTTTTTACTCTGTTTCACAACTTGGGTTTCAGTCTCTTCACATTTCTTATTTCTTGATTTGGAAATCAACGACGATTAAGTGGAAAGGGTCCAGTTGCTATCTTCTTTTTACAGATTAAAAAATACAAAAGAAAAAAAAAATCGTTACGAGGAAAGCTGAGATAACCTTTTCCAGGCCTTGAGGGAGGGAGGGGAACTATCAAAGGAGGGAAAATCAAAAGAGAGGAAAATGAGATTGTTCCATCAACAACACTTAACCATCCATAAAGCAAAACTGATGTCGAAGAAAAGATCACACCTATTTGAAATGTCTTCAATTCGCTCCCAATCAAAGCCCACCAAATCGCAATAAAATAAGACGCCAAAATTTTTATCTATCATCATAATATAACAAAGCCTTCAAGCAAAGAAGAGCACCATAGCCTCTTAAGGCATCACCAGATAAAAGGACGTCCAAACATCATAGGAAATGGAATGGAGTAGAAGATGGCTACTGTAACATCATTGGCTAGGTATACTGCACCAGATTTATGGTACTTTTGACCAACTGTAATTGAGAGGTCGAATAAATTCTATGGGGTGATGTCATCAGATAGACATGAATACTTTAAGCATTGGCTTGTAGGAGGGGAAGGAAATTCCACCGTCCAGTTCCTTATTGTGTCTAACGGGTGGACAGGTTCAATTGTGTTGAACTCCGTAATTTTATTTTATTTTTGAAAACACCAAATTACTTCTACTTATTTAAGAAGACTCATGCTACATACTAAGTAGTTATTTTGGCAGCAAGCTTGGTAAATGAAATTGTATAAAAGAGAAAAAGTGAAGAATGGTACAAAAATATGGTGATGGGTAGTTATTTTAAAAGCCAAAATAAGTCCCCAAAGAAAATAATATATATATATATATATATATATATATATATATATTAGCTACAAATTTTAGCACAAAAAAAACTAGCGAAAAGTAGAAAATATTGATGCATCCATATTAAGTTAGGTAGTTTTCAACCGTTATAAGCAAATAAGTTGCTATTGAGTGTGTTGCGAAACACCCCCTAAACAAACAAACAAAAAAAATCGTACAATAGAGCATATTCCCCTCCAATAAGGAAAAAAAAAATTTAAGTTTCTAAGGAGCTGGATGGTTGAAAGAGCTGCCACCAACCCTAAAAGCCAGAGCATACAGAGTGAAGGGATTTTTTTACTGTTTTATTTAAAAAGGATAAAATATTCACCAACTATGGGCACTATACAGAAGGCCTCAAACATTAAGACGATCAAGGTCCTTAAACCTCACCTCTTTGAAACCAGGTTTAACATACGCCCCATTCTAAATACAAGCAATAATATCCATCTTGGTATTTCTTACATTCCAAGTAACTCACATGGTTGCATATGAGATTGGTAGAAGGGGATGTAAAACTATGTTACTATGCCTTACAAAGGCATTTTCCAAAGATATCTTGAATTGAATGATACAATAACTATCCAAAAACCATCTCATAAAAATTTTAATTACCTCAAATTGTTGTTGTTTTAAAGAATTTATAGCAAAAGTAAAATGTTCAATCCAATGTTAGACACAACTTGTCTTTGAGACCTCTTCATATTAGCAAATAGGTATAGGCATAGGCACAGATGTTTATCAATCTCTAATTTAGTCATCGTTTTAAGTCATTAACCAGTATCATAGTAAGAACATTGAGAAGCTTTTAGCATTTCACTTGTGCTCCTAATGAGGTACGAGTTCTTATCTATGAGCTTATTGAACCGATTAACCATTGCTAATCCAGAAATTTGTTATCAAATAAAATGTAGCAATAAACCATATCCAGTTACATATATCAGACGATAAATATAACTAATGGTTATGTTTTTAACTGAACTCGCATATCCAGTTACATATATCAGACGATATAATGGTTCTACTTTTCGCACCTGATTCTTACATTTATATGTCATATGATATATAAAATGCCAAGACGATATTATTTATGTCAGATGATATAATGGTTACTCTCCGAGGGTATTTGTTTCTGCCTCTCAATCTAATTGGATATCTAAATTATATCTAATACAGCATATTTTTCACGAAATTCAAACTTTTAACTAGATTAAGAGGTAAAAATAAACACCCCCAGAGCATCTCCACTAGCAAGCAAATTTAAGGGGAAGTAAGATGTTATAAAGCATATCACCTGCCCCAAAAACCTTTCTAATAGGATGTACAAAACCTCCTCTTTTTAGCTGTACACCCTATTTGGATATTTCAATTTATAATGTTGCTATACTGCCAGTTTTTTTAGCCATACCACTTTTATTTCATAATTGCTTATGCTGTTATGATAAGTATGCTAGGGAGGAATGTGTTAGGTCTCGAGTTTGTATCACATTTTCAAAGAAGACATAATTTTCTATGCATTCTGCCTGTTTTGCCTAAAAATTGCAAGTTTTTACCAGTGGAGAAGATTGGATGCATAAATTTATACCTGGGTCAAAGGATCCTCTATACCACCTCTTATACATTTCTGCTATTGGTTGTAAACTACTCGATAATTGGTGTCTAAGTGAATCTTATTTCAAAGAACTAGATTTAATCTGTTTGTTAGGAACCAAAGATTATTTAAAACAACTGAATGTGCAAAAAGACATGGACCTGTCTTCCAAAGATGTATGTTTATCCAATTCATTTCACAGTTTGACTCGACAACCGAAACAGCGGAGAGATAGCAAAGAAGAGAGAAAAAAAAATTCAAAACTTGGGATACATTGAAAGGAGGCATTGAATGAGATAAGAACCTGTAATCAGATGCAGCTCGAAAGGTACCAGTGGAGAGCGCATCAGAAGCGTCGCCATGCCTCTGCTCATCGTCTAAAGTGCTTCCGTAATCACTCTTTATGGACCAAGAATCTGCGGCAATGGAGCGATCGTCATCTGAGATGAGATCAGCAGCGGTGGGAAGTCTGGTTTGCTGGACCTCTGACTCCTCTGGAGGCCACCGAATACCAGCCATGATAGTGACACACATACAATTTTTAGCCAAATGAGATGAGAAACCCTAGAAAGAAATGAGAGAGTGGAATAATGTTTGTTAATCGTTCCACAACTGCAAGAAGAACAAGGGAAATGAAGGACGACCACGTGCACGTGCGGAGTTTAATTGGATCCCAGATAATGCCACCTTGCAATCTTATTATATCTACACCACATCTAAACAAAACAAAAGTTCCCTCGACTTCAACATGATTTTCCTTTCCAATTTTGCCAACCCAAGTGAAAAGTGACGTTTAAATCATTCAAATAATAAATAATATTACCCATTTTTATCATTTTATCGTCCCAAATGTAAAGGCAGTGACTACTCCACACCACCATTTTCACTTTTTCACAACATTTTACTCTCTCACACCACCTACTTTCTTTTTCACAGCACCTATATAAATAAAAAACTAACATTTTTCCCCTCCACATTCAAATTGAAAAGTGATTTTTCTCTCCTCTATTCGAATCTTTTCCCTCTCTCACATTCAAATATCTTGCAAATCTCTCTCCAATTTCAAATCTCTTACAAAATCGAAACCAATCTTTTTTTCTCTCTCTCAAAAATCTCTTCCGGTCCTTCAAAATTTTTTCTCTCTCCCTCAAAATCGAAACCCTTAAAAATCGAACCTCAAATCGCAACCTCCCTAAAAATTTCACAAAAACAAAGTAAACTTCAGAAAAAATTTCAAAAATCACAAAAAAAAAAATAATGTTCGCCTGAGACAATGCGACATTGATCTGGGCGAACAATAAAAAAATTTGCAAAATTCTCGCCTGGAACAATGCGAGAGTTTCGGGCAAACAGGAAATTTCAGCAAATTTTTTCAGACAGATTTGTGCGACTTTAGTAAAATGACCATAATTTATTCATTTCAAAACATTTTCAAGTAATTCAAGTTGTATTTATTAGATAACTCATAGTACTACAATTTTCGTATTTTGATAGGCTGAGAATTGGTCTCAATTGAGGATTTAAATTGGTCGAAAGTTATCATATTTTGCATTTTTTTTCGTTTTGAGTTTGGGTTTCTCTGTTAAGTTATGCATATTTATTGGTGGTATAAGTAAAATAAATAAATAAAAACTCAATGGTAGTGTGAAAAATATGAAATGGTGGTGTGGAGTAGTCGCTGTCAAATGTAAACTATTTACAATTAAAATCAACTCTTGTAAACATTCATTAATAATACCTAAGCTCCTAATACAATTTATTTGAAGTCTTTCTATTATTTATGAATTGTAAAAAAAACTCTTACATCTAACTTTGGATTTTCCATTTTACACTCCACATTTCATACTTTTACAATAAAAATTAGCCACTCTCAAACATTGATTAATTATATTTATGTTCCTAAATAATTTATTTGAAACCTCTTATTTATTTATAAGCTATACATAGGGCTTACAATTATATATAATTATTTTGTTTAGAAATTCAATAATATTTTTTTCTTATTATTTAATTTTTGTAATAAAATAAAAATATTGAATATCCGCGCATATAGAGCACATCGACACCCTAGTAAGTCATTCATTAGTTACATGTCAATGCCTTAACTTTATGTTAATTACCATACTATCGGTGAAGAGTGAAGATAGATCCAAACAGCAAGAGAGAACTAGGGGTGGGCAAAAACCAAATCAACTCACAAAACAACCTGAACCGAACCTAACCAAGACAATTCGATTAAACAATTTTCATAACCGACACATTCGGTTCAATTATTGGTTTCAAGGGTCATATAATTGATAAAACCAAACGATTTAACTATTTACCTATTTGTAACAAAAATATTGTTATAATAGTCAAAACCCTAAGTTAACCTAAAATCTCAAAGTCTCAAGCAATAAAGTAAGAAAATAACTCTCGTCACCTCCCATCTCTGTGTCACCTCCGACTTTCTACTTCTCACCTTCCTCATCTTCTAACTTCAAAGGTTCAACTCCAAAACAACCTACAACAAAATTCAAACCACGGTAGGATCTCCAACTCTCTCATATTTTTTATCTTTGGTAAACCCTATTACAAATTGGTGTTTTGTTGCAGAGCTCTCAAAATGTAGAAGTGTAAAAACTTCTAATCCAGGCTCCGTTTGGTACACCGTAAAAAGATGCATTTTGCAAAGTTATGCAAGTGCATCACTTTGCAATGTATTAGTTTTCAATGCATTGTTTTGTCATTGCTTGGTATTGGTCAAAGAAAAACAATGTTAGTTCCATAATTTTTTTTGGGAGGGGGTTTATTGGCGTGCATTTCACATACCTTATGTTTTTCCATATATATTATATTACATATATTTTCTTCAAATATGTAATTGAATTATAAGAAAAATAAGGATTATTTGGAAGAGTTTGAATTATAATAAGCTCTTATGAATGTCGACTCTATTGAGTTCCACATAATAAGTATGGACTCTATTGAGTTTCACATAATAATAAGGACTCTTAAAAATATGGATTTTATAAAGAAGTAATGTCCAACATGTTCTTTGCAAAAGAATTCAAGACGTTTTATTCCGTAACATAATGCAGGATCACATAACGTGAAGATGCAGAGGTTATGCATTTTAATTCTATAACCACTTTACGTAAATCTTACCAACACTTATTTTTTTGTAACCGCGTGCAAAGGAATGCATTTGCATTCTTTTACGGGATGCGAAGCAGAACCCTAATGCGTGAACTGTGAAGAGTAGTAAACAAAGTGAGTTTATTTCTCTCCCTTTTCTTTCTGATGTAGGACACGTGACTAATTGAAAACCTAATGGACTTGTGATAGATTTTAGGTTTTCAAAACAACACTATACTATTTTGGAATAGAATTTTAGTTTCTATTTTCCAATAGGGTTTTAATTTCTATTTTCCAATAGGTTTTAAGCTTTTATTTACAAATAGTATTTTAGTCTTGTTTCTAATAGGATTTTAGTTATTTTCCAATAGACCTTGGATTTTCAAAAGCTACTAGGATAATCTAAGATTGAGTTAGGATTTTAAATAGCTCTCATGTATTGCTCAAAGAATAATTCAATAATAATTATTCATATAACCTTTGTGTGTTTTTATCTTTGATGCATCCAATTAAATCTCGTCTTCCTGTGAGTTTGACCTGTAAAACAGATGTTAGACTGCCAAATACCACCTTTTTGGTGGCCGAAGGCACTCTGATGCTTAAGTCAACAACTTTGCTTAAAGAATAGAGTAAATCTGGACAAAACTCAGTTAAAGTTGCATACATTTGTCGAATGTTCCCTTTACCTTTTTATAATGGTCGCAATTAATTTTCTAATTGACTTAAGCATGCGAAGTGCAACGGAATGAGATGTTTCTCTTAACAGTCTCCTCCTTTTATGGAGATGCGTCCGTGGATATGTAAACCCTCCACGACTATTTTCTTATGCAACATTCATCTTCTTTATGAGAGAACTCGTGCGGGTCTGGATTTGGGCCTTAATTCGTACGAGCTTGGATTTGGGCTTCAATTATGTCTTCCTCTAATGGGCCATGCTTGGGCCTTTATAATTGGTTTTGCCTTATTGGGTTTTACGAATTGGCACATTAGATGGGATGCCAGATCCTCGTGATGGATGTTTTCTGCCACTGTAAGGTTGTGATGATGGTCTATTTTGATGGATCATCGATCTTCAAATGTTCTTTGAATAATAATTGATTGAATTATTCTTTGAGTAATGCATTAGAACTATTTAAAGACCTAACTCAATATTGGATTATCCTAGTAACTTTTGGAAATCCAAGGTCTATTGGGAAATAACTAAAATACTATTTGTAAAATAGAAACTAAAAACCTATTGAAAAATAGAAATTAAAATCCTATTGAAAAATAAAAACTAAAATTCTATTTCAAAACTGTAAAGTGTTGTTTTAGAAACCTAAAATTTATCATAAGTCCATTAGGTCTTCAATTAGCCATGTGTCCTAATCATTTTCTTCTCTTTTTCCTTTTTCTTTTATTTTCTCAAATTCTCTACACTTTTTTACCCTCTTCATTTCACCACTCCTTGTCACATTCTACTTTATTGTTTACTTTCAATTCATGATTTTTACTATGCCATGATTGCAATTTTTTACAGTAAAAAATCGTCAACAATTATTATTTTTTACTCTTTTTGCCCGTCATAGATAGCGTTGAGTATAGAGAAATATAGCTCATAGAAATCCCAAGGTTTTTGCTATGAGAAATATAGCTCTGTTTTGGAGTCATTAACGCTTTGATTTCCCTCGAGGCAGAGAAAACTGTCATTGGTCAGATCATAGAAATCCCAAGGTTTTTGCAAAGTTTGTTTTCATGGTGTCTTTGACATATGCGTGAATGCAATTGAAATTTATATTATCCCTACCTATGATTTTTACTATATATGATATAAATTTTTTTATAAGAACTCAGTGAGTATTTATCTCACTTTTTGTGAGTTTTTATTGGATCTTTGTGTTTATGATTTTTAGTAAATTTTAGATCTTGTTCATGTTCTGTTAATCAGAATTGTGATTGTTTTTGTGGAATGTCATGTGAGGGTGGTTAGTAATGGTTGGTGAGGGGACCAAAATTGGGGTATCATATTAGGAAAACATGTATGTGATGGGTCGGGTTGAACTTTAAGGATTGGGGTCGGTGAATGAGAGGCCATGGTCTTTCTTTAATGCCAAAGCTTTCCATGGAAGTTTTTGTATAAATGTTGTGTTCATATCATTCCATACACATTGGGGCTGGCTTTTAAATTTGCTAGTTGTAGTTGTGCAAAACTAATTCAAAATTTTGAGATATTTGGCGCATGTCAAAAAGTTGGGGGGATAGTTTTGTGTTATCTAAGAAGTGATGAATCTTTTTTCCATTATGGTTTGAGGTACTTTGGAGACTGGGGTTTGGTCAGTGTTTGTTAAGCTTTGTTGTAGAAGGTGATGAATATAATCAATTGGTTATTTTTAGATTTAGGTTTTGTACGGATTTTATTATTAAGTGTTGTTGGTGATGCCAATGGCATGACAGCTCAACGGTTAGAGCTTGGCGGATGGTACCACTAGGTCATGGGTTCAAATCTAGCTTGCGGCTTCTTTAGTGGGTTTTGGGATCCTATAAAAACCTTGCTTGCCTTTCAAAAAAAAAAAGTGTTGTTGGTGATAAGGTATTGTATTGAGCTGTTTTGGGTTTAGTGTGTTTCTTGATTGAGAAATTAAATTAATGAGTTGTGTAAGGATTAATTTACTGTTATTGATTTGGAACTATTTCAGGGAAATCAAATTGGTTGTAGAGTTGTAACTCGGAAATGGAATTAAAATTTGGACTTTTATTTGTATACATATAGAGTAAATAGTATGTTTGGAACTAAACCAAAGAATTATTTATTCGGTGGATATTTTGGTGAATATATTATGTGAATTTTTTTTAACAAAGTATTGAATACATTTTTATGAAATTAGATGTACACACGAGGACTTGTGATAGCATTTGCAATACAGATTTTGCTACGTGTTTACCTTAGATGATGAAGTTGTGGTTAATTACGTTGGATATTGTTTGTGAGGATTCATCTTTTGAAGAGATGAATTTGTGTAATTTGATTGTTATGCAAATTGATTTGCTAAGGAATACAAAATCTTGTATTGAAAGGATTTGATCCCCACTTGGTTAAAAAAAATTTAAATTATTTATGAAAATGTTAGCTTGCCCAAAAGAATTGGTAGATATTGTGGTGAATTTGTTTATGATTAACAAAGTGTCATTGTATAAGAATTATGAGATTTAGTAGCTTTTATCCACTTTTCAACAACTCTGAAAGAAAAGAATGTGAAAAAAAATAGTGGATTGATTAAACAATATAATTTTAGTATATAGACTTGCTTATATACTGGGTACTCCGTTCTAAGTGAGGTCGGTTCTACGTATAATGATTTGAATATTGTTGCCATGGATCGAACATCAGTTATGATGGCATGACCTTATTTGTGGCACCCCATTTAGGGCATGCACATGCCGAGTGGCTTCGAAGGCAATGGAAGCACAATTGGGTGAGGTGTGTTCACTATAGGGGAAAGTGCAATTGTGGAAAAGAAGCTAAATTTTTTGGAAATAACGAACATATCGATTTGATCATAATGTGAAATCCGTACTAATTATTTTGTTAGTATATATGTATAATTGCATCGAGGGAAAAAACTAAATGCTCATTCGATCATTGAATGAGAAGTAAATATCTCTCTTAAGGTAAATTGCGTATTTGTTGATATTTTAATAATAGTATATAGTGACCATGATATGTATTTTGTTGAAAGTAAATTGCTCACACCAATATTGAAATACTGACAAAAATTGTATTTATGATGAATACTGATAAACTTAGAAATTCAATCCATTTATTTCTAACCCTTTCGTGCAAGATGTTAAGTCTACTAACATTTCTTCAGATCAGACTTGCCATGGTCAATCTGCATAGGGTAAGTTTAGGTAAAACAAATATTTACTTTAAGTATGATAGAACTTACTAGAATGACATGTTTGCCTCATTGAGGAACTACATGTCTTTGAGTTGTTGTTTTCTTATACATGTAATTTATGTAACTTATTTTATTTATTAGATATGAAGATTACTCATACCAGCTACATCACTAACCCAAGTGAGCTTTTGCTTCTTGAATACGTTCTTAATGGAACATTGCCAATTAGTCTTTCTCAGGTTAGATAGTTATTTTGGGCGGCAATGCTAAATTTTTTTTTTTGGTGGGTGATCATCGTCAAAAAGTTTCTTGGTAAAGCGTATTTTAAGTACTTCAAATTTCTAATAAACTTATATTTGAATTTGGTTATTTCCTTTTTGTTGTTTTTACAAAATGTTCAAATTTTCTCTGAAAATCGGGGTTGACACACAACTTCTTCATTTGGTTTTTAAATTCGGTTTTGGTTGGTTAATGAGATAGGGTTATAAAGAGGGACACAAATGTGATGGCATTAGACAGAAAGGTAGGGATAATGGTGTCAAATAGGTGAAATTGTGGTGTCAAAAAGTCATTGTCATTACTAATTAAACCAATTAATGTATAGCAAGATTCATGATATCAAAAAGATATAATTAGATGATAGAAAGTTGTCCCCCCTGAATATATGCACCTTAGCAACTTGAAGTCTGCCTCATGATTTCGGATCAGATCCCAATCAGCAATCAACGATAATGATAAATATTGATTTCCTATAATGGGCTCGATATCAATTGTTGGTACTTTGAATGTTATGATATTCAAAACATTTCCAATCACCACAATATCACTATATGACTTCAAAAACATATATTTATTCTCCAATTTTTCTCAAAGAGAATAAAGGCAAGAAATCACATTACTTCCCTAAATAAAAATATATATATTTATCTACAAAATTATCAACAAATGGGAAATTATAAAATTTAGTGTCACTCAATGATCAAATCTTCACTCAAGTTTGAGATGAAGTGGTTGAAAGTTCAACAACTTTCCAAAGGATACATATATACCAATATAAAACACTTGTCGACTCTTTTTCCTCACTACTCTTCTTTCTTCTCTTTAGATAACTAAATAACTCATAAAGAGAGAAGAGTTTCTTCCTAAAACACCATGAATATCTCATAAGAGATACGAGTTTTGAGTTGGTGAATGGATCTTTCAAAGGGAAGGCCAAGGGAAAGGCTTCAACAAGATAAGAACGTTAGAGGTGTTTTGGAAGACGATCCAAAGATATGGATCACGGTTCCTATTTATAGAACCAGTATGGACGTAGTATAGTTGACTTCACTATCCCCACTACCTGATTTTCAGAACGGCTAGAATCAGAACAACTCCTTACTTTGTCAGAACATCTCTCTACATAAATGACCTATCAGAGGGTGAAGTCGACTTTGCCTACCTCAGACAACTTTTTCCAAGCAAAAATTTTCATTTTGTCACCTGCCTTTGTGCTTGACATGGACATCACCTTTTGGCACACGGGGATGTTTCTTAAGGGAATATTCTATTTAATATCCATTCTCTAATGAGAGGAAACCTAAATTCAAACTTTGAATTTTGGTTTCTACTCATTTTGCCCCCAAATAGCTTTTGACATTCATTTGAATTTTGGTCATCAATAAGCTATTTTTTATTTGTCTTGGTCTTCATAGTTTTGACTCGTCTTCATGAATTAGCTTTAATTTTCTTGTCCTTTGACAATGCTCCTCATGAATTGGACATCTTTGAAATGATATTTAGAAAGCATAAACCTAATCCCAGTCACTTGATATACAAATTATAATTCTATCGTATATTTACATTGTTTTATGATAATTCGCAAATACATTTTCCGAAGAGAGATATTCAGATGTGAATCATGTGAATGGACTAATCGCCTTTTGTGTAGGTTTTTTTGTTTGATAATAGATTAACTAAAAAATGACACAAAACAAAAGCAAAGTATCCAATGGAAAAAATGACAAAACTACCATATGATGGTTTCACAAAATGTCACAAGTGAACACAACAACGTTTTACCAAAATGTGTTATTGGTGAAAAGATAGTTCTATTGGACCATGATCACTATCTCGGATGAAAACCATTATGACATTCTGGGGTAGTGTGTAGTATTACTGACACGCGTATTATGAAAACATGCACATGGTTTAGTCATGGATTGGTAAACCGTCACTTAATGTAAAAGTCAACATGGGTTATAGTCCTTCTCATTTCTGAAGCATGGTATTGTATTATGGACATCTTACCAAAATGAACAACCTCGCCTACAACCTGTTTTGGCTAAATGTAATAAGCAGTTGTACATGTTCTTCATTTTTTTTAAATGCCCTGAAGCTGTTTAAATCAAATAACAATTGCCTTTTGGAGTTGTTGAATGAATCAAACACTTTTAAACATAAAAACCCGAAGGGTGTGTTTGATTGCAAGGAGAAAGAAAAAATTCCAAGGATTTCTTTCCTTTTCCTTTCATAGAAAATGAAAAACATTACATTATATGATTATGGTGTTTGATTGCCAAAAGAAAATTAAACAGTTTCCATGTAAAAACCAAAATCAAATTTTTTTCTTTTCACAAAATCATCCCCAGAACTTCACATTTTTGTTATCCAAAATCCAAATTATGCATAGAAATATTTTCTTAACAAAGTCAACAAAAATTAGCATGGATATTGGACGGATCTCATACGAGCTCCTTGTCTTCTTCTTGACTTTGGTGGAGGAGGGATTGGTGATGGTGGTGGCGAAAACTAAAGAGGAGGAAAATGGTTGTCGCCCCATCTTGTGTGTGTGTGTGTGTGGGGGGGGGGGGGGGGGGGGGTTATTTTCCATTGGGTGGGATTTTGGTGCGGAGTCTGAATTCTTTCTCATCTGTGTTTCTCTATTTGATCAACCGCTACCACCAAGCATTTGCCCTATTTCTCTATTTCTTTGGCATTGTTGAACGATGCTCATCCGTAGTGAAAATGAGATGGGGTTGAAAGAAGAGAGAAATCGTTGGGATAATATATTTCATGTTTTCTTTAGGTTCAATTTTTGGGGGAGGGGGATAGAATAGATGTCATCAAAAAGGGGGGGGGGGGAAGTAGGGGTTTATGACAATTTCATGTAAGTTTTGTGCCAGAAAAGTGAAATGTTAGATAAAACTGCAATCAAACACACCCTTAAGGGGAACTGGAGAGCAAAGGAGAATAGAGGGTAGCGAGGAAAGAGTAAATCAATTGAAGTTCCTCTAATTTATTACTTGTCCAAAAAACAATGCATCAAACAACAATGATTGAGCAATGTTGCTATTACACCCCAAGAATCCATGAACATGACGAAAAATACCATTGCTGCCATCGGGATACTAAACACAAAACAAAACAAAACAAAACAAAACAAAACAAAACAAACATCAACTTGTGTTGAAGTGAAAAAGAGAAGAAAAACTTATTGTAAGCGGTAAAAACCTTTAGTGATTGTTTACGTGGTAGACCGGATAAAAAAAAGGTGGTAGTCATATACAATCCTTTATAATCAATATTTAAGTGCTCACATGTCTTGCATACAATGCTTTAATAACCACAAACTCTCATACATAGTAGATTTGGAGCAATTTCTAATTACAAGCATGGGCATTTGTTTATTAATATTTTTGATTTGGCTCAAGCGGTTGTTGCCAATAATGGGATGTCTGCCCGTGCATGCGTGAAGACGCTGGCTGAGTTGTAATCAAATTCGGCGGCCATGGTCTACGGAAGAGCAGTGGTCTCGTGGCAAGCCGTCGACATCAATCAAAGCTGACTAAGCTCCCATCTTCCAAACCATCTACACCCGCGCGGAGCAGGCTTCAAATTTGGGATGAGAAAATTTGGGGACCATGGTCTATATAAGAGCAGTGGTCCCGTGGGAAGCCATCGACATCAGTTGGAACTGACTAGGCTTCCACCTTCCAAACCATCTACATCTGCGCGAAGCGAGCTACAAATTTTGGATGAGAAAATTCGGTGACCATGTTCTGTAGAAGAGCAGTGGTCCCTGGCAAGCCATCGACATTAGTCGGAGCTGACTAGGCTCCCACCTTCCAAACCATTTTCACTCGCGCTGGGCGAGCTACAGATTTGGGAAGAAAAAAATCGGCGACCATGTTCTGTAAAAGAGCAGTGGTCCCGTGGCAAGTCGTCGACATCAGTCGGAGCTGACTAGGCTCCCACCTCCCAAACCATCTACACCCGTGCGTAGCGAGCTACAGATTTGGGAGTTGGAAATTCGGCGACCATGGTCTGTAAAATAGCAGTGGTCTCGTGGCAAATCGTCGGCATCAGTTGGAACTGACTAGGCTCCCACCTTCCAAACCATCTACACTCGCGCGGAGTGAGCTATAGATTTGGGAGCTGATTAGAAGCTATCATCATTAGTCATCATTGACTAGGCTTACCTGATCGGGTTCGGCGATCATCATTCGCGGAGGGGGCGATGATCCATGGCGAGTCAACGTCATCAAGCGTGAGAGCGCTGACTAGACTCCCACTTCTTAAGCCATCGACATTTGCGCGCAGTGAACTAGGCGTCGGGATGAACCAGAAGTCGTCGTCATCAGTTGAAACTGACTAAGTTTACCTGGCTAGGTTGAGGCTCTGCCTACTTCCAAAATCGGAGTGCATTGTGCGAATTAGTTTCCACTAACTTCAATGAAAGTTATTTAAAAAGAGGTACCTTAAATTAGCTGGTGATATGTAGGTGTGCTCCGTGTGTCAAGAGTGGGTAAGGCTTCTACTGCTTGCGTCAGTGCACATGGTAGAGTGTTGCTCAGATAGTGGCCCCATTTGGTGAGCCCATATAAGAAAAAACCAGGTATTGTCGCAAGATCATGGTGCCACGTGTATGATGTAGATTGCGTGACAGTAGAGTATCGATCACTCCCTTAATTAATGGGGTTCTGTGCAGCGTCATTAATTGATTGAATGTGGACATGTGCGATTTTCATGGGAACCATTGCCTCATCATTTTCCATACAATATTCAATGATGGTATTTAATGCTGATGCACCTGTTTGGTGAGCCACTATGTCTATATAATGGTGTTTCTTCACCGTTGTAGGCATTACCTTTTTGCAGAATGCATTCTTCAGTTGTTTTTAGTCAAAGGATATGCTTTGGATTTTCCAAAGGCTAATGGAGTGTTATGTTATTTGAGTCTCTAAATGTTTTAACATTTGCAGGGACGAGTCTTGAGAAGACTTGTTATTATGCGTGGTCACCGACTCTGGGTGAGCACCACACTGGTTCTTAAGACCTTGTAATTTCTTCTCATATTGCAAAGAAGTAGTACGGACCTCCCCTCAAGGGACTAGTTTGTCTTTTATGTGCTGGTGCCCTGTTGGCGCTTTGAACCACATAATTTCTGAGATAACACCACTAGCCAACTTTGGAACGGTTGCTTTCCTCCCTCCTCAGCTAGCCTTGACATATTGTGCTGCTGGAAATCAAAGTTGTGAGGCGGAGTGAAGTTGGACATGGTCTGTCGGAGTGGGCCATTGACTCCTAGTCACACATCTAATCCCTCAACGGGAGGGTGCACTCAATTCGTTTCAACCTAATTCTTGTTCTAAGTTTGGCTGATTGGGTGGATCGAGCGTGTGAGTTGGCTGTAGCTTCGGCCGACGTGTCACGGGGCCTCTGGTTGCTGTACCACCTCAGGTCGTCCTTGCGAGGTGGGTTCGACGAAGTATTAAATGGAGTGTGCTCTTTCATACTTCTTTTTGTACATTTGCTCTTGCCCGTAAATCATTTTCTCTAGATAAGTCGCAGAGCGAAACTTTCAGTGGGCACCATAGTTTACCCTGGGTACCTTTGGTGTCACTTCTGAAGTCGGATAGTTTAAGTGAATATTTACTGTATATAGCATTAGATTTGGATGCTTGTAGTTTGTAATATTTTGTAACCGCCATCTGGGTAATCATTGTAACATCTTTCCAGTAATCAATAGAGTATGTTTGCGTAATTCTCTTTTATTTCTCAAGTGAGTGAAAATCACATAAGTTCTTGAGAATTAAACTTCTAAACTGACTACTGAAAAAAAGCTAAACAACAGGATAAATTGACTGTTGGCGGAGAAAGGTTGATCCGGCCCTGAAGTAAATTCGCATGGCCTCCTGCTTGAATCGTAAGCACCTTCGGTGAATTGTCAAGTTTTGTCGATGCCATTGAGGTTACTGAAGAGTAAACCTTGCTTAGGAGGGTCTACCTTGCTTAGGCGGACCACTCCTATAACGCTGGACTGTCTTCCATTGCTAAGTTGAGCCCCTGCTGCTGGGTCTTTGTACCCATCTAGGACGAGCGACTCCTCCCCAATTTTTGTGTCTGGCTTGTACTCGACTTGTTTGGTGGGTTCCAGCTATATCTGAGAACATTCTATCTACTTTAGTGCGGCATAGTGGCAACCCCGTGCCGTTGGTTGGTCCTTGCAAATTGTTCCCTCCGAGTGGTTGGTGGTATACTTTACGCACTGATGAAGGGTGGAAACCACTTCTTCCATCTGGTGAAGCCAGGGCCTCCCCAAGATGAGGTTATAGGTAGACGGTGTTTTTACCACCATGAAGTCCAGGAACATGACCTTCCTCAGTTGTGGCTCTCCTGCCACCACTGCTAACTTTATCTTAACGATCGGGAAACATTTTTCACTGCTAATCCCAATCAGCGAGTAGCTGAAAAGTGTTAAGTTCTCTTCCTTGAGGTTCATGCTATGGAATGCATTGTACAATAAGACATTGAGGAAGCTTCTCGTGTCCACAAGACCCCTCTTTACTTCCCACCTTGCAATAGAGACCGAAATGAGAAGAGTGTCATTGTGCGGTGCACGAACGCCTTCGAGGTCCTTATCTGTGAAAGTCAAGGTTGGGATTGGGCTCTATACTGGCCAGTAATACATGTGTCGGTCCTCACTGGTGGGATGTGTCCGTATCTCAAGGAGTTTTCACTTTCAGGACTTGATTGAATGTTCTTTTTCTTATCCGACTCCATAAAGGACAAATATAATGCCCGAAGCCTCCTTTTCTATTTCTTTGACCGCCTCTCCTCTATCCCTGGTCTGGTCTTACCTATTTTTCGAGCACATGAACTCCTTCAGTTTGCTCTTTCGAATCCAATACTCGATTTCGTTTCTCATACTCACCCTCCTTGTGGTACAGACAATACTTGTTGTTGTCGCATTTGGAGGGGTCTCCGCACAGCTTCAGAGGCCATTTTAGTTCTTCCCAATTCTTCATGGAATTGAGGACGTTTGTTAAGCTAGATTTGATAGGGGTTATGGTTCTGGATCGACGTAGTTGTAAGATATTTCTAGCCTGAAACGACCAGAGTCCGACCTGTTGTCGTTGTGCTTTCGTTTGTTCATATATTCGTCTTATTGTCTCTTTCTCTCCCTGTTTCTATAACCGAAAGATTTTTTTTCTGTTTCAGTTTCCTTTCTAGTCGTTTTAATTTCCTCTAAGGTGATGTACCTCTGGCCCTTTTCAAGAGCTCTGCCATATCCATAGGGGGTTCCAAGGTGAAGAAGTCGTGAAACTTTCCCTTTCTTAGCCCCGCAGTAAAATTCGTAACAAAGGTATCGTCTCTGCAGTCGTCAATGAGTGTCAACTCGTCATTGAAGAGCGTGACATATCCTCTTAGCATTTCATTCGACTTCTGCCTCAGGGAGAGTATATAGTGCGAGCCCTTTTCGATCCGCTGGCTGCCAACAAAGCGTGTAAGGAATGTTTTGGCCAGTGTTTTGAATGAGTCGATTGACTTTGGCGGGAGGCTATGGAACCATGTCAGCGTTGACTTCTTCAGACTGGTAGGGAACGTTCTGCACATCACCGATTTGGAACCTTCTTTGAGCATCATCTCGTGCTGATAATGACGCAAGTGATCAAATGGGTCACCGGCCCTGTCATAGAACTCAAGCTTTGGAGGGCTAAACTTCTTTGGCAGAGTTTCGTTCATGATGTGGTCCACGAACGGGGAACATAAAGGTTGTACAACACATCTGGGTCGTTAGCCCCTTAGTGGATGGGGTTTTGCGTGGCGGGCCTGTCTGCCATGAAAGTCAGATCTCCGCTGGCCGCGCCACCACCTCTAGTCCAGTGAAAACTAGTAGGGGCTTGACTCTCCTGCGCCCACTCTCTGTTGTTGTCTGAAGATTGAGGTCTGTGCTGCTCTTGATCTTCATCAGTGGGTGGAGGGTTCTGTTGAGTGAGGATCTCCACCACTTTAGCAATGTGTTGTATCTGTGATGAAAGCAAATCCCTCTTGGGGTCTGTCCCGTTGCTGCTGGCACGGGGGTGTGAGCCTGCTCCCCCTGTGTCATCGGTACCGCTGGAAGCAGTGGTATAACGCTAGTCTGAGCGTTCGACGTATCCCACTGGTCTCTATTGTTATGGGATCTGGTGGTCACCATCTTCCTGAATTCTAAAGAGAGACGATGCCAATGTTTTGCTAGGAACTCTATCGTCCCCACGGACGACGCCAAACTGATGCAATCAATTTTCGCTCCCTGCTTGACCTTGACCTGCTAACCTGCACAAGGAACGCACGTGAGCCACAGACCACCCTTGTGGTGGCTGATGAAATTTCGATGCTAAAGTCAGACAAGGATCCGATGAAGGCTTAAAGCTGTAAACATGAAATTTGTAGCGTACCTTTATTCACCAACTTTTTGTCTTATTTATAGTGTTGGAGTCCTGGTTCGGCCAGGCCATCGGTGGTGTAATGTAGGGAACAAGATCTTCCTGGAGATCCTTATCTAATTAGGAGTCCTCTTGTGAAGGGAAGTATTCCCTGTTAGACATGTGCTCCTAGATATGCAGGAAATAGTTCTCAATCAAAGTGTTGTCCATAGGTGGAAGTTTCCACGTATGACGTATATTCTGGTATTTACTTCTTAGTTGAAGATAAAATATTGTTAGCTTGCCTATCTGAAGCAGATCCCCGATATACTTGTCTTAATAGGTCTTACGAGTATTGGGAATGACTGTGAGATGTGTGGGCTTAGTAGGCTGTAGTAATTCGGGTCCGATTGGTGGACTGAACCTTGTGGGCTTGATGTCGTTTAGGCCGGATCAGTGCTAGATTGATGCTTGGGCCTGTTATTCCTAGAGATCATCATGACGTGTGTACGGTGTAGGTGAAAAGACGTTTCGGTGTATCATCAATGTGCCTCTGAAAAAAAAAATTGAATTTTAATTGTTTGACTCACTTCGTCAGCAAAATTTTCAATTTGTCTTCACGTATCTAATAATGGTCTTATAAATGTCAAGTGGAGACACAGACTCTGTAGTATCTGTGATTGCGACTCGATATTGAGTAAGTCTAGTCAGCCATGTTTGCTGACATTTTTTAGCATTTTCTTGACTTCTTTTTTACACTTTTTACCCCTCTTCTTTAAAATACAACCACAGACACTACTTGTTAGAAGTGGTGAAATTGTAAAAAAAGCAAAAAAAAAAAGCCAGCAAACAAGGCTGGCTAAAATTGTTGTTTGATACTCTATTGATGCTCTAAAGCTCCGAACTCTTGTCAAACGGCATCCATGGTACAACAATGGAAAGGTTGGTCTACTAAACTACAGTTCTACAAACCTTTGGGTTTATACTATAAGCTGGTTGTTGTTTACATATGCGGTGCAAGTGGGTGGTTGGTCACAACTATACAAAAGGTTAGCATTTGTTACCATAAGGGGTGCAGGATATGAGGTTCCACTTCATCGCCCTAAAAAAGATTTTACATTGTTTAAATATTTCTTGGAGAACAAACCGACACCTCATTCAACCATGTAACCAGGTAATATCATTTGTAAGGGGAATTCTAATTGGCGAGGAAACGAGTGAGGAAACAGGCGAGGGAGGGGGTGCAACCCTCCATCCCCCTCGAGATGTGTGCCTTTGCGCATCTCGAGGGAGATGGAGGGTTGCACCCCCCTCCCTCGCCCGTTTCCTCGCTAATAAGACAAGCCCTGTAAACTCCTTGTTGAAATGCAATGATGGCAGAATGTGGATCTGCAACAACAAAAAATTAGGAATTTCGAGAATTGAAATCGGGACCTGTCACGCTCTAAGCGAGAATCTCATACCATTAGACAACTAATATGATGTGACGAGAAATTGAAATGTTAAGATTTGTGCGAGCATCTTGATTTAGGCAAAAACAGCATTTTGAATGGCATTGTTTACAAGCTTTTCTATAAGAAGTGGCATGTATTTCAAATCAGAAGAGAAGAGGGGTTGCTGCAGGTGTTGCAAATGTCACAAAAGAACATAGAATTATTGCTTTGGTGTGGACTATTAAATGTTGAGTTTTACATGTATTGATGAATCTATGAGAGCAATACAGAGATGTTTATGTTGGAAATATTTCAATTTTGTCATATTTAATTTAATTATATTTAATTTTTAAATTTATTTAAAGAGCCATCTCACGATAGCATTTTAAAGGCCATTCATGATAACACTTTCGAAATGTTAAAACAAACAATTGATAGCATTTTTGTACATGTGATAGATAATACTATTGTTGTTAATTGATTACCTAAAACCCACCAAACTGAATCAAAAAAAGACGAACCAATTTACCCTTTCTGTCTTTCTCCTTTTCAATTTATTTTCTTTCTCTCTTTTTATTCCCACCAACCCACCCTTTTTTTTAATATCTCTCTTTTATTTTCCTTTTAAATTCCCACCAACCCATTTTGATTCCCACCACACACCTTCTCTTTTTCCCACAGACAATGATGCCCTCCCTTGTATCTGTCTATGCACAATTTTAGCCAGTCTGGTTGGCTTTTTTTACAATTTCACCCATTTTATAAGTGATGTTTATAGTTATGTTTTAAAGATGAGGGGTAAAAAGTGTAAAAAATCCAACCAGGCTGGCTAGACTTACTCATCTGTCTATACCATTCTCTCACACTTTCTTTCTTCAAAAAATGTCTTCGTTTCAATGTTTTTGCTTTACTACTTTTGAGATCTCAATGAATCTCTCTGCCTTCGTTCGTTCGTTCTTAGTGTTTAGTTTTTCTCTCTGTTTTCGGGTGCTTGTTTTAAATAGATTAGTTTGATCAATCAATTGGTCTCATTATGATGAACACGAGAGGTGATAGGAAAAATCGCCTCAATCGATCACTCGCCTCACAGTTGCTGCTCGATCGCCTAAATTAATCATGCTACCTTCTTCGTTGTTGTTGTTGTTGTTACTGCTACTCGATTTGTCATTGTGATATGCTAATTTTTTTACAGAGGAAGAATATGAAATAGTGATGGTAATGGGGAAAAAAAAAAGGAAATTGACCGATTCGATTTTTGTTTGAAAAATAAGAGAAACGAATCGAAAATCGAATTTTTTTGTTCGGTTCAGTTTTGGTCCAATTTTGAACCGACCGAACCGGTTTGACACCCTATACAACCATGACATTCCCAAATGTTATGTTGGGATAATATTTTTCATAGTAGCTGTGTCGTCCAAAATTTGTTCTCCTGTAAGTATGACCTGCAAAACAAATGTTAGATTGCCAAATACCACCTTTTTAGTAGCCAAATACACTCCGATGCTTAAGTCAGTAACTCAGTTGGAGATGGAGATAAATTTGGAAATGACTCAGTTGAAGTTGCATACCTTTGTCGAATGTTCCCTTTACCTTATATAATTGTCGTTGTTAATTCCCTGTGTGACTTAAGCATGTGAAGCGCAACGAGATGAGACATTCCTTGTAACAATCTCCTCCTTTACGAAGGTACGTCCATAGATGTGTAACTCCCTTAACTAATCTTTTTCTCTGTAATATCCATTCTCTTTAAGGGATAACTTTTTTCTTGCTTGGATTTGGGCCTTTAGCTATGGTTTATTCTGATGGGCCCGATTTGAATTTTTATGACTGGATATTCCCTTTTTGAACTTTATGAATTGGCCTGATTTTGGAATATTTGATCATCGTGATGAAAAATCTTTACCACGTGTACGACTGTGATATCAGTCTTATTTGATGTATCATCAATAACTATGTTAAAAAGATAATATGGGCTACTGTGACTTGCACTAAATGTTATGTTACCGCTGTCACAACATTCTTATAATGTCTTAAAAGGCCATTTTGGTTATAGTGCACCCCCAATCGTTTGCATGTGCAGCCACTGCCACTACCATAACTACTTCCGTCTTTGTATCCACCATCATTACCACCACTGCCACCAACACCCTATAGAGAAATCAAATACTTGTTCAGCTTTGCATCAATTATCTTTAATTAAGCATCTGTAAAGTAAGGCATTACAAACAAATGTAAACATTTACATTATTTTACAAAATACATTATTTTACATTGTACCCACCATAGCCTCAACTTATACATGAACACTTAGTAATTGAATGGATGGTCAACTCATAAAAATTGACCACAACCTAAATAATAATGATTATAAATAGAAGTTAAACTAATTTTTAATTATTAATAATAGAGGGATCAAAAAATTGTTTGATGAAGCAATATGGTGTGGTCATAGAAAAAGATAAAATGTCCAGCAAAACACGTAGTGAACAGATCTTTTCTAAGATGGATGGGGTGAGAGTGAGGAGAGAATGAAAGGAAAAAGAGAAATCAGTAGGTAGGTAGGTAGGTAGGTGGTGCAAATATCATGAGGAGGAAACAAGTAAACTAAGAGAGTGTCGCGTGATGAGCCAAATGTTGTACACACGCTAACCGCCCACTTAATAACTAGTCCACTACCTGTCTTCTCGCGATAGATAATATCGAGATACCTCATTCTTACTCAATTAAGGTTTTGCAATGATCAGTGGGTTGCTCATCCCTCTCTCTCACACACACATATATATATAAATTCTCAAATGTCAACTATATATTGGAAAATTCATGGATAGACATCAACAATAATATTCTGACATAATGTATAGTTGACATTTTTTTTCCAACAACTTTCACAAACCATGCATACACTTAATCTACAAGGTTTGTTTCCAAATTAATTTCCAAGATGTTACATCCTGAACCGATCAAGTTGAAGTAGTATTCAACAATAATCTTGATATTGCATTTAAAGTGTGGTATTATGATATAAGTTGACTAACTTCTTTGCCTAGTAGCTCATGTCAAAGGCTTTTGTAATATGATATGACCAACTTAACATTTTCACAAAACATGGAGGAATAAAATTCTCAAGTTTTTTTCTAAAATGAAAAATATAAAAACATAAAATAAAAAGAGAATTGCAAGTATTTCCTCCTTTCTTTATATCCTATCTCCGCTTTCCTCCCATTTCTTCTCTTTTTCAATAACTTATTGATCTCACTTTTTTTTTTTCAAAATTAGTTTTCATACATATGTTCCAAAATGATGCCCCTTTGCCATTTCTTACAAGTCACTCAGACCTTGAAAAAGACCCGTGCTTACCGAGCCAAACTTCAGTTTGTGCACATGTTGGACGAGTTTAGTCTGACCGAGTTGCAAGACTAGATCCATCAAATATTTTATTCCAATACAAGAATATTCACAGGTCACACTATAAGGTGGTGTAATATAGCTTACGTTATTTCTCTAAAAAGTTGTTTCAATTATTTTATCTATCTTTCGAAAATTCCATCTTTTTGGCAGGTTTATTCAGAAAGAAAAAAGAATTCCAATTTTTTTTTTGGCTAGTGGTCTTTAAGAGTTTAAGCCCCAAAGTTGTCATCCCATTTGATCACTATAAGTGTCGTCATATGATAACCCTATTTGAACCCATGGTAGGACACTAAGTACATGCCACATTTAATCAAGCACATTTTAGTTCATTCAATGTTGTTGTCCCTTAAACTAAACAATGAAACCAGAAATGGTTGACGCCAAAAATGGCCTCACGTTTAACTTTCTCGGGTGGGAACAGAATCCATTGAGTAGGTACGTACCCATAATACCTGCAAGTGCATAACACACAACAAATATACTTAAAAATTACTTAATTTATAGCACAAGCAACATTTCTCCCTAATCCAATGATCCATTATTTTATCTAATAACATTCCATTCCAAACTAATCACTAGTTTTTGAAACATCGCAGAAGCAACACAACACACGAAACTCGCAACTGGAAGCAACAATCAAAACAAGCCAAGTTTGAGTGTAGACCCCACACGTATTAACAGCAGGAAGGTCTCTTTTGATCGACACTTCAACAACAACAAAAAAAAAATACTTTTTCTTCTTTGCCAACTTCCCACGCGGATTCCCTCTATCAGACTAACTATAATGTCAAACTAACACAACTGGCTCTCCTAGTATCTTCTTAATTAACAACAAGTCTTCCTTCCCTCACTCCTACAAATTGAACCAATCTCCCACCATTCACCCAAAGAACAATACACCACACCATTTCAATTCAAAGTCCTCTTCTTGATCATACATCTTCATCCAACATGGGCAACTACACATCTTGCACTCTATCAAACATCAAGAACTCCAACAAGGCTGCTGCAAAAGTAGTCCTCCCCAATGGCAAAATCCAACAATATGACGAGCCTATCAACGCGGCAGAGCTTATGTTTGAGACACCAAATTACTTCCTAGTGAATACAAAGTCTTTGCATATGGGAAGAAGGTTTTTCGCACTCAACGCAGATGAAGACTTGGAGATGGGAAATGTTTATATCATGTTTCCAATGAGGAGACTCAATTCTATTGTGACTGCTGCTGATATGGCTGCATTATTTGTCACAACTAATTCTGCCATGAAACAACGTTCGTCTTTCAATGGTATTACACGTGTTACACCGGAATTGATCACCAATGGTGCATACAGCTATGAGGAAAAGGATTCATCACCAAGGTTGATGAGTTTCCAAGATATTGAAGATATTTCAATTCCTGAAATCCAACATAGGTTGTCTATGTGTAGGTCTAGAAAACCATTATTAGAGACCATAGTAGAAGAGCCTATTTGCTTAAGGTGAGATGGAATGATAAAATCTTAATTAATTGGTCTTAACTATTCTTGTTATTCTTTATGTACCTGCTCTCCTGTTTTTATAAAAAAAGAGAGAAATACTGGATTCTATATGTGAATCTAGAAGAAGAATTAGTTTAGTTGTCTTGAGAATGGGGAGAGTAATCCCCTCAATGTTTCTGTATCAATTTACTGGATTAATTGTATATGATCAACTTATTGAATAGATGTGTTAAAAGATATTTTGCATATGAAATTGATTTGCAGCTAAACATGCAACAATCGGGGGTTTTACTTAAACTTTTGTTTTAGAGGGCTGATTCCTCCAGATCATATTTAGGCTGAAGGTCTTTTTAGTTAGTTAGAGTAAGAAAGAAAAAAAAATGGTAACTAATTAAGCGACATGAGCTAAGTTACCATCTTTTAAGTTAAAAGGTTTATCATTCTTCCAGATCTTAGAATCGTTTGGTTTGCTGCCATAGTTAGCAAGTGGAGCTTTTTAAGGCATTTCATAGCAAGAGTTTTAAACCAAGGCTTAAGAGGCAAGTTAGTAATGAAAATTCTGGCTAACTTAGCGACATGGACTATGTTACAAGCCCAAAGGCTATCAGGCTGAGAAGGAAGAGTGCAACGGTTCCGTTCACAAAGTGAAGCTTCTTAGAATCAGATGAGCTATCCTGGCAAGATGAAGTTTCTAATAGGATCAATATGATCTAATGTTGAGGAACGAACTAAAAGATGCGCCAGATAATAATGGACACCAAAGGGTACCATTTTGGCCAAGGAAAAACAGTACATGTTTACATTTGGTATCAAGGAAAGGCTGCTAAAGTTTAGCAGGAGATGCTCTCCCTTAGTATATTGCTCCATTTTATGCAAAGCCCATCACTGAAACAGATGAGTCAATTAGTAATTTTTTGTCAGATAATTAAGTTAACGGGAACATCTATGACTAAGAATGATGAGATGCACAAGGAATTCTGATATTTTTACCAATAAAAATTGGGCACTGGGTTAGAAAATATGGTTTTATCTCGCCAAACAGGCCACATATGTTTTATTTTTTGTTGTTATTTAAATTTTTTTTTTTTTCTGCTCGAGGAATCATGAAACTTTACACAAAATACCTTTCTTTTTATACATGCTTATTTTTTTTTAACGATCTCAAAAAACTGAGGTTGTTTTTATTTATGTTTTTTCCTGCAACATTTTGACTAGCCACCATCTGAGTATGGTAGTTGGTTCTGTTTAGTGGACACACCGACCACCATGCCAATCTATGGTAGTTAGTAAAAAACACGAGGGTTCTCAATATCATGTCACGTTTTGAAGTGATTTTATACTCATGTACATAATATACAACTCTTACCAATGCCTATCGTGTAGATTTTTATGATTTGTTTTCCAGCTTATCATCATAAATTAATAGTCATGCTTTGCACAATTTGATATCTTTGTCATGAGAGTAGTTTTCACTTCGACCTCTAGTAGATAAACACCACCTCCTCTCTTTATATGTATTTTAATTATTAGCAATTTGGTCAACTGTTTGATTGCCTTTTTCTTTCACCTCTTGCTTCTAGAGGAATGGTTAATTTGAGCTACTAATTATTTGGGATATTCCACTTCTTTGTCTATAAACTAAAACACAATAATTCTAAGCCCATTCTCATTGCCATTCTTTTTAGACTCGTCTCTCTTCAATTTGTTTCACTTATACCTAATGGAACCTTTCACAGTTTTGCTTCTATTTGAGAAAGCATTTTCATTAAATGTGAAATGCATGTTGAAAATGTTAATAAACCGCACGGGTCATCACTTTAACATCAATGGAGAGTAATTTGCAATGCTATGAATGCAAAATGCAAAAATAGTGTATGCTTTATTCAAAACAAAAGGCGGTCACACGTGCAAGTTCAGACGTGTTTGGAATATTTTGATTACATGTTCACGCAATTGTGAATAGATGTATATATTATGCATCATGTTTATTATGTAATTTTTTTTTTTTTTTTTTGTATTTTGTTTCGAGTATATGTGTCATTATAATTTTGAATTTTAATATATTTTATGGTGCATTGAAAAATATTCTCTAATGTGATTTACAATTAAAGTAATTTTTGGTTATTTACTTTTTGGTCCCCATGGATACTATTAATTCAATTAGACACCCAAAATGAGGCTTGACTTTTAAGTCAAGCATATAGACTGGCGGAAAATATCCAAACTTTTGTAATATCAAAATTACCCTCACGTGGAAATTTAAATGTGTATCCCTATACATATCTAATGGTTTAAAAAATACCTTCATCTTCTACCCACCCCTCTTGCAACCTCACTGCCACCACCTATGTTTCATCGCCCCATCCCTACTCCCTCCGACACTCTGTTTCATCGCCCCCAATCCCAATCCAAATCCAGCTCCATCACTCTATTTCACCGTCCTCAACCCCTTCCATCCATCCCTCCTGCCACCTCACCACACTGATAACTACTGCCCAACCCCCTCCACCCAGTCCCATATCCCTCCCAAAATCACATCATCCTCAATCCCTAAAAAAAAAAAAAAAAAATCGGAAAATGACTTTTAGGGCCTATTTTTTCACAAAATAGACAATTTAAATATCATATTTGATGTAATGACTAATTTGTGCCTAATTTTATACTTATATGACTAACAATGACTATTTTATTAACCCAGATTAATTTATAAGGTTATGACATATTTACCCTCCTAAACAAATAGAAAATCTAATTTTATAGTTTTATGATCAATAAGGACTACAGAAAGAAAAAAAAATGCATTAATAGTTATTGAACGACAATTTTAGTTACTCTTTGTTATTGACCAACAAGGACTACAAGAAAAAAAATAAAAAACCTATGTTAATTGTTATTACCAATTTTAATTACTATTTGTTAGTTTTATTGATCAACAAAGACTATAGAAAAAAAAAATCATTAGCATGTTCACTGACTTGAAAAAGATTAGGATTTATCATATGAAAAATTAGGATTTATAATATAAAATTATTATTGAACGACAATTTTAGTTACTCTTTGTTATTGACCAACAAGAACTACAAAAAAAAAAACCTACGTTAATTGTTATTAAACAACATTTTTAACAAGAACTATAGAAAAAAAAACATTAGCATGTTCACTGACCTGAATAAATTAAGATTTAATCATATGATGTCCATTATTTTCAGGTCAGTGAACAAGCTAATGTTTTATTTTTCTTAGTCCCTGTTAAAATTGTCGTTCAATAACAATTAACGTAGTTTTTTTTCTTCTGTAGTTCTTGTATGTCAATAACAAAGAGTAACTAAAATTATCGTTCAATAACAATTAATGTAGGTTTTTTTTTGTAGTCCTTGTTAGTCATAAAACTATAAAATTAAGTTTTCTATTTGTTTATGAAGATAAATATGTCATATAACTTTATGGATTAACCTAAATTAATAAAAGAGTATTTGTTAGTCATAAAAATATAAAATTAGACACAAATTAGTCATATATCTAAATTTTCTATTTTGTGAAAAAATTGGACCTAAAAGTCATTTTCCGAAAAAAAAATCAATATTTTACCAAAAATAAACCTACAACCAACTATACCCCTTGGACCACCCCCAACCCAATACCTCCATTGCCTCTACTCTTGAGTCTCATTCACAAAACCCATCAACTGAGAAACAATGGGATCGAAGAGAAACCCCAAATCATCAAACACGAGTGAAATTTTACCAAATCACACAACATATACGTACTTTCTCTTTCCCCTCCAATCCACAATACGACTACCACCACTAAACCACCCCACCCCATCCACTTCTAAAATTGTTCTTCTTCATTCATTTGTACTTTCTACACTCCTATGTTCTCTACTTGTTTTCCTCCAACCCCAGTTTGAACTAGAGAGAAAGTGAACCCATCACAGCTCTTCTTCCTCATTGTTCATCTTCCATCTCTCCAACATTTCTTCATCCTGTTAACATACTTAATTTAAACCAGATAGACAATTGGGGTGGAAATTCAGATCGCAGGCTGTTGTAAATGCTGTAAAAATTCAAATTAAAAGATAGGAACGAAGGTACCAATTGTTCTTGGGTTGAGTCGCGGACTAGGTCGCTCTCTTTAAGACGTTTCGTGGCTCTGCCCAAAATTGTGCAAGCAGTCTAGTAGCCCCGCCGTCCCTAGGATAAAACAGCCCAGAATCTTCTCTGTCTTGTTCAAACAATTGCACAGTTGATAAACGGAATACTATCCACCCTTAATCTCTTGTTTGTTCGGAATCACCAATACAAATCAACAAAAGAAAAACTCTTATTTGATTAAAATACCAAACGAAAAAAAAACTAATTGCAAACAAAAGTATTGTTTTCTCTGATTGCAAAATGCTTTGTTTATTTTCTCTTGTATTTCTAAACTCTGAAATTGTATTGTATTTATAGGGAGAAAATACATTCGTTGAAATACAAAAACACGACTAGGTACATCGCGTGGAGAATTCAATTAACAAAAAAAAATGTGATAAACATGTGGGGTTTAGGAAGACGTCTAGATACATGGACAAGGTCCCGTCTAGATGCATGGACACAAAATCGCATGGAAAACGTGGGCGCAATGTATGGCGTGAAAACTGCAGCGTGGAAAACATGTGAGAAAGGATACAAAATCCCGTCCAGATTCAATCCCTCTTCAGAAATTCAAAATTTATTTTCATTTAAATAAATTTTCAGCAAAAAGTTGTTCTCTTAATGACCCCTCACAAAAGTGTGGTACCCCCAAGAGGTCCAAACCCAAGTCCAAACAATCTCCTTATAAACTCTTCCACAATGAGTTGTATAGAAGATGTGAGACTAAAATTAGAGAGAGATCCAGAGATCGAAACCTGATACACACCCATTTTCTTTTATTTTAAAAAGCCATATTTCCAACAATCCCCCACTTGGATTTTTAAAAACAATTTTCATCGAGCAATCTAAAAAATATAAGATTGTGCATAAACAAAAGTGTCTTTCGACTTGAACTCTTGCGTAGTGTTCATGCTTTAGATTATACTAGAGTAACTCGTAGTTTTGAACTCTATATCTAACAGACATTACACGCACAACCTTACCAGGGTGAAGTCTAAAAAGCCCGTGTCTTACGGCCATGCACGTATATCCCAGTATAGTGAAGGCTCTAGGAATTTTGCCCACAAATTCCATAGGAAGCGACCAAACTTCCACAATCACTTAGGTGAGTCTATCAAGAGTACTCTTGTAGCTAGGTACTCCACTCCACATAGAGTATAGATCTCATTAAGAGTTTTTAACTCATCCTACTATCGCTTCAGGAACTCATGCTTTAATCTAGGAATGAGATTGATATTCTGTCAGCATGATTCACTGCATATCATTCACGACTTGTTATTACCCATTGAACCTATTTCTTGGGATTTCCAGTCTATAGGTTGGGTTACCGTCATGAATAACTCATCAATCTAAGGGCTTTAGTCCCATTCCTTTCGAGGTTTTGAAAACCTTCTCTCTAGCTAATCCTTTCGTCAAAGAATCAGCCAAGTTCGCATAAGTTCGTACATGATCCACTCTCACAACACCAGTAGATAGAAACTCTCTAACTGTACTGTGCTTACGACGTATTTGTTGCCTCTTGTCATTATAATAACGGTTCTGTATTTTTGCAATAGCCGCGGTACTATCGCAATGGATCAAGACAGCTGGAATCGGTCTTTCCCATAAAGGGATCTCTGCTAGCAGGTTTCTCAGCCAACCTGTTTCTTCACTAGCCGTGGCTAGTGCTATCATCTTTGACTCCATCGTGGACTGTGCCAAAATGGTTTGTTTCTTCGATTTCCAAGAAACAGCTCCACCAGCTATACTGAAAATATAGCGACTGGTGGCTTTGGAGTCATCTGAGAGGGAGTTCCAATCAGCATCGCTATATCCTTCAAGGACAGCGGGAAACTTCTGATAATGTAATCCGAGGTTCTTAGTCCTCTTCAGGTACCTCATGACCCTTTCAATTGCATGCCAATGTTGTATACTAGGTCTACTGGTAAATCTTCATAGTAATCCCACGGCATAAGCTATGTCGGGTCTAGTGCAATCGGTAGCATATCTAAGACTACCAATGATGCTCGCATACTCAAATTGTCTAACACCGTTACCGGTGTTCTTGAACAACTTTACACTAGAATCATAAGGAGTACATGCAGGTTTACAGTTAAAGTAATTATATTTATTTAGGATCTTCTCTATATAGTGTGATTGATCCAAAGAAATTCACTTTTCAGACCTAGTAATCTTGATACCAAGGATTACACTTGCTTCTCCAAGGTCTTTCATATCAAAGTTCGCACACAATAAAGCTTTCACTTTATTCACGGCATGGATATTAGAACCAAAGATAAGCAAGTCATCCACATATAGACATATTATAGTGCAAATGCCATTTTCAGTTTTATAGTAAATGCATTTGTCACTTTCGTTCACTTTAAAGTCATGTGCGATAACAAGATTATCAAATTTTTCATGCCATTGTTTTGGAGCTTGTTTCAAACCATAAAGTGATTTATCAAGTTTGCAAACTTTATGTTCTTGCCCTGGAATAACAAAACCTTCAGGTTGGTCCATGTAAATTTCTTCTTCCAAATCGCCATTAAGAAACACAGTCTTAACGTCCATTTGGTGCAATACTAGATTATGTATTGCAGCAAGAGAAATTAACACTCGAATAGATGTAATCCTGGTAACAGGAGAATATGTGTCAAAGAAGTCAACATTTTCTCTCTGTCTATACCCTTTGGCTACAAGACGAGCTTTAAACTTTTCAACATTTCCATCGGGTTTCAATTTCTTTTTAAATACCCATTTACATCCTATTGTTTTGCAACCTGGTGGCAAGTCAACTAAATGCCAGGTTCTATTAGACTCAAGAGAGTACATTTCATCATCAAAAGCCTCTTCCCAAAAATTGGCATCTATAGAAGATAAGGCTTCTTGAAAACTAAGGGGATCCTCCTCGACTGAAAAGACATAGTAATCGGGGCCAAAGTTTTTAGAAGTTCGTTTTCGTTTACTTCTTCTAGGCTCAAATTTTGTGGCTTTATCGGTTGCATTCATCCTGATCAAGGGCACGTTATTTGAGGATGTACCCCCACTATTCCTCTAAATAAAAGGAAATTTATCTTCATAGAAGTCAACGTCGTTTGATTCTATAATAACTTGATCTTTAAGATTATAGAATCTATAAGCTTTGTTGTTCATGGCATATCCTATGAATACACATTCATATGCCCTACTAGCAAGCTTATTCCTTTTAGGATCAGGAATTCTAACATAAGCTAAACAACCCCAAGTTTTCAAATATGACAAGTTTAGTTGTATATTTTTCAAGATCTCATAAGGAGAGGTTTTACTTTTCGATTTGGGGACTCTATTTAGCACGTAACAGACCGTCAAAATAATTTCTCCCCACCAGTGCGATGTAGCACCGGAGTTAAGCAGAATGGCAACTACTAGCTCGGTAAGAGTTCTATTTTTCCTTTCAGCTTTGCCATTCATCTCAGGAGAATATGGTGTAGTTGTTTCATGAATAATTCCTTGAGAATTATAGAAATCTATGAAAGTACTGCTATCATATTCAGTGCCTCTATCACTCCTAAGTCTCTTAATCTTTCTATTATATTGATTTTCAACTTCAGTAAAAAATAATTTAAACATGTCAAAGGCTTCACTCTTATTTTTCATTAAGTAGACGAAGGTATAATCAGAACAGTCATCAATAAACGTAATAAAATAACGTTTTCCATTTCTAGTCAAAACACCATCAAGTTCACATATATCTGAGTGTATCAAATCTAAGGGTTCAGATTCTCTAACAAAAGATTTATGTGGTGTTTGGTTATCTTAGCTTGACTACAATAGTTGCATTTTTCAAAATCATTTAAGGACAATTTTGGAATTAGTCCTAAGTTACTCATGTTTTTAATAATATGCTTATTAACATGACAGAGTCTAGCATGCCAAATATTAAAAGTACACAACATGTAAACAGAACTAGAAATTTTATTCGCATCAACATTTAACTTAAACATTCCATCAGTAACATACCCTTTCCCCACAAATACATTATTCTTTGTGATAGTCTATAAATCAGCCCCTATAATTTGAGTAAACCCAGCCTTGTTCAGAAGGTAACCAGAGACTAAGTTCTTCCTCATCTCTGGAGTATGCAAGACATCTTTCAGAATAACAGTCTTTCCAGAGGAAAACTTCAGTTCTACTGTTCCAGTTCCAGCAACTATAGTGGAGTGGGAATCACCCAACAACACTTTCTTGTCCTCAGCTTCAGAATAGGACTTGAACATTTCTCGATCATAGCAGACATGTCGAGAAGCACCAGTGTCAACCCACCATCCCTCGGATCCACCAACAAAATTGATCTCAGAGATCATGGCAATAAGTTGGTCTTCGGTTAGGTTCGCCTAAGGTGCAGGGCGAGATCCATTCTGGCAGTTCTTGGCCATATGCCTTGGCCTACCACAGGTGTAACATAGGAACTGTGCTGATTCAGTCCTTGAGGGGTGTTTTTGTCCATTCTGATTTCGCGGAGGATTCTGATTTTTTTGGTTGCGGTTCTGGTTGTTCCGGTTCTGATGGTTCCGATTTTTATTTTGACTCAGATTTTTCATAGTCTTTCCACTGGGTTTCAGAGCCACAGGTGTAGATTTCTTTGGGTTTGAAATAATCAGAACTTCATCTTTCTGATCTTGTTTTCTGGCTTCCTCCTCAATACGAAGTCGGGTAATCAGGCTTTCTAGGGAAAACTCTTTGGTTTTATGCCTAAGGACATTCTTAAAATCTTTCCAGCTAGGGGGCAATTTGTCTATCACAACAACTACTTGAAATTGCTCATCTAAAGTCATCCCCTCAGATATAATTTCATGAGCAATCTTTTGAAGCTCGTGTGATTGGGTTTCCACAGACTTGTCATCAGTCATTTGGAATTTCAGATAACGACTGACAGCATATTTCTTTGTACCAGCCTCCTCAATGTCATATTTTTTCCTAAGGGCTTCCCAAATGTCCTTGGCAGTTTTTTCAGAACAATAATAATCATATAGATCACCAGAAAGACCATTTAAGATAAAAAAAAAAATTACACAAAAAATCATCTTCAATCCAACGATCTAATTCTTTAGTGTGGGTTTCATCAGGTTCAGTAGGCAATTTTGGTTTTCAATATTACAAACATATGCAACCTTTTGTGTTGTTAAGAAGAACAACATCTTTTGTCTCCATCTTTTAAAATGTTGGCCCTCAAAGCGAAAGGGCTTGTTAAGGTCTTTTGCAGCAAGTTCAGTAATAGTAGTCATGGCAGAAATAGAACACGTCTTAAAATTGTTGTAAATGCTGTAAAAATTCAAATTAAAAGATAGGAACGAAGGTACCAATTGTTCTTGGGTTGAGTCGCGGACTAGGTCGCTCTCTTTAAGACGTTTCGCAGCTCTGCCCAAAATTGTGCAAGCAGTCTAGTAGCCCCGCCGTCCCCAGGATAAAACAGCCCAGAATCTTCTCTGTCTCGTTCAAACAATTGCACTGTTGATGAACGAAATATTATCCACCCTTAATCTCTTGTTTGTTCGGAATCACCAATACAAATCAACAAAATAAAAACTCTTCTTTGATTAAAATACCAAACGAAAAAAAACTGATTGCAAACAAAAGTATTGTTTTCTCTGATTGCAAAATGCTTTGTTTATTTTCTCTTGTATTTCTAAACTCTGAAATTGTATTGTATTTATAGGGAGAAAATATATTCGTTGAAATACAAAAACACGACTAGGTACATCGCGTGGAGAATTCAATTAACAAAAAAACGTGATAAACATGTGGGGTTTAGGAAGACGTCTAGATACATGGCGTGAAAACTGCAGCGTGGATACAAAATCCCGTCCACATTCAGTCCCTCTTCAGAAATTCAAAATTTATTTTCATTTAAATAAATTTTCAGCAAAAAGAATGGGTTGCTCTCTTAATGACCCGACCGGACGGCGGCGACGGTGGGTGTGAGAGTCTATCTCTCCCCCCCCTTCACAAAAGTGTGGTACCCCCAAGGGGTCCAAACCCAAATCCAAACAATCTCCTTATAAACTCTTCCACAATGAGTTGTATAGAATGTGAGACTAAAATTAGAGAGAGATCCAGAGATCGAAACCTGATACACACCCATTTTCTTTTATTTTAAAAAGCCATATTTCCAACACAGGCGAAAACAACGAATTCAAATCCCAACAACGGGCATATTTCAAAACTCAATTCCAATCCTCGTAGATCCATTTACGCATGCTCTATTTTGTGAGTTGATTCCGTTGGATTGAAGGGTGGGATTCAATTTAATCAAACCCCACCATTTTCTCATGGGTGTGTTGGTTCAATCGAATCAAATTGGAGGTTGAGGATTGGGAGTGGGGAAACTGTGAAGAAACAATTGTAAACATGGGTGTGTTGGCTTCAGTTGATACTCCCTTTTTTTCGAGCTCAGATCGAGCTCCCTTTCCCTTTCCCTAGCTGTCTCTCCCTTAGTCTATCTCCATCTCCATCTCCCTCGACCAATCATCTGTTGATTTGTGTTAGGTACAAAGGGGGCTTCGATCCCAGCCATTGATCTGTAACAAATCGATGACACACGGACATAGGTGAGGGCTTCCCATTTCACATGTGCGAAGCGCGCGAGATTCAGGAAGAACAATTAATTTTGACATTATAAGGTTTAGATGTTTTCCGCCAGTTGTATCCAACAGTCAAGATTCATTTTGGGTGTCAAAACTAATAGTACCCGTAAAGGAATATACCTAAACTATTAGATGCCAAAAGATAAATAACCTAATAAATATTTGGCTCACATTCTTCATTAAGTCACCTCAGCTCTTAAGCCTCCTCAACCTAAGGTATGATCACTCTTCTTTCCCTTTTCACCATTTTTTTCTCTCTCACCATTGCCATCTCTGCCCCCCTCCCACTTGAATGAATGTCTAAAATGTTAAGCTTTGATTGTCTTGTTGTTTTCTTCAATTTCTATTAAAAGTTTTAACATATTGTGGATAATTATAGTCAAATTTCACTATACTACTCATGAATGAATAAAATGTGTTGGGTGTGTTAAAGAGGATGTCTAGGTGTTGTTCACAATAGTTACTTATTTTGATCATGTCTGGGACTTCGGGTTAGGTGATGACTAAGTATCAAATCGGAGAGTCTTGGATCAACTATGGTTTGTGGTGCTAATTCAGATTAGTTTGTAGCTATGTAAAGCCCAAACTAAGGACCAAGAGCAACGCGTGCAAAGTATGTGTTATGTTATTTGGGGTATTATTTTCAATTTCTTTATTCCTGGATTAAAATGCAAAATTCTTATAGTCACACCATTAACAAAATCTTCTTGAGCAAGGTTGAAAGTTATGTTGTACAGGGCAGGGCAGGGCGGGACAAGGTGAGGTGTTGTCGTGGCGGAACCCTTTAAAATGGTAGAAACCTATGTAATAATGACATTATCGGTATCGAGATGTCGACACGTCATCCAAAAACATAATACGGGATATGTTGGGTACACGTCTGTACATTTAATATTAATTTTCCTTTATAATAATAATTTTTGATTTATCAGTCATATTCATTCACTTGTAGGTAAATATTGTTACTCATGTACCACCAACTTGCCATTAATATACTTGTAACATTTGTAAAAAATTGAAACTTTTTAAGTATATGTGAAAGATGATGATTTAAGCATAGAGTGTCCGATGAGAGTATTGATGAGTGTCGACACGAGTATCCGACATGATACATGTCGACCCAATTTTTTTTGGTATAAATAAAGTGTCGTGTTACATAGGTAGAGACTTAAGTGCAATAACCTTCCCTATCAGTGTGTTAAGACGGCTTGCTCTAAATGCAACTACATACCATATATGGACAGAAAGGAACTGCCGACTCTTCTAATCCAGGGTGAGAGATGCTACTGAAGTGGTGACCAGGATCATAGCAGATGTCAGGCTCCGAGTCTCGGTCTTGGACCTCTAGGTAGAAGATAATGTTGATAATCGAAGACTCTTTGACCAATGGCGAGTTCAAGTGAATTTCAGGTTTTGTACGCCCTCTTTGCATGCATGGCAGAGGCCTGAACAAGGCTGGTTTAAAGCTAATTTAGATGGTGCACTGACAGGAACTAGAGGAGGTTATGGAGCACTTATCAGGAACCATGACGGAGTGGTGGTGGCAGCTGGGGCAGGGATTCGAAGAGCACAGACTGTCCTTCTACATAAGCTTCAGGGGATAGAATTGGGCATCAAGTTGGACTCCAGAGAGTGGAGTTTAGCATGGACTCCAATACTGCTGTTAAGTATCTCACTTCTGATAAAGCTCCTCCATGGGAAGCAATTCACATTACTAGAAGGATTAAGGGGGCTCTCAAAAAGTTTGCGGGATGCAGGATCTGACACACAGTACGGGAAACAAACCAGGCAGCGGATAAACTGGCAAAACTACTTCCTAACAATGAGTTTATAGAGATAATTCCTAGTTCTTTTGCAGAAGACATTAAGAAAATTGTTTTTGACGATGCTCGGGGTAGAAAATATGCACGAATGTAACCAATCTTCTACTCTTTTTTTCAGTGGTCCGGGGAGCCCATATAAACCCCCATGCTTGCCTTTCAAAAAAAAAAAAAAAACCTTCAAATGACCATTGTATGGTTGATGATTGCATGGCAATGCAACACTCTGTTGGGTTCTGTGCTATCAGAGGCTAGCCTAGGTGGTCATGAGACGTGCTATGGAGCGCTTCACATCGCCTCATGCCTCAAACTTTCCAGGCTGAGGTGAGGCGCTTTAAAGTAAAAATAGAGCATATAAAACCGTGGTGGAGTCTTCAAAAACATAGGTTGTGAGCTCTACCATTGGATCTCGTTACATATTTAAAGTACGAAAAGGATTTTCCCCATAACTTCAAAGTCTAATAATATTACTAATAATATGCATCACTGTAGATTCAATCCAAATATTTACTTGCTCATTTAATTTAGAGAATTGATCACAATGGAAGTGCTTCCTACAATCGTTCAATACTTCCATCCCTTGTGATAGTTTAAGATCATAGCTGCCCTAGCCGCAGAAAAATAGTGCGTTACACTTGCACTTGTACATCTTTGAATGAATTTTTAAAGCATAAGTGGCAAAAATACTTTTGAAGATGAACATGCAATCACTCCAACTGCTTCACGCTTTATTGCAATCATCAAAGTTACAACACACCTTTCTTTTGAAGTACTGGGAAAAAACCTAACATGCAGATGATAATGAAAACAACTAAGTAAAGCCAACTCAAAATTAATTACAACTCATTTTTTTTTAAAGTTACATTTTCAAATACCTAGGGTTGTCTTAGGAGTTTTCATTGTCCTCCACCTTGTGGAAGGTGTAGCAAGACCACACTCCAAATTTGGGGCGAGGTGCTTTGAAGAAAAATAGAGCCTCGATGGAGCCCCAAACAACATAGTCTAAATACTTGTTTGTTGCCAATGGGACAAGTTACTAATAGGAACATATTTGGCCTTGTTTTCCATTGTTGGTAAGTTTGGTTTCAAAGTGTTGCAGGACGAAACCAAAACCAAAACAAAATCAAAATCAAACCAAATTTGTCGGTTTGGTTCGCTCGAGTGGTTAAGTCGGTTCTTTATTGTTTAGCCCTAATATGAATGAGTGTCTACTAAACGGACCATTATGGCAGATACTAGTTTACAAATTGAAACCTGCCCAGTTGACTAACCACTATATATATCATATGGTTTGAACAAACTGGAACCTGCATGTTTGACTACCATATTTATCCTATAATAGTCATCGGTTTGAACCAACTGGAAGCTATATTGTTTAACATTTCCATAAATATCCTACGGTAGGCAATATCTTAGTCTTTTTGTTGTTGATGGTACTAGTCACGCTGGTTTCTTGTTGATGACACTTGACCATACCTTATAGTAATTTTTGTTCTTAACGTGTTCACCTCTCTGAACCCCAAATTAACCACTTACCACCAACAATTTCGTAGCTCGAGGAGTACTTTCTAGTGGTTTGTATGGGAAAACAACACGGAGAAAGTTAAAGTGTTAAATGGGGACCCACGTGGTACAAATTTAACTTCATAGAAAGGACTCTCATAGTTTGTCTTTTTGTGTGAAAGTCAAGGTTTAAAAAATCGTAATTGAAACTAAGGCAAAATTTTTGATGAAGAATGAGGCGTAAGCCTTATGGACAATGGCCTAAGCCTCAATTGTTTCTTAGAGTACAATTAATAAAATGCTAAAAAAAAGTGAAAATTGGAAAGAAAAAAAATGGGAACAATATAAGGGTGTGTTTTATTGCATGGAATCTTATTCCATGATAATCCATAGGGACTACTTATCTTTAAGACAAACTTGAAGTGCATTCATAATGAACATCTAGATTGGTGATCAATAGTGGGAATGGAACTTCCATGGGCATGGGAATCATAACTCCTTACTCCCACAAAAAAAATGTGGTTCTCATGTCCATGAGAGTTTCATTCCCACCATTAATCACAAATCTAGATATTAATGATGAATGCAACTTCAAGTTTGCCTTAGATGAGTAATCCCTCATGGATTCCCTTGGAATATGATTTCATGCAGCCAAACACGCCCTAAAACGTTGGGTCTAAATTAGGGCAAGGGTGTTTTGAGTTTTCTATTTATTGTTTTTTTCTTCTTTCAAAAATGTGTTAAACATCATGATAGTTTTTGGCACCTCAAATTCCTTGCCTTTCATTGATATCTCATGGTTACATATATGGTTACAATTTTTTTGTCTTTACTGAAGCTTACGCCTCATCATTTCTTCGTTCTTACACCTCACATGAGTCAGGCTATAGCCTCGTTTGCACCCATTGAGGCTTAAGCCTCAATTTCTAATCTAACCAAGGCGAGCATAACATTTTTTAAACCATGGTGAAAGTTAACAAAATTGTGATTGACTAATCAATCACCTATTACTCCTTGATCACAAATGTGTGTGTGTGTTTTGGGGAGGGGGAGGGGGGAGTTAAAGCCATGTCTACACTTATACTTTAAGACATGTGGATTTAAGGAACCAAACAAATACCAAAACAAAGAACGCTTATGAGCATGGTGGATGGTGGATGCATGGTAGACAAAAGATGTGATTAGATCGTTATTTCATAATGAAAAATGGTAAGGCCCTAATCTAGGCAAAACTCATATTTTGTCCCTTCCTTATCGATTTTGAAATACGGGTAGAACTAGGGTATAAAATGGTTTTGGTAAATTTTAACAACCGACTGATTTTGAATTCGAATAAGTGGATATGGATTCTAACAAATTATTGATTTGAAAAATGGTTTGGCTGTAGGTGAGGGTTTAACGTCTTTACCTTTAAAAATATGATTGTATCGGAATATACGCCATTTTTGAAAATTATATACCACTTTCATTTATGCCTTTGACTAAATCATGTAAGTATTGCCTAAATATAGCAAAATCATTATATTTATTCGGATTTATATGACTCAAAACCAAATCCGAACCAATAGAGTAATTCAAATCTATTCGGGTCAGATACAATTATCCATTTTGTAGTCAAATTTAGATGTGACATTAAATTTTAAGATCCAGACGGACTTGGATTTGGAGTTGTATGTATTAAATTGGATCCAGTTATGGTTTTGTTTAGGGGTGCGCACGGGACAGGATGAACCTCATCCCTATCTCATCTCATTCATTTGGGATCGGGACTCGTATACCTCATCCCGACCTTGTCCCATCCCAAACAGGTTCGAGACGAGACTGGATGAACATGTACCAAATCTCCAACTACATAACTCACAGTGCAAAACTAACCCAAGCCATCATTTGTCTTTATATTCTACATGAATAATTATTCTATAACCAATCTAAAATATGAAAAAGCATAAATTTTCATGAGTTATATTTGACCTAAAATATCCAAACTAAAGTTTATATCTAAACAAAAAATACCAAATCAAAAAAGTTAATTTTCAAATATTAGATGCTTTGATTTAATTTCAACACGTCCTAACCTTTCATTTAAAATAATATTTTGATTAAAACTAATAATAATAAATATTAAATAAATAAGTTCGGGGGACGTGACAAAATGTGTGAGATTGGAAATCTCCATCCCTCTCCCATTCAATCCTAGATCGGGATAAGTTTGATCAATATGATCCAAAAAAATTGGAATGAGACGGACCAGAACAAGATTGGGATCGCGGGATGTGATGCCCACCCGCCCCTAGTGTCGTTTGTATCATAGTCGTCTCCGAATCGTTTACGCCATAGGTATAACAAAGTAACTTGTACGGATGTACATAGCTTAGGCATTCTCCGAAAACCCAAGCTCTCCATCTTCTTCTTTCTCTTCCTCCCTTAGGCTTATTTTCTGCTCGTCCATCCATTGATTTTCTTTTTCTTTTCAGTTGGGTTTTAGCTTCTACTCACTCGCCGACGTCATGACGAAGTTTAGGAAGCTGAACCGACCCACTGGTCATCGAATGTCTATGCTCAGGTTTCACTTTGATTCTATTCTTTCTTTTAATCATACTCAATTATGGAATCTTTATTAGGGTTTTGGTTTTTGGTGATTAGGACCATGGTTTCTCAACTGATTAAGCATGATCGAATCGAAACTACCGTTGCTAAGGTAACATATATTAAACCTTATTCTCTTTCTCTCCATCCTTTTTTTTTTAAAAGATAAAATGAATATGATTTGATTTTTCTTCTTTAATTTTCAGGCAAAAGAGATTCGCCGCGAAGCAGAGAAGATGGTGACACTTGGGAAAGAGGTAAATTACTTTAATCTTGAGCTCAACTGAGGTCCCATTTAGCTAATGTGTATATATATATATTTTTTTTTGAGTGTGGGCGACACAAGTATAATTCTACTCTTCAGCCAATTTATTTAAAATGAATTTTCTGCTAGCATGACCCTTCATACTTTACTTCTTGGGTTTTATCTCTGTGGACATGCTTTTGTCTTTAAGGTTTATCTGCCGTTCTCATAATTGTTGTAGACCTCGGAGATTTTATGAAATAGTAGCAATAGGGTCTGTTCATCTCCTGATGGTGTTGGCTACACACCACTGGAACCTTGCCTTAGAGTTATATTTACGGAGTTGTGTGGACTGACATAATAAAGAGAGGAAAATTCTTGAATCAATAGTTATCTTAATATATATTGTATAACTTATCCTAAGGAGCCTGGCCGCTCTGGTCTTCTACTTCAAGATCCTCTCTCCTCTCCAACACTAGATATTCCAAGTGATGCAGACCCATCCCAGGAACAGGACTACTAAATTACTCCGTCAAGGGCCAATTCAACCCCAGAGGCACTACCTGTATCACCACGCCCCCCTCTGGGCTCATAGAGGAGTGCGACACGGTGATCCCCTCTCTCCCATACTGTTTTCTTTTATCGTAGAAGCCTCGACCAAGATGGTGTTCTGTAAACAGCTTTGATGACATATCAGGCTTTCAAGTTAAAGGAGGTACCAAGATCCCAATTTGGTATTTCCCAGATGATACGCTGGTGTTTCTTTAGCAGTGTGAGAATCAAGTTTGTGTTCTTAAATTGACGTTGCTTTGGTTTGAGGTGGTTTCCTGCTTAAAGGTTTTTAAATTTAAAATTTTTTATTTTATTTATTTATTAAAGTCGGTCCTCATCCATGTGGAAGAGGTGCCCAATTTGGATGGCCCCTCTCCCAATCACCTATGTCCGTATGCATGCACAAGTAAATGACAGAATGGTATTATATGCAGAGTTATAGAGAGAATGCAATCGTGCCTAGCAGTTTGGAAGAGACATTATATTTCTAAAGCTGGGAGACTAACACTAATCAAGAGTACTGTCAATAGCATCCTAGTCATCAAGCCTTACGTTTTAAATAACTTTGGAGATTTGCTGTTGAAGACCAGCCCTCGTAGAAGTTGATCATAGTTGAAAATTATGGGGAGGATTTTTATAACTGATATTCTGAAGAGGCCACAACAACCTATGGGTGTGCTTTGTCGAGGTCGATTGATCTCATATTGACTACTTAGTTGGTATAGCCATATAGGTAACAGGGTGGAATTCTGGAACAGACAAATGGCTGGGAGACAGTCTTCTCAACTCTCAATTTCCAGATATGTTTTGGGTTAGTTGCACATGTTTCAATCAGACCAAAGCTTATCTTGGAACCTTTACCCTTTGGAAATTAGCAGCGCGGGCTGCCTTCTCCAGTTGCTGCCATAAAATTTCTTCCCTTATGATGCAGACACTTGGCTGATAATGGAATCTTTAGTGTTGATAGCTGATTTACCCTCCTCCATTCCTCCTTGCTCCATATGTCACTACTGTGTTCAGGAATTTCCTAGTAGACACCAGTCATTGCAATTTTTATGGGTTTGGTTTCTGTGTTAAGCATATCACCCCTCGTGTGAACTTCCTCTTTTGGACTTTAGCTCATGGAAGGACCTTCACAATTGATAACTTTGTCAAACGGGGAATCCTGATCATTAGCCAATGCCCTGGGTGAGAACCACAGTGAACCAATTGAGCATCTCCGAACCATAAAATTTCTTCCCTTATGACGCATACTCTTGGGTGGGGAACTGTGATAATGGAATCTGTAGACTTGTGTTGATAGCTGATTTACCCTCCTCCTTGCTCCATGTCACTACTGCGTTCAGGAATTTCCTTGTAGACACCAATTATTGTAATTTTTATGGGCCTGGTTTCTAGGTTAAGCAGATCCCCCCCCCCCCCCCCCCCCTCCACGTGTGAACTTTCACTTTTGGTCTTTAGCTCTTGGGAGGACTCTCGCAATCGATAACTTTGTCAAACGAGGAATCTTCATCATCAGCCGATGCCATGGGTGAGAACCACAGTGAACCAATTGAGCATCTCTTCCTCGGATGTCCCTTTTAGTATAGGGTCCGGATTCATATTAGTGGAGAATTAAGTTCGGATTCATATTAGTGGAGAATTCCTAACTTTCTCCTTGTTGCTCAATGGATGGAGCAATGGAAAGACACAATTTAACTCTACAAGGGAAATTGGGCTTGGGCCAGATTACTAATTGCTGGAATCTCTCAGAGCTTTGGAAAGAAAGATAAAAGATAATTTTCAATAGTAAGCGACAAGATTCAAATGAGATTCATAGTCTCTGGAATATCAAAGGGGCGGTTTGGAAATAAGGGATGGAATGAGGGGTTGTCGAAGACATCCTCTGTGGATCTATGTTTGATTGGGCTTTTTCCTTTCTACATCTTTATTATTATTATTATTATTATCATTATCATCATCATCATTTTCTACGTATTTTTTGTTCTTAAGAACCCCTAGATCTCCCTTTTATTAATGAGGTCATTGGTTTATCTTGCTTATCACGAAAAAATAAAAAATAAAATCCTAATGAGGCTTAGGTTGAGATAACATGATGGATATGCACTTGCCAACACATTTAATGAGCACTTGTCTCTTTGATGAAAACATACCATGGATAGAGGATTGGATGAAGCAATATTGAAATGTTGTCTAATTTCCATGACAGAAGGTAATTTGCTGTTGTCACTGCAAATTTCATTTACTTTAAAAGAAAGAGAAGTCTTTTCTTGTCATATAGGCTAGTTTACAGATCAGAGCATAACTAGGTTTACTTTCATTATTGGGTTATTTTCCATTTGGCCCCATTAGTATATGGCTATTCTTCTTTGACCCCCAAAAGCTTTTGTATTCTAGTCTAACCCCATTTTAAAGTTTGACTGTTAGGTCAAACATGTTGACTAGCTTCAACCATCCAAACTTGTGTTAAAAACCAGATTGCCTATTTCTTTAAGATAGATACAATCCTATATATGTGAATCTCGAGGCAATGTAAAACCATCTTCCCCAAAAATTGTTAAGGCAAAGAAAGATATAAATTTTTAGGGGTCTAAGATAGGGGTTTGGAGAAGAAAGTGAAGATGAGAGGTTACAATAGAGTAGCCATTGAAGGTTGTCGGGTCGACTTGGTGAGTCAACAATTTTTTGGGTTTGTTGTGGTTATGGATTTTTGTTTGTTTGGGAGGGGGTTTGGGCCTGAGAAACAATGGGAGTTTTTGGAGCTGTAGGTGGTTTAATTATGTTGCGAGTGAGAGTAGTGGAAGATGAGGGGGTTTGGTAGTTTATTTTAAAGTGAAGTGGGAAGTGGGGATATACAAATGATTATTTGTGGCCAGGATTCAACGATGATGACATGGTGGTAGGAGGGAAGTGTGTTGGAGGGATGGAGACTAAGTAGCTTATAAGAAGGAAGGTTGACTTTGGGTTTGGCCTAAAGACTATGAAGGTAAACAATTGATAAAGATTTGAGGAAGATGGGTTATTATTACAAGGAAAATAAAGATTTGGGGAAGATGGGTTAGTATTACAGAGAAGGGGAATTTTTTTTTTTTGGGGAAGATGTGTTAGTATTAAGGGAAAAAATATATTTAGGGAAGATGGGTTAATATTAAAGGGAAATTTTTTTTTGGGAAGGATGTGTTAGTATTACATATAAGGGAAAAATATATATTTGGGGAAGATGCATTTATATTGCCTCGAAATGCACATATAGAATTATATCTATCTCGAATAAATGGGCAATCTGGTATTTAACACAAATATGGATGGTTGAAGCTGGTCAACATGTTTGACCTAACAATCAAACTTTAAAATGAGGGTTAGACTAGATTACAAAAACTTTTTGGGGGTAAAAAAGAATAGCCATAAATTAATGGGGGAAATGGGAAATAACCCTTCATTATTTAGGCTGTAAAACAAAAAATCACAATTGTTCTCTCTCTCTTTTTTTTTTTTTTTTTTGTGGGGGTGAACTTATGATTTTGGTGGCTACTTTCTTAGGTTTCTATTTATGTGAAAATTTATATTTTAATAGATTTAACATGACTTTTGGTGGGAAATAGCTATAATGAATTTTCAATGAAAGTGATGTTTGGCTGCCTCATTTTATCGGGTTAGTACTTTATTATCACCACAAAAAAAATCTTTTTATTTTTGTTATGAGGTCATGAGCTATGCAACCTCTCTTCTATAGTTTTTGGCTATTAGTTGTAAAAATGGGTTTTCTTGAAATCTGAGAGCATTTCACTCATTAAGTACATGGAGATTGTTCCTAGGTTGAGGCGAGTTTGAAATGTGGTGGGTTGGCTCAGATGAGTTACTTGCCCATGTCAACCTCTAGTTACTTTTTTCTTTTATTTTCTTGTAAGTTATAGAGGTGAAGGGCAGTTAATAATGTGAGACCGAGTACAAAGTGAAGGAGATAGGTTAATGATATTTGTGATGAGGTCAGTGAGGCAGATGAGCATGTGGGTGTGGATGATGCAGCTATGGAAGGTGGAGAATGTGTTGAAGAAAGTCCAATGTGATGATGAGGATGTTGATATCAAAGTTGAATATGATCAGTAGCTTATCATTTGCGCATCTGTTGGCTTCCTTGGCATCCGAGTTGGCCTTGTGTTTTAGCGTATGGAGGAAATATTTTTATCATCAAACAATTCAAACTTACATTGTGGATCACTTTTTTGGGAAAGGGGCCAAGATATGACTTTGGCAGTGTCGATGGATGGTCTTTATGAATGCATTTCAGAGGTGAGAGCCTCAGTAGAGTATTAGTTTGGAAAGGTTTGTGACTTATATGTGACTCCAATGATGGTATGTGGAATCTCTCCCTGGGAGGGGAGGCCAGAGGTTGATGGAAGCACTTGTGTTTATCGGATGATGCTAGGATGGAAATGGGTTTGGTCGAACATAGGTTTTTTTTTTGGCTTCTTCCTACAAATCATACGAGCCCTCGGGTCCTAGACTCGCACTTGCTTGGAGATACGGAGTTGCTCCTAAGGTTTCCTTTTTTTGTGTGGGTAGTATGGAATTGCTTAGCTATGGAGGATATGTTGAGTTGTTCACCCATAGTATAAAATTTTCATTTTTTATTTATATATATTTTTATTTTATAAATCAAACAGCAAGGAAAATATTAATAAGCAAGGGATATTTTAATAGGCAAAAGGTGAGTGCAGTACAAAACAGGGAAAACCTTGAGGAAGAGAAACACAAAAATTACAGCCTAAATAAGCTTTCCCTTGCTATCGACAATTTGACACTGATTGCTGAATGTGTGGGATTTGGGTGTTAGGAGGTTTTTTGGAAACTAACTGAATCCTTGTTACATGTCTGGACAGTATGGACTCCTGAGTTTTAGAATCAGTAACAAAACTGACTCCAATTTGTTTGTATAAATATGAGGATTGTGTATGGGATTAGGGTGTGTAGAAGTGCTCTGTATTGTACTGATTTCTGTGATTAGTGAAGAAACATACTTCTCTGTTGCTGCCCGTGGAGTAGGCACATAGCCGAACCACATAAACATTATGTGTCCTTGTTCTTTCATTATGGTTTGGTTTTGTCAGCAGCCGAATGTAGTAACCCAACGCATCACTGGATTTTAGATTCAGATGCATCTTATCATATTACACTATGTAGGGACTGGTTTTACTCTCACAAGTCATGTGATAGAGGTACGATTTATATGGGCAATGATAATACCGGTAAGATAGTGCGAATTGGAAATGTCTGAATTACTATGTTTGATGGGATTACTTGTACAATTGTTGGTGTTGGACATGTTCCAGCATTGAGGAAGAGTCTTCTATTGTTGGGAAAGTTTGAGGAACACGGTTACAAATTTTCTGGAGAAAAGGGAAGTCTGAAATTGTTAAAAGGGCGTTAGTGGTGGCAAAAGGAGAGTTGGTTGGTAATCTCTATCGTCTTATTGGGGATATTGTAGTTGGAGAAGCGATTGTTGCAAATGCTAATATGGAAACTACTTCAACATGGCATAGACACTTGGGTCTCATGAGTGAGCATGGTCTAAAGGTACTTATAGATAGAGACTTACTTCCAGATTTGAAATCATCAAGCCTAGATTTGTGTGACGGCTATTTGTTTGGCAAGCAACATCGTATTCTATTTCTAAAGTCAGCCACAAAGATATTTTGGAGTTAATTCACTTCGATACTTGGGAAGATTCGGTTGTATCTCTTGGAAGTGCATCCTATTTTGTTTCTTTTACTGATGATTACTCCTGGAATGTATGGGTTTATATGCTTAAGAGGAAATCTGACACGTTTGCATGTTTCAACGTTCAAAGCTTATGTTGAAAATCAAAAGGGGAAAGCAATCAAATGCTTGAGAATTGATAATGGAGGAGAATATACTCTTGGAGTGTTCAATTTTTTTTGCAATGATCGTGGCATCGATAGGCAATGGACAGTTAAAGGCACACCTCAACAAAATGAAGTGGCCAAACGAATGAATGGTACTCTATGGATCAGGCTAGAATTATGTTGAGTACTACTGGTTTGGAGCCATCATTTTCGGCAAAAGCAGTTCATACATCGTGTTACTTGGTGAATAGGTCACCTACAAGTGCATTTGCTTGCAAAATTCCTAAAGAGATATGGTCCGGAAAGCCTGTAAATTATTCATTTCTTCAAATATTTGGTTGCGCTGCCTATTTGTGGATTCTTAAGGAGCAAAGAACCAAGTTGGATATGAGATCCAAAAAATATATATTTCTTGGCTATGTGGATTGAACAAAGAGGTATAGATTGTGGGATCCTACTGCCGGCAAGTTGAATGTTAACCTAGATGTTTCTAATGAAGATTCTATGTAAAAAGGGAAAATCAGCAGCGTAATCTTCAGGAGGCAGATATGATAGAGGCTGAATTCTCAAAACAAGACGAGAATGATGCATTGGTACAAGAAACCATCAGGTTGTAGTACAAGAAGGTGAATCTGTTGAGCAAGAAGAACCATTAATTGAAATTATAGAAAATCATGGCAGATCCCTAAGGAACCGCAAGCGTGTTACCTGGCTAGATGACTATGTAACATATGCATGCATAACAGAAGATCGTAAGCCTTGTTCTTATAGAGAAGCACGTGAATCTGTTGATGTTAGTTCATGGAGAGCATAGATGGAGGAGACGGAAGCCTTGCAAAAGTGAAACATGGGATTTGGTACATTTGCCACAAGGGAGAAAAACAATTGATTGCAGGTGGTTAAGCTCGTTTAGCATGAAGGATTTGGGAAGTGTAAATCAGATTCTTGGATGACTGTACATAGAGAGAGAAAACAGGAAAGTCTATATCACTCAAAAGAGAGATGCTGAGAAGATTCTTCATCGCTTCAATATGGAGAATGCTAAACCAATCCATACCCCATCCTATAAACTACAAATTGTCTTCAAGTCAATCTCCTAGGGCTGAAGTGGAGAAGACAGATGTCTCAAGTACCATATTCATCCACAGTAGGGAGTCTTATGCTTGCCATGGTCTGTACAAGACCAAAGATTACACAAGCAGTGGGAGCAGGTAGTAGTTACATGGCAAATCTGAGCAGACACCATCAGATTGTTGGGAAGTGGATCCTTCGTTACTTGAAGGGTACTTCTGATTCAGCTATTTGTTAGAGTACAAAAGACTACAATTAGTAGGGTATGTTGATGCAGATTTCAGAGGTGATAAGTAAGGATAAAGGTCAATCAATGACAGGTTATGTTTTCAATCTTGCAGGTGATACGATAAGTTGGCAATCAAAACTGCAACCAACCGTTGCCTTGTTGTCCACTACCGAAGCGAAATATATGCAAAAACTCATGCTTGTAAAGAAGCTATTTGGGTCAAAAGATTGCTTGAAGAATTGAAGGTTGAACAAAAGATTGTGATAGATTTTTGTGATACTTTTGGCAAGAAATCCAGTGTTTCATGCTGGGATACATGTGTAGTATAATTTTGTTCGTGATGTCACAGAAGATGGGGAAGTTGCCTTATAGAAATTAACACCCACAAAAATCTAGCAGATGTTTGCCAAAGCCTGTTGCAAGGGAGAAATTTGAGCGGTGCAAAACTTCTTTCGGGCTTGTTGTTACTTGATGGAGTATCTAGCCAGCCATGTTTGCTAGTATTTTTTGGCATTTTTTTTGGTGTTTTTACACTTTTTGCCCATTCTCTTTAAAACACAACCACAAACACTATCTATAGAAGGGGTAGAGTGTAAAAAACCCAAAAAAGGCTAGCAAACGTGGCTGGCTAGAATTGTTGTACTTGATGATCAACACCAGTTTGGCAGCAAGGGAGACGTTTTTCCAACTAAATGAGAAACAAGTATTCAAGTGGGTGAATGTTAGGAGGTTTCTGGAAACCAACTGAATCCTTGTTACATGTTTGTACATTTTTGTGTCCTTGATAGTTTTTAACTCCCTCTTTTTAACTCCCTTGTACAATTGAAAAGGTTGCAAAAAATGAACATGAAGGTATTTGTCTTAGATTTCCTTGTTCAGAGAGAGAGCGTTCTCATGAATTTGTTTACCTCTAATTTCTCTTGCAAGGGTGTTTGTTTCCAAAATTTTATTGTAGATGGAACTTATTATGAGGGCCCAATAATTTCTTGTTGTTCTCAAAGGGTTGCTTTTGTTTGTTTGTTTCTCATTGAATTAAATTTGAATCTTCTAAAAAACCGACTTTTCATCAAGGAGGTCCTAGAAAACACTTCTATTGATATGACTTGTCAAGCATACACAAGTTATTCCCAATCGCCCATACATTCATTCATGTTACTTGGAAAAGGACGTTTCATCCCTGCAACATCCTTATATCAATGTATATGTGTATGGTAAGGTACAAATCGATAGGGCTTAGATACGATATGTATTGAATATCATATATCATATATCATATTGTGTTTATCTTAAGATATATATAACTACTAGGGTGTTCCTCGTGCCATTGGCACTCCACGTACATTTGTTTTTTGCTAAATGTCATGTATCGAACACGCCCACACCGTCTACACTTTCGTAAAGTGCAACATATTCTAGGGTAAAAATATATATTATAAACTTTATGGTTAGACTGAGTTGAGAAAAATATTTCAAACGCCGAGAGGGAGTGCTCCCACAAACTTTGAATTCACCAAAACATGAAGTTCAGGGCTTTTGTTTAGATGTGTATTAAGATGTCGGTCTCATTTTATTTCCCTGATATGATCGGCCCGTCTCATTTCTTTGAAAAATATTGAAAATACTAATGACGTGAAATACATTAGACGTTTTTAATAATATATATCAGGATGTTGTTTGGGGTTGGAGGTAAAAGACGGTTGAAATTTACCCAAATATAAGAATCTAACGGATCGTATAGAACTTAAAGCACCAAGAGTACATGGGTTTGATTCCCGTATCCAGCATTTTGATATTTTTTTATTTTTCTTCAATTGTTGATGGTGGTGATTAAGCATATAAGTATGAAGGATGAAAACTTAAGGGTGATCATGTTTTGACAAATTTTAAATTTTTATCGTACCAATGGCACGGGGAATACCCTAGTATATATATATATCAAGAACAACTTCCCCAACTTTTAATCCTAGGCTTATTTTATTTCCGAATCCTTGGGAATAGTGAACCACTCAGCCGATTTGTAAATAGACGATCATTAAAAGGGGGTGTGAAAAACCTTATTTGCATGGGCGGGCCTACTAAGGGGCGAGCCCTCAACTTTTAAAACTTTTTTAGTTTATATACTTCAGTCTTGAAAAAAATCGATTATATAATGTAGAATACAATATGAAAATTGTTTATACAAATATTTAAACATGCCTTTGTTGGTGTAGTGGTTGTAGGTTTATTATTTTTGGTAAAAGACCTGAGTTCGATACTGTTCAAGTGTATTTTTATTTTATTTTCAATGTAATTTTATTAGTAATTGCAAACATTAAAAAATGTTTAGTTTAATAAAAACTTATTAACATTAATAAATGAATTGTTTTTCACAAGTGGTATAATTGTATAAACCTCCAACAAAAAATATTTAAAATTAATATATAAAATAATAACTATAGAATTAAATAAAAATATATACCATTAGCCAACTCGTACAAAATTTGAGCCTCATATAAACTATTTTTATATGAAATTGTATTATGATCATATTAAGTTCGCAAATTTCAAAAAAAAAAATAGCTTCACTTGGATATTTATCCTAATTATTTTGCGATATTAGTTATATATTTTAGTTATTATGTTCGTTTGCTCATTGCTAAGGTTATCGATAGTGATCTTATTTTGGTTTTAAATTGGACTACATTGGATCCAATTTGGTATATGCAATGTATTTTTTTATTAGTTACTAGCTCATGTAGAAAAAAATTTGATTTTACCATTGATAACTATTATTACCAACTAGTAAGTATTTTTCATTTTGCCCCCCCTCGACTAAAATCCTGGGTCCGCCCCTGCTTATTTGGGTCAGTTGTCCAAAGTAATTTCCGGTTAGTCCTTAAATAACTCGATGACTCGCCACTCGCTCTAATTTCAATTAAATATCATGCGTGAAATTGAGCGTAATTTGACAGTTCAAGGTTTATTTCATTGTTTTATAATCAAATCATGATCCAATGGGGTATATGATACATGATCACATTCTTGTAGATGACTAGGATTGTGTTTTCCAGTAAGGTTCCTTTTTGTGATAGTATATGAGAAAGTAGCTTATATTTTATATTGTGCAAAATAAACATGTAAATTACTTCTTTTCTTTGAGTTAACTGCATTGGGTGGCTTAGCTCCAAATTTATCACAGCTGGAATTTTACTTCTCATGTTTTTCATGGACTCTAACTGGCTGTTTTCAGGGCACCCTTCATGCTGCAAGGCGCGCAGCTGCTTTTGTTCGCGGAGATGATGTCATTCACAAGTTATTTACTGAGATGGCTTATCGATACAAGTAATCTTTGAATTATATTTTTCGTTTGTGTTATATTATTTTCGAAAGCTAAGACATAATTCCATGTAAGTAGAGATAGGGCCGGTGGATATACAAGGTTGCTTCGAACTCGCATACGAACTAGGGATGCTGCAGAAATGGCATATATTGAGTAAGCTCCAAACCTCAGTGTTTTATTTTTCAGATTTCTTCCCTGAACTCCCTAAGCTTAACAATTTTATAGACGCATGGAAGCCTCTTTTTTGGACTTCTGCTGCTGTTTTGTGCATGTCACCAATCTGGATTGATTAAAAGATAGTTGACCCTCCACCATATCCGATTGGAGTTGTCGAGAGATTTAACCTTGGGTCAGGTCTGCTTGGACCACGGCAAAGCTGTTTGTATAAAGTATCACAAAGTTCTTCTTGGATATATCTATTTTCTTTTGAAACTAGAAACTTGCCTGGTTAAAAAGTAATGGATTTAGTGCCACATGAGGCACATGTGATGCATTCATTGTCACGCCCTGATTTTCAAAGAAAACGAAAATCCTAAAATCCACATAGAATTATCCGTTTCCCCAAAACTCGGGACGTGAAAATTCAATAACAACAGAAACAAATAGCAGCAACAACTAAAACATGATTTAATTACTGAAACAAATAAAAACTCTAACCAGAAAAAGACTGACGTTGTTAACCCACTAGCGGAACACTAGCGGAACTCTAGTAACGCTGCTTAAAAGTCTTTAAACCTGAAAGGCTAATTGGCTACATTCCCAAAGGAATGTACCCAAGAAGCAAAAGCTCACTTGGGTCAGCAATAAAGCTGGTGTGAGAAATCTTCATTCCAAAATCAATAAATCCGCACGTGATAACATCAAACTAAACAAAAAAAACAATAAACTATTCACACCAACAGGTAGTTCCTCAATGAGGCAAAGGTGTCATCATCCTAATAAGTAAATATGCATTTACTTGTACTTACACTGTTGAGGTTGACTATGGCAAGTCTGACCTGCAGAAATTTTAGTAGACTTACCATCCTGCACGAAACGGTTAGAAACAAACTGATAAAATTTATGAGTTATCAATCTTCATAAATGCAATTCATTTTCAAACAACGATACAAATCATAGTTATATTAGACTATTATTAAAACATCAACAAAACACATTTTCTTCCTTTAGGAGACATATAGTTCTCATTTAATAGTCGAATGAGCATTTAGTTTCTTCCTTTAAGGTAATCATGCACATACACAAAAAAAGAAATCTCGTTTTTTTTCCACAATCACACTATCCTCCTTGTGTCGAACACACCTCACCCAAGTGTGCCTCCCTTGCCTTCGAAACCACTCGGAGCGTACATGTTCAAGTGGGGTGCCACATCGAGGAACATGTCATCTCACCCGAAGTTCGATCCATGGCAAACATTTTCTAAATCTACACGTACAATCGAACTCACATGGAACGGTGCACCGATATGCAAGCAAGTCTGCATACTCATAATTCTATTACACGTATACAAGCAAGTCTGTATACAATTCATTTTTTTTTTCATTTTTTTTCGGAGTAGTGGAAAAGAGCATAAAAAATCAACTAAAACTCAAAACTCTTTTATGGTGACACTTTATCAACCATAAATAAATCAACCACAGTATCCACCATTCTTTTTGGGAACAAGTAATATTTGACACATTGCCAAATCATAAACAATCTCGTCAGGATATCCTCCCATGGTTTTGGGGCAACCTACATTTTTTTCATATATAACCTTTCTGTAACAAAACGGGGGATCAAAGCCCATTCATTATAAGAATTTAGATTCGCTAACCAGTCAATTGGCATATAATACAATCATCCAAATTTATCTCATCAAAATATAAATCCTGACAAAAATAAATCTTGTCATGATTACCTGGCACTACGAATCCCCCTCCCTAGAGCGCCCAACATGTGCACACACACAAACAAACAAAGCAAAATAAAACAAAAACTACTGAGTGCCTTCAATGTCCATGTAGTACAACATCCATTAGACAAAGCACACATTATAAGTCATTACATAACCAGAATGTGGACTTTCTAAAGCCTTCCAAAATTATTTTCCTTTTCTTTTGATTGAGGACTAGTAATTCAGTTCTCATAATTCATGAAATTGTAAATGCAAGACTAGAAATTAAGTACTCATAAAGTAGCATTATTTCATTTACAAACAAACACTCTGACTATGAATTTGTAAATATCAAAGTCACACTCTCCACCCCATGCAAGGTCCCATCAATTATTCCTTTGTTCTACTCCATCCAAACTCCCCATAAAATTGCATAAGTTCCTTATACACAACATCACTAGGAAAACTCTACAATTATAGCCCTCATCATTATCACCTTGAAACACAATTCACAATAACTCATTAGCATAGGTAGAGATAGATGAATCAATCTATTTGGAACCACCAGCCTCACTAGTAATTAATAGGTAACTAAAAAAAAACTCAAGTTTGGAATTCTCGCATTAAGTTGACGAAAAATTATGCAAAAATACAAATTCCAGGTTGTTTGTCAACACACCCTGTTACATCATAGTTGCATAGACAGGGCAAAATAACCTGACAGCATTGTTCCAATTGTTTTGTCTCAACCCTCACCACATCCGCAAACAACAAAGCTAAACAAAGAAAATATCAATCTTGTTTCTCTCAACACTCCACTCAACCTCAAAAATCTCTTCCTCATCTTTCATGACCCCAAGGTGGCCAGTGAATCGGGTTACATACCAGATCCAAGTACCCGGACAAGGTCTAGATCCTTATGCAGCTTCCTCACATAAACCCCACTCAAGAACTTGTCACGAATGGGTGGATACCCACGACTCCCAAATACCCTAAAACCAGAGATTATAGTCTTCAAATCACATACATTGCTTTTGAAAGTAAAAATTTCAAACGCCACACACAGCAACCCACCAAATCCCATAAATCAATCAAAAGGACGGAATGAATCTAAGTGCGAAAAAAGAAAAAAAAAATTGAAAAGAGGGCAAACGATGAAACTCACATACCAAAAACCTAACCATGATTTCAAGAATAATTTCAAACAAAAATATGAAATAGTACGAAGAAAACTCACATACAATAAGGGAATGGAGAAAACTCGCATCACGTGAACAAACACCACCAACTTTAGATTGTCAATGGGGGAAGACCTCCATTTTCCTTTCGGTGTGTGTTCATGACCATGGAGGAGGTGAGAAGAAAATAACCATGTTCCTCCCTTTCTCCCATTTTGATTGTTTTTCTTCCCTTTCTTCAAACTGTATTGTACAATGAAGAGAGAAACCGACTCCCCCTCCTCTTATTCTTTTAACCTTTATTGCCCCTAACTAATACCCTAACCATTACTTTAATGAAAGCCCAAACCCAAGCCCAAGAAAATTGAATAAAACCCATCAAGATTAGGATTTAACTAAAGTATATGTGCACCCCCCCTTTTTTTAGAGTGTGGCTAATTAGTTTACTTAAGGCAAATTCTTTCATTAAGTTTTATTTTTAGGATTTTCTCAATTTGGCAAAACACGCTCGCACACACCATGACACTTTATTCTATTTAGTAACAGAAACAAAACAAATCTTTTACCCAATAGATATAAGATTATAATATATATCACACATTAATAAATAACAATATTTATATCTATTTAATTAAGCGGGTATTACATTTATTTCCCTTCGTAACTTCATGGTTGTAAAATCGTTTTTTTTTCACCCTTAACCCTCCCCACCCCATGCCGCCAGTCGGGTTCAAACCCGTGATGTGTGATATCATCCGCCACACCTCTACCAACTCAACTGGTACACCTTTGGCGTAGAATCGGTTCAGTTGTATGTTGAGCCAATGCTGTAGTTTCAACTTAAATATAGAATAAAAAATAAAATAAAAATTACTGTTGGTTGCTCACTTACACTATACCTATGCCTTGTCTTAGATTTCGCAGTTGGTAACCTGAATTATATTTATGCATTGTTGTTTGTAACTTAAAATCTGGAAGCTGAACAACAACTACAATAAGGGTTGGTATATTTATCCCTTAGGGTGTGTTTGATTCCAAGGAAATTTTGTCATGAGAAAATTACAAAAGGAAAGAACAAATAGGAGAAGAAAGTGGGAATACATTCTCCATCTTGAGGTGAAGATGAGTCTATTTTTGGCCAAATTTTTTTTAGCTCTCTCCTTAGTATACCATTTTGTGCTTAAAGTGGCCCACCTTTATGCAACCAACCGAAATGGAAACCTCATGAAGTACTGGCACATTTCTTGCGTATATAGCTCTAGGTTTGATATATTATTTAAGCAAGCTTACAAGAATCTTATGTTGTCAATATATATGCAGGTTTGTTGACAGAGAAAATGAACTTCGACAGCCAAAACCAGCAACCCCTCAACCACCACAAAGACCCCCGTTGGACCCTTGGACGCGGTCACGCCTAACCAAGCAATTTGCACCCCCCAAAGAAGAGAAAAACATGTCATCTGACATTTGAAGCTTCCCCATGTAGCTAAGGTCCAAATAATTTTGCTTGAATCAAAATTTTCATGTGTGGAACTGTCATGCTAATGGCAAGCTAAGAAGGGTGCCAATTTGCAACTGTAAACTGTAGCCTGAAGCTCTGCAAACTGCATTTTAAAGTTGCATGATCTCAAACCCTGGATCAGGACAACAAAGACTTGACAATGTAATCAAGTTGAAAGGCATGCCACCGGGTTTCAAAAATCTGATTTTAGTTGTAAAGAATTTAAAGCATTCCATTATCCAGGAAATAGCAGTGTCATTAGATGTGAGTTTGTTCTAAGTTTGCTTGATGCTAATCTACATTCTTCCTAATGAACCCATCTTTTCATTCTCAGCGTGTCACTTTCAAACAAAAATCTAAGGGGACATTCTAAGCTATCCCAACTGTGTCGAGCAGATCTATGGTTTGACCCCAGCCCTTCGAAAATTTTAGGTTGTCTTGACATGCAGAAAATTGTCAAAATCCCACTCTTGCAGATCTCGTTTCTATTTTTTTTTTTCTTCAAGTGCTGAATTGGCACCAATTAGGGGTGTGCATAGTTCTCTAAAACATTTAGAAACTGACAACTGAACTGGTTTCTATAGATGCACAACCGAACTAATTCAAAATTTTGTAAAATTCACAAAATTCAGTTATGTTCGGTTGGTTTTCTCGATTTGCTTGATTTTTTTCACACCCCTGCCATCTAGTGTCAGCCCCTAGGATTCAACAACCAATGTAGCTCGACTGTGAGTGGTTAATTTTTAGGAAAAAAACCCTCCAAGGAAGGGTCTAGTGAAACTCAAAACCCATAACGGGAGGAAGGCTTGAAAAACAGTGTTCTAAAAAACGGCTTAGGCGTTAGAGAAACGCCAAGATTAATGGCTGAGCAGGTTCTGGGTGGGGTCTGGGAGAATTTTTTTTTTTTTTTAATAAGGTTGATTGTGTTCTTATTTTATTTTTCTTTCCCTTTTTTTGAAAATAAACAATTTAATTGTTTTTTATTTAGTATATGTCTGAATGTAGGAAAAAATGATTACTTAATGGAATTCTCAAAGTATCTGCCGGTACCTTTAGTAATGTAGATTTTATCAAACATGACTGTGGTCATTCATGCAATTTGAAGAAAAATAAAAGAGTAGGTTTGGATATTTGTCCAAAAATTCAACTTTGTATAAAATGCCCATCATGACCAACTTCAGTCATTTGAGTTTTAATAAATTTTGTTAATGATTGTTAATTTTTCATGTTTTTAAATTTTGCATATGTATCTTGGTATTAAATTGGATGTAATTGATAAGGTATTATGCTTAACTTTTGTAAATTATTAAAGTTATAATATAAAACCTAAAACCGCCTAGGCCCCTGGGCGCTAGGCGCTAGGCACCTGCTCACCGCTCGCCCACTGCCTAACGCTTTTTAGAACACTGTTGAAAAGCAAAAAAAAAAAAAATCCACAGCGTAGAAACCCGATGCATATCTCAAGTGAAAACATACACAAGATAGACATTATCTATTATCTATTCATGTCACATGTATGCAATGACTTTATATCAATGCATTGGCTTATTGTGAGATACATACCGGTGAGGTTTATATATGATATGTATTGAACATGATAGTGTGTATCATAATATATGTATTAATGTAGCTATAAAAATGATTTACATTTTTAAATTTTGACACTCAAACCAATTATATATTATGTAGAGGGGAGTGAAAAACCTTATTTGGGTGAGTTGCCCATAGTATTTCAAACGAGTCCCTGAATACCTCGATGACTTCTACTTGCTATAATTTCCAAGGTAGTTTTTTTTTTTTGAAAGACGAGCTGGGTTTTTAAGGATCCCATAACTTATCAACTGGGCGACCTATAGGTCAACACCCATTAGAAAGTAACCATGCCGCAGGTAGGATTCAAAGCTAGGACGTGGGGGACAAACCCACACAGCCCTAACCACTAGGCCATAACACCATTGGCAATTTCCAAGGTAGTTAGCCAACATGAAATTGGATGTAATTTGACAGTTTAGAGTGTATTACATTATTTTTTTAATCGAATAGCATCAATGAGGTGTATACGATTTGATTGTCGTAAATAATAAGAATATAGAACTTCTCAATTACTTCTTTTCTTTGAGTTTAGTATGTTGGATGTTAAAAATTTTGTATGTAGGATGTCTTCGTAAATTTAAATAAGTATGGTTGATGTTAGAAAGATTGTTTGAATTTATGCAAAGTGTCTTTAAATTAGATAAAGACATATGTACTATTATATTTATGCGAAAATATCTATATTACTGTTCAAAGTGGTATTTTACTATTCATTATTGATCGGGACAAACTAAGATTAGAGATATAAGATGGCTAGGATTGAAAGTTGGAAAATGTGTTGAGGGTTGAGATTCATTTCCTATGATGACATATTTGTAAATATAAAACATGTAAAAGGACAAATAAAATGAAAAAATTGTTAAAAAGTTTGTGAAATGTACATATGGCGGAGAGAGTATTTTATTTTTATATTTTTCAAAATGAAATTATCATAACTATCTATGTAGTTGTCGAATTTTGGTGAACCTGGTATCATTGAAATGCAATTTTAGAGATCTTTCCAACAAAATCAATAATCAATACAAACACTTCAAATTTTAAAATATGTATTTATTATTAAAACATTTAAGTATTTTTAATATTTCATGCCTAAGTATTATATTTTTCAAAGAAACGGACAAACATTTAATGAACATTCAAACAAATACCAGAACATTCAATCGATTCTAATTGTAACCGAGTATGACTCTAAAAAAATTGGTTTACATTCTAAAATATGATTTTTTTTATGGAACTGATTGAGGCAATAGTGGGGATGGTGGTGAGGGTGTCCAGTGCATGATATTAGTAGCAAAAGTTTTTTTTATTAAGATTGAAAGTTAGAAAATATTTTGAGTCGAGATTCATTTCCTATAATGCATGTTAGTCTATAAAAAAAACATGTAGAAATTTATAGAAAAAAAGGTTAAAAAATTGGTGAAATGTACATGTGGTGGGGAGAGAACACATTTTTTTATTCAAAATTAAAATTGTCATAGCTATTTACTTGGTTGTGAAATTTTGGTAATTGTTTTTGTCATAACCAGGCTGCGGTAGTTTAACCCCCATGTCTTGAGTTCTATACCCACTGGCGACACTCTTGCCTTTCAAAAAAAAAATGGTAAATTTAGTACGGTTTGAATGCATTTTGTAGATATTTCCAATGAAACCAATGATCCATATAATTGCTAAAAATATATATTTTATAATTAACAAACGTCTAATGCATTTTATGTCGTTAGTGTGTTTTAAAAAATGAGATGGGGCGCTCCTACCAAGAAAAAAAGTTAGATGAAATCTTAATATATATTTATATAAAAACCTTGAATTTCATGTTTTGTCGAATTCAAAGTTTGTGGGAGAATTCACTTTCGGTGTTTGATTTTTTTTCTAGCTAATTCAAAATTTAAATGAATTTAACTCTAAAGTTTATAGTATAGAATAGGCGTGCATTTCTAAAGTTTATGATATTTAGCAACAAAAAAAAAAAAGAGAGGGTAATATGCTAGTTTTTTTTTTTTACAATGCACACCATTAAAGAAATTAAAAGTATGTTAATAAAACTCATGCAACAACATGGTCGACTCTTTTGACTTCACCATTAATGCAAGTAGCAAAGCTGCTCCGAGCTTCTTCAATTGCCGACAAATCGAACACTTTGCGAGAAGAAACACTCAAAATAAAGGAAACAACAAACGTGTGTAACACTAGGGGTGGGCACAGGACGAGATAAACCTCATCCCTATCCCACCCCGTTCATTCGGAATCGGGACACGACAGGATGAACATGTACTAAATAATCCTCCTATGAAGAATAATAAAAGAATTTCATCACATTGCTCACACACCAATAGTGCATAATTGATGTACATATAACTTTCATCATAACAATATTAAATGTTATATAAAATATATGGTTTAATGAATTACAGTTTTTTATTTATTTATTTTTTATGTTACACATCCTTTATGTGATAGAAGAATAATTGTCATATAACAAATCTAAAATGTGAAAAAACATAAATTTTCATAGGTTCTATTTGACATAAAATATTCAAACTAAAATTTCTATCTAAACAAAGAATACCAAATTAAAGAAGTAAGTTTTTAAACAATAAATGTTTTAATTTAATTTCAATTAATAATAAATATTAAATAAGTAATTTTGGACATATATTAAATTAAGTTTGGATATATTAAATAAGTAACTTTAGATCGGAATGAGATGGGGATTGAGATGAGTTTGATCGACCCCAAAAAGACCCAAAAAAAATTGGGACGAATGAGATGGAATTGATATCGCGGGATGAGATATCCACCCCTATGTAATGCTCGATGCATTGCTCGTTAAATTGGACTAATCCGGATGAAAGGGTAATTGCTGGGTTATGTGATAAATGGACTGGTGGGGAGTGGCAATATGAAAAAAGAAGGAAGCTTGACTCTCAATCTCTTTCGGGGGGTTATGTGATAAGATTTAACCGACGATGATAGAATTTGCAGTGTAGCTGGTGGATGGAAAGCCCTAAAAAGTTGAAGAACAATCTATTTCTCTCTCTCCACGCGTGGTCTGCTTGACGCTCTCTTTGTTCGCTCTTCATATGACACAACCACCACCGCTAAATCTCACTCAGCTCTTAAGCCTTCTCCCTCCCTCTCGCACCGCATGTACGTTCTCTCTCTCACCCTTGCCTGCTATCTCTGCCCTCTCAGGGTTGTTCATTATTGTTGTTTATCTAAATTGTTCTGCAACAAACCTAAACCTGAATTATGTTTCAGTATATGCCTTGCCTTCCTTGATTGATGATGACGTGTTGGTTGTGCTAAGTTAAGATTATGTCTAGCTGTTGTTCACAATACTTAATTATTTTGATCATGTCTGGGACTCTGGGTAAGGTGATGAATCAGTATCAAACGCAACTCAGAGAGTCTTGCTTGCACTCATGCTTGGTTTCCGATGCTAATTCAGATTAGTCTGTTTCCTGACCATGTATATCCTTAACTAAGGACCGACAACAACATGTGCTATGTTATTTGGGGTATTACTTTCAGTTTTCTTTATTTTATTTTGATTGAAAATGCAAAATTATTATTGTAACACTAGCTATAAGGGTAAATGTTAGGATGGTGCCCGTTTGAAACTTAAATACAAAAGAAAAATCATAAAAAATTTAATTGTCAATTTTCTGCCTGTTCACGTGCAATCTGTGGCAGGTGAGGAGCATATGCCACCTTCAAACTATAAATTGGGGTTTTGACGCCCGAAGATGGTGGTGGTGGCACATACCTAACTTATAAGTGGTCGGGGATAGTTGTGGTCGTCGGTGGTTGGTGGTGGTAGCTGAATTAGGAAGATGAGAGATGAGATGAGAAAGGAGAAGAAGAACTAAGGGTGTGTTTGGTTGCCTATAATCCTATGCCATGGGAATCCATGTGGGGACTTCCATATTTTATGCTAATTTGAGGTATCACTTCACATCTATCATTTGATTTTGTGATCAATGGTGGAAATGAAAGTCCCATGAACATGAGAATCACATTCCTTGGGGGACCAAGGAGTGGAATTCCCATGTTCATGGGACTTTCATTCCCACGATTGATCACAAAATCAAATGGTAGATGTGGAGTGATACATCAATTTAGCCTAAAATATAGGGGTCCTCTCATGGATTCCCATAGCATAGGATTCCATCCAACCAAACACACCCTAAGTTGTTATAGTTTTGAAAATTTTGAAATAGGTACTAAAGTAAATTTTTTTGGGGTACTAAACTAGAAAGAGAAAATGTTTATAGGTATCATTATGTACTTTTCTAATTACATAATAATTGTGCTACACTATTAACAAAATCTTCTCAAGCAAGTTTGAAAGATATGTTGTCATGGTTGGGTAGGGCAAGGTGAGGTTTTGTCACGACGGAGCCCTTTAAAATGAGCTCTTCTCATTGGCTTGTATTTTAAGTTGTTCAGGCTTGGGCTAGGCGCATTAAAGTAAAAATGAAGTTTTTAGAGCCACAGTGGAGCCCCCGACAACATAGGTTGTGATTTGTGAGTTTAGTTATTACAGATCTCGTTACATATTTAAATTACCCAAAGATGTTACACTGGCAAAGGCAACTCCATTCCTTCATGTGCTTTGGCCACGTTGAGCTTTATGTCCATTCATCTTTTCCTTTGTCGCATGAATTGTTTCAATGTAAATCTTCACGCGTAATGCTGACATTGTCGGAGATTGATCTAATGCACCTACCTTGTTCAGGAGGTATAAATTCCGTTACATATTCTCCTACCACATCCTACTATAGCTTGAAGAAGAAAGCATATAACAACCTGAGCCAGTGGCTTTGCGATTTCTTATTTAACATGATTAGCAATCCTTCATTTTCCTCATATATGAGATCATTGGATGAGGAAGGTTGAGATTTTCTCTTGATGTAGGAGGCTGTGAAGAGCTGAAGACATCATATTAGTAAAATAAGAGTGCATAATATCTCGTAGGGTTAGAGGATATTTGTATTGATGGTTATGGTTAACTCGTAGGGTTTGGTTTTTGAAGATGATTCTATATTGAATGGTGTAGGAGAGCGTTTGCAACATTTTGTACCAAAGATATATATCGAAGCCCAGTGTATGACTCTATAATCCTCCTCGTAAATAGTGGTGTTACATGCTTAATGCGCATGTTTACACAGGGAAATGGTAATTGTAAACCAAAGTGACACTATTGAGGTCATTAACATTAAAACTATATTCATTTTTTATTTTATTGAGAAAAAATACACACCTCAATTTATTCAAATTAATAGAAAAAAGATGAGCAAGGAAAAAAAAAGTTCTAGGTTAAATGAAAATCATAATCGTGATGAGCTTATATGGAATAGAAACTTAAACTATGATGCTATATGACATGAGTATGTGATGGACTAGGTTATTTATGCGGCGATTAATCGGCAATTTAGTGTAAATCGGGGATAGACCGATCCGAACTAGGTATTTAGTGGTCATCGATTAACTAGGATGCATCGACTCGCCGGGTAACCCCCGTATCACGTGTCAAATACGTGTCGGACACGCGTTCGACACGTATTTGACACGTGGTCAACGATCAAAATCCTTTGACAGACATCGACACGTCTCGGACACGGTCCAGACTCGGTCCAAAGAGGGAGAGATCGAGAAAGGGAGAGACATGGACAAATCGATCGACATATCGATCGATCGAGAGAGGGAAAGACAGAAGGAGAGATCGATGGAGAGATTGATCGACATCGAACAGATCGAACAGATCGATCGACAGAGAACAGATCGAACTCGATCGACAGAGAACAGATTGAACTGATCGATCGACAGAGAACAGATCAATCGACAGAGAGAGGGAGAGATCGATTTGAGAGAGGGAGAGATTGATTTCGACAGTCTTCAAGATCCAAGTATGTACTTTCAAAGCCCATTCGGGTTGCTCAGTCTTTGGCATCTTTATTTGCAGAAAGAATGTGAACATTTTGGTCGATTTTCTTATGGGAGATATGAGAGAGGAGGAAGGAGAGCGGAGGACGAGAGAGAGAGATCTGCTGTGAGAGAGATCTTTGGAGGCTCTATTTTGCTGGTCTTCACTCTGCTTCCTTCTTTGGAGGCTCTGTGAGAGAGATCTTCTGTGAGTGATGAAAAGAAACTAGAAAGTGATGAAAAACACATGTGTTGTTGGAGGATACTAAACGACCCCCAAGATTTGCTAAACGGACCCCAGTGATGAAAAGCCTACATGGAGAATACTAAACGGCCCCCAACGTAAAAATAAAGAAGCTGACTTTAATAGTGAAGATTCACTTTGTTTGATATATGTATACCTGCAAGTTGATTGTTCAATATTATTATTTATGATTTTATGTTCATATGAGTTACAAAAAAAATATATTAAAAAAAATAAGTTTGACCGTGTCGCCGAGTCCTATTTTTTTGAAAATTGCCGAGTCGCCGTGTCATATCCGTGTCCGACACGACACACGTATCCGAGTCCGTGCATCCTAGTCGATTAATCAGTGAGAAATCGGTGATCAATCGAGATTGTTTTGTTGAGTGGCAGTGGTTGTTGCTCTATAATGTATGATGTTTTGGACATGATTATATAATTTGCTCTATAATATGACTTTTGTCACTCTATAATACTTGTCTTATCATATAATAATTTACATTAGTGAGGGTATAAAAAATGTATACTTTGAAAAAGTAGACCGATTAATCCCCGTTTATCTTAAATCGGTCCTGGACCGCGAAGGGTCCATTATCCGCATTTACTATATAGGTCATGGATCCGATTCGTGAAAGCCCCTGCAAACTTCAGGTCTTGTGTGGTTTTTATGAGCTGACAAGTCAGTTATAACTCATAAAGTGCAATGTCATCCACCACCCAAGATTTTCTCTTTTAAAGATAAGGAGGGAGATAATAATGACATGTTATGTGAGAAAAAATAAAAATGAAATCTTCTCTTAGAGGTCTTGGGTTTATAATGTAGAGATGTAAATTGTAAAAATATCATAGAAGGTATTGTAAAAATATAATAGAAGGTAAATTGCATTGTCTTAATACAATTGATTTGCTGAAATTTTCATTTGCGCTTGATAGGTCCCATGAATTTTTTTATTTTTTAATTTTAATTTTATTTTTATTTTTTTATGGAAAATTGATTTGCAAGACTTGTTATATATGCAAGGATTTTTAGCAAAATAATATCCTGAAATCAATTTTCCTTTTATTTCCTTACCCACACATTAATTTATGGTAATGTGCATGTCATATGATCTTATTATGGAAATATGGATGAATAAATATCAAAATTTGCCAAGTTCTCTATTTTGCATATCGTAAGTCAACACTAGACAAACAAAAAAATTGCAAAACATTTTTCATGCACCACCAAGCATATTGAAAATGGACATGGAAATCTATTTGTTTTGGAAAACGTTTCCAAATCAAATCATTTTTTATCCAATCGATTTTTATTTATAGTGGATTTACGGTGAACCAAGCAGGGCCTTGAATGTGAAATCTTTTCTCCCTTGGTTTTTTCACGTCTTATTATATACTATATGGAGTGTATTATGTTGTTTATATGTGGATATTTTCCCTATTGTGGCGCTGTTATATTACTGTGGTTATTTTCGTACACCTCATCGTATTGATATTGCTCTTGTCTCCGCAAATTGTCGGTTGTAGATTTATGAAGTTTTATGCTAAAATCTTTCCCAAACATGTTAAACTCCTGTCATCATCCTCCCAAACTATTTAAATGATCTCTTTGTTTTGCCGTGTCGTAATTTTGTTTGGGTGAACAAATGCGGCACTTGTATTCGTTACTTTATTTCAAAAGATCCTTAAATGGCGATTGGATTTTTGTTAAGTTTATAGTAAGTTTGAACTTTGAACAAAACAAGGGGCTTGCACTTTCATTGACAACTTGTAATTAATCATTGTTTTTCTATAAAAGTAAAAAAATGTATTAGTACTTTACCAAGTTGAAAGATTAATTCAATACATTGTTCGTTGTTTCCATTTCTTGATTTTAATTACTGACTAATATTTTATTTATTTTATTATTTATTTATTTATTATTGTTATTATTTTTTTTGCAGTTGTTTGCCTTACTGATCTTGGTTGTGAGTGAAGCAGGCAATTTTCATCTTTTGCTTTTGTCCCCCAAACCCCCCAGTCCCCGCAAACATACCCATCATCTCATTTTCTCTTTGTTCCTCTATCCTTCTTATCACTGTTACTCTTTTCAGCTCCTCCAGTATACTAGTTTTCTCTCTTATGAGACCGAACTAAACGACTCCTACCATGGCAACAAAACTGCTCTCCTCGAAGCTCCGCAACTTCTACCTCCTTAGCTCGTGTCATCTCCGCCCACTCTCCACAGCCTCTGCAGCAGCGGCTGTGCCACCATATGAACCAGTGATGGCAGAAGAAGACGGTGGAGGAATCTCCATGAAAGGGGTCAAAATCTCTGGCAGACCTCTATACCTAGATATGCAAGCAACCTCACCAGTCGATCCTAGGGTTTTAGATGCCATGCTTCCTTTCTACCTCTCTCGCTATGGTAACCCTCACTCTCGAACTCATCTCTATGGTTGGGAATCTGATCTTGCTGTCGAAAAAGCTCGCTCCCAAATAGCTTCCCTTGTCAAATCGTCCCCCAAAGAGATTGTTTTTACCTCTGGAGCGACTGAGTCCAACAACATCTCCGTCAAGGGCGTCATGCACTTCTACAAAGACAAGAAGCGCCACATCATCACCACTCAAACTGAGCACAAGTGTGTACTGGATTCCTGTAGGCATCTTCAACAAGAGGGATTTAATGTCACTTATCTCCCTGTTGGTAAAGATGGGATTGTTGACTTGGATCGTCTGCGATCAGAAATTCGACCTGATACAGGGCTTGTTTCGGTCATGGCAGTTAATAATGAGATTGGCGTGATTCAACCCATGGAAGAAATTGGGGCAATTTGCAAGGAATTCGGGGTTCCCTTTCATACTGACGCAGCACAAGCTCTGGGTAAGATTCCCATTGATGTTGACAAATGGAATGTGAGCTTGATGTCTTTGAGTGGCCATAAGATTTATGGGCCGAAAGGTGTTGGAGCATTATATATGCGAAGAAGGCCTAGAATTAGGGTGGAGCCACAAATGAATGGCGGTGGGCAGGAAAGAGGGATTAGAAGTGGGACTGTTCCGACCCCATTAGTGGTTGGCATGGGTGCTGCATGTGAATTGGCTCAAAAGGAGATGGAATATGATGAGAAGAGAATTTCGTCGCTGCAGGATAGGTTGTTGAATGGAATTAGGAGTAAGATTGACGGGGTAGTTGTGAATGGGAGCACAGAAAGGAGGTATACTGGGAATTTGAACATTTCGTTTGCTTATGTGGAGGGAGAAAGCTTGCTTATGGGATTGAAGGAGATTGCTGTTTCAAGTGGTAGTGCTTGCACCAGTGCAAGTTTGGAACCCTCCTATGTTTTGCGAGCATTAGGTGTGGAAGAGGACATGGCGCACACGTCGATTAGGTTCGGTATTGGTAGGTTTACTACAGAGGAAGAGATTGATAGGGCAGTGGAGCTCACGGTGAAGCAAGTGGAGAAGTTGAGAGAAATGAGTCCTCTTTATGAAATGGTGAAGGAAGGGATTGACATCAAGAGCATCCAATGGTCACAGCATTGAACACATCAAACTTGGCATGTAAAATAAGCATAATGCTCTGGTGAACATGTACACTAGGTAGAGAGGCGGGATGAGTTTGACAAGTACAAGTTAGAGGGGTTGTGCCGCATTCACCATATGAAGTTAAATGCAGGAGTGTCCAGGTTATATTATAAGTACTTGTCAACCATTCCACTAGAAACTCTTATTAGCTAGTTTTCTACTGTTATCCAGTTTCAGTTTTGGCTTTCTGCTGGTGGATGTGTATACCTTGTCACTTTTGTACTTTAGCATATATCTATAGGCCATATGTTTTTAGCCTTAGGAATGAATAATTATGCTTTTAAACTTCATGAAAAATACTGCAAAGACCATTTCTGAACATTGAATGTGGGCAATTTTACTTCTAAATTAAATGATTCATTTGGTGGGAGATAAGGTATTGATTGATATACTGATGATTTTTGGCCATATATTATGCCTTAGAAGAAATTGTTCGAATTAGGATGCTAATGCTGGATGCCATTGTTTTCTTTATTTCTGTTCTATTACTTATTTACAAGAATGGAGCAGATGGAATTAAAGAATATTGGTTTGGTTTTGACATTGTTTTTGTTAGTGAATAAACTAGGTTTCTATAGGAGTTTGATTAGCTGTACATTATTTATATGGTTGATGCTCTTTGTAAACATGGAAAAATTAATGAAACACGTGGATTATTTGAAGGATGTTCCAGGAACTGGTAGATTGTGGCCTAGGGCATTTTTAATCAAAGGAAAGAAGCAATAATGTTGTTCCAGGAACTGGTAGATTGTGGACTCACCAGATTTACAAACATATAATTTTGTGGCCTATGCATTTTTAATCTAGGGAAAGAAGCAATAACATTGTTCCTGGAACTGGTAGATTGTGGATTCCCCAGATTTACAAACGTATAATTTGGTTAGATGCTATTTGTGACGAAGGAAAAATCGAAGAAGCACATCAGTTGCTAGAGCTCGTGATTCAAAGAGGGGGAGCCTGACATGTGCATTAATGGATGGGTATTATCTCCAAGGTCAGGTGGAAGACATCATTAGCTATGGCATTTGGGTTAAATGGGTATTGTAAGACCTGCTAAATAGATAAGGTATACAATTAATTAGAGATATGTTTCACAAAGGATTGACACCTGATATTGTCACCTACAACACTCTTGTAGGTGGGTTATGCAAAGTTGGGAGGGTTTCTAATGCACTATATCTGTTCAGAGAAATGCAAGTTCAAGGGTAGAGTTCGAATTTCTTGAGATATAGTACATCGATGGATAGACTAGGCAGTTATGGTTATTTTGATATAGTAATGAAATTACATGTCATGATGCAGCACACTGAAGTCAAAGTAAATATTGTAGTTTGCAACGATGTTCTTAATACGTAAAGAGGGGAAATAAATGAGCTAAATAATTTTTTTTGTAGTCTTGCTACAATGGAAGTGCGGCTTGATACAAGTATTTGCATTACAGTGATGAAAGACTTATGCGAAGCAGGGATGATGGGAGAAGCAAATGATAGCAAAGTTTGTTGCAGGAGAGATCAGAAATCACTATGACCTGCGTGTGCGTTTGCAAGCTGCCTATAAATATTATATCTAACAATATGGCTGAAATGTGTGCAGCAGAAGTGCCCACATTTGCGAGCGAACATAGAATGTGGGTAATTTAATATCTAAATTAAGCTATTCATTTGGTGGGAGAGAAAGTTTTGATTGATATACTAATGGTTCTTACTCATATTATTCCTTAAAAAGAAATTGTCCTAGCATGCTGATAAATTGTCAACTCTCTAAAAGCTCGAACTTGTAGAAAAGGTGAATCCAATTATATATCAAGCGGAAGCGAGAGCGGAATCGTGAGATTATAACTATATCGGTGGGTACCAATCGTACAACTATACCCGTAAATTCACATGGTACTACCGTGGATAAGTACATGGGCAATTTTAGGCCCATGGATAATTGGAGTGGGTTTAATATTCCAACACTCCCCCTCAGTGCAAGCGCGAGGAAAATACTGAAAATTCTCGCAGCAATTGCGTTGGACGAGACTCGAACCCACGACCTCCGAGGACCAATGCTCTGATACAATGATAAATTGTCAACTCTCTAAAAGCTCGAACTTGTAGAGAAGGTGAATCCAATCATATATCAAGCGGAAGCGAGAGCGGAGTCGTGGGATTATAACTATATCGATGGGTACCAATCGTATAACTACACCGTAAATTCTTACGGTACTACCGTGGATAAGTACATGAGCAATTTTAGGCTTATGGATAATTGGAGTGGGTTTAATATTCTATCACATGCCTTTGTTTTCTTTATTTCCTTATGATTACTTATCTACAACAATGGTCCAGATGACATTAAAGAACACTGGTTTGGTTTTGACATTGTTGTTGTTAGTGAATAAGCTAGGTTTTCTACAGGATTTTGTTCAGTTGTACATTATTTAAATGGTTTAGTAACTATAGGATCGAGCATAAATATCCTTCACCAGACCCCCTTGTTTCTTCTTATTTAACTTTATATTGTTTAGTTTGATCGCTTTAGATTCAACTCTTGTCCTTTTTTTTTATTTAACTTTTTATTGTTTAGTTTGATCGCTTTTTATTTATTTATTTATTTCTACCATTAGTATCATCCAAACTTTGATAATTGTACATATGTCGTATACAGACCTTTCCTAGTATTCAATAATTATAAAAAGACATGCATCATTATTATTTAATACCCTCCAAATATTTTAAGACTATAAATAAGCCTTTAGCATAAATTATCTTTTATCTTTTACTATTTTTACCTTTTGTCGTAAAAAAAATTAAATTCATAATATTATATATCTTCTTAGAGTTTTATATTTTTATAGTGTAATTTCATTTTTCTCATTTTGTAAATTCGATATTTAATTTGTTTGTCATTTTTTTTTTGCACGAGGTAATTTGAAAATACATATAGTTATTATATCATAGTATGAGATAAAAATATACATACAGTTATCATATTAGGGAGTGTCGAAGGCACAACCCAAACAATAATGCACACGTACACACCATGCAAGATCATGCCAACACAATGGAGAATATGCTAGTTGATTGATATGGTAGACGACTTCAAGGTTGGATATTTTAGTAGTGGGGTGGATTCATAACACAACATTTATGTCTAGTATTGTCTTCTTTGTGCAAATCTCGTATGTGATTGATTTTTATTTATTTATTTATTATTATTATTATTATTACTATATATTTCTTAAGATTGGTGCTTAGCACGGGGCTAATTTAGGACACTTGATCCTTAAAAATAAAAGTAAGAAAAATCACTACAAAAAATATGTAATGTTCTTAGCCACCGATGATTGTTCTACGTAAGGCATATTTGAGTGATGATTTCTCAATCCTCTCTCTCGCTCACCATGCAATTTAGTACCCTTGTAAATGTTGGGTTATTTTGACTTTAGGCCCTTTTCATAATATGTAATTAGACTCTAGTCACTATTTTTTAATTAAATTAGATAGTGATCACCAAAGTCATGGAAGTCGTTAACACCCACACCTGATGGGTGAAAATGATCAAAAACCCTTTTTAGGACATGTCACGCCCCACACACGTGACACTGCTTGAATCCCTTCTTTGCTTCTTTCCCATCCTGCCCCTCTTCAGATCCAACTGTCATTTTGGCCCACATCGTATCTACCATGAAAGTCATGTCGCTTTTCTTCGGTCGATTGTTCTTCCTATCTGTTACTGTCTCGCTTCCAAAGAACCTCATCAAGTTTTATTTGAGTAGTTTCATTGTAGTGGAAGTACAATTCTGTAATGGGGTGGAAGTGGTTCATCAAGCTCGTTTTCGAAGGTTAAAGTACGACTTCGTGTTTGATTTTGGTTCATCAAGCTTTGCAATCAAAATTTGTATGCATATTGATGCACTTTTTTTGTAGTGTGAGGCTGAACATGAACGCCAAGTATGCGATCAATTTGGCCACAAAGGGGATGCTTGACCTTAGTCTTGTAGCCTGATGGTATTATGAGGTTATGGATTGTTAAGACCAATGAGAATGAAACAAAGGTAGGAAGTTTTTGCAATGTATCCATGTGCATTGTGTAGGTTATGAATGGCTTGATGAAGTGATAGCATAGCAAAAGAACTTCATAGCACTACTAGACCTCCAATTGCACCGCAAGAAGGGTGCTTCAACTATGGACAAACCATCCACTGGATGAAAAATTGCCCATGGCCTAATTCTTCATATCATATGAGTGGTTGTGAAGGGAGGAGGCAGTTGCTAGCCTCTAATGTTAGCAGTACAAGGAGTAAAAAAGAGGAGTTTGATAACCTTTCTTAAACATATAGCAACAGATATATGTTACATATGCCAATAGAGCTATGTTAAGCACCTCATGGTGGCAAAAATAAGATAAAAATGGAGTCGTGACCTATGTTAATATGGACATGTAAACAAAGCTCCCAACTAGCTCATGTAACTATTGTGTAGCGGTGGGCACGGGACGGGATGGATCCATCCCTATCCCATCCCGTTCATTTGGGATTGGGATGGGATAGACCTCATCCCGATCTCGTCCCATCCCAAACGGGTTCGGGACGGGACGAGATGGGATCAGCATGCTCGATCTGTTGATAAATTATTTTGACAATTTATAACATAATAAACACAATTTGTAACATATTACAACATGTAACATAATAACATATTTCATCAAAACATAATAAACACAATCTCTAGCATAATAAACATAGTAATGTGTAACATAAACTTCATTCACAATCTGTAACATAAACATAGACTTCATTGACAATATGTAACATAAACTTACATTCTGACTTCATTCACATTTCATTGATTCATTATGACTTCATTCACAAACATAATATGTAACATAATAAATTTCATTCTGAAACACAATAATACACAACCTGTATCATTATGCCCAAACTTTATATGGGCATCCAAACAATTACAATTCTAAAATAAATATATAAAATAAGTATTAAAATTATTAATAATAAATATTACAAAATCAGAACAGGACGGGACGGGATTGGCGGGATTGAAAATCTTTATCCCGTCCCATCCCATTCTAGATCGGGATGGGACGGGATCGGGATGAGATAAATCAATCTCAATAAGACCCAAAAAAATCGGGACGAGACGAGATCGGGATCGCGGGATGGAATGCCCACCCCTACTACTGTGTGATTGCAAAACATTAATCAAACAAAACAAAAATCTTGCAACCATTGTGTCTTAGAATCACTTGTCATATGTTGTTGTTGGTTGTGAAAATGATTGGAACATGATGCTCATATTGGTATCATAAGCTGTGTTGCTTAGTTGTGAGCTACTCCTTGCTGCCCCAATGTTGTTTCCTTGTCCAATTGGTGGTCTAATTTGGTCTGCTTTGGTGGAACTAAGCCGACTCCAAACACATGTCTAACCAAGAAAGTCTTCACACTTACATCATCAATGAATGCAAATAAGTTAAGGAAAATTGAATTTTAAATTTAAGTAAAACAATCAATTGAAGTAAGAGAGTGAGTTGAATTTAAGTAATTACCCGGTAGTGAGTTGGAATGAATGTGTTGAATCTGTTGTGTAAGAGGTACTTCAGATGAAATAGGTACTTCAAATATTCCTGTAGACATAATGACTATATTGAATATTTGTACCCAATAGGGCCAACATCCTTTCCTTCAAACACAAATAAGCTCAGTTCATGTTGTGGAGTGAATTTGATGAAATTCATGTGAATTAGGTGTTTGAGATGTTCCTGTTAGACATAATGAATGCACAATGTTGCTATCATATGTTCAATCATCATAAGCTCGTCTATCTTAAATATACTTAGTTTCATCATTAATAATGATATCGTGTGCATGTCTTGCATATCCAGTGATTGTAGTACTATGTGCAATACTTTTCCTTCTCTTGTAGGTCCATTAGTGGGGTTAGTAATTGCTTTACTTGGTCCCTTGCATGTCTTTGTATTACGACCAATTTGGTGACATTTATAACATTTCATTTGCTTCCTTGATCTTGTACCATCACCTTCATCTCTCTTTCTAGCCTTTCTTGGTCTACCTGGTGGCTATGCAATTGTGGTGGGTGCACCTCATAAAATGGCTAGTACTAAAAAAAACCAAAACAAGTGATGTATCAATTTAAAACACTTGATTAATCAGCTTAAAACACTTGGTAAGAACACCAAAATATGTATGCACAACTTCCCAGTTAGCTAGATCCTTGGAAGGGTGGATTTAATTAGCATATGTTTCTCTATAAGCCGCAACAGAATGGTATGGACTTCTCAACCTGGTCAATCCATACATGGAAAAGAAGAAAAATATATCACGTGTCAGTTTATGTCAAAGTCATTTAAAACAAACATAATATTGAAAATTTACGATATATAATTACACTTACTTTGCCCAAATGGGTCTCATAGAGGACATCACCACTACTGCATGCACATATGGCAGTCAAGTCAGTGTCCACTTGTTGCAAGTACATACCATCTTAATAGGATCAATTGTCCATCTAGAGCCATGAAAACTATGTACACAAAACACATCTTGTGTAGCAGAAATTAAACCATAATTCCTCATCATTGATACATGCTTGTCAATGAGCTTTGTAGCCCTTGGTACTAGAGATTTAACATCCTACTTAGCACCATTCTTCTATAAAGTTAAAAAACTTTGTATTTAGATATTTAGACTTGTAAACAGCTTTGTTGTATTTAATGCGTTATTATTAATATTATTATTCAATTTTATTTTATCTTGTTTTACCTAAAAAAAAATATTGTAATTAAGTTTCACTAGATGACTTCTATAAAGTTATTAACTCCTGTTATTGTGGAATTGTTTTTATTTTTTATTTTTTATTTTTTATTTTTTATTTTTTATTTTTTATTTTTTATTTTTTATTTTTTATTTTTTATTTTTTATTTTTTTGTCATGACTATTTGTAAGAAAGTTATATAGAAAGTAAAGGAAAAGACAACGATATTAATTGACTTAACAAATACGACAAGTGAGTTTTGACAAAATGGCAAATCATACTAGAATATATATATATAAATGCAAGGAATCGACAACTAACTAATGCAATTACTTGGAAATCCGAGGCAATGAGCAAATGGGCAACTAAGCGAAACTTATCCCATAAAGACAAGATTAGAATAGAAGTGAATAATGAATGGTAGGAACAAAATTACTATAACAAAGCAGGTTTTGAAACCATCAATCATATCATTTGTGAAATGAAATACAAATTGTGTTTAGAAAAAGAAATAACAATGTAGTATTCGGTGAAAACTTATTTGAGTTCTTACAAGAAGATGTTTACTTGATTAAAATTAATTTTCCTAACTAATTTTATAGAACCTTTCTTATTGTCGAGGAAACCAGCGAGGAGGAGGTGTTTTACCACTCACTCCCCTTGAGATTCGCATTGTTGTGCATCTCAAGGGTGCAGGCGTGCATCTCGAGGGGATGAACGGTCACACCCTCCCCCTCGCTGGTTTTGTCGCCCCTTTCCTCGCCATTTAGAATTTCTGAATTTCATAGGTTCGGAGGAATTAGCATTTAGCAGTTTGACAGGTGATGGTGCACTCTACGACCAGCGAGAAAATGGAAAAGAGTGAAGAGAGCCTACCACCGCATAATAATATATTTCCCTCTAAATATTTTATTTCTCCCTCAACAACTTAATAAAGCCATAAAGAGCTTCTTCAGAGCATTCATTCAATCCAAACCCTTTCATTCTCTTTCTGTCTGTGTAATTACTTACTCTCTCTCTCTCTCTCTCATGGCGTTTCGATCGAAAAATACTCTCTGAAACAGGAAGGGGTCTTTTTTCTGCAAGTTTATGTCAGTCCAATGGGATTTTCTTCGATTCTTTGGCTGATCTTTGTATTATTAGTCTCGAGCTTCAAGGGGTCGCTGTCATCATCACTGCGGGGTCGTTCGATTCTGAGAACAATCGAGGATTCAGATCCACCTGACTTTGCTGTCGATTTGAACAACACCAATTTCGAGTCAGTTCTTAGACGATCTCCTGCTTCCTTCGCCATCGTTGAATTCTTTGCTCATTGGTGAGTAATTATAGGGGACCCATTTTTTATATCTCTCTATTCCCATTTTTTTTGAATACATGAATGAATCATAACTACAATTATACTACAAAGGATGCATTGTTTCAGTGATTGAGAGGATTTTTAAGGGAAATGTGTAGTTGACCAAGGAGACTTTTATTTTTTTATTTTTTTGGTGGTAATTGTTGTTTTGGTGGTGGGGGGTGGCGTTAAGGAAATGCTTCGATTTTTATCTTCAAGGGGTGGCGGTACCCATGGCTTTACTTGGTAAGCCATTGTTGAGATTTGGGAGGAAGCTGAAAATTTTCAATATAGAGTTGAGTGTCAAGAATTACGAAGAGAACCAATCCTTGTCTAGACTCTCTATGGTTCTAGTCTATGTTTAGGCATTCTCTTGATCTTATCGGAGTCCTTGAGGAGCTTCAGATATATAGAGCTAGTATGTGGTGCAATTAGGCTTGAAAGAAGGGTGGGCGGTCTTCTGTTTTGTTTATTTTGAGCTGCCTCTCTTTTGACCATTTGTGTGAAGGAGTACTTCACCTGAGCTTTAAGGGAAATCCAAGGTTGTTTTGGATAAACTACATTCTTGTTGTAATACCACTATTTCAAGAATGATGAAATATGGTTGACGTAATACTGACTTATATGAGCTAAGATGGTGTTGTTGATAGTGGAGAGAAAATAACTTTGAGAAATTAAATGCCTTTTCAAGTCAAAATAAAAACATGGTCAGTACCAAATATTTGACCCTTGAGAAATTAGAAAAATGTCAAGTGAGCATTTACTTATGACTTGATCCAATGTAAAAGTGTTCCCAACTGCATGCTACACGACTATCTATAAACAAGGATTTTGTTCATTCCAATGCTCTATTTCCATTTGGTGTATCAAAATTCATTCAAGTATATTGAGTTAATTTTTGCATGGCACAGTTATGAATATCTTACGAGAGAAACGATGTGGTACATAAAATCTTACGATACACTCACTAGTACAGATGCAAGCATGTACTGTCCTTGTATAGTGACGTAAATTAATGGATAGCTTGGTAATATGTGTCATGCAATTTATTTATTTATTTTTATTTTATCAATCAAATAACAAGAGAATATCATTAAGAATAAAAAAAGTGACCAAGATGGTCACAATACAAAACAAGAGGCAAACTATAAAAAATATTATAAAGTAAACAAGCTAGGCCAGTCTAAAATACAAGTATAAAAAAGGGATGCCCTCTAAATAACCCCACACATTGCCCCAATGTCAAACAAGAAATTTGCTCTCTCTACAAACAGTGAGAATATCCTTCTTCACCCCTCTGAAAATCCTATTGTTCATTTCCTTCCAAATTAATCAAATAGTAGCCAGTAAGACTCTAGACCATAACCAAACTCTAATGGTAGAACAAACCATCTCTCCTCCACTGCTCTACCCACCCAAGGACAAAATTTCCAAAAGGAAAAACCCCATGTGACTTGGCAAAAATGGACCTCCAAATCTCCAGGGAAAAGTTGCAAGAAAAGAACAAGTGTTGGATGCTTTCTGGATTGGACTCACAAAGACTACACCTGGTTGCAAATCAGTAGACCTCTAGGATTGAGTGAGTCCATAGTCATAATTTTTCCATGGGCAAGAGCTAGTGAAGAAATTCACTATAGGAGGGACTTTCTTCGACAAAAAAAATCTTGTTTTCAAACATAGAGGGGAAACATACAAGATTAGAAAGTTGAATGGACTAGAGAACTTGCTTTTGGTGGTTGCTATGAATTGAGAACTTCCCCGATTTATCTTTTTAGATCCAGTCATCATCCTCCTCAAAAAGGGATATATTGCTTAATAAATTCACCAGCTCAATAAACTGTGATAATTTATTCTCTCACTCCTAGATCAAGGTCCTGAGAGTTGGAGTTGTGCTGCAAGGCAAGATAAATTTCGGAGATGTTGCCACCTTTTTAGAGAGATGGCCTGAAATTTGGTTTTGAGTGGTTGCAAACCAACCCGTGTGTCCTCCTGGAACCTGATTCTAGAACCTCTGCCTATGTGTCCTCCCAGAACCTGATTCTAGAGCCTCTGCCTGCTGCCATATAAGAGATCTCTTTCTCAAATAAAGGCTTCAAATTCATGATGGCTTTCCACCAACTACACCATAAGCAGTGGAGACTTGGTTGGTACACCAACCATTAGGGAAAATCCGTATTTCTACTACAGAGTGCCTTCTTCTTTACCAAATCTCCAAATCCATTTGGAGAGAAGAGCCTGATTGAAGTGCTTAAGATTTCTTATACGTAAACGGTAAACCTCCCGTACTCTTTGGTTTACAAATCTTTGACCACTTGACCAAGTTTTTATATTTAGATGAGCCAAGTGTTTATATGTGTCATAGAAGTTTTTTGGGACCTCCTTGCTTGAATAAGTCGTAGTTTATGCCTTTTATATTCTGATATACATAATATATACTTTTCTACTTGTATTTTATTTTTCAACCGTATCTTACGATACACATATCTTAAATTTAGGTTTCTGATACACAATACGATAATGTTTTAATAACTGTGTTTGCATCCCTTTTGTTCCAAGCAAGGAACATGTGGGGTTGAAAGGTTATCCATTTTTCTGGTTTGCAGTACCCAATTGATTATTCCTGATATGTACTTTCTTTTTCTCTTAAGGTGGGTGACACAATTTTGTTGACCACATCCAAATCCACTGCAGTTATTCATCTTAGTTGAGCTGATACCTAAACGGGTAAAACTGTTTGGCACTTGCTATAATTGTGCGTGCCGATATTTTCTTCTAGGGAGAGGCACTCCTAGTATTATTTTACCCTTGACAGGTTTTTTTGGGTGGGGGAGTTCGGCTATGCTTAAAAACAACAACAAATGCTTTGAGAGTATAAGAACTATGAATACATCTTTTCATAGTTGGGGAGGTATATGACTAAGTGTTGGAGAATCTTTTTGGGTGCATCAAGGGGCTTTCTTGCTTGCATCACAAGTGGGTTTTCCTTATTTATTTATTTATTTTTATTGTGGTTAATGTTACTTTTAAAAAAATTATATGTACATATAAAATAATTTATTTAATTTTATTTTAGTAAAGGTTATATTGCGTCAAGATTGAACTATAACTGAATACATTGGTGATTAATCTTATGATATTGCTTTTGCAGGTGTCCTGCTTGCAGAAATTATAAGGTACTGCGGATCATATTACAGTTTCTATTATTTTCTATTTCATGGTTTTTCTAATTCAGTTTTGCTTGCCAATTAATCTGGCAGCCTCACTATGAAAAAGTTGCAAGGATATTCAATGGGCCTGATGCAGTGCATCCAGGGATCATATTTATGGCAAGAGTAGATTGTGCATTGAAGGTAATGTATCTCTGTGTTTTAATAAATTTTTTTTTTTGAGAGTACAAGTCTACATGTAAATTATGCTAAATAAATATATAGTTATCCAAGCACTTGAGTTCAAACATGCATATCCATAATCCATTAAAACGAGTAAACGACAAGTCAATAAGAACATCCATCGTAAAATTTAGATATCCAAACCAACCCAAAAATTAGAAATTGAAAATTAATTAATTTATCATTGGTACTCTAGACTCTAGTAGTATAGTCTAGATGCTCATAACCTTTGTAACTTAGCTCATTATGAACAAAGTGTCCTGGTGCATGAGAGAAGGGACTTACTAGTTGCTTCATATCATCGATTGGGGTGGGCAGATCAGAGAAGGGGCAGCAATCGATTGTAGTTAAAAATTCACAACTCATCATAAATGCAAAACGCTTGGCCCCCATTGTTCTCAAACAATTGAAGGAATGGGGTTAACCCTTATTTCTATGGTAATAAAAGGATTTATTTTTTTAAATAAAAATAAAATCGTGAGCTTGACATGCGCTGCTTAAGTTCTGTGCTGGGCGGTCGCCCAGTCCACACCTAGGCAATAGCACCTATGGCTATAGCCTAATGTGTTTCGCCTATGCTAAATGAGACACACACAGTGGGACCGCCTATGACTACATAGCCAGGCTGTTCTCTGTTTAATATTTTTAGATTTATTATATGTTGTATATTTACTATTTGTTGCTTATGAATTATATTGTTCAACATGCACGTGTATGTATTTTATTTATGTTCTGTGTTTTATAATCAGTCTATGTGGATATTTACTATGGAAGGGAGAATTGGAATGAATCACAAACACACACACATACAAAAATAAAATAATAAATTGAACTCTGACATTCTGGATTAAGGGAGCAATGTAATCAACCACATAATGGCAGAGGAAACAACACCAGGAACTTCATAATGAGGCAGGACTAAAGCTCTGTATCTATAATCTCTGAAAGGAAAGAAATGCCAGAAAATTTCAGAGTTGTATCACTTCTAAAGAGCAGAATCTAACAGAGTGCAAGAAGTTGGTGACAGAACAACTTGTTATTCATATCAGTAAAATCAGAAACACTGCACTGAATAGATTTCATTGCTATGTTTGGGGTTTGTGACCCACTTTGATTAACTCTCAAATGACTCTGTTGGTGGGAACACCCAGCAGAAGGTAATCTCTTCAAATTGCTACAATATAATGAGTGTTCTATGTTTATATTGTTAGAGTGTTATCTATGGGTCACACCATTTTACAAAAAGATGAGTCCGTGTCCATATGTATTAGACAATCGAACACATTTGGACCCTTGGGCATATGATTCTTACACCATCTACTTTTCACAGGTTTTTTTCCTTATACATAGAATGAATATATTATGATAAGATGGTCATATGACTACAAGTAAATATACATACCAACAATCCACCCCATTACCCTACCATGAAATCCATAATAACCAACCAACCTAATTCACCACCCACCCAGAAATCAGCAGTAACCAAGCCTGACCACCCATTATGCACACCCTTGCTCCACAGGATGTGCTGGTTGATTACGTAGACAGAGCTTCTATTCGTTCTTTCCCCGTCTCCACAGGAGTTTTGGAGGATCGCAGAGGATTAAAGGAGGTTCAAAAGTGGTTAGAAGGGAATACTTCAGATGAACATCCTCCTCTTCCACACTGCACAACACTTGTTCCACCAGAGATATTCCTTTTTCCCCAAAGAAGGGTTAGGGGCGTAGCAGAGGCACATGCAGGCATTGGGGTTTCAATCAACTACAAATTTAAGGCTTTAGGTGATCAGATAAGTTGGATGGTGGCTTTGGAGGGAACATATGGGCAGGATCTTGGGATTGATTGAGATGCTGGATGATTTGGGCCTCGAGATGGAGGTGCCTACTTATGATGAAGATGGATCAGGTGACAATTTTGTTGATTGGTCTTTAGATTGACAAGATATTGGAGTTCATATTGCAGGAGCCGGGGATTCAATCAATCAGATTGTTTGCTACCAAACTCAAAGGTTCGCGGCCATCTGGTGGAAGGAAGAGTGTGACTAGAGAATCGCACTGAGGCAATCTGTAGTCGCCACGTGGGATGTAGTGAAAGATCTTATGACAACTAATTTTGTCCCTAAAGACTATGAACATGAGCTGTACGGTCAATTATTGGAATTTGGAAGTGGTACAAGTATCTAGAACCATCATGGAATACCCAAAGAAAATTAGGGTGTTGAATATGAAGGCCAAGCCTTCATGAATTCATTGACAAAACAACGTATCATTATTACCGTGGATTAAACCAGAAATAAAGGTTTGCACTTTGAAAGAACTTGAAAACCTGACAAAAGCAGAGAACATGGAAGAATGTTCTGAAACCAAGTTCAAAATGCAGTCTGCACCCTGAAATGGTGTTACCTAACCCCCTGTTCGCACTGATGATTTTGTTCCATGCCTTTTTCAGATTCGCAGATTAAGTGCTATGGTTGTGGACAAAGAGGTCATATATAACATCATTTTCCAAAGGGAGAATCCCCTTTAATTGCTGAAGATTTATAGAAATAAGATATAATTCAAGCGGTTGAAAAAGCTTAGGAAGGGGAAATTGTCTCCTTGGTGGCAGAGGGGGTTGCATGCACACTCCAAGCTTGGGGACACACTTCTTCACCCTGAGGAGTATGATGGGAATTGTTTGGGCTTAAAAGGGTTTCTAATATTGGTTATTTATTCAAAGATGGGACAGGCGTGTGACTTCTTTTATGAATTAATGGCTGGCTTACCATGCATGAATTGTATATAAAAGGCTAAATAGCCAACAGTAGAACTTGGATTTGAATCGAAGACAGAAGAGCCCTTTTCTTTTTCTTTTTTTTCAATATTTTATTTATTTATTATTTGTTTTGCTTTTTTCATTTTGGAATTACATATGTTATGGGGTGAATGTCTCACTCACCCACCCTCACCTAGTGATCTAACTAGTATCACAGGAACTATATTGAAGGGGAGGGACATCTTCTCGTGGAGAATCGGGTCCATTTACTCAAAGGAGAAAGATCTGTAACATTTTCCCATTTTTATTCTTTAGGGTATTTTGTAGCTGTGTAATAGCATCTTGTTCGAGGGCATTGTCCACGACGTGCATAGGGTGATGCTTTATATTAAGAAAGTTCTATATTTGTTGGTGCAGGGGTTTCCTATTGATGATTCCATTGGTGGTGGGAGGCTCTTGTTAGATTTATAATTATCTGTTTTTTTTTTTTTTTTTTGTGGGGGGGGGGGGGGGGGGGTCGGTCTCCTTTTTATGCAGATTAACTATTAAATTTATCAATAGTAAAATAATAAAAGGAAAACTTGCCTCACACAGGCTGGATCCAGATCTTTGTCCATGGGCCCATTATCATCCTTAAATTGATCAATGTTGATAATTGAGTATGTTTTCAAAAGTAAAGAGCCTACTAATGTTAGAAGACACCTTATGAAACTGATGGTGTATGTTTATTTAGCATTATTGTTTGTCCTCTTTTATTATCTTTTTGACATGTTTGATTGTGGCTTCGTTTCTTCCCTTTGTATTATGTGGCAATTTCCTTTTCTTACTCACATATTGCAATTGCATAGCTTTGGTGACAAGTCCACTGTTCAAATGCGTGACAGCACAGGTAAATACAAAGCTTTGTGATAGATTTTCTGTTGGACATTATCCAATGCTCCTCTGGGGCTCTCCTTCTAAATTTGCATCATCTGGTGGTTGGGAACCCAAACAAGACAAGAGTGAGATATATGCCATTGACAATGGCCGAACAGCCGAACGCTTACTCAATTGGATTAATAAGAAGATTGGCAGGCATGTACTTGTGTTCTTATTTTGTTTATTAAATTTATGAAGCTTATATGGTATTTTGATATAGACATCAGTTTTGATGGAAGGCACTAGTTAGTTTTGTAGAAGTGCTTGTTGCGATCTTGATTTTCTTGAAGTTCTAATTGTTGAGAAATTCTTTCTAATACATGTATTATCTGCACTTTTTTATGGACCATTTCTCACGCTATTGTAGTTGTTCAAATTGTTGGACTAAGCAGTTGTGTGCATGTACATATATTATGTAAAGTCACCAATTTTGAAGAATAGTTTTAGTAAGGAGGAAATAGTTGGCTAGTTGGTCATATTGTATATGGAGGCACGGATTGGAATCTTACAATGGAAACTCAATTAGGAATTTAATACTCGCTGATGTATTGGAAATCATAAATCACAGCTTTTTTAATGAAGTTGAGGATGGTGGGAAGTGGTTTGGAGGTGTTGTTTTAAGTTTATTGTGGTGCCCATTATCTTGAAGAGGTATTTTTCAGTTGATAAAGAGAGAGGAGCTACCCATGAAGTTTGTTTCTTTGTTTGGGTTTGATATGGTATAGTTTGCATCAGCAATGGATATTTTGGTTGGGAAGGCTATGCAAGATGACAAATCTCATATGCTTTGTGAAGGGGGTATAGAATCTCGTGATCACTTTTTCATGTGGAACAAGTTTTCTCAAAAGGCGTAGAGATGTAACCTGAAATCTATTTGGTGTGTAATGGGTTCTTCCACATCTTGAAGATTGTTTAGAATATTGTCCCCCTACGATGATTAATGCTTTCTTTAAGAATGAGAAATGTGTCGCAAAAAGACTGGTGATTGACATATTGTGACACCTCAAAATCTAGGAGGTGGAGGTGTGTGTTGGAGTCAATGTGGTTAACTTCACATCCTCTTTCGTCTTCCATAGGGTGGTTAAATGGGGATAATAATGGCGGTATACAGAAGAGTGAATGGTAATCGACCATAGCATTGGTTTAGGTTTTTCCTTTTCTTTTTTCTCCAAGGGGTGAGTTCTGACTTCTGATAACTTGTAAACTAGGAAAGGTTAGTAAGAGATGCATTTTCTATTGTATATCTATATTTAAGTATGCATCATTTTAGAAAAGACTGAGCCAGATTTTCGAGCTTGTACATTATGATGTTTGCATGAAAATTTTGAATGTTTTGCAGCATTTGCTTTTATATTTGTAAGATTATATACATCGATGGTTTTTGGATGTCGTATCTTATGTCAGGAAAAGTTGATTTGTACGTAAGTTTTTGGTTCAGTTAATCACGGAGATGTTCTTTTGTATGGTTTTTACTTTACAGTGCATATGGCTTGGATGACAAGAAATATGAAAATGAGCATCTCACACTGAATGCATCTGATCCTGGACAGGTTTCTGGATAGGACATTGCTTCCGTTATTTGATTAAAATTACACTAATAAAAATTATATATGATGTTGATTCATCTGTTCTTTGCTCATGAAAGATTTCACGTGCCATTTATGATGTTCAAGAGGCTACATCAAATGCATTTGACATCATCTTTAAGCACAAGGTAGAATTAATTATTTGGTTGACTTGGTTAGTATGTACCTCAGATGATTATCATTTGCGCCCATACTGATCAAGAAAAGGTTTCTTCACCCATATATTTTACATATTTTGCAGATAAATGCAGAGACTAAAGTGCCATTTATAAAATTCCTTCAACTTTTGGTGGCCCATCACCCTTCTAAGAGGTTGAAACAGACTTATTCATGAATACATTCAGTTGTGCAACAAAATTACAAAAAACTTATTTGTGAATTAAATTTTGTGTATCAGGTGCCGTAAAGGGGGTGCTGAAATACTTGTGAACTTTGATGACTTGTTGCCTTCAGATCTATGGTCTGCCAGTAAACAGGAAACTGTTATTTCCAATGGAAGGAATCCACTCACAAATTTCCGGGTTTGTGGAAAGGAAGTTCCTCGTGGTTATTGGGTGCGTACCGAACAGGGTATTCCTTAATTTCAAATTTCTTTTACATTTCTTTTCAGTTCCTTACTTGTAGTCACTGAAACCTCTTTGATAATTGTGCCTCCAGCCTGTAAAAACTCATATATTAATACTTTCATTTGGAAAAGGTCGAAGCCCAATTCTTTGTACACTAATTTGATGATTTCTAAGCTACAACTAAAGTTGAAGCTAAACTAGATCTAAGACAAACCCTAAATAAGAGATAAATAAGAAAACATAAATTTCATTCAATCAATCACCAACTACAATGTTTAATTCTATGCTTTATTTATAACTAACTTCTTTGGCAAGCAATCTAACCCTAACTCTACTTTGGTTAATGCCCTAACTAATATGGGCTTCACTATAATAGACCTAATAAAGAACCTCGTCCTCGAGCTTAAAGTCGAAGAAGTCAACCGAACACAAGCATACACTTAGAAAACACGAGGTGAAGTGCATGTGCAAAATTTGACATCAAACTTTGCCATGATACACGCTTACCATATATAGCACCAACTCAGAAAAGCTGCAAGGTGACTAAAAATAAACATGTTGAGAAGACTTGCATATAAGCACATGCCACAAAATATTCCCAAAATTGGTTAATATAACTGTCGTGACTCACTGTGTCTGCCGTTGTCGAAACATTGTCCTCTTGACCAAAGAAATCAAAAAAGTCAAATGACCCACGTTTCATAAATCGAGTACGTGACGGTGCCCTTAACTTCCTCAAAGAGTTGGAGGGACTGACAAACAATATGGCTCATCCGGTTCTTTGCACATCTGGGCAAGTTCGCCTTCCACCAATGTTGCTCACATCCGCTGGTAACTCTCTTCTGCACATGCATTTTCTTGTTCTCTCCAGGCATCGAAAAAATGGTGGAAATATGGGTTAAGACTGGTGCCAATTTGTTATGCTAAATCTCTCTAAAACTTCTCTCTGTTTGGCTCAACTAATGGCATATCCCCAACTAATGGCATAGTGGGATAGATAGTGGGGTGTAGATAGGGTTGGGTTGGTGTATGTGAAACTGGTTTAGCTTGGGGAACATAAGTGTATTGTGATTGTGGTTAGTAAAATGGTTATGGGTATTTGACACCGCGGGTAATTGGACTTGACTTGGGCTTGTGCTATATGGATATTGGTATGGGGATGGGAGTTATATGTGTGGGTATGAATAATAGGGGTTTGGATATTGGGAACAATATGGGTGACTCATGTATGTATATATATTTATATATTATTTTTCACAGCGTGGGTGCTCTGATTGGTTATGGAGTTTAAATAACCTATGGATGCTGATGGTGTTTTCTTTTATCAATTTTCTATCAAACTTTGTTTCTTGTCTTCTCGTTTCTCTTTCAATCTTCTTCTAATCGAACCCACGAATCCAAGAGCGTCACCTCTGATATGAAATAATATAACCTAAACTACGAATTAAACAAATCTACACAAAAGATAGTTACAACTTACAAGAGTTGTTGTCCATATGTAGTTATCCAGTGGTTTTATAATCAACAAAAACTTTGTTTTGTTGAGGGGGCAAGAATAGAATTTTCTTTGATTTATTTATTTATTATTTTTAATATTTTTTTTTTGGGTTGGGGGGGGGGGGGGGTGTGTGCAGTCCATTAGAAAACTCAAGTGGACCAACATATACTCTACAGGATGTCAACAAATTTGAAAGTTTAGGGGGGGGGGGGGGGGGGGGGGCAGTTGCACCCTTAGCTTCTATGTGGCTCTGCCACTGCTTAGTTCCAAAAAATGAATAAATAAATAATGTTGCCATCCCACATGCCCATGTAGGTAGCTCATAAATTGAAATCGGATTGAGAGAAACTCTTGATAATGTGAGGATGGCAAAGGATTACAAGAATTGAACTACAACATGGTAGACACCAAGAAAGAAGGTCTTAGGACTGGTTTAGGAATTAGGAGATATGGAACAAAAGAATAACGTAAGGAAATAATTAAGTCTAACCATACGACGTAAAATTGATCCCCAAACATCCAAGAACCACATATTGCACAAGAACATGGAAAGCATCTCAAAGGTGAAAGACTTATTTTTGATAGGGGACAAATTGAAAATGGGAAAAGTGATTTAGACTATATTTTAGCATGACTCCCTGCATAGGAAATTCAACTGAGGGTGCACTCTAGTGTGTTCACTTTTTGTCTTAACAACAAAGGGAAAAAAAAGTTTGGTGTGTCCGCATGTGAAGACAACAAGGGAATTTCCACATTAGAGGAAAAAAAATTATTTTGGTGAGGTATAAGAGATTCCTAGTTTGTAAAATGACTTCTTGTTAACAAGGAAAGTGACAAGTGGCCAAGGAAATGGATAAAAGAAAAAGGTATTTTATTAGAAAAAACTTCTACTTGACAAAATCTTAAAAATTTCCTAAACTTGGGGAACGCAAGAAATCCTTCAAAAATCTAGGATAGTGATTATTGGTGTGGGGTAGGGGGGGTTAAGTCCTGATAGATCATGTGTGCGATAGTGGAGAGACTATCTCAAACTTATTGTCCCACTGCAGCTTGGTTGGCTAGAGAAATATGGATTTACTACTTTACAGTTTTTGTAGTGGAAACCATTTTCAAGAAGTTGAAACCATCTTCGTTCTATCATGAAGCTTCTTTGGTAGATTACCCATCATACCATGGTTGGGGTCTAAGGAGAACCTCTAAAAGAATAACATTCGGTAATGTATTCCATAATAATCCGTAGATTTCAGTTGATCTAGTCTTGGAAAATTCCAAGACATGCTCAAACATCTGGACACCATTATGTAAACCATGATTTGAAAGTGAATTTATTTAGGTCTAAATCATTTCTTGTTGAGAATTCTCGTTGAGTATACTATTATAGATATAAATTTGAAGTAACGTTTAGTTTATTTATTTAATTTAGTTTAGTGGTTGGGTCCGGTCTAAGTAAGCCATAATAGAATAAGTGGAGATTAGGGCTCCAATAACATTTAGGGTTAGATTACTTGATTTGTAAGTTACATTTAAGTATAAATAGGGTCTATAGGCCATTCGTTGTAATTGTTTGTTTTAATGAATGAAGAAAATCCAATGGAGATTATTTAGTTTTATTTACCTTTTGTGTAAATTTATTTAATTCGTAGTTTAGTTTACATTATTGGTATCAGAGCTACGCTCTTGGATTCGTGGGATTGATTGGAAGAAGATTGAACGAGAAAAAAGAAGAAACTAAGTTTAATTAAAGATTGATAAAAAAATAATTATTCATCATCATTGTGTACTATCAATGTTCACTATTCCAAGGTTATTTAAACCACAAAACCAGCCAGAGCACCCCTTAGTGAAATATATATATATATATTGTTCCCGATATCGAAACCCCGATTATTCCTACTCATTCTTATATTATTCCCCATTCCCATATCCATATAGCTGATGCAAATTTAACTAACCTAAATAAATAGGTTAATTTAACCTAGTCTTAATAACTGCAAGTGCACAGTGTCTAACTGGTAGACAAGGGCAAGTACAGGTCGATCCCACAAGGACTGTGGTTGCAATAATATGTCAGAGTTGACTTAAACTAATTTAAATGGGGGTTACAACAATCAAAATATCTAAACTAAAAATCAAATTAAAAAAAGCAAAATAAAACAGTTTTTAAGAATACGAGAAGGGAAACTAAGGCATTGAATCCACCAATTCAGTTTTTCAAGTTATTTTAATCTAACTTATTATTTTCTAAAGCGAGAAGCTTTAGGGATGAGAATCCCCTGCTTGCATCAATGATGTGATCGTTAAGAACAATTCAGTTTCAAAATCCAATGTTACAATTAACTTCAGCATAAATTATAGACTCCTAGCATTGAGTGTCTTGTTACGGCACACTCAATCACAAGTCTAATGTATTAAGTTTCAACTCCTAGCATTGCGTGTCTTATTACGGCACACTCAATCACAAGTCTAACTTAACCAATTAAAAATAATGCTTTAAATATTAGTAAAGAAAACTCTAATTACCGACTAGTCTAGATCAAATCCGATATAATCGGTGAAAGTAATTTACTAATATTCAGAAATTAAATGTGTTTTGCAGTTAAGCACAGAATAAAATAAAAAGTCAAACTAGAACAAACTCTTGAAACCCAATTGGTTTCATCTTAGCCTTGGCGAAGGGTTTAGCTCTCTATGGTAGCGGTGGTCACAACATCAGTGAAATCCATCTCAGCACGAATGCGCATCCCGAGAAAATGCTGCAAATGGACTGTGGTGGCTCTTACAAGTTCTCGGGGCGCCAATAGCCAAAACTGATTCAAAAATCAGTTTTTTCTCCCGCCAACGTCGCGCGGTTGTCTTCTCCAATGCGACGCATCCTGTGCCGCGTTTGTTCTTCACTCCTCGCGAGCGTCCTCTTCTCCCTAACTGGCTCCGATACTTGCAAGAAGACAGAGAGAGGGTGAGGAAACAACGAGATAACAAAAAACGCGAAGGAGGAAGAGGAACAGGGGCGATGCTGCTCTGTTATTGCTCCTGTTCTTCTGTTTCAGTGCGAGAGAGATGGTGGTGATGGTGGCTCGCGTTGCTGAAGAAGAATAACAGGCAGAGAGAGAGATGGGAGAGAGGACGAGAACGGGCGAGAGAAGAAAACAGGGCGGTGCTCTGTCGCGAGGTGGAACAGGGCGGCGGCGGTGGTTGTGTTGCTTGTGACGATGAGAACAGGGGCTGAGGAGATGGAGTGGTGTGCGAAGCTCGGTGGCGAGGTGAAGATTTGATGCGAAACAGGGTTGTCACGCCCCTGTTTCGTGGTGGTGGTGGTGACTGTCTGTGTGTGCGTGATGTGTTGTGGTGGTTTGCGACAGGGACATGGGCGGTGGTTGTGGCTCTGGTGGCGAGGTTGCTGAACAGGGAAGGTGGCTGTGTGGCGTGATGGAATAGGGAGAGTCTGATGGTGGCGGCGGCTGTGGTTGTTGGACGGTGGCGAGGCGAGGTGGTGATGGCGGGATTATCGCACTGTCGGCTCTCCTATTGAATGAGGATTGCCGGCAGGGTGGATTGGTGTGGTGGCTGGAAAAGAGAGGAGGAAAACACCAATAGGAAAAGAGACAGGAAGCCCAGAAATTAGGGTTATTGGGTTTTATAGAAAATTAGGGTAATTGTGTTGGGTTAACTGCACCCCGTCTCTGCTCGTCAATACCAAATTGCTTATTATCACCTCGAACTCCGCATTAATCCGTTAACGAGGAATCCTGAAAAATACAAAATTTAAATAATTAATATAAAATAGATTGTCAAGGTGAATAACAAATATAAATTAGGTAGTATTCTGTGTAATAATTAGATGAATATCAATAGCCCACGTCTAAGTCAAGTCCAATACCCCACGGTGTCCAATACCCATAACTAGTTTTATTATCCACAACCACAATACACCTATATCTCCTAACCTAAACCAGTTTCCCATACACCAACCCACCCCTCAGCTAGTGATATACAACCCACTATCTATCCCATTACGCCATTGATTGAGCCGAACTAGGAGAACTTTTTTAGAGATTTAGCATAATGGATTGGCGCCGCCTTGACCCGTTTTACGATGCCTGAAGAGAACAAAAAAAAGGCATGGGCGGAAGAGAATTACCGGCAGAGATATCAGCAAATGAAAGCAATATTTGTGGAAGGTGAACTTGCCTAGATATGCAAAGAGCCGAATGAATATTGGTGGATCATATGTGGGATGGTGGGAGGGAATATCTCAAACTTATTGTGCCACTGAAACGTGGTTGGCTAGGAAGTATTTACTTCTTTACAATTTTTCTAGTGGAATGGGCATATTCAAAGCCATCAAACATCTCTCAAGAAGTTGAAACCATCTTAGTTCTATCATGAAGCTTCTTTGGAAGATTACCCATCATACCATGGTTGTGGTCTATGGAGAAATTCTAAAAGAATAACATTCGGTAATGTATTCCATAATAATCCGTACATTTCAGTTGACCCAATCTTGGAAAATTTGAAGACATGCTCAAACATCTGGAAGCCATTATTTAAACCATGATTTGAAAGTGAATTTATTTAGTTCTAAATCATTTCCTATTGAGAATTCTCGTTAAGTATGCTATTGTGGATATATATTTGATATAACGTAGGATTTAATTAATTAATTTGATTTAGTTTAGTTGTTGGGTCGGGTCTAAGTAAACTAATAATAGATAATTAGAGATTAGTGCTTCCATAGCATTTAGGTTAGATTGTTTGATTTGCAAGTTACCTTTGGTATAAATTGAGCCTATAGGGCATTGGTTGTAATAGGTTTTTTTTTTTTGATGAATTAAGAAACTCCAATGGAGATTATTTAGGTTTATTTAGTTTTATTTGGTTGTACTTTTTCAATTGTCCCTTTCAACATTGTACTGTTTTATGCCATTGCATGTTTGATCCCAAACCTCGAACACATGGCTTTGAGATGCCATGTCCTTCCTCCTAAAATTTTGTGGTGTGTGGTGCTTGTGGTTTCAGCGACCATGTGAATATAAGCGGTAGCAAGCAAGGTTAACATGTAAGTGACATATATAGGAACCCAAAGTTTATTATACTGTGTCATAGTGTGTTGAGCACGTAAGAACTGCTGCTAAGTTGCATGTAGATACTCTTAAATATTTTCGCATATGAAAATAAAAATAAGAATAAATAAATAATGTCCTAGTGTATTTGGAGTTCAAACTTGGGAGTAAAATTTCCAAGTATTATACTTTTTTTTTATTTTACAGCCTCTAACTGACTTCCTCCTTGTTAACTTCTAATTAAATGATTTTCTTATTTTATTGAACGTTCAATTTGAACCCAAAGAGGGAATATAAGACTTTTTTACTATTAGAGTTCATTTTTTCTATGTGGTTTTTGTTCTTGTATTTTCTGTTACATAATGGTTTATTGGGACTGATCTCTGACTGGCTCCAGCTGCACTGGGTACTGTGTTGCAGATATTTTGTCGTGGTAGTAAAAACGAAACCCGAGGTTTTAGGTAATATTTCTATCTTATAACTCTTTTCATAGTTAGCTCGAAGTCTTATCTCTTGCAAATTACCTTCTTCTATTGAGTTTTCTAAGAAAATAGATGTTTAATTCAATGTAAGATGCAAGAAAACAAGGAAAGCTTCCTTGTAGCATTTAGTGATTGAGAATAAAGAATAGTTTTTTGCATTGAGCCCCTATGTGTGTTTGACTTGTATGCTTTAGTTTGAAAGGGAATGTCTGGAGATGTTATTTTGTTCTTCTTGGCCTGTTATAGTTGTGGGTCAAGTCATTATTATACTGGGGCCACCAAAAGACGCATCGGCACAAATCTGAATGATTTGGCTCTCTGATTTCTCTTTGGAGGTCTTGTATAGTTTCCATGGCTTTGTGAAGAAAGTTTTACCCTTTAGCAAAGGTACCATGTTGAATAGTCTCTCCACGAAACCCACCCCACCACAGAAAAACAACTCTATCATACCTCCAGGAGTCGAGACGACTGCAGTAAACACCAAGAGCCTAACAGAGGATAAGATAGAGCAGGAATCTTTTCATTTTTTAACATCTGGTACTTTTTTTTTTTGTTGCAAGGCAAACATGGTTTTTATAGGATTCCAGCACCCACTAAAGATGCTGCAAGTTGGGTTTGAACTCATGACCTAGTGGTACCATCTGCCAAGCTCTAACCGTTGAGCTGTCATGCCATTGGTACTTGGTATTTTCTAAACTCAGAATTTAGGTTATAAAGAAGCGCAGCACATGGGAATATGCAACTACTAATGTTAAAAAGTAAGTATTTGTAAAAATAATTTATCCAACCATAGAATTCATCAGTTTATTGGTGTGCTCTTTATTTCAAGCTGAACATAGAGGAACCAATGATACCTCTAATAAGGACCTGTGTCCATGTTGGATACTAGGATATTGAAAACTCATAGTTGAGTGTTCGTCCCGTTGGATGCCTCATATAAATATCCATGAAATGTATTTCTTGGGATACCTAAGAAAATCATATACTATCCTTACAACAACAAATAAAATGTAGGTTAACTTCAGGGGTGGGAATGGGTCGTGTCATGTTGGAGTCGTGTGGGGCTAAAATTCGTGACGCAGGTGACAAGCCTACATGAAAACTATATGGATCATTATTGGGTTAAGTGACGTGATCCATCCAACACCGTCAACTTGAAAAAATAATATTTTTGAATTGTGCCTGTTAAATTGGGCCCTAGAATCAAAGCTAATGTACCTTTTATAGTAGGCCCACTGCAACCAGACCTAAGGAGTTAAACAAATCCTACTTCATAGACTTACCTCTATTAGGAGATATTCTGTAGGATATGGAAGGAGATAATCTTGAATTACTGATGTCTTACATAGAAATAATAATAATAGATTCCTAAAATTGTGCGCGTGCGTGTTTTAATATTCTTGATGTACCTGTATCCAAGTTTTTTAGGTTTTGTCATATCCCTGTGGAGTATTTGCAATATATACTCGTATCATTATGTATTCATCTTAGTAAATAAGTCATAAATCCTTTAAACCTTATTAGCTTGAGAATGTTTTTAATTCAGTATCTGGGAACAAAAATGTATGTGAAGTTTCTTATGAAGAACATCTCCAACAGCTAGAGATAACAGCCTGGTTAACTTGCACATGGTTTGTCTACCAAAGCATCCAAGAAGACCTTGAAGATGGGGATGAGAGACTTATTCGAGGAGCGGAGTGCTCCTTGGAGACAAATCAAAGCAGCTAAGTATGGTGAAGACCCTAATTTTGGCTCACCATGAAATTCACATGAATCCTTGTTATAGAAAGTGATTATGCAGCATAAGAGTACCTTTTGAACTCTATGTTGCTGCTGAGGTTCACAGGGAGAAAGTCAAGTTTTGGTATCAGTGTAGGAGATAAACCCCTTAAAGCAGTGTTCCCCAACAAAGAGGGAAAAGTGACACAATACTACTAATGAGTATCGACACACCTGGAACTTGTATCTCAGATGTGGGCTTAACGATTAGGAAATTGAGCACTGTATTTATAATTCTCGTTTTAGACAGAGTTCTTGATCCATTAATCTGCTGCAATACAGAGTTCTTGATCACCAGCTAGACGGTTGACTTTAGGATAATAATCCAAAAATCTAATCCATAAACAATTGCTACCATTTTTAGCCCCACAAATAAAGCAGGAATGGGCATAGTCAGATCGTGGGTAAAGCAAGTTATTCTCAAATGTTTCTTGCTTTAGACAATGGCCTAATAGAGGACTCTTACCATTGACAAATTTGGAGAAGAGTTTTGATGATAGAAGATTTTCTACACCCTCTTATTTATAAGAGATGTGGCTTGTGTGGTGAAGATGGAGAATCAGTTGATCATCTCCGTACCTCATTGAAAAAAAATACTGAAGGATAATGGTAATCTGGTATGTCTGAAGTATCTCAAGACTTGATCAGCTACTAGAGAAACATAGACTTCTTTCACTGAGTTTCTTGCTTAAAGGGTGGATTTGAGTAGACTGACACATGCTATGGTTCTGAAGGTGTGGCAAGACAGGAATAATAGTATTAGAAGGAAAACACATTTCTTTCATCAAATTCTCAGTGATATCAATGTTACTATTTAATTTTTGAATGAATCGATAAACTGATTTCTTGTTTTCGATCTCCTTTAATTGAATTCTAGCTCTCTCCTTCATTCTTTGCGAACCACAATCCACAAATATAGTTGTTTCTTCTCTGTTGTTCTTCATGTTCTGTTGCTTTATTGACTGCAGAGGAAGACTTGACATGTTTTGATTGGAGTTTGTGAAAACTTAGGCATAGTTAGATATACCTTTTCTTCCATCATACAAGCTTCTATACCAAGCAAAATTTTGAAGATAAGAAATATGGAAAACCGAGAAATGCCTCATTAATGAGCAGCATCCTCACCTTAGTTTATAGGGTTTTTATTTTTATTTTTATTTTTTTAACCCTCGTTAGTTTATGCGTATTTGAGTCTAGTACCCATTTTGAAAATTAACTGAGTTTAGCCCTCAAATTAACATTGACTGTTAGTGTCAATAGATATCAAATACATTGACTATCATTGACTGTTTAAATTTTATTAAATTCCACAAATGCCCTCCACTTACATGTCACATGCAAGGCACATGTTTTGTCTAAAATAACAACAAAATTGATCCGACAACTGAGGAATACTCCATAGATCACAAGGACATCCAATAGTTCCCCCTATTCATTTCACCCTCCTCAACCCAACCAACTCTTCCATGGAGAGATTGGTCTCTTCCTTTGTGATAATAAGTTACATTTAAACAAGGAAGCACAAACTCTTTGAAAACTTGCCGTATTCGTGTCCGACACGTATCCGACATATGACATTCGCTCGACACGCGTCAGACACTTGGTCAAAGTGTTGACGTTTCAATGTGGTCAACGTGTCAGACACGCTTTCGATACACCCGAAACTTGGTCAAGACACAGTCAAGACTCGAAAATCAACTTTTTTTTTTTCCTTTTAAATGTTTGTAAAATAACCACGTAATATAATTGTTGTTGATTCATCTGAAGTGAATGACTATTTCAATTGCGATTTACGACAAATAGGGCAAAAAGCCACTAAAGCATAGAGCTAGATATGCTTCTTCTTAATTTTCACTTCTTATTTTTCTCTCATTTGCTTATTCTCTCCTTTACTTCTTCTCTACTATACTTCAAATTTTTTTTGCAACAATATCATAGTGTCTTGACAGACACTTTATTAGATTATTATTTATATTTATGACATTAAAAAATAGTATGACGTGTCTCCAAATCTTAGTTTTTGAGAAATTGCCGAGTCAGCGTGTCGTGTCAGTGTTCGACACAATGCGCGTGTCCGTATCAATGCATCCTTGCATCTAAAGAAGCAAGAAAAAAGAATGGAGTCAAAATGATTGCACAAGCAAGTTGATGAGTTGCCTCACAAATTGTGAATGTTTCCTATCAAAATGATTGCACCTCTATAACCATTTTTAACACTAAAAAGGTGAGTATGTATTATGCTTCATTGCACCCTACACGGGTACACCATTACAACTGGAATAGAAAAATGAATAACCACTTGTTTAGAATGGGAGGCAACAAATGAACCCAATACTGTGAACTACTAGGTCATAAGTTGTCTATCAAAGGGGTATATAATCAACAATAATGTCAAAGTTGTAGAAGCAAGTTGGAGAAGATATATAATCAACAATGAGTTTAGAATATATCAATTTTGTAGATTGTATAAAATTGGGTTTGCAAATGTTCTATGTATTTGGATTGTTAAATTAATAATATAGTTGTTAGTGAAGAGACAGAAATTGGAATGAAAGATTGTAATAAAGTTTTTAAAAGTAGGCTACAAATTAAAAAAAAAAAAAGTTGCAAGTTTTAATGAAAAGATTTATTGCAGGCAAAACTCTTGCATCATCCAACTTGTTCCCCCAATTATAAATATGTAAAAAGATCCAATCTTCTACTTGGTCAGAGGCTTCCTCCCTAATTTGTTGTCATCTTCTTCGTTGTCATCGTCGGTCTCAGAAGAAGGATCAAGTCGAGCTGCATCCATGGCCCACCTCATCAACTTCTCCACCTCATCTTCGTCATCGTCATCATCATCGTGATCCTCCATGTAAGCAACATGACGGGATCCTCGAGAAGAAGAAAGCAAGGGAGAAGATGAAGGAGCTGCTTTGAGCGCAGAGAATCTAGTAGAGAGATCGGAGCCCAAAACTTTTTCAAATTCATCATCATCATTATCGTGCTCGTGCCAGTGCTGATGTTGAATTGGTGATGGAACTATTTGTTGTTGTTGTGTAATGATTTTGGAAGGAGCTGAGGAGGAGGAGGGTTTTTCAGGGCTTTGAATCGACTCGTGAGATGTTGATCCAGAGGGGAAGAAGAGGTGTGGGCTATATGTGAATTGAGAGTGAACAAGGGAAACTGTTGGATGTACTTGTCATCTGTGGAGTATTCCTCAGTCGTCGGATCAATTTGTTGTTATTTTAGACAAAACATGTGCCTTGCAATTGACATGTAAGTGAAGAGTATTGGTGGAATTTAATAGAATTTAAACGGTCAAGGATAGTTAATGTATTTGATTTCTATTAACCCTAACAGTCAATGTTAATTTAAAGGTTAAACTCAATTAGTTTTCAAAATGAGTACTAGACACAAACTAATTAGGGTTAAACTAAAAAAAAACCTAGTTTATATGTTGTTATCTGGTCTTATAGTCTGACAGATATAAAACATTATCAACTATGAAGTTTAACAAGTAAAACAGACACCACAAAACATAAAGAAATTAATGATAAACAAACACGATCCAGTATACAAGATAATCGCCAACCTAATACTGACGACATTTTTACTCTCAAAGTATGGCAGTTGGAGCACCATCATATTGTGAGGGTAAAGAGTTTTTTTACAAGAATATAGCTACCATGCAACTGGTGATGGGAAAGCTGCAGCCTAACTGTACAAAACTGATACTTCTACCAAATTTAGGCCTAGTCAGTTGCAAGCTCTGACTGGCTGCATTGAATTTACTCTTGACAGCAGGTTAGGGATTTTTTTTTTTAGGTATTGGCATATGGGGAACAAAAAATGATTTTGACTAACCTACAAGGCCTCCCTTAGTTTTCATTGTAAATTAAGGATACTACATATACATGACTAAATAAAAACTATATCCTTTGAGTCGAAGCTTTGCGGAAAATTAAAGACCAACATCAGAAATGTGTCAAAATTTCAGCTCGTTTAACATGTGTGCTTCAAAATCCATGCTAAGTAGGATAAAGGAAACTTCTTTATTAATATCGCGAAGCTAGGAAGGGCCCAGCTTATGCCCATTGTCCAAGACCACCCAAAAGGGTGGTCCTTAAATACTCACAAAGGTTTTTTATCAAGATATTTAATGGTGCAGAATTAAATATGTATCTTGAGGAACAATGTCGAAACTTTAGCACGTTGTTTGTAGTGTTAATCCATAATTTTCCTGAAAATTTCAGTTCAAACGAATTAAATTTTTTTTTTAATATAACAAAGTTTTAATTTACAATAAAAACTAAGGGGGCCCTCCTAGGTTAGTAAATTTTTTTTTTTGTTCATAAACTAGTTTTTAGTGAAAGGCAGCTCTAGTCTAACTTCATCGCTTGAGAAATATTGGACACAATGTATTGACATTTTTTTCTAGATAATTCCAAATGTCAAGAAAACACTGTTGCAATACCTAACAGAACAGGAAATTAACCATGAAAAACAATGAGTGTTATACGAAAACCATTGAAACTTGTATCCGCTTTTAAAACTTGGCGATTTTTTAAAGATAAGTGAAATTGTGATGAATGTCACAACCTCTCTCTGATTTACTGCTCTTTCCATGAATGCCACGTTTTTGTGCATTACCTGCAGTTCTTCTTAATTGCTACTGCTATTATCAACTCTGAAGTGAATTTTTTTTATTTCAATATGCAGCTGTGGCTTGTGGGTTCTATTACATTCACTATCTGTAAGAATTGAAGATGGAGAGAGTCAAACAGTATTCACTACAGTGTGTGACTTCATTCACAATTTTTTCATCTGCGAGGAGTGTCAACAACACTTCTATAAGATGTGTTCAAGGTACAATTAATCAGCGTACTTGTGAACGTTAATGCTTTAAGTTCTCTAGTGTCCATCTTAATGCTCTTTTGGAAAAATGTCTGTTGACAGTGTTTCTGCTCCTTTCGTCAAGACACGCGACCTTGCACTGTGGTTGTGGAACGCACATAACAAAGTCAATGAAAGATTAATGAAGGAAGAAGCATCTCTGAAAACTGGTGATCCGAAATTCCCAAAGATGCTTTGGCCTCCAAAGCAACTCTGCCCTTCTTGTTATCACTCCCAAAGCAGGAACAACAATGGCGCTATCTCTGTTGATTGGAACAATGATCAGGTCTTCAAATTTCTTGTTGATTATTATGGGCAAATGCTCGTGTCTTCATCCAAAGGCAAAGGCTCATTTGAGGATGATGAGAGCGAGTCTGTGGATGATACAGTTGCCTCAGCGAATGTGGTTGCAGTACCTATTGGGGCCGCTTTGGGTATTGCTCTTGCAAGCTGTGCATTTGGAGCCCTTGCCTGCTTCTGGCGATCTCAGCAGAAGAATCGGAAGTACTTTCACGCACACTCTTTAAAGAACATATGATAAATAGGAGCGAAATTATCATGTTTATCAGCATTTAAAAAAACTAAAAATGTGAGAAATAACACATAGCGAAGAATGATGCCTCCTTCACTTTTCCAGAAGGTTGATTTTTCTCTTTACCCCGTTTTCCCTGGACATTTCAGGCCTAGGAGGAGCTGGAGCTGATATTATCAGGAAAAAAAAAAAAAAACTGGATATTGTCATTTGCTTGGTCCAACGGCAGTAATCCATACAAAGATGCTTCAACTGAAATTGCTCCTGAGCTCCCCTCCATTTATACGAGCACTAATACCCTTACATACTTTCGGATGAGCGTTTACTAATTGGGTAGTATAAAGCCCTGTCAAAGTTTTTGAATTGTAGTTTACTGGGATCTCATGTCTCCCATTGTATTTGCACAACATTTTAAATTACAGAAAGATTTAGCAGATCGTTTGTTAGTTTGCTGCTCATCACTTTGAAATCGTATCTTGTTAACTATTAAGATAAAGTGCATTCATGGATCAGATGGACATGGTGACTAATCCTGCAAGTAAGTTGCTAAAAAATGTGGTTGTTTACACATCTGACAGTAAGTAGCATGTGTGTTTAAGATTTGGTAGGGGTTTTATAGTTAAGGGCTCAATTGCTGAATAGGCATTCATCACTTGTTGGGCATCCCATCCCGCGATCCCGTTCCCGTCCCGATCCCGTCCCTATTTTTCCGGGTCTTAATGGGATTGAATAATTTCATCCCGATCCCGTCCCGATCTAGAATGGGATGGGATGGGATGAAGATTTTCAATCCCGCCAATCCCGTCCCGTCCCGAACTAATTTTTTAATATTAATTATTAATATTTTTATTTACTTATTTATTTATTTTATGAACATTTGCATAAAATGTTCAGGCTTTCAGCTGCAGCAGGCTTCCAGCAGGCCTTTCAGGCTTCCAGCAGGCCTTCCAGGCTTCCAGCAGCAACAGCAGGCTTCCAGCAGTCCAGGCTTCTATTTGATATGTCTAGATTAACACGCTGATCCTGTCCCGTCCCGTCCCGTCCCGAACCCGTTTGGGATGGGACGAGGTCGGGATGAGGTTTTTCCCATCCCGATCCCGTATGAACGGAATGGGATAGGGATGGGCATATCTCGTCCCATCCCGTCCCGTGCCCACCCCTACTTGTAGGATTGTGATGAAGCTTTTTATTTGTCCAAGTCGGATTGTGTTTGTTTGACATATTCAAAAGGAAAACTATTGTCCTGTATATGATAGTCGTATTAGGGATGGCAACGGGGCGGATTGGGGCGGATTTGTGCAAATCCATCTCCGCCCCGCTGGGGATTTCGGGTCTCCGAAACCGCCCCGCATATCCGTTTATTTTTTTTTTTAAAACCATCCCCGCCCCGGGCGGATATGCGGATATCCGCCCCGCCCCATTTAACCCAAACAACAACCCAAAAAAATTTCTCCTTCATACAAAAAAATTTCTTCTGCATACAATACAACATACAATAAATTGCAAAAAATACAATCGAAAGATAAATACAAAAAATTACAAAAAAGCATACAATAAATTGCAAAAAAAAAAAAAAAATGATCTACAGAATCTGAGAAAAATTACAGAAAAGCATACAATAAATTGCAAAAAAAAAAAAAAAAAATTTGATCTACAGAATCTGATCAGATCAGATCTGAGATCAGAGATCAGATCAGATCTCAGATCAGATCTCAGATCAGATCTCTGAATGGGGAGAGGAAGGCGGATGAGGTGGGAGCTTCGATTTAGACTTGCTGATCAGATCTGAGAGTTTGGAGTTCGGCCTTCGCTGTGAGAGAGAAGAAGTTGCTCGAAGTCGCTTGAAGGGAGGAGGTTGCTCGAAGGGAGGTCGAGCGTTGTTTTGAGGGAGAAGAAGGGTCTGTTTTGCTCCTTCGAGCGCTGTTTTGAGGGAGAAGGAGACGAAGGGAGCGCTGTTTTGAGGGAGAAGGAGACGAAGGGAGCGTTGTTTTGAAGGAGAAGGAGAAGCTCCTTTTTGCTTTTGCTTTTGAGGGAGAAGCTCCTTCGCTGTGAGGGAGAAGGAGAAGCTCCTTTTTGCTTTTGGTTTTGCTCCTCAAGTCTGTAGAGGCTGAAAAAACATAAAAGAAGTGAAAGTGATTGAAAGAGAGAGAGGTGAGATATTGAAGGGTTTTTTTTTTTTTTTTCAGCGTATAAAGGGTTGTGTTGAGGGTATTTTTGTAATATCAACACTTAAACGGATATCCGCGGGGCGGATATGGCCAAATCCGTATCCGCCCCGAATAGTGAACGGATATTTTTTAAATACCCGAAATCACCCGAAAACCCATTCAGCCATAACCAAAACCGCCCCAAACGGATTGGGTGGGGCGGATATCCGTGAAAATCCGCCCCACTGCCATCCCTAAGTCGTATTAGTTAATGATCCAAACTTAGGAATGACTGATTGGGTGTAGGGAAACAGAAACCTTTCATGAGCTAAAGCTGATATCTTCTTCATTTGTATTCCTAATAACTACATCTAGTCTCCCAAGACTATACATCTCCAGTGGGAGATCCAATCCAATTATTGGGCTCCAAACCAAGACCCAAATAGTCAAATACCCATAACCTTTTCCAAGTTTAAAGATTTATCCCCAAAAAAGCCTTAAACATGCAGTCTGCCCCTAAATGTAAACTTAAAAGAGTTAAAATGAGAAATATTGCACGAGCCACACTCAGCATAACAATAAAACCTGAATCTTGTAAAAACCCAGGGAGGGGTTTCCAATTGTAAGTAAATGCTACACAGTATACAATGTTTCAAACAAGTTTTAATAAGACATTTTAACATAATCTTGAATTTTCATAGAAAATTTGTCTAAAATTCTGATACAATACGAGAATTGATTCATACTTACTTTGCTTAAGTTAGAGATTTATAGAATACAGATAGGCATGTACACAACAAAATATATGTTTTTAAATCCATATATACTTTGAACAATTGCCGGTTATTATTATTTTGTAACAATCTATATTTGTTTATATACAGATGGTCTGACTGTACATTAACCTTCCGGATAATGGAGATAGAGGACACTTTTTTCCGTCAATCCATGGCATTTCTGCACAATCGGCGGCTTTCACCCAATTTTACATTTGCAGCTGACCAGGATCTTTACTTGTTTCTCTACAATGATCAGGCCAAGGTGATTGATGATTAGCACATGATACGGTAGTGTTAGTTTGCGCATCCTCTTTTTTTTTTTTTTTTGAACATTGGGTTCATGGTAAATGATCGGATGTAGGTAGAGTAACGGTCTCTTAGAGCACATGAACAATATGCGGCTGTGGCTGCAGATGCATATCCTCCGTTTCATCTTCAGATGAAGTAAGGGAGGAATCTTGAACTTCCTCCTATACATAACACACATTGAAAAGTTTAAGATACAAATGAAGTTGGGAGTTGGAACATTTCAGAGGTCTAAACATTATATTAGCTGGTTACCTGTTGGCGGCGTCTACGACGTTGGATAGCAGTAACTGCTTTCACCATTATATATATTGGCACCAAAACCCCAGCTGTTCTCAGTATCAACAACTGTAAAATAATATTTCAAAAAACATTTAAAAAAAGATTATAATAATTTTCTAACAACTGAAAGTAATATATGAAAACAGCCTTACCATCAACACTGGAAATGAGTATCCCTCAGATCCACTAATTAGAACTGGTAGAGTATGGCGTAGGATCAGTAGAACCATGAACTGAAAATTGAGTGAATGAATAAGAAAGAATATTGTTGTGCACGGATAATATGTAATATGCAAAGAAAGGATCACTAAACTTAAACAAACAACATACACTACAAAGTGTGGTAATTTGGCTGACATATAAGTTCTAAACGGGTCTTCCTTCATGTATCTGGACCCCAGACCCCAGATAATTATTAGTTATTGACTGTGGCTTATTCCATAAAATAGTTAACAAGTATTTGGGACTGTGGGATGAATTTTGTTGGGGATGGCTTATATAGAGGACGAGCAAAACGAAATCAATCAATTTTCAAACATCTAACTGCATCTATGCAAATTATATGTATTACACATGAACACAGATAATAAATTGAAAGAAGGGAGCCTACAATTATTGCAACTGTACGGCAGCACACGAGGCTTCTAGTACTATTAGCTGCATAGTCCTCATAATCAGGATCCAAAAAATTGCGATCAGTTGAAACCATTGCAATGAACCGAGGGTTGTGCAGATCTCTTCTAGAAATTTCCCAGTTACCCCTACAAAAACAATTTTTGACAGTGTAGTTGCTTGGTCCAGGGGACATATAGAAAACTGATATAATATAATTGCTAGTACATTGAAGGTAGAAGAGGACACAACTCGAAAGATACCTGAAGTTCATTGGAATACCCCCATACTGGAACAGCCTAGGAGGTGCTGTGTAACCTGGCTTAAATTGCTGTAAAATACAACAAAAAGAAAGATTATAAACCTGCTCAATTTGATATGGAAGTTACAACTGCTTGGTACTAAAGGTACATATCTTTCAAATACACTATGCACCTCATTATGAATTTTCAAAGTTCAACTACATTATCTGGAAACTTATGAATGGTGCCAAATGCCGTCTTGAGATAAATGTCATGTACCAAGTTAACAGAATGATACATTCACTGCACCAAACTTACATATTTGTAACAACCCTAAATAATGTATCACTGTCGTGCTGTACTCATATAGTTTCACAAATAAAGTGATACAATAATTGGATCACCATGAATAGTATGGTACCGTAAGTGATACTATATATGGTGATTCAATTTATTGTATCACTTTATTTGTGAAACTATTTTTAAAATTTTTGCCTGAATTTAGTTTTGACTTGAAATTGTTTGGTGGACTGTTACATCACAAAAGCGATATTGTTTGGAGGTTGAGTTTCTAGTAGTTTGAAAAGTTCAATTTTGTTTTGTAGTGTTTGCATCTCCCCCTTCGCCTCTGTTCAAGCAATTTACTTTACTTGCATTATATATTAACAGAAGTATACATTTGGGACAACAGTATACATTGATGATCAAGTTCAGTGTTCACATAAAAACATGCTCGATGGCTTATACCCATCCCACCCCTAGGACTTGAGCCTTATATTATACAAAGTCAAGAAATCGACTGAGCAATTTGAAACCAAATAAATAGAGAGACCCAATGTGAAACTAAGGAGTATTGAATAACTGACCTGTTTGCATATCTCACACATGGTGTCACCCTTCTCGTTGCACCATTTCTGAACGCACCTACGATGGGCATACTGTGGCAACCAAAGACCAGGAGGAGTTCCCAAGTGAGTTGGGAATATAATTTAAAGGAGAAACTGATGTAATAACACAAATTTTCTTGTTAAATATGGCCAATTTCTCAAAACAAATATTGTTTAGTTTCTCATTGCTATGGGACCGGAGTTACCGGACCTTAATCCTAAACGTCGCGAGTTTTAATTTTAAAAAGACGACAGTTTGGCTAATATTTCTCCTTGAGAAAGTCATGCCTATATATAACAACTGAAACTGGATCATCTTCCAAGAAATAAGAGTTTCTTCTATGCGGAATCATATTGGATCCTTAATGTACTTTTTAAGTATGCATGATGGCTAGCTAGCATTTACTAGTGAAGTTCAATTATCATTTGATTCCTTGAATAAAGTTTGTCATTTTTGTTATCCTTGTAAATGTATTTCGTCTTGATTTCTGCATTTGGAAGAACCTGCTCAGCTCAGCGCCGGCCCCAATCTTTCATATATATCACTTTCTAATATCTATTTGAAAATTATAAGATGACATTTGTATTTGTTTGTTTCCGAACCAGTGACTTTCAAATCAACGACAAAGAGCGCAATATGGATAGTTTGAATCTTACCAGTGAAAAGAAAAAAAATGGTTCCTATTCTATTGGAGGAAAGAAATCTATACCAAGCTGTCAGTGCTCAGATGGGGAACTTATTTTCTCATGAGAGCTGTTAATAGGTTTCTTTTGTTTTTTTTTTTTTTTAAATTTATTTCTGATTAGTTGGTTCCCTCCAACACATATTTGTTGTTTCTATCCTGGTTTGTATAATTTTGTATTCCAATTAGCTGGATCCCACCAATTATATTTGTCTAAAATATATTGTTTTAATGAGCTTGGTTTAACTATAGTAGGAAAACATTAATCAAATATTGAATATTGACCAAATATACAACTCCAATAAGAAACTTAGATTTGCAATTTCAACTCTAATATTTTCTTTAAGGAACTAATCCATTACCATGATCTTGATGGTGAACAAACTAACCTTCAAGCTACCACAGCATGAGCAGGGTGTCTCCATATTGGAGTCTTGGTCTTCATCTTGGCAAATGCGACACTCGACCAACTTACTTGGAGATAGAACATCCCCAAAATCCACCTTATGAGATGGATATTCAGTTATTATGGCTTCAACTGCCGACGGCATAGCTTGCTGATACCGATTTCTGCTCTCAATTGCAGCTTCAAGAGTGGATTCAGTGAGCAACCGATCCACCAGTAACACAAAATGGTCTCCCATCCTCCAGTACAATTTAGAAACAAACCTTCAACAATTGGTTATCCCTTTAGTCCTGAAATTCAGAACCATTTCGTATTATTCGATCAATATTTGAAGGATGAAGAAGAAAAGGTACTTTTCTTTCTAAACAAAACAAGTGATGAATATGAATATGAATATGACATGACACAACATGAAAGAAAAGAAAATATTCCGAGAAGCAAGGATTGTGATTTCGTTTTTTGAGGTAATTTCGGTAAATTGATTTTAGAAAATATTTCGTTGTGTATAGAAAAAACATAAAAATTTCGATTATACTTTTGAATTTATCAATATAATTTAAGTATTTTTAAATTTTATATACTACATAAAGAGTACCACAAGACTCATAATGTCATACAAACAATATATTGCATAAGAATTGCTTATATAACAAACTTTTAATACTAAACTAAGGTTAAAACGTAGGAAAAATTGAGATTGGCGTAACGAAAGAAATTAATATTTTAGATTTTAAAAGATATTTTGATAACTCGAAAAAAGAGAAACATTTGGTGAAATTTCGACATTTTTCAAAAAATCACATTCCTTGCCGCCTAGAAGGAGGAGCATAAAATTGGATACCTAAACAATAGCTGATATATAACTTTACCAACAAAACAAAACAATACTGAAAAGAAGTATATCAGAAGGATAGAAAGCAAGCTCTCAAACAAAACCAGAAAACATGAAAAAAATACCAAATAAAAGCTGAAAAGCAAAATTTGACCTGTTAAAAGAGCACAACCCAACCCAATGATTGAAACAAAAGAAGGGAATTGAATGAAATAAATTCATGAAAGAGAGTTGCCTTTATCAATCAATCCACAAATCACCTGAAAACATAACTAATGATTGAAATAAAAGCGCTTTGAGAAATTGAGAAACAGAGCGTTAATTATGAATGATCCTAAAAAGAGGGGGTTTTAACCAAGATCAATTGAAAGGGCAGGGAAAACAAGAGAAACCCATATATAAGAATATAACATAGCAGCTTGGAAGGAGAGATTAAAAATGAATGAATGAATGAATGAATGAATGAATGAACGAGGGATGAGTTTAGAATATTCATAAGAAGAAGAAGAAAAATAAGAAGACTTACAAGGAGGGAATCGGATTTCTTCAAAGGAAGAAAGCTTTCTTTCTCTCTATTATATCTTTGTGAAATAAAAGGAAATCTGTGTTTTGGAAGGAAGCAAGAGATTGAGTGTGTTCGTTTATATTTACAGGGGGGGGATAGTGGGCATGCGCATACAACACGATCATACAGAATCAATATATACTTGGTTTTTGAGAGACACAGTTTTTATATATATATATATATGTTGTTTTTGGAAACTTAGATAGATTACAGGCTGTTGTACTTGAATGTGCTTCTTTGCTTTCCATTGATTCTAACTCCCAACAAAACACACCCATCTCCACGATTCCCTTTTACTTGTACCGCTTTTGCCGTTAAAATTCCCACTCACCGCACTTCACAACAAGTCTTTCGGGCGAGACCTGAATCTAATGACCCGCCTCTATCTTTGCTAGACGCAACAATATTTATTGCAATCAAGGTGACATGGCGTGATCTTGAAAGAATGATAAAATTTTCAAAGTGCTTATATGTATCTCCAAGTTGTGAACACATCATTCTGTTTGCAAAACCAATTTCCCTAACCTCACTTTTTTTTTATTTTATTTTATTTTATCCAATAGCTCATTTTGGTAGCATCTTAGAGGGTATTTGTTTTTTGCTTCTGAATAGAGTTAAGAAGTGGGATACATTGTTTAGAGTGTTTGTTTTTAAGATTTTTTTTAGTTTGACACTCATTAGTATATACCTATTAGAGTTTGACACTCATTTTAAAATCTAATCGAATTTAACACTCGTTTACTGACAGAACTGTTAAGTCCACGTAATTGACTACTCAATATTAACTTTTGGACTATTTTGCTCTTACATTGGGTTAATTGAGTTAATTTTTTAACCCTAAACCCCAAAATTGCCCCCACCCATCTTTTTTTTTTTTTCTATTTTTTCAACTCTTTTCCCTTATACTAGCATGAATCCTAACCCCCATTGCCGCCACCACCATTACACATGGAGACACCTCGAAATCGCCACTTTAATCATCGCCATGGAGACACATTAGAGAAAAGTAAGTAAGGGAATCAAAGGGGAGACGTGTTGAAGGGGAGATAAGGTGCAGTATCAGGACACATTAGACATTGTAATGGGTTTGGTGATCCTGAGCGGGCTAAAAATGATAATTTTAGGGTACAATCACTAGGTGCACCATATTTTTGTTGTATACCCATTTTTGATGGTTTTGGGTAATACCACTGAAAATTGTGGTAGAAGCTCAGACAAAGATTACCTTTGAATACTGAAAGTAGTATTATGTATCACCCTTTGTTTGTGGCTTGGAGAGATGCTTACTCAATAAGGTTTAGTCGTTATGCAATTAAGTCTTTTTTAAAATTTTATCTAGGAGTGTTATCCAACTGAAAGACATTAGCACAAGTTGTGGTGACAATGGGGGTTGGAATTTAGGGGTGGCTCTTGCTGACGTAGAGGAGAAGAGGTGAAAGAAGAGAGAAGAAATGAGGGGGTGGGGACAATTTTGGATTTTAGGGTTCAAAAAATTATACTCAATTAACCCAAGATAAGGGTAAAATAGTTCAAAAATTAGTTTTGACTAATCAATCACGTGAACTTAATGATTCCGTCAGAAAACGACTGTTAAACTCAATTGGTTTTCAGAACAAGTGCTAAACTTTAATCGATATAAATTAATGAGTGTCAAATTAAAAAAACATTGTTTTTAGTTCTGATCATAAGTTTAACTTCTGATTGGAGTAAGCAACAGGGAGGTGTTGAACACTTTAGCACTGACTGCTGACTAAAAAATTATTCCAATAGTAACCTTAAAATAATTTTGTAATGATAATTGATGCCCCCATTTTCTAAAAAACAAATAGGGCTAAATTTTGACGGCACATCTTCATTCTCTTCACCAAGCATTGTTTTACCTACCTTCACGAGGACTCTTCAAGGTAAGAAACTTATTTTGTTTCTCTCCATATTTGTTTTCTTTCTCTTTATTTTTCAAGCTTTTCTTCATCTCTCAAACTCTCTCTCTCATGTATATTTTCAAGCTTTCATTACGTAGCATGTAGTTTTGACAAATTGATCACCACCGTATAATGTCGGGTTTCCAACTCACCATCTCTCCATTCATGTACGTGTCTCCTCAGTGGGGCAAAATTGGCAAACAGTTCTCATTCAATACCTAAACACAAATACCTTTTAATTTTACAGCTTCTAATCAGTAGCCAATTCAGAAACAAAACAAATAGTTTATTCAAAATTTCTAACTCCAGTTAGAAGTTAGCGTCTAAGCACTTAAAAAAACAAATGCCACCTTAGTTACGCTATTCACTCAGTAAGAACTTGCGGAGTAGTCGTTGAGTACTCGTTAAAGGTCACTTGGGCATGTTTTAAAAATGGGTTTAAGGATTTAAAAAACAGGCTTAGGATTTATTGGTACCCCCTCCCCCGCCCTCTTTCATAGTGCAAAACTCAAAATATTCCCCAAAATATTTAAAAATTAGTACCCCCAAGACTCATGGTCACACCATTTGTTGCACACAACTCATTTGATCACACCAAAATACCCAATGGTCATAATGTGAAAAATTATACTTACATCCACATGTTTAAAAATATAAAATTGAGGGTTTAAATTACACGAACGAAACTCAAGATTTGAATGATACATTTCGAGATAAATTGAAGGGCGAGGATTACAAAAAAAAAAAAAAAAAAACCATTAGTTTCCAAATTACCCAGCCCACCACCACACCCCTCCATTCTGAACCAACGCCACCACCACTGCCCTACTCCATCACCATCTCTATCAAGCTTAGGGATTGAAACACTAAACTCAACCCCTGTTTTTCGTGTCCTCGAAGATGGAAGGAGGAAACCCTATCGCCATTGATATATCATTCAACCCTCTTGTTCACATTTCAGTGAACAATATTATTTGACATTTATCTCTTCTCGCCATTGATGAAGCCGTATTGGAAGAAGGATATGTTTTAAAAATGTGGGTTCTATTGGCTGGCTGCAAGCATGAACATCACTACTACTTATCTAATCTATACCTGAATCAACAAGAAGAAGAATCCATTGACTCCTCATAAACTCAAGTTAATCACTCAATGTTTTTGTTGGTGATGTAGCACTACTACTGGAGATCAACGACAAAAAAAAAAAAAGATGAAGGTAATGACAATGGTTTTAAATTTGAGCCCCGCTCCTACCACCATTTCCATCAACAAACATTGGGTATTGGAAGAAAATGTTTCTTTTAACCAAGAGATTTTCTTCGAGGTGTTTTTGATATTGTGGTTGAACTACTTACTCACTTAAGGTATTAAAAATCTTAAGTGAAATATCTTAAGTGGGGAGCAATAAATCTCCCTGTACAAAAAATCTAGACAGCCAGGCCTTTAGAGTCAGGACAGCGACAGGAAACCCCCTGTCCATGTGATTGTGCTCGAATGGGGGGTATTGTGCATCTCTAGGATGATGAAAGGCATGGGACCTGCCCTGGCACGGGGTTCTCTAGAATGGTTGCTCCCCATAAGTTATGAGTAACCTGTTAAGTTATAGCTATAGCTTATTGTTTTTCTTAATGAAAAAAACTCGAGTAAGTCTAGGGAGAGGGGGCGAGTTGTATTGTTGGATCACACAAATTTATTAAAAACTAAAATGCAAACAATCTCCCATGTACTTTTAGGTTTATAGCATTGGGATCGAGGTGGTTTGGTATAAGCCAATGAACAACTTTTAAACCACTTACTGGAACGATTATTTTTTGAAGATGAGGTTTAAAAAACTATCCATTTTGAAATTTAGAGATTACTATTGGAAATGAATAGCAGAAGGAACGTTTTTAGCCTCACTCTTCCTTTACATGAGACATATATTTTAACAAGTTCAACCAATTAAGGGAACCTTTGGCCAATGAAATAACATAAAGGGACATTTAGTTTCCTTATCACGCGATGTGTGTGTCAAAACAAATTTTGAGGATTTAAATTAAAAAATAGTCATTAGTTTACAATTATATCTCTTAACCGCCATAAAATGAAACATGATGGAATTCATTGAAAATTTAACTTACAATTTCACATTGAATTGATACTACTATCGCTACATTTAGTTGTGTTGTATTAGTATTTAATTAATTCCATAGAAATTGAATGAAAGATGGTATTATTTTTTATGGCATCCAACCAAGGAAAATACACTCCAAACTTGATATATTTACTCCAAACTATAATCTAAACAAATGCACAATGCTGCATTAAAGATAACTCTTTGAGATAAGAAAAAATTACGCCAACCAAATTAATTTGCCCCTCAAACGTGAAAACCATGTTGGGATCCCAAGCCGGCTAGAAGGGTTCGTTGGAAAGATAGTTGTAGAATGTATGTAAAGTGGGAGAGAAAAAGCTACCCATTTTCTCAATGACTGTTATAATTTTGTATGCTAAAATAGAGGTTTGGGATATAAGAAGTAATTTATAAATATAAAATACATCAAAATGTCTTTAATACCCTCATAGTTTTTATATGATGAATTTTTTCTAAAATAATTTTAGACAAACTTGTAAAAGTCCGAGGTTAATTACTCTAACCCCTCTTGGCTGTATGGGAAATTCTTAAGTGCACTGGACTCAATGCCTGATTTTGTGTCTGGTGCTACCAGGCACCGTAGGATTGCATCGAGATAGATGTTAACTCTTATATCGATGCAATCCTACGGTGCCTGGTGGCCACCAGGCACTGTAGTAGCGCTCCTTATAGATAGTAGAGATTGATGACTTTTTTTTTTTTTTTTTTTTTTTTTTTTAAAGTTTTGAAGTAGAATTTAGTTGGTTAAAATAGCTTAGAGCCTAATCACACTTTGACACTAGAATGTTAAGCACACATCATTCCCCAACCATAAACTTCCTTATGGTCGAAATTGAAATGCTATCCTGTCATTGTCATCCATTTTAAACTCAAATTATGAGTATCATAAAATTTTATTTGAATAGTGAAACCTAGCTGACATGGTAATCTTTATCGAACTTGTATAATTGAGAAGTTGCATAAAATGTCAAAAAACAAACTATTTTATTTGGCTTAGTTGGTAACCCTCCCATTGTACTCTACTGGGGAATCATCCCATCTCATTACATAACTTTACAAAGGAAACTAACATCTGTAGAGGCTCTAATAACAATTTATTATTTCATTAACAAACTTAATTACATTCAAATTTTAATGTAAACTACCTCGTATAATAAGCATTAAACTAGATTATGTTAATTATTGATGAATATTCATCAAAACACAATAAAATTTTTGGGTGCTAACCATTGTAATAAATCAAATTGGGAAAAACCACTTAAGACATTTTTTTTTCTTCTAATTATCGGTTCTGCTAATATATATACATTTTTTTTTCTAAAGACATGACTGTCTATGTCATACAATAAAGAGTATTAAAAATGTTTGTCTATATATATTATATGTCTTTCAAATAGAAGTACTTTTGCAATTTTGCATTTCAATCATGTAAGGGAATTAGAAAAACAAAATATCATGCAAGGGAATCAAGGAAACCCATTACATAAAAATTGTGAATAATAAATAATAATTAAAAGACATAATAAATCTTGAATTTGCCAGTTAATCACATCTTTTCAATATTAAATAAATGGATGAGGTTGTTGAAGCATTTATGTTTCAATGATAAGAATTATATAACGAGTGAAATTGACTTGTAGTTGATCCTTCGAAGATATTGTTTGTTTTAAAATTCAAACTCATGTTTCAACAGATATGGTGTACGTAACGGTGAAGTTGAACAACCTTGTTCAAACTATAGATGATGATGACTTGATGAACTAAATAGATTATGTCACGAATAATATAAAATTTGAATGGACTTGGTTTTAGATGAAAGTAAAAAAGCTAACATCACTCGTAATCATAATCATAATCATAATCATATATATATATAGAGTAGTGGGTAAGAGTCGATGATCAAAACCGGTTCGTGTGTTTAGTGCTTATTTGGTTTTGTTAGCCTAAACTAGCATCATTTGTTTGACTAAAGTCCATAATTTAATATAAATACCTCACTCACTATATATTTATTTTACTCCTTTTGAATAATGCAATCAACCTTACTATACATAATACATATTCTAGATATCTTGGTATCCATATTGTAGTAGGATTTCACATACGTGTAACATGATTCATATTTAGATCTTGGTAACAACTCTAGTTATATAAAGTTTAGGGATTTCTAAAGTTTAGAACAACATTATTTGGCTTAGTTAGACTTTAGGAAACATATAAAATATATAATCCCTTGAAATTAAAATAAATAAAGGGAGTTCTTAAAGAACTGTGTTTAGTCCTCCGGCCCATTAGAAACTCAACCAACGAAGACAAATTACAATTCATATATAGTAGCGCGGCAAGCTAATCTCTCTGGTTTTTAGCTGTGTACGGACTTCAAATATGTAGTCTTGAAGTCATTGTTTTCTTGGTTTTCCTTATAGGGTTTTGTGGCTTGTAAATACTTTTTGTTTTCTTTATAAGGGGGAGGCCCTAATCCCAGCTTATCCTAAAAAAAGATTTCTTGAAAGTAATACATAAAAAACTCTTGTTCTACTAGAAAAAAGAAAAAAACAAAAAAAACAAAACAAAAAATCTAGAGAGCTAGGCCCTTAGAGTCAGAACAACGACAGGGAAGTTTTCTGTTCATGTGATTGTGTTCAATTGGGCCATTATGAACATCTCTAGGATAATAGATGGAATTAGGCCTGGCCTGACTCACTAGAAAAGTTAAAAAAACAAAGAGTAATTCTTGCTGGCCTGGGCCCCGCTGCCTGGGGGGGCGAAAATACACTTTTGCCCCCCCCCCCCCCCCTCTTTAAACACATTTTTCCAAAAAAGTGGTTAAAGAGGGGGGGAGGGGGGGCAAAAGTGTACATTCGCCCCCCCAGGCAACAACCTCGCTCCCTTTCCCAGGCCAGCTAGAATTGGGGAAAAACAAAACCTCAACCATGTTCTTCTAGAAGTGTAGAATAGTTTAGAACCACTAAACTGATCTAGAACCAACTATGTTGTTAATCAATTAGTTATCTTGTGCGTATGTATTATTTATATTTTATTTATCTTACAAAAAAATTATATTTTGTTGTTCACTAAAACATTTAGCATGTGGTAATGTTATAGTGATTCATTTTATATATATGAATTTTGAAGAATTACAAATGTAATATTGCTGTATATGACAGGTTTTAGTGTTGGAAAAAAAATTGAGAAAACAAACTAAACTCTGTCAAAATTTTGCAAAAATATTTATGAAATTAATTGATACTTGTCCTCTATATGAAATTCAAATAAATAAGAATAAATGAGGAAAAAATTTAGCATGAGCCCATTTAGTATAAGAATAATTAGATGTTATCATAAATTTTTTTTATCAAATAAATATATATTGTGATTCAAGACATGTGTCACTAATCATACCCTAAGGTTGCATCTTTTTAATATCCATTGTGGCATTATCTCAACCACAAATATTTGGTGTTTTTATAACGGTAGCTTAAACTAAATTAATCACAAAATTTTTGTTGAATTTTGACAATCTACCTTACTATAGCATTATTCCACATGCTAAATATTTGAGTAGGATAAATAAATAAATATGCTTACATGCCTGATCACCATCATCAACATTTGAAGAAAAATAAATAAATAAACATGCACTCTTATTATGGCTGAATGAAGGTAAGACATAAAATCTAACTTTAAGTCTCAACCATTAAATATTCATGTTTGGATAAATCTCAACCGTCTTTTATCTTCCAAATAATGAAACACCCTTATGAATTGTAATATAGATAGGACATTCCCCGTGTCGTTGGTACGATAAAAGTTTAAAACTTTTCAAAATATGATCACCCTTGAGTTTTCATCATTTATACTTACATGCTTAATCACCACCATCAACAATTGAAGAAAAATAAATAATATAAAAAATGTTGGGTATGAGAATCGAACCCATGGACTCTTGGTGCTTTGAGTTTTATGTGATCCGTTAGATTTATATATTTGGTTAAATCTCAGCCGTCTTTTATTTCCCACCCCAAACACCATCCTGTATATATTTTGCTCTTAATTTGATGCTTATTTTTATACTCTTAATTTTTTATACTTCCTTAATAAAATCAACTACTATGGCAAAGAATTCAAACTTCTCTTTCTTCCTTCACCTCAGGCTCTATCCATGAAAAAAAAAAATAGAGAAAGGTATTTGGGTCAAACTCTATCACATATAGAGTTCTATCTATATAAAGGTATTTCTAGAATCAAGCTCTATAAATGGATATGAAAACGGGAGAGAAATCTATTAGCTAAAATCCTACAATTACTAATCAAATTCGTTTATTTTTAGTAAAATAGAACCTTAAAATTGGCCAAAACGATTTCAACCCAAATCCAATGTTCATGGGCCAACAACCAATTAAGAAATGCCACTTTGAAGGTTTGACATTAGTTGGAACTCAACATTCATTCAAGGCTTCAAGCCATTTTCCCTTGCACAATTGCTCATTCAAGAACAGAGAAATGTATGCTCATAAGATCATCATAGTGAAATCGTCACCTATAAGTCACAACTTGCACAAAGGATCGTATTTGGATCTCCACAAACAATGGCATAAATCATTACATGAACCCATAATGCCATAACATAGTAAGTTGTCAGACACAACAGAGATGATAACATTCATTCATTTTATAAACTCAAAAGGGGAACATGATCATGCACTCACTTTAGTCCTACTGCCATTCCCTTTAACAGAGTGTTGTAATAACGCTCACTTCATCATATGAATTACCATTACCACCATTTTATTCTTCATTACTACTAATCACTTACTTATAAAAAAAAACTGATAAAAAAGAGAGGAAGTATCTTGAAAGGATATAATTTTAAACGGAGATAAATCCTACAATGGAAAGAAAACCTAAACTGGTATAATTCAAAAAAGAAGAAGAAGAAGGAAGTATCTTATGTTTTGTGGTTGAATGATATAAGTAATATAGTTTTTATTGTCATTACAACAGAGGGAGCAAGTACTATAAGTGATTGCTTAGTCTTGACCTGATCTATTATTGGTGTTTACATTCGCTATGGACTTATTCAACTTATCATTTGTCAAGCAATTTATTGAACATGATCTTATATATTTAAAGCATCATTATGTATGAACTTTTTGTGCTTCCATCACAGGGTATGATCTTATATGTTTTAAACATGGTTTTTTTTAATGGTATTTGCACTAATCTATCAATAAGTCAATTGAGATTGAAAAGAAAATACAATGTGACTTTGTTCATCGACATGAATAAATATGAATAAGACCAAGCACCAAGTGTTTCTGCACTAATGTTTTGATGCTTAAAACAATGTCACTTTTATTCTCCTTTACTTGAATAATGTTAAAAAAAAATGAGTTGTTCTGTTAGTTGAGCTACTTACATTCTGGATTAATCTATGGGTTTCAAGTATGTTTACATAGTCCCTTGAGTTGGTAAGTGGTCAAAGAAAATTTCAAGTATGTTTTACACAACCCTTGAGTTGCTGCAGATAAATGTTTTAGCTTATAAAAAATGATTTTGGGAGAATAAATAGCATAAACAAAAAAGTTGATCCCTAAGCTGCAATCTAAAGGCAAAAATTATATATGTCTATGAAGTGGGAGTGTAGATAATTCAAATTGCTTTAGTTTTGGGTTTCTAATAAAGGGTATATGTTATGGAAAGTCAGAAACCATTGAGAGTGCTTACCTCAAAACGATGTATCTCATTAATTTGGAAAATTTTAGAACAGAGGTTCAAAGGATCCCTTCCTGATTTTTCTTTATTCACTCAGTTATTCGAAATATAGAGCAATCTTCATTTGGGCTCCTTTTTATCATACTCTTCAGTCTGATTCTTCATTAGGACTCTCTACTACTATATATGCTATATGATTGATATTTTTGAATGTTCAATGCAATTAATAAGGGTAAGTTCAATACTTGGGTTACTATTCTTGAATTCTCCAAATTATATTATATTAGGGGTGGGCACGGGACGGGATGGGACGAGATAGACCCATCCCTATCCCATCCCGTTCATACGGGATCGGGACGGGACGTGATGGGAAAAACCTCATCCCGACCTCGTCCCATCCCAAACGGGTTCGGGATGGGATGGGACGGGACGGGACGAGACGGGATCAGCGTGCTCTCATTTTTTTACAAATTACTGCTTACCCAAGACCCAATTTGCTTAGTTGAAAAGAGGCAAAGACAATTCGTAGAACTACACATAAATGATAGCCTTAGATTGAGTATACAACATCATAATAAACTACTATAAATGATAGCTGAAATTCACCCTGTAATTAAGATTTCTGCAGAGTTTTGAATGACTAAGAGGTGGACAGTATAATGGCAATGGTGAACCTGCTCTACTATTTCGAATAGTGAATAAAAGGATGAGTAGATTTGGGGTGCTAAGAAGAATGTTTCATTATTGCTTTAAAAAAAAACAGTCATTAAATTCATTGTCTTGACACGAAATAAAACTCTCCAATGTAGTTAGCAATCCCATTTTGAGTTTTAAAGAGTTTGCAATTAAATAATTAATTTAGAATTCTAGAAATAAACCAATATCAAGTAGTTGCAGATATAGACTAATATCAATTACATTGATTTCAACTAAATTCATTTTTCTTCAATTACACTAATATTGCAATTTTAAAATAAATAAATAAATAAAAATATTAATAATAAATATTAGCTCGGGACGGGACGGGATTGGCGGGATTGAAAATCTTCATCCCATCCCATCCCATCCCATTCTAGATCGAGACGGGACGGGATCGGGATGAAATTATTCAATCTCATTAAGACCCGAAAAAATCGGGACGAGACGGGACGGGATCGGGACAGGAACGGGATCGCGGGATGGGATGCCCACCCCTATATTATATAACTATTGCAAAAATCATATAAAAGAAATTCTCTCTCAGTTGAACTGAACCTAAAAAAAAAAGGTAGTGTCTCAATCGAACTGAAACTAAAAAAAAGAGGTAATGCAAAAATCAAATAAGTAAACTTATGCTTGCATTTCATACATTCACCACCTCAGCAGTTAATTGTTTGGTTTTCACTGTAGATGGATCTGACGTCTGGATATTATTTATTTTAGTGATCACTTCTTCAACAAAATAGGGACTCCCAGTCTCATCACTGAAACTGAAGATTCCTGCATTCTAGTCTGTTGATTACTCAGGTTGGCGTTTGTTGATAGCTTCATTATGCCTTTCAGTAATTTCATTATGTACCTTCTACTTTGCTATCATTATGCCTTTCAGTAGCTTTATTATGTACCTTCTACTTTTCTATCATTATGCCTTACAATACCTTCATTATGTAGCTTATGCTTTTCTCTTTCTTTTAATTAATTCAATGTGTTAAAAGTGTAGAAGTTCAGAAATGGGGAAGAGGTACAAACTTATTAAATTTCACGAAATTTTATTTGAGTCTAACATTTTGTTTTCCTTAACTCTGCAGGTTTAATTAATGAAAAAAAAAATACTTTCATAGTAAGGTGTTCATAGTATGAAATCAATTGCTATGATTCAATTGTTTTCTTCTTTTGTTTCTTTTGCATACTCATGCTGTGTTCAATTTTTTATTTTATTTATTTTTTTTGACATGTACAATGTGATTTATTGACATGAACAGTTTGATTTATTGACAATGAACTCGTAGAAGCAGAAAGCGGCACTAAGGTATTTCCCTTTTTTTAATTTTGAATTTTTTTTAGTGATTATATAGTGGTTCATGTTTTGCAACTTTCTATAGTGGTTCATGTTTTGCAACTTTCTATAGTGATTCATGATTATATAGTGGTTCATGTTTTGCAACTTTCTATAGTGGTTCATGTTTTTAGTGATTATATAGTGGTTCATGTTTTGCAACTTTGCTACAGAGCGAGGGAGGGAGCGAGGGAAAGGGGCGAGGGATGGGTGTAACCACCCATCCTCCTTGGGATGAGCGCATCGTGTTGGAGATGCGCGCGGACGCTCATCGCGAGGAGGATGGGTGGTTACACCCATCCCTCGCTCCCTTTCCCTCGACCCCTCCCTCGACCCCTAGAATTTTACATGATTTAATGATTTAGTGTAAAATTTGCTCTTAGTATGATGCTTAAAAAAAACAAATGAGTTGATCTTTTATACTTTTAGTTTTTGCTATGAGAAAAAATTCAAACTTCTCTTTCTTCCTTCACCGCAGGCTCCGTCCATGAAAGAAAAATAAAATAAAATTAAAAATTAAAAATTAAAAATAAAAAATAAAAAATAAAAAATAAAAAATAAAAAATAAAAAATAAAAAATAAAAAATAAAAAATAAAAAATAAAAAATAAAAAATAAAAAATAAAAAATAAAAAATAAAAAATAAAAAATAAAAAAATAAAAAATAAAAAGAAAAAAGAAAAAAGAGAAAGGTATTTGAGTCAAACTATATAGAAAGGTATTTGGGTCAAATTCTATCACGTATAGAGTTCTACCTTGAATCAAACTTTATAGAGTTCTGTATGTTGATCATTACTGATACAACAAATACAATTACTGATCATTACTGTATGTTGATCATTACTGATCAAACTCTATCACATATAGAGTTCTTCCTAGAATCAAACTCTATAAACACTGATAAAAAAAACAGGAGAGAAATCTGTTAGCTCAAATCTTACAATGACCAGGAAGTATCTTACAATTACTAATCATATCCGTTTAGCTCAATTCCTACAATTACTAATAAAAAACTGATAAGAAAAAGGAAGTATCTTGAAAAGGCATATATATCTTCCAAATAGATATAATTCATAAAAGGAGAGAAATCATAAACACTCTAGTCCCCATTTCCATATCTGATCATTGATGTCCAGAAAAGTATATGATCTTTGTATCTTCTAAATGGATATAATTCTTCTGTTGTGTTTTAATGGATTGGTCTCCATTGAGTAAGGATCTCCAAACATGTTGGTCAAAGGGAGAGCTGAGTAGGATGTGGTCAATGGTTTTTTCTTGATTCTATACAGTGTGATTTACATATGCATATATACAGTGGGACTTCAAACATTTGTATTTTTGTTGCCTATTCAAACATTTAGCATGTGGAGTAATGCTACACTCGTTCATTGTGTATTTTTGTCATTTTGATGAATTTTTTACACCGTGCACTTAGAATGGTAATAGGTGTAGTTTTGTATAGAAACAAATAGGGAGTGGTTCAATTTTTTTGGGCATCGTTCACTTTAGATGATGTACAGGATAGTGTTATATATAACCTAAGATGTATATAGAAACAACCATTTTACGTTATATTGATTGGGTTTTTATCTTATCTTTTTACTTATCTAACGCTCAACTTATAACGAGATATTATGTGAAGTAGGATTTAGAAGCTCATGTGGTCGATATGACATGTGTGTAAATTTGAAGTTACTTTGATGCATAGTTCCAAATTCCAATGTTTTTTAATACATTTTTCATTATGTTTTGATAATTTAATTCAAGTGTTATAACCAATCTCATATGCGCTTAGTCTGCAGGTCATAAAAGATGTGATGAAAAGTATATAGTACTTGGCGGCATCAAAGATGTGCTACTCTGAAGGTATTGTATTTCTTACTCATTAGTAGAATCTGTTAAAATTTTGCAAAAAAAAAAATTATATTTTGTTGTTTATTATAACATTTAGCATGTGGAACCATGTTATAGTGGTTCATTTTATATATTTGAATTTATTGCTCATTAGTGACTATCAAATTTTGCAAAAAAAAATTTATATTTTGTTGTTTACTAAAACATTTAGCATGTAGAATAATGTTATAGTAGTTCATTTTATATATATGAATTTTGAAGAATTACAAATGCAATATTGCTGTGTATGACAAGTTTTAGTGTCGGAAAAAAAAATTGAGAAAACAAACTAAACTCTGTCAAAATTTTGCAAAAATATTTATGTTTTATTGCCTACTCAAACATTTAGCATGTGAAGCAATGCTATAGTGGTTTATTGTGTATTTTTGCCATTTTGATGAATTACAAATGCAAATTTATAAGGTATGAAAATTTTTAGTTTAATTTTGAAAAACAAGGTAGAATGTTAAATTAATATTGTAATTAATTTAGTTTAAGCTACCGTTACAGAAACAACAAATATTTTTGGTTAAGATAATGCCGCAGTGGATACTAAGAAGATGAATGACAGGAAAAATATTAAAATAATATGTTTAGTCGTAATGGTACATGTACCGATGTACGACAACCTTGGGATATGATTAGTGACATGTGTCTTGAACATTATTGACATAAAATTCCCATAGTCATGTCGAGTGATTTTTCAAAAAGTTAAAGCCATGAGAAACACGATAGAAAGATAAGCCGCGATGAAAATAATTAACATTGTACGGTAGTGCCAATGGCACGGGAAATACCCTAGTTTATCTTACAAAACAGGACGGTGTTTGAGTTGGGAGAAAAAAGATATCTCAAATTTAACCAAATATATGAATGACAGATCTTATAGAACTTAAAGCACCAAGAGTGCATGAGTTTGATTCTCATGCCCAACATTTGATATTTATTTATTTATTTTTGGGAGATAAAATTCGGCTGAGATTTATCCAAACTTGAAGATCTAATGGCTGAGACTTAAAGTTAGTCTTTATGGAGATTTATCCCCAATAAGAGTGCAATGGATCAATTTCATACCCAACATTTTTTATATTTAGTTATTTATTTTCTTCAAAAGTTGATTGTGGTGATTAAACATGTAAGTATATTTATTTATTTATCATACTCAAACATTTAGCATGTGGAGTAATGCTATAGTAAGGTAGATTAGTGACACAACCTTGGGGTGTGGTTAGTGATGCAACCTTGGGGTATGATTATTGACACATGTTTTGAATGACAATATATATTTATGAAAGCACAAAATCCGATTTAAAATCATTTTTTTTTGCATAAGTCCAGTCCGTTGACAATCCTAATTATCACGGTGATTGAAATTAAAAAAGTATTTTTGCTGTGAGAGAATAGGTTAAGTTATTTCAACAACCACTTAGTTTATTCTATAGAGATGTCCATGTTTTGCATTAGCACTGAAATCAAGATAGAAAATATGTCAAGTTATTTTATGTTTTGCATTAGTTTATTCTATTCATTGAAATGTCCACTTAGTAATTAATTAATAGACCCCATTTGTAAATAGCCCAATTAGACCTTTATTGAAAATTTCATTTTTTTAAAAAATAATATCATTTAATATAGGTGTTTGTTTTAATCTTTTGAATTACTTTTCAGGAAGCATATGAATAAAATAAAAATCTGGCCCTTAAAAGGATAATATTCTTATGCATTTGATGGTTAGATCAATTGGAATGAAATCAAACGCTTTATTGAAATATTATAGAGCTCTTATTCTAATTTTTTTTATTGACATTTGCATACTCATGTTCAATTTTGTTTTTTTTATTAACATGTACAATGAGATTTATTGACAAGAATAATGATATTTATTGACATGTACAGTGAGATTTCAATGTTAGAATATTCCTAGCATACATTAGAAAATAGTATTGAATATCCTAGCATACATTTGCATGCATTTGTATACAGTGTGATTTACATATGCATACAGTGAGACTTCAATGTTAACCATGTACACAATGTGATTTACATTTGCATACAAAATGTGCTACTTTGGAGGTACTGTATTGCTTGCTCATTAGTAGACTTTGTCAAAATTTTGTTGTCTACTCAAACATTTAGCATGTGGAACAATGTTGTAGTGGTTCATTTTATATATTTGCATTTTGAAGAATTACAAATGCAATATTATTGTGTATGACAGGGTTTAGTGTTGGAAAAAAAAAAGTAAACTCTGTTGAAATTTTTTATGCTTTGTTGCCTACTCAAACATTTAGCATGTGGAGTAATGTTATAGTGGTTTATTGTGTTCTTTGCCAATTTGATGAATTACAAATGCAAATTTATGAGGTATGACGAATTTTAGTATTGAGAAAATTTTTAAAAACAATATAAACTGTTAAAATTCAACAAAAATATTGTAATTAATTTAGTTTAAGCTATCATTACAGACACATCAAATATTTGTGGTTGAGATAATAACGCAATGGATATTAAAAAGATTATTGATTGGACATATATTAAATAAATATGTTAGTGGTAATGGAACATGTGACGTAACCTTGGGGTATGATTAGTGACACGTGTCTTGAATGACAATATATATTTATTAGACAATTTTTTTTAATGGTAAACTTTTTATTCTTTTTATTTTATTTATTTATTTATTTTAATTATGGTTTAGTTTAAGTCCATGTACCAGTAGTTAATAATATATTGACCTAAAATTCCTAGAGTAATGCCAAGTGATTTTTCAACACAGTTAAAGCCATGAGAAACATGGTAGAAAGATAAGCCGCGATGAAAACTGTACGGTAGTGCCAACGGCACGGGGAATACCCTAGTTATATATATAAAACAAAATGGTGTGTGAGGTGGGAGATAAAATACGACTGAGACTTACTTGGATATAAGAATCTAACAGATCACATAGAACTTAAAGCATCAAGAGTGCATGGGTTCGATTCTCATACCCAACATTTTTATATTTATTTGTTTTCTTCAATTGTTGATGATGGTGGTGTTGAAAACTCAAGGGTGATCATATTTTGACAAGTTTCTAACTTTTATCAAGCCAACGACACCGGAAATACCCTAGTTATATATACAAAACATGATGGTGTTTGGGGTGGGAGATAAAAGACGGCTCAGATTTAACCAAATATATGAATCTAAAGGATCACATAGAACTCAAAGCACCAAGAGTGCATGGTTTCGATTCCCATACCCCACATTTTTTTATATTTATTTAATTTTATTTAATTGTTGATGGTGATGATTAGGCATGTAACTATGAAGGATGAAAACTTAAGGGTGATCATGTATTGACAAGTTTTAACTTTTTATCTTGCCAATGGCACGGAGAATACCCTAGTATATTACGTGTTTGGGGTTGGAGATAAAAGACGGCTGATATTTATCCAAATATAAAAATCTAACGAATCACATAGAACTTAAATCTCCAAGAGTGCATGGGTTCGATTCTCATACCCAACATTTTGATATTTATTTATCTTGATATTTAAAGTAGAATAAATTCTATTTATCATGTTAAGCTTTTATCGTGCAAACAACACGGGGAATGTTTTATTGTAGCTATCTGAGTTAGTTACAACACCTATATAGTACATAGAGATCACAAGTTGGATCTTGTATGCATACATACTCAAACTATCAATGAAATTCAAGCAAGTTCATATCTTTATGTTATCAGAACTATACCTCAAACGTACGAGAAGCTCAATCCTCTCCTCTAATGGTTGGTGAAAACTCATAAGAAACCGCAACTCCCATTGTTGCATCTATGTATCTCTCTCCAATAAAACGTGATTTTGATCACCAATGCAATGATCAACTCCCTTTTAAACTCACGCCCTTAAACAAATCAACATGGCATGCCCAATTCGATTCTCATTTGGTTGGTTTTAACTAGCTACATAGATGGCTTGCAGCCATGTCCATCCAGCAATAGAGCAGCAAGAAACTTTTGGGAGAGACAAGATCACATGTTGCTACACGCATTCCGCATCTCAGTCTCTGACTTGATTCCAACACTCGTTGCATCCACCAAATCCTCCCAACAAGTATGTGAGAAGCTCGAATGCCTCTATGCGGATCGCTCTCATTTACTCTAGTTAAGAGCCTCAAGGAATTATGCACTCGACACGTGACAGTAACCCAGTTGCTGAATATTTGCAAACTCTTAAGATAATCTCTGAAAAATTAGCTCTCATTGACGTTCTGATTCTCAATGATGACCTTGTTATTCACATCCTTAATGGATTGGTGACAGGGGCGGAGCCATGATTGCAGACAAAGGGGGGCAAAAAAATAAAAATAAAGCATAGATAATAATTCTTAAAATAAATCAATAAGTATAATAAATATAATTTACAAACTCTATCAAACTAGCATTTCTGTGAGCAGAAGTTGGAGAAGCAACCCCATTTTCACAAACTCGTAGCTCCTTTCCATATCCCTCTTGGCATGCATTTCCTCTTGTCGATTACCCTAGAAAGAACATGACAAACACCAAAACAAGTAGGTGGTGTTGAGCTTAAGTTCAAATACGATTGACTTTGTATTTCAAGAGATAATGAAGCCTCAATAGGGGGTGTAGTTGTAGTAGTAGTGGTGTTTGTGATATTGATAGAATCGAATTGAGACCCAAACTTCAACTAATTTGCTGGAGTTGTAGGTGATTATCATCATCTAAACGAACTTTTTTCAAAACTAAATGATTTCAATTCAGTGGATAGATCCAATTTCTCCACAACACCAAATCTCTTGGCCTTCAGTGGACAGACTCAATTTCTCCACATAACCCAATCTTTTGGTATTCAGTGGACAAACACAATTTCTCCACAAACCCCAATTTCTCCGCCAGAACCCAATCTCATGGTCTTCAAAACAGCAAGACCATGGACCCAATCTCTTGAACCCAATTTCTTGGTCTTCAAAACAATAACCCAATTTTTCCACAGAGATGCTGCTGTTAACATGGGATTCCTCCAAATCTATAGAAGGTTTGGATAATGGGACTGGAGTTGGTGGCTTAGAGCTCTGCTTATTTTTGAAAAAAGAATTGTTAGGGAGGAGGAAGCCCAAACAACCCCTTGGGTTATTTATGATGGACCTGATAACATCATCACTGGGAATGGTTCAGATTTGCATATCACTCTTATGGCTCATCTAAACCATTTAATTTATCAAATGGCGTGTGTGTTCCTTCCTTACAATTTTTTTTTATTTCAATAAAGAATTTTGTAAATCCAATCTTACATCTATTGAATTTTTCCTTCTCATTATGTTGTGAAGGATCTGCACACATAGAAGATCTCATTCACGGCAAAACAAATGACGTGTATGAATGGCCCAAAAGCGTGCAAGTTCTTATTGTCTTGCATCTACCATGGTTGGTTTCAAGGCTCGTATGCAAGACTGGCACAAACGTCTTGGTTATTCATCAAGTCACATTCTTCGGTCTATTGTCAAAAGTTTACATTTACGTGTGTCATCTACGTCTCTTGTCAATGCAATAAAAATCATAATTTTTTTAGTGAGTCATCCCTTAAGAATTGTGGTGCATTTGATATTATTTACACTGATGTATAGAGTATGTCCTTAAATATTAAATTATTTTTGTTGGTTATTTTACCAAATATGTGTGGCTTTATCCTCTAAAAAAGAAATCAGAAATAAAAAATCAGACGTGTACAATTTATTTCCTCAATTCAAAGATTTGGTTGAAAATTACTTTAAGACTTCCATTGTCACAAATATATTGGTGGCTACCAGGGGCAAGTAAAAAAATATATATATTCTTCTCTATCCATGGCATCTCTCACTTAACTACACCACATTTTTTTTGGCCAAACACGAAGATGTTTATTAAAGAAAGGAAAGGAAACAAAATACAAAGGGAAACATTCATATATCAAGGAATGCCAAGACACCATGAAGGTGTCAAAAACCAAATCCCTAAACAAATTACAAGCCGAACCCAAGAGACCCCAAGACAATGCACCACCGAGAGAAAACATTGTCACATTGACAAAACTGGTCTCACCGTTCTTAACCACTCATCCTTACCATACCCTTATCATTTTGATCTATCATACCTTCCAAGCTGCAACTTATTTAATCAACCGATTTCCTATACCTATTCTCCGCAACAAATCCACCAACCCTTGAAGCCTTATTTGGTGACAAACTCAATTACGTTAAGTTACGACTATTCGGTTGTCTATGCAGGCCATTGTTACGTCCCTATTCTAGCCACAAACTTGATTCTCACTCTCACCATGTCTGTTCCTAGGCTTATAAATGTTATGATCCATCCACTAAACATCTTTTTCATTTCCTCTCATGTCATTTGCTGATGAATGTGTTTTTGTACTGCTCATGTATATATCCTCCTCAAATAAACTCACCTACGATAAAGAATCGTTTTCCTAAAAACTACCTCGTCTGAAATTTCACATATCCATCTTGCATGGATCCACACCAATACTTGGACAATCTACAATCTGAATGCCTTAAAAGAGAAACCTTTTTCGTTCTCACCCCAAAACTTATATTAAGATCTATAAAGAAGTGGAGATACATGCTCAAACCTTTATCTAATTCATCTATTTGAGAGACAACGCTAGAGAAACCCTGAGTTTTAGCTTGTCTAAACTCACCATGCCCCCTGTAGGTTCTAGTTCTTGTTAAACATTGTTTATATGAGTAACTATCACCCCGGAGATCCCAAACAAATGGCAAGACTCAGTTGCGTTGCATCCCAAATTAGTGGAGATCTTAAGAAAATCGATAAATCGCATGGAAAATAATCACAAGCCCTATTCTATTACATCTCTGGGATCCCAAGCACACGTTTGTAAACCTAGGTTGTGGTTGCATCCTACTGAAGTCTCCAAGGTGTTCGTAAGGCTCCTTGGAGCACTTGGTTCGTGTCAGTGAGTCTCGTAGGAGCACGGTGATTTGAACTAGCGAGATTGTGGAATGTTGATTGAGTGTGTAGTTTTCTTTGAACAAGTAACAAAAGTTTGTGGCTTGTGAACTCTTATCAATCAAACCTCGGCTTGGATGAACTTCATTATATTTATGTATGATGTCTCTCCTCTATCTTTTCTTGACTTATGCATGTTTGTTTATCTTATTGTTTATGATATCTCATCTTGTATATTTTAAATTTTACACATCATAATTAGCTCGCTTGATTTGTGCATTAAATCTTGGATCTACTTTGCAAACTAAAGCATTTCCTTACATATCGGTTGAGATCCTAAAGTGTTTTTATTGGTTCTTAGATGTAAGAAAATTTTGTGTACATAGAGTAAAAATGAAGTGCTCATAAGGCCTAGTTGTCTTAGCATCCATCCCCAAAACCCCACCCCCGCGGCCGTCTGCAAAATGCTACAAAAACATACTATTACATTTTCCAAACGTTGTAATACCCTACATTATGAATTATTTTATAGCGTTTACACAAACGTTATTGTTGCATATCACTTATGAAACGATATAGAAAGTGCTTTTATAACATTTTTCTTGAGCTATCTTATAATTGCATGACATTTTTTTTTCCGATTATTGTTGGAGGGGTTCCCAAATTCACTATCTAGATTTCCGCCATATCATAAATGTTATTTAAGGTCATAAACTTATACAACATTGAATATGTTATACTTATTCATGGAGAGTACTAATGCAAATATTAATGGAATGAAACAAACTCTATATTTATTCATCTGAAGAAAACTAGATCAAAGTTTGGTCTCTTTCTTCAAAATGCATAGGCCATAAAAAACCTAACACTAAGAAACAAACATCGAAAAATCTACGAGGCTATAGCTCCAAGACCGATCTCATTTCAACATTTCTTTTCTCGTTATCCTCTCAAGTTCACATCTTCACACCTGCAATTTCAATACATCCATCAATCTTCTCAAATTTGCATATTCCCATGAATTCGGAGAAGCCAAAATCAGATAATAATAAATAAATATCACAACACGGGATCATAGTGCTCATAATACAAGCAAACATAATTTCATAGGTTTGGGCTTTTGCTAGCTTTTCAATAGAGGGTAACGCCGTCCGCTACTTAGTAGCGGGAAAGACTTTAGTTAGCCCAAATCATGATTGGATTAAGAAGCTATATATTACCCCCCTTCCCAACTTTAAGAAGTTGTCAAAATGGCTATATTCTAAATGGTTTTCAATTACCTTTTCATTGTTTTATCTTTTAGTAAAAATTGACTTGAGAAATTACAATTTTCCAATCAATTAGATTGGTTTTCTACTTTACTTTATTCTAGCCATTTTACACATATTTTCATTAATATATATATATATTCATGTATGCTCTCCTATAATTTTGGAATCAAATCAGCTTCCTTGTGTGCCTACAAATATTTTAGGAGCTCCTTGAGTCTAAATTAAATCTTTGGTGAAGTAAGTTGCTTTGAAATCAACAAAACATGTGAGGAGAAGAAAAAAGAAATGTGGAGAAATTGATTAAAAATGAAATGTGGTGCAAAGAGATTCGGAATGAAGGAAAGTAGTAGAGAGAAATATAAAAGGAATAAAAATGAAGGGGAGGTAAGGAAAGAAGGAGATATATTCTAGTAGTGATGGTGAAGGAGGAGTGTGGCTTGAGGAAAATGTGACATTTTAATATATCTACACCGCTATTTATTTATTTTTTGAGATCTACAGTAAGAAAATGTATCAAAATCCTAGGCCAACAAACCTTTTTAAACATTTTACCTCGAGATGTGTTTTAGGATATTTTGTTATTTTAGCACAGCACAAGGAAGCATTTTTCTCATTTCCGCTAAAACACATTGTTTCCTAGAAGAAATTGTCAATTTGAGGTTAATTCCTAATATCAAAGTATCTGCAGCCTAAAGTTTACGTCAATTAATATATGTAGGCCTTCAAACTAAAAATCCCTAAAGTTTATTAGTGATAGCGCGCCATACTTCCATCATGGTAATAAGTTTCTAAATTATATATAGTTTACTACGAAGTAGAGAAAAATACTATAGGTGTTTTATAATAGTGCAAAATACTCTCTCTTTTCTAAATTTTGAATGATGTTATATGGTGATTACAATTAAACTACTTTAATAACGATGAAATCCCACAAAATCATGCACACGGTGTTATAAAAGTAAAGTAGAAGGTAATCCACCATCCTTGAGACTACATCCATGGTGAAGATGAAAAGGTCCACTCTGAACAATAGTGATCCTATTAAAAAAAAAAAAAAAATTGTACAAATGCCTCCATATATGTTTTAATAAAATCAATGGTTCAAAAAAATATCTATACCGAGTTTTGAATTTTCTCGAGATGTGTATATTTATTTGTATGGACCATTCACTTTACCTCGAATGCGTGTGAGTGTTCTAGACCAATTATTCTACCTCGAGGGAATTCGAAAGATGACGGATTGACACAATTGAATAGTAAAACTCAATTGCAGTGGCAGATAGAGATAGAAACTCTATCTCAAGACCTCACATAGCTGATGGGGGTGTAGTTTAACAAAAACAAAAAAAAGAAAGCATACAATCAGACGGCCATCAAAATATGATTTTGCAGAAACTAATCCAAAATTACATGTGCAAAAGAAATGACAGATATCTGAGTCTATCCTCCCAAACCGCAAAATGGAGCTTTGCTCCATCTGGGTTTTTAACCTAATGACGAGGTTTGATGATACTAGTAACAATAAAGAACCTGTATATCTGTACTGCTTCCTGTAGTATGTCAGCATCTATATTGATGATACTCCCGTTGAATGGGATGTGTCATCCTTGCCACCATTGTTATTCCTATTAGTGTTTCTCCTACTAATATCAAAAACTTTTATTGGCAGGCATTGCTTCACAAACACTTCCTCCCTTCGGGGGCGGTTTGCATATAGAATCCAGAGCACAAGGCATAGCAGTACTCCTACAGAGATGAGCCCCAAACCTGCAACCACAATTTGGAGGTAATGCCCTAGTGGAGGGCAGTAATCTGAAGTGATGGTGCTAAATGTCTCCCTCACAAAATTACAGTTCTGCAAGCTGAGTAATAATGGGACATAATGATCTAGGGCATAACTGATATTCACCGCTTCCACCAACTGATTGTACATCATTGGGGTTATTCTCCCGACACTGTTACAAAGACCAGAAGGGGACAGTGTACATGTGTAATTCTTCCACACCTGAAAATTTTGGCACAAATGAAAGAAATCAGAATCAATAAGTCGGATAAACAACCCCATCTAAGTAAATAAATAGTCAACAACTTCTTGTACAATTTAAGATGCAAACTACACAAAATGTTTTAATACAGACAAATTGAACTACCAGGCCGAATTTGGAAAGCAGCTCAACAGCCATATGATTCTAACCCTCTATTCTACAGTAGCTCCTAAACCTCAACATTTGCATCAGTTTCCTAGCCATACAAATTATATTTTCCTAGTTTGGCAATTCAATATTCACCAATTAAAATTCAGGGTTTGCAATACCCAATATTAATATGGTAGAACAGAGAAGGTTGACTCCTGGTTGGCTAAAGAGTACTTCACAAACTTGGAGTAAGTCCCACTTTCAAGTATTAGTCATTAGTACATATATTATAATTCATATAGTCATTGATACTCCAGATATATCCAACAATACCTCCATTCTCAACATTTTGGATACTTATAACAACATCTTATAAAGTTTCAGGGAGGTTTCGCAGTAAGTAAAAGTCATTATAAACATACCAAGGAAGCATTGGCCAAGCAAACCTCCTGAGGTCCGCAAGCACGATCATGCAGGTCAGAATCAAATGGAGAACAGAGAGGTGGCATCATAGGTCCAGATTGGTTATAGTAAAAGTAAGATAGCTCAGGAGGTGGATTTGTGTTTGCAAAGGTGTAAACTGCGGTGTCGACAAGATTCACAAGTTGATTAATGGTCTCTTTACTTTGGATCAGGGTTTTGTTTGTTGTGCTTTGATCTACACATGGGAGAATGCTGCTAAGAGCTGTCTCTGCTTGGGGATTTTCAACCCATTCTTCCATAGCCATACAAGTGTCCAAAGTTGCACTGCAGTCAGATGAGATATATCATGACTTTGTTAGGAAAGATATGACCAAGATTAGGACCTATATGCAGAGCACTCAAGCATCAAATCATAGATCCAAGTCAATAGATTACTTCAAGTTCACACTGACACAGAAGGAAATTCAATTTGGAATAAGACTTACTTGTTAAGGATTAAAAACACCCCACAAAGAACGAATGTAATGGCAACAAGGAACCAGCCGCTTAATATAAATCTGCAGTAAAAGAAGTAGAACATCAAGCAGGATAAAACCATCTTGTGCTTTCTACCCATTTCCTTTTTCTAACTCAAAGGTTGCATCCTTGGACAAAAATAATTAACTTACATGTAAATGACATGTTGGTGCCCAAAAATAGAAAGCACTGCAGCAACATAAATCGATAATTTAGACAAAGATACAGGAGATATATTGAATTAGAAATAGCTCTAAGGAATTCAGGTATTCCGATAGGAGTTTAACAGTTCATACATAGACCAAGTATTGCCACGAAAAGCATCACTGCTGCCACAACAATCAATGTCGATCGCCTGTGTAGCATATCAAATAATGGAAAATTAGAGTTTGAAGCAATATAAAAGCCTCTTAGTTAACAGAAAATGGTTAGAAATTCATACACAGCATTGAAAACTTTTCTTATTTTGCCTGAACTTTCACTTGTTTTCTCTGACAATGTATCTGCTGCAGTATTCAAATCTGCATTCAACTTGTCAATTTCATCCTTGATATTCGATGGAAGATAAACTTGGTAAATATTTATATTCTTTGCCAGAGACAAATATCCTGTGACATTTCTAAGGGTCTGCACAGTGTAATCTGACTGATTCACTACATACTTCAGTGTTTGTAACACTTCACTGTGAAATTCTCCCTGACCTATAGAGAGAAGTACACACCCAGTCCTGGAAACAAGACAGATCACAGATATTGAGAAAGATATATAAAAATGGAAGATGGAGAGAACCGTCACTAAAAGGGCCATTTTGATATTGCTCTATTTTGTTTTATGAATCCTCTTTTCTTCCCCCCCTAGAATGTACATCATGTTCAGGGAAACTTGCGAGAGAATTTTTGGAGGACAGATAGGCCAACTTGCATTACTATTTCTGCAAGGAATATATCAGCAGTTGACCAACCGTTATGCGGGAACAATGATTATAGTGATTGTTGCAACGTATTATGTCATCTTGGTCTATATTTCTAACTATTACATAACTTTTCCTCACCACACTAATAACTTAAATTTCAGGATTGGAGAGTTCTCATTAACTTCTATTGAAAGTTTGAAATTTTTAGCTTTGTTGTAATTTATGACTCTTGCTTATCAAGTAGATCACAAGTGATAATAAGACTCTCATCAAGTATTTAATCTGCCACTAACTTAACCTGTTTTACACCAATATTTATGTTGATCAGATGCAATTTAGTTTCAGGTCAGCAGTATTCATAAAAAGAAGGAATGTAAATCATAATAACTAAAGAAAAGTTTAATACTAAGTAATAACCAACTGGTTTAAGAGATTTAGAATTTACACTGCAGCACATGTGAAGACAAGTAGCAATACAAGACAAATCTGCAGTGAACGGTTAGAGTCGATGTCCTTGATTTTCATCATCCCTTTGCAGCAATAATGTACTAGCAGTGCCACGCCGAAAGAAATGAACCATAAAACTGCAAGAATGAATCCCGAAGCACCTGTAAATCCGACAGACTGAATATAGAACAGTTAAAACCAAACAAAAGTGAATATCACCAAGCAGGCAACGTATGTAATTTAAAATGAGAATAATAATAATAATAAAACAAATGCAAATGATTAATAATTCTGATTTTAAATTAAGAGAGTTGATTTAAGGAGTCGAGTTTGTATGACTTTTCCTATTTCATCCTTTATAGTTTTGGAAGATAGATCTGCATATTTTCTTTTCGAAGAAATGTAACAGCCAAAATCATTACTATGTCCTCCAACTTAGCATGTTTGATAAAGAAAGAAGATTCCCATGGCTTACTAAAATCCGGTCCTTTGTCATTGTTAGTTTTTTAAAACACCAAACTCTAACTACTTTGGAAATAGAAGGTGATAGCTCAGTGTTCTCTCTCATTTAGGTACATTCCAATGGAAAATTCAGTAACCTCATTAAGTTAAAAATTTTTGGATTTGAGATGGATACCAATTTAGATATTTAAAACAAAAGCAGGAATTGATATTGTTCCACACTCGTTGAGATTTATTAGGTCTGTGACAATGTTCTGATAAAAGGATCATTAAATTTTGTATGGGTGTAGAAGCTAGAACAGCACCAATCATGGAATCAATCAAGAGAATCCCTCCAACTTGTTCTTCTTCTTCTCTAATTGAGGAATATAAATTCAACCAGGAGAAATATTTAAAATAAAATAAAATCTAATTGACTCCTTGGTGAATCAGGAGGAGAATTAATGAATCAATTGAAACAACCCCATGTGTAATTCAGTCCTTCCTTCCTAAACCCCCGCATTTTCTTTTCTTTTCTTTTCTTGTTCAATAATGTTACGGAAAATTGAAGACAAAACTAGTATAAATTAATAGAGCATAAAAACAAAACAAGGAGATGTGAGTGGGTAATGGTTGAACCCAGAAAACAGAGGATAGAAAACTTAAGACTCACTGCCAAGTAATGGGGATTGGTAATGTTCCAACCATCTTGGTAAAGCTTGAAGTGACGAGTGACATCAGGCCTTCTGGTTCTGTTAACTGCCAATACAAGCGTGGTTCCACGTCGTTGCTCATCTGAAGCTGAAGCTGGAACTAGAGTGGAATTCAAGATGCCATTGCTCCATTGGCGCCCTAGATTCTCTGCCCCTCCTTGTGAAAACACCATAAAATATGTATCATAAAAACTCGCAAGTTAAGAAAGATAAGCATACCATTGAAATAAACATACCAGAGATGAAGTTATGGGACATATTCAAGTCAAAGTTGGGTGAAGGTGAAGGTGAAGCAGCAGTAGACGAGGAAGAGAATGACAAGGAAACAAAGAAGAAGATGAAGAAGAGCTTCATTTGCAGAGCCGAGGGTCTCTGTGGGTTTAGGGTAAATGTCGGAGAGATTTGTTATCCATTGGATTGGGGATTGGAGATTGGAGACTGGAGATGAGATGGATTCGGTTTGAGTATGGTGTGTGTTCTAGTGTCTCCAAGACTAAGTGAGATTCTTAGTACTTGTTTAGAGGGATGGAGAGAGAAAGGGGAGGCAGGATAGTGTAGTAGAGGAGGAGGGGAAGCTCGCATGGGGATGGATAGGGGAGAAGAGGGAAGGGAAGTAATGAAAAGAAGGAAAAAAAAAAAAAAAGGGCGGGTTGGTGTGTGAAACGGAACGGTATGTATGGGGTGTTCAGGACTAGGAGGAGACAAATCACAATGGATTCCACCCCAACAATTCTAGTTGGTTACTAGTTTTTTATTTTTATTATTTTTTAATATATATACTTATACTCATTCTTAGAAATAGTGTTTGTGATTTTATTTTCAAGATAATAGGTAAAAAGTGTAAAAAAAAAAAAAAAACCTAACAAACATGATTGATTAAACTTACTCAAATAAAAAGACCCTCCCTTGCACCTTGCACCGTGAGAGGGTGATGTTTTAGTGTCACACTTAAACACCTCCTCATGTATACTCGGTTTGGAATTCTATACTTATAAAACTACCACCACATATACATAGACATTGGCCCATATTTCACAAACAAATATATAATTTCTTTATTGCTAAACCTCCCATCACCGTAACCGTGTGTGGCAACTCAATACCTTAATAAAGAGCATCCATCAAGCATTGCGAGAATGAAAATATATAAACAACAACAATTAGATCTATCATAATTTTTGCATTTTTATTTGCCTCAAAGGTAATAGATGTTATAATAAACCTTTTTCAAAAAATTATTAGTTTTGAAAAAGATTAGAAAGTGAAAGACTAAATAAAATTATTTAGGGGGGTGTATTGTATATGGATTCTTATGGAATTGATAAATAATTTGAAAAATCCACGGACTCTTTTAAATTGTTCACAAACTCTTTAATTGTCCACGAACTTCTGCTGATTTCTTAAATCCATAGACTTTTGCTACAGACTTTCTAGAGATTTATGAAAATCCACGGACTTTGTATGAACGACTTTTACAGATTTCTAATTATTTGCAAGATAAAAAAGAAGTTGGTAAATAGTGATGAAACAAAAAAACGTCCATAAAATAGAGATACATGTGCTAAAATAAACTAGAAAAATAAAAAGGTCGTTAATTAGCATCTTTAAAATAAGAAGTAAACGTTCATAAAATTGTATTATGATCATTCTTCTCCTTCATGATCATGGTCACTTTCTTCATTATCATTGTTAGCAACGTTGATGTTTGCTTGAGCTTCTGCCCACATTTGATTAGCAATACTCATTCTCCATTGATTAGCATTTTCTCTTTGCTGCTCTTGAGTTTGAATATCATCCCATTCAAAATTATCTTCATCATTCTCTACAAACCTTATTCTCAGCGGATACGCAACCCCCAAAGAACTTACTGAAACAGTCAAAACTGAGAATCTACTTGTTTTATGATCCCAATGGAGTGGCCCTATCAGCTCGATTAGCTTTTGTTCCTCCCGATCATTGATGCCTCTATGGAGATATTCAAATCCCATCCCAGAATATCCCCTGTTCTTGTATCAAAGCTCTTAACTGAACCTGATTTACGATCTGAAATCTCAAAAATCTCTTAGAATCTAGAGTTGAGAAGGGCTTCCATAAGCCAAATATCTCCCCAAAAATCAATTCCACAATCCCTTTGCAAGTTTACCACCCTTGTGAACCAACACCTAAGAAGCTCACCAATATTTCTTAATCAAAAGCAAACCCAACACTCTAGAAATGCCAATACACCAAAATCAAATGATCAAAATCAATTAATCTTACATTATAAACCATAAATGATATATCCATCTTTTTTTTAACTTTATGTTGGTGAAGTTATGTTGTTAATCTTGTCCAATAAATTTTATTAATCTTGCCACAAATTGGAGTGGTGACTGGCAAGAAAGCCCGTCATCTTTTGCAACTTTTCAATACTCCTCAACCCAATTCCACAAGATTCACTAAAATTCCTTGATCTCAAGCAACTCTACAGTTGATATTAAACAAAATGCTAACCATCGGAATCAATAACTCATACATCCAAATCCCTAAATAATACGTTCTTCCATCAAACAAAGATTCAAAACTCGAAATTCCAAATTCAAGATTAATTATCCTCTATTTATCCAATTCTACTATACGTGTGCTCTTAATCTTTATGTTGTCAATCTTGTATGAAATTTTATGAATCTAGTTACAAAATGATACTAGTAAAGCAATTCCATGGACACAATTCCATCATAAACCCTAAATGATGCATTCACCCATCAAAGAAAGCGACAGAAATGCGAAATTCAAGAAAGAAGAACTAGCCGGAACAGAATTAGATGTGATGAAGCCAGAGCCATTAGCAGCAGCAAAAACAACAGTTGCATAAGCATCGAAGAAGCGTGGGGAGAGAGAAGCAGTGATCGACGAGGTCGTTCTTGTTGCTTGATTCGGCAAGAAGAAGCAAGTGAGATGGAGAGTGGGAGAAGGAAAAGCAGTGGCGGTGGCAGAGACAGAGCAGAGTCGCGGGTGGAACAGAAAGTTAACAACTGCGAGAGACGAAGCCATAATCGATTCTTTTCTTCTTTTCAATTCTATTTGAACTCGAGGAGATGGATAAGTGGATATGGTGATGGAGGTGTCTCGAAGAGAATAGAAGCGCTGAAGAAGAGAAAGAGAGAGAAGAAATACTATGCAAAGATAGAAAAAGAATCGAGAAAACAACCTCTTTGCGGCTGGTACAAGGAAAAATTTTGGGAGACTTTTTTTCATGTTGAAATCTTTGATATGAAGGCTGGCAAACTATTGAACTTTGTTATTTATACCTAACACTACAAAGTCCATGAGAATCCATGATTTTCCAAATCTATAAATATGAATGATATTTTGAATACCCTAAAACTTTTGTGGACTTTTTGAAATCCATATTGAATACCCCTAGACTTTGTGGATTTCAGAAAGACTTTTTAAAATCCTGATTGAATACCCCTAGACTTTTGTGGACTTTTTAAAATCCAAATTGAATACACTTGGATTTTCAGAATCCATGAAATTTATTAAATTGCCCACAAAATCCAGATACAATACACCCCCCTTAAATTGGTCCAAGTCCATGGAAACAAAAAGGAAGTGTCTCCGTCCCCAACAAAGAATAATCTCTACTAGAGGTCGACATTTCAGACTGAAAAACCGACCCAAACCGGAAACTGGCCCGGCTCAGCTCGACTAATTAGTTTTTAACTAATATTTAAATCTTCAGTCTGGTTCTCGGTTTCAATTTTTGAATGAGATATTTCGCCCTGTCAGGGTTTGAAACGCAGCACTGGTATCGACTAGAATATTTTTACAGACTGTCCTTCCATGTGCAACGGACGACAACAATTTTTTCCCCTCTTTCCTCGTCCTCCAACACTTTGGCTTATTTAGTTCAAAGTGTTGGAGGCAGGCACTGCAAATCACAAGAAGGTGTCTTAGGTTCAAGCTTGACACGTGTTCAAGGGATGGGACTTAGATGGAGCTTTCGGTATGTATGATGAGGCGAGGAGGAATGCACTTAAGTTGACTCAGTACCATTACAATGTTTTTATCTATTTGTGTTTTTTTGTTGATTGTAGTGAAAAGGGTGAGGTGTGTTTGAATTTGGGTCTCAAAAAGAGGTTTGAGATTTTGCAACAAATGGGTGTTGATGGGACTGTGCCGAATGAGGCTACCTTTACGAGTGTGCGAGGTTGGCTGCAAGGGTGGAGGGCCCATAATGTTTTCATATATTTGGGGGTCATGGTGGTTCTCAGGGCATAGTCGTTGACGAGAAGGATGTGGTGGTGTTGGTTTTGAAGGCAAAGGAGTAGTTGGGGGTGGTGGTTCTTTCAAGGAGCCGATGGTGGGTATAATGGGTTTATTTTACAAATTAGTCCTAATTGTTGACTGTCACTTCGAGATAGAATTCGCATCTTGAAGTCTGGTCCTAATCATTGGGTCGTATTGGGCTTGGCTTTGTCTAACTAATTTGGGCTTAGTTGGATTTCTTGACTTACTGGGCTGAAATGGGGATTTTCGAGTAACCGACCCGACCTGAAGTGTCGGTTAATCGGGACCTCGATTAATCGGCCTCACCCAATCCAGTCTCGGTCCTTCAAAAACAAAATTTTAAAGGCCCGATCTGGTTTTCGATTTTGGATACTCGGGTTGAGTAACCGAACTTACCCATATTTACTCTCTACGACCACTACTACTACATGTGTTGGTATGGTTCGTACGGACAAAATGATGATACAAGTGACTCGCCAAATCAAGTTCTTGCAGCTCCATCCTTCAGTGAACTCAATGATTCCACATGGATTGCAGACTCAAGTGCCTCCGTTCATGCTTCCAATGACCTGGGTAAACTATCCAACTTTACACCATACAAGGGTAATGACACTCTTATCATGGGAAATGACAACCCATTGAACAATACACACATTGGCGAGCCATACCTTGACCTTCCAAATCATTACCACTTCGTAATGTGCCATCCCTTTGCAAAAATCTTTTTTTTTTAGTCGTTTAACCTTTGATAGTAATTGTTTTATGGAATTTAATTATTTTTCTTGTTTGATCAAGGATGAAGAGTTGAAGAAGGTAGCAAACGACATGCGTGATGGGGGCTTATATGTCTTTGATCATCCTCTTGTTACTCTTGTGGCCACTCAGGATTCAACAACTCTATGGCATCAAAGGCTAGGTCATGCGTCTACTCCAGTATTGCGTCAAATTTTGCATAAAGTTCATAGAAAATTTTGTTTTCCTAGGTCATCTAATCTATGTGAGAGTTATGAACTTGCTAAAGAACTCGTTAGTCACTCCCAAATTGGAATAAAAGAGCACCATATACATTGCATACCATTGACTCTGATGTTTAGGGACTATCTACAGTTATTTCAACTTCAGATTATCAGTTTTATGTGTTATTCATTGACTCTTATAATCGTTATACATGCATGTATCCTATGCAAGTCAAATCTGAAGTCTGTCAATGCTTTCTCCAATTTCAAATAATGGTAAAAATAAAAGTTTTCCAATGTGATTGTGGTGGTGAGTATAATTCAAATGAGTTTATATCTCATCTCAACAAATGTGGCATCATTCGACAACTCTCATTTCCTCACACCCCCTTAACAAAATGGTGCCCCTATGAGAAAACATCACCATATCATAAGCATGGAAGTGACATTACCTCGTAATAACATAACTTAGTCATGAATAGGAGTAAAGCCGTGGAAAACTATTTTTTCTGAGTAGACTAGGTTTCATGATATAAGCTAACTTAATCTCAAAGAGGACTTAAGTTGCAGGGAAGTCATCCTGGTCTGATAGGAATAAACCCTATAATAAGATAACTTAATCCTAAATAGGAGTTAAGCTGTAGAGAAATTGTTTATGTCTGAGCTGACTAGGTTTCATGATATAAGCTAATTTAATCCCGAAGAGGTCTTAAGTTGCATGGAATTCATCCTGGTCTGATCGAACTAGACCCCATAATAAGATAACTTAGCCTTGAATAGGAGTTAAGCTGTAAAAAAATTGTTTCTGTCAGAGCGGACTAGGTTTCATGATTATAAGCGAACTTAATCCTAAAGAGGACTTAAGTTGTAGGGATTTGATCACTAGACGCAGCGAGTTGTCGTCATCTTGAATAGGACTAAACTCGGCCACCATGTTCGACCATGGTTCCTTAGACGGACTAAGTCACTTAGGTGCGACGAGTTGTCGACATCCTAAATAAGACTAGACTCGACCATTGTGCACCATCATGGTCCTCTAGTTGGACCAGGTTACTTAGGTGATTTAAATTTCATCATCCGAGAGATGATTGAATTCGGCAACCGTGCGCCACCAAGGTTCCTCAGACGGACTAGGTCACTTAGATGAGACAAGTTTTCGACATCCTAAATAGGAGTAGACTCAGCCGTTGTGCGCCATTGTGGTCTTCTGTTCGGACCAGGTTATTTAGGTGCGTCGAATTTCATCATCCTAAAGAGGGCTGGATTCGGCCGCCGTGCGCCACCGTGGTTCCTCAAATGGACTAGGTCACTTAGATGCGGAGAGTTATCGACATCCCGAATGGGACTAGACTTGGCCGTTGTGCACCATTGTGGTCCTTTGGTAAGACCAAGTTACTTAGGTGCGTTCAGTTTCATCATCCAGAAGAGTACTGAATTTGGTGGACGTGCACCACCATGGTTCCTCAGACGGACTAGGTCACTTAGATGTGGCGAGTCGTCGACGTCCTGAATAGGACTAGACTCGGCCGTTGTGCACTATTGTATTCCTCTGGTCAGACCAGGGTACTTAGATTTGGCGAATTCATCATCCTAAAGATGACTAAATTTGGTTGATGTGCGCCAACACGACTCTTTGGTCAGACTAGGCTTGCCGCATATAGAGTTGTATATGAAATAGAATTATTTAAAGAGAGTGCATTTAGTGATAATGTTTTTTAAGTGTTATATATTTCACGATCTTTTAAGACTCTTCACTCAGGTTCTCTGGTCAATAGGTTCCACACTTATTATTTTCGTCACCTTATAGGGCCCTTCTTAGTTTGGGCTCAATTTGCCATCTTCTTGGTCTTTTGTATTCGGCTGGGTTTTTCTAAGATCTCAGTCCCCGACTTTGAAACCCTCTTATTATAATACTGGGCCATCTTCTGCTTAGAAGCTGCTACCCTAACGGAAGCTCTGTCTCTTTATTCTTCTAGCAAATCTAGTCCGCTCTCAGAGCCTCGTTATTGTCCTCCAACCTGAACTCCTCCGGTCTAAATGTTGGTATTTTTAGTTTCACTGGAATCATTGCTTAGACTCGTAAGTGATGGCAAATGGTGTCTCTCCAGTTGGAATCCTTTTTGTGGTTTGATAAGCCAGAAGAGCCTGGTAGTTCAAAAACCCAGGGCCTTTTGGTTGCTTCGAGTTTCTTTTTTATTGCCCCCAGAGCCGTTCGTTTGGTGACTTTCGCTTGTCCGTTGGCCTAGAGATGCTCCGCTGCTAACTAATGGTGACTGATGTTCAAATTAGCACAAAAATTTTCAACTTTTTTGCCTTCGAATTAGGTCCCATTATTGCTGACTAATGTTTTCAAGATCTCAACCCTGCAGATGATAAACTTCCAGAGGAAAATTTTAATCCAATTTTCTCCAATTTTGGAGAGTGGTTCTACCTCTACCCATTTGGTGGAGTAGTTGACGGTCACAAGGAGAAATTTCTTCTTCTCAGAGGTAAGTAGTGGGCCTACAATGTCCGTTCCCCACTATGCGAAAGGCTATGGTCTGGTCATGAGGACCAGGTTCTGTGCGGGCATATGCGTGTACGGGGCGAACCTCTGACATTTATTACATTTTTGGACCATATATTTAGCCACTTGCTGCATCTTAGGTCTATAATACTTTAAGGTGAGGGCTATGTGGGTCAGTCTTTCCCTCGCGATGGTTTCCACAAATTCGTTCATGGACATCTTTAAAGACATAGTTCGCCTCGTAGGGAGTCAGACATCTAAGCAGTGAGCAGTTGTTGATCTTTTGTATAATTTGTCATTAAGGAGTGTGTACCGCACCGCCTTGTTCTTCAGCTTATGAGCCTCTAATTTCTCAGCTGGGAGGACTCCATTTTTCATGTAGCTGACTAGGGGACTCATCCAACTAGTCTCCTCATTTGTGGAGAAAGTCTCGTGGAGTTCCTTCTCTTCCAGTGCCGATTTTTTTAGACTCTATAAACATGTCGGTGTTGTGTGTTGCGGACGAGGCCATCTTGGTTAGAGTGTCAGCTTCCTCGTTGTCTGTCCTGGAATAGTGACGGAGTAGGATTTTCTTTAACCCTTTCTTGGCTTCAACTGTTTTTTTCGCAATAAGCCAGCATTCAGGGGTCTTTAACGTTGAACTCGCCATTCACTTTGTTGACTACTAGTTGGGAATTGTTGAATACCGTTGATTTCTTCTACTGTGATCCCCCTAGCCAATTTCAGCCCGATTATGAGGGCTTCATATTTTGCTTCGTTGTTAGCGGCGCTAAAGCCGATTTTGATAGCTTTCTTTTGGGTGATCCCTTCTGGGGTATAGACAACAATCCCAGCTCCATTACATTTCTTGTTGGAAGACTCATCACATCGTAGGATCCATCCTCATGAGAGTGGTTCGTGGTTCTCATTCCCTTATTGGCTTTTTGACTCGGGTTCTCATGTTCTAGTGAGCTCTGAGATGAAGTACTAATCTTTTTTACTTAGCTTTTTGACTGATTGTATCGAGAGTATCTGTCCTTGAAGCTGAGTGTGTCTGGATGTTGCATCAATGATCTGGTATAACCGGGGTAGTGGAAAACTGTCTTTCGGACATGCCATGTTCTTGTCTATGTAGTGGAAAACTGTCTTTCGGACATGCCTTGTTCTTGTCTATGTAGTCCACACTGACTCTACACTTCCGGTTTTTTTTTTACCAAGACCGTGTTGCTAGCCAGCCCGTGTAATGCGACTCCCATATCATGTCTGCTTTTAGTAGCCTTTGCACTTCCTCGTTAATGGCCTAGATGTGTTCAAGTGCCACCGGCCTCCTCTTTTGCTTAACTGGCTTCAAATCCGAGTTGACCACTAGTAGGTGTGCGGAGGGGTTGATGTTCACATAATTATTACATAATATACCTCCTAATATATATTTGTTAGTGTTTCAAATAGTGTATTTTAGTTTTGTATTTTTGTAGGATTTGGAGTTTAAATGACAAAAGTGCATTAGCGTGGCGAATTTGGAAATTCAATTCCAAATTGACGAAGTGGAGCAGAAGACACTCAAGCTAAAGATTAAGAGAACCAAAGAAATAAAATAAAGAAATTTAGGTTTGAATTTTGGTGGAACAAAGAAGTGATATGGATGAATATAGCCAAACCCACATTTCCTTTTATTAAAACAAAATCTAAACAAAAGGGGTGGACCCTTTTGTTTCCTTTTGTTTTTGGGTTTCTAATTGTATTTGGGGGAGGATTTTAAGGAGAAACCAAGGAATTGTTTTTGTTTTTGAATTGGGTTGCCAATAAGGATTTGTTTTCTTTTAACCACAAGGGGCAACACACAGGAAAGGGGTGTTGTTTTCTTTTCAACACAAGGATGGAAGCAACAGGATATAAGAGATGAGAGGAGACAACGCATGAAAAAAAGAACGCAGGAGCAGGGAGCAGCCGAAACAGAGGACGTTGTCCAACAGTAGAGACGTTGTCCAGAACGACACAGCAGGAGCAGGAGGGAGCTGCCATAACGCAGCAGCAGCCAAGAACGAATGACAGCAGGGAGATAACGCAACAGCAGCCGAAACGAAGCAGCCAGAAGTCGCAGGACACAATACAACAGCAGTGAAGACGTCGTCCAGCAGGGTGCACATCGCCGATCCACCATGCGCCGCCATGCCGATGAAGCTCCACACCGCTGTTGCTGTCATCACCTTCACCATGTGTCACTAAACTCCACGCAAGGCGAAAAGATGAACTCCTAGATGTAACGCACTTAATTTGTATTTGATTTGTTTTATGCTTTCACGATGAATAATGGTATTTATGATTTTCACTTTTTTTTAATATAGGAGTTTTGTTATTTTAGTGACAAAATTTCATCAACTTCTTCGTAGATTATTATTCCGGTGATTGTCTTTTTCTTCTCCATATAAGTCTAGTCACATTTTTCTTATGTGTGGAATTTTAAAGATCAATTGATTCCGGTAGGTTAGTTATATGTGATCGTCTTTTATTACGTTATTGTCTCCGGATATATCGTAAATTTAGGATATCATATATGACCAACCTTTATGCTTTCTAGAAAAAGTGAAACCTAAAATCCATTTACATTAGAATATATTGGTGCATTAAAGACTATTTTTCCAATTATGTTGTTTGGGATGTGAAGCACGTAATTGAGTTATCATAGCGAATCAATACTAGTTGGCGCGTGAAATCTAGGAGGGATCTTGAAACCTTGTGATTTTTCTAAACTTGATTTTCATTAAACTAAATTCAATTTCATATTTTAAAATTGCTAGAATTTCTTAAATTTAGTTTCGCGTAGTTCTTCTTCCTTGACCTTGTTTTGTAGATCGTTTTTCCTTGTGGGATCGACACCCCAATCTTTACTGCAATTGACCGCGTGTACTGTTTGGGCGTAATCAAATTTTGGCGTTGTTGCCGGGGACAAGCGTCATTCTACAAGGGAGGTTTCGGGTATTATCTTTCTTGCTCATTGTTTTATTTTATTTTATTTTATTATTAGGTTTTAGGTCCAGTTTATTTTATTTTATTTCTTAAAAAAATTGCAAAAAACAAAAAAAGACATTGGGGGAGTGTGAGTTGTAATAGAGACCACTTAGGGAGACTAATTAGGGTCCCAAATTTAGAACACCCACAAATTCACATTGAGACCAAATTAAGTCCTACTTCTAATTCTAACACCATGAGTAATCACGAAGATGACCATGTTCGGTCGCTAAAGGACTATCTCCACCCCACGCTCACTGCTACTCCATCATGTATCATGTTTGCACCAAATACACCAAAGCTAGATTTTAAGTCGGGTATGATACAATTATTACCCACTTTTCATGGCCTAGATAGTGAGAATCCTTATGTTCACATTAGGGAATTCGACGAAGTTGTGGCCACTTTCCACAACAAAGTTGAGGTTGTAGACTCGGTTAGACTAAGGTTTTTTCCTTTTTCCCTTAAAAAAAAGCGAAGAGTTGGCTATACCTTTTGCGACCAAGGTCTATAGGTTCGTGGGAGGAGATGACCCACGCATTTTTTAATAAATACTTTCCTCACCACAAAACCAACGGTCTAAAGAGAAAGATTTCTACCTTCACCCAAAGGAATAGTTAGACATTATATCAAACATGGGAGAGGTTCAAGGATCTCTTGAATACATGTCCACACCATGGGTATGAGAGTTGGCACTTAGTCAGTTATTTTTATGATGGGCTCACCAGTAGATAGCGTTTGTTCGTTGAGATGATGTGTAATGGGGAGTTTTTGCATAAGGACCCTGACGAGGCCATTGAGTACCTGAATGACCTGGCTGAAAAGGCTCATACTTGGATTGGTCCAAGTGCTACTGAGAGCACGGATAGAACACGCCCAGCTGAAGTCTATCAACTTAGGGAAGAGGACAACCTTAGAGCCCAATTGGATAGAGTGACTAGGGAGTTAGAGGCACTTAAGGCCAAGGATGGTAGGCCCACACATACTATTGCCAGAGTTGAGCTACAGGACGCTTGTTTTATATGCGGGGGAGTTGAACACTTAGCACAGGATTGCCCGACCTTGACTGAGATGAGAGGGGTTTATGAGGAACAATGTAACGCCTTAGGGATGTGCAAGAAGCCTTACGCACCATTCTCTAACACTTAAAATCTGGATGGAGAGATCACCCTAACTTAGGTTGGAGGTCCGAAGCAGACCAACCTACACACTCACAGGCACAACCACCTAGGTCATACCCTGCACCTCCATACAATGCGCAATCTAACAAAAGTTCCTTATCAGACACATTACATGCATTTATAGAGGCACAAGGTAAAACTAATAAAAAATTTGAGGTTGCATTGACACAGTTGGCAGAAGAGAACGAGGAGATCAAAAGCCAGATAACCAAGCTGACAAGTTCATTAATAATACAAGAGTGGGGACAATTTCCATCACAGCCTAAAGCAAATCCGAAGGGCCAACTTATGGCACAAACCTCTACTTCAGACCCTCAGAATGTCAAAGAGTTTAATGCCATCACTACTCGGAGTGGTAAGATTTTAGATGGATCAAGCTCGTCCACGACTATAGGCACCTCCTCAAGTGCAAAGGAGAACATCCCTGAGGATGAGCCCAACAAGAACATTCCAGTTCCAGTTCCTTTTCCTCAAGCATTACGACCTACTGAAAAAAATTCGAAAATGCATGGTGAGATTCTAAAACACTTTAAACAGGTTAAAATTAACTTACCTTTGCTGCATGTGATTAAACATGTACCAACTTATGCGAGGGTCATCAAGGATATATGAACTATCAAGAGGAAACATCATGTCAAGAAGACTGCCTTCTTGACAGAATAGGTAAGTGCGGTGATTGAGCAGAGGACACCACCCAACTACAAAGATCCAGGGTGTCCTATAGTCACCTGCCAGATTGGGACTCATGAGTTCGGCCAAGCCTTGTTGGATTTAGGAGCAAGTGTAAATCTAATGTCATATTCTATTTACTTACGACTGGGTCTAGAAGATATTAAACCCACATCCATGGTACTACAATTGGCCGATAGATCGGTTAAGAAGCCAAGAGGAATAGTCGAGGATGTCTTGCTGCAGATTGATAAGTTTACTATCCCGTTGACTTTCTTATTTTAGATACTCATTATGCGGTTAATATGGAGTCTACAGTTCTGATTATTTTAGGCAAACTTTTTATTGCCACAGCTAACGCTCTTATCAATTGCAGGAACGGTCTAATGAAGTTGTCTTTTGGGAACATGACTATGGAGGTCAACATATTCAATATTAGCAAGCAACCACGTGATGATGATGAGTGTCATCATACCTACATGATAGACACGCTGATACTAGAGGAGGCGCTCATGAGCGCAGACTCTGAAACCTTAGAGTACCTCATTTCTATTTCTGATTCTGAGAGTTCACTTTATCCTGACAATGCTTTTGATATTTCTGTTGTTTCAGGGTTAAAGGATAAAGGAGGATGACAATGACAACCATGCTTTGAGGAGTTGCCAAAGGAAAGACATAAACCACAACCATCCACCGTGGAAACTCCGAAAGTTGACCTAGCTCCACTGCCCGAGGGACTTAAACATGCATTCCTCGGAACAGGTGATACATTTCCTGTTATTATTTCTTTCATGCTTGATAGCTCACAAGAAGAAAAATTGATTAATATGTTACGTGAGCACAAATCTGCATTAGGTTGGACTATAGCTGACATCAAAGGTATTAGCCCCTTAATATGTTCCCATAGGATTCACTTAGAAGAACAAGCTAACCCCCGTAGAGACCCTCAAAGACGACTTAACCCTACTATGAAAGAGGTGGTGAAAAAGGAAGTCTTAAAATTGTTAGAAGCATGCATCATTTATCCCATCTCTGATAGCAAGTGGGTTAGTCCAACTCAAGTAGTTCCCAAGAAATTTGGAATAACAGTGGTGACTAATGATGAGGGGGTGCCTATTCCTATTAAGGTAGTGACAGGGTGGCGTATGTGCATTGATTATAGGAAACTTAATTCTGCCACCCGCAAGGATCACTTCTCACTTCCATTCATAGACCAAATCTTAGAGCAAGTAGCTGGTCATTCTTTTTATTGCTTTCTAAATGGGTATTCAGGATATTATCAGATTGAGATTGCATTAGAGAATCAGGATAAAACTACTTTCACATGTCCTTTTGGTACTTATGCTTTTCAGCGTATGCCATTTGGTTTGTGTAATGCACCGACTACTTTTCAGAGATGCATGATGAGTATTTTTAGTGACATGGTTGAAAAATATATTGAAGTATTCATGGATGATTTGACTGTTTTTGGTGATTCCTTTGCTTCATGTTTACTTCACTTGAAGGTTGTTTTAAGTAGATGTGAAGAGAAGGGTCTGGTGCTTAATTGGGAAAAATGTCATTTCATGGTTTCCTATGGAATATTTCTGGGACACATAATTTCTGATAAAGGAATTGAGGTTGATAAAGCTAAAATTGAATTGATTTTTAAATTACCTACACCTAAAAGTGTTAAGGATGTGAGATCATTTCTAGGGCACGCGGGTTTTTAGAGGAGGTTCATACATAATTTTTCTGCCATCTCTAGACTATTAAGTAGCCTCCTGGTCAAAGACGCCGTGTTTCAATGGACACAAGAGTGTGAGGATGCCTTCCAAACACTCATTGATAGGCTCACCTCTGCCCCCATCATGCAGCCACCGGATTGGAATTTACCATTTGAGATAATGTGTGATGCAAGCAACTATGCTGTGAAGGCAGTCTTGGGACAACGAAGGGAAGGGAAACCCTTTGTTGTTTACTATGCTAGTCGAACACTTAATGATGCTCAAAAGAATTATTCGACTATTAAAAAAGAGTTGCTAGCTGAAGTTTTTGCTTTAGATAAATTTCGTGCTTATTTGATTGGTACACCTATCACTGTTTTCACTGACCATGCGGCTCTTAAGTTTCTTATTTCTAAAAAGGATGCTAAGGCAAAATTGATTAGGTGGATTTTACTTCTGCAGGAATTTGATCTAACTATAAAGGATAAGAAGGGGGTCGAGAATGTTGTGGCGGATCACTTGTCTCGTCTAAAGTTCAGTGACTCTGCCAATGGCCCACCCATCCGTGATGACTTTCCTGATGAACACCTATTCGCCGTCACTCAAGTACCATGGTATGCACACATTGTTAATTACTTAGTTTCTGGCGAAGTTCCATCATCATGGAGTGCTCAAGATAAGCGCAAATTTTTGATCGAGGTAAGAAATTTTTATTGGGATGATCCTTATCTATATAAGTATTGCCCCGACCAAATCATGAGGCGTTGTATCCCTAAAGGTGAGATTGAAAGTGTCTTACATTTTTGTCATAATGCAGCTTGTGGAGGCCATTTTTCTATGAAAAAGACCACTGCAAAATTTTTACAGTCTGGATTATATTGGCCTACATTGTTTAAGGACAGTAACAATTATTGTCGTTCTTGTGATAGATGCCAAAAGTTAGGTGTATTGTCCCAGAGACACATGATGCCCCTTAACCCCATCTTAGTCATTGAGATATTTGATTGTTGGGGGATTGATTTTATGGGACATTTTCCACTTTCCTTTGGATATTTGTATATTTTGCTTGCAGTGGACTATGTGTCCAAATAGGTAAAGGCTATGGCATGCCGGAACAATGACAACAACACTGTTGTCAGGTTCATCAAAGAACACATTTTATCCCGTTTCGGTACATCACGAGCCATTATTAGTGATCAGGGGACTCATTTCTGTAATCACTTTTTGAAGCTTTGATGCGCAGGTATGGAGTTCATCACAAGGTTGCCAATGCCTATCATCTGCAGACAAATGGACAAGCCGAGTTGGCAAATCGAGAAGTGAAACAAATCTTGGAGAAGATGGTGAATCCTGATAGGAAGGATTGGTCCTTGCGCCTTCCTGATGCACTTTGGGCTTACCGTACCGCTTATAAGACAATTCTCGGGATGTCTCCGTATCGACTTATATATGGCAAAGCCTGTCATTTACCTGTTGAGTTAGAACATCGCGCTTATTGGGCTGTAAAAAACACTAACTTTGATCTCAATGATGCAGGTATTCAAAGGAAATTTCAGTTAGCTAAAATTGAGGAGTTGCGGAATGATGCCTATGACAACTCTCGAGTATACCAGGCAAAGATGAAAGCAGCTCATGATAAGCAAATTCTGAGGAAACATTTCAGCCCAATCAACGAGTCTATCTCTATAACTCACGACTTCATCTTCATCCTGGCAAGCTAAGATCGAGATGGACGGGCCCATTCATGGTAAAACAAGTCTTTCCCAATGGTTCCATAGAAATTGAAGATCCAAAAGATGGGAGAGTTTTAGAGTAAATGGGCAACGATTGAAGCACTATGTGGAGCGAGTAGAGGTGCCAGAGGAGATCTCTCTGGTTGCCCCTGTCTACTTGATTTGACGTTCTCCACCTATCTTTAGTTTAGGTTTTTATTTTATTTTTATTTTTATTTTTTATTTTTTTAGTTTAGTTTAGGTTTTTGCTTTTATGTTTTTCTTTTAGTGTTTCAGGTTATTTTAGGTGTTGCTACTGGAGTCACTCGGAGCCCCTCATCCCATATGTCCCTTTCTCCCATCGATAAGTTTTTCTTATATTTTGGTGACTATGAGGACATTGTCTATTTGAAATTGGTAAAACTTTACCCTAGTAATATCACTCTAACCCTCCTATTTTCTTTTTCCTTCATTTGTCATGATTATTATTTTATACATTGAGGACAATGTTTGGTTTAGGTTTGGGGGTGATGGTGGCTTATTAGATTTTTTGTGCAATTTTCAAAAAACTTTGAGCTTAAAACATATTTTACAATTAAACCGAGTCATTTTTTGTGTTCTACTCAATTTCCATTGAATACTTAGATGATTACGGTAATTGTTCAAAATCTTTATGAAAATGTATTCGAAATCTGAACTCTTGGTGAATTTAAACCATTTTTAAATAAATAAAAAATGAGTTTTGAGTCTTTTTAATTTTAGAGAATATTTTTGTCACCTTTAATTTTGAGAAAACACATAGTAACACGTGTCACATAGTTATATTAGTAGAAAACATGATATTTGATATTATCCTTATGTTAGATGTATTTCATGAGACTTTTCAACTCGACTATTCGTGCACTATAAGCCAAGTCAACATGATTTGAAGTTGATTAGTGAGATATTGAACTAAAAAACCTTAGAATAATAGTGGAGACTTAACCCTTGTGAGTTTTGAGCCATTCTTTATTTCTTGAGGGTTATTAATTACACTCTGATTTTTCTTTAGTCCGCATTATTTTGTTGATGATCTCATTATTCTTAACTTTCTTATTGATTGCTTTAATAATGACATAAAAATTGAATTTTTACACTAGAACTTCTTGCTTTATTTAGTTGAGATGTCCTAGTACCAACTAGAACTTATGAAGTGATATAGGCATTTCTTTCTTTAAACCATTTTTTAGCCTCTTTGCCTACCTAATAATAAACATCCATTTGCAGCCATTTGAGCCTTTAAATAGCCTTCTCTTTGTTATCCCTATTCCCATACCTACTCCAATCAAGGAGTAATACCTCTATTATTTTATCCTTACCCAATTTTTTGAGAATGTATACGGTGAGATATATTTATGGAATGGGCAAATAGAAAGAATTGAAAATAAATATTTCATGCACCCTCGAAGTAAAAGTGTTTGATTGTATAAATGGGGAAAATCATGCAGTAAAAAAAAAAGTTATTCGAAAGAGGAACTCAAGATGGCCCTTCAAAAACCTGATAATTTTCAAGTTCAATTTTTAATCAAAACTTCCCATGTGGGAGAAACTCTTAACCTTTGACAGCTACAAGGTCCAAAAAAAAAAGTTATTCGAAAGAGGGATATACAACTATTGGTTGATATTGTTTGACCTCAAGAACGCAGGTGCAACATATCAACAGTTAGTGAACCAGATGTTCGAGAACCAAATCAGAAAGAACATGGCGGTCTACATAGATGACATGCTAATCAAAAGCCTCCACAACCCAGATTGATCTTGCCAAAGCATTCAGCCAACTCCGCAAGTATCGGATGAAGCTCAATCCACAAAATGTACCTTTGGGGTTGAGTCGAGCAAGTTTCTAGGTTACATAGTGATAACTGAGCTAACCACGTACAACGACCCGCGTCTGGTAATCAACCAGGTCAAGGGGGAATTTAACAACAAAGATCCAAGGATGATAGCTTACCGCAATAAGGTCAACAACGCAGCAGGCCGATTCAAAAGATTTGAACTCCTGCAATGTCCCCGAGACAACAACGAAAGAGTCGACACACTAGCCAAACATGCCTCAGCCACTGCTGAAACCGCTAATGGCCTCATCGAATTCCAAAAACAATCAAGTCTGAAAGAAGAATAGTCCAATGATCTCTACACAATGGAAGTAGACTCAAGCTGGATGAATATCATTATTGAGTACATCAAGAACAGGGTCCCTTCGGCCGAAAAGACAGAAGCCAGAAAGCTGAAAAATAGGGTAGCACGGTACACACTCCTAAACAACAAACTTTATAGAAGGTCGGCCACTGGTCCTCTTCTTAGATGTATAGCCTATGCGGAGGCCAACCATTTTCTTAGAGAAATCCATGATGGCATCTGCGGGAATCACTCAGGTGGGAGGACACTTGCCCACAAGGCCCTAACATTAGGGTACCATTAGCCGCAAATGCATCAGGACACCGAAGACACAGTCCGCAAATGAGACAAATACCAGAGGTTTGCGCCGTACACATACATGCCCGCTTAGCCCTTGGCTCTGATGACAATCCTATGGCCATTTGCGTAGTGAGGAATGGACATCATCAGACCGCTCCCGGCCTCAGTCAATAAGAAGTTCCTCCTTGTAGCTGTGGATTACTTCACTAAATGGGTCGAAGTTGAACCTCTGTCCAAGATAAGCCAGAATCAAAATTGAGAAATTCATATGGGCCTCCATCATCTGCAGGTTCGGTATTCCAAGAACGCTAGTCAGCGACAACAAAACTCAATTTGAAGGAAGTAAGGTTGACAAACTATGCAAAGATCTCGGCATCAACCACCATTTTTCCTTACCAGGGCATCCACAAGAAAATGGGATGACGATGACCTAGAAAACGGGAGCTTAGTCAGTGCTCAAGTAACCTGGTGAAGACGGTTTGCCAATGATCATTGTCCAACTATAGATAATGATCGCTGAACCTTATCACTCTAACACCTAGTCTGCAAACAATGGACGATGATGGGTTAGAAAATGGAAGCTTAGTTAGTGCTCATGTAGTCTGGTGAAGATGGCTAGCTAGGGACCATTGTCCTTCTTTAGACAATGATTGCTGAACCGTATCACTCTAACACCTAGTCTGAAAATAGTGGATGACGATGGGTTAGAAAGTGGGAGCTTAGTCAGTGCTCATGCAGCCTGATGAAGACAACTTGCCTGGGATCATTGTATTTCCGCAGACAACGATCGTCTAACCTGATCAAAACTTAGTCAGCTTCGGTTGATAACAATGGCTCGGGATCCAAGCTACGACCCGTTTTGAATTAAGTGGATTAGGGAAAAAAAAGTACAATGACTTTAGAATCTATTATGCAAGTAACAAACTGACCTAATGGCATGGTAACACAAATAAGCTTTAGAAAGTACAGGTATGAAAAACTACTTGACAAACTTTCTTTAACTCACATTTCGAATATTACAACTGCTTTGGAGAACTCACTCCAGAGGCTGAAGAGCCAGTTACGTCAGAAGGAATTGCGGGAGATAGGTTGACGTCATCCGAGCTGGTCTTGAGTTGCTAGACGGGGATGCAAAGTCAGAGACTTCTGTCTCGTCAATCTTCTAGTAAGCAACCTTTCTGTATCATTCGAAGTCAAGCTCCAGGTCGGGATTCTCGTCTTCGATCAGACCAAGCAGTTCTAGCCTACCCCGAGCGATATTAGGAGATTATGAAATTACCCACTGCTCCTGTTCCTGTGCCTTAGACTCTACTAAGCTCGCTTCAGCCTTTGATAGCCTATGTAAAAGCGCAGCCACATGAGATTGCTCTTCTACCAATCGTTGTCTTAGCGGACTTAGATCAGCCAACACGAGCGTAACCAGAGTCTCCACTTCATGGACACGTCGACGCCTGTCGGCCAGCTCGGTTCAAACTCCCGTCTATTGAGCAGAGCGATTGGGCCCAAACTCTGTGACCGTCACTTCCTGCTCCAGCAGGATTAGTTTAGAAGAAAAACCGGTTTTGCTGCTAGCTCGCCTCCTCTTAAGCCGACCAATGGGCGGCATGGCCGCCTCCAACTCGGCCTGCCTTGTAGGGGTTGGTATCGTGAGCTCCCTCTTATTGGAATGACTACTACCAATCTCTTTCGACAATGACCTAGGAAAAGTAGAAGTTACGTGGAAGTACTTGAACAGCCCGCTCCTCACGATGTTGCCCGAAGCCATAACCATCTCAATAGTGATCAAAGGAAGCTCATTAAACGCGCTCCTCACCGATTCCTCCTCCTCAGTAAGAGTTAGTGTCACAAATTTACCTGCACAAAATAGTAGGACGATATGTTAGCATACGCGAAAGCACAAAAAAAATTATTAGAGACATTACGCTCACTAAGATCGAATTTGAAATATTTGTCAAGCGACCGCCCCTCTACCTTAAAGTACGGTGAATTCGAAGAAGCCATAAAGAGACACTTCTCCCAAAACTTGAAATCATCAGACAGGGAGCCCAAGTAGTTCGAAGTACTCACCCAGTAGACTCTATGACCATTTAGACGAGGAGAAGTCAACAAGTGGATCACCTACGGAATCAGACAATTGCTTCATACTTGGGTCAAAGGGAGGAGGAGAAGAAGACTTTGAGCTCTGACCTTGATCAACAATAACCTCGTCAAAAGACAGATCATACTCGAAGTCGTTCAAGACATTACCGCATCTGGATCCTCAGACTTCTTTTGCGCAAACTGTGTCATCTTGTTCGAAAAGACACGAACATCCTCATCCGACACCTTGCTGATGTTTGTCACACCAGCGTATGCGAGGAACTCCTTTTCATATTCAACAAGCGGAGCATGAGGACAACCAATTTCCTTCCGAGTTTTTTCAGAGCCTGTTGCATATCTTCATCTTCATGATCAGTAGATGGGAGTCATCCTCACGGTTCTTCTTCAAAAAACTAGAATTTGTTCTCTTTTATCTCTGGAGAATAGAACGATCAAGGCTCGTTTTACCCTTCAAAACCACACATTGAATGGCAGTCGGAACAACTTCCCTCATGGCAAATATGACTTTAGCAGAAGTTCCCAACCCAATAGGCCCATTATCCTTTGCAGGCCGACCAACATCGACGAAATGACTCACAACCTTCCTTTTGGAAGGACTAGGGTCCTCAAGGCTTTCCTCTTCCTTATGGTCAGATCCACACCCTGACCACCAATGCCAGCAAAAGTACCAACTTCAGCAACAATGACACCAGAGTCATGTTCATAAACAACCAATGATCGTTCCTGAGCACTAAGGCCGTAGAGGCCACTCTCATCAATAACCTCCAACTGGAGCACATATTCAAGTGGCGTCTAAGGAAGGGAAAGGAATCGAGCATTCGTTGACTGCTCTTTTGCAATCAGTTGCAAGTCATTCAAGTTCCTAGGGGTCCTGAACAACCTGAGAATGGGTTTATCGCAAAGGTTGAAATACCCAGATCCGATGGAAGCATAAAACGAGATCTTTTGCCAAAACTTGAAATCATATTTTGATTTGCCAAGACAAGCATGAGAAATCTGATAGCAGACAACATTTTTGTTAAACTTCAACGTCAGCAAAGAATGCGTTGCATTATCGTTCAGACGGATCCCAGCCCGCAAAGCCTTGACCAAGGTACCAACCAAGACCCTCCGACCATTGGGATCCAACTGAGCAGGAGGAATACCGATCAAATTCAAATAAGATTGTATGATCTCCGAAACAGGGAAACATAGACCAGCCTGAACATTCAAAGGTACAGGGCTATGTAACAAGTATTTGGCTATCACCATCTACTGACAATGCAAGATGCAAGTTGGATGGAATAGAATATGCATGACGGATGTCATCCAAGGTAGCCTGGGTTGTCAGCATCAAATCAAATAACCCCCCTCCACAAGCGGTCAAATGATCGATACTCAGAGATCTCTTAGGATTCATGGTGAAAAGTTTGTTAACTCAGAAAGTAAGAGGAAAAAGAATAAACAAGTTTTACAATTGAAAGAATGTGTAAAAAATATAACACACCTTTCTAACGCCCTTATATAAGATTAAACAACGAAAAGACAACCAATGGGGGATCGTGTAGGAAATAATAGCTGCATGAAACCCTAAAATCATGTCAAAATGAGCTGATTGGTGGCATAAAATAGTAGTGGTTAAATCGTCGGCATTAAGTCGACAACTGTTAACGTTAGTAAATGTTGCGCAGAGCAGTGATGGTGAACCTCGATAACCCACTGCCACACAATTAGTGGCCACGCAAGCGAGCCCACTAACTGGGGGAGTAGTTGATGATACATCAAATCGCCATTTGATCATGGTCGAACACGTGGCACAAATCATATTTCATTAGGGACGATTAATGGGTCCGGTCGCTAAAGCCCAAAGAGGCATTGCTAATAGACTATGACCAGGTTAAAGGCCTAGACCTCAAGCCCAACAAATCTCTCCCCAGAGGATAGAGACGTTACGAATGAGACAAGTCATGGCGGGAATCTCTCCCCAATAACGTATCTCAATGAAGGAGGAGACCGTTATGAGAAACGCCCCCTTCATTGCACTATGCATGCTTAAGTCACATACAAAGTTAATTGCTCCAATTAAATAGGTAAAGGAGGTAGAAGAGGAGAGAGGTACGAAAAACCATACGACTATACTCTGTCTAAGTTCATCTTTTTCCCAATTCACTAACTTAAGCATCGGAGTGCCTTCGGCCACCACAAGGTGGTATTTGGCAATCTAATATTGATAGCTAAATGTTGATATAAGAAAATAAAGAGTAAAATTGTGAGTCCTACAACACTTGTATCAAATAAAAATATTTAATGTTTTTCAAGGGTCAAGTGGGTTGAATCATGTCCAGGTATCAAACCCGCACTCAACCTGATTTAATAAACATGGTTTTGACTATTTGGTCCAAATTTATGTATGAGTTTGCGGTTTTTATCAAACTGCAATGCGACCTGATCAAATTCTAATCTTAATTAGTATTGGCATCGACTTTATAACACTACTGGTTCTACTGTCCCACACCAACAAGTCAATTTTTTTTACCTACTAACCAACACCACCAATTTAAACCACTATTTCCCTTTTCTCTCTCACCATCTCTTTTAAACAACAACAACAACATGGAATAGGGTAGCGAGGAAGGGGCGATCGATTGCGAGGGACAGTGAGAGACGATCGATGACGACAAGAGATAAAGAAAATGATACTGCAATAGTGAGCATCGCAATGGCCGCCCAATTCTCCAATCATCGCCCATACATCATCATCCCATTTTCTCTTCTTATCTCACACAACCATCGTCATCCCTCTCTCTTCTTCTTCCACTTTATCTTCTTCTCGCACAGGCCGTCGCCCCTCTTTTTTTTCCTCGCCCTTGCGGCGCCCTATTCGCGACTGCAAGTTTTCCACTAGCAGGTGCCTCCACGAGGGTCAATTTTATTTGCCTTCGCAACGGCCTCGCGAGCGGGGAACCCATCATTGCACAGGTTGTTGTGAGGGCGAGGAAAAGAAACAAAAAATAGGAGAGGGGAAGGAGAAGAAAGAGAGTGGCGACGACAGAATTGAGGCCGAGATCTTGATCGAACTGGGTTAAATTATATTAAGGCTCCAACTCTTCTTCTTCTTCAACTTCGTCTTCAATTTCGATTTGAGGAAACTGAAAGGATTTGCAATGGGTACTTTGGGAGTGCCCTCGAATGAGGAGGGAAGAGAGAATTGAAGAGAAGAAGAAAAATGAGATAAAAAAATCCAGAAATTAAGAAGACGTTGAAAGAAGAAAAGTAACGGAGTAAATTAACAAGTAAAAAAAAGGTGACTTGGTGGTGTGAGAGAGTAGAACTGTGATATTAAAAACTGGCTGCCATTAGTATTTACTTGGGTCGCAAAGCAAAGAAGTTGGTAGCTCAGTCGAGTTGAAGTTGGATTGAAAAACGGAAAAACGGGTTGAGCACGAGAAGCACGAATCCTTATCATAATCAATCTCAATAGTACATAGATATTTAGATAGAATCCGTCGTCCTCTTTCTGTTCTACATTATTGACGGTTCCCTTGGCAAACCAAACACCTCACCCATCCTTGTCAACTCAAGAGAGTTGGCTGGCTGGATCTAGTTCTTCCCTTGAATCACAAGTTAACTATTACACCCTCCCTTGATCAGCTTCACAGATTTCTCCTGCAAAAGTAAGTCATCTTATTCTTTCTCTTGTTTTATCATTTCATTTCCTTATGCAAGGAAAGAACTCCCAATTTGATCTATCTCATGTTTTGATATCATTTCTAACTTTGGTTCAATCTTAGATTCCTTAGTTGAGTATTTTCCCAAGCATTCTCTTAAAAGTTTATTGGGATGTTAAACACCATTTTATACTATATTGATCCACATTCATATTTTTGTAGTTACTGTTGATCTCTAAGAAACCCATCTTCTTGCACTTGAAGTAGAACTAGATATTTTGGTTTATTAGAGTTCTTGAAGATCTGAAAAACCCCATTTAATCATTTGTGAGATACCATCAAGAGGAGGAATATTGGATATGTATTGATGATGGACTGATCTCATTTTGGCTTGTTAAAGTTTGGGGAAAATTGAAATCCTATAGTTGGTCTTGATCTCTTAATTAAGGACAAGATGTCGGGGTTATTCAGTGGAAGCATGAGATCAGAAGGGGAGTATTTGCTAAGTGCAGTGGTTCCATTGTTGAAATTGTTATCCCTCACAGTTATTGGTCTACTTCTCGCAAACCCGAAGATCCAACTTGTTCCGAGAGCGACTTTCAAACTCCTTAGCAAGCTTGTGTTTGCCCTTTTCTTACCTTGTCTCATATTCACCCACCTTGGGGAATCCATGACCTTTGCTAATGTGACCAAATGGTGGTTCATCCCAGTAAACGTCGTGATTAGTACTATTATTGGTTCCTTACTAGGATACATTGTGGCAATCATATGCCGTCCGCCTCCTGAATACTTTCGGTTCACTGTTATTATGACGGGGTTTGGCAACACTGGTAATCTTCCAATTGCAATTCTTGGGTCGGTGTGTCACAGTACTGACAATCCATTCGGTCCTGATTGCCACAAGACTGGGGTTGCCTATGTCTCGTTTGCCCAATGGGTTGCCGTGATTCTTGTTTATACTCTGGTTTACCACATGATGGAGCCACCATTGGAATATTATGAGATTGTCGAAGAGGGAATTGAAATTGAAGAACAAAGACCAGTTGCTGATGTTAGTAGGCCACTTCTGGTGGAAGCTGAATGGCCTGGAATGGAGGATAAAGGGACTGAGCATTCTAAGAAACCCTTTATTGCCAGGATTTTCAATAGTATTTCAAGCATTTCTCAAAGTACTTTTCCTGATATTGACGTAACTGAAGAGGGTGGAACTAGCACTAGTCCAAGGAGTCCTAAGTCTATCAGGTGCTTAGCGGAGCCCAGGATGGTGCGGAAAATTAGAGTTGTTGCTGAGCAAACTCCAATCCGATATATCCTTCAACCCCCCACAATAGCATCTCTATTAGCAATTATTGTAGGAATGATACCTCAACTCAAGATGCTGTTCTTTGGAGATGATGCTCCACTTTCTTTTATCACTGATAGTTTAGACATCTTGGGTCAAGCTATGGTGCCTTCTGTGGTGCTTGTTCTTGGAGGAATGCTTGCCGAAGGACCAAATGAATCTAAACTAGGAATTAGGACTACAATTGGGATCACAGTGGCAAGACTGTTGGTACTCCCTTTGGTGGGCATTGGGATCGTCGCTCTGGCTGATAAGTTGAATTTTTTGGTTCGTGGTGATGAAATGTACATTCTTGTGCTTTTGTTGCAATACTCGATGCCAAGTGCCATTTTGTTAGGAGCAATTGCCGGCTTGCGGGGTTATGCAGTGAGCGAGGCCTCGGCCCTCCTCTTTTGGCAGCATATCTTGGCTTTGTTCTCCCTTTCACTGTATATAGTTGTTTACTTTAAATTGCTTGAATATGTTTAAGTTTTGTTCAAATTTAAAGTATCATGAACGTATGTTATTCAGTTGTATTGAACAAATTCACTAGTGTGTTTCTTCTTCCTTTCCTTATTAAAGTTCTTTGCTTGAAGAATATGAATTTATTTGTCCAATACAGCTCGTGGAAGTGAAAGAGATTTCTTTGTTTTTTCTCAAGTTTAACCATCTTAGATGTTTTCTCCGGAGCTACTCACTTAACTGGAAGTGAACGAGATTTCTTGGTTTTTCCTTAAGTTTAGCCATCTTAAATGTCTTCTCCCAAAGCTACTCACTAATCTGAACAAGGACGAATCTTGTCCTAAAGAAATTGTATAGTTAACATAGACATCCTTTGAATCATTGATTTCAATGCTACGATTAAGGACTATCTAACCTCCAAGCCTGTAATATGCTCTTTATACAGAGAGAATTCTAAGTGTGACCTCAACATTGATTTTCGAATGCGTCTCTAGGGAAAATGTTTATATTCTTTATGTGGTTATTGACAGGATTATAATGACCAGTAACACTGAACTTCTACCTAACACTGCAAGCAACAGCTTCTTTGTTCACTTTGCCCTAAGCCAAGCAGCTAACCAGCTATTGTGAAGTTCATATACCATAAAAAAAAAACTGTCAAAAAATAGTAGGCTCATAGTCTGGGTCTTTTACTCCATGGATTGGTTGTTTCCTTCGCTTTAAGAGAACCCTTTAGTCAGTAATTGCACTCTACAAGTTCTAAACATGCATCGTATGCTTCTTGATGAGACATCAATCAGCTCTTTGATCACAATTGTACACGTGGCATGAGCTAATTCTAACATGTAAACGGCTTTAGCGCAGTCCCAAGCGACCCATGCGTGAACTATTGTTCAACCCGTAAGTCGGGTGCCCAGGCCCAAGACATGTCAGCCCAAGAGGCACGGATCCTAGGGCTTGGCCTAGGACAATAAGGCTCGAACAAGGAATCACATAGCTGTCACAAGCTTGAGATTCACTTACACAAAATCTGCCTTTAGCCCAATCAAACATTGGGTCCTAAACAGAGCCAAGTGCCGAAGAAACTCAGTCATACACAGGTGAGATCTTATGCGAGGGAACACTCGCTATAATAAATGGTGAAAGGAAAAAGAAATGTACACATGCACATTGCAATTTACATACAATCTTCATTCTTCCTTGCATCGATATCTGACTTAAGCCTCGGAGTGCCTTCGGCCACCACAACGGTGGTCCCTGTCTTAACCACTACTCATTTTGCAAGTCAGAGATCGTTGAGATCAGCGAGGACAAAACTGAACACATCAGTTTGGCGTCGTCCGTGGGGAAGACGATAAGTTTTTCCCGAAACGAACACAGTTAATTCTAGCTAAGCAAAGCATCGAGAAATGGTCACCAACATCAGATCTCGAGCACTCAACAATGATGAACCGGATAATCGTCCGGCCAGAGAAACCCCCCACAGAGGAATCGATCCAACCGAGGGGGCGGAGCAGTCGCACGATCCAGCCACTGAGGCGGCCACGGCTGACCCGACATAGACCAGATCTTGCTTCATATGGATCATCCACCGTGGGTATTAGAGAGACCTGCCCAGGATCGACAACAATCGCCCGAGAATGGCGGAGATCCCACGCCAAAGAGGACGCTCGAGAATGCGTCCAAGAAAGTGAAAACCTACCCATGTCGGATAAAAAAGCTAGCCGGCAAAATAGCCTAAGGGACTACGGGGACCACGACCCGAAAACAAATCGTACCATGGTCAGGAACATGCTCCGACTGGGGGCAACCAATCCGGACATCTTGTACGACCTCACCGTCTCTACATTCTCAAAGGAGATCATGAGCGCCCCACTTCCGAAGAATTTCGCCTTGCCAAAACTCAAGTTCTATGATGGATCAAATTTGTCAGATCATCTGCGCCATTACCATCACGTAATGGCGCTAAAAGAATGTTCATAAGCCATCCAGTGCATAACTTTCCCCACCTGCCTGAATAAGGCTGCAGTGACCTAGTTCCTTAGTCATCAGCCAAGATCTATCAATTTGTTCCAGGTCTTAGCAAAGGCATTTATCACTAGATTCGTAGGAAGCCAGCGAATCAAAAAATGGCCTCACTATTTGTTGAGTCTCAAGCAAAAGTAGGGCGAGACCCTCAGAGAGTATGTCACTCATTTCAACGACGAGTTGACCCTGATCGACGGTTGCAGCGACGACACGTCGGTCATCGTCTTCACTTCTGGCCTCCGAGGAGGTCAATTCTATAACTTCCTCACCCTGAAACCCCGAGGGATATGGCAGACTTGCTGAAAAGTGCGCAAAAATATATCACTCTGGAGGTGATGTTGGCCGCCAAGAAATGAGGCAAAAACGAGGCCAAGTAGGCCCCAGGGCCCGAGACAGGGGAGAGGAGAAATAACCCGAAGAGGAAAGGTCAAAGAGGAGGGAAAATGACAACAAGGCCGAGTTCGACAAGGTCAAACCCGGCAGGGCAACCAACTACGTCGACGCAAGGTTCACTGAGTTTGCTCCCCTCAACTATAGCTTGGCCAAAATCTTCTATGCCATGAAAAACTGGAAGAACATCAAGTGGCCTCCTAAGATTAAAAGCGATCATTTAATGCATGCTTAGAGCAAATATTGTGCCTATCACAAGGACTACGGTCACATCATCCAGAACTGCCAAAGTCTCAAGAACGAAGAATTCGTAAATTCTGACGTGGTCCCCAAAGTGGAGACCGCCTAATCCAACATGCCTGGGTAGAACACCCAACTCCGGACCTGATGTTCACTGAGCAAGACATGCAAGGGTTCTACTCCCTACACGGCGCCTTGGTTATCACGATTGCAATATAGAAATTGGGCATCAAAAGGTCGTTGGTAAACACGGGGAGCTCAGCCAATATCATGTCCCTGGAAGCATTACGCAGGATGCGGCTGAGATAGGAGAAGCTAAAATCGGACAACCAAGTAATGGTTGGCTTTAGCAGCGCTCAAAGTTACTCAATCAGGAGTGCTAGCCTATCAATAGGAGCAGGGAAACCAGTGAAGCTCCTTATGATGGAGTTCATCGTGGTAGACGCCTCCTCCACATACAATATAATCCCAGGAAGACTTTGGCTCCAATAGATGGGAATAGTGGTATCCACACAACACTAGTGCCACAATCTTCTGCCAGAGAATGCCATTATGTGGCAATGAAGCTATCATTAAATAACCATGATGGCTCAAGTCCCCATGAAGAGGGATGAACCAACAAGCCAAGCGCTTACTGGTAAGGAGCAACAAGCGTAGCATGTAGCACTTTTGAAGCATATTAATCATGGTAATCTTTTTAAAAACGACTCCACGCTCAACTCCTACTACAAGTGAAAACCTGATCCTAATACAGGGGCCAAAATGACGCATAAACGACTAAGCCTAGCCCCACTGAAGGCGACGACGGCTCGCCGCATAAGTGACCTAGTCCGCCTAAGGAGCCGAGGTATGATACGGCAGGACGGTCTTAGTCTTCGGACAACTCACAGCCCAACGAAGCCTGATCCTAACACTGGGACCAAATTGACGCACAAGCGGCCGAGCCTAGTCCTATCCAGGATATTGACAAATTGCCGCATAATTGGCATAGTCCGTCTCAGGAGCCAAGGCAGCTCAATTGCGGATTGAACCCAATCCACGGACAGTTCACTGCAAGCGGACCGGACCTAGTCCACAGATAGTCCATTGCAAACAGGCAAGTCCAGTCCAAGGACAAGTCGCCACTCCTAAGATAGCCTAGTCCGACCTCAGGACCACATGTGGACCGGACCCAGCCCCCGGACATTTATTTGCAAGCGGGCGAGTCCAGTCTCCGGATGACTCACTCCTAAGATAACCCGGTTCGACTACGGGGACCGAAATGGCGCACAAAAAATTCATTGAACAAGTGACCTAGTCCGCCAAGGAGCCAAGGTATGACGCATCAAATTGAGCCAAGTCCATGGACAACTCACCACTCAAATAGAGTCTATCTTAGATAGGCATAAAAGACTTCTTCCTAGTGCAGGTCCTCCCAAGTACTAAAACTGAGGAGTACAAGAGTCTAGCCCGTTTGGGCAGAAATGATTCATCAATAACACTACTCCTGCTCAAGGTTGGAGTATATTATAAAGTCCAACCGAGGCAGGCATAAAAGACTTTTTCACAACTTAGCTCCTCTCAAGGACGAGGCCAGAGGAATACAAGAACCTAGCCTATTCAGGCAAAGATGGTTCCTCAATCACCTAACTCCTAATCGGGAGTAAAGTGTATTATGGGAGCCCGAACCAGAAAGGCGGAGGTAACCCCACTTTGATTCAAAATCCTCCTCAGGACCTACAAGACTTCAAGTGTACAGTACCGAATTTTAGTCTAACGAGGGATGGTTTACTGGACAATCTATGTCACGACCCGATTTTCGAAGAAAATAAAAATCCTAAAATCCACGTAGGATATCTGTTTCTCCAAAACTCGGGACGTGAAAATTTAATAACAACAAAAACAATTAGCAGCAACAACTAAAACATAATTTAGAAAATTAAAACAAACTAAAAATAATCTAACCATGAAACTCTGACGTCACTAGCCCCACCAATGAAAATCCAGTAACGCTGCTAATAAATCTTTAAACCTGTGAAAGGCTAAATGGCTACATTCCAATAAGAACATACCCAAGAAGCATAAACATACTTGGTCAGCGAGGTAGCTGGTATGAGTAGTCTCCATCCTTATAAATAAAATAGTTACATGCTTTAACATGAAAATTTCATAAACAATAAAATAACATTCAAAGTCTTGTAGTTCCTCAACGAGGCAAACATGTCATATTACAAATTTCTATCCTGCTTAAAATATATTTTTATTTTACCAACACGTACAAAGTGAAGGTTGGACGTGGTAAGTCTGACAAAAAAAATGTTAGTAGACTTACCATCTTGCACAAAATGTTTTAGAAATAAATGAATAAAATTTCTAATTTATCGTTCCTCATAAGTACGATTATTTTCAAATAAATACATATCATACTCATAATCACTATTATTTAAATGTCAACCAAATACATTTTACCTTTAAGGAAGACATGTAGTTCTCGTTCTAAGATCGAATGAGCATTTAGTTTCTTCCATTAAGGCAATCATGCACATAAATGAAAATCTTGCTTCTTTTCCACAATCGCACTACCCTCCTTGTGCCGAACACACCTCACCCAAGTGTGTTTCCCTTGCATTCGAAACCACTCGGAGCGTACATGCTCCAAGTGGGGTTCCACATCGACGAACATGTCATCTCACCCGAAGTTCGATCCATGGCAAGCATTTCCTAAATACTACACGTACTACCGAACTCCCATGGAACGGTGTATCGATATGCAAACAAGTCTGCATACTTAAAATTATATCACACGTATACAAGCAAGTATGTATACAATTTTTATTTTTATTTTTTTGTGGAGTTGTGGAAAAGAGCATAAAAAAATCAATTAATCCTCAAAACTCTTTTACGGTGACACTTTGTCAACCATAAACACATCGACCACAAATATTCACCCTTTCTTTTGGGGAAGCAAATAACATTTTTATAAATAACTTTTTTTTCATAACAGAAAACAAGGATCAGACCCATTCCATATAATGATACTCCTTAGCAAGACAATTTGCATATCAATCAAATGCAAGTTTATCATATGATCACATACTAACTATTTCAAGTCATAACGTAAAATTACAAATACTAACTTACATAACACTACTAATACCCAAGTTTATTTACATGGTGAAACTCTAGCACACCCAAAATGAACCTAGTAGCTAAAACCACCTAGCATGCTAATTAACCCCATTAGATCACTGACCCTGTCACCTTGAGCATAACAATGTACATGAAAGCATTATCAAAATGATAAGTACTTGATCAACTTCTGTATAAGATACGCTTATATTATATAAGATATGCTCGTACTGTATGAAAAAATCACCACCCATATAAGGTCATATAAGAACAATGTACATGAAAACATTATCAAAATGATAAGTACTTAATCAACTTCTATATAAGATGTGCTCAGATCCAAAAGGCAATACAGTGATGCCTTACTGATAATACACTGTTGCCTTATTAGATACACTACACCTTCCAACTACTTTCATATAGCTAACAAGCTCATGTTTGAATTGTTGTAAGGTGAAAAGTGTGCAATCAATGCTACTAGTATATGAACTAGATGGAGAGATACCATGGGCTAAGTTTAAGCCTTTTTTTATGGCAAATTCCCTTCAAGTCAAAAACAGATAATGCAATGGGTAGTTATAACCAGAACCCTAACGCTGGCATGATGAACTATATAATCCCTAAATGCAATTATTTTGTTCGAAGCAATGTTTATTTAGGCAAAGATATTGTAGTGCTTCCATCAAGTACCAATTACAGCAGTAAAAAACAACTCACAAACACAAACAAATGACTGTATGATTGTTCTAAAGATATTCAATTGAAAAGTAGTTGTTACAGCTCCATAGACATGATCAACTAAGAAAATCTAATGTCACGCCTATCATGGGAATTCATCATGCAAGGCATTGTCGAGGAGAACTCACAAATTTTAGATGTAACCCATAAACCAAACATTATTAAATTCACATAATTAATATAAGAGATGGGAGAATCACTCACTAACTTCTACTAAAATTTTGTTATACAAGGGTTTCTAAAATTGGATCAGTGACATTTTTCTCTACCTCGAGTGAGATCTAACTGTTTGATGAACTCCAAACCAACGGTATGCTTTGCATACGTGTGTTATGAATCTATAGATTTAATTTGAAAGTATTCTGACTTCTAGAAGGTCTCGATCCACTGAAACTACTAAGACTGCGCAAAGCTGTCATTATTACGGGATTTTAGTAAAAACCTAGTTTTAGGTTTTCTCTTTCAACTCATCTAATTCCTATGAAAATACAATCAAAATTTCATATTTCAAATTTATATATGTATTAAACTCTAACATTAATCAATTGATTAATCTAAAAAAAAACTGAAAAAAACGAAGAAGACTCACCTTTATATATCCAAAATACTAACAACATATGTAATAAAAAAATCAAATAATAATCAATATTAAAGATTGAATATTTGATAGAGTTTTTAACTCACTATTTTGTCAAAAATCTCAAAGTCAAAGCAAACTTTTTCTCTTTACCTTCTTTTTTTCTACGTAGGTTTTTCTTTTCTTCTGTGTATATCCAAAGAGAAGATGTGGCTAGGGTTTTCTTTTAAAGGGTTTTCAATTAGGGGTTTACTAGCTTTAGCTAAACACACCCACCACTCCTATTTTACCCACCACCAATCTAAACCTAGGTTCCAAAATTCATATAATAAAGTACTTACATATTTGTAAACACTACCAACTAATAAATATTACTAATAAATAAATATTATTAATAATTAAAATAGTAATATTATATTGGCAAGTGATTTGGCGGGTATTACAATATACACACCTTAAAATAATCTCGTCCCGAGATTTGGAAGGTAAGAGAGTCATGCGAATATTAAAAATGACATGGCAAACGAAATGAGATTTTAAAATATATTTTCAGATGAAAATTTCTCAGATTTTATACTCATATAAAAATTTCACATCAAACAAAGCAAAACACCAAACATGCATACACATGAGGCTACTACATGCATATACCTATATTATTTTAACAAGAAATTAAAAATAATAAATTGGAACAATATGTACAAAAATATTATTAATGTCAATAAAAAGTATGGGTGTTACAATATATACACCTCAAAAGAATCTCGTCTCGAGATTCAATATAGAGGGTAAATAGGAAATTAATTCTATAATAAGCCAACAACTTACCGAATAAAACGACACTAGAGTCCAAATAATAAATCATTCAATAATATATTTTCCATTAATCCTCCATAAGAAAAAACCACACATCACATGGATAAACAAATAGCTCAAACATATGTCAATAACTTTATAAAGACAATCACACAAAGATACATTATAGAATTTAAAAAGTATTAAAAATACAGGGTGCTATAATATATACAACTCAAAATGAATCTCGTCCTGAGATTCGCTGAAAGGGTCAACTAAAAACTCATCATAACAAACCGCTTTGAGGAAACTACACGGAATAAGTTCACCCACTACTGACATTAAAATAAGTTATGATTAGCCCCGAATACATAGGTCAAAGGAATCTCATCACGAGATTCACAAAGAAAAAGAAACAATACTAAAAGTTCAAGGTTCACCCTTTTCACTTTATTTCTAGACATTTACACTCTTACTCACCCATATTCACATTTCGAAGATCACCTAGACTCTACCCCAGCCTAGGCTAACCAAATGCTCTGATACCAAACTGTCACGCCCCAACTTTCGAAGAAAACGAAAATCCTAAAATCTACGTAAGATTATCCGTTTCCCCAAAACTCGGACATAAAAATTCAATAACAACATAAACAATTTGTAGCAACAACTAAAACATAATTTAGAAAATTAAAACAAACTAAACATAATCTAACCATGAAACTCCGACGTCGCTAGCCCCACTAATGAAACTCCAGTAACGCTGCTAATCAATCTATAAACCTGTGAAAGGCTGAATGGCTACGTTCCAATAAGAACGTACCCAAGAAGCATAAACTTACTTGGGTCAGTGAAGTAGCTGTTATGAGTAATCTCCATCCTTATAAACAAAATAGTTACATGCTTTAACATGAAAATTTCATAAACAACAAAATAACACTCAAAGTCTTGTAGTTCCTTAACGAGGCAAACATGTCGTACTACAAAGTTCTATCATGCTTAAAATATATATTTATTTTACCAACACATACAAAGTGAAGGTTGGACGTGGTAAGTCTGACAAAGAAATGTTTGTAGTCTTACCATCCTGCACAAAATGTTTTAAAAATAAATGAATAAAATTTCTAATTTATCGTTCCTCATAAGTACGATTATTTTCCAAAAAATACAGATCATACTAATAATCATCATTATTTAAATGTCAACCAAATACATTTTACCTTTAAGGAAGACATGTAGTTCTCATTCTAAGATCGAATGAGCATTTAGTTTCATCCATTAAAGCAATCATGCACATAAATGAAAATCTCGCTTCTTTTCCACAATCGCACTACCATCCTTGTGCCGAACACACCTCACCCAAGTGTGTCTCCCTTGCCTTCGAAACCACTCGGAGCGTACATGTTGCAAGTGGGGTGCCACATCGAGGAACATGTCATCTCACCCGAAGTTCGATCCATGGCAAGCATTTCTTAAATACTACACGTACTATCGAACTCACATTGAACGACGTACCGATATGCAAGCAAGTCTGCATACCCAAAATTATATCACACGTATACAAACAAGTCTGTATACAATTTTTTTCGGAGTTGTGGAAAAGAGCATAAAAAAATCAATTAATCCTCAATACTCATTTACGGTGACACTTTGTCAACCATAAACACATCGACCAAAAATATTCACCCTTTCTTTTGGGGAAGCAAATAACATTTTTATAAATAATATTTTTTTTCATAACAGAAAACAGGGATCAGACCCATTCCATGTAATGATACTCCTTAGCAAGACAATTTGCATATCAATCAAATGCAAGTTTATCATATGATCACATACTAATCACGTATTTCAAGTCATAACGTAAAATTACAGATACTAACTTACATAAAACTACTAATACCCAAGTTTATTTACATGGTGAAACTCTAGCACACCCAAAATGAACCTAGTAGCTAAAACCACCTAACATGCTAATTAGCCCCATTAGATCAAAACATGATCCCTAGGTTATGACTGACCCTGCCACCATGAACATAACAATGTACATGAACGCATTATCGAAATGATAAGTATTGATCAACTTCTATATAAGAACCCTCATATTATATAAGATATGATCGTACTGTATAAAAAATCACCACCGATATAAGATCATATAAGAGCAATATTCATGAAAACATCATCAAAATGATAAGTACTTGATCAACTTCTATATAAGATGTGCTCAGACCCAAAGGGTAAACAGTGATGCCTTACTAAAAATACATTGTTGCCTTATTAAAATACACTACACATTCCAACCACTTTCATATAGCTAACAAGCTCATGTATGAATTGTTGTATGGTGAAAAGTGTGCAATCAATGCTGCTAGTATATGAACTAGATAGAGAGATACCCTGGGCTAAGTTTAAGCCTTTATTTATAGCAAGCACCCTTCAAGTAAAAAACAAGTAATGCAATGGGTAGTTATAACCAGGACCCTAACACTGGCATGATGAACCATATAATCCCTAAATGCAATTTTTTTGTTCAAAGCAATACTTATTTAGGCAAAGATATTATAGTGCTTCCATCAAGTACCAATTACATCAGTAAAAAACAACCCACAAACACAAACAAAAGACCGTGTGACTTTTTAAAGATATTCATTGGAAAGGTAGTTGTTACAGCTCCATAGACATGATCTGCTAAGAAAATATAATGTCACACGTACCATGGGAATTTATCATGCAAGGCATTGTAGAGTAGAACTCACAAATTTTAGATGTAATTCATAAACCAAACATTATTAAATTCACATAATTAATATAGAGATGGGAGAATCACTCACTAACTTCTACTACTAAAATTTTGTTATACAAGGGTTTCTAAAATTGGATCAGTGACATTTTCTTGACCTCGAGTAAGATCTAACCGTTGGATGAACTCCAAACCAATGATATGTTTTTCATACGTGTGTTATGAATCTACGGATTTAATTTGAAAGTATTCTGAGTTGTAAACAGTCTCGATCTACTGAAAATACTAAGACTGCGCAAAGCTGTCTATATTACGAGATTTAAGTAAAAACCTAGTTTTAGGTTTTCTCTTTAACCTCATCTAATTCTTACGAAAATACAATAAAAATTTCATATTTAGGATTTATATTTGTATTAAACCCTAACCTTAATAAATTGATTAATCAAAAAAATAAAAGAGAACAAAGAAGACTCACCTTTATATATCCAAAATACTAACAACATACGTAATAAAAAAAATCAAATAATAATCATTATTAAAGATTGAATATTAGATAGAGTTTAACTGACTGTTTTGTCAAAAATCTCAAAGTTGAAACAAACTTTTTCTCTTTGCCTTCTTTTCTTCTACGTAGGTTTTTCTTTTCTTCTGTGTGTATCCAAAGAGAAGATGTGGCAAGGGTTTTCTTTTAAAGGGTTTTCAATTAGGGTTTTACTAGCTTTAGTTAAACACACCCACCACTCCTCTTTTGCCCACCACCAATCTAAACCTAGGTTCCAAAATTCATATAATAAAGTACTTACATATTTGTAAATACTACCAATTAATAAATATTACTAATAAATAAATATTATTAATGTTTAAAATAGTAATATTATATTTGTAAGTGATTTGGCGGGTATTACAATATACACACCTCAAAAGAATCTCATCCCGAGATTCGGAAGGTAAGAGAGTCATGCGAATATTAAAAATGACATGGCAAACGAAATGAGATTTTAAAATATATTTTCAGATGAAAAATTTCTCGGATTTTATACTCATATAAAAATTTCACATCAAACAAAGCAATAGCTCATACACAAACTCAACTACTAAGGGAGACAATAACTACGCCACTATGGAGACATGACCCGCACAAACAAAGGTGACTATCTGACGACGTAACTCTCACAGAAGATTAAGTTATTATTGTTGACAAAATATGAGCTCGGACAAGCAAAGAAAGGGTTTCATTTCATACTAAAACCCCTACTTAATGAGGGGTAAATACATTTGCTTACTCAACCTCTACTCAGCCTAATCTATTAAACAATTGGAAATTGGAAGTATGATAGCTACAAGCGCAAACATAAATAAAAAACAAAGGGAAAATTTTCTCATTAACAAAATTTTTCTTTCGTTACAACCCGCTCATGTAGTGGGATTAGAGTCAGAGACATTCTCCTGCAACTCAGAATCTAGAAAGGCCTCAAGGTCGGCAACAGGCTCTAGAACGACGAGATCAAAGATCATCTCCGTGACAAGCGGATCGGCCTCAGAGCCACTCTGCAGGGAAGAAGATGAACAATCCTTCTCAAAGCGGGGAAAACCACTTGCCCATAGCGAAAATATCCTAGTCTGCATGATCTTGTGCAATGTAGTTCAGCAAATCCAGCCTACCAGCAACAACCTTGCTTAACTCTTTTTCCTTGACTGCACACTGCGCCTTCAAGCCAAACATCTCCCCATGCACTCTAGACATGCCAATTTCAAAGTTTGTCGGCCTGCACAAATTCGCAACCCAGCTTGCACGCTTTTGAGTAAGCTGGGATACTTGCAGCAAAACGTCATAGAATTCCTTATGTCGAGAAACCTCAGTACGTTCGTGATCCAGAACACTTTGGATTTTAGCAGCAGATTTTTGGGTAGATGCTAGATGGTCAGCAGCCTCCAACTGCTCAACTGCCAATCTGTCCCGATATTCCCAAACTCTTCCGAGGATGGTCATCAAATCGGTCTTGGCAGCCAGGGCCTCATCCAGACTCTCATGTGCTTTTAGTCAAACCTCCAGCTAAGGTTGAGCAGTCAAACCTTGTCCAGACTCTCACATGCATCCCATAGTTGAGCCTCCAACCCACGACAGACGGTCAGCTACTTTCCCAACGTATCCATTTCAAAAAGTGCAGTGAAATTTGCAACTACTGTTCAGCAAACGACCTCTCCATGGCATAGACTTTGTCCTACGTAGAGTCCACTGCAGTGCCCAGCATCCCAAAATATGTCAGGTGGGCCATCGTCTGATTGAAAACTGAACACATGATTTCAAACAAGAAGTACAGGTAAAAGACCAATGACAAATAAACAAGTATTAACTCACTTGCATGAGTTTTTCAACCCTTGATTAAGGTGGTCCCCCGTGGGTATCTCTTCTAACGGCGGACGATCGACCAGACGAGAAAAAAAACCTCCTCAGAAGCTGCAGGGATTCATTCATTTGATCAACCTCCTGGTGCCACACATGTCGGCCATCAGAGCTGAGGTGAATAGTGCTCATGTTGCAAAAGTTGATGCGGGCGCCAAAATGGAGGACTTTGGGGTCAGGGATGAGTCTCGCACCCCCTAGCAACTACGACCTCCGAGGAGGGAGGAAACTTTGTGACTCCCTTCCATTTGCCAGTAGCGGGCGACAAGGAAACGGAGCGAGCCTGAGAACTTGGGGTGCCCAGAGCCGCCAATGGGTTGCAGGCAATGCTTCTCGGAGCAGAAGGGCAAGGATGTAGGTTGTCGGGCTTAGGCATTATCTCTTCAAAAACATGGAAAGGTACCACTGATCGGGAGTGTTCGACAAGCTTCCTCTCCACAATAGACAATGGAGCAGAAAAAACAGCCTGAGCAGCCCCACCTTGACCTTTTTGGACTTACGAGCTGAGGGAAACAACCCCTCCGCAACTTTCCTCGTGGACGACTTGAATCTCTTGCAACTATCTTCTGCGTCCTAGACGCTCAAGTGCCAGAAGAAGAGCCAGTCGGAGCGGCCGGTGCTTGACCCATCCTACCGACCTCGTTGAAGAACAAACCACTGCGCTCAATAAATGCAGCAGTATGTGCATCCGAAGGGGGCATAAGCGACAGAGAGAGGAAGCCGATTTTAGCTTTCTCCTCACGAGAAAAAGCAACGACATCGTGCCCCTTGGTAGAAAAAACTAGTGGCACTTCAGACATACAATAAGCATTATGCCAAAAGCATCAGACAAGAAAAGTCAGAAGACTTACTGACGTTATTGAAGTTACGATAGACCAATCGGTTCTCGTTGTCAAAGTACCCGAATCTCACATAAGCAAATAAGCAGTATCGCTGCTAATTATTTGTGTCCTTTGAATGCCCACTAAAGCAAAAAGGCTTCACCAGCCAACATTTCTCATGGTTGTTCCCTCCATCACGCTCTCGATCGCACAATCATGCACAGGTGACTCAGTCATGCACAAGTGAGATCTCCTCCCTCCATCACGTCCCGATCGCAGGGACAGTTGGGAGGGAACACTCGCTATAGAAGATGGTGAAAGGAGGAACAAACATACGCATACACATTGCAGTTTATGTACAATCTTAGCTCTTATTTGCATCAATATCTGACTTAAGTGTCAGAGTGCCTTCGGCCACCACAATGTTGATCCCTAGCTTAACTGTTATTCATTTTTGTAAGTAAAAAATCATCGAGATCAGCAAGGACAGATATGAACAAGTCACTTCCTTATATCAAACCCTTCTTCCAAATGTTTAGGTTGATTGAAGTAAATAATGTTTGCCTTGTGTTATCTTCTCTTTTTATGTGTCTTATTTTTCCAATCCAGTACTTAGTTTTTTTTTCATCTACCCTCTACTTTCCTTGAACTTCAACATGTAAACAGATATGTTATATTTCAAAATCTATATGTTCCTTGTCCAGATTTCCCGCTTCCATTTTCATGTCTGTCAACGAATTTTAACGAGGAACTTAAAGAATTTAATAATTTTCATTTTGACAGCATGAATATTAATACTTGGAAACATTTATCATTTCGAAGGTCTCAAGTAGGGGTGGGCATTCCATCCCGATCCCGTCCCGATTTTTTTCAGGTTCTTTTGGGATTGATCAAACTCATCCCATCTCATCTCGATCTAGGGTAGGATTGGATTAGGATGAAATTTTCAATCCCGTCCATCCCGTTTCGTCCCGAATTTATTTATTTAATATTTATTATTGATGCAGTTGATTTTCGCTCCCTGTTTTGACATTGACCTACAAACCTACTGACCTGCACATGGAACGCATGTGAGCCACAAACCATCGTTGTGGTGGCCGATGGCACTCCGATGCTAAAGTTAGGCAGGGATTTGAGAATGGCGTAATGTTATAAACATGTAATGTATAACATACCCTAGTTTACCAACCTAATGTCTTATTTAAAGTATTGGAGTCTTGGTTCGACCAGGCCATCAATGGCATAGTTTAGGTAATAAGATCTTCGTGGAGATTCTTCTCTAATTAGGAGATGTGTTGTGAATAAGAGTTTTCTTGTTAGCCTTGTGTTTCTAGATAAGCAGGAGATTGTTCATGTTCTGAGAGTAGTCCACAAATAGAAGTCTCCATATGATATATGCTCTGGAATTTGCTTCTTAATTGGAACCAAAATGTTGTTGTCTTGCCTGTCCGAAGCTGATCCTCGAGATATTTGCCTTAGCAAAGCTTATGGGTATTGAGGATAGTTGTGAGACGCGTGGGCTTAGCAGACGGTAATGATTTTGTATCCGTCTGGCAGTCTGCAATGTGTGGGTTTGGAACCACTTGGGTAGTATCGGTGTCGGGCTAACGTTTGGGCCTACTATTTCTCAGATCATCGTGACACATGTACGGTGTAGAAGATGGACCATTTTGGTGTATCATCGGCTACTCCCCCTAAGTTGGTGGGCCATCGCATCGATCCACTAACTCACTTCTTGAAAAGATACTCTGCTCGTGATGATCGAGTCTGAATCGTTTGCTTGAACCGCGCATTTCATTAATTGTGTGTCGGTTCAGTGGAGAAGAGGCGGGAAACCAATCCCTATTTAGATCCTCTTTTCTGCGGAGATTGACTCTTCCATTTTCTTGTTTTTAGAGATTCTGCTTTGTTCATATTTTGATTGAAAGCTTGTTCATCTTTGTCATGGCTCACCAACACCATCTTGATGATGAAAATTTGGCCGGGGGCCTCGATTTTTTTGAAGATAATTCATTTTCTCAGTCGGGCCTTGGTGACATTTGAAAAATGTTCGGGGTCCCTGAAGAATTGCCTTTGTATGTTCTGCAAAATGATCAGACGATAATGCTCACTCTAGAAGGGTTCATTTGTTTGCACCGTGGAATACTTCATACTGGAGTCCATTTTCTTGTTCTTGATGAGATTTGGGGCTTTTTGGATTTTCTCGGAATCCCTCCTGCCCAGTTGGTACCCAATGGGTATAGGATCATCCTTCTTGTTTTGATCGGAGTGAAGGATGCTAGTGTCTACGTGACTCTGCAAGTGATTCAATTGATGACTTCTCCTTGGCTGAATGATCACGCCGTTAGCAAGATGACGTCGCAGGCCTGCTTCGAGAAGTTGCTAGATGACCTCATGTTCTGGCAAAAATATTATTTCTTAGCTCATTCGAACTCGAAGTATTTCAAGTTAAAGGGTTGTCCGCTTGAGCGAGAGTTCACGCCACTTCGTAAGTATAGCTTAACTTTTTGAATTTGTTGCGCTAAATTGTTGATCGTACGCCGATCATTGCATTTGTTTCTTTGCAGGGTGGTTCCCTACTAGTGTTTTTTCCCAAGAGAATAAAAACACTATGAAGACATTACGTGACCTGCCGAAGATGAGTGTGGAGGAAGTCATATGCCTTGCTAACCTCAGCTACAATGGTTTGTGGGCCAACTGGCATGTGACCGCTACTCTTTACCGAACGCCGAAGGTCAAGTCTGAAGGTGGGGCCCCTTCCAAAAAGAGGAAAGTCGTTGAAGTTAAGGCTCCTGCTTCGTCTAACACGAAAGCACTTTTTGAGATGCTCGCCTTTTTATGAGCTCAAAGAAATCACGTGCTAGGACGGAATCGATTTCCAAATGGTCAATTCTAGTGAGGGCGGAACAAGAACCTACTCAGCCTGCCAGGGCGAAGGTTGAAATAGTCGGCTGGGAGAGAGACCATCTTCGATTAGCAGAGGTTGAAGATGTGTCGACTCTAAGTACCGAGCATGTTAAAGCCTTGAGCGAGAAGCTGAGTTGGCCGTTGTGGTGGCTTCTACTGGTGCTGACCACTCCAGGGTCATTCCGTTGAAGGTTTCTAACGAAGATTCACCTGAGGTTCCAGAATCCAATCGTTCCACTGAAAGATCATCCGATAATGGTCGTGGTGAAGTGGATCATCCTTCTTGTAGTCTGTGTTCCTCATCTAGTTCCAGGCCACATATCAGGGTAATGGAGGGTCTGTTGGACAACTCGTTTCCCTCTCTTCCTTCAGACTTCACTGAGTCATCTCGCAATAAAAGGTCGGGCACTGGTGATAAAGGGAAAGCTACGGAAGAAGACCTGGGTGTAGTGCAATTACGAAGGGCGGTGCCGACATAATTCCGCATCCGAGTGAACTCCATCCGGATGCATGAATAAGTTTGTTTGCTTCGGACGTAGTGAAGCTAAGCAACCAGGCTTAGCATCAAGAGGTTGACGTAAACTATGCTTCGAATAAGCACATAAGCAGGCGTCATAGCTGGCTGATGGACCATGCTCCAAAACCTGAGGAGGATACGCTAGAGGGGCATATGGATAAAGGTTTAATGCACCTTATGTTGGGGATGTCTCATTTGAGCCAAGTGGTTGTTGCTGGGATGGAGGTTGAGGCAGCATGTGAGAGAGTATACACCATAGAACATGTCTTCTCAACTATGTAGAAGTTGTATTTAGATGTGTTTTTTTAGATTGAGCTGCTGAGGAAGTAGACTGACGAGAGGAGGCTGGAACAGTCAGCCGTTGTTGCTGAGACCCAAAGGGTTCGTTTGGAGGTCCTTGAGTCTGATTTGGCAGAGGCGGTGTCCCTCAAATGAAAGTTGGATCTGATCCGCTTTGATCTAGAGGTCGCACAGGAAGCTGCGGCAAGACGCGTTCTGAGTTGCAATATCTCGCTGAGGAGAAAGCCATAGAGGTTATAGATTGATTCGCTGAAAGGCAGCACTTAAAGGCCAACATGGAATTCAATGCTGGAGTAGCAAGGAAGGTTGGAGAGCAGCTTCAACTGGAGCAACATGAGCTTAGTGCTATTAAGAGTAGTTTGGCTACGGAGCAATCTCAAGTCGATGCACTGACAAGCAAACTGGGGATGTTGGAGCGTGAACTTGCTGAAGCGAATGCGGTTGAGGAAGAGTTTCTCAAGGCGCAAGGCAAGTGTGAATTTCGTTGGGTTGTGCATGGGAGATTAGAGCTGATGGCGCTTATGGAGGAAGAGCATCCGGAATGGGACCTCGAGCATTATAAGAAAATATCGTACGCAGAGGTCTCCGCGTCATCAAATGAAGAGGGCGATCTGGATCATGATGCTCATATTGAGGTGCGCACGAACGTAAATACTACCACCTCCATCGTTGAGCTTAGTTCTCCTGTTTTTTGTTCCCCCTCGTAGAGAGGAATAGACTGTGTATTTGTACTTTTTGCTCCAACTGTTAATGAAAACAAATTTATTTTGAGTACATTTTACGCCCGTATTATGTTCGGTCTCTCTGTCTCGTGCTTTCCATTCTGCCCTGTCGTTTTACTTTGATATAGGTCTGGTTGGGTCGGCAGAAGCCATATGATATGTCTGCTGTTGAGAGTTTGACCGTTTATGTTGCGGATGATTCTGACTTATTCTTTTGTGAGGTCTCAGAGTCACGATCGCTTAGTTACACCCAATAGTAAGTATTATTTGGGTGGTTTAGCAGTGGGCTATACTTCTCAAGTTGTAGCTTATCCTTAAGGCAAGTCATTGGGGACTTAATTAGCATATCTGACTATCGGTTGCAGGTGCTGGCATGAGTGCACTGTGGAAGTCAAGCACATGTGTTGTCTCAGAGCTAGAGCGCTTGTCCTGAGTCAGGTTCTATCAGCTCGGACTAACATTATATGTAGCATCTGTCTGCATGTTAGTGGGTTGTGGTTACTGATGATGGAATGTCTGCCTATGCAAGCGTGTAGACGCTGCGTGAGCTGTGATTTTTGTTCGGCGACCGTTGTATTGAGGGGGAGCGGTGGCCGAGTGGCGAGCCATTGACATCAGTCGAAACTGACTGGGCTCTCACCTTCTGAACCATCTATACCCGTGCAGAGCGGATTAGAGGTTTAGGATGTGAGACTTCGGCGATCATGGTCTATTGGAGAGCGGTGATCCCGTGGTAAGTCGTCGAAATCAGTTCAGGACTGACTAAGCTCTCACCTTCCAAATCATCTACACCTGTGCAGAACAGGCTACAAGTTTAAGGTGAAGGGATTCGGAGACCATGGTCTGTAGAAGAGCAATGGTCCCGTGGAAAGTCGTTGAAATCAGTTTGGGACTGACTAGGCTCCCACCTTCCAAATCATATACACCTGTGTGCATTGAGCTACAAATTTGGGGGTTTTTGACGACCATGTTCTGTAAAAGTGCAGTGGTCCCGTGGCAAGCCGTTGGAATCCGTTCGGAATTGACTAGGCTCTCACCTTCCAAACCATCTAAACACGCGCAGTGGGGCTACAAGTCTGGGGTTTTCGGTGACCATGTTATGTAGAAGAGCAGTGATCCCATGGCAAGCCATTGGAATCCGTTCAAGGCTGACTAAGTTCCCACCTTCCAAACCATCTACACCCACGCAGTGGGGGCTACAAGTCTGAAGTTGGTAATTCAGCGACCTTAGTCTGTAGAAAATCAGTGGTCTCGTGGCAAGCCATCGAAATCAGTTCAAGACTGACTAGGCTTTCACCTTTCAAACCATCTACACCTGCGTAATGGGGGCTACAGGTCTGGGCTTTGATTAGAAGTTGTCATTGTTAGTCGTCACTGGCTAACTTAGGGTTGATAAGAAGTTGTCGTTGCCCGGTTATGCTGAGGCTCTGCCTGTTATGGGCATGCAAGCTATATCCGCGAGCGGAGTGCATTGTGCGGATGAGATTTGAAGAGACGGTAGTACCTTTTTTCAGCTGGTGATATGCAGGTGTGATCCTTGTGTCAAAAATGACTAGGGTTTCTAATGCTCGTGTTAGACACGTGGTAGAATGCTGCTTGAATAGTGGGCCGAGCCATAGGCCCATAAAGTGAAGGTTAGAATTTTTCGTATGATCAAGATGCTACATGTACAACATAGATTGCATGGTAACACGCGTACGGCGTAGATCGCGAGACGGTTGAGTATCGGTTACTCCCCCCAATCAATGGGGTTGTGTGCAGCCTCGTTGATTGGACGAACGTGGTTCTACGCAGTTTTCTTAGGAGCCCTACTGACAGTTAATGTTGAAGCGCCCGTTTGGTAAACCACTATGTTTATATAATGGTATTTCTTCATCGTTGTAGGCATTATCTTCTGCAGAGCGTACCTCCTGTAATGTTCTTACTTGAAGAAAATGTTGTGGGTTTTCCAAAGGCTTCTGGGAGATCTCCAATGTTGGAGTCTTCGAATGTTCTGACATTTGCGCTAATGAGCGACGATAAGACTTGATGTTATGCGTGGTCACCTGCTCTGGGTGAGCACCCAATTGCTTTGCTGAGATCTTGTGATTTCTTCTCATATTCAGAAGAAGAATTACGGACTCCCTCCCAAGGGATGAGTCTGTCGTTTAGTCGCCAACACTTTAGTGTTACCTTGTGCCACTCTGTCTGTCGGGAGACACTCACTGAGGCTAGCTTAGGGTTGATCGAAGTGTTGGCAGATGCGCCGTTCATTCCAGGGGCGATATCTCTGAGTCACCTCGAGTATTGTGTATAGAAAAAGTGTCCTCGCTTGGCAGCGTTGTGAGATCTTAACTTCCTTGTCGCTTGTGTCTATCTTTGTTTGTCCTCTTCTACCTCCTTTGGGAGGCCGGATGCCGGGTTGAAGATGTCTACAGTCCGTGGCAAGGTCTACATTGTTATTGCCGTATCCTTTTTCGGGGTGATTTAGCAGAGCAATTAACGATTAGTTGCACTAATCCTTTCAGCCCCCTTTTTGCACATTTATCCTTGATCTTGGGACATCTTCGTCGGAGCCGTGCTGAGTCTACTTTTGATACCTTTGTTGTCTTCTTCCGGAGTCGGACTATTTAAGCGAGTCTTTACTTTATGTCGCATCGGATTCAGATGCTTGTAGTATGTAATTTTTGTATCCGCCTCAGGGCGCTCATTGTTACCACTTTCCAGAAATCTATAGTGTGTTTGCATAATTATTTTTCATTTCTTAAATGATTGCAAATCACATAAGCTTCTAAGAACTCAAACTTTACATTGACTATGGAAAGGAAAATAAACAACTTAAATAGACTAACTGTTGGCGAAGGTGGTCGATATGGCTCTGAAGTGAATTTGCATGGCCCTTGCTGGATTGTTGGTACCTTCAGCGAACTACCACGTTTCGCTGATGTCATTGAAGTTACTAAAGAGTAAACCTTATGTGGGAGTTTATTTCCATGCCGACTGTTTGTCGGGGGTCGTACTCCCGTCTGCATTGACTTCTCCACTTTCCTGGGTTGAAGGGCAGATTGCGTCTGTGATGCTTGAATGTCCCCCATTGCTGAATTGAGCCACTGCTGTTGGGATCCCATTTCCATGTGAGTGGAGCGACTCGTCCACAATCTTTGAGTTTGGTTTCAGTTCATATTTCCCTATGGGCTTCAGTTGGATCTGGGAATATTTTATCTGTTAGTGCAACTATTGGCAATTTCGTGTCATTGGTTGGTCCCTTCGTATTGTTCCTTCTGAGTGGTTAACGATGTACTTAACGCACTGGTGAGGGGTGGAGACTATTGCTTCATCTAGTGGAGCCATTGTCTTCCCAGGATAAGGTTGTAGATAGACAGTGTGTCTACTTCCATGAAGTCCATGAACAAGACTTTCCTCAGTTGTGGCTCCCCTACCACTAGTGCTAACCTTATCTTTCCAATCGAAAAACATTTCTCTCCGCTGAATCCAATCAGCAGGTAATCTGATAATATCAGGCTCTCCTCCTTGAGATTCATACTGCGGAACGCATTGTAGAACAGAACGTTGAGGGAGCTTTCCATATCCACCAGGGTCCTTTTCACCTCTACCTTGCAATGGAGATCGATATGACAAAAGCATCATTGTGCGGTGCGCAGATGCATATTAGGTCTTTGTCTGTAAAGGTTAAGGTGGTGATGGGGTTTTGCACCCTCGAGTAGTAAACTCATATGTCCTCATCTGCGAGCTGTGTCTGCATCTTCAGTAGAGTTTGCTTACGGGATCTATTTGACTGGTCTTCATCTGATCTGACTCCATGAATGACATAGATTATGCCCGGAGTCTCCTTCTCGAACTCTTTCACTGTCTCCCCTATCCTTGGGTCGTTCTGATTGCTTCTCAGAACCTAGGAATTATTTTAGCTTGCCTCTGCGGATCCAATACTCGATGGCGTAACTTAGACTCTTGCAGTCGTTGGTGTCATAGTCACCCTCCTTGTGGTAGGAGCAGTATTTGTTGTTGTCACGTTTGGAGGGGTATCTGCGCTGCTTCGGGGGCCACTTTAGATCTTCTCAGTTTTTCATGAAATTTAGGACGTCCGATAGGCTAGAACTGAGGGGTATCATGGATCTGGATCCAACGTAGTTGGAAGCTTTCTTTGGCCTAGCCCGGCCAATGTCTAACCTGTTGTCGTTGCGCTTTCGCTTGCTTCTTTCATCATCCTCTTGCTTTCTTCCCTCCTTCCTGTCCTTAGGAACGGAAGGCTTCTTCTCAACTTTTTTTTTCCTCTTCACAATTCTCATCTCTTCTATCCAAAGGAGTTTCGTCATATCCAAAGGGGGTTCCAAGGTGAGAAAGTCATAGAGCTTTCCCTCTTTTAGGCCCGCGGTAAAGGCCATTACGGTCGTGTCATCATTGCAGCCATCAATGAGCGTCAGCTCATCATTTAAGCGCGAGACATACTCTCTGAGTGTCTCATTAGATCTCTGCTTCAAAGAGAGTATGTAGTGTGGGCATTTTCGAAGATGATGACTTTCGACAAAGCGCATCAAAAACTCCTTCGCCAGCATCTTGAATGAATTGATCGACTTTGGTGGGAAGCTGTAGAACCATGTTAATGCTAACTTCTTTAGGCTGGTAGGGAAAGTTCTGCACATCACCGACTCGGATCCTTCTTTGGGTGCCATTACATGCTGGTAATGGCGTGGGTGATCGAATGGGTCGATGGTCCTGTCATAGAAGTCGAGCTTTGGAAGCGTGAATTTCTTTGGAAGAGCCTTGTTCATGATACGGTTTACTAACAGTTGAACAAAGAGACGATATAGCACGTCTGGGTTGTGTGCTCTTCTGCGGAAGGGGTTCTGCGAGGCGAGTCTGTCTGCCGTGAAAGTTGGTTCCGTGTTAGCTGCGCCACCTCATCTAGTCTAATGAAAGCTAGTAAGGGATTGACTTTCATGTGCTTGCTCTCTGTTGTCTTTCGGAGATGGAGGCTTATGTTGCTCCTGATCTCCATTAGCGGGTGGAGAGTTCTGCTATATAAAAGCTTCTGCTGCTTTGGTGATTTGTTATATTTGAGACGACATCAAATCTATATTGGGGTCTGTCGTTACTGTTGCTGGCGCGGGGTTGTGAGTCTGTTGCCCGTGTGTCACCGGCACAGCTGAGAGTGGCAGTATAGCACCAGTCTGAGCGTTTAACATGTCCCCTTGCATTATCTGGTGGTCACCATCTCTTTGTATTTTGACGAGAGATAATACTAGTGAAAGGTTTGGAATTTTGTCGTCCCCAAGACGGCGCCAAACTGACGCAGTCGATTTTTGCTCCCTGCTTTGACCTTGACCTGTTAATCTACACAAAGAACGCACATGAGCCACAGACCACCGTTGTGGTTGCTGATGGCACTTCGATGCTAAAGTCAGACAGGGATCTAAGGAATATGTAATGTTGTAAACAGGGAATTTGAAGCGTACCTTAGCTTATCAACCTCATGTCTTATTATAGTGATGGAGTCCTGGTTCGACCAGGCCATTGATGGCGTAGTTTCGGGAATAAGATCATCGTGGAGATCCTTTTCTAATTAGGAGTTGTGCTGTGAATGGGAGTTTCATTGTTAGCCTTGTGCTCCAAGATACGCGGGAAATAGTTCTCGTTCTGAGAGTGGTCCATCGATATAAGTCTTTATGTGTGATATATACTCTGGAATTTGTTTTCTAGTTGGAAGCAAAGTGTTGATGTCTTGCCTGTCCGAAGCTGATCCTCGAGATACTTGCCTTAGCAGAGCTTATGGGTATTGAGGATAGCTGTGAGACGCATGGGCTTAGCAGGTTGTAATGATTTCGGGTTCGTCTGGCAGATTGCATTGTGCGGGCTTGGAGCTGCTTGGGCCGGATCAATGTCGGACTGACGATTCAACCTACTATTTCTCTAGATCATCGTGACACGTGGATGGTGTAAAAGAGGGACCATTTTGGTATATTATCAATTATTATTACTTTTAATCAAAATACTCTTCGAAATGAAAGTTTGGGATATGTTGAAATTAAATCAATGAGAGATAAAATTCTAAATGATTTAAATCATGAATTCTAAATGAAGTTTAAGATTTATTTATTTAATATCTATTATTTTTTATGATAAAAGTTATATGTATATAAATTTGACATTATTGATGTGTGAACAATGTTTGATGAAATTCTTTTATTATTTTTCATTGGAGAAATATTCATAAAGCCCAAAAATGGCAGATCCTTCTCATCAGTACTCAACTGAGAATGCAATCTATCCAACTCCATCTCGAAGGTTTCAAGGTTGAAAGCAAACTTATTCCGAACATCCTCGACTTCCTTCAGCGAAGTCTGTGCAGCCTCAGCAACCTTCGCATACTCAGTACACTGTAATCTCAATTGATCAATTTTGCGGAGAACATGAGAAAAAACCAAGGCCTGCCCTGCCATCTTTTGAATGACAAGCGCTACCTGATCGCGTGGGGCTTTATTGTTTGACCCCTTAACGCCAGCATAGACGACGTGAGTCATCCCCTCCATAAGATGCTCGAGACCTTCATCGATATGACTGCGTGGATGACGCACTGGCATAGGAGCCCTTTCTACCAACCGCCCATGACATTTTATGATGAGATTACGAACACAATCTTGAAAATCAGCCTCAGAAGACCAGCTAAACTTCTTGGAAGTAATAACAGTAGGAAAGGCAGTAGGGAGAATAGCAGGCAACTCCGTTGTACTCGTGACGACGGAGAAAACGGAAACCTTAGAGCCCTAACCATGATTAACAACTTGATCCTCCAATGAGGAGTCAAACTCGAAGTCAGACAAAGTCTTTGTACTGTTCGGATTCTTAGACATTTCGATACCAAGTTGAAACATCTTGTTGTCGAAAACACTTAAATCATCAATGGGCAAACCAGCAAAATCAGACACTCCATACGAAGAGACAAGGCTCTTCTCACGATCATCCAAAGGACGAGAAACCTTTTTCTTGCTCCGCTCGAGAATTTGATTCATCTCCTCAACTTCTCGAGCAGCAAGATCAACAGCATCACCAACACCCTTCCCGAAAAATGTAGTAAGAGGGGGAGCCCTGGTAATACGATGAACCGAAGTATCAAGCTTCTTCATTTTCGGGACATGACAAGGACTTATCGCTAATTGCTTAAACGGACTAGCAGGCCGGGGAACTTTCCTCTTTCTGGTGCTCGACCCAACATTAACGACACTTTGGCAATGATAGGAGCATCGTGATCCGTAAGCTTCTTAATGGAGTTCATTTCCCAATCAATGCCCACATCACTAAAAACAGCAGGGGAGTACGCTCCTGCCCCCGTCAGAAACGACGATAGTGTCGATGCAAACAACAGTAACTTCTTAGGCACAAGCCACCGTAAGTGTCACACGGTCGGCCTTGCTCAGAGTATACAGACCGCTACGGTCAATAATATCTGTGGTAAGAAAAGCTTATACTGAAAACTTGGGTAGCTTATTGAACTGATCATCGAACTCTTGTTCCTCCACAGACAAAAATAATTTGTTTATCTTGGGTTCTCGGAATGATCGCAAGATTCGTACATTCCGCAACTTGAAATAATCGAAAGTAATCGACGCGTAAAACCAAGGCCTCGACCAACCCCTATAGTCCTCTCTGAGATTTTCAAAATAGGACAAACCACGAAGATAGAAATTGTGGTTCGCGTTTACACTCAACCCTACCAGAGAGTACAAAACTCTAACGTTCATGGGAATCTCAGATAAAACAGCCCTCGCTAAAGTCGCGATCATTACCCTCCAGCAGTTAGGAACCATTTGCGCAGGGGCGATGCCGAAGAAACCAAGTTACTCTCAACATATTTCTAGTGCTGGAAGCCCAAGACCTGCTTGAAACATGCTAGGGTAGAATACAATATATTCGGACCTTGGAAGACAAGGACTGACACCCTCTTCGGGCATAATGATATCGAGGTCAGATGATAATGAATAGCCATAACGAACACTATCCAGAGTTGTTTACGTCACCCGCTTAGGCGAGAGGTAAGCCTAACTAGTAGCAAGAACATCATCACCTAGAACCCTAAAGCTAGACATTGAAATAAGACAAAAACGAAAGAGAAAGAAATCAAAGCCTGGGAACGAAGAGAGCGTAAAGAAGAAAGTATTATAACCACCTCCTCCTTTTAATAAGGTCAAACAACGAAAGAACTACTCATTGGAAAATATGCAGGACGCGATGGTCGCACAAAATCTCAAAAATCAAGTCGAAACGAATAGGCGGATTAGACATCGGAAGAACAAACGCAGTAACAGTTGGTAACGATATTAAATGTGTCACGATGGCGAAATCGAAAATCAAACCGTCGCACAATTAGTGGTTACGTCAGCATACCCACTAACTAAGAGGGGAGTAGCTGATGATATATCAAATAAGACTGATGTCACAGCCGTACTCGTGGCAGAGATCGTCCATCACGAGGATCAAGTATCCCAAAACTAGGCCAATTCATAAAGCCCAAAAAGGGTGGCAGTCATAAAAACCCAAACAGGGCACGTCAGAATAATCCATAGTTAAAAGCCCAAATCCATACACAATAAAGTTCTCCCTTAAAGAGGAGGAACGTTACAGAGAAAAAAGTCGTGAAGGGAGCTATGCTTCTGAGTACGTATCTTCATAAAAGATGAGACGGTTACAAGAAATGTCTCATATCGTTGCGCCTCACTTGCTTGAGTCGCGTAAAGAATAAACAACGACCATTATATAAGGTAAAAGGAACATTCGACCAATATATGCAACTTTAACTGAGTTATGTTCAGATTTATCTCTATCTCCAATCAAGTTACTAACTTAAGCATCAGAATGCCTTCGGCTACCAAAAAGGTGGTCATTGGCAATCTAACATTTGTTTTGCATGTCAATCTACATTTCTTTGGAAGAGCCTCGTTCATGATATGATTTACGAACGGTGGAACAGAAAGACGATATAGCACATTTGGGTTGTGTGCTCATTTGCGGAGGGGGTTCTGCAAGGCGAATCTGTCTGTCGTGAAAGTTGGTTCCGCGTTAGCTGCGCCACCTCATCTAGTCCAATGAAAGCTAGCATGGGCTTGACTCTTTTGTGTTTTCTCTCTATTTTCTTCCAGAAATGGAGGCTTGTGTTGCTCCTGATCTCCATTAGCGGGTGGAGGATTCTGTTGTATGAGATCTTCCACTGCTTTGGCGATTTGTTATATTTGAGACGACATCAAATCTATCCTAGGGTCCGTCGTTACTGTTGCTGGCGCGGGGGTGAGTCTGTTGCCCGTGTCACCGGCACAGCTGAGAGTGGCAGTTTACCGCCAGTCTTAGCGTTTAATGTGTCCCATTGTTCTCCATTGTTGCGTGATCTGGTGGTCGTCATCTCTTTGTATTCTGACGAGAGATGATGCTAGCCAAACTGATGCAGTCGATTTTCGCTCTCTGCTTTGACCTTGACCTGTAAACCTGCTGACCTGCACAAGGAACACACGTGAGCCGCGAACCACCATAGTGGTGACCGATGGCACTTCGATGCTAAAATCAAACAGGGGATCTAAGGAAGGTGTAATGTTGTAAACAGAGAATTTGCAGCGTACCTTAGCTTACCAACCTCATGTCTTATTATAGTGCGAGAGTCCTGGTTCGACCAGGTCATCGATAGAGTAGTTCAAGGAAGAAGATCTTCGTGGAGATCCTTCTCTAATTAGGAGTTGTGCGATGAATGGGAGTTTCCTTGTTAGCCTTGTGCTCCTAGATATGCGGGAGATAATTTTCGTTTCGAGAGTAGTCCATAGATTGAAGTCTTTAAGTGTGATATATACTCTGGAATTTTCTTCCTAATTAGAAGCAAAGTGTTGTTGTCTTGCCTGTCCGAAGTTGATCCTCTAGATACTTGGCTTAGCAGGGCTTATGGGTATTGAGGATAGTTGTGAGACGCATGGGCTTAGCGGGTAGTAATGATTTCGGGTCCGTCTGGCGGACTGCATTTCGGGCTTGGAGCCGCTTAGGCCGGATCACTGTCGGTCTGACAATTGGGCCTACTATTTTTCTAGATCATCGTGACATGTGGATAGTGTAGAAGAGGGACCATTTTGGTGTATCATCAATTATATTAATTCTAATCAAATTACTTTTCTAAATGAGAGATGAAATTCTAAATGAATTCAATCATGAATTCTAAATGAAGTTTAATATTTATTTAGTATCTATTATTTTTATGATACATTTACATGTATATAAATTTGACATTATTGGTGTGTGAACAATGTTTGATGAAATTCTTTTGTTATTTTTCATTAGAGAAATATTTCTTACATGTTCAGCCTGTCTCGTCCCGTCCCGAACCCGTTTGGGATGGGATGAGGTCGATGAGACCCATCCCGTCTCGATCCCGAACAAACACGATTGAATAGGGATGAGGTCCATCCCGTCCCGTCCCATCCCATGCCCACCCCTAGTTTCAAGTATCCCTCTCCAAATTCAAAGAAGAGATGGGACAGTTGACAGCTCATGCATCAAGTAAGAGCAAATAGCTTTGGCATTGTTGGCTTATCAAGTTTGGCAGGCAGCAAGGAATGAATCCTAGAAAACACCTCTATGGGACATTATTTGGTATTGTATATTCCTATAGCATTGGCAAATTTGTTTTAGATCGAAACAAAATTGTATATTCCTACCTATTGAGTTGTAATATGAGTATTTAGGAGATTCTCTTAATGATGCCGAGGGATTTCAATATTCATCATGATGATGTCAAATAAGATTGATGTCACAGCAGTACACGTGGCAGAGTGCGTCCATCACGAGGATCAAGTATTTCAAAACTAGGCAAATTCATAAAGCCCAAAAACGACAGATCCTTATCAGCAGTACTCAACTGAGAATGCAATCTATCCAACTCCACCTCGGAGGTTTCAAGGTCAAAAGCAAACTTATTCCAAACATCCTCGACTTCCTTCAGCGAAGTCTGTGCAGCCTCAACAGCCTTCACATACTCATTACACTGTAATCTCAACGGATCAATTTTACGAAGAACATGAGAAAAAACCAAGGCCTGCCCTGCCAGCTTCCACTCAACAAGTGCCACCTGATCGCACGGGCTTTATTGTCTGACCCCATAACGCCAGCATAGACGAAGTGAGTCATCCCCTCCATAAGATGCTCGAGACCTTCATCGATATGACTGCGTGGCGGTCACACGGGCATAGAAGCCTTCTCTACCAATCGCCCATGACATTTGATGATGAGATTACGAACACAATCTTGAACATCAACCTCAGAAGACTAGCTAAACTTCTTGGCAGTAAAAGTAGTAGGATGGGCAACAAGGAAAATAGCAAGCAACTCTGAGGTACTCGCGACGACAGAGGGAACATAAACTTTAGAGCCCTAACCATGATTAACAACTTGATCCTCCAATGAGGAGTCAAACAAAGTCTTTGTACTGTTCGAATTCTTAGACATTTTGATACCAAGCTGAAACATCTTGTTGTCAATAACACGTAAATCATCAATGGGCAAGCCATCAAAATCAGACATGCCATACGAAAAGACAAGGCTCTTCCCACAATCATCCAAAGTATGAGAAACCTTATTCTTGCTCCTCTCAAGAGTTTGATTTATCTCTTCAACTTCTCGAGCAACAAGATCAACAACATCACCAACATCACCAACACCCTTCCCAGAAGATACGAGAAGAAGGGGAGCCCTAGTAATACAAGGAACTAAAGTATCAAGCTTCTTCATCTTCGGGACATGACAAGGACTGATGGCTAATTGCTTAAATAGACTAGCAGGTCGGGGAACTTTCCTCTTTCTGATGCTCGACCCAGCATTAACGGGACCTCTGGCAACGACAGGAGTATCGCGATCTGTAAGCTTATTAATGGAGTTCACTTCCCAATCAATGCCCACATCACTAATACCAGCAGGGGAGTAGGCTCCTGCTCTTCGTCAGAAATGACGATAGTGCCGATGCGCACAACAGTAACTTCCGAGGCACAAACCGTCGTAAGCGTCACACGATCCGCCTTTCTCAGAGTATACAGACCGTTACAGTCAATAATATCCGTGGTAAGAAAAGTTTTTACTGAAAACTTGGGCAGCTTATTGAACCGATCACCGAACTCTTGTTCCTCCACAGACAAAAACAGTTTGTTTCTCTTGGGTTATTGGAATGATCATAGGATTCGCACATTCCACAACTTGAAATAATCAGAAGTAATCGATGCGTAAAACCAAGGCCTCGACCAACCCCTATATTCCTCTTTGAGAATTTCAAAACATGATGGACCACGAAGATAGCAAGTGCGGTTCACATTTACACTGAACCCCGCCACAGAGTACAAAACCCTAACGTTCATGGGAATCCTAGATAAAACAGCCCTCGCTAAAGTCGCGATCATTACCCTTTAGTCGTTAGGAACCATTTGCGCAGGGGCGATGCCCAAGAAATCTAGTTACTCTTAAAATATTTCTGGAGCCAGAAGCCCAAGACTTACTTTAAACATGTAAGGGTAGAATGCAATATAGTCAGGCCTTGAAAGACAAGGACTGACACCCTCTTCGGGCATAATGATCTTGAGGTCAGATGATAATGAACAGTCGTAATGAACACTATCCAGAGTTGTTCACGTCGCCCGCTTAGGAAATAAGTAAGCCTCACAAGTAGCTAGAACATCACTACTTAGAACCCTGAAGCTAGACATTGTTATGAGACAATAATGAAAAAGAAAGAAATCAAAGCCCTGGAACGAAGAGTGCGTAAAGAAGAAAGTATTGTAACCACCTCCTCTTTTTAATAAGGTCGAACAACGAAAGAACTACTCATTGGAAAATCTGTGGAACGCGATGGCCATACAAAATCCCAAAAATCAAGTCGAAACGAACAGGTAGATGAGACATCAAAGGTAAACGCAGTAATAGCTGGTAATGACATTAAATGTGTCGCGATGGTGAAATCCATAATCCAGCCGTCGCACAGTTAGTGGTTACGTCAGCATACCCAATAACTAAAGGGGGAGTAGCTGATGATATATCAAATAAGACTGATGTCACAGCCGTACACGTGGCAGAGATCGTCCATCACAAGGATCAAGTATCCCAAAACTACGCCAATTCATAAAGCCTAAAAAGGGCAGATCCAGCCATAAAAGCCCAAACAGAGCCCGTCAGAATAAACCTTAGTTAAAAACTCAAATCCAAACCTAATAAAGTTCTCCCTTAAAGGGGAGGAACGTTACAGAGAAAAAAAGTCGTGGAGGGAGTTATGCCTCCGAGGAAATATCTTCATAAAAGAGGAGACTGTTACAAGAATGTCTTCTATCGTTGCGCCTCACTTGCTTGAGTCACGCAAGGAGTAAAGGGAACATTCGACAAAGATATGCAACTTTAACTGAGTTTTTTCAAAATTTATCTCTATCTCCAACTGAGTTATTGACTTAAGCATCGGAGTGTCTTCGGCCACCAAAAAGTGCTCATTGACAATCTAACATTTGTTTTGCATATCATACTTACAAAAGACTAGATGTTGGACGCATCACACATTAAGATCGATCTTCTATTATTTCCTTAGGTTTTTCTTCATTTTTTTTCTCACATGGCATGTTGGTGGCTTTGCAATATTATAAAGGTCACAGACTAAAGTCTGATTTTTATTATCTAAATTGAATTATATAATAAAGGGCACATCATCTGATATCCTTAAAACTGTAGAAAATGCACAATAAAAACAGTACAAAATGCACACTAAGCTACTTGTGTTTGTTTGTAGGCCAAGGCATGATAGCCTCTGATTTTGAGAGCATTACCACTTATGAGAAGCGTATTTCTAGTTGATTTTAGGCCTCCATTGGATCCCAAGAGAGGGTTCTTCTAAGGCTGCAACTCGGACAAATTAAACTGGTTAGGAGTTCAGCTCAAGCCAGCTCAAAATTTTGAAATATTAGCTCAAAGCATGTCCAACGCGAACTTGATCCTAACAGATTTGGGGTTGTAACTTAGTGAGATTTGTGCATGATAGGAAATATCTAGATTGGATTAGGGTCGGTCATAGGGTTGTCCACGGTACGATTAGGTTTTGGGTGAAATCGTCAACCGAAGCAAATTAGTCGGTTAGATAAATGAAAAATCGAAACAAAACCAAACATTAAGAAAACCTAACCGAAACTGAACCGATATTAATTATTTAAACTGCTAGCCGAACACCACCTAAAATTACCCTAAAACAGACATAAAGCTTAACCGACCTAGTAAACTAAACATATTATATTATTTTTTACATTTCATATATATTATATATTATATATTATATATTATATATATTGGGTCGGTTCGGTGTTGTCGGATAAAATCACTTAAGAACCGAAAGCTGAACCTGTCATATTGGTTTCAAATTATTAAAAACCGAACCGAAACCGATCCTAAACCGAATTGATCACTTCGGTCGGTTTATTTGATTTTTTGTTCAACCCTAGTCGGTCTTGGAAATTAAGTTGTTTAGCCTGAAATTTATTATTTTTCAAAATTTCTGCATCAACAACTCTTATAATTCTTCAACTATATAACGATTTTTCTCATGATAATTCACTAAAGATTATTTTAAATCATTTGAACCACGGAGATACAAATCAGAACACCGCCACCAAAAACAAATTCGTTAATCAAATTAACATTATCCCAAGTGAATTATCTAGTTTTCCTACAATTATCCTAAAAAAAATCTCATCAAACTTAACAGAAAATCCTTGCACGCAAGTACTTCAAGTTTCTTTCTCGGCCAACCCCTTTTCTCATGACTAAATGTGAAAACGATCCAATTATTTGTATATCTCCAAGTGACAAATGACTTCACAAGACACTATTTTTTAAGTTTACTATTGTCATGGATTTCGGCGATAGAGGAAGTGATCGTATAAGTCTGCAAAGAGGAAGATCAAAAGGCCAAATGGAAAGATGGGAAATTGAGAAAAAGAATCAGGCAGAAATAATATTTGAGAGGGATGCATGAAACGTGGGAGACAGAGGTGTGTTTGGTATTTTAGGGTTTATAGTTTGGTGTTGAGTGTTTTCAAACTACTTAACCAGATGCACAAAGTAGAAATATCAAGTTTACTCGCAGAGATGCCTTGAATAATTTACTCATGTGAGCAAAACAAAACCCCATTTTGACAATCCAAATTTGAGATCTGACCTAAAACTAATTGAAATTAGATTCATTGCCACAAATTGGTCGAATCCTTGCCTAAACAGAAATTCTAGACAGCCTGGGTTTGCTGCCTGGGGGGGCGAAAATAAAATTTTGCCCCCCCCCCCCCCCCCCCCCAGGCAGCAAACCCAGGCCCGGTAGAATAACTCTTTTATTTTAAGGAAGAGTATAAATCTATGGGAGGCGAAATTAATTCCAAAAGAGCATATTTTTTCTGGGATTTTCTTAGTTTTTGATTCATTATTTCAACTTTTCAATAACCACCACCAATAAGCACCCTATCCCAGCTTGAGCTCCACAACCACTACTAACCACCCTATCGTTATTAACCACCATATCACCACCACCATCATTAGTAGTACCACCTTGAAAACGATCACTAGTCCACAACTACCACCATTCCACAACTAATGCTATGACCACTAGCGTTACCACTAAATCAAAACACTTAATTTGTCACGATGGTTTGGCAAAACTTTTCCTTATGTTAGACCCGCCATATTTTGCTAGAGCTTGAGATCTTATCAATACGAAATTTTGTGAAAATTTATAAATTTAAATATTAAAATTTATTATAGAAAACAAAGAAATTTCCTCTGACAAAATTGACTTGTAAGTCGGGGCATTTGAAGATGCCATAGCTTAGTCTCCATTTTAAACCCTATATGTTGTCTCGAGCAATGGCGTGTGACTGGAAGGTCATACTTGTACAGCGTCGTGGGAATGGTAAGCTCATTTCTCGGTTTGGCTTCATGTCCCTCTAAATCCCATATCTTCATTGCTTCAGTCATCCAAGTTGCATCTGCACTCCTATTTCTATTTGGTGTTTTTACCGAATGAACTAGGGCTTTTTTTGGTCTTTGTGTCAATTTTCGTTGGACATACCTGATTTTCTAGACCATTCAACATCATCAGTCACCCAAACGAACCCATCCCTCTTATTCTCCATTTTCGCTTGCCCCTGTGGCCATTCAAAGGCCCAGCTAATGGAAGGTTGCCGTAATATCTGCGTTTTTAAGAAGAAAAAAAAATTGGGCGGGGTGTACTCAGTTAATGTGGTGGGGGCACATAGCCACCCACCCTTTAAACACAACCCCCCCCCCCCCCTTTTCTTTCTTCTCTTTCTCTTTTTTTTTCTTTCCAGGGAGCGACGTCCCTTCTTCTCCAGCGATTCGGTTGTGGTTGCCATTTTCGTCCCCCAATCTCACCTCCTCCTCCTCATTTCTTCCTCTCTTCGTTCCCTCTTCGTTTCTCTGTGGGTTTTTCGCAAGAAAAAAAAACAAAAAATCAGTTTCACATTTGGGTTTGGTGTTGGATTTGTTTAATCGGTTTTTGTAGCTCCGATCAGCCATGGAGGGGCCTTGGTGGCGTCATTTGGAGCCCTTAGCACCGACATGCAAGGTTGATTTTGGGGTTGGATGAATTTTTCAAAAAAAATCAGGGGGCATGTTCGTTTTGAGGGTTTTTCAGCATGAATCCGGGCTTTGGGTGCGTGGGTGAGCCTCACATTCGTGACTCCGAGTGTTCTTAGACCCATTTCCAGGCTGTTGTGCGGTTTGGAGGCTATCAGACCGGAATAGGAAGGGTTTCGGCGAGTTTTCGCCAAACTTTGGGTTTCGGCAGGGTCTTTGCCGAATTTTTATTGCCTGTAAATTTTCTTTCCGTCACGCGCCGCTTGTATTTATTTATTTTTTTCAGTTTTCGGCTAATTTGCTCACCTTCGAGTCCTCCTTGCAGTTTTAAAAATTTTCGTGGTCCCTCATTCGTGGTTTTGCGTGTTAGGAGCTTCGACTGGTAGGAATTGGGTTTTGAAAATCCATTCCGCCCAGGTGAGTGGAACTATAATATTTATTTTGAGAAATAATTATTTGAAATCCTGAATTTAAGTTTTACATCATACCGTCAATTGTGTATAATTGAATCCAAATCCGAAATTCGGGGTTTTCAGATATTTCGATAATTGTGTTGGTTATTTGTGAATGAATTATGTATTGGGTTTCCTGAAAGCATGATATACTTGAATGAAATCGAATAGTGAATGAATTTTGGTGTGTTTAAGCTTTGGTGTAATGACATTGGACTTGTATGCTTCGTTTTTGAGTTTGCATAGTATGTCATGTTTTACCGTGGATTGCCGAGTCTTGAGCATGTATGATAATCGAATCGAATAAATTTATTGTGGTGAATTGAGTCATGTTGGGACCCTGGCATAGTCGTGGTTTTATAAAAATTGTCGAATTGATTATGATTGCACGTCTGTTACCTTTGGTTATGTACAGACTCGTCATTTGTGCATGTGGATATTAGTATAAGTGTCTTTACCCCGCTATAATTTCTGTTGTGTCGATGCTTAGGAGCTTGCTCGCATCGTGAGTTGGATGGTGCTTGAGATGACTCGCACCTGACATTGTGGACGCTATTGCATGTGGCAAGCTTGTTGAGGTGCGGTGAGCTTCCGCACGCACTTGCCACTATAGAGTGCAGTAGGACGGGTCTCGGAGGACGTGCTTTGGAGATTACTCGCTTTCCCTCCCAGCGCGCTTGAGTTTGATTGTGTTAGGTTGGCCGTGTTAGGCCAGTCGTTCGGGATGTTGGAGTTTGTATCCTGGCAGATGGCACCCCATTAGGATACCAACAAATCTGAAGTGGTACTGGTGCACGTTGTGGGATGTGTCTGGGTGAGACACATTCGTAAGGTATGCGGATAACTACGATATGAGACACTTATATAGAATTTTACAGGATGTTTGGTTTCGACTTGATTGCTATACCTAGGAGACTAGAAAGAACTATGAGATTGTCTTTATTTTCATCGCTTGATATTTACCATGTTTGAATCACGTGTAATGATCGGCATATATCGTAAACTTGTAGTTATTGTTGAATCTGAAATGCTTGTGTTGTTGCTTGAACTTAGAAATATTATCTTTAGAGACACGGTGTGATTTAGTCTTTAGAACTTGTTACTTATCATTTATTGTCTGGTGTGAATTTTCCTGGTATAGTATTCCGTTATTTGTATTTAGTTCGCTCGCACCAGCTAGCTTTGTGCTTTGCTGACCCCGCAAGGGGTGTGCTTCTTTTGGAGTGCAGGCAGTGTTGGCGTTCCTGCTGATCGTGGCGCTTGGGCCCTGATTTCCGTTGTAGGCGTGTTTTGTGCTGTTTGGTTGTGTCCACCCTGTACGGGTATGTTTTGCTTCCTCTATGTTATCAGATGTACTATATTGTTATACTAGATGCTTGTATATTGGTTTTGTCGCTATGACTCTGGCGGGGCGAATCAAATATACTTATTTTGTTCAAATTTTTATCGTAGTTTTATTTCCGTTTCATTCTCGTATCAAGAATGTGTTATATTATGATGTTGTGGCTGGTTACGATCCGCCTGTGTTACGGGTTAGTTCACGCATCCGCCTGTGGCGGGTCGGGGCGTGACAGTTGCACAAGGGATTTGCCTAGCCTTTATTTGCAAGAAAACCTCAAGGCTTTAAATGCTAATGAGTATGTTGTGGGAATGCCTATTGGGAGGAATAAAGAAAAAGAAAACAAAACATTGTAGTTGACTCGATTCATAGTGTTAGTCTTCTTATAAGGTGGAGGCGATAGATTGGAGCGAAAACAAGTCTTTATGCGTGGTGGAGGCGATGAGGCGACATAGATGCTAGGTGGCAACAATGATGTAGCCTTCCGAAATGGTGTCGTTACCCCTTGGGGATAGCAATGTAGCCTTCGACACTATCTAAATTAAAATAAATAAAAAGGGTCAATGACCTAATTTTATTTTTAAAATTTTAAAAATTAAAATAAAAATAAAAAAAGGACTCCCAACCTGCTCAGAAATGGGGTTGGCAACAAGGTGGATGGGAGATGTATTTGGCCATATCCATCCTAGCCTTGGCTGGAAATTATCCCCTAATCCAGTACACTTGACCAAACCCTCCTTTCTCCCCACCGTTAATTTCCCTCAGACCTACCCTTAAGTTCTAGGCTTTGGGGCTTTAGAGTAAACCAAATTATATATCTAATTGGATCGGGCAAGGCGAATATGGTGAAATCGCTATTTGGACAAAATTTGTGACGGTTTGTACATTCTCCCTCCAAATCCGCCCCAATCCCCATTAAGCCACCACCAAATCGCCTCATTATGGATCATTGAGACGCCTAGCCAAAAACTGGACATTTCTAATACTCGTACTTTTCCAATGGTCTTAATAAATATTTTTGTAATAAAGCTTTGGTTTTGTATTTTTGTGCTATGTTAAAATAATATAAATTTATTTATGTTGTAGCCACGTAGTATGAGAATGTTTGGTTCATTTTGAAATTCTAAATAGATCAATTAATATTGTTTAAACCTTTGTTCGAAGAGAACATGACAATTTATTATATTATTGTATGCATTATTCAAATGATATTTTACTTACTATTAGAAGAGGGAACTCATATTTAGGGTTAATATGATGTTGTATGTGTGGTTTGACATGATATGTGTTGTTTGAACTTTGAAGATAGAAATCATAGTTTTACTTGGTTAAAAAAAATAAAAAATAAAAAAACCTACACTCTTCTTCTTTCAATTTTTTGTTTAAATCAAAGATTTAATAATTTCGTAATGTTAGAAAAATTGTAAAAATTATTTTGTAGTTCAAAACATGAAAAATATATCTCAAATTATGTAAAATATCATTCTGCACAACTTTCGTGTTTGAGTTTTTTCTGATTCTAAACCGTTTGGTCAGAAAAGTGGTATTTATATTCTGACAACAAACATCTTACGTATTATAACTAGAATCGTTTGATTCCCTTTTAAACTTGAAATTGATTGTTATGCAAATTGAATGATATTCTTATTTTTATATTATGTAATTAAAAGGTTCGATTGAGAGTAGGTCAGATTCTTATTTTATGTCATGAATATGACAAGTAGGTGATTGAGAGTTTTGCGTAGGATACACTTAATTTGCAGAAGTGATATTTTATTTTGATGATCTTGTTATTTCTGTTTTAGTATTGTTGAGAATATTTATTTTCCACTGCTGCTAAATGTTTCTATTAGAATCTCTGTTATAGAAAAGTTGTTCATGAAATTGTTATGATCCCCAAAAAAAAGCGGATTTGTTTATGATTTATTAAATATTATTGTTAAGAATTATGTGATACATAATAAGCGATATGAATCACCTTGACTTTATAAACCTTAAATTGTATCCCTTAGAGCTACCAAAACTCTTGTTGTTTATAATATTCATATTCTATAGAAAAACTAAGTAACCTTCGAGATTTGGTCTAATGGAGTAGTGCAACCATTTTTTAAAGAGAAACTAAATAACTTTCGGGTTGGGTCTTGCGAAAAGTGGGTGATTTTTTGAAATGCCTAAAGTATGTTTGATTATTTATCCGTAAAAAATGTAAAGTGAAATCTTATGCGCTTTGTTAGCCAAAAAGTGTCTTTTACAGTACTCATATAATTAGGAGTATTCAGGGATGCATGTCCATATGTGATGTTCCCACTTAGGCATGAATGACATAGAAGTTTTCCTTTATATAAAAGGCATACAGACATGTATATTCGGCACGGAGGTCATGCGAATGTGGTATAGTCTAAGACGATCAATTCATTAAAAATGAGTAATTTGCTTAAGACAAATAAGGTATGGACACGACAGCCTTAGTTGATAAATTTTGACCCACTGGTCGGTTTGGTATGAATTTTTGTAGTCAAGTAAAAGACATTTTGCACCTATAGTGAGTTATTTAGGTTTTACATAGACTGAACAGCTTGTAGGAAATTAGGTTTTTGAGGCCTTTTGAGTGCTCGTTTACTGAGTTTTAGTAAAAGATGATTTTCAAACACTTGTTATTCTTTGAGTTTTCTCGAATTTTGACGCAATGACAAATTGAGAATTTTCATCTATTTGTTTCTAATTATTTCATGCAGGATGACATTAACATATATGCAGACACTACACCAAAATGCCTGTTTAGCTACAGGGAGATGGCCACGGCTCTAAACCGTTGGTTTATTTGCCACGGCAAAAAACCGTGGCTATAACGGCCAATGGTTTAAAACCGTGGCTAAAAAAATAAAAATCGTGGCTATACACTACACCAAAAGGGTTGTCATGGCCAAAAACCGTGGCTAACTGCCAACGGTTTAAAACCGTGGCTATAAGCTTTTCACGTGCAGTTTCGCGCTTTGGCGAAAATTTGTTTCGCGCTTTGGAGGGAGCAGTTTCGCGCTTTGGCGAAAAAAATTGAACAAATGAAGCTGGCGAGGTGTTTCGGAGAAAATCGCGTGGGGAGGTTTTAAAGGGCAAAAGTTTTGGGGTACAGTTTTAAAGTTTGAAGTTTTTGCTGCATGAAGAAGAAGGAGATAGAGATAGAGAGATTGTCGTGAGTGAGTTCGCAAGGAAAGAGTAAGGAGAAAGTTTTGTTCAAGTGTTCATCAGGTAACAAATAAAGAATGTTTGTTTATTGTTCTGGTTGTTTGATTCGTTTAGTTTGATTGGTAGATGAAGTGTCCGGGGTTTTGAAGCAAGGGGGTGTTTGAATTTGTGGTTAGAAATGTTGGGTGTTATTCAATTTCTGATTTTTATGTGTTTCAAGTTTGAAGGGATGTTAGTCAGATTTGGGGTTTAAGTGATTAGGAAGGTTTGGGTTTTGATGAGTTTATTGATTTTGAATAAATGGGGTTTCAGATTTGTGGTTATTGATGAGTTAGAGATGTTGGGATTTTGTTCAATATGCGGAAAGTTGAGATTTTGAAGGTCAGATTTGGGGATTTCAGTGGTTAGGAAGCTTTGGTTTTTTATGGGTTTAGCGGTTTTGAATTAATGGGGTTTCAGACTCGTGGTTATTGACGAGTTAGAAATGGTGGGGTTTTGTTCATTCTACAGAAAGTTAGGATTTTGGAAGGAAGACTATCAGATTTGGGGATTTTTGTGGTTGAGAAGCTTCGGGTTTTGAGGGGTTTGTTCATTTGGGGTTCAGTACATATGGTTGTTGATTTATTTCAGTGTTTTGAAATGGACTATTTGGTTGCTTGTTGTTTGTGTTTAGCACAATGAGGTGATATGTTTATTTCACAGTTGGTTTTAGGGGTTTTCAATGTAGAGATTTGGTGTCTTTGAAGGTTGAGGTTTTGAGGATTTTTGTTTCAGTTGGGTTTAACAATTGTTTGCTTCTTTACTTGTGTAAATTAGGGTTTTGAATAGTTTGATTTGCGGCTTATCTTAGTTGAGAAATTTAGGGTTTGCATGGTTGAGGGATTTGATTTGGTTTTGGCTATTGTTCAACTTCATGATAAAAAAAAATGATTGGATGTTTATGTGAAATTGGGGCTTTTTGTATGTTGTTATTAACTTCCAAGTACTTTATCCAATGATACAGATCTAAGCTTGGAGTTTAAAGAAGAAAGAATGGCATTGTCAATAACTTGCCCTAATATTGATGATGGATTCTGATATTGATGAAGGAAAAAAAAAGTATATGGCGTAGTTAGGCGCATGGGATCAATGGGGAGGATGCGAGTGGAACCATTGTGTCTCTACTCCCCTTCTAAAACTCCATTGAAGAAGCCATGTCGTGCGAGGAGGAGCTCGGACATGTCAATGTTGGAGAGGCTACCAGAAGACTTATTGGTAGGTATTATGATGATTTTTTCTTTTCCAAACTAAAAACTATGTTGTCTACTTTGATTGATTGTGAGTTATTACAGAGCTCTGGCTAATATTTTTTTGTTATATTTCAGATTAGAGTTTCTGCTGTTTGTAACCAAGTGGTGTCAGACAATTGAACAAATGGAAGATCAAGTTTCTGCTGTTCTCAAGGAAGAAAGGTTATTATTGTCTCATAACTGCATTTTCTCTACTTGTGAGTTTTTTTTTTGGTGTTATTTGAAAATAAAAGTTCCATTTGTTTGCAGGGAAGAGAGAGCTCTAAGAAAAGCTGAAATGGAGGCAACAAAGGTTCGTTTTATTAGTGGGCTAATGTAAAAACTTTGATACACAAATAATTTTCAAAGTTTCGTCTCTTGCAAATCTTTTGGCCCATTCCTTTGTGTCCAACTTTGCAAGTTGATTTATATTGTGGAGACAAAATTATCTTTTGGTTCTTTTTATTCCTCACTAGTGTGCACGGCTACAGCTGCTCCTGTATTTAAGATATCAAGGGGAGTCAAATAATAATCTGAGAATCACCCATACTGAATAGTGTGTTAGTCTATGAACTCTAATATGTTTTACTAAGTGTTCATGTTCTTGTATCATGAAGATGTGCATTTTCTTTTTACAGGCCTCTGTTGGAAACAACAGAATGGAGAAGGAAGTGATCAGTGCCCAGCAAGCGAAAAATCTCAAAATGAAATAAAAGAGAAAGCGGGAGCGAGAGGTTTCATAATTTTTCCCTCTAGTTTGTTTCATTTCTGGATGCTTGTTACGACATAAATGTTGATTATGTGGAGGCACTACTTTGGTGTAGAAAAACTTGCCACGAAAGAAGTGCCGTAGGCTGGAAGTTGCTCAAGAGATGGAGGACGAAGGCGATGATATAGAACATGTCTGTTTTATCATCATTTTTGCAGATGCATTAACTGAATCATATTCCTTGTTGGTGGGGAGTTTGTCTAGAGTCATTAAGTACATGGACACTGAAAAATTGCAGGGTGGACACCATGGTAAGAAAGAGAAAGAAGGAAAGTTACTTGTAGATGTGGCTTATAGAAAGGCTAAAGCAAGGAAGGCTATGAAGAAGGCACAAGATGCTGGCAAGCTTTTGAAGAAGTCGGGTAAAACATCTAAACGTCCAAATAGAACTCAATCAAGGCCAGAAGAGATGCGGGACCTCTTCCAGAGTGAAATGGGTGAGCGGAAACAAAGAAAAAGTGTTGTTGTACCAGGCAAGAAAAAGTCACTCAAAAGCAAGTCAAGGTATGGATCAAATTGAGCTCATACTTTTTATGAATTCTCCTAGACTTGGGAGGCAACCACATTGCACACGAGGATTATTTTTTTATAAGAAGGAATTCCTTCACAAAATCCTATTACTAACTAATAAACAACGTCAGATCTTACAAGAGTTGAACCCTTGCGTGTTACCTTTGTATTGCATTTGGTCTATGTGCTTTGTGAGATAAAAGTTCATTGCTCATGTAAGGTTTTACTTGCAGGTACAAGCGAAAGTAGCGGTGACAATTATTTTGCATCTTAACGTTCCTGTACCCATAGCTTCAAAGTGACCAAAATCAACCCTCATCTGATCTCATCGGGTTTCATGTCCTCGGTGCCAAGCTCTTCATCCATTGCTAATTTATTCTGCAATCACCAACTTTTGTGATGTAGACCCATATCTGCAGCCAGGTATGTAGGAACATGTTGGTACATACCTGCCCAATTGCATTTTTTAGTTGTTTCTTTTGTAATGTTTTATAGGGCATTTACGCCGTCGGGCATTTTGTTTGTGACATTACTTGGACCAGTTGAGCTGATAAGCATAAAAGTAAAGTTATTCTTCCAAGCTAGTACAGGTATCATATTTATTTGTTTGGCCTGCTTGAATCATTTCCAATCTTAAAGATCAAATCTTGTAATCCGATCCATTCAAACCTACAAGGGTCCTTTTGGTTTATTTTCTCTGATTTTGGGGATTATACTCGGTTGCTGATAATACAATTTTAACCCATTATCATGATTGATCTCACTAGACCTTTCTAAACTTGATTCCCAAACCTCAGGTTTAGAAGAAATCTGACAAATACAATTTTCTTTCCTTTCATGAAATGGACTAGAATCCCTGGACCTGAATGGAAATTTCACCAAATATGGGAATCTGTGGTTATTAGCAGAGAGAACTTGGTTCTTATTTATCTGAATATTGTTTACCCACCAACCTGCTAATTTTTATTCACACAGTCATCATGGTTATGGAGACTGATTGCTTATTTAGAGAAGGTCTCAAGTAGACTGACACTCACTACAAAATTAGTAATTATCCAATTTTTAAAGGAGCTTTGGATTCTTACCAGGAAATTTTAAGGGATATCATCATGCACCCAAGGAAATAACTTCTTGATTTACATGTATACTTCTTCCTAGTCAGTAAAGGGTTTTTTTTTAAATTAACTATTCATGTGTTTCCCTGGTCTTGCTTTATTCAGAGTTGGAATTGAAAATCCAACAATTGAAGTTCGATTTGAAAATCTGAATATAACTGCTGAAGCCTATATTGGTAGCAGAGTTTTACCTACAGTCTTGAATGCTACAATTAACGTATTCGAGGTAACTGATATGAATCATATAGTAGATGAATTTAATGGTTCAACCTTAAATTTGAGATTTGAGATGAATTTAATGGTTCAACAATTAACGTATTCGAGTTTTCCACTTTGTTTAACTGAAATTTGAGATACACTTGGCCTGTGTGTGTATATGTTAACCAGGCTAAAATTTTCATGAAATAGAAAGCATTCTGATTGCCAACTGTGTTTTTTACACTAAATTTTTTCTTTTTAACATTTGAAAGGGATAGAAGTAAAGCAAGTGATTAATATATATCCACTAATATATTGCAAGTTTGAATGTGTGGAGCTTTAAATTTCATGCACTCACTGCTTCACCCACTGTAAGATAGATTCACTAATATCTCCAACATAAAGCAGATTAAACTCTGAAAATGCTAGCAACTGCATTGAAGCTTTTTATGGTTTTACATACTAATCCAAATTCAGATATGGTTTTACATGGAAAACTTATTGCTGCTTACAAAATGACTAAATTATGAGAAAAACTAAACACCAGTATTTGTCAAATATTATGATTTCAGTGTTTATATATGATGGGTGCAGGGGGTCTCCAAATTCCAAGATGCACTGTAGGCTTTCCATGTGGAGAAGGTGGCTTCTTATGCGGACCATACACAAGCCGGCCTCGTCCATGATGATCTCCAATGCTGTAAAGAGGATATTGTCAAAATAATCACATTTTTTTTTTATGAAATTTAGACTTTTTATTAGAATTAGTGGCAAAAAATAACCATTGAATTACTTGCAATTGCAGATTATTAGATACTCTTTCTTTGGCCTGAAAGTGAGTGTTATGTGAAGTTCATTTCAACAATCCTAGTGATTTCTGCAGATATAGCACCTTTTTGATATTATATCCATCGTGCATCACCAGTGAAGTTGGTTTAATATATGCTGCCCTGCATTCATCAAGGTATGGATTCATTTTTACCAGACTTTATATTTCTATGTATACTGGAACCGGTAATTGATGGCATGGTTTTGTGAATTTGAACATTGTGCATGGTCTTTTAATCCATCGTCTAATTCATAGATGGCAGTGTGGTCTTTTTCTAAACAGCAAAAGTGTCACTACCTCGTAAGAGAGCAATCAACACATTCATTTGCTATTTTTGCCAATAAATATGAAGACTCGCCTTATTCATGTTGACTGTGAAATTGATCTCCTTTGTGTGTTTTATTTGAAATTTGTCTCACCTATTTGAGGTGTTTGCAGAAATCTGAGAAATACTGTGTAAGAATGCCAAACAAATGGAATACTGTTGATGAGAGTTGTTGTTGGAATCCACAAAGATGACATTGACTCTGCACTCAAAACATATCATTTGATGTCCCAGCGATGGTTCACCCATGCATCTCCGACTCTTTTCAATGCAGGGACTCCAAGACCCCAAGTATATGTTTCTTACATTATAAATCTTAAACTCTACTTTTCTCAATCTTCTCTAGTTATCTTCATTGTCTAATCGTTACCTTATTGGGTTTGTGAGTTGAGTAGCTGCTTTCTTGTGTGCATGAAAGATGATAGTATTGAGGGAATATATGATACGCTGAAGGAGTGTGCTGTTATTAGCAAATCAGCTGGAAGGAGTAGTTGCTTTCATGATATGTTTAGGTGCATTTGCTGTGCATTTGGAGCCATGGCATGCAGATATCTTTGAGTTTTTAGATCTTAGGAAGAATCATGGAAAGGTAAGATTTGTTGTGTTTGGAATTAGTTCTTTTTTTTTAAATATATTTTTGGTTATTTTTTGTTCTAGTTTAATCTTTCACTTGAGTCGCCACTCTAATGCACATTATCATTGTTTTTTCTCAAATCATTGTAGGAAGAACACCGAGCTCGTGATCTATTTTATGCTCTTTGGGTTCCTGATCTATTTATGGAAAGAGTCCGTGGTAATGTCCAGTGGTCCTTATTTTGTCCTAATGAGGCTCCTGGATTACCTGATTGTTGGGGAGAAGAATTTAAAAATCTCTATGGCAAATACGAGAGAAAGGTACATCCAGTCTTACCACTTTGAGGTTTGATGGTTCTTAAATCACATTTCTACATTACCGTATACTTACCACTGTAGTATTTCACAAACAGGGAAAGGCAAATAAGGTTGTATCTGCACAGAATCTCTGGTTTGAGATTTTGAAAGCACAGATAGAAACTGGAACTCCTTATATGCTTTTTAAGGTATTTTTTTGGATCATGCTGATTTCAATCAATCATATTGATTTCATAGTTTGTGTTTAAACCTGATACATTTTCCCCTACTTTCTCCAGGATGCTTGCAACAGGAAAAGCAATCAGCAAAATTTGGGGACAATTAAGTGCTCAAACTTGTGTACAGAGATTGTTGAGTACACAAGTCCTGATGAAACTGCTGTTTGTAATCTAGCATCTATTGCTCTTCCTCGATACGTGAGAGAAAAGGTGAATTTGGTTCATCAATTAGGATTGTTGCTCAATTAACTGCAATGATACTTTCTTGCCTTCCAATTGTAAAGTTTTTAAATTATCCATTCAAAAAGCTTATGAACTGTTGCTCAATTATGTTAGGACTGTGTGGGAAATTAAGCAAAGGACATTGGTTGATATGGTTGTTGCTCGTGGGTGCTTCATAGATCAGAGCCAGAGTTTGAATATCCACATGGACCAACCTAACTTTGGAAAACTTACATCACTGCACTTCTACGCATGGTCCAAGGTAGAACATCTATGTTACTTGGTTTATAATTTCCTTTTTAGGAGGAAAAGAATTATACTCGTTGCCTATGTTTATTTTTATTTTATTTTTTTATTTTTTTTTTTTTTTGGGGGGGGGGGGGGGGGGGGGGGAGGTTCTGTAGGGAGATTGGGAGTTGAGAGCATATAAGCAATGCCTCGCGGCTTAGCTGGACCAACAGCCTACCAATGATAGTGTTGAAACAATAGATATCATGGTAACAGGAGTTGAATGTATATATATAGGCTCATGATACAGAGTGTTTTGCAGAATGCATAGGACTCTTATTTAAAACCTAAGCTCATCTGATTCCCTTGCACCATGGTCCTCCACATGTGTGTTTGCTAGGTTGAAACCATATGTATCTTAGCAGTATTCATTCTTGGGGTCGATGCTTGAGATATCTCATTAATTAGTTCTTTTCCTAGTCTTGACCCTAAAATTTATATGTTTGACTATGCTGCTAGATTCTTTCATTTTTTGGTGTTAATTATCAATTCTATTTTTGTACATGCAATATGCTGAGTTTTAATGGATGTGCCTAGGGTCTGAAAACTGGAATGTACTATCTGCGATCACGTGTTGCTGCTGATGATGCTATCAAGTTCACTGTTGATACCTCCATGCTCGAAGTTTTACTAATTAACCTGACTTTTCAGTTTGTTATTGCAGTTGTAAGATTGTTAAACAATATCTTTTCCTATACTATGCTTCTTGTTATTAACACCTAGTTGCCTTTTATGGGTGATGTAGGATAAGACTAAGCCATTAGTGGCTGATGATGGTGCAAAGATGGCACAAGTTGTTTGTTCCTTGGAGAACCGGGAAGAGTGCATGGCTTGTGGAAGTTGTTTGTTCATTTGACATTTGCCCTTAATCACAGCCTCTTACCATACAGTCTAGCCAAGTAAATTCAGTCACTACTAGTGTAGATTGTTTAGAAAGTGAGGGCTTATATTCCTCGGTGCAACCTCAAATAGATTCACCATTAGCTCAGCTACCCCAAGATTGTCTGGCTTCATCACTTCAGGTACAATATATTTGTAAAGTTTTGAATTTGTCTGGTATAGATTTTTACTGATATCATGTTTGTAAACTGAACCTTTTGAAACTTCATCCCTGAATGTTCATTTTATGTTTGCAAGGAGCCACAATTTGTTGCCATGTCCTCTGGTGAAGTGAATGATGAGCATAATGCTAGGGTAGGTAATGATAATGGGGTCTCTCCTTTGCAAACTCAGTTAGACCCACCACTTGTTCAGCAGCATATTGCTCCTGTTCAGGATTCTCAGGTTTTATTGAGCTAGGCACGCCTTATTTCCGTTTAAACCACTCACCGTCTTGTCATTAAGTTTTATGCATGTCAACTAGCATGTTTTGATAAATTCACCATGTGATAGTTTGTCTAATCTGTTCAATCACTAGAAACTATTCAACTAGCATGCCTCCAATTCCATGATGAGACTATAATTTCCTTGCTGCGAGGATGTGAGATACTTAAGTTGGTAGTCCTTAAGCTTGTTCATGCAGTGTCCTTTGTGGGGATTATTCATTTGCTTGACTCTTTAGATGTTTGTTTTTGTTAGATGTATCTATATACGTAGTTGAAGTTGTTAATTTATTTCCCATATAAGCACTCAATAACATCATATTGTTTTTTATGCAGGTTTATTTGGGCGAGCAATATGTAAATAATTCGACACTGTCTGATGTTACATTTCTAGTTGAAGGTTGTAAATCATTCTCTTTCCATCTTTTTCATTTTTTGTTTGGTTTTTATACGGGTAAAGTCGTAATGTACCCCCCTTTTGATTGTAAATCAATTTTTTTGATAAGTAATAAAGGTCTGGCATCCTATAGCTGCCCCTCCCCACTGGAGGTTTAACTATTAAAAAAAAAAAAAAAAAAAAAAAAGGTGTGGGGCTGTGATTTTGCTGCAGCAGCAACAAAAATTTTAAATTTTTTTTCGATTATATTATTTTGCAACGGTTTCAAACCCTCTTTTTTTTTTTTTTTTTTTTACTGGCCACGGCTTAAAACCGTGGTAATTCATGCTTGCCACAGCTTAAAATCGTGGTAATTAATTCTTGCCACGGCTTAAAACCGTGGCTAACATTATTGCAACGGCTAAGAACCGTGGCCATGACTTGCCACGGCTTATAACCGTGGCTAGTACTGGCCACGGCTTAAAACCGTGGCCAAAACTATTGCAACAGTTTAGAACCGTGGCCATAACTTGCCACGGTTTTAAGCCGTGGCTATTCCTGGCCACGGCTTAAAACCGTGGCTAACATTTTTGCAACCATTTATAACCGTGGCTAAATCATCAACCGTCCTCGAGCATAAAACCGTTTTTAATATGTTTTGCCACGGTTTGTAGCCGTTAATGGTGATTTAGCGACGCCTCTACTACCCACGGCTCTAAGCCGTGACAATTGGTTACCCCCACGGTTCCAAACCGTTGCTGATGGGTATTTTTGGTGTAGTGAGGTAAGATTTGTCATGGTCAACCTCCACAAAGTAAATATAGGTAAGATAAATATCTTCTATAGTTACGATAAAAATTTAATTGGTGTGAGATGTTTGCTTACATATGGTGTGCGGAATTACCTGTCTCCAATTGCAACTATGCCCTTACTCAATGAGGAAAGAAATGAGATTCTTTCACAGTTTTGTTTATTTGTTTATTTATCATTTTATTTGTGATTTATTTAGAAATGAAGATTACTCATACCAGCTACATCGCTGAACTAAGTGAATTTTTTCTTCTTAGGTACCTTCTAATTAGAACATAACCAATTAGCCTTTCTCAAGTTAAAGAGTTTTTGAGCAACGGTATTAGAGTTTTTCTTATGTGGGGCGAACATCGTCAAAGAGTTTCCTTGTTAAGCTCTTTTGGTTTGTTTCAAGTTTGTAAATAACATTTCACTTGTTGTTGTTAAATTTGCTTCATTTGTTGTTGTTAAATTTCGTGTCCTGAATTTGGAGAAATGAATGGTTACACACCGTCTTTATTTCGTAGGTGGGCTTTCTGCTTTTGATGATTCTTGGAAACACATCGGTTTCTTACTCGTGCAAAGGAACTATTTCATGGCAATTTGGACAACGTATAACGAGGTTTTTCATGCATATCACAAGGAAGATCGGGATCTTTGTAAATATAAGAATTTTGTTTTCTCAAAAATCGGTGCTTAACAACATTTTTGCCAACCCAACTAAAAATGCATGTTATAGATCAAGGCTAGCAATACACCCGAGACATAGTATGTTTCGAGATAGGATTTTGCATCTCGGATCCGGTTTGTTAATTTTTTTAATCCCTTAGTTTGTATTATTCTGGATCAAGCAAGATCAAAATCGATACGAACCCGATTTTTGGACTCGTAATTAATAAAACACTTATGGCAGATTAGTAGATTGTCGACATTTTCGTAATAAAAAACATATAAAATAATCTTCAAATGCATATCCTAAGAAAAATAATATTGATTTAGATCTAAGGGTTTTCAACCTATTATTTGAAATGTATTTTAATTTGTTCGTTTCTCAAATTACAATCTTAAATTAGTTAAATTTTGAGATTATATTTTGAATTCTAAAAAGGGGAGCGACGACGATGGAGAAGAGGAGGAAAACAGAGAGCAAGATGAGGGGAGATTACAAACAGAGAGGGAAAAGACGGTTGTTTAATTTGGGCGAGGGAAAAAATGAAAAGTGAAAATCATGTTGAAAATATACACCTTTCATTGTTCATTAATCAATATTTGAGCGAAGATGATTTTGATTGTAAAAAACATGAAATGTGGAGGGCAAAATAAAATTTTAAAAAGTTAGATATAAGTGCATTTTTATAATTTATAGATAATTGGAAGGCTTTAAATAAATTATGTTAGGGGCTTAGATATAATTAAAGGTTATTTTCCATTTGGCCCGCATTTGTTTACGTCTTTTCATATTTGACCCTCATTTGTTCTTGTATTCCAGTCTAACGCCGATAACCATCTGTTCAAGGGTGTTGACTAACAAATTTCATCCAATATTTTTTAAATTGACAAATCTACCCTCACATAATTTTCCAATCAAACAGTTTTGTTTTCTTTTTCTCCCACAATTCCACTCACTCTTCTTTTTTTATTTTTATTTTCCCTTTCTCCCCTACAAACCCACCATCTCACCAACGCAACCTGTTTTTTTTAATATCTCTCTCAGACGGTCGTGAGTGTTAGACTGAAATACAAGAATAAATATTAGTCAAATAAGAATAGACATAAACAAATGGGGGCCAAATGAAAAATAACTCTATACTTAATTAATGTTTACATGGGTTTTTTTTTATGGAAAATCAAAAGGTTAATTGTAAGAGTTTTTTTTTTATAATTTATAGATAATCGGAGGGTTTTAAATAATTTATGTTATGGTCTTAGGTGTAATTAATGAATATTTAAAGAGGTTTACTACACTAAAATGAGTAATTAGTAACATCAATATTTTGTAATTTGTAACTCTTCATTAATTTGTAACTCTTCATTGTGTTACAAGTCTTGTAGCCCAAAATGATGTTACTATTTGACTTAAGTTAGTATTAGTAATTTTATAAATATATTATTCACAAAAATAACTATAGAATAAAAAAAAATACATTTAATTAAGTTACTAATTATTGGGTGACTATATATACTTAGAGCTGTTAGCGAGGAAGTGGGCGAGGAAATCAGCGAGGGAGGGAGAAAGGGGATCGCCCATCACCCTCGGGATGCGTGCCGTCATTTTTCATGCGCGCATCCCGAGGGGGATGGGTGGTCCCCTCTCTCCCTCCCTCGCTGATTTCCTCGCTCACTTCCTCACCATTTAGAATTTCTCATATACTTATGGATATATATTCACCCATATCCAGTGCCATTACAACCATACACGTATCCACACCTAGTACTTTTGTCCTACCCAGGACCCAGCACACTATCCACACCTCAACATCATTATTCATTCTACCATACACATTATTTGCACCTACGTTGATTTTAAATGTAAATAGTTTTAAATGTAAAAGGTAAAAAGGGCAATTCAAAATTTATAATTGAGGGGCTTCAAATAAATTATGTTAGGAGCTTAACTATCATCATCATCAAAGCTAATTCTCGATATTTTCGGAGCCGGCTACATAGATTTTGGCTCTCCAAACAATGCGGTCTTTCCACATATCATCGCCTAATCCAAGTTCAATGATGTCTTCATTCACCACCTTCATCCAAGTTTTCAACGGTCGTCCCCTCCGTCTATACCCTACATTAACTTGTCAATGTAGACATTTTCTAATTGGCGTCGTGTTTGGTCTCCTCCGCACATGACCAAAACAAGTTAAACGCATTTCTCTAATTTTGTCCTCTATGGGCACTACACCTAAGTGTCTCATAATTCTTTCATTCATAATTTTATCCTTACGGGTTTTACCACACATTTACTTTAACATATGCATTTTCTTACGGGTTTTACCACATATCCACCTTACCACACATCCACCTAATTTTAAGTGCCTCTTAGAAACTTAACTATAATTAATAATATTTGAGATGAACGAGTTTTGATAATAAATAATCTGAATTTAGAAGGGTAATATTATTTTATTTAAAATTAGAAAATACCTATGATCTCTATTCACCTTCCATTGGTTTTAATTATGAATATTGAAAGGCATTTTCGAAACATGAATATTCGTAAGGCCCACTGTCATCATATATAGTTTAGATTTAAATTAGGTGGATCAAGAATAGGGTCTTACGATCCATTAAAAGAGTCAAATTAAATTATAGTGGATGCTTATAGCGTTGCGAGGAAGTGGTGCAAGAATAGCCGGACGAGTGGGTTGGTGGTGGCATTAATAAAATAAACGTGGCACAGGCAGTGGTACAAAAGAAATCTAAGAGTAGATTACCTTCTCAGGTCAGATGTGATTGATTATTAGATGAGGTGTAGTGGGCAGGTGAAACTACTAGTCTGGTAAAAGCAGAAGAAGAGGAAGGAACTTGTGTGTGCATAGCGCAGCGCATTAATCAAGAAAGACGAGACTTGTTGGTGTCTTGTCGCATCAAATGTCATTTTCCCTCCATTCAATACAAAAGAAAAATTCACTTTTTTCTCTTTCTTATAATCATCTTTTCCACCTCCTGCTTCTGGCTCCTACTTATTTTACTTGTACTCGCATGCTCTCTTCTCAATTTATTTATTTATTTATTTTCTCAACATCATATGATATCTTGGACTAAATGGCGAATTCGATTCTCTCCCATTCGCCTGAACAGAGTTTTTTTTTTTTTTTCAACCAAACCCAACCCAACCCAAAGGTGTCAAGTGTAAAGTTGTAACAGCCTATTCTAATAATCATATGAAATCAATAAACATCATGACTTGCTATATTTATCTTAGATATGGTTTTTACTTTCATTAATTAGAAAGTAACTAATACACAAAAACATCTATTACAACTCTAAGATCATGTTACAACTTGTTAAATCTCCTCCACAATTTCAAGTATATTGCCCCCAATTTCAACACTAACAATTTAGACCTTCAATTCGAGTTTTGGGTGCGGAGTTTTAACCAGTGTTCTAAAAATCGATCTATAAGGTGAAAAATCACCCAGATTAATGGTTGGGTAGACAGTCTGGGCGGTTTTGGACTGTCTGGGCGGGTTTAGACGGGTCTGAGCTGGATCTAGGCGGTCTAGGCGACCTAGGCGGGGTCCAGGCGGTCTGGGCGATTTTTTTAATTTTTATTTTTTATAAGGCTGATTGTGTTCTTATTTAATTTTTCTTTCCTATTTTTTAGAAATAAATTATTTAATTATTTTTTATCCAGTATATGTTTAAATATAGCAAAGGATGATTACTTAATGGAATTCTCAAAGGATCTGCCGGTACCAATTTTACTAATGTAGATTTTATCAAAAATAACTGAGGTTATTCATGCAATTTGAAGAAAAATAAAAGATTACACAAATTCAAATTTATATAAAGTACCCATCATGACCAACTTTAGTCATTTGAGTTTTAATAAATTTTGTTCACGATTGTTAATTTTTCATGTTTTTAAATTTTGCATATGTATATTGGCATTAAATTGGATGTAATTGATAAGGTATTATGCTTAACTTTTATAAATTATTAAAGTTTTAAAAAAAACCTAAGACCGCCTAGGCCCCTGGGCGCTAGGCACCTGCTCGCCGCCCGCCCAGCGCCTAGCGCCTAGCGATTTTTAGAACACTGATTTTAACTTAAAATGTCTCATTGCTATCAGAGAGTGAACAACTTATAAACTTTAGTGACGACTCATCCTTACTTAATGTGACACTATTCAAGTCAACTACATCCCAACATAAACATGGTATTGAATATATATGTGCTGGATGGATGTTTTTCAACTCATGAAGAACCATTGCACAAAGCTCTCTATACAATCAGACTTTTCTTAGAAGCCATTTCTGGTCCTGATGGCTTTGGAGAAAACAAGAATTGACCAGCTTTAAGGAGCGCTTACAACTCATTTTTGCATAAGCAGATTCAAGTAATTAATTCAAGTTCAAATTTCAATTCATCCACTTCAGCAACCAAATATGGTTGTTCCAAACTAAAAACCATATCAAACCATGCATACTATTATTTCCTCCATTATTATTTATGAATTTTTTAATTACTAAATTTTCTAACAAAAAGTTTTATTTAATTATCACAAATTACAATAACCGGTAAATAATGTCAATTCAAGTATTTTGTTTTCAATCAGAAGTGAAGGTTTAACAAAAATTCAAAAAATTTAATCATTAAGTGGTCAAATTTTTTATAAATAATTAAAAGAAAAGAAAATGTTCCCATTGGTATTTTTATCAAATTAATTCAATCATCTATATCACAATTTAGAGGGTTTTTTTACTATTCATTGCTGATCGAGAAAAATATCCAATATAAAGATAAAAAAAAATTCTACACTGCATTGTTTGGGTATCAATTTATGATTTTTAACACTTCTACCCTTTTCTGTAAATGGTGTTTTTTTATTGTGTTTTAAAAAAAAAGGGGTAAAAGTGTAAATAATTCCAAAGAGGCACCCAACCAAGGCAGCGTAGAATTACTCCATAAATATTGAAAACATGACTAGAATTGAAAGTTGAAAAATGTGTCAAGGATTGAGATTCATTTTCCTATAAAGACAAAGAAAATGATAAAATTGGTAAAATGTACATGTGGGAGAAATTTTTGTTTCTTTTTTCAAAATGAAAATTAGTTATGAATTTTGGTAAATTTGGTATCTTTGAAATGTAATTTTAAAATTTTTTTCCAACAAAAGCAATGATCAATGAAAAATCCTAGGTTGCCTTGTTTGGAGTCTCTTTTGTGCCTTGTTTGGAGTTTTTTTACACTTCTACGCCTTCTGTGAATGGTGTTTGTGGTTGTGTTTTAAAGAGAATGGGTAAAAAAAAAAAAAAAACCTTCAAATAAGGCACAAACAAGGCAGCCTAAAATTACTCATGATCAATGCAAACAATTAAAATTTCAAAATATGTATTTTATTACTAAAATATGAAAATATTTTAATAATTTGAGTCAAAGGTATAATATTTTTTTTAAAGATACGAATGAACATGTTAATAAAAATTCAAACAAAAATTCTGACATTCAATCGATTTTGATTTTAACCGAATTTGACTTTAAAATATTATTATTTTTACCATAAAATTGGCTTGCACCTAAAATAAATTAATTTACATTCTAAAATATAAATTTTTTTATGGAACCGATTGATGGTAATGATGGAGATAGTGGCGAAGGTGTCCAGTGCATGATAGTTTAGCAGAAAAAAATATGTAAAATGTCAACGACACAAGTAATATCCTAGTCTTCACACAAGATAGGCATTGCATAGTTATACCTTCGGGGAGACTAGTACGTCCAATAATTCAAAATTTATGAGTGAAGTCCCATTTAACATCTTAAGATTAACTTTTATTTCCTACAATCAAAATTACTGGTATTTTATATAAATTATGTTTTTATTTAGGTTATTTTGTATTATGTTCCTCTAATAAATAGTTAATTAAGGTTTATCCTTATAATAAATTCGTATTGCATTTTTTCCTTATACTAGCAGTCAACATACTTTGACTATTAAGGCACGTGCTAGTTTCAAAAAGGCCACATTTTACTGTCCAAAATACCCTTTAATGATGAGAAGGCTGAGATTCAAAGTTGAAGTAGTCTGATGCAATTAAAATCTCATAATCTAAGGGCTGAGGTTTAAACTTCTCATTAGCCGTTAGGATAATCCACCTTCTCCTCCTTCACCACCACACTCTTCACTTCACCACTAATACTCGCCTATGTTTCTACTAATACATCTACATGTTTTTTCACTATAAATTAAATATTTGGAGTGGAAAAACTTGTGCAAACCCAAGTTTTGAAGTTAAGCTTGAGTTGCAGGTAGTCTTCATCAGCTCGCAGGTCTGTTCTGTTTCAGGGGGCAGCCTTATATTCAAATATATTATATGGGGTTAAGTTACTGCTAGTAATTTGTAAACCTGAAGTTTATCAAAACTTAATTGATTTTCTTGCCAATCTCATAGGAGGTATGAAATATGCAAGATTTTGAAGTAGTGCATGTAAAGCACAACGTATTTACATTTGATGTTCATTGGATGTTCTTGCAATAAAGTTTGACATAACACATTGTAATCAAATGCCTTAACATCTTTGCAAAAATATGATATAACAAAATGCAATTCAAATGACACAACATCCTTGCAAAATCTGACATAGCAATGCCACTTTCAAATGTCTTAAAATCCATGCATACTACCATAACACAAAATCAATATGAATTTACAATAATTCAACATCATTCAGTACCTAACAACCTGAAGTTACAAACATTCAATATTATCCTTACTCCAAGTGTTTTGTCTCCTTGCAAATTGAGTTTATCCCCTTCTGCCCCTACCATTCCCAACCTGAAACACTGGAGTGGCCTGATTGGTTTGAGTTGGGAGGTTCACTTCTTCCTCTTCCATTTCACTACTATTTTTTCACCACTTGGCTTGTTCTTGAATCTAGGTCCCTTGAACTTATTAGATTGTTTCCTTGTGAACAACTTCATCTTCATCCTTATATCTTTTCCTCTCTGTGATTGGTCTTCATTAATTTTGGACTTCAAAATCTTGCATACTTCAAACCTCTTATTCACTTATTTGATTATGCGGATGACAATGCAAGCATGAAATTTGTAAGGAAAACCTAAAATTTTATTATATTTCCCCCCTTATAATAAATTACTAGTAGTAACTTAACCCCATAATAAATTTGATTTTAAAAATGCCTCCTGAAATAGAACATGATCTGCGAGAGGTTGAAGATGACCTGCAACTATCAATAAATGTCTACTGAAATAATGAAATGAAAATAACTGACTTGAGTTGCCTCTATAATAGTGTTCTAAAACGAAATTTATAGATGAAATAACTCAGATCTAAGGTTTGTGTTACTTTTATGTAATGAGACCCAACAAAACCCTAACTTCAAAACTTGGATTTGCTAAAACTTTCGCACTTTAAATATATCTGATCTATAACATAATAACATGTGAAAACTCGAATTTCATGACAAGCTTTGAATTTGAATACTTGTGTCCAAGCCAAACACTCTTTCATCTTTCCCCATGTTGAATGCCTCTACTCTCTATCTCTACAAGGGTATGCTCGGGGCGTCCACATGTGTGGTTCAAGTAACGAACAGTTGGGATTAGAAGTTCTCACATCGTGTGTGATATGCACGTGAAGGGTATTTTTGTAATTCAAAATAGGCGAAATTATGGCACGTAAGGTATTTGACAATCAAGATACGTGCAATAAGAATTTATTATGAAGATAAACCTAAATTAACTAGTCGTTATAGGGGGGTAATGCAAATTACCCTTTCCATTATGCCTACAACACCACTTATTTTCTAGCCAAACCTCATCGATGCCCGTACACGCTTTGCTTTACTCCGAATAACTGATCCCTCACTTGATTATCAAAAAAATTACCTCTTTTAGAAAAGCGTGGTTTTAAATTATTTCTCAAGGCAAGCTACCGATTCCATTACCACATTTTCCCATTCTGGATCAGGTTTAGACTCTTCCCACCAACCTTGGAAGATTGTTTCCCTATTAAAATTTAGAGTATGATCCGTGCTGTTGGCACTTTACATAATTTTATTTTTGCTAAATATTTTATACTGAACAGCTCCGTCACTATCCACATTTTCGCTCTCAATCAGTATTGAAGTGTAAACCTATTTTAAGGTAAAAAATATATATTATAAAATTTTTAGGATAAAAACTCATTTAAATTTGAATACTTGGGGAGAAATTTAAACGCAGAGAATGAATTATCTCACTGTCTCACAATCTTTGAATTCCGCCAAAACGTGTAGTTTAGGATTTTTGTTTAAATGTGCATTAAAACGTCTTACTCATTTTTTTTGTATGATCAGCCTATCTCATTGCTTTGAAAAATATTAAAGACGTGAAATATATTATATGTTTTTTAATTATAAAATATATATTTTTAAAATTTTAGTGTTTGTATTGATTTGATTGGAAATATCTTCAAAAATGCATTTCAACGATACTAAATTTTCCAAAATCTGACAACGATGTAGATAATTATGATAATTTTTATTTTCCTAAAAGAAAAACACAATATTTTCTCTCTCTGCCACATGTACATTCTACAAACCTTTTTCATTACTTTTGCCATTTTACATGTTTTACATTTACTAATATGCCATCATACAAAATGAATCTCAACCGTCAAATTCAATATATTTCCTAACTTTCAATCTTCAACTCTCTTTTATCTCCAATGTTTATGATTTGACTTTGTCCCAGTCAGTGAATAGTAAAACACTAGTATATTACGATTCAGAGTGGTGTTTTATTATTCATTGCTAACTAGGACAAAGTCAAATCGAAAAAATTAAAAATAAAAAATGGTTAAGATTAAAAGTTGGAAAATGTATTGAATTTTAGGATTGAGATTAATTTTCTATGATAACATATTGGTAAATATAAAATATGTAAAAAAACAAAAATAATGAAAAACTTTTGAAAAAGTTAGTGAAATTTACATGTGACGAAAAAAAAAAAAAATTATGTTTTACTTTTAACAAAATGAAAATTATCATAACTATCTACATCATGAGTGATGCTAAGCGACGAGAGAGATTTGACCCCCCATCCCCCTCGAGATTCACACGAGTGTGCATGTCGAAGGGGATGCAGGGTCACACCCCCTCCCTCGCCCGTTTCCTCACCATTTAGAATCACCGCTACATCATTATCAAATTTTGGTAAAGTTAATATTTGTTGAAATTGATTTTCTAAAATCTTTCCAACAAAATCAATTATCAACACAAGCACTAAAATCTTAAAAACATATATTCTATAATTAAAAAACATATAAAATATTTCACGTTTTTAATAATTTTCAAATCAACGAGATGAGCCGATCATACCAAAAAAATGAATCGAACATCTTAACACATATTTAAACAAAAACTCTAAACTTTATATTTTAGTGATTTCAAAAATCGAAAGAAAACTTATTCTTATCATTTTAATTATTTTTCAACTGATTTAAATTTGATCGAGTCTAACTCTAAAATTTATAATATATATTTTTACCTTAACGTATACAATGAAAAAGGTATTCAAAATGTGTAAATCAATATTGCTAATTAGATTAGATTGCCACCTTATTTATAATAGATAAGGGCATACTCTAGTATAGATATAGATTAGATATAAGTGTGTAAATTTCAATATTGCTAATTAGATCAGCTCAAATCAATTAACCCACTTTGTCGTGGCTTGCAAATGTATTAAGAATATAAAAATAAATATATTAAAAGAAATGCCAACGTAGATGCAGCAGAACTTTAAAGTATGAACTCTCCAGTCATCCAAGGAGTTGAGAAACAAACAAGTACAAAGGAAATTAGGGTTTCCTGATGAAGAAAAAAATATAATAGAAAATCTAAATAATTCTCAAAACCAGTAGGTACAGATGAGTACAAGGTAGAGCAAGTGTTAGTAGCTATAACACAAGGAAAACCGTAGTTAGATCTCTCCAACCAGTTGAGTTGACATTAAGCAGTTGTCATCATCGATCTAATCTAAAGAAGCCTCAAGTTGAACAAGAACCGAATGGATTCAAGTGCTACAGCAATCGATCACTTCATATTCTATCGGGTCATATACCAGCTAAATTAAAACACATCTTCTGGAGATGCAAGAAAAGCTGCATAAAGTGAAAGCATATAAACAAAAACACATTAAACTATAACTGATCTAGCTAGATTAAGACATGGATCCCCAGTGGCACAGAAATCATCAGTTAAGACATGTAAATTAACTACAGATGAACAGGTATAGATATAAAGATAATATGATATGCAAGAGAGGCTAGGTTAATGAAATTAAGGAAAGTAGTGTAGAGCTCCCTTCAATCCAAATAAGGATCCAACAAGGATAATGCAGCTCCTGAAATATGCACACCACAAGACTATCTCAAAACATGATGAGTTAGGTGTGTGGAATCCATATTTAAGCAGCTCTATCTAACCAAGTAAGAACCTCTTTTGGACTTCAAGGAGCTCCACCCCCCATAACCCTAATCACTCATACATAACTAACCACCAAACTGAGAAATCAAGGTCAAAGAAGCCACCCCTGCAAGACCAGAAAACTCTCACTGACCCTTCTCGGATCTGGAGTTATTCCAAACGTATGAGAGCTTGGGGGTGTTTTATAGAGACGAGACGATATTGAGAGAATTGAAGATGAGGAGAGAGAGGAAGCAATGGATCGAGTGGGAAATGAGGAAAGGGGTGGGTTCGTTTTCTGTCTGCCTCAACCAAGTTGAGAGACGAGTCTTCTTGGGAAGAGCGGCTAGCTTGTAAGATTCCCTGACCCGGATCACATGCCTAGCGACTATTATAACAATTTCTACCTCTCTCTCTCTCTCTCTCTCTTCAATTCAATTTACCTGGCCCCTTTAACCTTTATTTTGTCCTTGCATTCAAATATCCCCATATTTTGATTGGGTACCTATATCTTCTCGACTAATCCAAAATGATCATGTACTTACTTTTTTTTTTTTAACAAATGACCTCACAAAGAGCGCATGTTTTGGAAGATAATAGACTTATCAATTCCAATAAAAAAAAGTCATTTTTTTTAATATTTGAGTTAAAACGTATGCTTGTAATTAAAAATAGAGTAAGAAGATATTTGAAGTTTGTTTCTAAGCAAAAACACACACAAGCCCATAGATTATGAAAGTGCTCAAGAGAGCTTTGCTCTCAATTAACATTCGTACTGTACTTTTTTTCTCAGATTAATAGTCAACATGCCTTAACTGTCAAGGCAGATGCTAGATTTAAAAATGTCATATTTTACTACCTAAAATACCCTTTAATGATCTGAAGGCTAAGATTCAAAGTTGATGCAATTAAAATCGAAGGCTAATATTCAAATTTTCAATAAGACGTTAGGATAATCCGCTAACTCCTCATTCACCACCACCAATAAACTCCTCCATCTGCTTCTACTACGAGATCTACATGTTATTTCACTGTAGATTAAATATTCAAGCATCAATACGTGAAAAAGTTTGTCAAGTTTTGATGGCAAACTTGAGTTGCAGCTCATCTTCATCATCTGTTATGTCAGTTCTGTTGCAGGGGGCAAAGTTACATTCAAATTTATTTTAAGGGGTTAAGTTCTTGCTTATAATTTATTTTAAGGAGTTAAATTACTGCTAATTAACAACTCTTAATTGATTTTCTTGCAGATCTCATGGTGTCACAAACACAATTAAACAAGTGAACAAGAGGTTTGAAGTAGACAAGTTTTGTAAGAAGTACATGTACATTGGATGTTAAAGCACAATGTAAATTTATTTGATGTTCATTGGATGTTCTTGCAACAAAGTTTGATGTTCTTTCAACAATGTAAATTCATTTAATGTTTATTGGATGTTAATAACACATTGTAATCAAATGCCTTAACATCATTGCAAAAACCTGATATAACACAATGCAATTCAATTGACGCAACATCATTGCAATTCAAAACAAGACATAACATTTTCAAGCATCAATAAGAAACCTTGCAATTCAAAACCTGACATAGCACTTTCAAGCATCAATATGCAACCTGAATTAGCCTTAACACACAAGAAAGCTTCCCATGCATCGCAGTCGACATACGTGGAGTCTGAAGCAATCAAACAACAAAAACATTAGATCAAACATTATAAGGATATGGTTGATCAGCATTGCAACTTTGTGTACACTAATATTGTCAAAACCATCAATTCAAAACATAAATTGAAATGAAAATTGTGGGTTTTAATTTTACCATAATGTCATGTCCCTTGTTTTTTTACTGTAGCAGGAGCTGGTTAGTAGTCCCTTTTTTAACCTCCCCAACCTGGGCATTACCACCACCTTGTTGTTGAGAAGATCAATGGGAGACGACATGTCTCCATTATCACAAGTTTTCCAATGTGGGTTCAGCTTTCCCCATCCATCAAGTCCTTTTTTTACTCCCATTCAAGTAAACAAACTCAGTTTCATGCTCTGACTTGTCTGAGTTCATGAAGAACCCATATCAGAAACAATGAAACAAAACAATTTTGATGAGATAAAACATCAAAGAATTGAAAACACATAAATGAGATTAAACAAAACAATTTTGACCGGAATGGAAACCAAATTATTCTCTCTTCCATCTTCATCTCCATCCATCATGACTCTGTCAACCAACTTATGAATCAAAACCATCACATAATTCAACTCATTTGACATCCAAACCTCGCAATTCTCCAAGATAATCACCTTACACAACTCCTCAAGCGTCGTCTTCAAGATCGAGCGCTTCTCTAATCTCTCTGGACAACATTGTCACAAACTTCCCCTTCTCCACTCTCCCGCCAAATCTTGATGGCTTTCTCGTCTTCTTCTTCATTAGCATCTCCTTCATCAAGGCACCAAAGAACTGTGGAAGTAGGGTTACGATCGTGACACACGCAAGCACGGCGGTGAATGACTTGAGAGTTGTCAACGTCGCCAAGAGCTAGTGCGATCTTGAACCGTAAGTGTGCATCGTGGCGAGGTGAGTCGCCGCGCAGAGCACCACCAACACGGTGAAGTGAGTCAGGGCGTAGCGAAATCGGGACACTGTAAAGAATTGTATTGTTGTAATATTGTATTGTATATTGTGATTTGTTATTGAATAAAATACAAGCTTATAAAGCAAACTCTAACCTGACCTTGTAGAAATAGGAAACCTAAGAATTCTATTCTATTCTGACATTCCTAACCTATTCTGTAACACTTTCCTATTCTGTAACATAGGTAGACTTCTATTCTTTAACATTCCCCCGCAATCTAGACATGTAGACGCAAACGAAATGTGTAGCTTGGAGGAAACTTTGAAGTCCTATTTGGAGATGAAATCATTACTGTCAAGTTTGGATGATTTCTGTTCCTGGATGATTCATGTATGAAGAAACCATGACTCAATTCGAGTCTTGGTATTGCTCAATTTGAGTCAACACAGATTTTGGATGATTTCTGTATGAAGAAATCATGACTCAATTCGAGTCCTGGTACGAGTGATTCTTGTATGAAGAAATCCTGGCTCAATTCGAGTCTTGGTACTGGTGATTCCTGTATGAAGAAATCCTGACTCAATTCGAGTCTTGGTATTTGATGATGCGGTGTTTGGCAGTGTTTTGTGTTGTTGTGTGTGCGGAAGCTAAGCAAGGCGATGACTTGTGATTTCCCTTCCCTGCCTCTTGTGTCTACAAGTGCATAATCGGAGGAGGCGGGAAGAGCTTGAGTCTCCATAGTTGTTTTAGGTCACCAAAGAACCCTAACCTTGTGTTTTGATACCATGTAAAGAATTGTATTGTATATTGTGATTTGTTATTGAATAGATCACAAGCTTATAAAGCAAACTCTAACCTAACCTTGTAGAGATAAGAAACCTAAGACTTCTATTCTATTATGACATTCCTAACATATTCTGTAGCACTTTCCTATTCTGTAACATAGGTAGACTTCTATTCTTTAACAAACACACGAGTCAGCTTGGAGAAGTAGCAAATTTGGATCAGAATGGAGAAGTAACTGAGTGCGATGACCAAATTGCAAAATCTCTGCAATGTGTCGATGTTGTCGACGGTCCAGAAGCCGTGCCCTGATATTCACATAATTATTACATAATATATCCCTTCATTTATATATGTTAGTGTTTCGATTATTATATTTTATAGTAATTATTTCGTTTTCATGTATTTGTAGGAATTTGAGCGTGAACGATGAAATCGTATTAAGGCGACAATTTAAGGAATGACAATTGGTCGATTCTAGCGGTTGTACAAAGTAGAGGGTCACATATCTAAACCCTTAAACTCAAAACCAAACCCAAAATCAAACCCTTAAACCCAAAACCAACCCCATAAACCCAAATCCAATGCTAAGCCCAATCAAACCCTAGGCATATTCCCTCAATTATCCAAGATTCTGATTTATTTTTGCTTTAAATCATTCATTGAACCCTCCCCTTAACTTGTCCATATGCACTTTCTTAATTCTCTATAAATACAAGATAAATTAATGAGAAATGGGAGGAAGAGAAGGGAAAAGAAAAATTACAGAAAATCAAAACCTCTTTCTCATACAGTGATTCTCATCACCATCACCACCATCACCCGAGCACCACCACCACCGTGAAACAGGGGCGTGACAACCCTGTTTCACATCAAATTTCTACATTTCCACCTCGCGACAGAGCCAGACAGACCGTCCACATCACCGAGTTTCGCCATCACCGCCCTCTCTTCGTCTCGGCATCCTTCTTGTCTCCCTTTCTTCGCCACCAGCAGCCCGAACAACACCACCACCGAGCAGCCGCGCAGCAGAAACAGGGAGCATCGCCTGTTTCAGTCACCCATTCTCGTGTCCTCTCCCATCTCGTTCTCTGCCTGTTCTTCTTCTTCAGCAACACAACCACCACCGCAAGCGGCGCATCCTCTCGCACACATCCCTACCACAGGAGCAAAAACAGGGGCACCATCTTTTTTTTTTTTCTCATCGCATCTCTCTCTCGTTGTATCCTCACCCTCTCTCTATCTTCTTTCAGGTACCGGAGCCGGTTGGGAGGAGAGGACACTCGCGAGGAGCAGAAACGAGGCGCAGCGAGCGACGCTGCTCGCTGGAGACGAAGGTGCAGAGGCGCTGCTTTTCGGGCGGGAACCAACTGATTTTCGAATCAGTTGGTTATTGGCACCCCGAGCTTCTCCTGTACCACCACAGTGCATTTGCAACCATTTTCTCGGGATTTGTGTTCGGACCACCTGCTGATCTGCTGAGTACCATCACATCGAGTTTGCGACAAACCAAAAGGGTTGCATAATTCATTTTAATTTATTTTACTGATTTAAATGCTTAATTGTTGATAAACAATTTATTTATGAAAATTGATAATTTGCTTTCATCTTTCATGTTCGATTAAAAATTGATATGTTTGGTAGTTAGATTAACATTTTATCAATATTCAAAGCATGTGCTAAAAATTAATAAGCTTAAACTTTGATTAAGTGTGCCATAAAAAGACACTTAATGCTTGGTAAGAATTTATTTGCTTGAAATAAATTATTAATGTTTGTCAGAAACTTAATATGATTAGAATTGGATTTTAATGATCACATCTTCGATGTAAGCAAGGGATCTTCATCCCTAAAGCTTCTAATTTATAATTTCAGGAATTTAGATTTAAATTTTTTTGCTAACTCATTGGTGAGTCCAAGCACACAAAATCCATCTTTTCCTTTTATTTTATTTTTATTATTTTTAATTTATTTTTAATTTAGTTTCAAAATACTGCAACCCAATTTTCCTCCAAATTAGTTTAATTAAATTATTAAATTCAATTGCATCCACTTTCCTCGTGGGATCGACCCGTACTTGCCGTTTTCTACCAGTTAGACACCGTGCACTTGCGGTTATTACAAGTGGGTCAAATTGGCATATTTATTTAGGATAGTTAAGCCCGCATCAAGTTTTTGGCGCCGTTGTCGGGGAAAGTAGCGGTGTAATTGAATTTAAGATTTATTTTCACTAATTTAAAAAAAAAAAAAAATTCAGAAAAAAAATTTATTTTTATTTTATTAAGTTCTTTTTACACTCATTTTGTGTTTGATTTTGCAGAATACACGCTTCTTGGAAAAATTGGACGATCTTGCAAAACATCAAGCAAATTTTTATTAAATTTTTTTTTAATTTTGTGAGGAGAGTTTTAATTTTATTTTCACCTCGTTTTATGAGTGTGTGGTATAATAATTTTTTAGAACTCTACTATTTTTCATTTTGTTTAATCACAAAAAAAAAAAACCCAAAATTTTCTAAGTCAAAAGAAATTATAGGGAAACAATTTTAATTGTTACCCAATAATTTTTTTATGATTTAGAAATCCGACTTCTAAGACCAAGACTAGTAATTTGAGTGCATATGCTTGTGTGCTGATTGAAACGGATAAAAAGAAGTCGGACATTTTTTTATTGTGCTAACTTTTTGTGTAGAACGGAATACGCACACTGTAAGTAATTCTATCACATGCAATGTATTAGCGACCCGGGTGTTTTGTGTAATTGTTTGAAATTGTGTGATTGGTTGTTTAATTTATGTAATTGTGGATGCTAAACTTTAGTAATTTATAATAAGCAGACGCAGCTTCTAAATAGAAACTGGTGGGACTTGATATCCCCACCTCATCACTCCAGCTGTGTGCAACCAAATAGCCAAACATAATTAAAATCAGTTAGCAAGTTAGATAGGGCCATTTTTTAGGTACGGTGTTCATAGGACAACCAAGACCAAGGTGAATCCAATAATTTTTGTGTTGACCCAAGCTAAAAGTGACGATGGGTTTAATCATTCAATGAACTCTGAGAGGCCACTGCCACAAGGGTAATTTACCCGGTACGCCGAGTCATAAGTAAGCTACGATTCACAAGAAGAATTGGTGTAACTAACAGTTTTGGGTTAGGAACACAAGCCTCAAGTGTACATTTAACATCACATCGTTCTCACATCTATTGGCTTACAGAGCGGTAGCACAAAGAAGCACTTAATTGGACCATTGTGACCACATTCTCTTGTGCGATAATCCGGTTTCTTTGAAACAAAACTCTAGCCTACTGATTTTGAACTTTGTGGTGTAAAGTATACACTCTTAGGATCAACTTGTAGCACTCATTGCTTTGTCATAAAGATTACATAAGAAATAATTGTCCCCCAAAGATAAAAAGATTATTGATCTCAAAAATGTTGATTGCGTAGGGAGGCATGTTTCTTGTGCATTTATTGGTTGTTGATTATGTGTGAGTCTGTGTATATTTTTAGAGTTAGTAATAAAAAAAATGATCACAAGGGATTATCCAGCCTATTTTTCCGAGCAAGTCAATTCATTTTATGACATCCGACGACCTGATTATGATCCATATTTAGATTATTATAACCCAGGTTTAGCTTATCATCCTGACTTCTCATGGGCTTATGGTCAGTACCATGAAGGCCCTTTAGACAATCCTCAGACTCCTCAAGCTTTCATTCCTGATAATGAGTCTCAATTTCATCAAGTTGTTCCTCCATCCAACACATCAAGGTTAGAGGATATCTTAAACCTTTTTATAGAGCGAACAGGAGAAATGCTTGAGCAAAATTCTCAGGATATCACAGAATTGACAGTTATTTATCAACAAAACTCTCAAGCTATCAAGAAACTTGAGATGACTTTGAGTCAAATAGCTGAGTCACGTCTTGAGATAGAGTTAGAGGAAGTCCCTAGCCAACCTATTTCCAACCCAAATGGTCAATTTGAAATTAGTGGCACCTCTGAGCCGGACAGTGAAGATGTCCAATCCATTACTACCCTTAGGAGTGGAAAATTGGTTGACAATCATGTAGGAATGCCTGACATAAGTGTTATTATATCCTCACCCAATTTTACACAGGTTGCATTCTCCTCTCATAAGAAGGCTGATAAAACCTCATTTATTGATGAACCTGTAGATTCTGAGATACTACAGACATCTCCTTCCCATGTGGACTCATTAGACATATGCCTTCCTAGTGACTCATGCATAGAATCAAACTGTGAACATTCTTTAGAGTCTCTCCTTGACTGTTTTCATGATACACATGACCATTTAGAGGTTTGTTTGACTCATTTTAGTTTAAACTTTGATGTTGATGATTCCATTAGGGAAGTCAATGATTTGCTTGACTCAGTCCCCATTGTGGATCCTAGTTATAAATGAAAGTCTAAAATGGAGCCTCTTCCACTCAGTGAGTCAAAACTAGTCCCATCAGTTGAGCCACCTGAGCTTGACCTTAAACAATTACCTGACACCCTCAGGTATGCGTTTTCAGGTACTAATGATACTTTGCCTGTTATTATTTCATCTATATTGAATTTAAAACAGGTTGTCCCAAAGAAGTCGGGAGAGATATCTAGTAAGAGAGTGCAATCCATAAGTAGTGTCAACTCTAGGGTTGGGGGTGTTGTTGAGCTATCCAGCCCAACATCTTTGTGTGATTCATGTGATGAGCCTGTACCACCTGATATATCTATAGTTACATCTACTTGCATAACATTTTCATTGACCAGGGCTAATTATGTGGATCCCATGTTCCTGAGTGAGGATTTCAATTTTCACCATCCTGATGTGAAAATTATCCAATCTGCTGATTTGGAACCAGACCTAGGATGTTCCCTTTTTGGAGCACGCAAGAATCCTTTGTTGTGTATGACTATTGGTCACTTTTGGGATGTCCTAGTGTATTTGGTGCCCCATGTGATTGCTATATTTGGGTGGACCGATCCTCAACTGTTCAGGTTGTTGATATACGACCATGGACTAAGTGTTGTCATGTTCTTCCTCTCCACTTTTCGATACACCATTTTTTAGGAAGAATATTTGCCGGGCTGATGACGTTAAACCAAGCGCTACTGGGAGGCAGCCCAACTTTTGTTGTAAAGAATGCATGTTGAGTGTGTATTTTATCTATTTCTATTAATTAATCCACAATTTTTTTGTTTCTGAGCTCTCATCGGTGGATTACTTGTGGAAATTGGTAAAATCTTCACCGCGGTAATACTGTTCTGACCTCCTCTCATGTACTTATTTCATTCATTTGTCAGAATTATTTTGTTAAACATTGAGGACAATGTTTGGATTAGGTTTGGGGGTAGGGTTCATGAGTCGGTGAATTTTTCGTTCGTAGTGTTTTCTTTTCTTATTCTTAAAAAATAAAAATAATAATAATAAAAAAAAACTGTTGTGCTTTTCTGTCAAGAAAATTTGGTCTTTTGCGATTATGAAAATGGATTTTAAATGTTTTATGCTCAAGAAAATGCAAGCCAACTTGACATATTGGTATATTGATAAAGACTGAAAGTTTAGTATGATCCTTAAGTTAGATTTAGTGCATGAGATTTTTCAACTCGATTATTTTTGCACCATGAGCCATGTTAGCATAACTTGATGAGTGTAATATATACTAGAAAACCTTAGAATAATAGTGGAGACTTAACCCTGAAAGTTTTGAACCTTTCTATTTTTCCGAGGGTTATAAATAAACTTTGATTTTTCTTGAGTCCGTATTATCTCGTTGATGATCTCATTATTCTCATCTTTCTGATCAATTGCTTTGGGAATGACATCAAAATTGAATTATTACACTAGAACTTCTTGGCTTATTCAATTGAGATGTCATAATACTGACCCGAACTTAGGAAATGATCTAGGCATTTTTTTTCTTTAGACCATTAACTAGCCTTTTAACTTACCCATAACATTAACCTTTTTGTAGCCTTTTGAGCCTTAGAATAACTTTTATTTGTTAACTCATTAACCTCTACCCAAATTTTCTGGGAATGTGTATGGATGAATATACTTGGTGTAAAAAGGGCATTAAAGAACAAAATATGAGATATTTCATAAATCCTCTATGAAAAAAAAAGAAAAAAAAAAGAAAGAAAGCAGAAGAAGAATGTCAATGAGGATAAAGATGTGAGAATGAAGAAAAAATTGATGGTGCACAACATTGGTTTATTCTTGACAGTCCTAATTGTTCGTATAATGGGTGTATACATTCCTAGAATTTTTTTTTAGAATCCTTTGACATTCCTTATTAACCATTACCCAAGCCCCGTTACAACCCAACAAAGTCCTAGTTGATCTTAGGTAAAGGTTGGTTACGTAGATGTGGAGATTCAATAACCAAGACCTATGGTGTTTGATTCAACATTTCCAAAAGTAATTGATATTCTTGTCCATGAGATCATGTTCATTCCATTCTTGAAAAGTCCGCTCTTCATAATACTATATGTGAGATGATTGTTTTCCATTATTTACTCTTTCCTCACATATAAACTGAGTGAAATACAAAATCTCTGAGTGTTTTATTGTGAGTGACATGAGAGGTTTGAAGTCAAAACAAACTTTCTACAGGAGATTTAGTCATTGTTTTACTCTGAAATGAAAAGTTATGTTGATAGTGTTTTTCACACACAAACATTGAGTTGAGGATGATTGTGAATTTTTTCTAACTTTTGGAGAATATTAAATTATTTTGAGATTGGTTGATACACTAAAATGACACTGTTGGTTTCTTGCATTTCTTGAAGTTTTAAAATCAACACTGTTTGACCAAGTTTTGTTGAGTCAGTAATGTTTGTGGGTAACATTTTCTGGAAACCCTCACGAGACTATAACTCGTCCCCTAGAGGTAATGTAGGGGTTTAAAGCCTTGTTGCACGTTTAAGGTAAGTGCAACCGATGATTCCTGAGTGAGTTAGAAATTTATTTTTATTGTTTTGCTCGAGGACTAGCAAAATATAGGTTTGGGGGTATTTGAAATTCACATAATTATTACATAATATATCCCTTAATTTATATATGTTAGTGTTTCGATTATTATATTTTATAGTAATTATTTCGTTTTCATATCTTTGTAGGAATTTGAGCGTAAACGATGAAATCGTATTAAGGCGACAATTTAAGGAATGCCAATTGGTCGATTCTAGCGGTGGTACAAAGTAGAGGGTCACATATCTAAACCCTTAAACTCAAAACCAAACCCAAAATCAAACCCTTAAACCCAAAACCAAACCCATAAACCCAAATCCAATGCTAAGCCCAATCAAACCCTAGGCATATTCCCTCAATTATCCAAGATTCTGATTTATTTTTGCCTTAAATCACTCATTGAACCCTCCCCTTAACTTGTCCATATTCACTTTCTTAATTTTCTATAAATACAAGATAAATTAATGAGAAATGGGAGGAAGAGAAGGGAAAAGAAAAATTACAGAAAATCAAAACCTCTTTCTCATACAGTGATTCTCATCACCATCACCACCTCCATCCACCATCAACCACCATCTGTCTCTCTGCCACCATCCAACAACCACAGCCGCCACCACCATCACCCGAGCACCACCACCACCGTGAAACAGGGGCGTGACAACCCTGTTTCACATCAAATTTCTACATTTCCACCTCGCGACAGAGCCAGACAGACCGTCCACATCACCGAGTTTTGTCATCACCGCCCTCTCTTCGTCTCGGCCTCCTTCCTGTCTCCCTCTCTTCGCCACCAGCAGCCCGAACAACACCACCACCGAGCAGCTGCGCAGCAGAAACAGGGAGCATCGCCTGTTTCAGTCACCCGTTCTCGTCCTCTTTCCCATCTCACTCTCTGCCTGTTTTTCTTCTTCAGCAACACAACCACCATCGCAAGCGGCGCATCCGCTCGCATACATCCCTGCCACAAGAGCAAAAACAGGGGCACCATCTCTCTCTGTTTTTTTTTTCTCATCGCATCTCTCTCTCGTTGTTTCCTCACCCTCTCTCTATCTTCTTTCAGGTACCGGAGCCGGTTGGGAGGAGAGGATGCTAGCGAGGAGCAGAAATGAGGCGCAGCGAGCGGCGTTGCTCGCTGGAGACGAAGGTGCAGAAGCGCTGCATTTCAGGCGGGAACCAACTGATTTTCGAATCTGTTGGTTATTGGCACCCCGAGCTTCTCCTTGTACCACCACAGTGCATTTGCAACCTTTTTCTCGGGATTTGTGTTCGGACCACCTGCTGATCTGCTGAGTACCACCAGATTGAGTTTGCGACAAACCAAAAGGGTTGCATAATTCATTTTAATTTATTTTACTGATTTAAATACTTAATTGTTTATAAACAATTTATTTCTGAAAATTGATAATTTGCTTTCACCTTTCATGTTCGATTAAAATTTGATATGTTTGGTAGTTAGATTAACATTTTATCAATATTCAAAGCATGTGCTAAAAATTATTAAGCTTAAACTTTGATTAAGTGTGCCCTAAAAAGACACTTAATGTTTGGTAAAAGTTTATTTTCTTGAAATAAATTCTTAATGTTTGTCAGAAACTTAATATGATTAGAATTGGATTTTAATGATCACATCTTCGGTGTAAGCAAGGGATCCTCATCCCTAAAGCTTCTCGTTTATAATTTCAGTAATTTAGATTTAAATCTTTTTTCTAACTCATTGGTGAGTCAAAGCCCACAAAATCCATCTTTTCCTTTTATTTTATTTTTCTTATTTTTAATTTATTTTAAAAATACTGTAACCCCATTTTCCTCCAAATTAGTTTAATTAAATTATTAAATTCAATTGCATCCACTTTCTTCGTGGGATCGACCCGTACTTGCCGTTTTCTACCAGTTAGACACCGTGCACTTGCGGTTATTACAAGTGGGTCAAATTGGCATATTTATTTAGGCCAGTTAAGCCCGCATCATGCCCCGTGTGGACGGTCTGCTTGCATGTGACGACATTGTTGTGGATGGAAATGGTGAGTGAGTTGTTGAGGAGATGAAGATGAAGAAGAAGACATTGTGAGTGGCGAAAGAGGAGTAAATGTGTTCAATGAACCCAAATCAAGCAGACGAGACGAGAAGAGAGGAGCGGTTTCAAAAATTTGAACGGATTTGGCTTCTTTGATACTAGTTGGCACATAAGCTTTTCTTTTGTTTTGGGTTCTGAGCGAGCGACCGTTGTTTGACGAAGGAGATAGAGATATGTGCATTTACTTACAGGGAGTAACCCCTAACCGTCGACGTACCTGGTTTGGATTGACATGCTATCACATCAGCCATGATAAGCACGTGAATGACATATTCATCATCCAAAATAGACGGAATGGTGGCATGTGAGGTGTATGACAATAAAAACACGTTGACTGGTAGTCTGAAGGGGAAAATTCAATATAAATGTTAATCGGGGACAAAACTGAATTGGCTATATGTTTTAGGGGGAAAAGTGCAATTAACTAAAAAATAATAAGTTGTACTTATAAATGCCAGGAAAGCGGATGCAACGACACATATATACACCATAATTGTATTTACATCCGCCAGGAACACGGATGGGCGACAACTGTATCCGCCAAGACTACACTAATATCTGCCAGGGTTGTTAACTTAGTGACACATGTATCCGCCTGGAATTGAACATTATCCACTAGAAAAAATATATTATCCGCCACAAAATTTTTCCATAAATTGAATATCATCCTTTAGAAGGTTTTGTAAATGTTCTAAATTTTTTTTTTTACATCTGATCTAAAAATGATATTAATAATTATTATTCACAAAATGTCATATAAATTTGTCATCCCAAATATATGTATGATACATATCCGCCGTCCCAAATATATGTCATACATATCCGCCATGGTATAAGGCACCAAATCAGAAGTCACACCATTTCCATAGCCCTTAACTTTATTTCGGGTCTCAGGACCCATCTGGCATCTGCTCCATATAAACTTGTGTGCGAAGCTCTTTCAAGATTTTCACTCCATCCCCAATTTGTGATTGAAGGGAGTTATCCATGGAAACCTAGCAAACAAATATTTAGAATTATTAATAATTAAGGAAATAAAAAATATAATAAAACTAACATAGAATCAAAATCTTAATTAATAACAAATACCCTTTTCTTTTGCGATGGCTCATCAACTCAAGAATCATCTTTCCGCGTGTGGGTGAAACGAAAGAAAAAGGATCGGAAAATCCTCTACGCATCTTCTTTTGCATATGAACGGAAAAATAATTACATCATATTTTTGTGCATTGATAAAAAAAAAACGTGACTTAATAAGAGGAAAATAAAAGGAAATATACATACAAACTCTTTTTGAGCACATGCATATGACTTCAATCCAAATGTATGCCCCATTGTTTGCTTAGCACGACTTACTTTATTCTTTTCTGATTTGTCTAGAAATTTTAATATCAAAATAAAAATATGAAACAAAGAAAGATCCCATGTACAAAAATAAGTAAAAATATAGTGGCAATAATACTCCAGCAATGTTTACGTGACCATAATACCATGAAACAGCCCAGGCATAATAACTACAATCATGAGAAACACAACTCCTTATGTCTCAACTAAAACAAAATATGGCAGACCTCAGGCATAGACTCATCATGTATTGCAAACAAAATGTCTGTCATTGAAAATCCAAATAGCAATCAATATAAAAATTCGAACTTCTCACACTGGGGAGTCTGAAATCCAACATCAACTTGAGAATCCATAATATATCCCCATAATAATTCAAACTTTTCACATTGTAATCAAACATTAACTTCAGAATCTAAAGTATTTAATAAAAGAAATCACAAGCTCTTACAACTAAAAAAACAAAAACCTAGAAAATCCTCCACATACATCTTCTTCTACATATAAACATGAAAAACATAATATTAATTAGATCATTTATATTTTTGTACATTAATTAAAACTTTAACTTAATAAGAGTAAAAATAAACATACATAATGCATATGCCCCATCATTTGCTTAGCACAACTTACTTTATTTTTTTTCCCGATTTTCCCTAAAAATAAGAAAAAAAACAAGTGAATTAAAATATGTCAACTGAAGAAGATCAAATGACTGAGATAAAGACGATTTTCTTTGTGCACCACAATAAGAGTTATAAGAGTTATTTGTGGTATTGAAAAGTGAGAATAGAGGAGAAAATAAAAAAACTAATTGGGGGACAAATAAAAAAAAAATTCTCAAAAAGTCAGTGGGGGCAAGTGCCCCCACTTGCATCCACGTGAATCCGTGTCTGCATTTTTCTTACCTTGAACCTTGGTGGAGTGAGAGAGAATAGTTGAAGCATGACGCACATGAAGATGGTGAGAGAAGGCGATGGAGAGAGAGAGGCGAAGAGTGATGTCGAGTCTCCTGTGAAGGGGCGAAGAGGCGAGTCTCTGTGGATTCTTATGGTTCAACTGAAGGGGCAAGGAGGCGAGTTCGACTGAAGGGGAAGGAGGCAAGTTCGTCGGAAGGTGAAGAGGCTCCTTCCATCTACTGAAGAAGGCGAAGAAGACTGAAAGGGAATGAGGCAAGGCGAGGAAGACTGAAGTGGAAGGAGGCGAAGAAAATTAATTAATTTTTTTATTTTTTATTTTTATGAGGTCCTGGCGGATGTACAAATCACAAATAAACTTATCCACCGGGAACAAAATTGCTGGCCCATTTAAACGCTAGTCATAAAATACGTTTCAGCTACAACCGCCAACACCAATTCTCTAAATATTTAAAGAGTAATTACACGAAAAATTTTCCCGCCTTTTACTTTTGTGACAGATATAAATAAGGGTGGGCTTGGTTCGGATCGGTTCCAAAATTTGAGGAACCTAACTCGAACCGTTTAAATTTTAACGGTTTCGATTCGGATCGGTTCCTCCATTTTGAACGTTGGAACCGAACCTAACTCGAACCGTTTACAACGGTTCGGTTCCAAGCGGTTCCTGTATAATATTATGCAACCTTGAATATGCATCCCACTGTGAGTAAGAGTTGGTGATAAACTAAAAATCATTTCTATTCCCCCACTAGATGTGGAAGGTTTCAATATTAGGCCACCCAAGCACAACTGCACAAGTAGTGAAGTGTCAAATTTGATAAACAACAACTCATTCATCTCACACAACATGTGAAAGATAGAAAATGTCAAATTCGACAAACAACAATTCATTAATAGATATCTATCTATCTCAATAGGACAAAGTTGCATATAATTCTTAAAGTGAAATCAAACTTAATAACATCTTAACAATACATAGCCCATTTTACAAGCAATCAAGCACGTGCACCCCTGATTCGACGAGCAAGTTGGATGTCTTTGGGCATAATTGTAACCTTCTTAGTCCTGCGACTAATCCATTGCTTGTGAGAGTGTATTTCAGTTTCAATGGAAGATGCAAAAAACCAAAATGCATGGCTTCTGTAAAATGAAGAAAAAAAAAGTAAAAAAAGAAAACATCCGACTGGGTTCGAACCTGCGCGGGTGCAACCTGATCGATTTTAAGTCTCTCTCTTTAACCAATTGGACATATCAACATTACTGAAAAATTGGCTTTGGTTTTAAATGTATTATCTAATTGTTTAATTATCGAATCGGAATCGAACCGTTTTAAACAAAAATTTAGGAACCGGAACCGAACCGTTTAAGAACGGTTCCGGATCCGAACCGAATCGTTTCATAATTTTAAAAATAACAACCGAACTGTTTGGAGTAAAACGGTCCGGTTCGGTTTGAATCCGCGGTTCCTCAACCCATTTACCCACCCCTAGATATAACAACCACAAATTCATTCCTTGAGGATATATATATAAGACATTATTATTTTGTTTCCAATTGTTACTCTTATCTGTCAGAAAAATTGTAATTGCCTCATTTTGTAGTAGTGGGAAGATAAGACTAGTGGGGTGTAAATAGTTTGATCACTAATTATTCATTTTCTGTTATTAGAGCTACTCAAACAATAGACTTCGTCTCACCTTAATGAAACTTGTTTCAGGAACAATGTTGCACCTCTCGAAGGGTTCACTACAAATAGTTACACATATACCAATTGTTGAAACCATGATATATACGCTCATCTCAAAGAGAAACTTTCTAATACTAGTTTCCATTTAAAGCTAGTGATCGACTGGAGCAATATAGTCGATTAGAATGTCTAGAAAACTTTATCTACCCTGTGATCTAAAAATAAGTATCTTAGTAGACTGAAGTATGTTATGCATGTAGCCAAATTTCTTATAATATTGATTAGAGTCTGTTTAGTAGCAACATGGAATTGAAATCGAATTTGCAGATTGATTCACATAAATGATGTGAAAACTAATCACATGCAAATTGATTTTATGTAGTTGAATAGACAACAAAAAATGAGATTGGCTTACTCGCTGTTTTCCTCGCTGGTTTCCTCGACAATTAGAATTCCCCACAAAAAAACTCACTTGGATTTGGATTATTTTCTCATGGGCTACCAAACACTATTAATAAAAATAGAGAAAATGTATGCATTCTTTCGATGGTTTAAAATAATACGACTGTCATAGACATAATAAACATTAAAAAAATGTATGTTTGAATCATTGTCAAACATTTTCTAGATCAAACACAATTTGTGGAATATAAAATATGGAATGGCATTTAACAATATGAGGGTTGTTATGCTATCTTGTATTGAAGTCCAATGTTAATTTGACGGACAATTTTGAGACTTTGATTGTCAAGTCACTCACATTGACCTAGTTGAGAGTTAGTGTAGACACATGGCCTCATGAAATTAATGGACTTAGATCACGAAGCACGAGAACTTATGATATGAGTGGAGGGGGTGAATAGTTTGACCACTAATTAATCAATTTCCTTTATTGGAGCTACACAAACATACAACTCTAATCACCATCACAATATTTGTTGGGTGAAAGTGTTGCACATCTCGAAGAGTTTGTGACAAAATAGTTACATATCTATTGATGGTATCAGTTTTCGTTCTCCTTAACTTTGACCTGCACAAGGAACATACATGAGCTTAAAGACCATCATTATGGTGGCCGATGACACTTTGATGCTTAAGTCACATAAGGCTTGAGAAATGTGTAATGCTGTAAATTGGGTTTTGTAGCGTACCTTTGTTCCTCTACATTGTGCCCTATTTATGTGAGAGTCATTGTTTAGCTATGCTTTTGATGACGTAATTTAAGGAAATATATTTGTTTAAAGATCATTTCTTTATTTGGAGTCGTCCACGTAGGAGAGTTTCCATACACGACTTGTACACTGATATTTGTTGGAGATTCTTCCCATGTGGAGTGTTGTCCATACATGAGAATTTTCAGGCACGACTTATACTTTGGTATTTGTTTCCTAGTATGAGTCAATGTGTTGATGGTTTGCCTATCTTTGGTTAAACTCCTAGATACATGCCTTATTAAGTCTTACGGGTATTGGGCTTGACCATATGACTTATGGGCTTAATAAAGCACCGCTGATTGGGTCCAACCTCTTGGAACCTGCTTCAGTGGACTTTATCAGATTAGGCGCTCATCTAAGCTCATTTTACACTGTTGAAGAGATCATCATGCCACGTGTACGATGCGGATTGCGAACGGTTTGATGTATCATCAGCTACTCCCCTCGAATTAGTGAGCCAGCTCATCGGCCCACTAAGTCATGTCACGAGGGAATTGGACGGTTGAGATGATTGAGTTTGAATCATCTCCTCGAGCGGCGCACATCATTAATTGGATACACGATGGCTAAAAATAGGTGGGAATCCTTGCTTATATATAAGTCTCATTCTCTGCTGAGTTTAGTTTTTTTACTTTTGCAATTTCTCAGAGACACTGCCTCGTTGTTTTGCTCTTGCGTTTTTGCTCTGTTCAATCTTCCGATTTCGCAAGAATAATCAAAAGTTTGTATGTTCTTCCATGGCGGGTCAGGCCCAACTTCCCGATGAATTGTTCGATAAAGGTTGTGAGTTCTTCGAGGAAAGGTTAATTTTATAAGTGAATTTGGTGGGCCTTCGCGAGAAGTATCAAATTCCCGACGATCTGGAGCTTTTCACATTGGGAGTTGGTTAGATGCCCTTGTATCATCCAAAAAGATTTATCTACTTGAACAGAGGTATGTTTCAATCGCGTGTTCGTTTTTCTGTTATCAAGGAAATTTGCGCTTCTTGGCATACATCGACATTCTGGCCCGTTCAACTGGTGCCAAATGGGTATAGAATTGTGATCATCATTTTAATTAAGGCGAAGGATGCTGGTCTTCAAATGCCTCCGAGGGCGATCCAACTGTTCACCTCTCCTCAGTTGAACGAGCACGCTGTGTGTGTGTTGCAATCACCGGCTTGCTTTGGCAAGTTGCCTAACGATTACAAGTTATGGCAGAAGTATTATTTCATAACTCCTGCGGACTCGAAGTATTTTGAGCTTGATGGTCATCTGATCGAACGAAAGTCCAAACAACTAAGTGAGTGTAACAACGTTTTTGATCCCGCCCATGTTGTTTACATAGTGAACTATTATTCGTGTTTTTTGTAGAGAAATTTCCAACAACGCCCCTTTTTCCAAAAGACAAAGCAGACATGGATAAATTTGGTAACATGCCCTTCATGCGGGTGGAAGATGTTGTACAACCCAATAACATCAAGCGCAGCGGAATGTGGCCTTACTGACATGAGGCTCCCACTCTCTTTAGAGTTTCGAAGCCGAAGACTGATGGCAGACCTCTTTCGAAGAAGAAAAAGCTCCCAAAGGTCAAGATCCTCAGCATGTCGATGAAGGTGGAGTTGGATGAGACATTTTATTCGTTTTTGCTTTCTAAGAAACCTTGCAATGCGTCTACGCTTGCTTCCAAGCTATCGACCCCTTCAGAGATGGGGGCTAAAAGTCACAGGGCAAAACCATGTTGCATCCGCTGGGACGGAAACGGTTGCGTCCGTGGGGCAAGATGCTCAGGCGAAAGCTCCAATTTCCCTTCCCAACCTGGAGAAGGAATGCCTGAAAATGGTGGGTGTAGAAGATGTGATGAAGCCAAACACTTAGCAAGCGAAGAGTTTGAACAACTTTTTGTTGTAGGTGGGAATGACAGTTTCATTTGATGCATGTCGGACTCATCCTTTCTCTTTAAAGAATTTCAAATATGACCCTTCCTTAGATCAAGAGTCCTCTCAAACTGACAAAAATCTCTCGACCGTCGTCCCTACGGTGAAAGGTCCCCTTTGTGTCGCCCGTACTGTTATTCGTCTAGCTCTTGGCCTCAACTTGAGTTGACGACCAGGTTGATAAATAATGCCCTTCCTTATTCTCCTTCAACTGTTTCCGAATTGGTTGGTAAAAAGGAGCCAATCATTGTGAGCAAGGGGAAAGCGGTGAAGGAGACCCCTGATGCGGTGAAGACGGCGTAAGGTGGCACAGGTGTGGTTGCGGACCCAAAAGATATGTATCCTGATGCACGAATTAGTCTCTTTGCCTCGGATATGGTAAAAATGAGCAATCGGGCCTGGCATCAGGAGGTTGACATTTATTATGCCTCCAAGAGGCATATTAGTAGATGGAACGACTAGTTGGCTAATCATTCTCCGAAGCCAAAAGAAGATACGCTAGGCGAGCGTATGGACAAGAGGCAAAAATATTTGATGCTGGGCATATCGTATTTGAACCAAGTTGTCGTCGTTGGGATGGAAGTAGAAGTTGTTCATGAGAGAGTATACACCATGGAACGAGTTTTTGTACATATGCAGAAGTCGTATTCCGATGCTCTCTGCGAGATTGAATCACTGACGAAACATCTTAGGAAAAAGGCATGTTGATTCGAGGGCCCATTTGGAGGCTTTGCAGGAAAAAAAATTTGAGGCTTAGAGTGTTCGCTTGGAATCGCTTGAGTCTGACTTGGCCAATGTGACGTCTGTGAAGGACAGGTTGGAGGTGGAATTGGATCACGCCCAACGTGACTTGAAGCTTGCCAAGGAGCTTGTAGCCAAGATATAGTAGAGATTCAGGCCCTGATCATTAAGAAGGGCAACATGGAATTTGAATGGGATGCCTGACGTCAGCAGCTGGAAGTAGACGTTGCTTTCAATGTCAAACTTGCGATGACGACAGAAAAGCAACTCCTCCTGATACAAAATGAGCTCAGCCCGATCAAGGACAAGTAAGTACTGAGCAATCCATGTTGATGCATTAGCTAGCAAAATGGAGCAGCTGGAGTGAGAGCTTGCAGAGCCGAAAGTGTGTGAGGAGAAGCTTTTTAAGGCCCAGGGCACGTTCCAGTTCAGCAGAGTTGTGAAAGGAAGGCTAGAACTGTTGGAGCTGATGGAAGAGGAACACGCTGATTGGGATCTTTCTTTCTAAAGACAAGTGGCCTTTCAGAGTTATGAAAAGCTTCTGATTAATCACAAGAAGACCCTAGATCAGGGTACCGGAGCAGTAATGCGCGCAGAGCCGTCCCCTGCTTTTTCTCCTGCTAAGCCAAGTTCCTCTATATCTGAATCTCATCCCGATAAGGAGTAAACTCTATATTTTTTGTAGTGTTTTAAAAAGCGCTAGGCGGGCGGTGAGCAGGTGCCTAGCGCCCAAGGGCCTAGGCGGTTTTAGGTTTTGTATTATAACTTTAATAATTTACAAAAGTTAAGCATAATACCTTATCAATTACATCCAATTTAATGCTAAGATACATATGCAAAATTTAAAAACATGAAAAATTAACAATCATGAACAAAATTTATTAAAACTCAAATGACTGAAATTGGTCATGATGGGTACTTTATACAAAGTTGAATTTGTGGACAAATATCCAAACCTACTCTTTATTTTTCTTTAAATTGCATGAATGACCTCAGTCATGTTTGATAAAATCTACATTACTAAAATTGGTACCAGCAGATCCTTTTAGAATTCCATTAAGTAATCATCATTTGCTACATTCAGACATATACTGAATAAGAAATAATTAAATTGTTTATTTCCAAAACAATCGCCCAGACCCCGCCCAACCATTAATCTGGGCGTTTCTCTAACGCCTAGGCCATTTTTTAGAACATTGATTTTTTAGATCATCAATGAAAGACGATTTGTTAAGTAGCATTTTGTACTTGTATTTTTTGCACATTTCCTGCTGAATATTTTCTGTATTGCTCATGGTGTTGGTATTTAGGCAAAAGATTTTGCTAAGTAAGGAAATTGTCTAGTTGTTTTGCTAATAAGAGTTCTGACCGCTTATCTTGCGATTGCTCCTGAAATCAAGCAATTCTGGTATGCACTCTTTAGAGACCCAAAAGTTATCTCGGCCAAACCTTGTTAGTTGGCTAATCTTCATGCGGGGGAATAATATTGGCGGGCAATAGATCATTCAAACTCGTGAATTAATCATATTTTTTTATTCCTCTAGCCATTTTAATCATCCTTTGGCAGACTAGGTTGTAAATTGGACCAGCAGTTAACTTCATCAGTCTAAGCGAACTGATTAAACTTTGGTCAGGTGTGTGCATCACTGTCTATGGTCGGACAGTGATCCTGGCAAGTCATCCGGGTCAGGCTCCATGAGCTCTGACTAGACTTTCACCTTTTACACCATCTTTGTCTGCTCTAGGCGGACTAGGTCTCAGATCATACCAGAAGTTGTGTTCATCGGCATCGACTGATTAAACTTTGGTCAGGTTTGACGACTATTGTCTATGGTCGGACAATGGTCCCTGGCAAGTCATCTTGATCGGGCTTCATAAGCTCTGACTAGACTCCCACTTTCTAAGCCATCTTCACCCGTTCGTGGCTGGCTAGGTCTCAGAGCGGATAAGAAGTTGTCTTCACCAACCGTAACTGACTAAACTTAGGACAAGTTCGACCACCATTGTCTATGGTTGGACAATGATTCCTGGCAAGTCATCTTGATTAGGTGCGTGGGCTTTGACTAGACTCCCACTTTCTAAGCCATCTTAAACCGTTCGTGGCGGACTAGGTCTTAGAGCAGACCAGAAGCTGTCTTCATCAGTCGTAACTGACTATGGTCAAATTCGACCACCATTGTCTATGGTTGGAAAATGATCCCTGACAACTCATCTTGATCAGACGTCGTAAGCTCTGACTAGACTCACACTTTCTAAGCCATCTTAATCCGTTCTTGGTGGACTAGGTCTTAGAGCGGACCAAAATTTGTCTTCAGGTTAGGCCACCATTGTCTATGGTTGAACAATGAATCCTGGCAAGTCATCTTGATCAGGCGTCGGGAGCCTGACTAGACTCCCACTTTGTAAGCTATCTTCATTTGTGCTTGGCGGACTAGGACTTAAAGCGGACCAGAAGTTGTCTTCATCAGTAGTAACTGACTAAACTTTGGTCAAGTTCGGCCACCATATGGCCTTTGGCGTATAAGTCTGACTTGAGTGTTCTGGCTTACTTTGCCTAATAGTTCGACATGGGGGTCGATCAGCAGGTCTGACACTTGAGCCAGACTACAGTAGATTGACCAACTTGAATTTCAACCAGATTTTACGAACATCTGTAATACCCGCCCAATTCACTTACCAATATACTTGCATTATTTTAGAAGTTAATAATATTTATTGGTAGTAATTATTAATTGATAATAATTACAAGTAATAATAGTTTATGATTTTTAATTTCAAACCTAGGTTTAGGCTAGTGGTGGGTAAGAGATAAAGGATGTGTGTGTTTAGCCAAAGAAACCCTAAATTCTTCCTTTAAAGATAAACCCTAGTTTTTTTTTCCTCTTTGCACACACACACAAGAAAGAAAAAGAAAAAAAAAACCTACGTTGAAAGGGTGGGAAGGCGCTTGAAAAGAAGAACCTTGGAATCTTGCAAAGAAAAATATTTGTGAGTTAAACTCTACCGAAATTTTAATCTATGATATCGATTATTCTGTGATTTTTTTTCCTATGTACGAACTCTACTTTCTTTGGAGATGTTAATACTGATATAAACCCTAGGAAAAAAAAAACAAAGGGGTACTCTTCTATTGATAGTGATTGGTCTCTTTCATTTTTTTCTTCATTAATGGTGATGTGACATGAGAAGGGTTTATTTTTTTTGATTGAGAAGGGTTTTGGTTTATTTTTTTTATGATTGAGAAGGGTTTTTTTTTTCTTCATTTTCTTTTATTGATAGTGATTGGTCTATTTACATCTTTTCTTCATTAATGGTGATGTGACATGAGAAGGGTTTATTTATTTAATTTTTTTGGGTGATTGACATTTACATCAAGGTTGACATTTACATTGTGCTAGACATCTATAACTACGGTTTTAGTCTTCTTTATTCATCTACAGTTTTAGTTTTCTTTATTTGATGGTCATGGTTATGTGGTGGACATCTACAGTTATTGATTGTCATGTGGAAAAATGGGTCATGTGGTTGACATCTACAGTTAACAGTGGTCATGTTAATATAACCGTGGTCATGATGTCATGTTGAAACAGGGGTCATGATGTCATGTTATGAATATCACCTTGGTAATGTTTTATGTATATGGTTCTTGTAGGGGGAATGTGATGTGATGTTAATTGACTTGGAAAAGTAATGGCTCAAATAAATGGTAAATGTTCTTTTTCCACAACTCCAGAAAAAAAAAATGTGAAAGGAAAAGAAACTTTTGTATACAGACTTGCTTGTATACGTGTGATATTATTATGGGAATGCAGACTTGCTTGCATATCGATGCACCGTTCCATGTGAATTCGGTTGTACGTGTAGATTTTGGAAGAATACTTGCTAGTGATCGAACTTCGGGTGAGATGACATGACACTCGAGGTGGCACCCCACTTGGGTCATGTACGCTCCGAGTGGCTTCGATGGCAAGGGAGACACACTTGGGTGAGGTGTGTTCGGCACAGGAGGAGAGTGCGATTGTGGAAAAGAAGCCAAGAATTAGAAAACAAAAATAAATAATTAAATAAAACCATTGAATTGAGCATGCCATGAAATTGTGTATAGATTATTTTAGCTTGTACTAGCTTAGCCTTGAGGGAAGAAACTAACAGCTCATTCGAACCTCGAATGAGAACTACCTGTCTTCCTTAAGGTGAAATTTGCATTTTGTCCTTTTATATTTAATTGTCTTGATTTGTAAGTTTGCTCACACCATTATGATTATACTGATCCAGATTTTGTATTGTTTTACAAATTTGGGTACGTTCTTAATGAGCGTAGCCCCAGAGAACCATCAGGGTTAATTGGAGCGTAAGGAAGGATAGTAGCTGTGTGGCGATAGCTGAGGAATCGACACATTTTATTCTTTTTAGATCTTTATTATTATTCCTAGGTAATCAGATGTAGGATTTAGACATAAATGCTCAGTTTTGTCAGACATTTATTTGGGGAATTTATTATTGAAATTTTTATTTATTCGTTGTGGACCTCATTTTTAGAGGAAAGAATATTGAAGAAGTTTATTAGTTGTTTTCTGCCTTATGACTGTACCATTTAATGTGTTCCTGTCATGCCTTGGTTTTTTGGACAATCTATTTATTTATGTTGTTCAAAAATCGGGGCGTGACAACATCAGTGGAACTTTAATAAACAACATACCTTGAATTTATTGATAATATCTCTATAGGTGTTCTATATTCCGTGGGCGCTTAAGGCCTTTGCCGTTTATGTTTTATAACCAGTATGTACTGGGCCATTCTCTGTCTTTTTTTTTGGCTTAATCAGGACAAACACTAGCTTGGGCCTGCTCACCTATTTAGGCCATGTTGACGAGATCGACATGCCATGTGTACAGAGTAGATTGCGAGACGGTTTAGCAATAGGTACTCCTCCCAATTAATGGGGTTGCATGCAATTCCATTAATTTGATGAATGTGGACTCGTGTAGTTGCAATTGGAACTGCCGCTTCCCTATTTTCCATGTGGCATTTATGCTGACATGACTGCTGGATGACCTCGTTCCGTGAACCGACGCGCCTATATATAGGTTGGTTTTCACCATTTCAAGTGTTGCCATGAACGCTCTAGAACATTCTTCTCAAATGTGTTTTTCCAGTAAATATGTTTGGGTTCTCCAAAGGATAAAAAAAAAAGATATTTGTTGGAGGAGTCTTTGAATGTTCTGACATTTGCAGCGATGATAGTTAACAAGACCTGTTATTGCATGATGCCACTAGTTTGGATGAGCATCCATTGGTTCCATGAGACCTCATAATTTCTTCTCACATTGAGTAAAAGAAGTGTAGACTCTCCCTTAGGGGTCAAGTTTGTCTTCCATGTTTCGGTGCTCCCACGACGTCCCCCACCATCCAATTTGGGGGATAACACCTGCAACCAACTTTGGGTGGGTGTTCCCACTGCTCATTCCTGGGCTTCACGCGTGATGCCACAACCGGAAGGCAGATTGGCGGATCAGAGCAATGATAGTCGTGACCTGTGGCTCTGGGGTGCTAACTCTATTTCACCCCAGGCATCCCTTTTCTGTGAGATCGCCTCAGCAGGCAACTTTGGGTAGTTTTGCTTTCACTTCCAAATTCTCTTATCAAGGAAGATTGGCAGAGCAAAAAATCAACGCTACTTTTTGTTAGACTTCCGAATTCTCTTCTGTAGGTAGATCAGCGGAGCAAAGTCTTGATGTGCATTCCAGGGAATCCTTACTTGCACCGAGCTTAGATACTTTTAGTGTGTAAACTTTTGTACTAGCCAGTCGATCAAGATTTGTAACAACTTTCTTAGTAATCAATAAAGTTTGTTTCTTAGAATTCATTTTTATTCTCTGAATGAATCCGTATCATATTGGCTTGTGCGAATAATTCTTCTAGACTATTAAAGAAAACAAAAACAATGAGATAGTATGATTCATCGATGATAGCTATGTCACTGAAAAGTAATCTTCATGCGGGCGGGCCATTTCTCGCTTGTTGTCCGCTTTCTTGGTAGGTGTTGGTCCGTCGATGTGCTGCTACTTAGCTTTGTACTGAATTGTAGTGACAGACAAATAATTTTTTTTGGGCTAGATCCTAACTCACTATTTAGTTGAGCATTGGTTGTTAGGGCCTTGGCTTGGTCCTTATGAACTGGATCGGTTAGTTGTGTTGGGTTGTCTACATAGACCTTCATGATTTTGCTGATTCGCTCATTGAACATCCAGCTTACCAGTTGTTGAAGTGTTTCTCCCGCGCTCTTTTGGTCTGGGGTGCATTTGTACTTGGTCGCGTATGGAATATGCGTCCATGGAGCTTAGGAGGCCGTGTTCGCAAGTGGCATCCATGCACTGATCCATGCAAGGAAATGGGGGGTTGTTTTTCAGATGAGCCTTATTCTAGCTCGTGTAATCCACATGGACTTTCCGTTTCACGATTATTTTTTTTCACCGAGGTGGCATTAGCCAGCCAGTTTGGCTGCAAACATTGGGTTTTCCCCTCGGAGTGACTAAGGTATCATCATATGAGCGGGGTGATTCTTCTATCTTCTTTGGGTTCAAGCTCTAATATTGCTGACCCGCGAGTCCAAGCTGTAATTGCTAACAATCTAGTTGTTTTAACACTGCATAGTAGCAATCTTTTGCTAACGGTCGGTCTCCTTGAATGGTCCCTTCTGCCTGATTTGTCGGGTATTTGATGCACTAGTACAAAGTGAAAACTACAGCTTCCATCTGATGGAGCCAAGGCCTCCCCAAGATGATATTGTAGGTGGATGGGGCATCGACCTCCATGAACTCCGGAATATGACTTTTTGCAGTTGTGGCTCTCCCGCCACTACCGTTAGTCTAATTTTTCTGACAGGTAAGCATTTATCTCTGCTAAACCCGATCATGGGGTGATTGGCGGCCCTCAAGTTTTCCTTTTGAGCTGCATGCTACAGAACACAATGAGGAACATGACGTCAGAACTCCCTGTGTCTACCAAGGACCTCTTCACTTTTCATTTCGCTATGAGGGCCGAGATGACCAGGGCGTCATTGTGAGGGGAGTGGACGCCTTGGAGGTATTTATCCGTGAATGTCAGTGATGGGATCAGGTTATGAACTTGTGCGTATTTCACTTGTCCATCCTCATATGTGGGCGGAGTCTGCATCTTGCTGAGCGTCCTTTTCTGGGACCTGTTGGATTGTTCACCTTCTAAGCTTACCCCATGAAGGACATATATAATGCCAGACGTTTTTTCTTCTATATATTTGACGACCTTTTCTCTTTCTTTTGCCCGATTTTGTCTTTTTTTCGAGCTCGGGAATTCTTTGAGCTTTCCCTTCTTAATCCAGTATTCAATCTCGTTTCTGAGACTCTTACAGTCTTCAGTGTCATGACTGCTTTCCTTGTGAAAGGAACAATATTTTCCATTGTCTCACCGGGAAGGATCTCCCTATTGTTTGGCGGGCCACTTCACTTCTCCCCAATTCTTAATGGTATTGAGGACGTCAGACATGCTTGAGTTGAGAGAAGTTATGGACTTGGACCCGACGAAGTTGGAAGCTTTATCTTGCTTCGTGCAACTAGAGTTTGGCTTGCTCAATGTAGTCAAAGCATGAAGCAAAGGCCAAACGATTTGCCATGGCTTGACTTTAAGCGAAAAACAAAACGCAAAGCGATGGCTTTATGCAAGTAAAACGACCCTAAAAAATGATTATAGTATTATATAAAAATGTTAATATATGCATTTTGCTTGTATCAAAGATTCTAAATGTATGCATTCTGCTTTTCTACTAGATTTAGAGGTGTTAGCTCAAGTTAATGTAAATATTTGTATTGCTTTATATGTTATGATGTTTGTTACCATTCATGCAACACCATACTTCCAACCAATTTCTTCCCGAGAACTACTCTCCCTTGCCTCACGGTTTTCTTTCATAATGAATAACCTCAACCACCTTAAGTAAACAAAAAATAACAACATTATTAATGTATATTAACACATAAATAATCAATGTACTGATGTGGGTTCTTTCTTCGGGGTCATGACGGTGGAAATTTCGTTGAAGCTCTGTTGTAGGTAAGAAGATTCGTACCTTGAGTAAGATCTCCAACTCTTGCTCTATTTAAGCTCTCCGATTCAGCCGTGAAGTTCTAAAAAGATAAGAAAAAAAAGAGAAAAAGTATGAGAAGAAGAAAGACAAAAAAAAGCAAAAATAAAGGTTTTGTTTAATGATGCCATGGCTTTGGTGGCTTCACGCTTAAACAAAAAAGTGCTAAAAGTGGTGGTTTTTTGTGGCTTCAGGATAGTGGCTTGGCTTTGACCAAGGCAAAGCGAGATGTCATGGCTTGGCTTGGCTTTAGGCTTTAAGCGGTGGCTTTGGATGGCTTTGACTACACTGGACTTGATGTCATTCCACTTCCTTTTACTTCTGTCATCACCATCTTGTTTCCTTCCGTCATTTTTATCAGCTTCTCCCTCCATTTAGGATGCCAACATCTCCTCAAGAGTGATGTATTTCTGAGCACTCTTCAGCAAGTTCGCCATGTCAATCGGAGGCTCAAGGGTGAGGAAGTTGTAGAATTGGCCTCTCATCAGACCCAAGGTGAAGGTTGTGACTGAGGTGTTATTGCTGCAACCGTCGATTAGAGTCAACTCATTGTTGAAGTGGGTGACATAATCCCTCAGTGTTTCACTTAGTTTTTGCTTGAGGCTGGGCAGGTAATGCGAGCCTTTTCTGCTCCGTTGATTGCCGACAAAGCGAGTGATAAATGCTTTGGCTAGCATCCGAAACGAGCCAATAGACTTTGGTGGGAGACTATAGAATCAAGTCAGCACTGCTTTCTTCAAGCTGGTGGGGAATTCCGGCACGTTACCACTTCAGATCATTCTTTTAGCGCCATCACATGGTGGTAATAACGTAAGTGGTCGGATGGGTCCGTTGTTCCATCATAAAACTCCAGCTTTGGCGGGCTAAACTTCTTCGGCAATGGCTCATTCATGATTTGATCTGAGAATGGGGGGACGGTGAAGTTGTACAACACGTTCAGATTGGTGGGCCCAAGCCGAAAAGGGTTTTACGAAGCGGATTTGTCGGATTTAGAAGTCGGGTCTCCATAGGTCGCTCCATTGTCCTTGGTCCACCGAGAGCTAACAAGGACATAATGGCTCTCCTGGACGCACTCCTTGATGTCTTGCAGGGACAAGGCTTTTTCCACTTCCCTGTCTCCTTCCGCAGGTGGTAGGTTTCCCTGAACGAGCATCTCCACCGCTTGCGTGATTTACTGCACTTGGGTTGTTAGTCAATGGCATTCTGATGCTTAAGTCAGACAAGGCTTGAGAAATGTATAATGGTGTAAATTGGATTTTGTAATGTACCTTTGTTCCTCCAGCTTGTCCCTATTTATCATGCGAGAGTCCTTGTTCGGCTATGCCTTTGATGACGTAGTTTAGGGAAAGATACCTATTTAGAGATTCATTCATTGCTGGGAGTCGTCTATGTAGAAGAGTTTTTATACACTTGTACTCTATATCTGCTGGGGATTCTTCCCTTATGGAGTGTTGTCCATACAAAAGAATTTTCATGCGCGACTTATACTTTGGCATTTGCTTCCTAGTAGGAGTCAATGTGTTGTTGGTATGCCTGTCTTAGGTCAAACTCCTAAACACCTGCCTTATTAGTTCTTACGGGTATTGGGCTTGACCATATGACTTATGAGCTTAATAGAGCACCGCTGATTGGGTCTAACCTCCTGAAACTTGCTTCAATGGACTTTATCAGATTGAGTGTTCATGTAGGCCCGTTTTACTCTATTAACGAGATCATCGTGCCACGTGTATGGTGCGGATTCCCAAACGGGTTGATGTTTCATCATCTACCAAATTTTGTTGAGACAATGGCAAACTTATCTCAGAGACATGGACTTCCAAAAACTAGTTTTGATTTAAAGCTAGTAATGGTCGAATGGAAATCTGGTTGATTAAATTGTGTACTTTAGATGAAAGTTTTAATTCAATCATTAGATATCTGAATTATAAATTCACACACCCCCATCCCCAATTGTTATTAAATTGTGTAAATTGTCGGCTGGTTGCATGGTGTTTGTGAAAACAAGGCAGTTAGTGAGGGTGGTGGGATCATGAGGGATGAAAATGGGGCATACAATTCTCGTCTAGTTTACACATTACAAAGACTCACATACTTGGAGAAGTGAATTCTGGAGCGAACGCCTTAGCAAAGAGTATACACTCACATGCAAATAATCAGTTACTTTGGATTAGTTCTCCCATTGGTCATTCGCAAGCAGATTTGGCCTCAAATGTTGGAGCAATCATATGGGAGAGTTATAAGGGTTTAGTTCTAAGAGATTTCATTTTGAACCATTCTTAAGATTCAGGCCCCTATCGCCAGGCCAGGCCCAACACCCTTCATCATTTTAAAAATGCTTATAATGCTCCAATCGAACACAATCACACGCACATAAAGCCCCTTGGCGCTGTCCTGGCACTAAGGGCCTGACTCTCTAGATTTTTTGTTTCATTTTGTTCATTGAGATGTATTCTTTGTGATTCATTTAAAAATAAATAAAATTTTGTGATTGCATGGGTTAGCCAATACCACCCACTATTTATGGACTTACACCCTCTCCCTCCTAATTATTATTAATCTCGAGCTAGGGATACCCGCAGACTGATAGTCAACATTGGTCGCTCCGTCTTGATCGTTCATGGAAGTACACCTCAAGCGCGTGACATAGCCAACACTTCTTAATGGCTTGACTACCCCTCCCTTGACCAGTCATACACGTGGGTGGCGCACATGAAATGATCCCTCCCATGATGGAAACCCTTTACCAAACCACTCTTGAGATGATCCCCAACGGCTACTTCAAATATATGACCATTGGCACATGTTCCAATGCATTGAAAACCTTCTTTAAACCCTCGGCCTTGTTCTCATTCTCATCCAATTGTGAAAGTGAAAAGCCTAGATTTTTCTTAAGATGGGATGTGGTGAAAAATTTAGCATCGGTTCAAAGGTAATGTTTGTGCCTTCTTTTTGTGGCTTGGTGTGGCTGCATCAAAGGGCTTCAACACCCCATTCAACAGTCCTGATCAAATTTCAAGCTCACAGGTAAAAAAAATCAAGCTCACACGAGGGATCATCTTCAATGGATGTGTTTTTCAAGTGCAACGACCACTCCAACCATTGGATGAATGACTGTCCATGGGTAGGATATCCACACTACACCAAAATGACCATTTTGCAACACAACCAAAAATTTATTTGTATCATTTTTAACATGTTATAATATTTTTAATAGTTTAGTTAAGTAGCTACTATGATACAATCACTAACATCTGCCGACCCTCTCAAACTCTATCGCGATACTAAGATAGTCTCAAACTCTTTCGTGATACAATCACTAACATCTGTTTGTTTGGATAAAAAAAAATCTCAAACTCTCCCTCCCTCGAAAAAGAAGAACAATTGATGATTTTGCTCAAACCCAAACAACCAAAATCTCAAACTCTCCCTCCCTCGAAACTTCAGTCTCCCTCCATCCATCCCTCCCTCGACCACAATCTCTAGGTTAGGGTTTCGACTCTCTCGAATTTGATCGGCAAAATAGAAAGTTTTGACTTCACTCTCTCGCTTCAATTCATCAGCAATCGCTCCAAGGTTAGGGTTTCGAAACACTTTGATCAAATTTCGATTCCACTTCTTCCAAGTACTAATTCTTCTTCTTCGATTAACTTGTACAAATTTGTGTTGTCGATTTTTTCATTTTGTGTGTTTTAAGTAATTTAAAGTTCATATCAAGAGTTTTGCAGGATTCGATGATTGAACTCAACTTGTTGATCTAATTGTATGCAAGGGGTGCAATTCTAACCATTATTTGGAAATATTGGTTTAATAAATGAAATGTTTGTTATGCAACGATTATGAGGATGCATTGTTGGTTCATTGAGGTTTGTAAATCGATCTGACATTCTTTTGTATTATTTGTTTTGGATGAATGAATGAATGGATACACATCTAGCCTAAATGATGTCTAAAAAGTCCAAAACAAAGAATAAGGTACAATTAATGGGAAATAAAAATCTTATAGTAAGTCGGTAAGAAGAATCATAAAGTACGAGTGTGGAGAAAATTATCATGATCGACTTTCAATATTGGAAGCTCGGGCTGAACAAAGGGGGTGGAAAGATTACAAAAGATATTCTAATCCAACTTCAATAATGACTTGGATTTCCTACTTGGTCAAAAGATGTATGGCAGCATATCTTTTGTAGCTACATGTTTATACTTATCTTAATTATGCCAATTTGTGGATTAATAAATAATTGAACCAATCGATCATTCAAAGGTAAAAATCGGCTTTTGTTTGTGGTATTTTGTTGAATGTCATTATGTTTTGGAATGGTAATTGCAAGTACCTAGCTATTATTCCAAGGTAGGGGTTTGTAAGTTCTTCTATGTTCAGGCCAGGGTTTGCCATCCGGTGACCATGGTGTTCTTTCTTAATGTATTATATTTACCTATCTGTAACAGTTCGTTCACCTTTTGCAATCTAGTAATGTGCTTCTCAGTAATGCTTTGAAATGTCTGTATCTTCAAAAATTCATGCCAAGTTGCTAAATGATCGCTTTATATTTCGTTTCTTACATTGCAATTGCCTTCAAATGTCCACAACTCAAGTTGAACTTAGTGTCTCACACCTTCTACACTCAATGCATCCAATTCCTCCAACTCCGAACTGTTGCTAAAGGTTCATGTTTACAATAGCTTTTGTGAAATTACAGTTTCTGAGAATATTTCTACTTTCAGAAAATATTCAATGTCTACAGAAATCATTTTGAAATATCAAAATAAGACATCCTTATCTTTTAGACCAAATTAGTTATCACTAATCATGGAAATAAAGACGAGGTTCTAGCAAGTGTTCATTGGCATACCCCTTTCTCTGAAACTCAAGGTGAGTAGATAAGGAGCAAATGTCGTATTGGTGGTTCTGAATTTGAACTAGGACACCATAGCAAACATAACACCTATTTACTGCGCTTACAAAGGAAAAAAAAAGTTTACTCAATTCATATATGTTTGACTTGATCTAATTATATCAACATTGGCATTCTTCTTCCAATTCAATTCATGTGGTACTGCAGCCTCAAGTGGAACAACTTTATACTCTGCACGTACAATATAGATCAAGGAAGCTGAAGGCATTAGGTAACTTATGCCCACTACAATAGTCCATTTACTTGTTTAATTGTTGAATGAAGTTGTTTAGGACTCATAATATATTGTTCATTTAAAAATATGGTACTGCAGTCTGCTTCACTTCTAGAGTGCACAGTCTGCTTAATGCATTGATGACTAAAATGTGGTGATCTGGTCCATCTATTTGGCTGATTTGTTGTGGTTATTAGAGTGGAAGAACAACTCAGTAGCTATGATCTTGTTGGTTTTGCTATTTTAAGTTCTATATACTTCCCCTGTTATCCGTATTTCTTAGTGCACTATGGTAGTTTAGTAGGAATCTCCTTGTGTAGACATGCATAACTAGCTTGTTGCTTAAGGCAATAAATTTATGTAACAGTTGGAAGTAGTAAATCGTGTATTGTTTGATAATAGAATTTAGATTGAAGCCTGCTGAATTGTCTTTCCTCTTTTTTCGGAACATGTTATGCCATTATAATCCAGGAATGTGAAGCTACAAATGTTGTTACTTTAACATTTTAGGAGTGCTTGATTGTTCACATTCATGAATACTTACAACAGTTGAGCTATATGCATTATGGCATTATACTCAAAAAGCTCACGAGATCCATTATTATTTTTGATAAACCAATAAGTTATTTATTATTTGTAGAGATAAATCAATAAGATATTTATTATCTATAGAGATAGGCGAATATGACACTATGTACCTGGGTAATTTCCAACAATTGTCCATGTTATTGATCAATGTTATTGAGGTGGAGTGGAACTGAGACCCTGTTAACAGGGAAAACATATTAAGTATTATGCTCTGTGATACAAGATTGATGATAGGAAGCTAAGAAGCTTATGTTTGATCTCGGTTCGAGTATTTTTCATGTTCTTTCCATCAATCGTCCATGTTCAGAATTATAATTAATTCATTGTTTGTGAAATATAATAACAAGTGAAGAGCATTCAATTGAATCAGGGTGACAACATTGGTAGTTCATTAGAAGATGATCCCTTAGGGAAGGTGTTTGGTAAAGACTCTAGGGGACATGTTCGTGGTGTTGGGTCTCTTGTATCAAGAACACAAATTGAAGCTTCACTTCCTGCATTAGTGAAGGTTTTATCACTTGAGATTGAAAATAGTGGTCTTGCCTCTCGAATGACCTCCATGCAATCTCATATGGTCACTATGACAGAACAAATGCAAGAAATGATGGTAAGACTCTATTTCATGTGATTTTTATATCCTTTAGACTTTTCACATTGATTTGTCTATTGAGTTTTGATTATCATGGCTGACGTCTCAATGACATTCATGTAATTGATGAATTGAGAATTTGTAGTTATTTGTTATGTGCATTGTAGGCTTATTGAATGGATACATGGGGATGGCTCCACCCATGACCCAAGGAAATGTTAGAAATGTTGGTTCTACATCCAACTATACGTTCCAAAAACGCTGAAGTTAGTTGAGAATTACTAAGCTTGGAACACGAAGTAGTAGCCAAGGGGCGAGTGGTCTTGGACAAACATCGTGAACTTTGTCATGGACACGAAAGTGATGAACTGGAAGAGAAAGTGATGTTGGATGAGATAGTAAAGTACAATGCTGCTTTATACTTGGGAAAACAAGGTGGTGCAACCTGTTTTCGAGACATTGGCAATGGTGGCTCTGTAGTGTGGTTAAAGGCACTAATTAAATATCTATAGGTTAGTAACTCATGTATACTTTTACCATTTTAAAGATTTTTGTCCTTAAATAGTTATTGTCAAACACATAATTAGTGGAGGACGGATTTTGTGACCTACAACAAGGTTCGAATAACCATTTTTAAAATCATTAATGCTTCCTAATTATTGAACTTAGGTATAAAACTCTTTGTTTCTTAGGTTCTCTCCTCTGTCTCTCTCACTGCTTTGTTCTCTCACGTCTAGATCTGACGATTTGGAAGCAAAAGAAGGAACCCCAAACTGTCTTTCTCTCATTTGAAAGCACAGGGAAGAAAAGTAATACAAAAAGGTCTCATCTTTCTCTCTACTTTTTTTCTCTGTCTTTACATTTCAACAACTTTTCTGTCAAATGTCGATGAACCTTCTATCTCATTCACAAAATTGGTCATTTCTTCATGTTATGTATTGTGGTTCAATCATGAATGTTTGCAGTGTTAGTTCATTTGGGCTTGAAGTACTCATCATCATTTTTTTCTTTACTCTTTGATACCGTTTATGCAATTTACTGAATCAACAATTTTTGCCTTACCCATTGTGGACTCATTTACAATTTCAATCCCATAGTCTAATAATGATTTAATTGCAATGGGTTTGTAGGCAAATCCATGTTGGATAATGGGTAAGAACTAATTTTGATTGTGGGTTCATTGTGAAGGAACAATCTTGAGTGAATTGAAGGCTTAAGGAATCCAAAACATGTAATATCTATATGACAGGTCAAAAAGGAAAAAAAAAAAAAAAAAAAAGTAGAAGGTATGAGTTAAAGAATAGAAGAAATGGGGATTTTTGGATCCTGGGAAACCCAAAGTCAGAAAATAGATTAAGGGGAGCAGGGTCTTAGAGGGAATTTACGGAGAATCTATGGGAGGGGAGGTTGAATATAATTTGAGTTTTTGTATTGGAGTTTGGTACACCCCATATTTGCTTAAAATAATGTAAAAATGAGTGATTATTGATGCAGTTGTTTTTCGCTCCCTACTTTGACCTAGTCCCGCTGACCTGCACAAGTAACGCACGTGAGCCACGGACCACCGTTGTGGTGGTCGATGACACTCCGATGCTAAAGTCAGATAGGGATCTGATGAAGGTATAATGTTGTAAACATGGAATTTGTAATGTCCCTTAGCTTACGAACCCCATGTCTTATTTATAGTGCAAGAGTTCTGGTTCTACCAGGCCATCGAAGGCGTAGTTTAGGAAGGAGATCTTCGTGGAGATCATTCTCTAATTAGGACTCATGCTGTAGGAGGGAAGTTCCATGTTAGCCTTGTGCTCCTAGATATGCGAGAGAAAGTTCTCAATCCAAGAGCAATCTGTAGAAGAAAGTTTCCCTGCGTGGAATGTGCTCTAGTATTTGCTTCCTAGTTGGAAATATAATGCCATTGTAATTTCCTGTCCGAAGCTGATCCTCAAGATACTTGCCTTAGTAGGACTCACGGGTATTGAGGATAGTTGTAAGACATGTGGGCTTAGCATGCTGTAAGAATTTGGGTCCGTCTGGCCAACTGAATTAGGCGGGCTTGGTGTCGCTTGGGCCGGATCAATGTTGGACTGATGCTAGGGCCCGTAATTCCTCGAGATCATCGTGACACGTGTATGGCTCAGGGATGTGACCATTTTTGTGTATCATCAGCTACTCATCCCGAGTTAGTGGGGCGTCACATCAATTCGCTAAGTCATCTCTTGATGATTGAGTCTGAATCATTGCTTGAGTCGCGCGCTGCGTTAATTGAGCGTGCGTCAGTTCAGTGAAAAAGAGGCGGGAACCTAATCCCTATTTAGGTCATCCATAGTGCGGAGTCTGACTATTTTGTTTTCTTTGTTTTTAAAGATACTGCTATGTTCATCTTTTGATTTGGAAAAGATTGTTTGTCTTTTTCGTGGCTCAACAAGACCTTGATGACGCAACCTTGGCCAAGGACCTGGAGTTTTTCGAAGACGGGTTGTTTTTCGAGCCGGGCCTCGCTAAAATCCTTACAAAGTTTGGGGTCCCTGAGGACATGCCGTTGTATGTCCTTAAGGGTGACCAGACACCAATGTCGCCATCGACGGGGTTCACCTGCTTGCATCGTGGGATGCTTCAAGCTGGAGTGCGTTTTCCCATTCTGGTCATTATTTGGGAATTTTTGGACCTCATTAGGATTCCTCTGGCCTAATTGGGGCCGAATGGATATAAGATTATCCTCCTCATTCTGATAAGGGCAAAGGAGGCTGACGTTCGCGTGACTCTGTGGGTAATCCAGTTGTTGACTTCTTCTCGGTTGAAAGGTAATGTTGTCTATAAGATGACGTCGCCGACCTGTTTCACAAATTTTCCAGATGACTTTAAGTTTTGGCAAAATATTACTTCTTGGCCCCTAGGAATTCAAAGTACTTCCGGTTCAAGGATTGTTCGCTCGAACGATAGTTCGGGCTGCTTCGTAAGTGTAACTTTTTCTCTTGACTCTGTTATGCTTGATTGTAGGTTGGCTAATAGTTGTTGGTGTTTCTTCACAGGGCAGTTTCCCACTGTTTCTCTTACCCTAGAGGAGCAGAATACTATAGAGACGTTCCGCGGCTTGTCAACGAGGAATGTGGTGGATGTTATAAGTGTCCCCAACTTCATCCATAGTGGGTTGTGAGACAACTGGCACATAACCCCCACTCTTTACCGAGCATCGGGAGTTAAGCTTGAAGATGGGGCTCCTTCTAAGAAGAGGAAGCTTGCTGGGCCAAAAATCATGTTCTGTCTGGCGTGGAGGAGTCGTCTGAGACGCTTGCCTCTTTCGTGAGTTCGAAGAGGTCCCATGTCACAACTGGATCGCCTTCAGCACAACCCACTCCAGTAAGAAAAAAACGCGAGTCTGACCGGCTCGTTAGGGCGGACATTGGTGTATCCGACTGGAAAAAAGATTACCTACGGTTTGCAGGGGTTGAAGACAGGTCAAATCTTAGTGAGGCGCAGGCCAAAGCTTTGAATGAGCGGCTGGTGCGGATTGGAATGGAGGCTTTTGCCTGTGTTGACTTGTGTGGAACCGTTATAATAAAAGGCTCATGTGAAGATTCGCCTAAGGTTGTGGAATCTGATCATCCTGTTGGTGCGCTATCTGATAGTAGTTGTGGTGGCACATGCCAAGTTTTCTGTAGTTTGCATTTTTCATCGTCTCGTTCCAGGCCACAGCTCGAAGTGTTGGAAAGTCCTTTGGATAATTTGCTTCCTCCTTTCCCTCTGGATCCCGTCAGGTGGTCTCGCATTAAAGGTCGGTTTTTCGTGACAAGGGAAAGGTCGCGGACGAGAGCTTGGGAACAGTGGCACTGCGAAGGGTGGTGCAAGCGTGATTTCTGATTCGGGAAAGCTTCATCCGAATGCGCAGATAAGCATGTTTGCACCAGACTTGGTAAGGATGAGCACTCAGGTCTGACACTAAGAGGTTGATGTGGAGTATGCTTTGAGGAAGTATATAAGCAAGCATCACAGTTGGCTGATGAATTGTGCTCCGAAAATCGATGAGGATACGCTAGAAGGGTGTATGGATAAGGGTTTAAAATACCTTATGTTGGGTATGTCTCACTTGAGCCAGGTGGTCGTTGCTTGGACAGAAGTCGAGGCGGTTCGTGAGAGGATATACACCATGGAGCGTATCTTCTCGCACATGCAGGCGTTGTACTCTGATGTGCATTATAAAATTGAGCGGCTACAGAAGTAAGCTAAGGAAAAGGGGCCGGAGCAGTTAACCGTGGTTTCCAAGACTCAGAGAACTCGTTTGAAGGTTCTTGAGCGTGAACTGGCAGAGGTGGTGTCCGAAAGAGACAAACTCAAACAGAAGTTGAACTGGTCTGCCGAGACGCGGAGCCTGCTCAGGATGTTGCGGTTGAAGCACGTCCTGAACTGCGGTCTCTTGCTGAAGAGAATGCTTTGAAAGAGGCTGTCTGAGATGCTCAGAAGCAACAATTGGAATATGACATGGAGTTCAATGCCCAGGAGGCAAGGAGGGCCGGGGACCAGCTCAAATTGAAATGGCATGAGCTTAGCGCTGTGAAGAGTAGTCTGGCCACAAAGCCGTCAAGTTGGAGCTGTTGGAGTGTGAACTTGCTGATGCGAAGGCGCGAGAGGAAGAACTTCTACAGGAACAAAGAAAATGCGAGTTTCGTTGGGTTGTATGCAACAGGCTAGAGCTGCTGGCACTGATGAAGGAGGAGCATCCGGAGTGGGATCTCGGCCAATAAAAAAAGATGTCATATATAGACATGTTTGTTGCCTTTGCGTCATCGGACGAAGATGATAGTTTGGACTTTGATGCCCAAACCGTAGTGCATGTGGACTTTGATCAGAAGCTTTCGTTGTCAGTGACAACTGGCTAGGCTTACCTGATCGGGTTCGGCGATCATTAACCACAAAGGGGGAAACGATCCCTGGTAAGTCGTTACCAGGCGTGATAACGCTGATTAGACTCCCATTTCCTAAACCACCGAGATCCGCACTGAGCGGACTAGGTGTCGGGACGTACCAGAAGTCATCGTCATTAGCTTTGGCTGACTAAGCTTGCCCGGTTGGAGAGAGGTTCCGCCCATTCGAGGGTGTGTGAACCCATGTCCGCTAGTGTCGCGCACTATGTGGACAATAATACCTTAAATCAAACAGCGATCCGTACATCAAAGATGATTTGGATTTGTGCTCGTGCCAAGCATGTAGTAGAATATTATTTGAATGTGGTCCGAGTGGGCCGAGCCTTTGGGCCCTCATAGGAAGAATTATGGTTTTTTTTTACAGTTGCGCTACGTGTACGGCATAAATCACGTGGTAATACGTGTATGGCGTAAGCTGCGGGATGGTTGAGTATCGGTTACTCCTCCTCAATTAATGGGGTTGCGTACAGAGCCATTAATTGAACGAATGTGGTCTGCGCAATTTCCTTGGGAACCGTTGTTTCTTCATTTTCCATAAGGTATTCAATGCTTGATAGTTAATGCTGGGGTGCCCGTTTGGTGAACCACCATGTCTATATAATGGTGTTATTCCATCGTTGTAGGCACAACTTTTGGCAGAGCGTATCTCTTGTAATGTTCTTGTTTGAAGAAAATGCTTTGGGTTTTTCAAAGGCTGAAAGAAGATCTCCAACAATGGAGTCTTTGAATGTTCTGAATTTGCACTGATCAGGCATGATCATAGTTGCCGTTATGCGTGGTCACCTGTTCTAGGTAGGCACGTAGCTGATCTGCTGAGATCTCATAATTTCTTCTCATGTCATGGAGAAGAAGTACGCACTCTCGAGAAGAGTCTGTCGTTCATGTGTTGGTGCCTATCGTTGTTCTTGAATATTTAATTTCAGATATAGCACCAGCGGCTATTGTCTGAGCGTCTGCATTCACCGCTTCTTGATTAGCTCCGTCGCCTCGCCTTGCGTTGGAAGTCGACATCCGAGTTGGGGTGGAATTGGACATGACCTGTTGGAGTGGGCCATCGACTCTCGGACATCCTGTCTTTCCTATCGCAGGAAAGTGCATGCGTTATGTGTCTACCTGATACTTGTCCCAAATTCATCTGGTTGATCGGATCGAGCTTGTAAGTTGGCCGTAAATTTTTGGCGATGCTCCTGGTTGCCGATTTTGTACCACCTCAGACCATATTTGAAGGGTGTGTCTGCGGAAGCGTTGAACATGATATTTTCATTTTGTTCTTGCTCATTTTAGTTTTCGCGGAGAGGTTGAAAAGTGGAGTCTTTTTTGGATACCTTTACGTAGTTAGATCGTTTAAGCGAGTCTTTACTTCATATCGCATTGATTTCAAATGCTTGTAGTATGTAGTCTTTTGTATTCGCCTCAAGGCGCTTGTTGTTACATCTTTCTAGTAATCAACTGAGTTTGTTTTCGTAATCCTTTCCTTACTTCTTAAATGATTAAAAATCACATAAGCCTGAAGAACTAAAACTTTACAATGACTATGGAAGGGGAAATAAACAATCGAAGAAGACTAACTGTTGACTGAGAGAGATTGATCATGGCCTTGATGTGAACTCGGATGGCGTTTGCGGATCGTTAGTGTTCTCAGCGGACCGTCGAGATTTGCTAGCGTTACAGAGGTTACTGAAGAGTAAACCTTGCAGAGGGGTTAATCTCCGTACCGACGGAAGGTCAGAGGGTTGTGTTCCCGTTTGCCTCGGCTTCTCCGTTTCGCTTGGCTGAGGAACAAATTGCTCCTGTACGGCTTGACTGTGGTGCTTCCGCTGTCACTCGACTTGGCACTGGTTCAGGCTGCTCTATAAGACTTAGTTGGATATGGGAGCACTCTATTTGTTTCAGTGCAGCGTAATGGCAACCTCGTGTCGTAGGTTGGTCTTCACGTAATGTCCCTTCAAAGTGGTTAGCGGCGTACTTAACGCACTGGTGAAGGGTGGAGACTACTGATTCCATTTGGTGGAGCCATGATCTTCCCAAGATAAGGTTGCAGGTTGATGGTGCGTTTACTACCATGAAATCCAGAAATATAACCTTTCTTAGCTGCGGCTCTCTTGCCACTATTGTTAACCTTATCTTTCCGATGGGGAAGCATTTCTCCCCAATGAATCCAATCAGCAGGTGATTCGAGGATGCAGGTTTTCCTCCTTGAGGTCCATAATGCATAACACTTTGTAGAACAGGACGTTGAGCGAGCTTTTTATGTCCACCAGAGCTTTCTTTACCTCCCATCTTGCAATGGAGACCGAGATGACTAGGGCGTCGTTATGCGGCGCTCAGACTCCTTCAAGGTCTTTATCTGTAAAGGTCAAGGTGGGAATGGGCTTTGAATCCTCGAGTGGCAAATGTGTTTGTCCTCGTCCGCGGGTTATGTCTGCATCTTCAGTAGAGTCCGCTTGCGGGACCTGTACAACTAGTCTTCACTTGGTTCAACTCCATAAATGACATAGATTATCCCTAGAGTCTCCTCTATTTCTTTAACTGACTCCTCCCGGTTCGTGGTTCATTCTGGTCGCTTCTCAAAGTTCATAAATTCTTTTAGTTTGCCCCTGCGGATCCCGTACTCAACCTCAGACTCTTGCAGTCATTGGTATCGTGGCCACCCTCCTTGTGGTACGCACAGTACTTGCAGTTGTCACGCTTTGAGCGGTCACTGCGCTACTTTGGGGGTCACTTAAGATCTTCCCAGTTTTTTTATGGAGTTTAGTACGTCCAACAAACTAGAATTGAGGGGTGTCACGGCTTTGGATCCAACATAGTTGGAGGTTTTTTCTGGCCTGGACCGACTAGGGTCTGACCTATTTTCACTGCATTTTTTCTTACTCCTTTCTTCATCCTCGCGTCTTTTTCCCTCATTCTTGTCCTTAGGAGCGGAAAGATTCTTCTCGCCTTCGGTTTCCCTTTCCATGGTTCTCAACTCCTCTAAGGTAATGTGTTTCTGGGCGCTCTTGAGGAAATCCGTCATATCCAGAAGGGCCTCCAACGTGAGGTTTTCGTAGAGTTTTCCCTCCTTGAGGCCCGCAGTAAAGGTTGTCACGGCTGTGTTGTCGCTGCATCTGTCGATGAGAGTCAGCTCGTTATTGAAGCACTTGACATACTATCTGAGTGTCTCATTGGACTTCTGCTTTAGAGAGAGTATGTAGTATGGGCCTTTTCGGAAACACTGACTCCCAACAAAGCGTGTCAGAAATTCCTTTGCCAGCGTCTTGAACGAGTCGATCGACCTCGGTGGAGGCTGTGGAACCACATTAATGTTGACTTCTTCAGGCTAGTGGTTAAGTAATGCACATCACCGACGCGGATCCTTTTTTAGAGCCATTACGTGCTGGTAATGGTGCAAGTGGTTGAATGGGTCGGTGGTTCCGTCGTAGAAGTCGAGCTTCGGAGGAGTAAACTTCCTCGAAAGAGCCTCATTCATGATTCAGTCCACAAATGGTGGGGCAGAGAGACAGTACAACACGTCTGGATCGTGTGCCCTCTGCAGAGGGAGTTCTGAGGGCCGAGCGTCTTTGCCCTGGCAGCGGGCTCAGCATTAGACACGCAACCTCTTCTAGTCCAATAAGAACTAGCAAGGGCTTGGCTCTCTTGTGGTTGCTCTCTTCCATCCTCCGGAGACGGAGACATGTGCTGTTCCTGGTCTCCATTAGCAGGTGGTATATTTTGTCGCGTGAGAGCCTCCACTTCCTTAGCGATCTGCTATATTTGAGATTACAACATCTCTATCCTGGGGCCCGTCGTTGATGTTGTCGGCGAGGGGGCATGAGTCTATTGTCCGTGCATGACCGGAACCACCGAAAGTAGTGGTACAACGCCAGCCTGAGCGTTTGATGTGTCCCCTTGTTCTCCGTTGTTGCGTGATGTAGTGGTCACCATCTCTCTAGGTTTTGAAGGGAGACAATTCTAGTGAAAAGTTAGGAACTTTGCCGTCCCCACGGACGACGCCAAACTGATGCAGTTGTTTTCCGCTCCCTGTTTTGACCTAGTCCCACTGATCTGCACAAGTAACACACACGAGCCACAAACCACCATTGTGGTGACCGATAGCACTTGGACGCTAAAGTCAGACAGGGATCTGAGGAAGGTATGACGTTGTAAACAGGGAATTTGTAGTGTCCTTCGCTTACCAACCTCATGTCTTATTTCGTGGAGATCCTTCTCTAATTAGGAGTCGTACTGTAGGAGGAAAGTTCTATGTTAGCCTTGTGCTCCTAGATACGCGAAAGATAGTTCCCAATCCAAGAGCAATTCGTATAAGAAAGTTTCTCTGCGTGAAATGTGCTATGGTATTTGCTTCCTAGTTGGAAACATAAAGCCACTATAATTGCATGTCTGAAGCTGATCCTCGAGATACTTGCCTTAGTAGGACTTACGGGCATTGAGAATAGTTGTGAAACGTGTGGACCTTGCATGCTATAAGAGTTCGGGTTCGTCTGGCGAATTGAATAGGTAAGCTTGGTGCCTCTTGGGCCGAATCAGCGTTGGACTGACGTTGGGGCCTGTAATTCCTCGAGATCATGATGACACGTGTATGGCTCAGGGATGTGACCATTTTTGTGTATCGTCAATTATAATAACAGTTATATTGGATGCTTGCTTTGTCTTGAAGTGCAGAGGATAGAAGAGAGGTTTCATGAGACATGCATGGGAAAGAGGGTAATAAAAGACAAAAATGATTTCGATAAGGTAGATGAAGTTATGCTACCTGGGTTTCGGTTTCACCCAACTGATGAGAAGCTTGTGGGGTTCTACCTAAAGATAAGATAAAGATTCAGCAACAAACACTTTCTATTGAGCTTATTAAGCAACTGGACATTTATGATCCATGGGATCTTCCAAGCAAGGATGCACCGACTCGCCAGCTGTGTAGTTAAAACAACATTATAACGCCGATATAACTCTGATATAACTCTTAACGTGGGTGAGCCGTTACGTTATGACACTATCACGTTATGGTATCACAACTCCGATATAATAGCGTTATGTGGCCGTTATTGAGATAACGTTTTTTTCAATAACACCGTTTTAATGTTTTGTTCTAATACATTAAAAAAATCACTTATTTCATTCTCGATCGAACCAGAACCCTAGACTCATAGGAAATAAGAACTAGAGCTCGCCATCGCCAATCGTCAGAGAACTAGACCTCGCCGTTTGACAAAGAATGAGATAAGACGAAGGGAAGAAGACGAAGAGTCGATCGCACTCTCTCTTGCGATCTCGCTCTCATACCAAGGGAATATGTTTTTTATTAAGGTTTTTTGTTTTTGAATTTAATGTTATGAACATGATTTGCTTTTTTCACTATAATACATTAATATTTTGTGGGGGTATTAAAATATATATTTAAAAAACTATTCTGTTATATATCGTTATATCTCGATATATCCCGTTATAACCTATAACGCTCTTGGACCGTTATGGATCCGTTATCCGTTTTAACTGCATAGCTCGCCAGATAACCCCTGTATCACGTGTCAAATACGTGTCGGACACGGACACGCGTTCGACACGTATTTGACACGTGGTCAACGGTCAAAATCCGTTGACAGGCATCGACTCGTCTCGGACTCGGTCCGGACACGGTCCAGACTCGGTCCAGAGAGGGAGAGATCGAGAAAGGGAGAGACAGGGACATCGATCGATCTGTTGATCGACATATCGATCGAGAGAGAGGGAGAGACAAAGGGAGAGATCGATGGAGATCGAACAGATCGATCGACAGAGAACAGATCGAACTCGATCTGAACTGATCGATCGACAAGAACAGTCTTCAAGATCTGAATTCGATCTGAACTGATCGATTGAAATGTTTCTTCAAGATCTGAACTCGATCTGAACTGATCGATCGACAGTTTTCAAGATCCAAGTGAGGGAGAGGAGGAAGAAGGCTCGCGCAGGCTCTGTTTTCCTGGTCTCCTTCAAGATCCAAGTGAGGGAGAGGAGGAAGAAGGCTCGCGGGAGGCTCACGGGCTCTGTTTTCCTGGTCTCCTTCAAGATCCAAGTGAGGGAGAGGAGGAAGAAGGCTCGCGGGAGGCTCACGGGCTCTGTTTTCCTGGTCTCCTTCAAGATCCAAGTGAGGGAGAGGAGGAAGAAGGCTCGCGGGAGGCTCTGTTCTGCTTCCTTCACTCTGCTTCCTTCACGAGGCTCTGTTTTCATATGGTTGTTTTGTGTGGAGAGTGAATGTATTACAAAGTGGAATTCCAAAAGCATATAAGTCCTTCACTTATGACTTATGAGCTTCCTTCACTTATGAGGCTCTCCACTTATGAGCCTTCCTCTTCTGAGTTAAAAAAAAATAAAAAAAGCCTATGTGAGAAAGAAATCTCGTGAGTGATGAAAAATATTTGTTGTTGGAGGATAAAAAAAAAATATTAAAAAATTAAGTTTGACCGTGTCGACGTGTCCCCGAGTCCTAGTTTTTAGAAAATTGCCGAGTCGGCGTGTCGTGTCCGTGTCCGACACGACGCGCGTGTCCGTATCCGTGCATCCTTGCTTCCAAGTAAGCTAATTAACTTCCATGCATAACTTGATCCAAGTTTTTCTTTTTCTTCAGTCAGAAAGAGTGAAAATAGTTTGACATTCATTTACTGTTTCTTTTGTAACTAACTAATAGTTTATATATCTAAATCCACAATGTTCTTCTATTTGACCTTTGTGTACATGAAGTCTGACAAAAATATAAAGGCTTTTATCTTATTATTTTGACCTGACAAATTTTTCTGTATCTTTTATTGCAGGAACCTTGAGCTGAGAGGAAAGCGAATATATAGATAGACATGTTTGTCAGAAAGTTCCTGGGAAAAATAAGGTTATTCAAATGTGAGACACTATAAATCTTTTCTTAGTTTATCTACCTCACAAACTAGTGTAATTGCCTGTATTGAGCTTTTTGGTTGTAAGACATTTGGTATTTGTTTTGTTTCAACAATATTTTTTCAAATTACACTTGATATGCTATTTTGATATATAAGAGTACAAGACATTAATTTAGATGCAATTTAATAAATACAATGTTAGCACAGGTGGGATGTCTCTGATTAGAGAGTTTTGATTATTTGATATGTTTTGCTATTATTTTTCTTAATCAAACCCCTTGATGAAAAACATGTTGAATCGAAAAGTTGATAAAAGGATGTGGAGAAAATGAGCAGCACTCCAAAAGCATCGGTGTCTAGGTCAGAGAATGTGCGTTGTTTTGCGTAATTTTGGATGTGTACTATTCATTTTTTAGCTTTTTTTTATTTGAAAAATATTTTAAATTAGCTTTGGTTTCTACACGATACAAAGCAAAATTGAGTATCAACTTCATTTGAAATTAGTATTAGCTAGTGTGTGTAACTATATAAAATTTAGTATTTGTTTTATCATGTTGCAATTATTCCATTAGTATGGGTTGGTTGATGATACAAATATTAGCATCGCCTCATTTGGTATGGGCACAAAAGTGTTACAATTCATTTTAGCAACATGTACAAGTTATAACAAAAACTCCTTTATGGTGTAATGCCATGTAGAACTATAGGTTGTGATGGCATAAGAGATATTATCGCTTCTAAAAATCCAAAAACTAAAGAGAAAACTATATGATATGCAACAAATGTGGAAAAGGTTTCAATGGATTGAATATGACAAAAAGACGAAGGAAGGAAACTGACCCTTGAGATCAAACTATTTCACCATCGTAATGCAATTGGTAAGGCTAACATCAAAGAATTGTTTGTTCATTTCATTTCCATCTATTTGATCTATGCAATGGCTACTTTATGTAATCAATCTATTTGATCTGTTTGTAGTTGACAAACTTCTGAGATTATGTTTAGTTTAGGTTTGTTGTTTTTGGTTCATAACCTAGTTACTTTTTTTTTAACCTTAACCTTCCTCACCCCATGCCGCATGCCGGGTTCGAACCCGTGACGTGTGATACCGTCCGCCACACCTTTACCAACTCAGCTGATACACCTTTGGCCATAACCTAATTACTTATAATGGCATCATGCACATGTAATTACAAAGGGATCAAATAGCAAATAAACACTTCCCTTGAAAGTACAAGGTAACTACCACTGCCATATAGGAGCCCTTCTAGCCCGGTATTGGCGCCTGAAGGGGCCTTTTTACATCTTTTGCCCCTCTCTCTTTAAACACAACCACAACAAAGGAGGGGCAAAAGATGTAAAAAGGCCCACCGGGGGGGGGGGGGGGCAAACCAGGCGCCAATACCAAGCCGGCTAGAATTTCAGGCCATATAGATACCAAAACACCCTGCAACAACCATACATACCAAACATAACATCTCCATAGCTGACATTGATAAACTGATAACCAAAGCGTTCCCAACCATCAAACAATCAAAAGTAACCAAAGCACTTTCATGTTGTACCACCATGCACTAAAACACTTTCAAAAGTAACCAAAGCATTTTCGCCGTATACCACCCTGCAAGAATCCACCTAATGTTAGCAATTACTATACACCATGCAAAACCTTAAATCAACATTCAAAATCCTGACATAGGAACCACCTAATTAACGACAACCCTAAGCAAGCAACAAGTATGTTCCAAATTGCAACCCCTTAACAAGTTTCAATCCAACAAAACACATAGCACCAACACGTACCCCGATTGCCTTGAGATGGCAACCACTAGGGGTGGGCAAACAGGTCGAGGAACCGGAGATCCAAATTGAACCGGACCGTTTAGAGCAAAACGGTTCGGTTCCTTAAAATGTAAATTAGAAAATGGCCCGGATCGGTTCGGATCTAGTTCAGTTCCAAAAGTCTAAAATCAAACGGTCCGTTTGATTAAAAAAGTTATTATTTTATATTTCATTTTCTTCAACCCTAAACTTTTTCTTCCTTTTCTTCCTTTTGCAGCCACAACCCAGAGAATGAGACCAACCGACCATGACCAAACCAGGTACAGTCTTTGTTCTTCTTCTCCCTCACTTTCTAGATCAACTCTTCTTCTTCTTCTTCTTATTTGAACCTCTTTTTCTCTCTGTGAACTCAATACATACCTGACTAGCTTCATATTTGGAAGAGCAGAGCAGCAGCGATGAATTGGTATTCAGATTTGGGAAGGGGAAGGAAGAGATGCCCCTGCCTCTGTAAAGAAATTGTATTGTAATATTATTATTTTGTGTGTTGAATGGAATACAAGCTTACAAAGAAAACTCTAACCTAACCTTGTAGAGATAGGAAACCTAAGACTTTTATTCTATTATGATTTTCCTAACTTATTCAGTGACACTTTCCTATTCTGTAACATAGGTAGACTTTTATTCTTTAACACTCCCCCTCGAGTTGGAGTATATATTTGTAATACCCAACTTGCTAAGAAGATTATCAAATTGATAAGTACTAAAAGCTTTAGTGAACAAATCTGCCCGTTGATGTAGTGTTCCAACATGCTCAGTCTGAATAGTGCCCTATTGTATTTTTTCTCTAATCAAATGACAATCAATCTCTATATGCTTCGTTCGCTCATGAAAAACATGATTAGATGCAATATGGAATGCAGCCTTGTTGTCACAAAATAAGAGAGCTGCCTGAGGGTGATTAATGTGCAAATCATTAAGAATGTACCTCAACCAGGTTAATTCACAGCATGTAAAAGCCATGGCCCTATATTCTGCTTCAGCTGTAGATCTTGCCACTGTAGTTTGTTTCTTAGCTTTCCAAGAAATTGGTGAATCGCCAAGCATGACACAATAACCTATAATGGATCTCCTAGTATCTCTACATTTAGCCTAATCTGCATCACAATAAGCTTTCAACTGTAATGAGCTAGTGGAAGAGAAAAAAATACTTTGTCCTGTTGAAGCCTTGATATAACTCAAGACCTTTTGTGCAGCATCCAAATGTGGTATTCTGGGCTTGTCCATAAATTGACTTAGGACATGTACTGAATAAACCAAATTTGGTCTTGTAATCGTTAAGTATATCAACCTTCCAACAAGTCTGCGGGATTTGGTAGTAAATCTCCATCATCCTGTGTGAGCACCAAGTTTTGATCAGTAGGATAATGTGAAGGCTTTGCTCCAAGATACCATGTGTCCTCCAATATTTCAAGTGCATATTTTCGTTGAGATAAAGCAATCCCTTTGGATGACCTTGCGACTTCAATACCAAGGAAATATTTCAATTTTCCTAAATCTTTGAGCTTGAACTTTGCAGCCAGAAATTTTTTTGTTTCTTCAATGTATTGGAAATCATTTTTTTTTTTGAAAGGCAAGCTGGGTTTGGACCCATGACCTAGTGGTACCATCCGCCAAGCTCTATCCGTTGAGCTGTCATTCCATTGGCGTATTGGAAATCATTACCTGCCAATATTACATCATCAATATATACGAGAATTGCAGTAAAGATATTACCCTTGGATCAAACGAATAATGAGTAATCAGCATTAGATTGATTATAGCCGGCTGATATGAGAGCAAAGGATAACTTAAGGAACCATTGTCTCGATGCTTGCTTGAGACCATAGAAGGACTTGTTCAACTTGCATACTCGAGTCTCCCCCTTTCGGCCGAATCTAGGAGGAAGACTCATGTACACATCCTCAAAAAGATCACCATAAAGAAAAGCATTGTTGACATCAAGTTGACATAAATGCCAACCCTGTGTGGCTGCAAGAGCAAGGAGAACACGAACAGTAATCAATTTAGCAACAGGAGAAAATGTCTCTTTGTAATCAATACCTTCAACTTGACTGTATCCTTTAGCCACAAGGCGGGCTTTGTAGCGCTCAACACTACAATCTGGATTAAGCTTGATCTTATAGACCCATTTACAACCAACCGGATGCTTGCCAGGAGGAAGAGGTTGTCGAGTCCAAGTGTTATTGGTTTCTAGAGCATCAATCTCACTTCTCATGGCTTGACGCCACTTTGGATTCTGCATAGCCTGCATAAAACTGGTGGATTCTTTGACTAAAGAAAGGGAAGTGGTGTAAGCCTTGTGAGAGGTGGATAAATGGTCATAGTAAATAAAATCAGAAATGGGGTAAACAATACCTGTAAAAGGCGAAGCAGATGAGTGAGACGAACGGGAAGGCAATCGAGCATCAAGATGATATTGTTGAAGATAAGATGGTTCACGGGTGGCACGAGTGGAGGTGCAAGGTGGGAGAGGGGGTCTTATAAGGGTGGAACAGGGGCAAGAGCGACCGCTTGGGTTTGGATTTTCGGGGTTTTCGCCAGGTCGGTGATTGAGATATCGGATTGGGCGATCGGTTGGTGGGAGTGGTCTGATTGGTCAGAGAAAGGCACTGTTGGAGGATCAAAAAGTGGAACATGAGCGACCGATCGGGGAAGTGTGTCGGACTGGTCAGTGAGGTGATTGTGCATTGTGTCAGAAAAATAAGGAAAAGTCTCCTCATGAAAGATGACATCACGAGAAACAATGATCTTTTTGTGAGTGAGATCATAGACTTTGTATCCTTTTTACCCTTGAGGATATCCAAGAAAGACACATTGACTAGAACGAGCATCAAATTTGCTAGGACGTTGGGCATGTGTGGAAGCGAAACATAGACAACCAAATACTCGAAGGTGAGAATAGTTGGGTTGTTTGTTAAAGAGAAGTTCAAAAGGCATTTTGCCTTTAAGAATAGAGGACGGTGGGCGATTAATGAGATAGGCAGCGGTGAGAATTGTTTCTCCCCAAAAATGTTTAGGGAGATGTGCTTGAAATAAAAGAACACGAGCTACATTCAAAAGATGTCTATGTTTGCGTTCCGCCACCCCATTTTGTTGGGGCGTAGAGACACAAGAAGTTTGATGGGTAATGCCTTTTGAAGCATAAAAATCAGTGAGGAAAAATTCAAGTCCATTATCACATCGAATGGTTTGAATTTTGGAAGAAAATTGGTTTTCAACATAATTATTGAATGAAATTAAGAGTGTGCGTGTGTCAGACTTGTGTTTCATGAGATAAATCCAAGTACATCATGTTTAATCATCAACAATGGTGAGAAAATAACGCTCTCCAGAAAGGGAAGGAACGTGATATCCTCCCCAAATGTCAACATGTAATAAGGAAAAAAGGAGTAGTACTCGAAATATGGGATGAGGGGAATTTATTTCTAGTTTGTTTGGCCAAAGGAAAAATAACACATTTATTGGAAACACAAGTACTAGCATCACGAAAAGAGACAGGAAGAAGATAAAGAGTTTTGTCAGAAAGGTGACCTAAATGGTTGTGCCATAACACAGGATTGTTGTCTTGAGATGTGACAAGTGGTGGAAGTTGTGGTGGTGGTGTCGTCCAGGTAGTACAAACCATCAAGCTTAGTTGTTGTCCCAATCATCTTCCCCGAACGAAGGTCCTGTATCAGACAAAAATTATTGAGAAAAATGGTAACAAAAAGATAATGTTTTGTGAGTTTGCTAATGGAAATTAAATTGAAATTAAAAGAGGAAACACAAAGAACATCATGCAAGGTAAAAACAGAAGAGAAAATCATGGCGCTAATGTGTGTAACAACAGCAAGTGTACCATCAGGAAGCTCAACGGTTCAATTGTGGACGGGTTTGGAAACTGTGAGTAAATGAGGGTTATGAACTATATGATCAGTGGCGCCGCTATCAAGGATCCAAGATGAACGAGAGCCATGAGATTTGAGAGAGATTATTTTACCTGTTAACTCTGTAATAGAAAAGTCATTACCAATATTGTGAGCCTTGGACTTGTTGTATGGTGATGTGGTGGTGTTGGAACCACTGCTTGTATTGTCGGCCATGATGGTTTTTTTTTGTATTTTTGGTAGTACCAAGTAAACTCAGTGTGCAAACACGACTTGTAAAGAGGAAAACAGAGAAAGATCAGGCTTCTCTATTTTTTTCTTCTTTTTCACGAATTCTTCTTCACTGTTCGTTCTTCTTCACGAATTCTTCTTCTTCTTCACGACTGATGGTGTTCTGAGATTGATAATGATTGATGATGGTGGTGTTCAATGTTGTTGTTCGAGTTGAGATTGAGATTGATTGATGATGGTGGTGGTGTTCGATGTTGTTGTTATTCGATTGTTCGATGTTGATCTTTGTTGGATGATGATGATGATGTCCGACCTCTTGTTGGCGAGTGTTCGGCCTCTTGTTGGCGAGTATTCGGTTAGTTGTTGTTTTTGATTGATTATGGATCTCTTAATGATGATCTATGTTAGTCAGATTGATGATAGATTGTTGATAGATCGATTGTTGATGATGGATCTCGGGGAAGGGTTTGATTGATCAACTCTGTTGATGGTTGATCAATTTTGTTGTTGAAGATCTCTATTGATCTCTGTTAATCGAGATGAAGAGTTGAAGAAGATTTCTGTTTGAAGAGATAACTCTGTTGATCTCTGTTGATCAAGATGGATAATGATCTTGTTGATCAAGTTGAAGAGATCGATGATCCTTGTTTGAAATGGTGTTTGAGTTTAGTGACTGCGTGGAGAAGCAGAGATGGGAAGATTGCGCGGTGGCGGGAGGCGGTTAATCAGAGAAGCCTCGCTCTGATACCATGTAAAGAAATTGTATTGTAATATTATTATTTTGTGTTGAATGGAATATAAGCTTATAAAGCAAACTCTAACCTAACCTTGTAGAGATAGGAAACCTAAGACTTCTATTCTATTCTGACTTTCCTAACCTATTTTGTAACATAGGTATACTTCTATTCTTTAACAACCCTTAACTTCTGTGTCTCTCCTCACTCGGCCACCACCGAGTCAAATTGTCATGCCACCTGGATGTTCATTTTGTGATCAACTTTGAAATCAATCAAAATGGGATGAAATGAAATGAAACTAATAACAATTCACAACCTCAGACAGAGAGACTACCATGGGTTAGAGTGTTTGTTGATTGAGTATTGAGCCTGAGGTTCAATTTTTAATTGGCCCTATTGTAGAGCACTCACCATTGTTGAGTTTCTCGACTGGAAATAGCTCTAAATTGAGCGTCCAATGCTCATTCATGTACATGTAATTTTCCTTTTTTTGGTTATTAATGTTAAATAGGACCAAATTTTAACACAAAAGCAATTAAATCATTGTATGGAAATCTGATAACTCATCACCGAAGTAATCGACTAATGAGTCTTAGATGCAATTCTGAAGTTGTTCTCTTAGTTCTTTAGCTTAGCTTGTAAGCTCTTCTTATTCTCCTTCTACTCTACTAGTTAGTTTGGATTACATAGTGTTGACATTTGAGATTCTTTCTTCGTTCATGAGTTGATTCAGAGTGTAGAGAAGAACAATTGTACAAAGTGATTAGAGAGATAGTTTGTGCTGATTCGATATCTGTTCATGTAAATCAAAGCTTTAGAAATGGATTTCAGTCTTTCTTTGTTCATTTTGGTTGGTATGGCTTGTTTATGAATGAAAAGGTGTTTGATGAAATTATGTGTGGAAGGTTCATTTGTACATAGTTTCGCAACTGGCAAGCATAATTTCGAGTAAACTGTGAGAAACCATTCAGAAATGATAATTTTTCTTTTGATGATTATTGCTTGTATACGCCACTGAAATTCCTTCATTATGGTTTTTGTCTTTCTTTGTGATCTGTGTTTTCTTGGGAAAACATGCTATATTTCACAGAATTCGGTTCCAATCAGATCAAAAGAGGTAAAACCTGAAAACCCTTTGTAGTTTTCAAACTAATCAAACACATACTACTGATGCAGTCTTTTTTCGCTCCCTGTTTTGACTTGCACAAGTAATGCATGTGAGCCACAAACTACTGTGGGGTGGCCGATGTCACTCTGATGCTAAAGTCAGACAGGGATCTGAGGAAGGTGTAATGTTGTAACAGATAATTTGTAGTGTACCTTAGCTTACCAACCTCATGTCTTATTTATAGTGCAAGGAGTTCTGGTTCTACCAGGCCATCGTAGGCGTAGTTTAGGAATGAGACATTCGTGGAGATCCCTCCCTAATTAGGAGTCGTGCTATAGAAGGGAAGTTATCTATTAGCTCTGTGCTCCTAGATATGCGTGATATAGTTCCCAATCCAAGAACAATCCTTATAAGAGAGTTTCCCTGTGTGGAAGATACTCTGGTGTTTGTTTTCTAGTTGGAAGCAGAGAGTAGTTGTAGTTGCCTGTCCGAAGCTAATCCTCGAAATACTTTCCTGAAGAGGGCTTATTGTATTGAGGATAGTTGTGAGACGTGTGGGCCTAACATGTTGTGAGAGTTTGGGTCTGTCTGGCGGACCGCAGTTGGGCGAGCTTAGAATCGCTTGGGTCGGATCAGTGTTGAGCTGACGTTGTAATTCCTCGAGATTATCATGACATGCATACGGCTCCAGGGTGTGACCGTTTTTATGTATCATCAGCTACTCCCCCCGAGTTAGTGGGTCGTCACATTGGTTCAGCGATAAAAAGGCGGGAAGACAACCTCTATTTAGGTCATCCACTGTGTATAGTTTGATTCTTCTACTTTCCTTGCTTTCGAAGCTACCATTCTAATTAGATAAGATTGTTCATCTTCCTCGTGGCTCAAGAAAACCTTCTTGATGACTCTGTCTTGGTCGAGGGCCTGGAGTTTTTTTTAAGACATGTTGTTGTCTGAACCTGGTCTCGCCAAAATTTGTATGAGGTTTGGGTCCCTGAGGACCTACCGTTGTATTACTGATGAGCGACCAGACGCCGATGCCACCTCCGGTTCTTTTTTCTATTTGCACCGCGGGATGCTTCAAACTAGAATGCATTTTCCAGTTTTGGATGTGATTTGGGAGTTCTTGGACTTCTTAGGGATTCCAATGGCTCAGTTGGGGCCCAATGGGTATAGGATCATCCTCATGATTCTGCTCAATGCTAAGGAGGCCGACGTTAGCATGACTTCACGGCTGATTTAGTTGCTGACCTCTCCCTAGCTAAAAAGTAATGATTTTTGTAAGATGAAGTCATCGAATTGCTTTGTTGAGCTACCTGATGATTTCAAGTTCTGGCATAAGTATTGCTTCTTGGCCTCTACGGATACGAAGTACTTTCAATGCAAGGGTCGTCTACTCAAGTTCATCACTTTTCTTGTGACTTTTATGTTCTTAATAGTGGGTCATTTAACCATCGTTTGCATTTTTTTGCAGGAAGGTTCCCCACTACTCCTCTAACCTTAGAGGAGAAAAACACCATGAAGAAATTTTGCGTCCTGCCGAAAAAAATGCGATCGAAGTCATAAAGGTTTTTAACTTCATCCGTAGTGGGCAGTGGGACAACTGGCACATCACCCCCACTCTGTATCGAGAGTCACGCATTAAGTTGGAAGATGGGGCCCCTTCCAGGAAGAGAAAGGCTATTGGGGCCAAAGCTCTCGTTCTGTCTGATGTGGAGGAGCCATCTAAGACTTTTGTCTCCTTCATGTGGAAGAGGTATTGTGTTAGAATTGGGTCGTCTTCGGCACGACCCGCTCCGGTGAAGAGGGATCACGAGTCTGCTAGACCTGTTGAGGCAGAGACTAATGTTTTCGGCTTGGAGAAGGATTACCTGCACTTGGCAAGAGTTGTAAACTGGTCGAACCTTAGTGGCGGCAGGTCGAGCTCTGAATGATCATCTTGTGCGGGTTGCAATGGTTGCTTCTGCTGGTGCTGATTCTCGTGAGGCTGCTTCGGTAGAAAGCTTTTGTGAGGACTTGCCTGAGGTGGTAGAATCTGATCGCCCCATAGTTGTTTCGCCTGATAGTGGCCATGGTACATGTCGTGTCTTTTGCATTCCGCATAGATCACCGTCTCGCTCTAGGCCTCAGCTAGATGTGTTGGAGGGTCCTTTGGATACTTCGTTGCCTTCTCTCCTTCCGGATCCCATTGAGCCATTTTGCAAAAAAGGGGTTGTTGTTGACAAGGGAAAGGCCACGGATGAGAGCTTGAGAACGGTGGCGACCGTGAAGGGCGGCGCCGGCATAATTTTCGATTTGGGAAAGCTTTATTCGGGCGCACGAATAAGCATGTTTGCAACCGATTTGGTGAAGTTGAGTTCACTGGTCTGGCACCAAGAGGTGGATGTAGAGTATGCTTCGAGGAAACATATAAGCAGGCATCACAGCTGGCTGATGGATCACGATTCAAAACCCGATGAGGATTCATTGGAAGGGTGTATGGATAAGGGCCTTAAGTACCTTATGATGGGTATGTCTCATTTGAGTCACACGGCTATTGCTGAGACAAAATTAGAGGCGGCACGTGAGATAGTATACACCTTGGAATGTGTCTTCTCGCATATGCAGACGCTATATTCTGATGCGCTCCATGAAATTGAACGGCTTAAGAAGCATGCCGAAGAGAAGCTATTGGAACGATCAACTATGGTTGTTGAGGCTCAAAGAGCTCATCCGAAGAACCTTGAGCGTGATCTGACAGAGGCGGTGTCTAAAAGGGACGAACTTAGGCAAGAGTTGAGTCGTATCCGCCGAGAAGTCGAGGTTGCGCAGAAAACTGTGGCTAAGGCGAGTTCTGAACTGTTTTCTTTCACTGAAGAGAGTGCTTTGAAGGAAGTTGACCGGGCCGCTGAGAAGCAACAGTTGGAGTCCATTTGAGTGAAGACGTTGACTCAGCTAGATTCATGTTCGCGTCCGATGTTTTGAAGGGAAGATGAGGTCGTGTGGCGGGCCGCTTGAGGTCCCCACCTTCCGAATTGTTTATGTCTGAGCCATGTGGGGGACAGGTTCGAGAGGAGTTTGGCGACCAAGATGAAAAGGAGTGGTCCCGTGGCAAACTATCGGAATCAGTTCAGGACTGACTAGGCTCCCACCATCCAAATTATCTACACCTGAGTGAACCAAGATACAAATTTGGGAGTGTTCGACGGCCATGCTAAAAATTAGTGGTCCCGTGGCAAACCGTCAAAATTAGGTCATGGCTGAATGGGTTCCCACCCTCTAGACTATCTACACCCTCGCAGTGCGGGCTACAAGTCCATGTTTGGTGATTTGGCGGTCACGCTTAAAAGCAGTGGTCCCATCGTGTGCTATCGAAATCAGTTCGGGACTGGCTAGGCTCTCACCTTCTAGACTATCTACACCCTCGCAGTGGGGGCTACAAGTCTAGGTTTTGATCAGAAGCTTTCATTGCTGGTCGTCACCAGCTAGGCTTACCTGATTAGGTTCGGCGATCACTGACCGCGGATGGGGCAGTGATCCCTGGCAAGTCATCGTCACCAGGCGTGGTAGCGCTGATTAGACTCCCACTTCCTAAACTGTCGATGCTTGCGCTGAGTAGACTAGGTATCAGGATGAACTAGAAGCCATCTTCATCAGACTTGGCTGACTAAGCCTGCCTGATTTGAATAGAGGTTCTGCCTGCTAGAGGGCATGTGAACCTAATCCATCAGCATGTTGCATGGAGTAGATGGAATTACCTTAAATCAGTTGGTGATCTGTAGGTATAATTTGTTTGTCAAGCTTGATTAGGATCTCTAGTGTTTGTGCCAAGCACGTGACAGAGTGTTGTTTGAATAACAAGTTGAGCCCATGGACCCGCAGAGGAAGGGCTAGGGTTTCCTTCATGGTGTGTTGTGTGTACAACGTAGATTGCGCGGTGACACGTGTACAGCGTAGGCTGCGTGACGGTTGAGTATCGGTTACTCCCTCTCAATTGATGGGATTGCGTGCAGTGCCATTAATTGATTGACGCGGTCTGTGTAGTTTCCTTGGAAACCGTTGTCTTCCAGTTTCCCATACGGTATTCAATGCTTGGCAGTTAATGCTTGAGTGCCCGCTTGGTGGACTATCATATCTATATAATGGTGTTTTCCAATCGTTGTAGGCACTATCTTTCACAGAGCTTATCTTCTATAATGTCCTTGCTTGAATAAGATGCTTCGAGTTTTCCAAAGGCTGAGGAAAATGCTTTGGGTTTTTCAAAGGCTGAAGTTGAATCTCCGTCTCTGGAGTCTTCGAATGTTCTGACATTTCCGCTGATCAGGCATAGAGATAGTTGTTGTTATGCGTGGTCACCCATAATGGGTGGGCACGTAGTTGATCTGCTGAGGTCTCGTAATTCTTTTTCATATTTCAGAGAAGTAGTACGGATTTCCTACCAAGGCAGATGCCTTGGTGTTACACCGTACCACTTTTGCCTTTGTGTGCTCGAATCCCACTGCTAACCAATGGTTGATCGAAGTGTTAGTCGACGTGCGATGTCTTCGGGTGTGGTAGTTCTCAGTCACACCTGCCATCGCATATGGGAAAAGTGGTCTCTCTTGATAGCATTGTGAGATCGTAGCTACATCGTTGCTTGTGGCCATCCTCATCTGCCTGCTTCTAACCTATTTGAGGAAGTTAGAAAGGGGGTCGGATGTCTCTTAAGGAAATCAGCAGGTCGTTGTGAGGTCTATAATGTTGTAGTATGAGACTTTTCCTAATGATTTGACGGAGCAATCTGACTGCTCAGTCTTTCAATCTCTTCTGCCACTTCGTCTTATCTTGGGAAGGTATTGAGCATTTCCCATTCTCTTACCTTTTCCATCACTTGCAGATTTCTCGCATCAGAGGGTTTGCAATTCTTCGGCGGACGATGTCCATAGCAGAATTGTCTAACGAGTATTTTACTTCAGTTCGCACTGTATTCAGACGTTTATAGTGTTCAGCTTTTGTATCCGCCTCAGGGCGTTTGCAATATGTAGCCTTTTGTATCTGCCTCAGGGCGTTTGTTGTTACATCTTTTCGATAATCAATAGAGTTTGTTTTTCGTAATCCTTCTTTTATTTCTTAAATGATTTAAATCACATAAATCTTTTAAGAACTAAAAGTCAATATTGACCATGGAAAGGGAAACAAACAACTTATAGCAAACTAACTGTTGACGGAGAGAAATTGATCCTGGCCTTGAAGTGGATTCGGGTTGCTCTCGCGAATCATTCGGCGGACTGTCAAGGCCTTATGTAGGTTACTAAAGAGTAAACCTTGCAGAGGGGTAGATCTCCCCGCTGATTAAATGTCGAAAAGATGTGTTCCCGCTTGCCATGGCTTTTTCGACTCGCTGGGCGGAAGAGCTTGTTGCTCCTGTACTTCTTGAAAGTGATGTCTCTATCATCTTTTGGCTTTGCACTGGGTTAGGCTGTTCTGCATGATGTAGCTGAATCTGGGAGCACTCTATATGTTTCAGTGTAGCGAAGTGACAGCCTCGTGCCGTAGGTTGGTCTCCACATATTTTTTCTTCGGAGTGGTTAGCGGTATACTTAACACACTAGTGAAGGGTTGGAGACCACTGTTTTCATCTGGTGGAGCCAAGGTCTTCCCAGAATGAGATTCAAGGATGACGGTGTGTCTACCACCATGAAATCCAAAAATAGGACTTTCCTAAGTTGCGACTCTCCTGCTACCGTAGCTAACCTTATCTTTTCGATGGGGAAGCACTTCTTCCCGCTGAATCCGATCAGCAAGTGTTCTGAAGATGTCAGATTTTCCTCCTTGAGGTCCATATTGCGGAACGCGTTGTAGAACAGAACATTAAGTAAACTTCCTGTGTCAACCAGAGCTCTCTTCACTTCCCACTTTGCGATGGAAACGAAGATGACCAATGCATCGTTGTGCGGCACTCGGACTCCATCAAGGTCCCTCTCAATGAAAGTCAAAGTGAGAATGGGGTTTTGAACCCATGAGTGGCAGATGTGCTTGTCCTCGCCCGCGGATTGTGTCCGCAAATCCAGTAATGTCCGCTTACAGGACCTGTATGACTGGTCTTCATTCGGCCCGACTCCATGAAGGACGTAGATTATCCCTGGAGTCGCCTTCTTTATTTCTTTAACTGACTCCCCTCTGTCCATCGTTTATTCCGTTGGTTTATCAGACTTCGAGAACTCTTTTAGTTTGCCTTTGTGGATCCAATACTCAACTTCATACCTTAGACTCTTGCAGTCATTGGTGTTGTGGTCGCTTTCATTGTCGTACGAGCAGTATTTGTCGTTGTCGCGCTTGGAGTGGTTTCCGCGTGTCTTTGGGGGCCACTTCATTTCCTCCCAGCTTTTCATGGAGTTAAGTACATCTGACAAGCTAGCACTTAGGGGTGTCACTGCTCTGGATCCAACGTGGTTGGATGATTTCTCCCCGCCTGGGCCAACCAGGGTCCAGCCCGTTGTAGCTGCGCTTCCATTTTCTCCGTTCCTCGTCTTCACGACTTTTTCCCTCCTTCTTGACCCTAAGAGAGGAGGGCTTCCTATCACCTTCGATTTCCCTTTTAGCGGTCCTTGACTTCTCCAGGGTGATATCTCTGGACGTTCTTGAGGAGATCCGCCATGTCCAGAAGGAGCTCCAAGGTGAGGTCCTCGAAAAGCTTCCCTTCTCTGAGCCCCGCAGTGAATGCCGACACAGCTGTATCGTCGATGCACCCGTCGATGAGGGTCATCTCATTGTTAAAGCACGTGTCATACTCTCAAAGCGTCTCGCCAAACCTTTGCCTTAGAAATAGTATGTAGTGCAGGCCTTTTCTAAAACGTTGGTTTTCAACGAAACGTGTCAGGAATTCCTTCACCAGTGTTTTGAAGGAGTCGATTGACATCGGTGGAGGGCTGTGGAACCATGTCAGTGCATGACTTTTTAGACTGGTGGTCCATTACGTGCTGGTAATGGCGCAAATGATCGAAAGGATCGGTGATCCCATCGTAGGAGTCGAGCTTCAAGGGAGTGAACTTCCTCGGAATGGCCTCGTTCATTATCCAGTCAACAAATGGTGGGACGGAGAGGCGATATAGTACGTTCAGATCATGCACCCCTTTGCGAAAGGGGTTCCAGTACCGAGCCCCTATGTCCTAGCGGTGAGCACATCGTTAGCCGCACAGCCTCTCTTAGTCTAATGAGAACTAGCAAGGGCTTGACTCTTCAGCGCTTGCTCCCTATCATCTTCTGGAGGCGGAGGTTTGTGCTGCTTCTAGTCGGCGTTAGCAGTGGTGAATTCTGTCGCATAAGAGTCTCCACCGCCTTGGCGATCTGCTGTATCTGAGATGCCAGCACGTCAATTTTGGGGTCCATGGTTACTGTCATCAACGTGGGAGCGTGAGTTGGTTGCCCGTGCACGACAGGAACTGCTGAATGAGGCGGTATAGGGACAGCCTGAGCCTTGGACTTGTCCCCTGGTTCTCTGTTGTTGCGTGACTCGTTGATCACCATCTCTCAGGGTTTTGATAGGAAACGACGATTAGTGTAAAATTATGAACTATGTCGTCCCCACGGAAGGCGCCAAACCGATGCAGTTTTTTCCGTTCCTTACTTTGATTTAATCTCGCTAACCTACACAAGTAACGCACGTGAGCCACAGACCATTGTGAGGTGGTCGATGGCACTCCGATGCTAAAGTCAGACAAAACCTGAAGAAGGTGTAATGTTGTAACAGGGAATTTGTAAAGTGCCTTAGCTTACCAACCTCATGTCTTATTTATAGTGCAAGGAGTTCTAGTTCTACCAGGTTATCGTAGGCGTAGTTTAGGAAGAAAATCTTCGTGGAGATCCCTCCCTAATTAGGAGTCATGTTGTAGGAGGAAAGTTATATGTTAGCTCCGTGCTCCTAGATACGCGGGAGATAGTTCCCAATCCAAGAGCAATCCGTAGAAGGGAGTTTCCCTGTGTGGAAGATACTCTAGTTTTTGCTTCCTAGTTGGAAGCAGAGAGCAGCTGTAGTTGCCTGTCCGAAACTGATCCTCGAGATACTTTCCTTAAAAGGGCTTCCGGGTATTGAGAATAGTTGTGAGACGTGTGGGCCTAGCATGCTGTGAGAGTTTGGGTCCGCCTAGCGGATTGCAGTTGGGCGGGCTTAGAACCTCTTGGGTGAATCAGTGTTGGGCTGACACTTGAGGTCGTAATTCCTCGAGATTATCATGACACGTGTACGGCTCCGAGTGTGACCTTATTATGTATCATCAACTACTATCATAGGTATAGGATATAATAACATTCATCAACTAGCCAACTTAAATTGTTCATATGAGGAGAAAACAAATATGAGGAGGTGGAGAGTTTAATTACAGAGTTAAGCACAAACTGATTGATAAAGGCAAAATAGAGTTAAGGACTTCATCAACATGTTAATATTACCATTCAATAAAATTTCATCATGTGTAAACTAAGTGTAATCAAATAATTAGTAATAGTGTTGATGAATTAATAATATTGTCCAAACAATGGATTGGAACCATAGGAACCGGACCGCTCTAAACGGTTCGAGTTAGGTTCGGTCCTAATGTTCAAAATGAGGGAATTCAGACCGGACTGGATCCGTTAAATTTAAATAGTTCGAGTTAGGTTCTTCCAAATTTGGAACCGATCCGGACCATGCCCACCCCTAACAACCACCAAATTAACAACAACCTGCAAGTTCTAACCATTCAAACATTGACTGGACATGACATACAAGTTGTATGTCATGTTACTACAACCACCTATTTTGGATAATATTGATATTACAATTTAGAGTGGCATTTTACTATTCATTACTGACTGGGACAAAGTTAAATCAAAAGGATTGGAGATAAAATATTGGCTAAGATTGAAAGTTTAGAAATGTATTGAGAGTTGAGATTCATTTTCTATGATGGCATGTTTGTAAATATAAAACGTATATATAAGGGTAAATGGAGTGAAAAAATTGTGAAAAAAGTTGATGAAATATACATGTTGCGGAGAGCAAAGGTATCGTGTTTAAAATTTTTCAAAATTAAAAGTATCATAACTATCTACATAATTGTCAGATTTTGGTGATCGCATTATCATTGAAATGCAATTTTGAAGATCTTTCCAACAAAACCAATGATCAATACAAAAACTTAAAATTTTAAAATATGCAAGTAGTTTTAATATTTCTCATGTCCTAAGTATTTAAAATATTTTCAAAGAAACTGACAGCCATTTTAATTATGAACATTCAATCGATCCTAATTTTAACCGTGTATGACTCAAAATAGTTAGCATTTTTTTACCATAAAATAGGTTTGCACCTCAAAAAAATTTGTTTACATTCTAAAATATAATTATTTTTCATATAACTGATTGAGGGCATGGGATGGTGGTGAGGGTGTCCAGTGCAGGATAATTAGCAGCAAAAAAATGTATGGGAGTGCCAACGACATGGATAATATGCTAGTCACCTACAAATTGAAGGTGAGCTACCACATCTTTAAATTGGAAACCCGTATTGCGATCAAACAAATGTTCTCAAGTGTGTTGAAACCCTAAATGCATAGAAAAATGTCCATCACCCATGTGGTGATCTGCATGAGTAAATGGAGCTAGTGTTGCTATAAATAGAATGTGCTTGTGTTTGTTGCTCATTCAAAGGCTTGGCTATTCCTAAGTCATGAAGGGTATTCTTAGTTGAATTGACCTTAAATGTGCATACATCTCATAGCCACTTACTTGTTAAGAAATTATAAAATGTATGCACATTTAAGGTTTGTTCATATAGGAAGTTCAAAAGAAAGCTATTTGCATCATAAACAAATCAAACACTGCATCAATGTTAATATCAACCTTAGGTGGGTTTTTTTTTTAATTAAAACCTTTAGTTGGGAGGGGCAGTTATGGGATGCTAGACATTTATTACTTGAAGAAAAAATCTTTTTACATTTGTCAGGGGTACATGACGACTTTACCCGAGAAATAAAACAATTGGGCATCAAACAAAGAAATAGAAAAACAGTCCATACAAGAGAACAAAAGAAAATTCGTCCTCTACTCATCTCCATGCCGTATGTACGCCGTGTGGCAACGATCAAGCAAGATCAAACCTGCCAATCGCCTTGGTAAATCATTCACACCGAAAGTGACATTCCTATAATCTTTTTGTGCTCTATCAGCTAGCGCATCCTCCACCGCGTTGGCCTCTCTATAGATGTGATTGCACTCTATCGTCATTTTTTTCCACCATCAACTTAATTTCCTTGAAAACATTCTCCAATTGCCAAGGAATTTTAAAAGTCTCCCTAAACCAACCACAAACAAGCTTCGAATCCGTTTGAACAATTACCTTTCTAAAACCCAATGAGAGACAAAGGCGCAAACCCTCCGCAAGAGCCAAAGCTTCCGCTTTATTATTGGATCCTGCACCAAAAAACAGTTGCTTTCCCACAATACAAAGACCCCTAGAGTCTCTAATAATCACACCTCCTGATTCCATGTTACTACAGGAGGAGCCATCCACATTCAGAGCAACAAAATATGTAGGAGGGGGTTCCAATAAACAATTCTAACCATCTTCCTTCTAACTGGGAGCTCATGAAGCCCCAAAGCCCGTAACGATGCCTTATTACGGCTAATTTGTTTCGGAGTGATAAATTTATTTGCCAAACGCAAATTACGCCTAATATTCAGAATCACAAAAACAGAATTTGGGGAAGCATCTTCATAGACACACTTGCATCTTTGTTTTCAAATTTCCCAAAAATGAACATAGGAGTAAGAAAGAATAACACACCTGATTGCGAATTCAGCTTGGCTTTTTTGAACCAAATCAATAAAACCGTGGAGATTTCTGTTGGTTTTCTTATGTGCACATAAAAAATCCATTCAAAATGACTCCATACCTTTACCGCCAATTCTCCATCCAAAAATAGGTGATTCAAATATTCCCTCTTTGGAAAAGCACAACATCTACATCTTGAGGCTATGCTCAACCCGCATCTGTACAACTCCTCGTCCACTGGCACCCCTCTTCGTAGTAATTTCCACACATCTACATATTTCATTTGCCTTCCCATGCATTCGTAACAATTCATACGCCGACTGAAGTGAAAAAAGACCATCCGAGTTCGGTGCCCATACACACTTGTCATTCTCATCACACAATCTCTCTGCAAAGAGGCTACGCGCCAAGCTTCTGAGATCTGGGTTGACCAATTCAAAATTGTCCAAAATCACTTCGCTTATCATAGGCCAAATACCACGACTAACTAGATCCTTCGTCCTTCTGAAAGAAGCCACAGTATTCCAATTTTCCTCAAATAAACTGATAGTGCCCTTGCCAATGCGCCAAAACGAGTTACTCAAAAGAAACGATTTTCCAACCATGATTTCTTTGAAAAAAGGTGAAGACCCCCATTTCACAATTTGACCGTTCAACGCAACTCCATGCACCCAGTATTTATTCCTCATAAAAGTAGCCTATAAAGAATTCAAATTAATTAGACTCCAAAGAGCCTTGATTCGAAAAGCCTTCATCACAACCGTCAAGTTTCTAACACCCAAACCTTCTTCCTCCTGTGGGAAACAAATCTTATGCCATGACACCCATTTTTTCTTCAATCTGCCTTCACAATCCCCCCAAAAGAAGTCTGCCAACAAAACATTAATCCTTGATAAAATTTTCTTGGGTACACACATGGCACTAAGAGTGTAAATTAGGATCGAACTAAGGACATGTTTAATCAAGATTAATCTTCCCCCCGGAGATAACAATTTTGTTTTCCATCCCTGAATACGAAGTTGAATTTTAGCAATCAAATCTTTGAAATAGGAAATTCTAACTTTCCCTTGAAAGACCGGTCCTCCCAAATAAGTCAAAGGAGCACCTTTAAACTGGAATCCTGTGCACCTTTTTAACGCCACAATTCTTTCCACAACTGCCTTATCCTCCAACATAAAAGAACTTTTTCCTTCATTTATTTTCTGGCCTGACGCATTAATTTTTCAAAAACTCCATGCAACCCAGAACTGATGATTTTCTTCCATTTACAAAAATGAGAGTGTCGTCCGCATAAAGAAGATGTGAAATAGGTCTGCAGGCCCTAGGCGTATAATAATACCCAATTGTTCCTCTATTGAAAGCCATTTGTAATCCCCTACTCAACACTTCAGAGGCAATAAATGGAGAAAGAGGATCTCCTTGCCTTAAACCTCTAGAAGATCTGAAAAAACCTTTGTAGGCTCCTTGTAGCAAAACTGAAAAACCACAGGAAGCTATACAGTTGGAAATGAGATGGCAAAATCTACTATTGAATCCAAATTTTTTAAGCACCGCAAACAAAAAATTCCATTCTAGTCTGTCATACGCTTTCTCCATGTCAATTTTTAGCACCACATTGCCTCCAAAAACCTTCTTGTTAATATCCCTTACCAATTCCTGCGCTAGCCCAATATTTTCACCAATGAACCTTCCTTTTACAAAAGCCCCCTGCTCCTGAGAAATCATTTCTGGCAAGAAAACTGCCAGTCTATTGCAAATAATTTTACTGAAAATTTTATAAATCACATTGCACAGACTAATTGGAAGAAATTCAGATAAAGAACTTGGATTTTCCTTTTTAGGGATCAAAGCCATGAAATTAGCTGAAAAGGAAGCCGGCAGAGCTTCCCCTTCAAAAAACTGTATAGCCGCCTCCCATATATCAATACCCAGCACCTCCCAGCAAAACTGAAAAAAACCAGCAATAAATCCATCCGGTCCCGACGCACTATTTTTGGGAATGTCAAAAACTGCATCTCTCACTTCCTCCATGGAAGGCCTTTTGACCAAAGCCTCACATTTACCGGAACCAATCATCCTCGGAATACAATTTAACAATTCTGCATTCACCACACAGGATCCTTGGGACGATAAAAGATTAAAAAAATAATCATTGGCTTTGTCAAGAATCTCACCTGCATCCGAAGTAGTCCATCCACAAGGTAAAGTAATATGGGCAATGGCTTTTCTCTTTTGTTTAGACTTAGTGGAAGCAAAAAAAAAATTTGTGCAAGCATCCCCCTCCTTAAACTCTTTTTCACCAGATTTCTGAATCTAGTAAAGTTCTTCCTGTTTGAGGGCCAATCTGTACTCTGCCAGACAACGATTCAAATTACAACATGCATTAACGTCCCAATTTGCATCAATATTTAAACCACTATTGCCACTATTTTCAAAACTAGCCAAAAGGGTAGTTTCCCACTACTGCATTTCATCTTCTAAAGCTCGGATTCTGCTAAACATGTTGCCAAAGACCGTTTTATTCCACTGTATAAGAGCTCTTCGGACCATTTTAAGCTTAACATCCACTCTGTCAATAGGTCTCATGCTACCCATGTCAAACAACCAAATGCCTTTAACCAGATCAAAAAACCAGGGCAGTAAGTTTAGCATAAACAAAAGAGATTAAAAAAACTCTTGAAGCAGAATCTGTTACCTGACAATGAATGATCTGATCCGACATGTCCACCACCGAAAAAACTAAAACAGTATCCCACAATATCCAAATCTTACCGCCAACCATATCATTAGAGGCAAAACCCCCAAGTTTAAGTTTGTTACCAATCTCCATGTATCTGCTAGCATCAATCATAAGCTCCGCTATCACAAGGATTTTGACATTATTTTCTGCAACCATGTTTTTTAGCCGTCTTCTCGTGGCCCTATTACCGACCCCATGAGCATTCCAAAACATAAAATTTTCCATCTTCTTAAACACAGGAGGAATTCCCACCCCTCTTGGTCTTACGACGATTGGCCGGAGGCACCGCCATCTTGATTTTCTTCTTAAGTTCTTCTTCCGACTGCGCCCCCAACTCTAAATCTTTGATAGTTGCAGACTTCAGCCCTGTCTCCGAAGCCGACTCAGTCTTGTCACTATCTTCTGTGGCGCTTTCAAGAGTATTAATGTTCATTTTTTTTCGCAAATTACGTCCCTCTTTCACCAACTTAATAGCATCATCTAATAACAACCTCACATCCTGCTTATTACCTGCAACAATCGGTATCGAGAGATCTCCAATGTCCTCTGGTTGTGTTCGAAAAGCTTGCACATTCAACAAGTTTCCCTGTGTGAGCAACTGCGTTGCATCACCCCCTACATCCTGTGACAAAACAGTCACAATGACGTCTTGTTCTTTAGCTAGAACCGGGCGAGAAAGCCCCGTAATTGGTACCACTGCAAGTGCTGGAGAGGACCCTAAATGGTCTGCTCTGAGTGGGGTGTGCTCTGGTCGGGACGGACTGAGCTTTGTAATGGGCGGAGCACACTCTGGCTCTGTCGCAGCGTCCCCAGTTTTGGACGAAATGCACTCTGTTTTGGGAGAAATAGAGTGTCCAAATTGGTCATCGAATTGCTGCCCTGTCTCAGCATGACAAATAGAATCTGCACCCTTCACGTCCCCTTCAAAGCCTCGCGACACTGCCATTTGAAGAATCATTTTGTGGCTGTGATCGGTGATTATATTCCCGTCGTCAACACCAGTACTCGTCGCCCCTGGACTTACTAACATATCATGCTGTAAAGTCTCTTCTTTGTTCCCGAGTACATTTTCAACCTCCATACCTGTGTACCCTGCCTCAAGAAGGCATTCTTCCGCAGATTCTTGAACCACCACGGCATTGTCATGAACCGTTTCCTTACAAGCCCGTTGATTATCCATTTGATCACTCTCATATTCAATAATATTTTCCGTGAGTGACTCAAATTTGTTTGACAACACCACATTTACCGGATCTTTGGCCACTGGCCTTTTAACTCCAACTCCCTCATTGATTTCCTCACCCTGACTATTCTTTACGCCACTCGTACCAACTTCTGGATTGGTTAATATATTTTTATTGGCTACTGGGACATATTGTTGCTTGATGATTTTGGTTTCCGCTTTTGGCAGCCTTCTCTTATTTCATTAGGTTAGGTACTCTCCCATTACCCTTAATACCTAACTTCTTTCTACAAAACTTCTCCTGATGCCCTATCAAAGAACAATAATCACAATATTTGAAACCCGGATATTCAATCTTCTGCCAGAAGCCCCTATTGTTAGCCTTGTCTATCCAAATTTTACTCGGTAATTTTTTCGCCAAAGTCATCTCCACGCAAACACAGGCAGAACCCGGGCGTGATAGACATCGAGTGTGATCATCCATGCGCAAAAAACCACCAAAATAATTCACAATTGCTTTCAAAAGAGGGGGATGAAATAAATGCAAAGGCAAGTTAGGCAACTCTACCTACAATGGCACCGAGACCGAATCCTCCAAACTGAAACCATCGTGCCAGCGAAAAACTTTGAAACGGACTCCATGAATCAAAAAAGAATCCCTCGACAGAACTTTCTTTGCTTCCTTCTCAGATTGAAGGCAGACTAACACGTGACGTTGATCAAGCAAACCAAGCGAAAAATCGCCAAGAATTCCCCATGTTCTGTGAATTGAATCACGAATATCTTCCAAAGTTGGTCTATATAACTAGAGAACTTTAATACAATCACATGTTTTTCCATGAACTCTTCCCCACGTATTTCATCCGATGCCGTAAGTCCGATTGCTGGGGCGCCATCTTTTCAAAATCTAGTTCCTTCTACCTGCGTATTCGTTACTTCGTCTACCAAAATTTTTCCCAAGATTTGGGCGAAAGAAGGCTTAGCAGCCCCTTCCACGGCTCCCCCACTTCCAAGGTTCCCCAACGTGGGAGGGGGATGGGCGGCTAGATGCGCCGACATCGCAGCAAAACCTGGCCTAGCCAGGCCCACTTCCAGCGTCTACCAAGCAGGTCGACAGAACAACAGCAACCACAGTCGGTGGCTGAAACGTGTCAGCGGCGTGGCGGCGGCTTGATGGCGTTCAAAGATGGGCGGCTCTATTAACACTCTATATATCAGCCTCTGGCAGTTATGAAATTGATAAGAGTTTTTGTTACTCTTTTTAAGGCCAATGAAATTCACCTTAGGTGGTTTATTGATTTTCATATCCAAAAAAGTAAGCAAAAAAATCACCACAATTGATAGGCATATAAATGTGATATTTTATGCCCCTCAATGTAAAAATGTTATGTCCAATTATATAATAAGAACCTCTCATTACATGCATTATGTAGAAATTCAAACGCTTAATCATCAAATCCGACACAAAGTGGTAAAATAAGACCAAGTTTAAGCCTTACAAAGCCTAATGACTTGCAAGTCCAAGATCCATGAAATCAAGCCCAAATGAATCACATGTTCATGGATCTCGAGGTTAAGATTTGAACCTCCACATGGCTAACAGAGAAAATAATTTCTCAAATAGGGATGACAAAAAAAATTTGTTTGCACGGATATTCGCCGCATCGTACCTCGAATGGGGCTGACATAGGTTTGGCTTAACAAATTTTGGGTTGGATTGGGGATGAAAATTTTTTCCACCATGAATTTGGCCATATCCGCCCCACATATATCCGTTTATATTTATATTAATTCTCAATTATTGATAACATTGTGTATTCATCTAGCTTTTAAAAACACCCATCCATCCTCCCCATCAAAACTCATATTTTTTTCCTTTTTCATCCTTTTGGGTCATGGAGCAGCAACAACAGTATAACCAGTTGGATCAACACACAGAGAAGAAAGGGCATATGTGAAAAATGGAAGAAGAGTTCGTTGATCTGAAAAGTCTTGGATAGGGAATTCTTATCGACGTCCTCATTGGCTGATAGAGCAGTTTCCGTTCTCCATGACCTTGACCTACACAAGGAACAAATGTGAGCCAAAGACCACCGTTGTGGCAGATGATGGCAGTTCGATATTAAAGTCAGACAAGGCGTGAGAAATGTGTATTGCTTGAAATTAGGGTTTTGTAGCATACCTTAGTTCCTCAACCTTGTCCCTTATTTATCATGCGAAAGTTCTTATTCGGCTATGCCTTTGGTGGCATGGTTTAAGGAAAGATATATGTTGAAGATCCTTTCCATGTTGGGAGTTGTCCATGCAGGAAAGTTTCCCTGCATGACTTATACTCTAATGTTTATTTTCCAGTGGGAGTCAATGTCTTACTGGCCTGCCTGTCTTAGGTCAAATTCCTATATACTTGCCTTATTTGGTCTTATGGGTATTTGGCTTGATCATTTGACTTATGGGCCGGATACAACTTTGTTGTTTGGATCCAACCCTCATATACTCTTCTCAGTGGGCTTGGAGTGATCTAGGCTTGGTTCCTTGTCTGTTGGGCTGGATCAAATTGGGCGCTCATCTTGGCCCACTTCACTCTGTTAACGAGATCATCATGCCACGTGTACGGAGTAGATTAGACGGTTTGGTGTATCATCATCGGCAAAAAGATTTTCACCTGCAACATCAAATCAGAGAGTTGCAAGAACTCTTCTATTACATCCATGGCATTCCTTCCTCTCTGGATCTAAATCACTCACTGTTGTTGTTGTTGTTGTGGTCGTTGACAAAATGAAACCCTATAATCTACAAGGGAACGGTATTTGAAGGGATGAGTGCGCAGATTACCACTCTCAACTCCAACTTATCCTCACGAGAACTTGATCATCTCTTCGCCAAGCGCCCGATTCATTTCCTCTCCAAATTCACCAAGAATGATTCGTTTATTGATCGATTTATCTTGTTGTCTTCTTATATGGTATTTGTTTGTGGTTAATCTGGTGCTATAGATATCTTCCATCTGTGACATATCTGTGATGGTGTAAAATAATTCTTTTAATCGGGGTGGATGCGGGCATTCGTGACCTATGGCGGGTCGGGGACGAATTTTCCCAAATCCACCACATCGCAATCCCTATCTACAACCCCCCCCCCCCCCCCCCCCCCCCAAAGTGTTAAGTCAAAATTCAACCTCCATCCCATTTTGTTCTTCATACCTTCTTTGCTCATGCAAATCACTTCCCTTCATATCTCATATGCAAATGTTGTCATTCTCATCATAAGCCATTCCCCATAATCCCATCAATCCCATGTGTTGCTCAAAATGGAAACCACCCTATTACCCAACAACTCCACCATCATTTTATCAATGTATAGCCTCGCCCTATTTCGCCTATAAATACCCCCATATTTGGAGACACTTAAGCACACTTCAACATACTTTGGAAAACATATTTTGGAGAAGAGTTGTAAAGTTTTTAGAATTTAGTTTTGTTTAAGACCTAGGGTCTACCATGGGTGGGTAAGCCCACCTTAGGGTGTGGTAAACCCCATGGAGTGATGATCCCATTATGGCTCTTTTAAGTTGTTGTTATTCTATTTATAATGTATTTAATTTGAGAATATTGTTGTAGCTAGACTGCTTTAGTATTTGTTTCTTCAATGTTTCTATGTAGCTTTTAGATGAGTTGTGTTTCAATTAGTTGAATTCATCTCATGTTTTATGTTTTTGTACATTTCCTAAAGTAGGTACGTTTCTCTTCAAATGTTCTCAACAAACTCACATCCTCGTGATTATTCTAAGGCTTGAAACAATGGATTTTAGAGTTAAATCATTGACTGAAGGAGATGATGAGAGTCCCTCTTACGTGTGTTTAACATGAGCTAAAGTGAATAGCTTAAGAGTAGTCTTTTGGGTACCATCAATCCATGATGGTAAGCCCAACTAGGTTAAATATTTCAAGTTGATTTATAAAAATAATAAAAAATTCAACTTCTTTTAAGCTCTCCTTGGCGGTTTCTAACTTAATAGACAATTGTGCACTTACAGTAAAATTTGAGATCTATCATGCCATTGCCGAAAAGGGCAATGAAAAACAAGTTTTAAAGTCAACTTGTAAAGTTAATCGCTAGGGTAGTTTAGTTGCATTTCATCATTTACTTATTAATTTCAAGTCTGAAAATTCAGATATTTTGCATTCATGCATTTTTCTTGGTAAGTTTAACTTAGATTTTTCTAGTAAATATAAATGGTGTGAGCTTAAACGAACATCTTTCAATTGCTAATTGCATTAGTACTATGGGAGATATGAATTTTCAAAGTATGGTCACTAGGGGTGGGCATCCCATCCCGCGATCGTGATCCCGTCTCGGTCCCGTCCCATCCTGTCCCGATTTTTTGGGGTTTTTTTGGGATTGATCAAACTCATCTTGATCCCATCCCGTCCCGATCTAGAGTGGGATGGGATCGGGATGGAGATTTTCAATCCCGTCCCGTCCCAAACTTATTTATTTAATAGTTATTATTATTAATTTTAATCAAAGTACTCTTTAATTTTATAATGCGTTGAAATTAAATCAAAACATCTATTGTTTGAAAACTTGTTTGATTTGATACTCTTTGTTTAGATATAAACTTTAGTTTAAATATTTTAGGTCAAATAGAACCCATGAAAATTTATGTTTTTTCACATTTTAGATTGATTATAGGACAATTATTCTTGTTGAAAATAAAGACAAATGATGGTTTGGTTTAGTTTTGCACTATGAGTTATGTAGTTGGAAATTTGGTACATGAGCAATATTTCTCATTTTTTGAACATTTATTAAGACAACTGGTGAACTTATATCATTCATACAATATACAATTAGGAGTAATGTGAGATGAACTTTTATATAACATTTTATGTTATTATAATGAAAGTTATATGTACATAAATTAGACATTATTGGTGTATGAGCAATGTAAGATGATTTTTTTTTTTTTTTGTTATTTTACATTGGAAGACTATTTAGTACATGTTCATTTTGTCCCGTCTCGAATCCGTTTGGGATGGAACGAGGTCGGAATGAGGTCTATACCATCCCGATCTCGTCCTGGTCCCGAACGAACGGGATGGGATAGGGATGAGGTCCATCCCGTCCCGTGCCCACCCGTAATGGTCACTTGTCCTAAAATTTACACTACTGCAGACGACTAATGTTTGAACTTTGTTTCTACTGCTTTAATATGTTTTTAGTTTTTCCAATTCCTAGAATATTACTCTTCGAATCTTGTTTCTGAATCATCTTTTGGATTCATACTTGGATAAGTGGTTAACTCAAAATTTGAATTCTCATAAGATCTATTCATCCTAGAATCTGCACAGTTTAACTGAGTTCACCTCAGTTTTCTCAAGGCACTAACTGTAAAATTATTTTTTAAGAAAACTTACTCTGTTGGAAATCTAGATAAATTTTTAGATTTGAATTTTATGAAGTATTAACTTTGGATGATTTTTTAAGGGTTATTTTCCATTTGGCCTCCATTAATTTATAACTATTCCTATTTAACCCTTATTAATTTTTGTATTTCAGTGTAACACCCATGACGATGTGTTCAACCACGTTGACTAACAAATTTCATCCAATATTTATTAAAAAACAAACTTGCCCCAACGTAATTTTCCAAACCAAACCATTTTTTTTTAACTCCCAGGAAACCCACCCTCAGAAACCCTCAGCATACGTATGTAATCTCTCTCCTCACACTCTCACAAACTCTCTCAGGAATCAGTCTTCTATTCTTCCAGTCTCTTCTCTTTTCTCTCCTTCACAAACCCTCTCCCTCTCTGTAATCTCTCTTTTCCTCTTCACCTTCTTTTATCTTCTCTTTTCATTAACTACTTTCTACAGATTAGACCTATTCAATGGAATGTTGGATTCAATTCCTAGTGCTATGTTTACTGTAATGTGTGAATCCAAAAATCAAATGGTGTATTAAGTTTTATAAATGGACCATATACAAAGTAATGACCAGGGTTGCTTTTCTATGAGCAATTGGAAGAGCACATTCAACACAGATTTGGACCAACCAGTATCAGGCAATCAAAAACACCTTCATACAGTTGTAGATTCTTAAATTTTAGCAAGGAATTGGATCAGAATTGAGAAATGCTTTATGTTTTGCTCCCACTTCAAAACATAGAGCTAATCTAATTTGGAGAGCTCACCAAATACCAGTGAAATCATGAAGCCATATATGTTATTAGCTCACACTTGCTCAGCCTGCCAAGGTGCACAATCAAGCTTCCTCCAAGTCCAACCACCTTGTGATCCGATGTTCTTGAATATGCATCGTGATGCTATCATTACAAATCTTGATGCAAATTCAATAATCATAAAGTATTCATCACAAAAAATTAAAAGACTCCATACGTCATAATGTAACATCAAGCAAACTTTATTCTAAAAATCGACTTAATAAGCAAATAAATCACTAAAAATAAGTTCACTTTTTAGTTCACAGGTCAAAACGGTAGAAGCTACAAGCCAAACGAAGCCATTTGTAGGCCTCAAAACACTGTGTCAAGGTAGTTTGGTTGAATGGTTTAGATTGTGGTGATGTGATCCTCACGTCTTGGATTTTATACCCACCGACGGCACGCTTTTAAAACAAAAAAAAAAAAGGCCTCAAAACACTTGTCTGATTTCATTTGTGCACAAAAAATAATCAACAAAACTCTTTCTGTCACAACTCTTCTTACACAAGGCAAAGCAAAACAAAATAAAACCAATACCAACACTCTCCCTTCCCTTCACAAGGAATCCAACGCTCCAAAGACAATGGTTGGGATTGTAGGAATAAAAAAGAAAAAAAATGTGTGATTTGAATTTTTTTTTTTTTAAAGGCAAGCAGGGTTTTTATAGGATCCCAGAACCCATAAAGATGCCGCAAACTGGGTTTGAACCCATGACCTAGTGGTACCATCCGCCAAGCTCTAACTGTTGAGCTGTCATGCCATTGGCGATTTGAATTATGTATAGGGGTAAATTTGTCTTTTTTTAAAATTGAATGAAATTTATTAGTCAACATGGTTAACACACGGTCATGGGTGTTAGACTGAAATACAAAAACTAATGGAAACCAAAGAGGAATAGTTGTAAACTAATGGGGGCCAAATGGAAAATAACCCATTTTTTAAAGATAATGTGCCAGTTATGAAATTTTTTTCTAGATTTCATTACTTTTTTAAAACCTGTCTAAAAAATTACATTCTTGACTAATTTCTTGTTTCAAAGGCTACTAATTTTCTAAAGTGAAATTTTATGTGTTACGGAAAGGAACACTTGACAAAGAGCTTCGGTGAACTTATTGATTGGACCATAACTTGGGATATTTTCATGTTTTCTTTGAGTGATTGAGGATTTTAATTTGTAATAATTAAAACAGAGTCCAAGATACAACCAGAAGTCAAGGGTGGTCAAAGATTCTTCCTGAAGTATGTAATCAAACCCTTTGGTTTGCAACGGTAGGTATTGCCTGAGATGAATTAAGTGTAGGAGGCATTTCGCCTGGGTCGAAATCATTTATTTTATCCCATACCATTGAGTTTTAGGCACCTCTCACAACCCTATTTGAATCACCTGCAAAAGTGCTTTTGCAAAAAAAAATTAGCTTTTAAAAAATTTGGAAGATATCAAACTGTGCTAAACTAAATAAGAACAAACCTAGCTAGTAGCAATTGAGTGGGACTTGATCACCTACCTCATCAATCCAATTCACGTTCCAACTTGGCCAAACTAATTAAAATAGACTCAGATAATTAGAGCCAATAGAATGGTGTTCAAGGGACGTCACAAAAAGAATAGACCGTGTCGAACTCTTTCGAATCAAGGCTGCTCTAGTACCAATTGGTATGCATCAGTAAAGACTAATGTGACTGCACCACCATATCTTACCTTTTACCTAGAGAGTGATGCTTCAACGGTGTTTTTCACAAGTCTAATCTTATTGTGATTAGGAACACGTGGGTTCTTGAAAGTTTTTAAGTGGTCACTAATTTCGTGAGAATTCTTTCAATCTTAAATACGCCCTTTAAAGGCTTGGCTCGTTCTAGCATACCAAATAGGGTAAAATCTGGCTAAAACGCATTGATTTAACTCGAAATTCTTTTCTCCTATAACTCCAAACAAATCAACATTTGTTTTTTTGTTTTTGTTCCCTTCTTATCAATTTAAATGCAAAATACTAAGAAAAATACAAGTAAAGTGGTTCATAGGGGTTATCGTCTTATTCACCAAGTTAAAAGGATTGAAGCTCAAAATTTTAAAAAATACTATAGAAAACCAAATAAAATAACGAATGGTGGAAAGAATGGATATGGTAAAACTAAGATTTTGATAAAGGAACGTGATATACGATGCGTCAAAAAATCGTCCTCTTGCAAGTTTGACCTGCAAAACAACTGCTAGACTGACCACCTTTTTGGTGGCCGAAGGCACTCCGATGCTTAAGTCAATAACTCTGTTGGAAGAAGGAAGTAAATCTGGACAAAACTCGGTTAAAGTTGCATACCTTTGTCGAATGTTCCTTTTACCTTTAATAATGGTCATAGTTAACTCTCTGCGAGACTTAAGCATGTGAAGTGCAATGGAAGAAGATGTTTCCGTAACAGTCTCTTCCTTAATAGAGATGCGTTCGTGGAGGCATAAGTCCCTCCACGACTCTTTCTTGGTGCAATGTTCTTCTTCTTTATGAGAGAATGCACATTGAGCTTTCGATTTGGGCTTTGATTCATCTGGGCCTGGTTTTAGATCCTACTTACGCCTCCTTAGTGGTGGGCCTAGCCTGGGCCTCTATAATTGGCATCAATCCTTATGGGCTTTATGAGTTGGCCCAATGGATCGAGCGTTGTATTCTCGTGATGGGACTTTATGCCACGTGTACGGTCATGATGACCGATCTTTTTTATATATCATCAGCTACTCCCCCCCTTAGTTAGTGGGCATGCTGACATGGCCACTAACTTTGGTGACGGTTTGCCTTTCCATTTCATCATCACCTTGTATTTAATGTTTTCAGTTGTTTTTCGTGAGTTGGTGTCTCGATCCTTTACTTACCCATTCGTTTCTTGTGCACATTTTTGGGATTTTGTATTGCCATCATATCTCACACGTTGTCCCATGAGTCGTCTCTTCATTGCTTGGCTCTATAAAAAGAAATGTAGAGAATATGTTTTCCCCCTTCACGCTATCTTTGAATTTAGGGTTTGTTTGTTCCTTCGTCTTCTTCGTTATTTAACAATGTCTGTTGGTGATAATTTAAGTGGGAATTTGCTGACTCTTTGTGAGGCTCACTACTCTCCTAATAGAGCTTCTCAGTTGACTATGGAGACTCTTCGTTCTAATTATAATCTCTCGCCCAACTTCGAGCTTATTCTGCCTGGTCAGGATGATAGCCCTTGTAACTCAAAGGCTGGATACATCACATTGTACTAGTGCATGTTCTCTTTTGGATTTTGATTCCCTGTTCTGGAGTTGTTCTGAGAATATCTAAATTTTTTGGCATTCCTCCTGCCCAAATGGGCCCTAATGGTTTGAAGGTGATGATTTCTTCTTATGTGAGGGCTATTATATCTGGTATTCCCTTAACCGTTAGGATCTTGCATTCGGTGGTCGGTCTGTTGGTGTACAGGGAGATCTACTTCATTCGTTCCCCTGATTATTTCGAGAATCTTAGTGGTGACATTCGCGATTGGTCGCAGTCTTGTTTCTATGTTTCCGTGAATTCTGGCTACTTCCAATTGTGAGGTCGTTCGATTTTTTGATCATTCCGAGCCCCCAATAGGCGGAAGGATCTTCTTTTATTCGCTGAGGAACAGAAGATCAGTCAACAGTTCTCTAAGCTGAGTCATTTTCCCGTGGAGGCATTTCTGAGGGCATCTTGGAGCGTAGTGGTTTATACACTATGAATGAAGCAAAACGAGCTTTTTTTACTGAATCCCGTGCTAAGGTCCATGATGCTCACGCTGCACGTACTGGCGTTAGTGATGCTAGCATTGATCGGGAAGTGAGTTCGATTCGAGATGTTACGGATCTCAATGCTCCTGTTATTACTTCCGTTTTTGCTTCGCGAAAGAGAAAACTTGTGAGGTCTTTGAGTCCATCAAGGTGATTGCCTGTAGATCCTGGTCATGTCCCGAGGAAGAAACGATTTTCGAGTCGTAGTTCTGCTCAGTCTGTGACTTGTCAGAGTTCTTTTCGGGATACTATTTTTTGCCCGAGTCTTGCCCATGATGATGCTGCAAAGGGAGATCGTCAATCTCTTGAGGATGATGAGGAGCTGAGGCTCGTATTGAAAAGGAGCGAGAAGGAGATTATTCGACCATTGGATGACTATGAGATAAAGCTTTTGTCTGCCTATGGTGTTTCAAATACTGTTGAGTTGTCTAACAATGACCCTCGAGTCATTGATGAAAAAATGCTCCAGTTGGCAATGGAGCAGTCTAAGGATATTGTTGGCGATCAACGTTTCAGGGATCATTCCCCCTCCCCTTCTATTGATGTCAGCGAAGCATCCAGGTTTCTAGTTTCCTCTCCTATTCAACAGGTTTCTCCTGCTCTTGCCGCTACCGTCGGTCCTTCCCTTGTCGCGGATGCTCTCAACGGGAAAGCAAATGTGGTTTCTCCATTGTTACTGTTATTCCATCAGTTCTCCCCGCTGTCGGGGGTGGTTCTTCAGTGCTTTCGGATCCTCGTGTCCTCAATCCACGGATTAGTTGGATTGAGCCTGGGCCAAAGGATATCTATATCAAGTCTGATGGCAAGTTTTGTTGGTTTACACAGTTCGACGTGCAGGACGGTGCACATAAACTAGTAAATGAATGGTACAAGCGGTTGGTGGAGAGACCTTCGATGTTCGTGTTTGACCCGTTTGATCATATCGACCAAGGTATTGGGCAGATAATGGACGGGATGAATCATCTTTCTTACGTCGGGGTAATGGGTTTGGTTTATCAAGCCGGTTGGGATCAAGTGGCTCTTTTGGAGAGGAGGTTGGCAGCGCTATTGCTGGTATTTTTTCATGTCCTTTTCTCAATTTGATGTGTTGAAAATGCAATGCGCGGGCTTGGAGAACGTTGTCGTGGTCGCTCGAGAATCTTTGACGGATGCGAAGAATATGCGGGATAAGTTTGTTGTTGATCTTGACTCCTTGAAAGCTAAGCTAGATGAGATTTATGCCCGTCTTCGCGATGTGGAAAAAAGAGTTGTCCGTTGAGAAAGCGGTTTTCGATGAAGCTTCTTGTTCTAGATTGGAGCAATCCATTATGTGTGACGTTGTTGAAAGGTGGATGGAACAGATAACTGTTGCGCTTAATGATGTCAAGGCAGATGCTTCTGGTATGCGCTCCACTACTGAAAAGCAGCTTGCCACAGCAAAAACTGAACTTGTTGCTGTTAAGGATAGGCTTTGTTTGGTCAAAGCTGAAGATTGGAAGCGAGTTGTTGACGGGCAGATTGAGCTTCTTGATTATATCGAAGGGCTCAATGAAGACTTGTCTAAGTATCGTCACTTGGTCGGTGAAGTGTGTGAGGATGATGATGCCGAGGAATCTGCTCCAGCAGCAGAGGAGTCATTGCCCTTTTACTGTCAAGTATTTTGAAGCCGTTGATGCTCTCTTCTCCTTATAAAACTTCTTCTCCTATTCCAACTTGTATTGATCCTACCATTGCACCTATTTCTTCTCCCATTTCTTTATCACCTTCTCCCGATGTAACAGAGTATTATCAATAAAAATTGACTTTTGTTGTTTTTCTTCTTCTTTTTGTAACTATCATGGCCTTTGCGTTGATTTTTTTTATAACTGTTTTCATGTTTGTTGCTTGATTAATGGTTGGTCGTTGTTATTCTTTCTGATTTATTTGTAAAGGATTGCATTTGCTTGTATATTTTCAGACTGTATTGACTCGTTCCCTTAGCTCTTATTTTGTGCCTGTCGTCTCGGAGTTACTCCGACACTCTATTCGACCAGAGGTCCTTGTGTTTTGTTGACTCTGGTGTCTAACCTTTACATTGTTAGTTCGACATCTCGGTCGATTAAAAAAAATTTGTTTAGGTGACTCGGGTGTCCAACCTTTACTTCGACATCTCGGTTGATTTGAAGTTTTTTGTGTTTAGGTGACTCAAGTGTCCAACCTTGACTTCATTAGTTCGACATCTCGGTCGATTCAAAGTTTTTTTGTGTTTAGGAGACTCGGGTGTCCAACCTTGACTTCGTTAGTTCGACATCTTTGTCGATTTGAAGTTTTTTTTGGTGTTTAAGTGACTTGGGTGTCCAACCTTGACTTCGTTAGTTCGACATCTCAGTCGATTCGAAGTTTTTTGTGTTTAAGTGACTCGGGTGTCCAACCTTGACTTCGTTAGTTTGACATCTCGGTCGATTCAAAGTTTTTATTGTTTAGGTGACTCGGGTGTCCAACCTTGACTTTGTTAGTTTGACATCTCGATCGATTCGAAGTTTTTAGTGTTTAGGTGACTTGAGTGTCCAACCTTGACTTCGTTAGTTCTATATCTCGGTCGATTCAAAGTTTTTAGTGTTTAGGTGACTCGGGTGTCCAACCTTGACTTCGTTAGTTCGACATCTCAGTAAATTCGAAGTTTTTTTGTGTTTAGGTGACTCGGGTATCCAACCTTGACTTCGTGGTTGATCAGACTAGAAGTTTTATGTGTCTGACAGCCTTGTACGGCTAGTTGACTGACTTATTCAATTTTTTGTCCGCGCAAAAATTTGGAGTTCCTGAATTCGTAATCTTTATTGATGTTTCCTTGAGTATTTCATCGGTTTTGGTCGATAAGGCATTTATGCTAGTCTGGAGTATGATTTGTTTCATCTTTCTTTGCTCGTTTTCAGCCTTTATATTGGGGGCTAGTATTGTTGTCGTTTTGTTTTCTTTATGCTTCTTCCTCGAGCGTTGTTTAGTGGCTTGATTCAAACTTGCAACTACTAATGAGGTTCTTTGATTTGTACGGATTGGATGATGCAAGCTTTTCCACGTTTTATTCATGAAGTGTTTCATTGGTACCCTTGTTCTAATATAGTCTGGTTCGAGTAAGGGATTTGCCTATTTTCTTCGTGTGCTTCGCTTCCTCTAGCTATGCATTGTGTGGTGTATATCAATTCTTTGGTCCCGCGGCACTATCTGCTTTATCCTTCCATTCGATTTATTTTTCTGGCATCCTGATGAACTCGTCAAGTAGTCCTTTCTGGGCCCAGTGTTTGATTTCATATTTTAAGTTGTAACATTTTTAAGTATCGTGCCCATGATCCATATGGAATGAGCAGTATTTGCTTTTGTCTCTCCCTTCTGGGTCCCTCTCTCATCCGAAACGGCCAGTTAATGTTATACAACTTTGCTATATGTTTTAGTATATTCCCTCGACTTGTCTTCAGAGTTGTGTATGGTTTGTATGTGGTCTTCATTGTGGTTGTTACTCTTTCGTGTCGAGCTCGCGTTGGTTGCAACTTCTCGAATTCTTGTCGTCATGAATCGCTCCTTCCACTACTTCGATGCTTCTTTGACGAGTTGTTGCCTTCCTGTTGTCCATTGTCTTCCCTTCTTTCTTCCTTTCTTTCTCGTTTTCTTGAGAAATTTTCTCTTTCTTGATCATTTTTCTTCCTGGCTGCCTTCATCTCTTGTAGGGAGATATGTTTTTGTGCTACTTTTAGCAGGATTGCCATGCCCTTTGGAGCCTCCATGTTAAGAGCGTCGAAGAAGGTGCCTCTCTTTAATCCGGCCACGAAGGTTGCAGCGGCTGTGTCATCGCTACATCCATCGATCATTGTCAGTTCATTGGTAAAGCGGGTGATATATTCCCCAATTGTTTCTTCGAGTTTTTGTCTGATATGCAGGAAGTAGTGTGACCCTTTCCTCATCTGTTGGCTCCCGATAAATCTAGCGATGAAAGCGGTGGCCAGAGCTTGAAAGGAATCTATCGATCTTAGTGGTAGACTGTTGAACTAGTTCAACACTGTAGAAATGATGTTGATTGGGAACGTTCTGCATAAGATTGATTTCGTGGTCTCTTTCAGAGCCATCATGTGGTGGAAGTGTCTCGAATTATCGATCGAGTCAAAAGTACCATCATGCACCTCGAATTTTGATGGAGTGAACTTTTTTGGCATAGCTATTTTCATGAGGGATTCAAAAAATGGCGGTTTGGAAAATTCGTATAATACATTGGGATCCATGACCCCTATTCTGAACGAGATTTCAGTTAGCGCCCTTCATATAGTGGATTTTTGCCTCGAGGAAGCTCGTTGCTTTCGAAGTTTTCTTGTTGGGGTTCTGCAGGGATTTCGCCACTCTCTTGAGTTCGATTGGCGGAGTTTTGTTGTGGTTGTGCCTAAATCGAATTGGCTAGTTGAGTTTGCTTCTATGCGATCCATTCCAGCATCATTGTTACATGTTCCATCTGGGTTATGAGCAAATCTACCCGATGATCCGTGGTATTGTTGATAGTTTCTGGACTATTGCGTGCAGCGGATCCTCGTTCTCGGATGCTATTGATTCGATGATTCGGGTTGTATCTTTTCCTTGAGCTGTTAGTGATGCGTCGGCGGAAGAGTTATCGCGATCATTACCAAATTGGGGATCTACAGTCTGCATCATTTCCTCCGATGGTTTGCGGATTTTTTGTTAGGTTGTGGTGAACTTTATCACAGTTTGCTTTGTAAAGAGGAAACTCGTCGTTCTTCACAGACAACACCAAACTGATGTGTCCAAAAATCGTTCTCCTGCGAGTTTGACCTGCAAAACAACTATTAGACTTCCAAGGACCACCTTTTTGGTGGCTGAAGGCACTTCGATGCTTAAATCAGTAACTCTGTTCGAAAAAGGAAGTGAATCTGGACAAAACTCAGTTAAAGTTGCATACATTTGTCGAATGTTTTCTTTACGTTTTATAATGGTCGTAGTTAATTCTCTGCGTGACTTAAGCATGTGAGGTGCAACGGAAGGAGATGTTTCTGTAACAGTCACCTCCTTAATGAAGATGCATTCATGGAGGAGTAAGTCCCTCCATGGCTCTTTCTTGGTGCAACATTCTTCTTCTTTATGAAAGAACGCGCATAATGAAGAAGATCGATGAATCGATTAGTGAAGAAGAGATCGGGCTCCTAGGGTTTGTTTTCAATCAAGAGATGGAGAGAATCAATCGTGTAAATAGAATTAATGTTTCTTTGGAGTGGAAGCCATCTTCCCTTCTTCTTCTTTTGTGTGTGTGTGTGTGTGTCCCAATGTTGTAACGGTTCGAACTAGATGCTCATATCAAAAACTCATACGAAGTATTTCATGCTCAAAATGATACAATTAATTTTAGAGAGTTGTAACAAAACTGCCCATTAGGTGTAGTGACATGATGATTTATATACAGAAATAGTGGATTTCCTAATTATCTCCACACAGTACTTTTTCAAAAAAAATCTAACATGTACGAAGAACAAATTTTCTAAAACACTAATTATTATATTCTACAAGGGGCGACTAGGGACAAATTGTAGACAACTTTTGATTATGGAACAACAAAAAACACAATTTACCACTTTGGTGTTTATAGATTTATATTTTCAGTATATGAATATGATTCATTAATTAATGATTACGTTGTCATTTATTTAAATATGTAATTATTTATTTTTTTAATGTTGTACCCTACAAGTTACCGTATCCTTGATTTTGAAAAAAGATTGTATCCTATCCGTAATTATTATTAGTTTCATGTCGTATCCTACCTGTACCCGTATCCTTGATTTTGAAAATTTACCCTATCCTTCTCCATGCAACCTAGCTTTAAGCATATTCACATTATACATTACATTACCATCCCAGTAGCTATATCACTCTGAATTTGTAGTGAAACCATCCCAATAACCATTGTCTATACCCCTAACATACCTAAAGAAAAAAATTGCATGAATATAAAAACATAACCCTAAAAGTTATTGGAAAAGCAGTGGGATGACAAAAGTATAATTCATGGACTAACATCGTCATCCCAAGGATATAATACCAATGACTCAAAGAACAAATGAGTCATCGAGGGTATAAAGTTTGACCAGTGCTTTTAATACTACTTATCATGTCGTGTTTTGAATATTGACACAACTTGAGTTCTGAAATCTAATTTGAAAGAGCATATCCAAGGGATACCCTAAATTAGCAAAAAAATTAATTTGGGGTCTCATGTGGGGAAAAACCATGCAATAATGAAACTCATAAACATGCCCCTATTTTAACTTGGCATCTCCATTCCCCCTATATTGGGGGGCATCCATACCATCCCCTAAATTTCAAAAGTCTTCGTACATCTCCTTAGAGGCTGCGTTCGGCAAAATATTAAAAAACTTCCAACTCTTTTAATTTGTCAAATTAAAATTAATAGTAGTATAAATAAAAAATTTTTATCAAATCATAGTATAATTGAAATTAAGTTGATATAAAAAAAAATTATGAAAATATATTTAAATAATGATGAAAAAGTTAAAATATAGAATGTGGTTGGAGTGATAAAAAAATAAGAAATCCCAAAAATTAACTTTTAATTAAAATGGAGTATAATTGATACCCAATTTAACTTTTAAAATGTAACCTACTGTACTTTAGTAACAACAGAAACTTTAATTTACATCATTTTAACTAGGACTTCAACTCATGTTGGGTCCACCCCACTTATCATTAGGTGAACCCATGAAGAAAAGATAATAATAGTGCAAAATATTGTAGCGAGGTTAATAAAGACCCCAAAAATCTGAGACTAATGACTTCTTCTCCATAAGGCTTTTTCTTGTTAGAAAAGAAAAAGGTGCCTGAAGTCGAGGCACCAAAATGGATTAAACATTTATTGTTTGGGCCCAAGGTAGATCTTGAACAAGGTAAAAAGAGGCCCAATAAACAGCCTTCTGCGCATATTTGGCCTTTTTCATTTTATTTTTTTCACTATTCTTAAAATTCTTCTTCTTCTCTTTGCCCGCAGAAACCCCACCCCCAAATCAACCCTCGTTGTGAAGGGGGGAGGTGAATTTGGTTTCGTTGCACTCTCCCCCATCATCTTTTATCTTCATTTCCATTTTAGTTTTGAGTGGTAGCTGTGTGTGGATCAGGAAGCAATGGCATTTTATGTACTGTCCACCACCACCGGATCAGGTGTGAGATAGTGGTTGTCGCTGGCCAATTACCCAATAAACCAAGAGTTGGAACATACCATCCATAGCTGAAATACAAAACAAATGGCCCAGCTAAATCATTTCCAGACCTCTTGAAGTCCAATCTCTCTCTGCTAAATCCATTTGAGAGTATGTCAACTGGATTGCAAACCCACCACCTCAAATTGCAGTTCCAAACAAAGTAACAATCCCTCTCATTCTTCTACTCTGAAAACTGAAATCTAATATGTACCCAATCCCAACAAAGCCCAAGATCTCTGCACCCCCAATAGAATACATTGTATAACCCGCTAGTCTTGAAATTGAGCAAAACTCCATTGAACTGGTAAGTGCGAATGGAGTTAAAACCCCATGCGGCGGGTACAGCTAGGTGCAATGGAAAGTTCCGTTTGTTTGTGGAGGTGGCAATGGGGTTGTGATTTAGGGGTGGGTTACTGCTGGCAGAGAGAAGTGAGTGTTGGATTCAATTAATTTTCAGTCAAACTATAAATTAATGAATATTAAATTTAAAAACCCAATTTTATTTTAATTTTGATAACTCGACAACGCAAGCCTAATCCTAAAAGCCTTCACTTTTTATGCAACCTCTGTGTTACAATACTGAATGTAATATTTTGTGTTTCATAAATTTAAATAGTCAGCCGGACAAGTAGGCCTGTGCCAGGCCAGACATAACACCATCCATCATTTTAGATATGCGCATTTCGAAAATGATAGATGGTGTTGGCATTGGTCCTGGCCTGGCTCTCTAGAATGACCCGTTTGTGTTACAATCACGATTACATCTGGGCCTACTTGAGATTAATTGGAATTGTATTTAGAAAAAGTGTGAACGTGCACTGCAGGATGCTATTGATGATTATGAAAATACGTGCGTGCATTCTTCCAAATTAAAGAGAGGAAATGACACTGGAATTCCAATATGTATCCCTAGAAACTTTTTTTGTACGATATTCAGCTAGCCAACTTTAAAATATGTTTTTGACAGCAAAGAAGTTTTAAATAAAAAATAATGTATAAACATAATCATGAGCTAGCTGAGATGAACCCCACCACATAGAATCCACTTAACAAGTTCCATTAACTGAAACATAACCATTGCTGTTGATGTAGACACGCTGAGTGCAGCAATGAGCATGGCCCCTAATACCAAGCTTGGCCTGGTATCCATCAGCTGGGTTTGTAGTAATCCTATAACTTGACATACATCGGAGACATAATGATTGGAGTAGTATTCCTTCTCCCATTGCATCCAGTTTAACGGTGGCCGACTCTTCTCCTCTACCATATTGATATCATGAATACGCATACGTAGAACAATCATGTCTTGATCGACTTCACTGTGATCTCGATTATACGAGTCTCTTCTTGAATTGAGAGCTTTTGTAGCAGATCTCTTGCAACTTTGAAGCTTATGATGTTTTGGGTGCAATGGAAGAAGAGAGGAGTGGAGGGAGATTGGTTTCATGGGTTGATGAGGAGAATGTAATATTGTTGTTGAGATTGGGATGGCTGTCTGTTGGTTTGTCCGTATAACTTGGATAAATTTATAGGAGAGAAGGAGAAGATAGATACAAAGATATTGATAGTGTGTGATGAAGAAGAAGAATGGAAAGTGAGGAGAAGGATCATTTAGAAGACAGAGAAGAAGTTAACTAGTAATTAATGGATGATGAATAGCTGCTAAGGAAGGATGGATTGTTTCTTAATTTCTAGAGGGGGGGGGGGGGGGGGTGGAAGCCGTGTTGGCAATGGCGGCACTTTACCGCGTTTTTGGATTTGGAAACAAATTCATACGCTCATATAATAATGCAATGGATTAATGGTATGGCCAATTGGCCATCTCCCGGGGTTTCTTCTTAGGGACCCAAACGTCCATATTATATATTCTTGAACTCCAGTGTAGGGTCCCTTTTTTTTTTGCGTTAGAATGTGTACCTAATCTTGTATCTCATCCGAATACTTCAGCGCACACACGCATAGCCTTTATCAATTATTAATGAAATGATTATTCACTTAATGAATAATAAACAAATTTAAGTTTAATGAATAATAAACAGTGTCAGGTACGAGTGCATACATCCCATGTAAGCAATACAATACATGCAAACAGTGAGCTAGCCCTAATTTACTCTGATCCCTTGAAGATGAATGCAGAACGGAAAGGGAGATTATATGGTATATGGATGAAATTGAGAGATCCGGCCCTCAGAGAGGAGACTTGATCAAATTCCAAACAAAGCGCAGTTTTGAGTAGGAGTGAGTTGCATTGCATTGCATTGCATGTAAGGTAGCTGGACTTTTTCAAGGAAAGAAAAGACGTTACAACAAAGGAGGACGACCAAGAACAAAAAATAAACAAACACAAACAATGGAAAAACAAATTTTTAATAATAATAATAATATCCAATAATAAAATACACAGAGTATTACGTACCACTTAAGCTGTGCAGCAAAACAGCAGGGTCGGTGTAGGTAGTCTGGTAATGGGGATATACCCTCTACTAGTATTACTATTATTATTATTATTTGCATTTTGCTTCCTATTTATTTATTGAGCTTTATCCCTCCTACTAGTTTCAAAAATGCTATATTTTACTGTCCAAAATACTCTTTAATAATCTGAAGGCTGAAATTCAAAGTTGAAGTAGACAAATGTAATTATAAAAATCTGAGGACTGAGATTCAAACTTCCCATTAACCGTTAGGATAATCCGCCTCCACCACCACACTCTCCACTTCACCACCAATAACACTCGCATCTGCTTCTACTACTACATCTGCATGTTATCTCACTGTAGATTAAATATTTGTAGTGGAAAAGCTTGTACAAACCCAAGTTTTAAGTTAAGCTTGAGTTGCAGGTCATCTTCATCCTCTCTCAGGTCTGTTCTGATTTAGGGGGCAACATTAAATTTAAATATATTATGTAGGGTTAAGTTACTGCCAGTAATTTATTATATGGGGGCAATTAACAACACTTAATTGATTTTCTTGCAGATCTCATAGTGTGTCAAACACAATCAAACAAGTGAATAGGAAGTTTGAAGTAGGCGAGATATTGAAGGAGTGCATGTAAAGCACAATGTAAATTCATTTGATGTTCATTAAATGTTCTTACAACAAAGTTTGACATAGTACATTGTAATCAAATGACTTAACATCTTTGTAAAAACTGATATAACACAATGCAATTCAAATGACACAAAATCTGACATAGCAATGTCACTTTCGAATGCCTTAAAATCCATGCATACTAACATAACACAAAACCAACCTGAATTTACAAGTATTTAGTACCATTTAGTACCTAACAACTTGAAGTTACAAGCATTCAATATCATCCTTACTCCAAGTGTTTTGTCCCCTTGCAAATTGAGTTTGTCCCCTCCTACGCCTACCATTCTCAGCCTAGAACACTGGATTAACTGGTGACCTGATTGGTGGAGGCCTAACTCCTTGTGCAAATAGCTGAGTTGGGAGATTCACTTCTTCCTCTTCCATTCCACTACTATTTTTTCACCCCATGGCTTGTTATTCCTAGCCCTCCTAAATCTAGGTCCCTTGGACTTTTTAGAGGCTTCATTCTAAACAGTTTCATGTTGCATACTCCTTAAAAAATCTTGCATACTTCAAACCTCATATTTACTTATTTGATTGTGCAAATCTGCAAGGAAAACACAATTTTTTATTATATTTTCCCACTTATAATAAATTACCAGCAGTAACTTAAATTCATATAATAAATTTGAATTTAAAAATACCCCCTGAAACAGAACATGGTCTGCGAGAGGTTGAAGATGACATGCAACTCTGATGTAGAGAGGGTTTCTCGAGTTCCTAATTTTCTCTCAAAGTTATTTACTAAATAAGGGTTTTTAGGGTTCCTAATTTGCTTTCAATTTAATTATGAGTCTTTTTAGTTTCCTTTTAGGATTAGGCTTTACTTTTTCTTTTAGGAATAGACTGTTTTTTATTTTTGTCTTTGATTTTACTTTTTCTTTTAGGAATAGGTTGTTTGTTATTCAAGTTATTTGAGCACTAGAAATAGAACTCTTCCTCAATATGGTAGGTAGACTTTTCATAATTAATAAAGTTGGTATATTTTCTCTGATGAGATTATTGTGTTCTTTTTTTTCCTACTTTTCGGATTATTGGTGCGCCAATCAACGAATTGTAGAACCCTTGTTTCCGAATTATTGGTGAGTCTATCAACGGATTCAAGTCTATCATTTAATTTGTTCTCATCCTTCTTTTTCTCGTTTTCGCGCTGCATCAGTTGGTATCAGAGCCTAGTACGTTCTTGATTATGGCGCCTCGTCAACCAAGGGAGGCAATAGTTGAAAACATATATGAGAGGGATGAAGAGAGGCAACGTGCCGAAGCTGGTCGAATTCTTCAAGTTGAGGTGCATGTAGCACAGGTACAAGCCCAACTTGAAACCACAAACGTTAATCTTGAGATCACAAACGCTAATCTCACGGCCCTAACTGAACAAATCACGGGGCTCTTACGAATTCACCATGTTAGACAACCAAATCGGCAACATGCCGAGGAGGGAGATGTCGAGTTTGATGATCACTTCGAAGGACCTTTGAGGGGTCGTGGTGGGAGGCATGGTACTAGAAGACGGGGCTTCAATAACCGTCAATATCGTCTTGCGTATGAAGATGACACAGATGAGGACTTCGAGAATCCTTTCAGAGGACGCGGACATCGTGGAGGTGGTCGGGGTTTTGTATATAATCTGGAGCCTAGGCGATGGGAATCTGTTTTGAAGATAGAAATACCGGAGTTTCATGGGAATGGTCATCCTAAAAAATTTCTGGATTCGTTGGCAGTAGTTGAGGAAGTACTCAAGTATAAGAATATTTTGGATGATAAATGGGTGGCTCTTATTGCTACAAGATTCCATGGGAGAGCAGCGGCTTGGTGGCAACAATCAAAACTCACTCGTCAACGACAAGGAAAGCTAAAAATTACCTCTTGGAAAAAGATGATGAAACATATGCGCGCTCAATTCCGACCCCATAATTATTCAAAGTTGATGTATCAACAACTTCAGAACTTGAAGCAAGAAGCATGAACGGTGGACGAATACACGATAGAGTTTTACAAATTGGTGGCTCGAAATGACCTCACTGAGACCAACGAACAATTGATCGCAAGATACACTGGAGGTATGCGTGATAATTTTCAAGATACTCTTAACATGTAAGATGCTTTTACACTTTCAGAAATGCATCAACGAGCCTTGCAGTTTGAGAAACAATTACAGAGGCGACCCACTAACCCTTCATGGGGATCGTCTAATAGTCGAACTAATAACAGCAACCCTCAACCCACACGAGCTACAAATCCTCCACAAACAAACACCACAAGGGCTCCTATAAGCGGGGTGCCAGACAATAGACCCCAACCGAACAGTTCAACTTACCGTTGCTTCAAATGCGGGGAAGCAGGACATCGTATGGCGGATTGTCGAAAGGGTGATAGGAGCGAAAAATGTATATTCATAGACAATGAAGAGCTGGGAGAGGACAAGCAATTCCAAGTCAACTCGAATGAGGGTGAACCGCTATTTGATTCAAATTCGATGCAAGAGAAGGTTGTCGGAGGAGACGAAGGTCAATAACTTGTAGTCCGACGAGCTTGTTTGACACCACGAGGAACAGATGGCAATGGTTGGTTGACGAACAATATCTTTCAAACCACTTGCACAGTGGCGGGAAAAGTGTGCTGCTTAGTAATAGACTCGGGCAGCTGCGAGAATGTAGTATCCAAATAAACGGTTCACAAACTGGAGATGAAGACGAAAGACCATCTGAATCCTTACAAGCTATCTTGGCTAAAGAAAGGTAATCAAGTAACGGTCTCTAAGCGTTGTTTGGTTTCATTTTCTATTAGTTCAATCTATAAGGATAATGTGTGGTGTGATGTGGTGAACATGGATGCATGTCATATTCTCTTGGGGCGTCCATGGCAATTTAATAGAATTGCAATACACGATGGTAAGAGAAACACATATAGCTTCTTATTTAACCAAGTCAAAATTGTCCTAACTCCAGATAAGGAAGAAGTTCCAAAAGTGGTACAGAGAGAGAATTTGAATTTATTGACTAGAGCGTCGTTTATAGGAGAATTACAAAGGAATGGGATTGTGTTTGTATTGATTGGGAAGGATAGTGATAGCGCTGTACTCAACATTCCAAAATTGGTTCGTCCACTTCTTGATCAATTCCAAGATGTCTACCCAGATGATTTACCGCAAGAATTATCACATTTACGAGATATTCAACACTACATTGATTTAGTGCCCAAATCAAAACTTCCCAATAAACCCCATTATCGGATGAGTCCAACTGAGCATGAAGAATTACGAAGGCAGGTGGAAGAATTGTTAGACAAAGGTTTTATTCGGGAAAGTCTTAGTCCATGTGCGGTTCCTACTCTTCTTACTCCGAAGAAGGATGGTTCGTGGCGGATGTGCGTTGACAATCGTTCCATCAACAAAATTAATGTGAGGTATAGGTTCCCCACTCTGAGGTTGGATGATTTGTTTGATTAGTTGTGTAGTACTTCAGTCTTTACCAAGCTTGATTTTAAGGGTGGGTACCACCAGATACGAGTTAGACCGGGGGATGGATGGAAGACTGCATTTAAAATATGCGAGGGTCTCTATGAATGGATGGTTATGCCATTCGGATTGTCAAATGCACCGAGTACCTTTATGAACCAGATTTTGCATCCTTTTATCGGGATGATTGTTGTTGTCTATTTTGATGATATTCTAATTTTTAGTCCTAATCTGGTTGTTCATGTGCATCACTTAGAAGAGGTGCTTACTGTACTGAGGTGAGAAAAGTTATTTGCAGCCTTGAAGAAGTGTTCTTTCATGCAGGATCGTGTTTTATTTCTTGGCTATGTCGTGTCAAAGGATGGGATTTCTGTTGATTCTGAGAAGATGGAAGCAATCCGAAAGTGGAAGCAACTGAAGAATTTATTTGAGGTTCATAGCTTCCATGGCTTGGTCTCATTCTACAGGCAGTTTATACAAAACTTTAGTACCATCATGACTCCTATTTCAGATTGTATGAAGGGAGGAAACTTTGTGTGGACTACTGAGGCCACTAAGGCCTTTGAGGAGATCAAACAGAAGCTAACTACGGCTCCTGTTCTAATACTACCTGATTTCACTAAACCTTTTGAGTTGCATTGTGATACTTCCAAAGTGGGCACTGGAGCTGTTTTGAGTCAAGAGGAAAAGCCGGTGGCATATTTCAGTGAGAAATTGAATGGGATTACTGCAGGCCAACGATCAGATTTTCTATTACATAAAGGTTTCTTGATCAAAGGAACATCTTTGTGTATTCCTAACTCTAGCTTACGAGTCAAAATTGTATCTGAATTGCATAATGAAGGACACATGGGGAGGATAAGACGTTTCAACTCATTTCTCGAACATTCTATTGGCCTACTTTGAGGCGAGAGGTGGAGCGTTTTGTTCGAAATTGTCGGGTGTGCCAAATTTCAAAGGGTACTTCAACGAATGTTGGACTTTATATGCCTTTTCCTATACCTGAGAAGCCTTGGGTTGATGTGAGTATGGACTTTGTTGTTGGGCTTCCTCGTACTTAGCAAGGAGTAGATTCCATTATGGTTGTGGTGGATAGATTTTCGAAGATGGCACATTTCATTGTTTGTAAGAAGAACACTGATGTTGTTAACGTTGCCCAACTGTATTTTCGGGAGGTTTATCATTTACATGGCCTTCCATTATCTATTGTGTCTGATCAGGATTCTAAGTTTTTTGGTCATTTCTGGCGATGTCTTTGGAGGTTAGTGCGTACAAAACTTGATTTCAGTAGTGTTTATTATCCTTAGACAGATGGTCAAACGGAGGTAGTTAATCGTTTTCTTGGCAATCTGTTGCGCTGTTTGGTTGAAGAGAATGTGAAGACGTGGGATCAACATTTATTCCAAGCTGAATTCACTTTCAATCGTTCTGTTAATCGGAGTACGGGTAATAGTCCATTTATTATTGTGTACGGTTATCAACCACGAGCTCAAGTAGAACTAGCTCCTATTCCTGATATGAAGCATGTTCATACGAAGGCGGAAGATTTATTGAATAATTTGCAGCAAATTCACTAACAGACACGAGCAAAGTTATTGGAGTCTACGACTCATTATAAGTCCATAGCTGATCAAAACCGACGTATGATGGAATTTGATAAAGACGATTTAGTGTGGCCTGTTTTGACCAAGAATCGTTTTTCAGTGGGTGAGTATAATAAGCTTTCTGCTAGGAAGATTGGACCTTTGGAGATCATTGAAAAAATCAATCCCAATGCTTATCATCTCAAGCTTCCTAGTCACATTAAGACCCATGACGTGTTCAATGTCAAGCACCTCATTCCATATAAAGATGATTCTAGTTGTTCTGAAAATTCGAATTCGATGGAGAATTCACTTCCACACGGGGAGGATGATGTAGAGAGGATTTCTAGAGTTCCTAATTTGGGTTTCTAGGGTTCCTAATTTGCTCTCAAAGTTATATACTAAATAAGGGTTTCTAGGGTTCCTAATTTGCTTTCAATTTAATTAGGAGTCTTTTTAGTTTCCTTTTAGGATTAGGCTTTACTTTTTCTTTTAAGAATAGACTGCTTGTTATTTTAGTCTTTGATTCTAATTTTTCTTTTAGGAATAGGCTGCTTGTTATTCAAGTTATTTAAGCATTATAAATAGAGTTCTTCTTTAATACTATAGGCAGACTTTTGATAATTAATAAACTTGGTATATTTTCTCTAAGAAGATTATTGTGTTCTTTTTTTTCCTAGTTTTTGGATTATTGGTGCGCCAATCAACGAATTGTGGAACCCTTATTTTTGGATTATTGGTGAGTCAATCAACGGATTCAAACTTATCATTTAATTTGTTCTCATTCTTCTTTTTCTCGTTTTTGCGCTGCATCAAACTCTCAATAAATGTCCACTGAAATTATGAAATGGAAATAGTTGACTCGACTTACCTCAATGATGGTATTCTAAACTGAAATTTATAGATGAAATAACTCATATCTAAGGTTTGTGTTACCTTTATGTAATGAAACCCTACCAAAACCCTAACTTCAAAACTTGGGTTTGCTAAAGTTTTCCCACTTCAAATACTTTTAATCTATAACAATATAACATGTGAGGAACTCGAATTTCATGAGAAGCTTTGAATTTGAATATTTTCGCTCAAGTCATACCTCCACTCTCCATCTCTATAAGCGTATGATCAGCCAGATGTAATCATCGGATATCCATGTGTGTGGTGGTTCAAGTAACAGATGGTTGGGATCAACAAGTTCTCACATCGTGCGTGGTAGGCACGTGAGGGGTATTTTCATCATCCAAAATAAGTGGGATAATGACACGTGAGGTGTTTGACAGTCAAAGTACGTTGACTACTAGTCTTAGGGGGTAAATTCAATTTGATTAATTATAGGGGGTAAAGCTCAGTAAGTCATTTATAATAAGAGGCAAAATGCAAATGATCCTAAAATAAAAGCCTCCCATTTTACAAGCATAGCATCTCATCTCTAGTAGACACCTAAACACTTCCCTTTACAAAAGAACACGGCATAAAGAGTTGCGTGTGAGTTTCCCAGAATCATCCACCCTGGCCTATAAACCTTTATAAATAGCCCCACAAAGATTCACAACTAATACATCATTTCTCAATTTGTATTTTCAAACCAACCAAACTCTCCATTAACACTCCGTATTGCACCTCCCAATTTTCATTTGGTTCTATTATTTATGGCTTCAACATCTCTGTGCCTTCCACCATTGCCATCAACCATTCGTCATCATGAAACAAATACGAAAACTTATGCCATGTGTCACGGGCTTTCTTTTCACAAGTACTTCCCGTGCGGCACTAGCAAACTTTGCCCTGAGTTATCAAAGAAAGCTAGTCAGCCTTGCCCACAAAAAACTTACTTAGACTTTGAAAAATTAAGCAAGCTAATAACACACAAGAGAACTTAAGAGAACTAGAACTTGTATTGCTTGAATTCTCTGAGGTGATTACAACAAATGGGGCCTTAGCCTATCCACTTTCTTGACTATAGGGAAATGACCCTCATATCTCCTGATAAGGCCACGATGCAGTCCAGAAAGTCTGGCATGAGCATGCATCTTGACAAGCACAAGGTCTCCAACCTGGAACTTTCGAGGTCGTCTCTTCTTGTCGGCCCACTTCTTCATCCTCTTGGATGCCTTTTCCAGGTAAGCTCGAGCCTCATCAGCTTGATCATTCCATCCTTTGGCAAACTTATAGGCTGATGGACTCACTCCAGTGTAGCCAGTGGCAATAGAACTCGGGGTCATAGGTTGTTGTTCCGTGACAATCTCAAATGGGCTACGATCCGTCGCTTCACTCTTCTGCAAGTTGAAAGAGAATTGGGCAACATCTAACAACTTAGCCCAATCTCGCTGGTTGGCACTCACATAGTGCCTAAGATATAACTCCAGCAAGGCATTCATCCTTTCCGTTTGACCATCCGTTTGAGGATGAAAGCTAGTAGAGAAATTAAGGTCGGTACCCAACAACTTGAACAACTCAGTCCAAAATTTCCCCGTGAATCGAGTATCCCGATCACTGATTATAGATTTGAACACACCTCAATACTTCACCACATGTTTGAGGAATAAATGTGTGGCTTGCTCGGCTATGCACTCCTTGGGTGTGGGAATGAAGGTGGCATACGTCGAAAATCTGTCTACGACCACAAGTATCCAATTGCAACCTTCCGATGCGGGCAACCCAACTATGAAATCTAAGGAAACACTCTCCCAAGGTCTCTCTGGGATGGGGAGGGGTTCAAATAAGCCGACAGGTGATTGTTGCTCCACTTTGTCTTGTTAGCATACAAGACAAGTCTTCACATATGCTTCGATATCATCCCTCATATGTGGCCAATAATATGAATCTTCCACAAGAGCAAGAGTCTGATGTATACCTGGATGTCCCGCCCACTTGCTATCATGGCATTCTTTCAAGACTTCCTTCCTTAGGTTGTCATGAAGTGGAACATAGATTCGCCTTCCCTTAGAGTATATCAAGCCGTTCTCCACCCAAAATCGTCTTGTCTTCCCATCTTTGACAAGAGCTATGATGGTTTGAGCCATGGAATCATGTGTCAATCCTTCCTTTATGCGTCCCTTCAAGTTGCTTTGACGTTGACTTATGTCAGCAAGTTCTCCTTTTCTACTCAAAGCATCCGCAACAAGATTAGCTTTGTCAGGCTTGTACTCCAAAGTGTAATCGAACTCTGCTAAGAAATCTTGCCACCTAGCTTGTTTTGGTGTGAGCTTCTTCTGTGTCTGGAAGTAGCTAGTGGCAACATTGTCGGTCTTGACCACAAATTTGCTCCTAAGCAAGTAATGTCGCCATGTTCGCAGGCAATGCACAACCGCAGACATTTCCTTCTCTTGTACTGTGTACCGCCTCTCAGTATCATTGAGCTTCCTACTTTCAAAGGCAATAGGATGCCCTTCTTGCATCAATACCCCACCAATAGCAAAGTCGGAAGCATCCGTATGTACCTCAAAAGACATAGAATGGTCACCTCCTCTTGGGCAAATGAGCACTTCTCCTTTTTGACATAGAGCACGTTCTCCTTCAAGGTTTGGAACACTTGCCTCAAGTGATCAACATGTTCCTCCAATGTCTTACTATAGATCACAATGTCATCAAGGTATACAACTACGAACCGATCAAGGTAAGGAGCTAGTACCTTATTCATTAGAGTACAAAATGTGGTCGACGCATTAGTTAAACCAAATGGCATGACTAAGAACTCGTAAGACCCGTACCTTGTAACACATGTCGTCTTTGGTTCATCTCCTTCGGCTATGCGAACTTGATAGTATCTCGAGCGCAAGTCAAGCTTGGTAAAGTACCTTGCATCACCAAGTTGATCAAAGAGATCCGCAATAAGTGGAATCGGGCACTTGTTCTTGATAGTGACCTTGTTGAGTGCCCGATAGTCAATACAAAGCCGTAGGGATCCATCATGTTTCTTTTGAAATAAGACCGGCGCACCATATGGAGCTTTGGAGGGTCGGATATAACCAGCATCTAGTAAATCCTTCAATTGTCTTCTTAACTCCTCGAGCTCAGGAGGTGCCATACGATAAGGAGCAAATGCGGGTGGCTTTGCTCCAACTTCTAACTCAATAGCATGATCCACCTCTCTCCTTGGTGGAAGCTTCTTAGGTAACTCGGCAGGCATAACAGCCTTGTACTCCTTGAGAACATCTTGGATGGCCTTAGGTACATTCACATCTCCATCCATGGGACCTTCGTCTTCCTTGAGGGTAGCCAAGTAAGTAGGCTAATTCCTCTTAACTCCTTTAGAAAGTTGGAGAGCGGACACCATTCTCTCCTTACTTATCTCCCGTACCACGGGCACAACACAAGGTTGTCCCTTCTCCATGATGCACATGGTGTTGGCATATGGGACCAGGAACGCTTTCACCATGTCCAAGAAATCTATACCCAAATAAAACTTGTGATCATCAATTGGAGCAATAGTTGTCGACTTTACCTCGCCATTGTCCAAGCCGAATATCGGTGCCACGAGCTATTCCTTCAATTGGGAGACTTTTAGCATCGACTCCCTTGATATATCATTTCTCCTTCGTATATGATAGGCCAATTTCTTCAGCAAGGTCTTTGGCCATGTAGACTGTGTCGGCTCCGGTATCCACCATGGCTTTCAAAGTCTTGTCCCCGATCTCGGTCTCCACGTACATCCTTCCACATGGTTGTTCTTCGACCTTAGCTTGAATGGCACTTAGGAGATTCATTGAGGCGATCCTCCTTTCCTCCTTTGCTTCTTCCTCCATGACAAGCGCGGCAAGTTTCCCCCGGTCGGGACACTCAAATGCCCGATGGGGTCCACTACATAAGAAGCAAGATATCTTCTTGGGTGATCCATCTTTTTTCTCTTTTCCCTTGTCTTTGGAGTACTTGTGTTCCTTGGAGGACTTCTCATTGTCTCCCCCACATTTGCCATCATTACTCGACCTTTTCCCTTGCCCCTTGGATGAGTCATTTTTCTTGAACTCAATCAAGGATTCGGCCGCAGCCATAGCCGTTGGAAGGTCTTGCACACCTCGCCTCTTCAATTCCAACTTGGCCCAACCTGTTAGGCCATCAAGGAAGCTAAATAAAAGCATCATTTTCTCCCATGTCAGAAATCTCCAAGAGCAACTCCGAAAACTCCTTCACATACTCCCTTATGTGGCCTTCCTTATGTTGAAGGCGACGAAGCTTGGCCCTAGCTTCGTTTTCGACATCCTCCGAGTAGAATTGTCTCTTGAGTTCCTTCGTGAATTCTTCCCAAGTACCGATGGTGCACAATCTTTTCTTGACATCATCGAACCTTCTGCGCCACCAAACTGTAGCAACATCATTTAAATATAAGGAGACACTACGTACCTTTGATGCTTCATCTATTATGTCAACCGCATCAAAGTAGCGCTCCATGTTCCACAAGAAGTTGTCGATCTCTCTTGCACTCCTTGCCCCACCATAGGCCTTAGGTTTGGGAGCTTCAACTCTGTGGGTGATTGTCCCTGGTGTAGTCCCACCATTGGCTACCGCAACCATACACACACTGAGTTGAGTTTCTAGCTTCTCAACTCTTTCCCTGTAAGCATACATCTCTGCATCTTTGGCAACAATTTGGGCTTCAAGGGACTCGATCTTCTTGGACACCATGTCCACTACTGCGTTCAAGGCTCCTTGCATCTCTTCCCGGAGCTCTTGGTCCTCCCCATTGGACGCTTGCCCCTCGATGGGTTGGTCCATGTCTTCAACTTTCTCCCTCAAGTCGAACATGGTGGCACACAACTTAGCCAACCTTTCATCCATCGCAGCGATCATGTCCTTCGACTTGTCCTTGCGGACTTTCTCACCTTTGTCGTTGTTGCCAATTGCTAGGTTGTTGACCTCTGACGACATTTTCTTGTGTATGATGATTTCACCAACCTTGCCAAACCTGGCTCTGATACCAATTGTCACGGGCTTTCTTTTCACAAGTACTTCCCGTGCGGCACTAGCTAACTTTGCCTAGAGTTATCAAAGAAAGCTAGTCAGCCTTGCCTACAAATAACTTACTTAGACTTTGAAAAACTAAGCAAGCTAAGAACACACAAGAGAACTTAAGAGAACTAGAGCTTGTATTGCTTGAATTCTCTGAGGTGATTACAACAAATGAGGCCTTAGCCTATTTATACAACTCCACCTCTTCAATGAACGGTGGTGATCAATTTGATCTAACGGTCTACAATGAACTTCTAGACACTTCCTTAAAAATATCTAAGGACTAGAATCCTATGGAACTCTATGAAATTTTATGGGAGGTTCTAGAGAACTCTCTCTAGAACAATGTGAAATACTCTACATTATTTACACTTGCCAACCTCACTTGGCTAGACAAGAAGATAGTTGTGACACATGACAAAAGGAGACAATGAGTTTAGGATAGGGCGAGCAGGTGGTCGTGGTGGAAGAGTTGATGAAAATATGATAGTGCTCCAAAAGCGAATTCATGAGATGAAGATGATTGAGAGAAATTATGAACCTCCAAAGCATTGGATGGAATGGAAGAAACAGTATTACACTGTTTATGATTCTATGGTGTGCCAAGTGGTTGAGGTTCTACAGTCCCAATTGATGAACATTACACTCACTTCTGCCTTGGGGTTGGCGGATTGAGGGGGAGTCATGCGCATCTGTGCACATTTCTCAGCCGTCGGATCTGATTCGACAGCTCAGATTCATGGATTTCAAAAAAAAAATTTGAATTTTGAAATCCATTTTTTTGAAATTCATGAATCTGAGATCCGACGGCTGATAAATGTGTATAGGAGGACGTCCTGTGCGGGGTTGGCTGCTTTCCTCACATTCACTCTCCCCACATCTACTCTTATGCTCTTTTTACATTTATTAGCTGCAGCTAATGGGCTCTTCTCAGGGCTTCATCCCAGTTGATTCACTACATCATGCAACTACTACATAATTGTAGAAATTATTTTGGCAATCTATCAGCAGTGGAAATTATTTTGGCAAGGACTTCAAGAATTTGGTGCACCTAAGCTAGCACAGGAAATGGAACTGAACAACAAGATAATGCATGTCACACATAAACATATGGATGACTAGACACATCATAATCCATATACCTAACAACAGCACAATCACTAAAATCGGAAACACCCAGTGCTGCATTACCACTGATACCTCATGGCCCTCAGTCCCATTTGATGGCTCCATCATCAATACAAATAAAGGTTTTGTTTCAACGACTTCATTTCCTAATTGCAAAGTGGACTACAGGCAAGTCATCATCAGCCAAGGAGTTGTGTTACAGATTACTGTTGATTCAGGTGCTACAATCAATCAACACTGTCCTCCAGCAGCCACAACACAACCAGTAACCACATTAACACCCCCTTCCAAGTTCCAAACTAAGTTGATGTATTCAATTATGTTCCTGAGATTTCTCAATTATACATGAATTCCGCAGTAGGACTAGATTCCATGACATAGAAGAATAATCTCACATTAGATGGTTCAAAACTTGAAACAATTAGACAATCTTGATCACAAATAAACATCTGACAAACAGATTCAATTGGCACTGTCAAAAGTAAAGGTACTTCGCAGCACTCTGACTCTGACATATGATTTGTGAAGAAAAGTTTAAAATCAATCCGGGTTGACAACAAATAACATGTACAAAAAAACAGCCATCTTGAACATCAAAAACCCCGCCTGATGCAAGTTGTGGGTAAAACAGAAACGATCCAAGGCAATGAACAGTATATACTGGCTTTACATGTTATAACATAACAATAACGAAAAGGTCTGACTGATGCATAACATATGTAAGTTGAAACTTTAACCTCAACACTTTAGCATGTGAGCGGGGAATAAATTTAATTGTGGCCTAAAAAGAATCCAATTTAACAACGGAATGCATGCATGACCATCAACAATGAAATCATTTACCAAGGCTGCTAATAACTTGAATTTTGCAAAAAAAAAAATTATCACAAATCCATCTAAATATTACTAAACATAAAACCTCTAACCCTCAGTCATTCACACATTAATTTGTTACTGAGTAAGGATTAACAAGAAAATAGAAATTCAAACAAAACTTCCAACTGAAAACAAAAAGCTGTACCCTAAAATCGAGGACCAACACCCCAAACCCTGATTGCACCATCTGTGTACCCAGTGTATAATGTGCTGCCATCCGAGCTCCAACTTAAACTTGTGCAATAGAACAACTGCATTGCCAAAACTCAAATTCTTAGTTTTTTTTTTTAAAGTATTATATTACGGGAAAGGGCAAATATAAAGACATACAGAATAACTAAGGTACATCAGAAGTGATAATCTCATCTCAATGCCAAGCAGGGACGAACAGCTAGCATCAAGGATGCACGGACTCGGACACGGACACGGACACGGACACGGACACGACACGGCGACTCGGCAATTTTCAAAAAAATAGGACTCGGCGACTCGGCGACACGGTCAAACTTAATTTTTTAATATATATTTTTTGTAACTCATCAAATTCAAACATATCAATAATACATTCAAATTCATTCATTCAAATTTACAAATGCATCATAAAGTCAAGCTCAACTGCTCAAATAGTCAAGTCATACTCATAAAGCATAATTTCATTAACTTCATACTGTAAATTGATACTGTAAATCTCATAAAGTAGTCAAGTAGTCAAGTCATACTCATATAATTTCATTAACTTGATACTGTAAATTGATAATTTTAAAAACTCACCAGTCACCACCAGCAAGGCGGCTAGATCTCTTCTTCATTAACAAGCTCATCCATTGTCACATTTTCTGCATCCAACAGTCCAGCCTCTAGCTCAGGTTCATCAAGCGAAAGACTGGCAATCTCAAGCACTCCAGTAGCATCCAAATCCAACGAATCAATAGTATCTCCTGTGACATCCCACATCCTTGTCTCACCTTCTTGGTACTCTTGTTTTCTTCTTGACAAAAGACGAAGGTTGGAATGCACATACACTAAATCTTCAGCTCGTTTTGGGGTCAATTTGTTCCTTTTTAATGAGTGGATGTTGTTATATGTGCTCCAATTCCTCTCACAACATGAGGAAGAACAAGGTTGGCCAAGTAACTTCAAAGCAATATTCAAGAGATTAGGTGCACTGGTACCATGAGCAACCCACCACACATCAGGATCTAGGTATGCTCTATTCTGTATAGCATCACTATCTGCAAACTGCCCAGCATCAGTTGAAAACTTTACATACTCTGTAACAACCACTCTTCTGTCTTCAATTAAAGGAAAGTATCTCTTGAAACATATATTTCTCTCATTTGTAATCTCAGGATCTTTGTGTGGCGCAATGCAGCTTTCAATGCAGCTTCATCAATAAATTTTTGCACCTCTCTAAGTTGTATGGGGGAGATTTTGGCACAAATAGCTATCCCCTGACCACTTATCTTCAACAAATGGTGCTTCAATCTAGTAAGAGAGCCTGTATAATCTTTCAGACAATAATTACACTTCCATCTAAGGTTTCCCCCACCTTCATTTGGTTTTCCTAATTTTGTCACATGCTTCCAAAGATCATCCCCAGTTCCTTGGCCTGCTAAAACCAATTTTAATTTCTTATTATTTAGTTTTCACTTTTCAGTTTTCACTTTCCAGCAAATAGGTGCAAGTATTTCATATATTAATATCATGCATACTTTCATCATGATTCATGAATCACAGGAAGAAGGAAAAAAAAAAAAAAACAGGAAAACAAAACGAAAAAATTTCAACTTGCAAAAAAAAAAAAAAAAAAATTCATTTCAGAGATTCAGAGTATTCATCTGATATTTCAAAAAAAATTTCAGAGTATTCAACTTGCAAAAAAAAAAAAAAAAAATTCAACAATCGCAGGAAGGAATTGCAGGAAAAAAAAAAAAAAATCGAATGAATCGATTGTTGGTAATCCATCTGATATTTCAAAAAAAAAACATACCCACCACCACCAGAGATTCAGAGTATATTAGCAGAGAAAAAAAAAAAAAAAAAAACAAAACAAAACAGAAATCGATGAATCGATGAAATCGATCGATGAATCGATGAAATGGGTCGATGAAATGGGTCGACTCATAACAGGAACGATCGATCGATCGATCGATACATCTCAGAAAAAAAAAAAAAAAAACAAAAACAAAACAGAAATCGATGAATCGATGAAATCGATCGATGAATCGATGAAAATGGTCGATGAAATGGGTCGACTCATAACAGGAACGATCGATCGATCGATCGATACATCTCAGGAACAAAAAAAAAAAAAAAAAAAAAGAAATCGATCGATTATTCGATCGTACCTGGTCCTGGTGTCGATGAGGACGCCATCACTCTTCTCCTCCGCTCCGTCTGTCGATCTCTTCTCCTCCGTCTCTACTCTTGACCTTGATCGATCGATCGATCGATGGATTGGCTGCGAAAATGGGTTTGAGTTAGGGTTTCTTTCGGGTTTTTTTTTTTTTTTTTTTCTCTGCTCTGCCTCTGACTCGGTCTGTGTGGGAGAAGAAAATCGGGCGAAATTAAAATTTTCGTAGTCAACGAATTTTGACTACCCCCGGACCGTGTCTGACCGAGTCTGGACCGTGTCCGGACCGTATTTGACCGTGTCCAGATCAGTCAACGAATTTTGACCGTTGACCCCGTGTCCAATACGTGTCCAGCGCGTGTCGTACACGAATCCGTGTCCGACACGTATTTGACGCGTGATTCGGGGGTTTTTCGGAGAGTCGGTGCATCCTTGGCTAGCATTTTCAGATAGAAGCAACCTTTTGTTTTCAATAAAAGGACAAACTTTCCTAATACATTCAGGGCTAAATCCTTCATTCATTAAGAAGTGCAACTCAGTAAGGGTTTCGCACTAATCAGAGTGGAATCAAGGGTATAGTTCTCCAACGCAATTCTAAGATGAGAGACAATTAAGTTGAGCCTTAGGAGAGTGTCATCAGATCTGACGCTTTTGTTTTGTATAGTCTCCAGGGGATCACTATATATATATATATATATATATATATATGTTCTTGTCTCTACCTTAGCATTCAACTCTAATTATCAGGAATTGCATCTTCACTTGCCAATTCCCTAACCTCAAAAATCCATGAAATGATGTTCAAAGTAAGATAAACAAGCAAAAGGTATGAACATAAGTAAATCACTCAACCAGGGAGCTTTAAACAGCTTCCCTCCAGTAGTTTTTGGAAGGGTTTTTTACAATCAAGAGTGAAGATAAAACCTAAAATCAGAAGTAATTAAACAAATAACCAGAAAATATTAGCTACATTCCCATATCGCAAGGTACATCAATGAATCCTTTGGGCAGATCAATGAACTATCTTTCTCAGGTATCTCTTTTTCAATTGTTCTATTTTACCCTATGGAGAAAAAAGGTAGGTAATATTGATAACAAGGATAGTTTATTGTTGCGCACAATGGATACCTCCACCATGAAAGAAAGACACTAAAATTCAGACCTTTATTGTTGCTATTTAAATATTCCCAGATCTCCATGTTGACGACAATCAATATAACCTACAAACATGCCCATACATAAGAACCACCGTAGCCATCATGCTCTCAAACTACTTGACCATATTTATCAGGCCAGTGATTCTTCCTTTTTAGCAATGGACGATAGTGCAGACCCCTTTTGATATTCACAAAGTTTCTTAACAAACATTTTGAGTACACGGAGCAAATGAATCAAAACAACAAGTTTGATGGAGAGGAGGTGTTAAATCAATTAAAGCAATAGTTTTAACATAAATTCCTAGTACATGATTTAATTTCATCTAGAACATGAAGACTACTAAATTCAATATACACAAACAAAACATTTTAGCAAATCAAATAGTAGATATATATGTTGTAAAACAAGAAAATAAAGCATATTAAGAAGAGCAGTGTGAATGAAAGAGAACGAACCTGATTCTTGCCGGGAGTAGGCTCGGGCTTCAACTCTTGTACAATGGTCTTTCCCTCAAGATCCCAGATCTTGACGCCATCCTGAGTGGCGGCACAGAGCCAATACCTGTTGGGGCTGAAACACAGAGCATGAATAATGGCACCAGCATCCAACGAGTAAAGCTTCTTCCCCTCAGCCAAATCCCAAAGCAAAGTCACACCATCTTTCCCACCACTTGCACACAGCGAACCATCAGGCGAAACCGCGACGGTGTTAACATACCCACCATGACCAGCCAAAGTACACCTCAGCTTACAATTACTCAAATTCCAAACCTTAACAGTCCGATCCCATGACCCGGACACGATCGTGGGTTGGAACGTGTTGGGACTAAATCGGACACAACTCACCCAGTTAGAGTGACTCTCCCCATCCTGAATCGTGAACTTGCACTCACCAAGAGTGTTCCACAGCTTGATCGAACGGTCACGAGAAGCCGAGACGATCTGACGGTTGTCGATGGAGAATGCAACGGAGAGGACGTCTTTAGTGTGACCCACAAAGCGGCGAGTGGTGGCGCCGGTGTTGAGATCCCAGAGACGGAGCTCGGCGTCCCATGAGCCGGAGAGTGCGAACTGGCCGTCGGAGGAAAGGACGACGTCCTGGACGAAGTGAGAGTGGCCAGTGAGACGGCGGCGGGGGACGCCGTAGACTCCCTCCTCCTTGTTGATGTGCCAAACGAGGATGGACTTGTCTCGTGATGAAGAGACGATCATATCGCTGTTGTCTATGGGGCAAGCGATTGCAGTCACCATGTCTGAGTGACCCACCATTGTTCCCTTCAGTATCAGTGATTCCGCCATGACTGCTCTTCTGCTTCTGATCTGCTTCGACTTGAGAGGGAAGAATGAGTGGAGGAAAAAAACCTAATGCGTTGTTTAGGATTTTTTATACTTCCACTCCACATTATTTAGGGTTTACTTTTGAGTGCAATTTCTACTCTTTGCCCTTGGGCCTAGCTGGCAGACCGTAAAAGCACGTTACCATTTTCACATTCCGTATCGGTGAACATTTGGGCTGGGCCTAACAATTTTCCGTACGGACCTTGAGTTTAAAAAACCACACCTCCCTTGCTTGGACTCCAAATCTTCCATCATCCTAGGAGAATTTTTTTTTTTTTTTTTCTTAATTAGGTTCTGTTTCGTTAGCTTATGCATATTTTTGCTTTTTGGTTGTTTATTTATTGAAAGAAAATTGATTTTTCGTAAGATTGTTTTCTTACTACTCATGGAAATCCAAGTCTGAGGGGGGGGGGGGCCTCGGAATCAGATTTACATAAATTATTTCAATTTTCATGTCTATTTTTCGTGCAACCCTTCAAGATGGAAAGAACAAAAATAAATAAATAAACTACCTATTATTTCTTTCTTTGTTGAGGATTTTAGTGATCAGATGTCAGTATTAATCCACATTTTTTCTGATATTAAACACTTCCACCATTGCGGTAAAGTTTATTAAACTTTTTATGATGCGCTTTGGGGTGGTTTCTCATGTTTTCTCCAACTTGTAAAATCTAAATGCCACGACTAAATCCTCATCGACCACCCATAATTACACAATCCCAAAAAGTGTTAAACCAATGAGATTAGAGGATGCTTAAATAGTTTTTTTTTTTGTCATAACTCAGTTTAGATTTAAAAATTATATCTAGTCTCAATGATCATTGCTTAAACATTGGAAAACGGTGCTACAGTTTTAGAGAAATTGACTACAAGTAATTCTCTATCAATGTTGATGTAGTCGAATCTTTCTCTCATTGATTTTGACCTGGACCTGCACAGGAAACGCACGTGAGCCAATGACTACCGTTGTGGTGGTCAATGACACACCGACGCTAAAGTCAGAGGGCTTGAGAAATGCTTAAAGCTGTAAATTGGGTTTTGTAGCGTACATTTCTACGTTAAACCTATGTTTTATTTATAATGCAAAATTCATCGTTCGGCTAGGCCTTTGGTGGCGTAGTTTAGGGAAAGAGATCTTGTTGGAGATCATTTCCTAGCTGGGAGTCGTCCATATAGGAGAGTTTACCTAAACGACTTGTGCTCCTAGATCTACGGGAGAGGTTTCCCTTTTGGAGTGTTGTTCATGCAACGAAGTTTTCATGCATGACTTATACTCCGGTATATGTTTCCTAGTCGGAACCAATGTGTTGTTGGCATGTTTGTCTTAGGTGACGCCTCAGATGTTTGTTTGATTAGGGCTTACGGGTATTGGGTTTTACCATGTGTCGTGTGGGCTTAATAGGGTACTGCAATTTGGATCCAACCAACTGGATTCTATTGAATTGGGTTTAATGTTGTCTGGGCCTTGGTGGGCAATCAAGCTCGCTTTGCTCTACTGATAAGATCATCATGATACGCATACAGTATGGATTAAAGGGCGGTTTGGTGTATCATCAGCTATTGCCCCTAAGTTGGTGGGACAGGTCATCGGTCCATCAAGTCATGTCGAAGAGGACCTGAGCGGTCATGATTGGCCTGAGTCTGAATTGTCTCCTCGAATAGTGCACTTCATTAAATGGGCATACTTCTGCTTGAAAAAAGGCGGGAATTTCGTTCACTATATAAATCTTTTTCAGCATTAATTGCATATTGAATTGTTATCTGTACTTTTTGTAGGGAGATTTCCAATTACGCCCCTTTCTTCTGAGGATGAAACGGTTATGAAAAATTTTCGTGACATGCCTCAGATGCAAATAGAGGATGTTGTTCAGTCTTCAAGTGCAGCGGATTGTGAGCCCATTGGCATGAGGCTCCCACTCTTTTCAGAGTTCTAAAGGCGAGCTATCTTCAAAGAAAAGGAAGCTTTCGAGCGTTAAGATTTTGAGCCCACCTAGAAGGGCGGAACTGAATGAAGCGTTTTCTTTTAATACACGTTCCAAGAAGCCTCGTGCTGCCGCCAAGCTTGTTAGTGAGTGTTTGACCCTTTTAGAGGGACGCCAAGTTGTGGGGCAGGTTCTTGATTCATCCACTGGAGAGGAAGTTGTTGAGTCCGAGGGGTCGGATGCTTGGGCAAAGGCCCTTATTTCCCTTCCTGACTTAGAGAAGGAAAATCTACAGATGGTGCGAGTTGAAGATGTGACGAAGCTTAGCACCGATCAGGTGAAGGTTATGAGCAACCTGTTACTGCAGGCGGGCATGGCGGCTTCATCCGATGTGGGTCTGACTCGTCCTTTTTTGTTGAAGGATTCGCCTAATAGTGGACTAATCATCAGACTCTGAATGGATATCAAACTTCGTGCGATAATCTAATCATCTGATTCCAAACGGATATCAGACTTCAATCGATAGTGGACTAATCATTTGACTCCGAAGGAGACCAGACTTCATCCGATGGTGGACTAATCATCTGATTTCGAATGGAGGAGATCAGACTTCATCCGATAGTGGACTAATCATCTGACTCCGAACGGAGAACAAACTTCATCCGATGGTGGATTAATCATTTGACTCTGAACGGAGATCAGACTTCATCCAAGTCCACGTCTGGACTGCAGTTCGTCGTCTTTTTGGTCGATAGTAGTGATCAGCTGACTAGATCGGTGTGATTCATCGTTCTGGTTTATGGTAGGACCAACTTCATTGTCCTTCGGACTATTCATCTGGTTCTAAAAAGGGCCCCAAACTTCGTCGTTTGAGTTATTCATCTGACTCTGAAAGGCCAGACATCAAACTTCTCCCGTGTTATAGCTTGATTCTGAGTGATCAGGTTGTGTTCTTGATTTTGTCTGACTCTTAAAAGCCATCAGACTATTTTTAAATGATTTATTCATTTGACACTAAAAAGACGTCAGACTTCACCCATTGCTCTGTCGGCCCGATTTTGAAGATAGATTGGGTTTGCCCGTACATGTAAAGTTTAACATCTCTATGGGTCAAAGTTTTTTTGTATTGTGCCTTTTCAAGCAGAGTCAGATGTGAAGATGAACTTCGAAAGAAAGTATTTTTCTCTATTGATAATACTTTTTTTATCTTAGGAACTCGTCGTTCAAGTGATGCGGATGAGGCTCTCACTCTTTTCAAAGTTCCGAAGGCGAGCCTTCTTCGAATAAGAGGAAGCTCCCGAGAGTTAAAATTTTGATCCCATCAAGGAAGGCGGAACTGAATGAAGCGTTTTCTTTGAATATGCATTCCAAGAAGCCTCGTGCTGCCACAAAGCATGCTAGTGAGCGTTTGGCCCTTTCAGAGGGACACCAAGCTGTGGGGCAAGTTTTTGATTCATCCACTGGAACATAAGTTGTTGAGTCCGAGTGGTTGAATGCTCGTGCAAGGGCCTTTATTTCCCTTCCTGGCTTAGAGAAGGAATATCTGCATTTGGTGGGAGTTGAAGATGTGACGAAGTTGGGCACCGATCAGGTGAAGGTTTTGAGCAACCTATTGCTGCAGACGGGCATGGCGGCTTCGTCCGATGTGGGTTTGCTTCGTCCTTTCGTTGAACGATTCATCCGATAATGGACTAATCATCAGACTCCGAATGGAGATTAGACTTCATCCGATAGTGGACTAATCATCTGACTCCGAACAGAGACCAGACTTCATCCGATAGTGGACTAATCATCTTATTCCGAACGGATGAGATCAGACTTCATCCGATAATGAACTAATCATCTGACTCCGAACGGAGATCTAACTTCATCCAAGTCCGCGTCTGGACTGCAGTTCGTCGACTTTTTTGGTCGATAGTGGTGATTAGCAGACTAGACCGGTGTGATTCATCATCTTGGTTTATGGTAGGACCAGCTTCATCGTTCTTCAGACTATTCGTCTGGTTCTTAAAAGGGCCCTAGACTTTGTTGTTTGAGTTACTCATCTTACTCTAAAAGGCCAGACATCAAACTTCGCCCGTGTTATAGCTTGATTCTGAGTGATCAGGCTATGTTCTTGATTTCGTTTGACTCTTAAAGGCCATCAGACTACTTTTAAGAGAGTTAATCATCTGACACTGAAAAGATGTCATACTTCACCCGTTCTTCTGTTTGCCCGACTTTGAAAAGAGAATGGACCTTACTCGTACAGGTGAATTTTGACATCTCTTTGGGATAAGAGTTTTGTCGTATGGCACCTATTCAAGCAGAGTCAGATGTGAAGACAAACTTCGAAAGAAGGTATTTTTCTCTATTGATAATACTATTTTTTATCTTAGGAACTCGTCGTTCCCACAGATGACGCCAAACTGATGTAGTCGAATATTGCTCTCTTTGACCTTGATCTGGACCTGCACAGGGAACGCACGTGAGCTAAGGACCACCGTTGTGGTGGCCGATGGCTCTCCGATGCTAAAGTCAGACAAGGCTTGAGAAAGGCTTAAAGTTGTAAATTAGGTTATGTAGCGTACCTTTCTTCATCAAACTTGTGTCTTATTTATAATGCAAGAGTCCTCGTTCGGCAAGGCGTTTGGTGTCGTAGTTTAGGGAAGATATCTTGTTGGAGATCATTTCCTAGTTGGGAGTCATCCATATATAAGAGTTTCCCTACATTACTTTTGCTCCTAGATCTGTGGGTGAGGTTTCCCTTTTGGAGTGTTGTCCATGCAAGGAAGTTTTCATTCACGACTTATACTCCGGTATGTTTCCTAGTTGGAACCAATGCGTTGTTGGTCTGCCTGTCTTAGGTGATTCCTCAGATACTTGCCTGATTAGGGCTTACGGGTATTAGGCTTTACCGTGTGACGTATGGGCTTAATAGTGCACTGCAACTTGGATCCAACCTTCTGGATTCTGCCAAATTAGGCTTAATTTTGTCTGGGCCTTCCTAGATTTGGTGGGCAATCAAGCCCGCTTTGCTCTGCTGACAAGATCATCCTAACCAGCTGGTGTCGAACAATTACATAAATCCTCAACGGTTTGCTATATCCTTAACGAAAATCCTCAACGGTTTGTTATATCCTTAACGCCTGCACTTATTGCCAAATACAAGTCGCACCTGCCAGATAAATACATATTGTAGTCACTAGACACAATCATTTTTTTTTACTAATAATTAATAAACTCCTTACTCATTTGTCAATTGTTTTTATGCGTCAACCAAACATCAACAAATGAAGCTTTATTGAATACTACAATTCAAAAAATAAAGAGCATCCATAATGTTGGATAATCTCATCATGATCTCCCAACATCTCTTCAACGTTTGACATCCATAGTTACTGATGTGCTCGATTCCTGCTCTCCTTCCTCGTTGTTACCTAGACCTGCACAAGTAGCACACGTGAGCCAAAGGCCACCGTGTGGCGGCCGATGGCACTTCGATGCTTAAGTTAGATAAGGCTTGGGAGAGGCTTAAAGCTATAAACTGGGTTTTTGTAGCGGTTGAATTAGTTCATCAACCTTATCTCCCTTTTAGAGTGTAAGAGTCTTTGTTCGGCAAGGCCTTTGGTGGCGTAGTTTAGGAAAAGAGATCTTGCTAGAGATCGTTTCCTATTTGGGAGTTGTCCATGTAGAGAAGTTTTCCTACACGACTTGTGTTCCTAGATCTGGGAAAGAGCTTTCTCATTCTAAGTATTGTCCATGCAAGGAAATTTCCTTGCCCGACTTATAATTTAGTATTTGTTTCCTAGCCAAATTCGATGTATTGCTGGCCTTTTTTTGTCTTGGGTCGATCCCTCATATACTTGCCTTATCAGACTTACTCTTGCCTTATTAGGGCTTACGAGTATTAGGATTGATCACGTGACGTATGAGCTTATTGAGGCGCTGCAATTCAGGTCCAACATTCTGGAATCTGCCAATAGTGAGTTTGATGTTGTGTGGGCCTCGCTGGATTGAGCATGCAATTGGGCCCACTTTGTTATGTTGACGAGATTATCATGACACGCATACGGTGTTGATCAGAGGGCGGTTTGGTGTATCATCGGCTACTCCCCCCAAGTTGGTGGGTCATCTCATCGGTCCACTAAATCATTTCATGAAGTAATTGTGTGGTCATGATGGTTGAGAATGAGTTGTTTCCTCGAGCACTGAGTTTCATTAATTGGGCATGCGTCTGCTCGAAAGAAAAAAAGGCAGGAGTTTTTTTTTCTATACAGATTTCTTTTATATACAGTTTGGCTTATTTACTCTTTCGATTTTAAAGACTCTGATTTGTCGTACCGCGTTCTGTTCTTTTGACTTTGCTCAACTTTCGTATTTGAAAGCTTGTGATATCTTTCATGGGGGGCTGGAATCAGCTTTCCGATGAACTGTTCTCTAAATGCCGCAAGTTCTTTGAGGGGAGCTTGCTCTCCGAATCGGATCTGGAAGTCCTTCGTAGAATATACAGGATTCCTGATGATGTGGTAATCTGCACTATGGACATTGATCTGACGCCATTGTCCCCTTCTGAGGGGTTTATCTGTCTTAACCGAGGTATGCTTCAGTCGGGCGTCCGCTTTCCTGTTATCAAGGAGATTTGAGAGTTTTTGGCATACCTCAGCATTGTTCACTCTCAACTAGTGTCGAACGGGTATAGGACTGTGATTACCATTCTAATTAGGGCCAAGGACGCTGGTGTCTGAATATCTTCGAGGGTGATGCAATTTCTTACTTCCCCTAGGATAAATGAGCACGATTTGTTTGTGTTGACATCACTGGACTGCTTTGGCAATTTGCCTGATGATTTTAAATCCTGGCAAAAGTTTTGTTTCATGGCTCCCGCGGACTCGCGGTATTTTGAGCTTGTCGATCGTCTGGTCGAACGGGAATTCAGACAACTAAGTAAGTTTAATTCCTTTTCTGGTCTTGCTTATGTTAACTGCATGCCAAATTGACCTATGCACTTTTCACAGGGAAATTTACAACTTCGCCACTTTCTACTGAGGATAAAGCGACTCTAGACGTGTTTCGCGACATGCCTTTCCTAAAGATGGAGGATGTCATTTTGTCTTTTAATGTCAAACACAACGGACTGTGGGCTCATTGACATGAGGCTCCCACTCTTTTTAGGGTTTCGAAGCCAAAGTCCAAAATTGTGTCTGCTTCGAAGAAGGGGAAACTTCCCAATATTAAGGTTCCAATCCCTTCTAGGAGGGCGGGAATAGATGAGGTGTTTCCTTCTTTTGTGCCTCTAAAGAGGCTACGTGTTTCGTCTAGATCTGGCCGCAAGCGCTTGGTTTCGTCCGAGGGACATGATGCTATTGGGCAAGTACCTGATTCAGCTGCCGGGGCGGAGACTGTCATTTATGAAAGGCGTGATGCTCAGGCCAAGGCCCATATTTCCCTTCCAGACTTGGAGAGGGAGTATCTAAAAATGGTAGGCGTGGAAGACGTAACTAAACTGAGTACAAAATAGGCGAAGGTTCTGAACAAAATGTCGCTGCAGGCGGGTATGGCGGCTTCGTCCGGTCGTCCATTTTCAATAAAAGACTTTGAGTTCCACCCTTCTCAAGATCATGAACCTATTAAAGAGTTGTCTGATTGTTGACGTCATGGTGAAGGGTCTCCTTTGTGTCGCCCGTACTATCCTCCATCTCGTTCTCGTTCCCGTCCCCATATTGAATTAACATCGGGTCCAAGGGATAACTTGTTTCCCTCTTCCCCGTCAATTGATGCTGAACCGGCACTGTTACGGACAAAAAGAAAGTTGTGGATGAGGGCCCTAATGCATTGAAGACGATCAAGGGTGGTGCTGGGGTGATTTTGGTTCCAAAATATCTCCATCCGGATGCTCGGATCAGTCTGTTTGCTCCGGACGTAGTAAGGATGAACAACCAGGCTTGACATTAGAAGGTTGATATTTGTTATTCTTTGAGGAAGCATATTAGCAGGTGGAATGATTGGCTGGCAAACTGTGCTCCAAAACCAGTGGGAGAGACGTTGGGAGAGCGTGTGGATAAAGGGCATAAACATCTCGTGCTGGGGATGTCGTACCTGAATCAAGTGGCCGCAGCTGGAACTGAAGTTGAGGTTGCTCGTGAGAGAGTGTATACTATGGAGCGAGTCTTTGCAAACTTGCAGAAGTCATACTCTGACGCTCTTTACGAGATTGAGTCATTGAGGAAGAAGTTTGAGGCTTACTCAGATACTGGAGCGGAGTTCTGGTGCATTAAGTCGGAGGCTCAGAAGGTTCGCTTGGAAATGCTTGAGTCCAACTTGGCGGGGGCAGTGTCCACGAGGGATTGGTTCGAGAATGAATTAAACTTTGTCCAACATGACTTGCAGCTTGCCTGTGAGACTGTAGCCAGAGTGTTGGTTGAACTGCAGGCTCTGCACGCTGATAGGGTCAAGAAGGAGTCTGAATGGACAGTCTGATGTCAGCAGTTGGAGGTCGACGTTGATTTTAATGCCAAAAGTGTGCGGACCGCTGAATAGCAGTTCCTTCTGGCACAGAATGAGCTAAGTATTGTTAATGATAAGCGTGGTGCTGAGCAGTCCAAGACTAACATGCTGTCAGGAGAGCTAGAGCAAGAGCTTGCTAAATCAAGGGTGCACGAGGAAAAACTTCTTAAGGCCCAGGGCACGTTTGAGTTCAACAGAGTTGTGCATGGAAGGTTAGAGTTGTTGCATCTAATGAAGAAGGAGCATCCCGACTGGGATCTCTCATATTATAAAGAGATTGCATATAAAGAGTTTGGAGTGGCCTCTAATCCGTTCGAAAAAGAAGGCGACCTTGATGAGGGGTGATCGAGAGGCAGCACATATAGATGTGTTCCTGTTTCTTCTCCTGCTAAGTCTGATTTTGTTGTATCTGACTTTCATCTTGATAAGGAATGAATCTTGTATTTATCTTTTTGGCTTGCATATAAATAATATTTTGTATGAGTTTGCTTGTTTTTGTTTTCCTGCTAGCTTTTACCCGTTTTGCCTTATTTCGACATTAACTGTCAGGCGAGAAGCTCTGCTAGGTTAGGAAGCTTTATAATTGATCTTCTAGTGAGAGTTATGACTTCTTGTGCTACGAAAGTTTGTGCAATTCTGGTCAGAATCCTTTTAGAGATCAGGGAGTGCAATTCACCCTTTGTCTGGCGGCTTGGTTGTATGTTGGACCAGCCATTGTTGTTGTTGTTGTTATAAACGATTTAGTCAGACTGTGGTTCCGCATGTGCACCGTTGTAGATGATTGGACAGTAGTCCTCGCGAGTCGCCTAAGTCGAGCTTCTAGAGTTCTGATCAGACTTTTGACTCGTCTTTACCTGCTATTCGTATAATAGGCTTAGTTGGACCGGAGGTTGTTATCGCCAGTTATAACTGGCTAAACCGGGATCAGGTTCGGCAACCATGGTGGTCCAAAGCAAGCCATCTTGATCAGGCATCGAGGACACTGACTAGACTCTCACTTTCCAACCCATATCGATCCGCTCGTGGCAGACTAGGATATGGAGAGAACCAGAAGTTATCATCGTCAATCATTCTGACTTAACTCTGGCAGGGTTCCGCGATCATTGTTTGTAGTTGGCCAATGATCCCTGGCAAGCCATCGCAGTCAGGCGTCATCGCGTTGACTAAGCTCCCACTTTCTAGGTCGTCGGAATCCATGTGCAGCGAACTAGGCTTCAAGTAGACCAAAGCCATCGTCATCAGCGGCCACTGACTAAGCTTTGGTCAAGGTTCGACGATCACTATCTGCGTACAAGTAGTGACCCCTGGCAAGCCATCTTAATCATACATCGAGACCGCTGACTAGATTCCCACTTTCTAAGCCGTTGGAATCTATTATTGGCGGACTAGGTTTCGAGCAGACCAGAAGCCATCATCATCGATCGTCACCGACTAAGCTTTGGTCAATTCGGTCATTATTTCCCATGTTTGGACAATGATCCCTGGCAAGCCCTCTCGATCAGGCATCAAAACGCTGACTAAATTGTCATTCTCTAAACCCCTGGCACCTGTTTAGTTTAACGGACTGGGCATTAGAGCGTACCAGAAGCTATCGCCATAGGTCGAAATCGACTAAGCTTTGGTTAGGTTCATGGCCATTATCTACAGTTGGACAATGGTCTCTGGCAAGCCATTGTGGTCAGGTATTAAAAACATTGACTAAGCTCCTACGTTCTAACCCATCGTCATCCGCTTTTGACGGGCTAGGAGTTAGAGCGGACCAGAAGTTATTGTAATCAATCGAGGCTGACTAAGCTTTGGTCGAAATATGATTGTGGGCATGTATGTCTGACTTGGGTGTCCTGACTTACTTAGTTTGCCTGGCGGTCTGATTCCAGAGTCGGATCGATTGATCGGACCAATAATAGATTGACCGGCTTTCATGAACAGCGGCGGATTAATAATAGGGTTGATGCCTTGGATTTACTAATAATACTCTGTAGGCACGCTCCTTATTCCATGGGCGCTTCAGGCCTTTGCATGTGTTGTGTCGGATCTGGCAGGGCATAAGTTTGGGCTCATTAGTAGAGGGGCCTATTAGAAAAAAAATTTGTAAATCAGCGTGCCAGAGATACGCCGCATATTGCGAGACTGTTCGGTATCGATTACTCCCCCCAGTTAATGGGGTTGCTTGCAGAGTCATTAATTCGAAGTATGTGGACTTTTGCAGTTGCAATTGGAACCAAGCTTTCCGATTTCCCGTACGACATTTAATGTTGAAGTAATTATTGGCTGACGCTGCTTCATAAACCATCATGCCTATATATAGGTTTATCGTTCTTTGTTCAAGCACTGCAATGAGAATAGTAGAACATGTTGATCAAATGAACTTTACCAGAGAATTTGCTTTGGATTTTCCAAAGGCTGAAGGAAGATTTCCCTCGTTAGAGTCTTCGAATGTTCTGACATTTGCTCCGATAAGTCTTAATAAGACTTGATATTATGCGTGCCACCTGATATGGGTGGGCATTTGGTTGATCCCATGAGATCTTCTAATATTGCGAAGAAGAAGTACAAACTCTTCCTCGAAGTATAGGTCTGTCTTCCATTTTCTGTCGCTTAACGCGTGATGCCACGGCTGGAAGGAAGGTTGACGGAGCGGAGTTCTGATGAATGCGACCTTTGGTTCTTGGTTAGTCACTTCGCAACACCCTAGGCACTATTCTCTTGATAGGCACCCTCATTTGCCTCCTTCAGTTCCAGTTCCAGATCCAGTTCCTTTTCATAGGGCAGGTCGACAGGGCGAAGATGTTTGCACTTCGTTTCGATGTTCATGTTGCTACTTTCAAATCATCTTTGTAAGGTGATTCGATGGAGTAATGAATTGAGTGTGTTCCTTTGTCTTCTATTTCAGGCATTCTACTTTCACCGCTTTTTCTTCTGGGGGCAAATTGGCAAATCAAATCACGCTTGTTTCAGCGGATAGATATTTGCATCAGACTTGTAGTGTATAAACTTTGGTACTAGTTGGTCAGCAAGCTTGTAATAACTTTCATTGCAATCAATAAAATTTGTTTTATTTCTAGAATGTATCTGGTACGAACAATTATTCTAAACTGAAATGAAAAACAAAAAACGAAATCAAAGCAACAAAATAATTTAACTTCGAGCGGGGATCAAGCTAACTCGGCCCTGAAAGAGACACATATGGTCCTAGCTCGGATTGCATAGTCTATTTAGCGGAATGTCTTGTTTTTTCATAGCTAGCGAAGTTATTGAATAATGGACTTCGTGCTGGCGTGTAGTTCCTTGCTGAATATCAGCTTTTGGAGTTGGTGCTTGTTTGCTAAAGTATCGTTACTTAGCTCTTTGTTGGTCTGGATAGCGTTGTGAGCTCTGAATTATGGCTCTCTGTATAGCTACACTTTGGTTGTTGGGGTTATTCCGCTCTCGTCGAGTGATTCTCCTTTTCTGTCTAGGCCCGGTGCCTGGCATTTTTGTTCTACGGGCCCTAGTTGCAATTGACAACAATTTATAATGGCAGTCTCTTGCTGCAGGTTGATCTCCTTGGATAGTTCCTTGGGCCTGGTTGGTTGTATATTTTATGCATTATTGCAGAGTGAAACTACTACCTCTATATGATGAAGTCACGACCTTCCCAGAATAATGTTGTAGGTGGACGGAGCGTCAACCACCATAAATTCTTGGACAAGTACTTTCACAATTGTGGCTCTCCCGCCACCACCATTAGATTGATCTTCCCTCCGATCATGGGGTGGGTGGTAGGGGTTAAGTCTTTCTCCTGTAGCTGCATGTTGCAGAATGCGCTGAGAAACGGGACACTAAGTGAGCTTCCTATATCCATTAATGCCCTTTTTACCTCCCACTTAGTGATGAGAACGAAGATGAACAGGGCATCATTGTGAAGAAAATGTACCCCCTGGAGATCCCTTTCCATGAACGTTAGTAGTAGGATTGGGTTGTGAACTCGTCAATGCTGCACTTGTCAGTCCTCACACTAAGATGGTGTTCACATCTCCGCTAGCGTTCTCTTACGAAACCTGTTAGATTGCTCCCCTTTGGGACCGACCCCGTGGAGGACATAAATGATGTCCGGAGCTTCTTTTTCAATTTCCTTCACAACGTCTATTTTTTTCTTTGCTCGGCCCTGCCTTCTGTCTGAGCTTAGGAACTCCTTGAGCTTGCCTTTTCTGGTCCAGTACTCGACTTCTCCTCTAGGTTTTTGCAATCCTCGGTATAGTGTCTGCCTTCCTTTTGGTAGGCGTAGTATTTGATGTTGTCACGCCGAGCAAGGTCTCCTTGTTGCTTAGGCGACCATTTCAGCTATTCCCAATCCTTGATGGAATGAAGGATGTCGGACAGACTGGTATTGAGAGGAGTGACAGACCTAGACCCAACATAATTATAGGCCTTGTCCTGCCTTGTGCAGCTCAAGTCGGTCTTGTTGTCAGTGCTTCCTCTTGTTCCCATCTTCGTCCTCTTTTTTCTTCCCTTTTTTTCTTGTCTTTGGAGACAAAGGGTTTCTTCTCTGACTATGCTTCCCTCTTGGCGGCTAGCAGTTCGTCTAGAGTGATATATCTCTGCCATATTATTCGGGGGTCCAAGGTAAGGAAATCGTAAAACTTGCCTCTTCTCAGACCCAAAGATAAAGTTGTGACAACAATGTCATCACTACAGCTGTTGATGAGGGTCAACTCATCATTGAAACGAGTGACGTACTCCATCAACGTTTCATTCTATTTCTGTTTTAGGTTCAGCAGATAATGCAAGCCCTTTCTGATTCGCTAGCTGCCCACAAAATATGTGAGGAACATTGTCGCCAATGTCCGGAATGAATTGATAGATTTCGGAGGGAGGCTGTGGAACCAGGTCAGTGCTGACGTCTTCAGGCTGGCAAGGAATGATCGGCACATTATCGCGTCGGACACTTCCTTGAGTGTCATAACGTGCTGAAAGTAGCGCAAGTGATCGGACGGGTCTACTGTCCCATCATAAAACTCTAGCTTTGGTGGTGTGTATTTCTTCGACAGCGGTTCGTCCATGATATGATCCATGAATGGAGGGACCGTGAGATTAAACAGCACGTCTGGAATTGTGGCCCCGTTCAGGATGGGGTTGTGCGAGACGTGTCTGTCGGCTCTGGACGCTAGGTCTCTATTGGTCGCTCCTCCATCTCTAGTCCATTGGAAAGTTGCTAAGGCAGTGCGACTCTCCCGAACATGTTCTCTAGAGCTTTCTGGGGACTAGGCCCTTCGCTGCTCGCGATTTCCTTCTTCGAGTGGAGGATTTTGTTGTTTGAGTGCCTCCAGCGCTTCTGCGATTTGATGCATCTAGGTTGACAGTAGATTCACCCTTGGGTCCGCCATGGTTGCCACCGACGCGGGGGTCTGAAGGGGTTCTTCCCGCGGTGGTGACGGAATGGGTTGCGCTCTGGTGGTTTGAGCGATCGAGGGTTCTGCAGCATATCCATTGTTGCGAGACCTTGTTGTCACCATCTTTCTGGTTCTCTTGGAAAGGTGGTATTATTGTTTCTTTTGAGCAACTTTGTCGTTCCCATGGACGGCACTAAACTAATGTAGTCGATTCCTGCTCTCCTTCCTCATCGTTACCTAGACTTGCACAAGTAGCACATGTGAGCCAACGACCACCATGTGGTTGTCGATGTTACTCCGACGCTTAAGTTAAATAAGGCTTGGGAAAAGCTTAAAGCTGTAAACAGGGTTTTGTAGTGTACCTTAAGTTCATTGACTTTATCTCCCTTTATAGTGTGAGTCATTGTTCAACTGGGCCTTTGGTGGCGTAGTTTAGGGGAAAAAATCTTGTTGGAGATATTTTCCTGTTTAGGAGCTGTCCATGTAAAGAAATTTCCCTACACTACTTGTGCTCGAGATCTACGAGAGAGGTTTCCCGTTCTGAGTGTTGTCCTTGCAAGGAAGTTTCCTTGCCCGACTTATGTATTTGTTTCCTAATCGGATTTGATGTATTGCTAGCCTGCTTCTCTTGAGTCGATCCTCATATACTTGCTTTATTAGAGCTTACTCTTGCCTTATCAAAGCTTACGAGTATTGGGGTCCAACGTTTTGGAATCTGCCAATAATGGGCTTAATAATGTATGGGCCTCGCTAGATTGAGTATGCAATCAGACCCACTTTGTTCTGTTGACAAGATTATCATGACACGCGTTCGATGCTGATCAGAGGGCGGTTTGGTGTATCATCAGTTACTATGCAGTGGAGTAAAACTAGCAGATGGGAAAAAGATTAGATTTTATTAGTAGGTAGGGAGTAAGCTTTTTTGCCTGACTGCAAGGTCCAATGAGGGAATCTGGTGCCATATATATTATCTTCTCAACTAGAGGGAGGGATGACGCTTTCTGGCGCAACGTCAAAATGTGACGGTTTTACATAGGGGTGGGCATTCCATCCCGCGATCTCGTTCCCGTCCCGTCCCAATTTTTTCGGGTCTTAATGGGATTGAATAATTTCATCCCGATCCCGTCCCGTCCCGATCTAGAATGGGATGGGATGGGATGAAGATTTTCAATTCCGCCAATCCTGTCCTGTCCCGAGCTAATTTTTCAATATTTATTATTAATATTTTTAACAACAAACAGGAAAAGATTTCAGATTGGAGCCACTTGGTTCTACATTCCAGGTCTAAGAATCTTGTACTTTTCTAGCCTCATTAAGTCCACATAGTTGATCCAACATGTCCAGAAGGAAGCAGTCCACCATCATATAAATAAGCACAGTGCTCCCATAGGTTCTCAAAATCTTTGATGCACACACTACTAGCTTGTCCACTAAGGTTAGCACTTGTTAGCACTAATGCGCTTCTGGAACCATGGGTAATGGCCCAAATAAAATTGAAATTTGGCGCACAAACTCCAATGGTATCCAATCCTGGCCTGGGTTCGGAGACTTCTCAAGGATGCAAGAATCACCTACAAAAAAAAGAATGAAGTTTTCATAACTCCAATAATGGATAATAGAGAATTACCATGATAAATTAGTTAAATGTGAGTCCCACAGTTTCAAACGCCCCAAAACTGGCATAGCAATACATGATGCATGTGCAAATAATATAAAAAAGGCTATTAGCCTTGCATAGGTAAAATCAGGTTATGATGTAAAAGAAACTCTGAACGTTGAAAAAATGCAAAATGTGCATCTGACACAATCAATGGAAGTTATATTGTTCGTCATATGCCTCCTATAAGTTCTTAGATAAGACTTCTGCGCAATTCCTTATTTGGGATAAAAAGCATGAATAATTTTTTCTGTTTAAATCTATGGAGAGTATATATTCTGAGAATATAGAAAAGCCTTAAAATATTTATTCCTGCAGTAATTTATAATTTTATACCTATTAGATTATCAAAAAACTTGATCAACAAATAGAGCACGCTGCTCCCGTCCCGTCCCATCTCGAACCGTTTGGGATGGGACGAGGTCTATCCCATCCCAATAGGGATGGGTCTATCTCATCCCATCCCGTCCCGTGCCCACCCCTAGTTTTACATGCTTGCAAATGAAGAACAGATTGGTTGTAAAAACAATAATAACCTTAGGATGTGTTAAAATAAACTTTTTATTGAGAAAATTAAATTTTCAAGTGTTTGGTCGCTACAAAAGAAAAAAATCTAGGTGTTTGGCTGAATTTTGGACCCGGGAATTTTTTCTAGTGTTTGCCTATTTTCCCACTTATTATGTAAAGATTTTGCTTAGCTCAACCCCTCGAACAAAAATTTGTCCCTAGAAAGATTTGCTAGACAATTTTTTTCCAATAAAAAATTTCCTTCCAACCAAACACACTCTTAGCAATGATGTTACTCAAAAAATTTAGTAGGTAAAGGATTCATCGTTACATTACAGGTGGATCCATATGCTTGCACAATGAGAGTGTAAAGCTTGAAATTCCAAAACTCTAGATATGAAAACAGAGGACTAGTGGAAAAAGGCAAAAGAAACCATCAATATCACTCCCTATATATGTTGAGTATTCAATAGCTTAGCTATTACTTGATCACAGAAGAACAACACCAGATATAAAACAGATGATTCCAGCAATTACATTGTCTATCACTTGTGTTGACATTGTCCATCGTCTTTGTCCACTACCGATGCCTACTCGTGTCAGGGGCTACAAAAGTTAGATACACAGGATTCAGAGTACAGAACATTACATAAAATGACATAGTGCCCACCAGGTTGATCATCACAAACTTATGGTCAACGTTCCATCCACGAGTATCAGCTTATGGTGAAGCACAACAAAAGTTGTCAGTTCTAACTTGCTAAACAAAGTGGGAGCTTCCGTTTATTGGTTCAGACTGTTGATGGCTGGCTTTATACAACAAAAACATTACAACCACTACTATGCTGCCCACCTACAATGGGGTGGCAGGAGTAATCAGAAGTGCCACACCAGTCTCAAGATCTCCAAAGAGTCACCAATTCTCCCTTACATCCCTCTCCCACTATCCCACCTACTACCACAACAAAGAACCCTGCCATGCAATGGAGGAATCAATCACCCACCCAAGCAACACAAGTCATAGAACCAAGAATGTTAGTTACCTGCACTGACTCAGTGGTCTCTGAATGTGGTTGAGACTGATCAAATTTAGGTCACGGAGGTCTTACATCTCACCTCTATGTGCATTGATTCAACCCCAACTTCCAATCATTCAAAAGCCTAGTCATCGACTCCCTGAGCTTCTCAGCTTGAGGCCCTGGCCTCACAACATTTATGTCACCCCATTTGGAGCATGGATCAGACCACCAGCTATTCCGACCTGTACACCATGCCCCGGGTGCAGGTCGTTTGCGACTTCGCTTAAGGATCTTATGATCAACCACGTCCAGAATGGGGTCATCCTTTTGAAATTGTCTCGCAAAGGCAGCTCCACTGTGAACCATATGATCATAGTCGGTAACATTCAGAAAGTGAGGTTCCATCTTGGGAGGGTTATCCCAGACTATGTATCTTAGATCATTATTCACAGTCATGTTACGGAACTTTGGTGCATTGCAGATGACAGAATGGAAATAGCCTTCTTGAGATAAGATGACATTGGAAAAATACATTAGAAGGGTCCGGGGCAGGTTATCCCAACCAAGAACACAATATTCTAAAAATGATCGGCTCAAAGTAACCCATGGAGAACCTGTTTGAAGTGAAAGGTACACACAGTCATAAGGAAAGAACTACCAAGAGAAAAACAATTTGAAAGAAAGGGAGAAAGAAATTTAACAAAATACAAGAGGTAGAAGAAAGAAGAAAAAAATGGAATGCGAGTTCAAGAGAATTTGCCTGTGAAAAACTTGAAAGCTTCAGGTGTTGGTCGCTTTTGTGTGGCTGTGAAAATTTGGTTGTGCCTCCTGGCTAAGTAAATTCCGGGATCAACTACAATGGGCTGGACTCTCTGCGATCTGCATGATGATAAAATTTAACATAGTTAGATGAGACGATCTGGTGAATGCATAAACAGTAGTATAAAACCAAGAAAGGTATGTTCCTTACTCTTTCCACCCAAGGTCACTGGTGTGATCAATGAAGCTGAGGCCCCTCTTCACAAAGGAAAAGACATGGGCCATGTCTGCAAACAGGAAAGAATAAGTACAACCAAAAATAAATTAATTTTGAGGGGCAGAACCCTTAGGTATCAAATGAAAAAAAATAGTCACTGCTGAATTTAAGTGGAACAAAAAGATCAAGAATCAGCTAATACCCCCTTTGTGTATGCTGCATGCATTTTTTCCTAAAAAACAGAAACTATCAAGGTAGGATCATTGTAGTTAAGGCGGACGGGCCTGAAAACGCCTGAGGCGTGAGGCGAGGCGGTCTTAACATTTTTTAAAGATTTTTTTATAATAAATTGAAACATATCAGCATAGTAGTATACATCATCATTATGATAAGTATCATAAGCAAATATGTTCAAAAAGTGACACAACTACCTAGAATCGAAATGAAAATATAATAAAGTTGTATGCACTACATAAATGTCAAGTAACTTGCAAACATCCACTAAATTATTAAAAATCAATAATCTTGAAAAAAATAGAATTTTGAGCATTTGTTAGAAAAAATTGTTGGAATGGTTGATAAAAATCCACAAGTATGATCACTATTGGTATTCCAAAAGCATGAAAATCATTGAACTATGCTATGAAAAATCAAGATTGATGTTGATCACAAACTAATCAAAACATGATATGTTTTCTCCAAAAATAATAAAAGTGTAACAAATTTATCAAATCTTAAAAACGTTTTATCTTGTTTTTGCCAAATTTATCAAACATTACACCTAAAAACATAAAACCCTATTATAGAGTGGGTTGCAACCTCTTTTTGCTGCAATTGGACTGCAAATGGGTTGTAAATGGGCTGCAATTGGGCTGGCTACAACCAATTTTTGGGCTGATGCAGTTGAGGCGGGGCGAGGCAAACGCCTCATTTCACCGCACCGCATTGCCTCACTTTGAGGCGGAATTTTGTAAAAACGCTTTGAGGCGCACCTAGGCGGTCGCCTTGACTACACTAGGTAGGATGCCCATCTTCTTTTCCAAACAATCTTCTCTTCCCAACGCTATAAACATTTTACCCATTCTATATGGAACCCCCATTTATTAAAGACAAAACCTGCCTATCTCGTAATGACGCACGCATTTAAAAAATAAAACCTCTACTTCTTGAATTTGCTTTTGATCTTTCAAATTTTACTTATTGTTTTGCTAGGGCTCTATTAAGAAGGAAAATGCTTACCCTACTACCCCAACCAAAATCTCATTAAGTACTCCCTTGAACACTCAAAATAAATAAATAAATTTGATGTACCCATGATTTGACTCTCAAACCTGGAATTCTTTCTTAGGTAAAAAGTCATACGTGAATGCAAATGAACTATACCCCATAGGAAGTTTCCTTTGGGAAATAGGAACCCCAAATCTCAAAACCTGAATAAGTCCAACACTAAGTCAAGGTTGGACAGAATCTCTGAGAACACTTTTTAAAGAGACCTTGAATGCTAGAAATCAAAATGAACTAAATAAGGAGGTTGGAAAATAATTTGTTGCTACTTGCTATGTAGAAACTACATAAAAGCCACACTATTGGCAACGATAAAGGATATGGATGTTTTCTTATGAAGGAATGTTGGTTAAAATCTTTCTAGGAAGAGGCATATCTAAGCAATAACAAGAAAAGACGATTTAATAGGCACAAAAGACTTGTTGAAGTAGATTTAATGGAAAACGAGTGTTGAAGGGGTTACCAAAACAATAAAGGACATCTGAAGATAAAACCTGCCTTGTGCAAGTTCAAATCCTTTTATACTCCCTTAAAAAGAGACAAAAGCATACATCTCACAGAAATAGTGGATATCTCACAGAAATCGTGGTCAGGCCATCCAAATTCGACATGTTGAAGTTCCTTTTGAGACCTAATTGGACAGGGAACTTGTCCTATTTGGCTACTATCTCCTTCCAAAAGGAGTTAAACCGCTTGGATTTTCTTGTCAGATAGCATTATTTGGAAAGTCTGAAGACATATAAGGAAGGGGGAAACGATAAGCTCTACTTATAGGATTCCAACTGCATTAACACTCATCATCAGCAACCTTCAATAATGATTACTAGTCACTCTAATGGATCAAGAAAACAAAACTGCAATGTTGGTCCTCAAATTATAGGAGTCGTCATACAATCATATCTAGCTATTCTCAATAGTCAACTTCCATGACATTCTTCATCTATCAAATCCTAACTGAAGTTTTATAAATTTCCTCTTCTGCCATTAACAATTGAAGGATTATAATAATCACACAAGAGATCACATATTTAGCGAAAGTAAGTATTCACCTATTTCGTTACTGAAATAGTTCTACTGTTTGAAGCTCAAAGAGCCTTTCGCCTATCAAGACTTCCACAATAATAGGAAGTTTCAATAGTCACACAAATAGAAATTTCAAAACTCTAGACACTAAAACACAACAGTATCTAGATTATTACTTGGTACTCTTTCACTTAAGAGAGAACGTGAAGGGTTTAACTGGAGATAGAAATACCTACACCAAAAGGATAAAAACAACAAAAAATGAGGATAGTAAATCAAGTAACCAAAAAGGATGATAGTAAATCAAGTATCATAGCACCGGTAATCAGTGGCGGATCCAAGATTTTAGTCAAGGGGGGCAAAATGACAAAAACTTATTAGTTATCAAGGGTGAAGCCAAAAACAATTCTTACCTGAGCTAGTAATTAATAAAAATTACAACTAAAAGTACATTGCATATACCAAATTGAATCCAGTATAATCCAATTTTAAGTCAAAATAAGGTCACAATATCAGGTGTAGCGCCCTTGAGGACAAAATTAGAGAAAGACGTTTAAATTGGTTTGGTCATGTGCGGAGGAGACCAAACACGGCGCCAATTAGAAAATGTCTAGATTGGCAAGTTAATGGAGGGTGTAGACGGAGGGGACAACCGTTGAAAACTTGGATGAAGGCGGTGAATGAAGATATCATTGAGCTTGGATTAGGCGAGGATATGTGGGAAGATCGCATTGCTTAGAGAACCAAAATCCATGTAGCCGACCCCGAAAATTTCGGGAATGGGCTTTGATGATGATGATGATGAAGGTCACAATATCAATAACTTTAGCAAGGGCAAAAACAAGAATATATAACTAAAATCACAAAATAATTAGGATAAGTATCTAGTTGAAGCTTAAAAAATCTGAAATTTACGAACATAATAATATCCTAAAACAATTTCATAGAAAAAATGGTTTATGTGAGCCTCAAATTTTGTATGAGTTAGCTAATAGTATATATTTTCATTGAATTATATAGTTATTATTTTAGATATTAATTTCAAATATTTTTTTAGAGGTTTTATTCCACTTGTGAACAAACAATTCATTTTTTTAATTTTGCAATTACATATAAAACTGCATTGAAAAAAAAAAAAAAGTAGGGGCGGGTCACAATGACAGAAATAGTAATTGTTAATAGCTATAAAAAAAATCATACGCTCCAAGAGGACCGAAAATAAGTTTTTATTAAACTAAACAATTTTTTTATGTTAGCAATTACTAATAAAATTGCATTGAAAAAAAAAGGTGAGCTCCAAGAGTATCGAACAATGGTCGTTTACTAAAATGTTAAACCTCAAACCACTACACCAATAAAGACATGTTGAAGTAGTTGAATAAACAATTATATATTGTATTTTATATACAATTGATTTTTTTAAAGCTAAGTATTTATTAAAAATATTTTGAAAGTTGAGGGGGGGCAACTGCCCCCTAACCCCTTAGTAGATCCGCCCCTGCCGGTAATACAAATCTGAAATAACTTATTTTTCATGCCATAGCACCGGAAATGAGAAAAAATTATCCCAGTTTGTCTTTTTGACCCCTTCGGATGGTAACTCCTTTTGGTGGCCTAGGGATGTCAGGGTGAGTTGGGGTGTCTATAATCAAAAGATACAACTTTGTGTGTTGTCATTAATTCAGTATCACCAACAGTTGAAGAATATCCTGTACAGCTTTATACCGTTCCGTGATCATATTGACCAGAGCTAGTGACTTATATGTTTCTATTTACGTAAAGTCTCTTTTTAGTACCGAGTATAAGTCAAAGTTTAAGACATCTGCATTTTGATCACGTAATCCATTATGCCCATATAATTTCAAATAGAAGTATTTCAAATCAATTTTGAACAAAGTTATATAGGACAAATTCAATATAAATTTCTTTTATAGGCTTCTGAGACTCCAAAATTGAAATAATTACTCCTAGAAATATCCTAGTCCTATCTACTCTAAAATCCACCAAAAACTGCTATGCAGACTACCCAAAAAAAAAACCAGAATAGAAGCTTTCTCCTACATTACACTCTCATGCTTGAAAAATCACGTCCTCGAGTTTAACAGATGTTTGCAACATTCATTCTCCCCGGTTGAAGAGTAGACCTCGATCCAACCTTTGTAGTTATTACTTTGGGGATCGAAGAAAAATATTCAAGCATATTCCAACGTTGAAATTCAATTATCCATGGCCAAAACAGGCACGTTTCAAATTGTCAGTTAGCTTGCAACATTTCTCAAAAACTTTCCAAAAAAATCTTCACATGCATGAGTTGAAATAATTTCTTAGTACTTGTAACAAATTGCGGATGATTCAAAATCAAGACCACTACCTATTTATGCTCCTTGCAATCCATTATCAATTTTGCAGCTCAAATCCTCCATCAATAATCCAGTATGCCCAATTTTCACTTGGTATAAATTATTTTCCAAATCTTTCTCACCCCTCTTTATCAAGAATATGCGACGAACTAATGGAGCCACTATCCTCCAGAGCACAAAGATCAATTAATTGAATTTCATCCACAAAATAGTCATCATTCATGATTTTTTTTTTTGTGGGGTGTTGGGGGCATTGGTGGGGGATCAAAATGAAATATCACATCAACCATAAAATTTTGTACAAAATCAACATATGTGAATCCACCCGAATAAGGCAAGCCAGCTTGTTGTGGTAAATAAATTCTAGAATCAAATTAGCTTGTCGTTATTTTTTCACTAGAACAAGGACCACAATACTCTAAGTCCACATACTTTTCAAACCAATGATAAACTTTAGATTTGGACAAAGCCATTTGTCATTTAGTTTTGCAAGGGCCTCCCAGATGTATTTTAACTTTCTCTCAATGCAATCCAGTGTTGGCCTTTATACATCTTTTAGGGGGGTTGAGTTTATTAGAATAACCAAAGGTAAGAGCAATTGGTTTGTGTTTTGCCTTAGGTACCGAGGAGGTTGACGTAGTAAGCTAAGTAACAACGAGAGGTGGGGTACTAGCTCAATGGTAACATTGTGACAGATGGTATCACAAGTCTAGGGTTCGAACGCTATCAGCAGCAAAGATAAATAACGATGATTTTCAGCGGCAATGAAAACAAACAAAAAAGGAAGATTCAAATCTTTTACACGCAATATATGGACTTTAGAATTTCCATTGAAATGACATCGAATCTAAGTTGTTTTGACAAAAAATAAGACGAAAACGACTTAGTTTATTGTTTCCCTGCGATAAATCTAACTCAATCTGCTACTAAAATACTCTTTAGAAACCTCTTAAAACCTACTAAACAACCTAAAAATGGAAATAAAAATAAAATACATCCGGAAATAAAACTCCCTAAGAATCTCCTAAATATTTTAAAAGCTAAAACTGAAATTGAAATTTTGCTCGTTCGACGAGAAGCCATTATTACATGCACTGACCAAAACCTAATGATAAAGTGTTCTTCGAGAGTTTCACCACATTAATCAAAATTGTCGCTAACGAGAATTATTAGCACACATATCAAAGGAGAGATATAGAAGAACGGAGCTGCAAATACTTACACAAATGAATCAGATTCCAGGCAACACTTGTCAACCAACACAAAATAAAAAAATTCAGTCATTCATATTTCTTCTATTTTCTCATGCCAATTAGTATTTACTACTTGATCTTCATTCTTTCATGCCAAAATTAAAGTTTAATTATGACGTTTCCATTTATAGAAGTATGTTGCATGATCCATGTTCACTATTTTATGTTCAATTCCATTTATAGAAGTTACATGGATCCACATTCGCTATTTGATGCAAACCATTATGCGCATGGTATTCTTTTAGTATTTCCAAATATGATACTGGTAACAGTTCAATTGTCTAGAAACAAGAGATCAAAAGTAAGATTTATACCATCTGGAGTGAAAAAACTCAAAGTGATAAACCAATCCCAGCCGCTATCAATCTTCGAAAGCAGAGCAGCAGCAGCATGAAGAGTGGAAGCAATATTGGAAGCACCCATGTAAGTAATTTGATTTGATTTGCCCAAAACATCTACATTAGCAAAAGCCCCAACAGCCGGAATTGATCGAACAGCCAATGCGAGCTGAATCTGCTCATCGTCGGACGCATTGGCTTGGAGATGAAGAAGGTATCGGTTTCTTGGGTGGTAGACCGCTAATAAGAGCCGCAAGGTCCGGTCTTTGTGTCCTCCACCACCATATATGTAGTAAGCGAATGCAAGTGGAGAAGGGGCACCGTAGCTGGTGAGGGAAGGGAATTGGTGACTTAAAGCAAAGATGAATCCTGAGATGGAGGAGAGGAAGAGTAGTATGGAGGGGAAGGCTGCGGAGAAGAGTGAATTGTGAAGAGTCATTTCTTCTCTGTTGCCATGCTGCTGGTACTGGGATTGGGATTGGGATTGGGATTAGGATTGGGAGTGTTAGTTGTTCAGATTGCATTGGGAGGAGGAGAGGTCGGAGTGATTGTCCAAGAATCGGTGATGGATCTGTTGGTTTGAGCTAGGTTTTGGAAGTGGTCGGCCATGTAAGGTGATGAGGTTAAGTGAAGATTAGGGATTGGAGATTGGAATTCGAATTGGACAATTTGAAGGAACGCAAATTGAACGAATGAATGAATACGTAGACACTATACAGAGAGTCAGTTCACGTCAAAATGTACCTTGTTTGTAGCTCGGGGAGAGAGAGAGAGATTTGATGGAAATGGGTGTGGTTTGTACAACATCCAACAACCCGACCGGCCTCACACCAGCCTTTGGATGGTACGCATTGATTATTTATGTGTCTTGAGCAATAGTTAAATACAAGTGTGTTATGTTAGTGTCTATCATGATCTAGAGTGCATTGATTGATCGTCCTATTAATATGGTAGGCACATGTCTAAAACTCGTCTAAGGAACAAAGATAAACATAGAGAGGGGAGAATATAATTTTGACAGAACCTAATAAATATTTACCATTTGTGCCTACCAATCGAGAAACAGAGAGGGAGAAATCTAAAGGAGAAGAGAGAGAGTTGTTGCGAAGCAATTGAAGGAAGAGTTGTTGATGGTTAAGGGAAGAGGATGATGAAGATTTCAATTGTGTTGTAGGAGGATCCGTTGAAAATGACACTTGGTTGAATTGTGTGCACTGTCCTTCGTTATCTTTTACATGCAAGATATGGACGTTAGAATTTCCAATGAAAAATGACATCAAATCTAAGTTGTCAGACAAAAAATAAGACGAAAACGACTTAGTTTATCGTTTCCCGACAACAAATCTAACTCGATTCTATTACTAAAATACTCTTAAGAAACCTCTTAAACCTACTAAACAACCTAAAAATGGAAATAAAAATAGACTACATCCGGAAATAAAACTCCCTAAGAAACTCCTAAATATTTTAAAAACTAAAACTAAAATTGAAATTTTGCTCGTTCGACGAGAAGCCATTATTACATGCACTAACCAAAACCTAATGATAAAGTGTTATTCGAGAGTTTCACCACATTAATCAAAATTGTCAGTAACGAGAATTATTAGCACACATATCAAGGGAGAGATCTAGAAGAACAAAGCTGCAAATACTTACACAAATGAATCAGATTCCAGGCAACACTTGTCAACCAACATAAAACAAAAAAATTTCAGTCATTACTTCATATTTCTTCTGTTTTCTCATGCCAATTAGTATTTACTACTTGATATTCATTCTTTCATGCCAAAATTAAAGTTTAATTATGATGTTTCCATTTATAGAAGTATGTTGCATGATTCATGTTCACTATTTTATGTTCAATTCCATTTATAGAAGTCACATGGATCCATATTCGCTATTTAATGCAAACCATTATGCGCATGGTATTCTTTTAGTGTTTCCAAATATGATATTGGCAACAGTTCAATTGTCTAGAAACAAGAGATCAAAAGTAAGATTTATACCATCAGGAGTGAGCAGGGGATAATCTACTGAACTCAAAGTGATAAACCAATCCCAGCCGCTATCAATCTTCAAAAGCAGAGCAGCAGCATGAAGAGTGGAAGCAATATTGGAAGCACCCATGTAAGTAATTTGATCTGATTTGCCCAAAACATCTACATTGGCAAAAGCCCCAACGGCCGGAATTGATCGAACAGCCAATGCTAGCTGAATCCGCTCATCGTCGGACGCATCGGCTTGGAGATGAAGAAGGTATCGGTTTCTTGGGTGGTAGACGGCCAATAAGAGCCGCAAGATCCGGTCTTTGTGTCCTCCACCACCGTATATGTAGTAAGCGAATGCGGGTGGATAAGGGGCACCGTAGCTGGCGAGGGAAGGGAATTGGCGACTTGAAGCGAAGATGAAGCCTGAGATGGAGGAGAGGAAGAGTAATACGGAGAGGAAGGCTGCGGAGAAGAGTGTGAAGAGCCATTTCTTCTCAGCTGCCATGCTGCTGGTACTTGGATTGGGATTAGGATTGGGAGTGTTAGTTGTTCAGATTGCATTGGGAGGAGGAGAGGTCGGAGTGATTGTCCAAGAATTTGTGATGGATCTGTTGGTTTGAGCTAGGGTTTGGAAGTGGTCGGCCATGTAAGGTGATGAGGTCAAGTGAAAGTTAGGGTTTGGAATGTTTGTGGGGGATTGGAGATTGGAATTCGAATTGGGCAAATCTGGAGGAACGCAAGTTGAACGAATGAATGAATACGTAGACAGGGAGTCAGCTCACAACAAAATGTACCTTGTTTGTAGCTCGGGGAGAGAGACTCGATGGAAATGGGCGTGGTTTGTACAACAACCAACAACCCAACCGGCCTCACACCTGCATTTGGATGATACGCATTGATTATTTATAGGGTAATTTACAGTTTGCCCCTATTATAAATAGTTAATTAATAAATAGATCCATTATTAATCACTATTGAAGTTACCCTTTTGAATAGCGGTCAACATCCAAAAATCGTCTGGACACGCACGTTTTTTAAATCAGTCGTATTTGAATGACAAAAATGTCCTTCAATGATTTGATGATTGAAGTTTAAAGTTGATACAAATTATCCAATCGATCCAATGGATGAGATTAAAATCTCAGCTCTCATCTTATGGATAGCATTCAAATCTCAACAGGAGAATTGTTACGTTGGGACAGGACAACTCAAATCTCAACTTTCTCTGACTCTTTGAATGGTACCAAATTGGGGAAATTTGCAGTAACCGTTGGGAGGAGAGGAAATACGAAGTAGCCGTTGGAAAAAAGTCAGTAGTTGTGGATTAAACCCTATTTAAAGTTGATACAAACCCAAGTTTGGAACTTAGGATTTCATTACACAAGTTTGAAACAGATCTAAGTATTTCATCATATGTCTGAGTTCAGAATAGCATGATGAAGGTAAGTTAGTGATTTTGATTTCATTTGGACGTTTATATTGACATTTATTAAGATTTGGAAATGATCTTCAACCTCTCACATGCATTTTCTGAACCAGGGGCATTCTTACATTTAAATTTATTATAGGGGATTAAATTATTGTCATTATTTATTATAAGGGGTAGAGAGTAATTAAAAAAAATTCTAGCAGGTTCCTTGCGACCACAGTCTTCAGTACAATCATACAAGTGAAGACTGCCATTATTTTATTATGTGTGTCCCAATAATGGTTGTAATGAGGTCTGCAAGCTTTTGAAGTCCAAAATCCAAAAAAACTCAAATATGATGTTTTTGGCCTGTCAAATATCCGGTTGCAATGGGTTTCTATGGCTTGATGAAGTTATTCTGAGGAAAAATTAATGAAGAAGGTAGTTCAAGCTCAAAAGCAAATTTCAACTTAAGTTCAAGCTCAAGCTCCAAAAGGGGCACTTGTTTCAAATGTGATAGATCAAGTCATTGGATGAAAGATTGTCCATGGGTGGATCTTCCATGCCTAATTCCTTCATGCTCTTGAAGGAGAAATATCAAAAGATCTCATCAACCTCATACACAAGGGCACAAGTACCTCAATTGTGATTCTTGCACTAAGGGGTTTGAGTGGTTGAGTGTTATGATACTTGATAACATACCTAGAGGTGGTGGTCAAAATCCTATTATTTCAGTTGAAACTACTAAACAAGCTCAAGGCGAAAGAAGTAATAACTCTCAAAATGTAACAATTACTGTCAAAATGAGTATGGCAATTGAAGATCTTTGTAAAGCATTTCTATCTACCCTAAATAAGAAGTGAATGAACATAGCATTCAATATCAGTGTTGCAACAATATGTTATTCAATACAATTCTGAAACTGGATATAAACAATAACAAATGAAGTCTTAAAAAACATACATAAAACAGTCATCAAGTCTGACAGACAAATTCAAAACTATGATGCCCTTCAATACTTGCAAAATATCATCAAAGTGTCTAACATAAACATTCAATATCAATACTTGTAAAATATAATTCAATATCATCAAAGTGTCTGTCATTCATATACTTGCAAAATATAAATCAAGTGTCTGACATAAACATTCAGTAACAATACTTACATCCCACTATAATAGTATCACCATCACCATAACAGTATGACCATCACCATAACTAGGGGTGGGCATCCCATCCCGCGATCCCGTTCCCGTCCCGTCCCGATTTTTTCAGGTCTTAATGGGATTGAATAATTTCATCCCGATCCCGTCCCGTCCCGATCTAGAATGGGATGGGATGGGATGAAGATTTTCAATCCCGCCAATCTCGTCCCGTCCCGAACTAATTTATTAATATTTTTATTTAATTATTTATTTTTATTTAGAATATTGCATATATGGATGATGCCTTCAGTGGCTGAAGGTGGTGTTAAAACTTATTTGTAGGTGTGGTGACTTGATTGAAAGGATTTTGTTAGAGGGAAATTGAAAAGTTCTTAGCATTTGGCCCACTACAAAATTTGACAGGCACGTTTTTCTCTCAGCTGCACCCCAAATCCTTGTTATAGTAGAAAAACTTGATCAGTAAGTCAATGGATACAATTTGAATAGGATGAAGACATATCTGAATCTGAATTACAAAGAATTATCTGAGAAAGAAATCTTGTTATTATTCTTAATTGTTTATTGAATGTTGATGTAGTTGATATCTTTGCATTTTTATGCTCCAACATCTCAGTTTAGAGTAATACCCGTGTTTTGATTCGTTAAGTTGAGAGGACTACTATATTGTACACGTTTTTCTATGAAGTTTTCCATTACTAAATTAATTTTTTTTTTATTTCCTTTCTTTTACAGGGAAAGATAGAAGTTACACTACTGTTGTATTGTTTTGTAGTTTTTTTTCTTTTTTTTCTCTTCTGTCTTCTGAGCTTCTCGTTCATTTCTATTGTCATTTGGCTATTTATTTAATTGAGAATGTCTATCGATAAAAGTTAACCAAAAAAAAAAAAGATGAAATGGGGTACCTTTGAATTGAAATGGGGTACCTGCTGATCCCGTCCCGTCCCGTCCCATCCCGTCCCGAACCCGTTTGGGATGGGACGAGGTCGGGATGGGGTTTTTCCCATCCCGTCCCGTCCCGATCCCGTATGAACGGGATGGGATAGGGATGGGTATATCTCGTCCCATCCCGTCCCGTGCCCACCCCTAACCATAACAGTATCAATACTTACATCCCACTATAACAGTATCACTATAAAATATTGCCTTCAAAAAATAGTCTTCAAAACATAACATGTTAGTATCACATGTTTGGTGCTCTTGGCCCTACTGGCCCCATAGGTTGATTGATCCATTGATTATTTTGTCTTCCCCTGCCTCTACCAGCCTTGAACATTGGTGGCCTTATTGGAGGAGGCCTTACTCCATGTGCAAATGGTTGTGTTGGGAACATTGAAATTTGTAGGTTGTGCATGGTTGGAGTTGTTGGCATTTCAGGCTGATTGGGTTGCTATGAAGGGAATGTTGACATTTCAGGCTGATTGGGTTGTTGTGGAGGTTGAGATGTTCCTTTCCCAGTTTCAGAACCTTAGTTGGCACATTTTTTCTTGTTGTTCCTACCTCTTCTGAATATAGGTTTTGCCCTGGATGTATGTCCACAACCTTATGTTTGCTCCCTATGAGGGTTTTTACATGTTCTGCTGTTGTGACCCTCCAAACCACGTTTTTTGCAGCTCCTTGGTTCATTTTCCACTTGTTCATCCTCATCCCTTTTTCTTTGAGTCCTTGGTCTCTCAAGAGGTCTTTTCACTAGAGGTGGGAACACCAAGTATGAAGGCTGCCACACATCAAAACAATTTCCACATATAAGTGCAAATTGCAAATTACTCATAAAACTATCAAACAATCTAAGCTAAGACCGGTACTTACTTCTACCCACTCCCTCATGTTTCTAATACTGACTATGTTTTTTGAGTAAGCCTCCAGATATGCTTTAACAGAATGATAATGACCACAATACCTGCAATGAATGTATATAAGTGTAGGGCAATCATTATATAAGGAGCAAGCATTAAGTTTCATTGGATATTTACTCTGCCCATACAGGTTTGTTATTGGCTAGACAAACAATTCCATGCACACAGATGATGCATGTCAGCTCATATTGCCTACAATCACAATATCTGACACATGTCTTCACCCTCCACCTAGAACCACTGTAATTATGTATGACTGTGATGAAACCATCAGTAGACCCAAATTGGCTGAATTGGCTGTCAATGAGCTTCTGAGCTCTAGGTACTAGTCCATCTATGTCCCAACTACTGTTTTTTGGCCATTTCTATCATACATAAGCCTCATCAAAAGCATGCGATACTCATCTATGAACTTGCAAACTGACATTTTTCTAAGCTTGATAATCCAATTGTTAAAGTTTTCACTGAAGTTGTTGGTGATTTGCTCTGAGCATACTCTACTATCAAAGTAAGTCTTGCACCAAGTTTTGGCATCCCTTTCAACTAGCCACTGATGTGCTATTGGATTACTTTTTTTTCAGCTATTTCCAACTGAAAATACAATCAACCTCCTTGTATGCCCTAGCAGCTTTCCAACACAGCCTCATCAAGAACCTACCTCCAAATCCAACCTTCTTAAAGTTTTTGTACATGTGCCTGAAGCAAAACCTATGGTCAAATTCTGAAAATAGTTGTTTCACTGCCTCAATCAACCAATTTTGTTGGTCAGATATGAAAGTCAACTTCTCCACATGCATATTCAAGTGCATCTGAATGATGCTCAAGAAGTTGAACCGTTATTGGAAGCATTCAGACTGACAAATGTAGATAGCCAATTGAAATAGACAATTGTTTCCATCCAAGACTGTCGCGGATAAGCAACAGCCCCCATATTTGTTATTCAAAAAACAACCATCCAACCTAACCAATGGTCTACATCCATGCTGTCAACCAAGGATAGATGCAGAGAATGTCACACAAACCCCAGTGAACCTATTGTCATCATTATTTCTTGAACAATAAGCAATGCTACCTGGATTTGCTATTGACAATTCAATGCAACAAGAATGGATCTTCTTATAACTCCCCTTATGTGAACCAATCAGTTTTGCATTATTTTTTGCCTTGCCCTCCACCCTACATGGTAACTCACCTCAACAGTGTGATCCTTCCAAGTTTGTTTGACGAGGTTGTCAGCTGTGAAGTTTGTCAAATGTGTAGTAATGATGAACTCACACTCCTTGGCAACAAACCTGGAGTTCACCATAGGGTTCTTCCCATTATCAACACCTATACATGTGTGCTCTTCTTCCATGGTCCTCACACTAAGAGTGTGCCCATCCTTGTCCAAGGCTGCATAACACTGCCATCCACAGTTTTCACCCTTACACACTACCAGAAGTCTACTAGGATCATTATTCTTGAACCTCATCGCAAACTTGTTCCTTATTGCATACTTTCTTAACCAAAACCTGGCTGCCTCAACTGTGTCCCATTATTTGCCAACCTCCAAAACCCACTCATCTGCCTGCCTTTCATTACCACTCTCCTCACCATATACATCAGCTGTTTCATCAACAAATGCAATATGCTCAGTTGGAGGTGAATGTGAATCATGTTCATTTTCAGTTGAATGACCTGAATGGTACTCCTCTTCTACAGGTAGGTCATCCAAATGAGCAAACTCATTGGATTGAGAAGGACTAGCTGAATGGGCTTGGTTCTGTGGTTGAAAAGGACTAGCTGCATGGGCTTGGTCATGTGGTTGAGATGGACCAGTTGAATGGGCTTGGTTCTGTGGTTGAAAATGACCAACTTAATGAGTTTTTGCCTCAGCTTGAGACTGTGCATCAGTGGTTTTAGGTTCAACAGAAGGGAGGTCATCATCAAGCTCTTATTCAGACAACTCTTCAAAGTTATTCTTCTTTTTCTCAACTTTTGACTTAATTGACTTTCTCATTTTTTTTTTAAATATTGGGCCTGAGCCTGGTCCACCCTTGTCCTTTTAATCAAGTACTTTGACATTCACTAACATCATATCTGTCATTTTATACATTCACTTTTCTCGAAGACCTCCTAGGGGAGTACTAATCATTTGGTGTACTCTTCCTTGGGGTAGGAATCTTATTCATGTTCCAACTTCTTTTAGCATGCACCTTAGGCCTCAAATGGATCTTACTAGGAGGGGTGGGTCGTGCAGCAGAGGCAGGGTCAACCTCAGTAACATTTGGAGTTGAAATGGGTTCATGATCTAGTAAAGTAGATCCAGAATTGGTGCTCTCATGTACCTGTACTGCCACTTTAACATCAACAAATATATGCAAAGTGTCACTGACATCAATGTCTGCATGCTTCCAGAAGTACATTATTTCTGCATCATTGGCTATGTCCATCCTCACTCCATTATCTATAAAGGTATGTGTATCTCCTAGTGTCAGTGAGTGTTTTTCTTGTTTTTCTACACCTTCAAGTATACTCTTGTTAAGCTTGTCCCAATTCAGATAATCCCCATGAACTCCCTCAAAATCAATAGATTTCTCATTCTTGTAGTTAGTCACCTTCCACCTACCAGGGATCTCAGCCCTCCTACTCCATTTCCCATCATAGTGAACCATCAAATTTCAGACTTCCATCTCTTGTCCCAATTTTCCATTACTGCAAGGAAACACATTCATCAATGAAATACAATACAAAACATGCAAACCCATGCAAAGTAACATGTATCATAAGTAAAGAGAAAATACAAGACAAGTACACATAATGCTTCATAGCCATAGCCATAATGAGTAGCTTACAAACGACAACAATGATTCATAGCAATTGCACTCAAGAATGCTTCGTAGGCATTGCCCTAACAACAACAACAATGCTTCATAACCATTACACTAAATGAGTAGTTTAACAACAACAACAATTATTCATAGCCATTACTAAATGAGTACCCTAACAAAATCCTTAAACATTGCACTGAATGATTCATAACAACAACATCATCGCACTGAAACAAAACACTAAGCAAATAAGCAGTGTATGACCCATCATTTGTGCAAATGAAGAAAACCCTAACAACAACAACATCATTCACACAATCCACGGAACACATGCAACAAATAATGAAACAAAAATATGAAACACCGAAATAGGCGAAAATCACTTACAATACGCCCCGCCATTGAAGAGAGGGAGGTCTTAGATTTGGCTTGACGTCCTCTTCGTTGTCTAAAGGAGTAAAATCTCGCCTAAAATCTGGTCCCTATTTTCTAAAATCACTAAAAAATTAGAAATCTTCCTAATGAATACTCAAAGCAGTGCTCCCATCGTCACTGCTACTGCTACTCACCAAAACATCGAACATGGCCCTTTTCCCCTTCCCCTTCTCCATCTTCATTCGAGCTTGCAAACAACAGATTAAATCACTACAGAGAGGGAGAACACGAAACAACTGAATGGAGGGAGTTTTCCCTCCACTCTCAAACTCTCAGAGAGGTTACAAAGGACAACTCCAATCTCAGCCGTCAACGTCAGTTCATCAGTGGACGAACGGTTGGGATGATGCAATTTGTCACATCCTTCAAATCGTGCGTGAAATGCATGTGAAGGGCATTTTGGTCATGAAATTATGTCACGTGCGTGCCCAGATGATATTTGGACGTTGACCGCTAGTCAAGGGGGGTAGCTGCAATAGTGATTAATGATGGGTCTACTTATCAATTAACTATTTATAATAAGGGCAAACTACAAATTACTCTTATTTATATGTCTCGAGCAAAATACAAGTTTATTATATTGTGTTAGTGTCTATCATAATCTAGAGTGCATTGATTGATAGTCTTGGGAATATGCACGTGTTTAAAACTCACCCAAGGAGCAAAGATAAATATAGAGAGGGGAGAAGATAATTTTGATAGAACCTAATAAATGTTTACCATTTGTGCCTACCAATCGAGAAACTGAAAGGGAGAAATCTAAAGGAGAGGAGAGAGAGTTGTTGCGAAGCAATTGAAGGAAGAGTTGTTGATGGTTGAGGGGAGAGGAGGATAAAGATCTCAGTTGTGTTGTAGGAGGATTCGTTGAAAATGACAATTGGTTGAATTGCATGCATTGTCCTTCATTATTTATAAAAACCTAATGGGTCATGCTCGATTATAGTAAAAACTCATTTTTGTTCTTAAACTACCAATGCCTCGTAATAAAATAAAACAAGTTATTTTATTCTTCTGGCTCAAAATTTTCAAGTAACGGTATCTTAATAATAATAATAATAATAATAATAATAATAATAATAATAATAATAATAATAATAATAATAATAATAATAATAATAATAATAATAATAATTGTGGGTGCACAAAGTGCATCCTATGTAATAAATAATATGAATGATGGTGTACTTAGTCACTATAATAATAGGAAGATGAGAGGGGTTTTCTTCTTGTGAGGAAGAAATAGAGAAAATGAGAGAGAGGAGAGGAAATAAGTTTGGTGGCTACCGAAAAACACTACTACTTTTTCAATGCCAATGTTGGTGACTGGAGACAACTCTCTTCAATTATTCATGTGATGGGTGGGAGTACGTATTTACTTCATATTTGTTAATTAATTGTTGGTTTACACGACTTCAGGCAGATAAAGCAGCTATAAAAGCTAGTCAATCGAGTAGGTTATTTTGGATTAGCTCGGGGATTTCAGGTTGTTTTATTCTCTTTAGAACACAAAAATTTTCCACCATTTTTGCTCATGTCAGTGCCCCCTGAAATTTTTGGATTTCTTGCAATGTGGAGAAAAGAACTTTCTTTTTGTTATGTTTGAATATTTTTTATTATTTCTATTTTCACGTACTCGCTGTGAAGTAAAATCGAGTTACGCTTGATCTTGAAGTTTGGATTTTATATTTGAAATTGTAGTCAAGTTGTTGAAATTATGATTTTATAGGTTACTGAATATATACTACAGATTGTTGAAATTTTGATTATCAGAGTTCACATTCAAATTGTACGAAATTCTAATTGTATATAAAACTTTGATTTTATTCAGGTTTGTAAAAAAACAAAAAACAAAAAACAAACTCAAAGACCAATAGTTTGTTGTTTAAGACATTTTTTGCCAATAGTTTGTTGTTCAAGACATTTTTCCTAAAGGCCACAACTAAGAGTACAATATAAGTGACAACGTCTATTACTTAAAACCCGAAACATATATCAAATTTGGTTTGGAAGAGGGTTAGTGGAGCGGGGATTAGGATAATATTTTTAAAAGCGAAGTGAATCCCTAGTCCATTTCCTATAACCTTAGAAAATTTTGATTTATGCTAGCAACCACAAGCTACTTTACGTAGTGGGTCAAATCTGTACCGCATGCACAAGTCAACACTCTGAGTGTAAATAATTCATTTGGGAGAAAATCATATGCAGGTTCGGGATTCCAAGAGAACTTCACTTTCAAACAACATTATACAATCTCACAATCTCAAACCAAAACTTATAATTCCGGAGTCCACTCTAGATTCTTACCCACCGGCAGCACGGTTGCCATTAAAAAAATTGCTTGGTGACCGCCAATGGGATACAACATCACTAAGTCTTATGGATGTGTGCTCGGCATCATAGGGAAAATTGTTGGGAGCAGATCGAAGAGTCGATACCTTTGTGACAAGCAGATTCAATGGCTTAACAACAAACCCGTGACTTTCTAAAGCTTTTTTCGAGCCTCAAAAACCACTTGCAGGTGCATGAAGATATAGTTCTTATGGAAGAAGGCCATTGTTTACAAAGGTTTGGGAGAAAGTTTTCCCCAAGATTTGACTTTTCGAGTTGTGTGGGTATATGAGTAAAAGGTGGGTGTGGTTTTTTTTTTAATATAATTATTTTTTTATTTTATTTTCATGTATATGCGAGTATGTAAGTGTGGAAAACGAGGTTCTTATGGATAGACCTGTAAGCGGATTGGATATAGAGCGGATTAGGCTGGATTCGATCTTATAAGAAAAAAAAATTCAATCGGATCCAATTTGATTTGCTACGTTATGGGATATCTGAGCCAAATTTTTTTACATGTTAACTTATTTTTTTAGAATTGTTATACATTACTAACCATGTATACATATGCATTTAGTACTTGTAAAAAAATATATAATGTATATATATTATATTATATAGGATTGGATCGGATGTGCTAAAATCCATTTTATTCCATTAAGTTATCGGGCTAGCGGATTTGAATCATAATCGAATCATCAGATTGAACTCTTAAGTTCATCTCCTATTAAATACGGGCTAGCGGATTTGGATCATAATCGAATCATCAGATTGAACTCTTAAATTCATCTCTTATTAAATACATTAGATTCGGATTAAAATCTGATCCAACGACATGTCTAGGTAGGAAAAGTAGCTCCTTATTTCGTCATTACCTTAACTGCAATTGTTCCTTTTGGGTGGGGGGGGGGGGGGGGGGGGGGGGTGGAATCCATAATACTTAATTAGGAAAACTCCCATCAAAGATCGATAATCAGATTTACCCTTTGGACTAACGTTTCTGTCCTTCCTGTATTGTCATCAATTTTATGACCAAAATGTTCATTGCGTGAAGAGCGCACATATGCCCCCAAAAAATTACATGGGCACACAAAAAGATAAAACGACCTCGAGGCAAAATAAATGGTTATCATTAAAACAAAATTAAAATAATTTTTGCAAATTACACCTCTTAATCTTCTTCCCTGGCAACCCCACACCACTTCCACCTCTCCTCCCGCTTTATTTCCTCATTCTATTCTCTCCGTTCCAAAAGCCCTAAGTCCTCTTCTATATTTCTCTCATATCTTTTGAACCAGACAATCCCATCAACCTCCACCACAAGCACCACCATCTCAGACCTCGACGCCTCCGTCCAATCCGCCATAAAAAAACATAAACTTTTCCATTGTATCATCCATTCTCTCCGGCAACGACTTCTCCTTCGACATTCCTTCTCACATCTCTACCAATCAGCTCTATGCCCTTAATTTGGGTTGTGAATCGAGGTTTCTGATGAATAAGAATTTGTAGGGTTGAACAAAAAATCGACCAAACTGATTAAACCAACCGAACCGATCAAAACTGAATCAATTGGTTTGGTTTAAGTTCGGTTCGATTTTAGTTAAAAAAATTCAAAACCGAAGTGGTCGGTTCGGTTTTCGGTTTCTATGTGATTTTAACCGACAAAATTGAACCGACCGAATATATATAATAAACCATAAATATTTTATATAAAAAGAATATAATATGTTTAAAATAGTCGATTCGGTTTTGTCAATTTTAGTTCGGTTCAGTGACGATTTGCATAAATTAGAATCGGTTCGGTTTCGGTTTTGTTAATTGTCGGTTCGATTTGAAAATTTTGAAACTGACCAAAGTCAGTTCGGTTTTTCAACCCTAAGAGTTTGGGTTCCCCCTGTTTTGATGAACATAGGAAGTAGGATTTTGGACGAGTTTTATGATTTGGGGACGAATGGACAAATGGGTACTCAAAGGGGGTGATGAATTCAGAAAATGATTTGGGTTTTAATTAGAGGAAGAACAATTAAATAAGAAGAATAATAATAAGGAGGACGAAGTGGACACCCCAGTCTCGATGTTTCCGAATTCAATGATGATACTGATGAGGTTTTGGAGGAGAACAAGGTAGAGGACAATGAGAAGAATGGAGGAAAGAATTCGAATGTCTATAACACTGCTACTTGTGGGGATGATTGCACCTGAAGAGATCTCCATTGATGATCAAAAGCCAGAGTCTTCAGACTTGCACTGTTGCAAGTCAATAGCTTTGTTGCTTCCGTTATTCTTATCTCATCCGTAGTTGATGTGGATGAGATTTTGGAGAAGGTTTGTTGTTCGGAGAGAGGTGTTGGTGAAGGATCTGTGATTTGAACATTCTGGTTCGTGTTTTGGGCATTTATTTTTGTCTATCGTTGCATGATGTGTACAATTGGGCTAATGAAGGGTGGTGGGTGGGGATGGAGAGAGGATGAGGAAATGGAGGAGAGGTGGTGGTGTTGGGCGATGGGGGGTTGCCAGGGAAGAATAAGAATATAAATTTTTTTGTTACAATCCAAGTCCTCAATTTCACATCGTGATGAATAACAAGTTAATTTAATTGTAGCCCTTAATTGTGTATTGAGATGCATTATTATCTATGAATATGTTGACACAAATAAAAATAAAAATAAGTGAGCTCCTCACTTGATGGGCAGTTTCCCTAACAGTCAAAGGATGGAAAACGGGATCGAGGGGGGCTCATGCGTACAAAGCACAGGACCCCCTCATGTGCACAAATTCTAGCCGTTGGATTAAAGTAAAAGTAATCGAACGACTCTCTCTTATTAAATCACACATCACACTCACCTCTCTTTCTCTCACTCTCTCCTCTCCCTCTCTCTCTTTCTCTCTCACTTTTAGTCTTCTCAAGTTCACAACCCAAACATTTTTCCCCTTTTCTTTATCAAACTCGCTGATTCAATATGAATTATTTACTTCTTATTTATGGATCTGTGCATTTGCATTCATGTCTCTCACAATAAAATCAGTACAAAATGTGCAAATACCAGAATGGGATGAACTGATATGTGATGTATGCGCGGATTGGTGCATAACTATTACAATGTCTATGGAGGGCAGGGGCAACAATTCTCACCTTACTATGCAGCAGCTGGAGCTGCATCCAATACCCCGCATGGTGGTGCTATATACCCTAATTTATATCCATTTTATGCTGCCCAATATGCACAAAATAGCCAAACACAGGGTTTTGGATACCAGTATCATCCACAAATGATCCCATACCCATATGTGCCACAACACTTTAGCGCAGCAACCACAGGAATCTTATCGCTACCCGCATCAGTTGCCTCCACCACTTCCACTTCCAGCGGCACCGGTTGGTCTCCTAACACAAGCTTTGTTTTGAAGTTTTCTTTAACCGAAAGAGAATAATCACAAGAACATGGAAATGTAGTATGGTAATAATTTGATGTTGAAATATGTGAAATAGGTGTCACAGCAACGACAGGGGTGTCAGGGACCGGGTCAGCTACTTCATAGATCACTGCCGCTACTATTGCAGCTGGTGGTAATACAACTTCATTGACTTGAGGATATTGTTTAATTTTATTCCTCCCAAACTAACCACCATCGGTTAAAAAGTAGAAGAAGAAGAAAGCAAGTTCACGTCAAATTACATAACTGAATCAGAAGAAAAACAAGTAATGGTATTTCTTTCAATTCCATTCCATTGGGAGCAGGGGTATGTATCTCTTTCTCACACTCAACGAGTTGCAAGTCACAACAAGGTATCCAAGATCAGGAGGAACATCAACATTGCTCATCCTAGGGATGGACTAAGAGTAAAGATATTGAACCTTTTCCCGATGTCTGAACGTATGTGATCATTCATCATTATATAGGGTTGATTTAGGAGAAGATAGGTGTACGTATGGTAGGATGGTAAAATTATATTTATTTCAGTATTAACACAATGTAGGTTGAACCGAAAATTTGGCATCGGATTCAATTTTGATACTGATCATTTAGATCAAGCTGTCAGGCATGCCAAGACTAATTGACTTCTTTTCTGGTTCGCTGATCAATTTTATGTCAACGGATCAAATTGGTAGTTAACACTTAGCACTGATTTAGGAAGAAGACTGAATTGCTTGAGTTCAAAGTATTGCTAAAGTACCGGAAGACTAGAAGTGCTAAAGTAGTATTGCTAAAAAAAAAAAAAAAAAAAAACTAGTATTACTAAAGTACCAGAAGACTAGAAGTGAGAGATGAGAGAGAGAGAGAGGTGAGTGTGATTTAACGAGAGAGAGGGGAGAGAGAGATGTGAGTGTGATTTAATGAGAGAAGAATTAGATTACTTTTACTTTAATCCAACGACTCGAATTTGTGCACATGAGGGGGTCCTGTGCTTTGTGCGCATGAGCCTCCCTCGATCTTGGAAAACGTTAGTCCAAGGGGTAAGTTTGGTTATCGATCTTTGATGGGAGTTTTCCTAATTAGGCATTATAGATGGGGGTATATCCAAATATCCATTTTTGTAGGGATGACATTGGGAAATTCGTGGTACAATGAGGAAATTGTGGGTGCACATAGTTGAGCTTCTCTCTTCCAGTTCCAGTTTGTTCATTCTTCTTCTGCTCTCGTCCTCTAAAGAAAAACCCTCGCTGGTTTGTCTTCCCCTCCTTGCGAAGCTTGTTGAAGTCTCTGCTTATGTTGCGTGTGCAATCTTCGACACCTGGTGGTCTCTCTCTCTCTATCTGGTGATTTCTTCTGTAGATTGATTGGTATGTATGACATGTTACTGTTTTTCTCTTCTACATACTCTCTTCTGGAAATTTCTGAACAATTCTGATAGAGGGGATGTTCTCTCGTTTTAGTAAACCTCTTTTTATTACCCAATTGGACTCTCTATCTATCTATCTATCTATCTATCTATGCATCCAAAGAGGAGAAAGCTGGTTTTACTATTCCATTTGCTAAAGCTACAAAATTATTTATTTTTATGTCGGAATTTCATTGGAGTGATGACTAATGACCAAAGCCTCAACTACAAAAAAAATCTGATAGCGGCTTGGGCGAATTCCACTTACGAATGATGATGGTTGAGTCCATTATATGTGACATTGTGTCTTAGGCTATACCTTTCTACATTAAGATTGTTTTTTTTTTTTTTTTTTTTTAAGTGTTTAGAAGCTAACTTCTCATCAGACTTGGAAATGAGCTTCCGAAAATGTTTGTTTCTCTTCTGAATGAGGTGTTGAAACTGTAAAATTAAATGTATTTGTTTTTAGGTGCTCATTTTTCTGGGCTTTTTTTTTTTGCCCACCACCACAACTTCTATCTTCTATCGCCACCACAAACCATTAACATTAATTACCCTTCTCCACCTATTTACTCTCCTTCAAACACCATGGAGATCCTCCTTCCTTACCACTAAAAACAATCCTATATACCTATCCATTCCTTATACAATCTCAAGAGAAAGAAAATAAGGAAGAAGAGGAGTGAGAGGGGAGGGTGGGGGTGATGGTGGCGGTGGTGACATTGCTCGCATGATAGAGAGGAGGTAGAGAAGAGGGGATGGTTGGTGGAGAAGAGGGGTAGCACAATAGTCATTACAAATGTATTGTGAAGTTATTATTGGAATGATTTTTCATTAAGCACTCAGTGATCAACACCTCCTTGTTGCTTACTCCGAACTTCTAATCAAAACTAAAACAAACACCCTAAACAGGATGTCCCACTTCTTATTAAGACTTCTGACTCTTAAGTTAGTGTAGACTATAGAGAAGGGTATATCCTCTGCTAGTCAATTGACCACTTAATCGACCCCTAGGCATCAAAGAGCCGATTGGATTATGAAAGCACTAACTGATTTTGTAGGGACCAAGTTAAGTGCCTATTAGTCGGCCTCTTTGCCTGACTAGCCTATTTGTTTAGGTACCATACTAGTTACTTTTTCCCTTTGAAGCTGTTTATGCTGGCACTACGGAAACTGAATGACAGCTGGAAAAAGGTGCTGTCCATCATAATGTGGAGATGTGGAAAATTTTGATTAGTTTTAATTTGATTAGTCCTACAATTGATTATTAGTGATTCCAACTTATAATAAATGATCAAGGCATGCTTCCAAATGTTTGTGCTTGGCGGATGGCTATTATGGAAATCAAGCCCCAATTCCAGAAAGAAATCACATTTTCTCTAGGATGTAGCTTATGGGAAGATCTTTAGGCAGGAAACATTGCACTTAAAGATATATTCACAATCATTTACAATCTCTGTGCTCAGATTTTCATAGTTTCATGCAGATGGCTTGAAGGTGGCACAAAGATTGTTGCTCTGTGAAAGGGCTTTGGCTCTGGGTCTCGAAAATGGTTTTGTTTGTAAGAATATTCATGAGGGTCTGGGGTAACACTTGTGTGGGTCTGGAAAAGATTGTTGCAATGTGATTAAAGCTCGTGTGGGTCTGGGGTAACACTTGGGTGGCACTCCACAAAATGGCTTTCCGTGTCTGTATGTTTGAGTGGGAGAGTCTGTTTTTATGTAATTGAGCTTTGCGCCGTATCCTTTGCCTTGTGACCCACTCAATCACTATGCCTTTTTTCCTCATGATTGTATTGGTCTGTCTTATTGATAAATAAATCATTTTCCCCACCCACCCTTTCAAAGAATCAAACTCCTTGTGAAAGTGTCGTGGTCTGATTCTTCCAATGATCTGCATGTCTAAAAGGAGTTCCCGTAGGCAAGAAATGAGACATGACTAACTAATGACAATGAAGCTTATACAATAAAAGGTTGATGTCTTTTTGAAAGAAAATGATATAGAAGTTCGCACAAATAACTACTTATAAAGACATTGACATGTGCAAGTGGACATTTATATCAACAATGGGATTCCAACCACTACTTATGACCTTACAAAATTGTTTCTTGTACATTAAAAAGGTGGTGCATCACTTAAACCTGAGTATAGAATTTCCTACTCTCTTCATCTGAAACGAGGCGAAGTGAAGTATGAGTAAAGTTTGGATAATACATTGTTTAGTTGATTACTTCGATGGTGTGATTGTACAAAATGAACCCATTCTCAATGACAAGTACATAAAGGTAGTGTGCTGGTCAAAATGATGGTGGTGTTCATATATACGTTTCTTTTTTGGTTGTAAAAATGGTGTATTATTCAAAAAGGAAAATACAAGAAAGGCTAGATAGCCTGATAGCCAACAAAATCCAAAAAAAACAAAAATTTTTTTTTTTTTACAAGAACATGAAGCTCTTCTATTGAAAATTATACGCTCCCGTAAACTCCAAAAAATCTTTTCACCAAGTTGTTATGCTATTCACAGTGAATCTTTGATAGCAAGCAGAGATGCACTTGTATACCAATGTATGCACCTGTATACCACTTTTCAAACGCTGGAATGTGAGGTGAGGCGTAAGCCTCTCAAGAGAATACATTTTTCACATTAATATTTCACGATCTCTCTCTCTATATTCTGTTCTATTGCACACTAAGCTTTCAAAGCAAATTCAGATCATAACGAGTCATAAAAGAAGGTATCATATCACTCTAGAAGTCTAAGTTCAACAAAACACAAACCAAAACGAATCAATCTCTCCAAGAGATTAAAACAATAACATAAACCAACAATTCAGAAAGTCTAAGCTCAACAAAATACAATCCAATACAAACAAAGTTTTGATCCTTCAACTAGACTCAAATACATAATTCAAACAACAAATGCATCATCATAATCTATGTCAGAATCAACACCATTATCCTCAAGATTTAAACATGACATGTCGTCCACAATCAGCTTGCCTTTCATTTCTTCCTTCCTTCAGTGGGTAGAAGGTTGGACTGAGCACTTTGCTCACCTTGAAAGCTTTTCAGATTTTGAGCGGAGTGCATTCATGCATTTGTGTGGGTGATTTGGAGGGAGAAAAATAACAAGATTTTCAAAGAGTCTTGTGAGTCAGTGGATAGCTTATGGACAGACATTAAAGTTACCTTGTGGTTTTGGAGTGCTAATTGGGAAAACTTTAGAGACATCCAGTTCTTTTATTGTACATGTTCCACATAATGTACCTTTTGGGAGCTCTCAAGATAAAAAATACTTGTTTTTCTGATTAAAAAATTCTTAGATTCAGTAACCCAAATGGTCAACTGTGCTCTAAATAATTTCTCTTTGTTATTACCTTGCCTTCTTTCTTATTAAAAGCATCCTTAATAGTTTCACTATGTTTGAGTGGCACTCCACAAAATGGCTTTCCGTGTCTGTATGTTTGAGTGGGAGAGTCTGTTTTTATGTAATTGAGCTTTGCGCCGTATCCTTTGCCTTGTGACCCACTCAATCACTATGCCTTTTTTCCTCATGATTGTATTGGTCTGTCTTATTGATACATAAATCATTTTCCCCACCCACCCTTTCAAAGAATCAAACTCCTTGTGAAAGTGTCGTGGTCTGATTCTTCCAATGATCTGCATGTCTAAAAGGAGTTCCCGTAGGCAAGAAATGAGACATGACTAACTAATGACAATGAAGCTTATACAATAAAAGGTTGATGTCTTTTTGAAAGAAAATGATATAGAAGTTCGCACAAATAACTACTTATAAAGACATTGACATGTGCAAGTGGACATTTATATCAACAATGGGATTCCAACCACTACTTATGACCTTACAAAATTGTTTCTTGTACATTAAAAAGGTTGTGCATCACTTAAACCTGAGTATAGAATTTCCTACTCTCTTCATCTGAAACGAGGCGAAGTGAAGTATGAGTAAAGTTTGGATAATACATTGTTTAGTTGATTACTTCGATGGTGTGATTGTACAAAATGAACCCATTCTCAATGACAAGTACATAAAGGTAGTGTGTTGGTCAAAATGATGGTGGTGTTCATATATACGTTTCTTTTTTGGTTGTAAAAATGGTGTATTATTCAAAAAGGAAAATACAAGAAAGGCTAGATAGCCTGATAGCCAACAAAATCCAAAAAAAAAAAAAAAAAAAAATTTTACAAGAACATGAAGCTCTTCTATTGAAAATTATACGCTCCCCTAAACTCCAAAAAATCTTTTCACCAAGTTGTTATGCTATTCACAGTGAATCTTTGATAGCAAGCAGAGATGCACTTGTATCCCAATGTATGCACCTGTATACCACTTTTCAAACGCTGGAATGTGAGGTGAGGCGTAAGCCTCTCAAGAGAATACATTTTTCACATTAATATTTCACGATCTCTCTCTCTCTATATTCTGTTCTATTGCACACTAAGCTTTCAAAGCAAATTCAGATCATAACGAGTCATAAAAGAAGGTATCATATCACTCTAGAAGTCTAAGTTCAACAAAACACAAACCAAAACGAATCAATCTCTCCAAGAGATTAAAACAATAACATAAACCAACAATTCAGAAAGTCTAAGCTCAACAAAATACAATCCAATACAAACAAAGTTTTGATCCTTCAACTAGACTCAAATACATAATTCAAACAACAAATGCATCATCATAATCTATGTCAGAATCAACACCATTATCCTCAAGATTTAAACATGACATGTCGTCCACAATCAGCTTGCCTTTCATTTCTTCCTTCCTTCAGTGGGTAGAAGGTTGGACTGAGCACTTTGCTCACCTTGAAAGCTTTTCAGATTTTGGGCGGAGGTGCATTCATGCATTTGTGTGGGTGATTTGGAGGGAGAAAAATAACAAGATTTTCAAAGAGTCTTGTGAGTCAGTGGATAGCTTATGGACAGACATTAAAGTTACCTTGTGGTTTTGGAGTGCTAATTGGGAAAACTTTAGAGACATCCAGTTCTTTTATTGTACATGTTCCACATAATGTACCTTTTGGGAGCTCTCAAGATAAAAAATACTTGTTTTTCTGATTAAAAAATTCTTAGATTCAGTAACCTAAATGGTCAACTGTGCTCTAAATAATTTCTCTTTGTTATTACCTTGCCTTCTTTCTTATTAAAAGCATCCTTAATAGTTTAAACCACCCCCCCCCCCCCCCCCGGCATTAAAATAAGGAATGTTCAAAGAAAAAAAAAATCCAGTGAAACTCACTCCACATATTCATTTCAAGCACCTCACGCGTTTTAGCTGCTAGGCGTATGACTTTGTTGAAAAGTGTTTCACCTACGCCTCCAAGGTGTGTGTTTCACACGTTTTTTTGAAAACATTGTTGTACAAAGAGTCAATAGATCATTATAAACTTGGCCATGCTACCTAGCTATATGAGCTTGGGGACTCGACCTAGAGCATTTTCTACCTGTATTGGAAGCTCACCCATCTTGTTAGCAATCCAAGACAATGTACCCACCATTGCCATCAAGGAGGAACATTATCAACCTTTCATCCCATAGAATCATTGCACTTGGACGTAAGAAGCTAGTTAAACTTACCCTACCTTGTTGACCAGCAAACCAGTACCGTCTGATTCCATGTAGGTGGCGTCCTGTAAAGAGGCCTATGCAAGCACCTCTCCTCCAGTATCCTAAAAGGGAGGGAATTTTTAGGTGGAGCATAGTGGATGCTATTTCCACAATTGTAGCTTGGCTTGATGCTTTTATGTCCTGAAATTCATTTCACAGATACTATTAAGATATAAAGTTGAAGATTTCCATTTTGGTTACAGAGCCATCTTAATTAACAGAAAATTGTAAGATCTTTGCCAATGGTAGCCAGCTCAGTTGATAAGGATATGGTGGTTTTTCCCCCATGTCTTGCTTGGGTTCAAACCCTGCCGGCGGCATTTGGGATGAGAAGGGATGGGTTAAGGGAATAAATGTGACATTTCAAAATAAAATAAAATAAAATTGTAAAATCTTTATGGCTTGGATCATGGATTTGTGATCAAAATTTTTTACCAAATTTTGATTTGGTTTTGATACAATTATAATTATCCATTTCATAAATTTGTTTTTCGCTAACCCAGTATCTGTTCTTACTATGAGAGAGATGGAAGAAAAAAAATGTAAGGAACAAAACTTGATATTATCTATTAGTTGTCAAGTCTCCAACAAGAGTCTTAGAAGGTCTATTTTTTGTGGTTTGTGTGGCAAATATGGACTCATGGGTTTCGCTTAGAATGTCACTTGGCATGAAATATATATTTATTATTTATATGCATGATGCTTACTTGTGTTTCCTTTGCAAGTGTTGGAGTTGGATATGAAACTTTCGATACTGCAAACTACAAGATTTCAGTATGGATATGAATTTGTTGACACACATTCTTTATTAGGAGGGGAAAACGAAGGAAGAGAAAAATAAGTTTTCAATTATACAACTAGATAGATATCTCTCAAAGATTTCTTTAATGCGTTAAGTCACAGCTAAATCATAACTGTAATTAGGTATTTGGTAGTGTATTCATATGGTTTTATTGTGATGCAGATTGCAGTCGAGCCGAAGCACAGATTTGCTCTCATGTATGTTAGTGGAATCCCAATTCCAATTCCTAACATTTGAGACATTTTTCAAGATTGTTACCAGGAATCTTTTGATACATTAAGTTGCTATTTTGTCTTGAATCTAATGGAAAACTTCAATGAACAGCCTGTTCCCCCTGGCACTCAGTTACTGACGAATATGTCTTCAACCTCAGTTCCTTTTATTCCCTCCCCCTCCCCTGCTCAATCTTCAGAGAGCATTTCAAGACTTGACCATTGCCATTCCCAGTATTCGAGGAATATGTTCCCTATTCCCTCATCTAGTGCAAACTCATTTTCTCCTCAAACTCCAAACTTCTATCCAAATTTTAATGCACCAAACCAATTTCACGTTGCTCCTTATGATCCTCATTTATCAGGACAACCCCTAAATAGCTTGCAATCCAACCACATTCCTCAAGCAGGTGTGCCAACTTTTCAATCTATTAGACAGCTGGGTCCTGGCTTGGTGCATCGAGGAGCTATTAATCATGGCTTAATTCCACCCCCATCCTTAAGAAACAGTACACAATTTGCACCAGAAAATACTCAAGATGATATTGCCCCATCTAATGGACCCAATTCTTTAGATGCACAACTGAGGCAAAGAGATGCAAATGTGCAACAAGAAGCAATGTCAGAAAAACCAAATCATGCAAGAGAATCAGGATATGTTGAATGCTCTGAGGATGAGACACCAGTTGCAGGTGAAAAATCACAAAAGTTAACAGAAGCAACTGAGGAAGTAGCTCAGCAGAACAAAAGGAAAAAGATCCAAGAGGAACCAACTGAAGGGCATTTTTGTGCGGATGGTGAAGCTTGTGGAGATGATCTGAGAAAATATGATTTCACATATAATCATCTCGGGCGTAGTCATCATCATCAGCCACAAAATACATCGATTCTTGCTCCAAATGTTTGTGATTCATCTGGTTCATACTCAATGTTGCAAGGGATGGATGATGGTAGTATTGAAACTTCTGCTCAGAGTGCTTTGTTGCATGAACAAGTATGTTTGTGAAACATGATTAGAGTTCTTTTTTTTTTTTTTTTTTTGAAAGGATCATGATTAGAGTTCTTATTATTTATTATTTAATTATTCTCTTCTTGTTTACTGATATCAAATCTTTCATGTTATTGATCCTTAGGAAATCACTACCCAACAGATCATACATAGTCAAAGGTGAGTTCTCATCTACTCTTCCTGCCCTTATTCTTAAAACCAAGAAGGTGTAATATTCACTATGGCACTTATCTGTATGATGTCAGACAAGTAAGAGGAGAATCTGGAGATGTGGAGGATGGCAAAGATATCCTCTCAGGACGCTGTGACTCAAATGCTTTGAAAGTATGTTATATCTGCAAATTTTTTTTAAACTTCTCTTTCATATTTCTCTTGTTTCTATTGTAGCGTAGGCATGCGATTTTGCATCGATGTTATGCACATAGTTTAGTAAATGCACTGAGGGAGGTAAGATTCACCCCAATATCAGGCAGTTAAGCAGCAAACTGAGGTGTATGCCTCTTACCAGTTTTGTGAGGCTTAAGACCGAAGGTTCATTTTTCACTTAGTCAATTTTTAAAGTGAGGTGCACACATTGAGACATAAGAAGAGGCAGAACGTCAAAACGAAGCAAACTCACTTGTGGTTGAAATTTGGATTTTTGGTAGCGACTTTTTTGGACACCTTTTTAGTTTGTCTGTGTGTTTTCCTCAGCCAACTACTACCTTTCTTCTTTTTCTTCTATTCTAAGGTAACTCTTCCTAGACTGATATAATGTTTATCTTGTTGGCAATTTCGTAGATTTATGGTCTATATTCTTTTTGAGCATTTTATGAACTGTATTTTGACCAAAACAAAGGCTTATTCCTCATTGCTTTTGAGGCTTATGAATAAGTATCGCCTGACACCTCACAAAAATCTTCACCTCATTTCCTGCCCCTGCCTTTTTAAATATTGGTTATTCACCCCCTTTTGACACTGATGAACTTTTTTGCTTACATGTACCTATGCTATTTGGTTAATTTAATCTATAGGAGGCTCTACTGAAGATGACCACTGAGCACCGTGCAGAGATGGCCTCAAAACGTGGAAAATCTGCACATCCTGATGAAGGTTGGGTCTCAACTTTTAAGCTTCTTTTACTTTATATATTAGGTCATTTGGCTAGAAGATCTATCTTATTTTTTATAGCTTATTAACATCTCGTTGGTGCTTCACTCATGGATTCAGTTTCCTACTACACAGCCTTAGAATTTAAGATAGATTCTGCTTATGTACGACGGTTTTGAGTTGAGTCAAATCAAAGAGATGAAATCTGGAAATGGGGTTTTTACTGAATCTTGTGGTTCACAGGCAGAGCTCCTAATGTAAGCCCTTTATTTGATACACAACTTCTACTTCAACAATGTTTGAGTTAATATCAAAATAGAGCTTAGTGGTAACTGGTAACTGAGAGAACAGTCTTGAATTTTGAAAACTTTAAACAAACTAAATGAATCCCAGAGAGGCAGAGAGAAGAATACCAAAATAATAATCCAAAAAGAAGTCATAGAAATGCTTCCAAGAATAATTGCGACAATGAGGTAAGTAAGTTCTTTAGATTTCTTCCAGGCTAATCCGTCCTCCATATAATGAGATAAGGTTTGCCGTTGGAGCTATCTCTTTCTTCTTCAACCCTAGGAATTTTCTGTTTCTTATCTTTTGCAACGAAATAGAGAGTCAAGAGTCATAGTTCTCTTTTTTTGAAGCAGTCGTAATGGCTGGGAAACAGTGAGAGAGAATGGGTAAGAGGGGTTGAAGGGGATATCAGGTTTTGGGAGTGAGGAAGGATTTTGGAGAAGAGTGGAAAGAGAAAGTGAACATGATAGCATTAAGGGAGGAAAAGGAAAACAAGAAAGGACAAGTGAGTGAGAGATGACAGAGAAGATATTGGGTGAGTGAGAGGCTGTGGCATGGTTGTGGCGGCGTATGGGGAATACAACCATACAGGTGAAGGAGATTTATGGTATTTTTAAATTTGTAACTAATTCAACTTTTTTTTTAAATTTAAATTTATTTTGTAGGGATACATCTTTAATTAATTAATGTTGAAATCTTAACTGTTGGGTGATCCTTAATTTGTAATAATATATTTCGTAATAGTGTAACTGAAATCCCTTCATCAATTTAGTGGGGAAGACTTCACCAGCCCCATTTCGCTGACAATTTGACCAACCCCAGAGCAATAATATTTGCAATATATCTTTCTACCAGAAATTTAGCTTTTCTGATACTGGTTTTTTACAATACATCCAATTGATAAATGACATGTTTTTAAAGGGAAGTGGTCATCGATAAGTTGGCAGTATACACTGTGTGTCGCAGATAAGTTGAAATATCCATAATGGCGTGATATGTATCTACTCTACCCTCTCTCCACCTCCCTCTTTCTTAATAGTCTTTTGAGGGAATTTGATTCTCGAGACACTATCATGTAAGCATTCTGGTCTTAGCTTAATCCTCTATTTTATTCTGTGCGATCGTTTTATTTGTTATTGTTCCTTTCATAATTGGTTTCCGTTTCGCTGCTTTTGTCTATAAGGTGAGTTTCTTCTTGTTTATGCTATGTTTTTTTCTCAATAATGCTGTAAATCATGTTTGTTTTTGCTTGTTAGTAACCCTTAGCTCCAGTCAGCAAAGGGCCTCTCCGATGAGAGTCCCTAGTGATGACTCTTTAAGGAGCTATTCTAGTCGGTCTTTAGGGAACAAACACCAAGGCCCTTAGCCCTGAAGTCTAAAATAAATGTGAAAGTTAAATGTCTTCACTTTTGATCAGATTCTCCAAATCTGAACATAGGCATCTTAAATTTCGTAACGAAATAAACTAATTAAATTATAATTGAATTAAAAAGTTGATTTTTTTTTTAGAATTTAACTGTATTGTAAGTTGTTACAATGCTAATTATTTCATTTAAAAAAATTCAACAAAGATTATGCTAACAAGTTTATATGTCTCACTGAAGGAACAAGTGCAGCACATGCTAATATAGAGTTAAGCCCTAAAGTTATATGAACAATAACCTTCTGTTTCGAAAAAATCTTGAGAAACATTGTTTAGTTGGTCAAAATAAGGAAAGAAAACAAATTCTAGAACCATAAGAAAAATCATGTGAATCTAATTAGAAGTTTGATCTTTGAAATTTGAGTCTGGTCATGAAGTCGGGATGAATCATAGTGCAAATATTTCTTTTCTTAATCTGTTTCATTTCATATATTTCAGATATTAGAATGACTGACAAGGCAAAGCAAAACCCGTCTCTCTAAAGATGACAGACATTTTCTCGATATGCGAAGTTGTATATGTTAAATGACCCTCTTCAAGTTTATTCCTTCAGTTTGTCATACATACAGATGACTTGTTTTGACTTTTGAGAACCCTTTACCCTGTTATACTACTGTGTTACTTTTTGACTGCCATTTTGAAATTTTGAGTGAACTAAGAATGGCTTACGGTACGGATTAGTCAGAAACTTTTGAACCAACTCTAATTAAATGCCTTTTTTTTGTTAATTGTCATTGTTATTATTATTCTTATTATCATAGATTCAACTTGAATAAGAAAGAAATCCTTTCAATCCATTACACTAAATTTATTTATTTTATTATTTTTATTTTTGAATCAAACACACACCAAAGATTTTATTGATAAAGAAAGTAAATGAGAAGTTCTCATTATAGAAAAAAGAAATAAAGCAATTATAAAAATAAGAAACTATCCCAATTTAATATAAATAAATCAAAAGCAATGTTCTGGAGTGGTTTGTGAGAAGCCCCCATTGCCATATGTCCTCCTGTAAAGAAATCACATACTCTTCATGTGAGCGAGCTTTCCCTTCAAAGATCCTTCTGTCTGTTTCCTTCCAAAGGGCCCAGGTTACGAAGTGGATCCTCTCCTCCAAATCCACCTGCCCATTCTGGATCTGCTGACATGCTTCAAATTAGTCAAACGGAACCCTTTTCAGGCAGCTCACCCTGGTTTCCTTGAGGAAAGCAGTCCATACTTTCCTAGAGTATCTACATGTTAGAAGAATATGGTCTACTGATTAATCACGAAGAGGTTTTCTCTGAAATTTTATTTGGAACTCTTTGCGGACTGTTCCAATGAGGTAACACACTGAATCAGGATGGACTACTCAGATGATGAACAGCTTTTATGACGCAGTTGGAACTTGGAAGTGTTTTCAATCCTTAACATTGGATATGTCGAGATATATCTATTCTGTCAATATTTTAGGAAACATAAACGAAATATCTGAAATTCTGAATATTTATTTAATATAATATTGTTATTTTTGAAGTGATAAAGCTTTGCTATCTTGTCAGGCAATATAGAAATTGGAAACGGATATGGTGTACCAGGGGGAGGTGCCTATTATGGTGCTTCAGGAGTACCAAATATGACCTCTAGTAACTTCTATGAACCCAGACTGTTTTTGTCTATCAATTAAATTCTGATACTGGTTTCACTTAATGTTTTTGTCTCTTTTTGGAAAATGAAGGGGAAATGCATGAGAGAAACCCCAAATTTTCAGAGGTTGACAAGGAATCAGAGGCTAAAGTTGCTGCAAAAAAATTGCCCGAATATTTGAAGCAGAAGTTGAAAGCCCGGGGTATTCTTAAAAATGGGACAACAGAAGGGAATCCTGCAACAACTGATAATGCAAGTTCATTATCTAATTTTCTATTTTTTCATTTTTAATATATCTGTGTTTATTTACTTATATCAGGTGAATCGTTTGATCCACTGAATTGTGGTTGACTACTCTTATCACAATGCTGGTATGGATATATGGGCATGCATATACTTTCCTAGAAAAATATTGGCATTGTATGGCTACTAGTGCATATTTAAATAATTAAAATGTTATCAAATAGGTTTTTGGTGATTGATTTTTCAATTATAGACTCAATAGTCAGTGCATATTAACCTGATGCTGATTGTAAAATTATATTCCCATTGGAGTTATCTTTACAACCAACCCTACTTTATATGACCAACTGACCCTACTTTAGATGCGAGCTTCTTATGAACATATATTTTTAAAAGACACATGGATTATGCTGTCTGCATGTCATTCTATTTTCTTTTCCGTTTTGTTGCCGTATCACTTCAGTTTTATGCTTGTTTTCATGACGTGATGCCTTTGTTAACTTCCCGACTTCATGTGCTGTCATCACCACATTCCAACCCCACTCTACTCAACCCCACTCATTGTCAAAGAATGTCTATATTTAGATTAGATAATTAAAGAATATCTATATTTAGATCATTAAAGAGGGTCTCCTTGTGAAGATCAATGCAAAAGACTTCCCAAGTATATGCTAACTTTATCGCAGTGGTCCACAGATGATAATACTTTTTTCCATCTTTTAAAGAGCATCTCATGTGGCCAGATGCCATAAAGTGTACCTTGATATGTGGAAAGCATATCTTGGTGTACACTCGACAACATCTGACCGGAAGAGGTCTGTGGTGCTTTTGTTACCTCAAAGACATAAACTTTTATCTGATTAGAATGGAGAAAGTTTTGAAATTTGGAGAAAAAAGAAAAGGAAGTAGTTTCTTTCTTTGCGGTGATAGTCTCTTTATGGATCACACACTATGATTTGGGTCTAGTGGCCCATAATTAATGAAGCTATTAGCCTATACGTATAGGAAAGTTATATGTGGATTTGAAAGAATTACCATTAGCTAATATCTACTCAAGCCATTATGTGTTAATTTGTGTTTGTGGATATTTTGTTAAACTTCGATTTTTATATGCTTGCCTTATCTGGTATTTCATTTATGTCGTACTTTTTTTTCCCCATTTATTTTCTTACATGTCTCTAAATATTTTAATTTCAGAAGCTGGAAATGAAAACAACTCAGAGTGGAGCTTTGGCGAAGTTGCCTCTAGGATGGGTAATCTTCTATCATGAATTTTATTAAGTACATTGCCTTTTAGTTTCTGTAGAAAAGCTGCTTGGGGTTTCGCAGTATAGTCACTTAATTTGTTTGCTTCAATGTTTGTTAAATGTATCTCTACAAGGATTTATACTCTTATTACCTTTAGAAAATACATTTATATTCTTATTGTTCAAGTGAATTTTATAACTTGTCCTCCACTTTGAATTCGAAATGTGGTGCAGCGAGATAGTGAAAAGGAGATTCATAGATCTCGAAGGCAGAATTGAAGAAAGGGGAGAAACTTTGTAGAAGATGGAGAATTTAGGGAGAATTGAAAAAAGGGGATAAAATTTGTAGAAGGAGAATTTAGGAGGAAAATTGGAGAAGATGAAGAGCTAATAAAGATGATGATAAATTGGGAGAAAATAATTTGATTTAAATTTTTAATTGGTTGTTGTTACAATGCTTGAGCTTTCTATCCTTTAAATAAAAACATAGTCCTAGCTAAAATAAAAAAAACCTAACAAACTTGAATTTCTAATTAAAATACTTAAATAGCTAGATTAGCTTAATTGAAATCCTAATTAAAGTAGAATATTGTAAAAATAAGAAACTCTAGAACCTACTATGTTCCCACATCAAAATGTAACTATCCTTCCCGTGTTTTTTTTCATAATTGGGTAGACCTGGCAACAAGTCGCGTCGGGTTGGCGGATCACACATATAGGACATGAACACGACCCATTTGATTGTCAGGTCAGAAAATAAAACATGAAATGATCTGCCAGAATAGGCTGACTCGACCGATCCGACTCGTTTGACCTGTTTCAACATAAAAACTTGTTTCGATCTGACTTAACCCAACTTGAAATGATCTGTTAACTTGAAAATCACCAATTGAACCCGACACAAACTACACAAAACAACCTATTTGACACAACTGGCATGTTTGACACAAAAATTAATAGTCAAACAGGTTGACACGAGTCAAGGTGTCAAACCCGAATACGATCGACTCATGTAACGGGGCAGGCAACTCAATCTGAAATGACACGAAAATAAAAACCAAATGACTCAAACCCGTTTATATCTAGTCATTTTCGGGTCGTGTTATCGTGTTCGGGCTTGTGTTATAAAATTGTCGATTAATTGACGAATAATCATATAACGAGGGTAGGACAATTCAATTCGGGTATTATTCGGTCGGATTTAACGATTTTGGATAAATCGGCGAGTCACAAAAAATCGGACATGTTCAACTCGTCGAAAATCGCTATATATTAAAAAACAAAAAAACCTAAACCCAGAAGGATTGTTTGCTGTTGTTGTCGGGTAGCCCCCCAAACCCAGATTAATCGAAGAAGAAAGAAACAAAGAAGAGAGATGAGATCGATTGCTGCGTGCTGCTGTTGCGATCGGTCGCTGCTTGCTACTATTGCGTTCGCAGAAGAGAGAAGAGATTGACTTGGGTTTATTGGTTTATTGCTGCCTTCCTTGCTGCTGTTGGCTGTTGCTGCCTTTTTGCTGCTTCGACTATTTGCTAAAGTACTTCAGGTGAGTATAATTACAATAAAGAAGACCACATTGGGGATATAAAACACCAAGATAGGGAGGATGTTGAAGATGTTGATATTGAAGTCGATTGATAGAATCATGAACGTGGAGATGGTGTGAATTGCTTATTACTTATTATGTTTTGGACATGATAGTTGTTGGCATGATTTGCTTATGTTACTTTTTGTTGTTGTATAATACTTATTAATATTTATTGTTAAGATGTGTTATTTACTATAATTTACATTACTAAGGGTACAAAAATGTATACTTTGAAAAAGTAGATCGATTAAACCCGATTAATCTTATATCGGTCCTAGACCAATTATGGACCAATTAATGATTTAGTTGCATATATTCGAGCTAAACTACTAGGTCTACAATTGGGTATCTCCTTCTAACCGACTAGCTATATGTGATACCCTTGTGTGGGGGGACCTGAGGGGAGAGGTCCGTGATGGCGAAGCCCAATAGGCCCGTGGATCCCAAGAGAGGTTGAGCGAGCTACGAAGGGGAGATTATAGTCCCACATCGTCTAGGCGAGGGAAGGGGATGTGCTATATATGTACGAGGTTGGATCTACAAAGTACTACGCGTTTTAAAGCCGTGCCGGCCTTGGGCCCAAAGTGGACAATATAATACTTGTGGATCAGGTCGTGACACTATACCTATGTTGTATGACCAAAATACTCGCAATGAGAAAAGGGAATGTCACATGCAAAGCAAGAAACCACTTATAACACACATCTTGAGGACCTAATGAGTGAGTCACATTCTAACAGTGTAAAGGCAACTCCCTATGTTACAAAAAAAAGAAGCAACTAATAAACATCAAACAGTAATATAAATTTTTTTTTTTTTCTTTTTTCTCTTCTCCCCATCTTCTCTTATCTCTATGTTTCTGCTTTCCTCTGTCACCATTGTTTCACCACCACTCCCTCTTCCTCCTCAACCCTACTACAAACATTTGGTTTCCCCACATTTTTTCGCCACCATTTCCCTGATTCATAGCCTCTTCAGAAAAGACGAATTCAACAGATTGATCAATGTAATTGATGAATTTTCCAAACTACCAACCATCTCAAACAATCTCACCAAATTGCCTCTGGCCTTTAAGAAGAGGCAGTTGACGAGTTCACAATTGCCTGAACCCAGCCAGTGCGCAAATGATGAGTTTGAAAATGACTTCTGGATTTAAAATGCGAGTCAATGAATCTCGTCCACTCACCACTCAATGATTTTATAGAGTTGTTGCATTCCTGCAAACAAGAAGCAATTGATCATACCTGCCATAACTTTCAACGCAGTTGTTCAACCAAATAGTGGTTACACAGAATTAAGAATAACCTAAACCCACACAAATGAAACTCCAAATGCTTTGCTGAATACATGACACAAATAGGAACTAGATGAGTCATAAGGCACAACTCATGGTTTTCCTTCTTGTTGCCGCTCATAAAAATTGGATCTTCAGCACTAGGACATTAGGTACTGAATGGTTCTATTCACTGAACACCCTCCAATAGGAAGCCGTTGAGGTAGAAATGGGTTTACTCAACCAAAGACTCTTGATTAAGTAAAGCAGATTGTTAGGGATGTTAAAAAGGAGCTCTATTGAATCAAACAATCCAGATCATATCATATTCTACAACAACATCATATACCAGAGCCATCGTTGAATCAATTGTTTTAACAGATGTTGAAGTTCTGGATTGGATTGGATCCTAAAAAAATCTGAGCTTGAGAACTGAGAAGCAAGAGGGTCTTTGACATGCCTCATTTGAGGGTTTCTTGGATCAACAATAGGTTTCAAGATTACTAGAAATTAATTGAAATTGTTTGGAGAGAGTTGTGTGGTGTCATGGTGGAGGGGAAAACTAGAAAGAGAGATAAAGCAGAGGAAGATGGAGAACGCTTTTTATATTTTATGTGTGTGTTTTTATTTATTTTAAAGTTTACTATATAATCTCAACCTTTGGTGTGCTCAAGTCTGTATTTTTTCTTACAGATTTTAGAATTTGAACCGCTCGCTAGGTCCTCGAGATGTGTGTGTGTTTATTATTTTCTTAAGTTTTTGATTATAATAATAATCCTCTAGTTGAGTGTGATTTAAGTTGGTATCTTACTTTCCATGTACCATCACTCCATTCCTTTCAGAGTGGAAATTTCCATCATTTCACGTGGACAGTTAAAGGCTGACCAACAGAAATGGACAGTTTGTGGGGGGGAGCTGCATTTTCAATTCAAACTTAGGCCCAGTTCCTAAATTTTCTCATTTCAGTGATTTATTGGCATGATGTGAAATTGAATCTTTTATTTTTTTATTCAAGTTTGGGCTTTGTATGCACGTTGGTTACTGTAACAAAAAAAAGTACCTTGTAGACCACAAGCCTCGTAATTAATTGTATCAAAAGTGCACTTAGGCTGACTGAAACCAACACAGATGAAATTTCAGTCCATGTTGTGATGATTAGCAAATACAAATGGGCAACCAAATAAGCATTCACACAATTTTAGGGCAGAACAAAATGCTGAGAATTAGTCCCGCTCCGTTCTTTGCATGGGCAACAGCTGTTTTCTAGCTTAACATATTGAAGATTTGTACCCTTTTACAAGCTTGAGCTTATAGAGACAGTACCAATAACATATCATAGCATTGGTGGAGGTTGTGGCCTTGTTTGAGCCTCTTCCGACACAATTACTGTAGCCCAGAATCTAGCACTTGTTTTGAGAGCGTGTGTTAGGAATTACCCCACTCCCAGTTTGCAAGGGCCACACCTCTTTGGCTTGATATAGGAAATGTTATTTCTCTGTCGGTTGTGCGGATACTTGGGCGCTTATTTGAATGGTGTGTCCACACGTGTGGACACAGATTCAGACACAACAAACTTGGGTATGCCTAATGTTAGACATCATGATTTCAAGTATCACGAGTATAAACTATGCCTCCTGGAGAACCTATTATTCATTCTTATCTAATATATCTTATTTTTTTTTTTTTTAATTTTATTTACATGTAATAACTGCACACATTTCATTTTAACATATGGTATTACCTCATAATTGTTGTGATTGTCAAATATAGAATATCAATGTACTATCATGTCCTTGAATATAAATATTTTATGACTTTCCGTGTGTCGGACACTCTCGTGTTCGAGTCTAGCACATATACTAGGGCCTATAGAGGGAATGGTGATCTGCACAATGTCCCTGTTTACAAACAATTGAATTCCTATCTCACTTGTCTGTAGTTCTTAACTAGTTGCCTAGAGCTATCAAATCTTTGCTAAACACTGATAATTTTGTACATTTAACAAACTTAAAACACGTGTTAGTTGTTTATGATTGTCTAGTTATTCAAATAAATATATGATGCAAAACAATTGTAAATTGAAAGCTCAATAAAATTAATAAAATTGAAAAAAATAACTGGTGATGCTGTTGATGACTTCTTATTTATTATGTGGGTTGTAAGTTCTTAACCTCAGATTACTAGTTACCAGAAAAGTATGGGTGCAACTAGGGCATGTTTGTTGGCTTAGATTTAGAATGACTGAACAATGTTCAGAGTTTATGAAGTTCTACTTCAAATACGTTCAATTGTTTATAATATTCCAGTCATAAAATATATGATGCAGCTCAATAGTAAATAGAAATAAGGGACGGATGATGTTATTGAAAACTCCAAGGATCAAACAAAAACAATATAACCATAGGTGATACAGGTGATATAGTTATTGAACTTGGCTAGTTAGGTCAGTCACTAGACCACTACACTAACTGAAGCCTAAACTGATTTATCTAGGCTCAAATTCTAAACGTAGCTCAATGAAAGTTTGAAATAGGCAAAGCTCAAGATGGAGCAAAGGTGGTTATGAGCACACGCCTCGGGTTGGATCCATCGTCGCGTCCCTGCTTGAAAGTTGTACTTGTGTTTCGTGCCTCTTCAACAAACTGGATTTTCTCATGCACTATTGAATTTGCTCTATCCTTTTCCATATAGGTTGAAGCCACGGACCCTGCAACTGGTTCTGTGTATTATTTTAATGAAAGCACTGGAAAAAGTCAATGGGAGAGTCCCTGTGTGACTGCTACTACTCAATTAACTCAACAACCTCAATCATCTTTATCTTTGCCGCCTGATTGGCAAGAGATATTGGATGAGACATCAGGTATGTGGGAGATTGGGCAAGTCTTTCTGTTTTTTATTTTTTTCTTCCGTTTTATAATTAATGCATAATTATATGAAAAGGTCATTGCAGGATCCTTTTATTGCAACCGATAAGAAGATAGATACATCGAGATTCATTTGATGAAATTTGGGTTTTTCAATAATGTGAAGCAATACGAAAGCTTGATTAATTGGACAATCAAAACTTAGGGTAAAGCCACAACATTAGATATGGGGATTTTATTTGATTAACCCTTACACTTTTCCATTAAGAGAGAATATTAATGATAACTCAATGGCAGAAAAAAAGAAAAAAAGAAAAAAAAAATAGCAAAAAAAAAATGTCAAGGCCTTGTTTGATTGATAAAAAGGGTCTAAATCCTAAAATATAAATGCACCCTGAAAAATAAACACATGTTCCCTTTCTTTAAAGGGTGTTCACCCGATAGACCTCTTGCTGAAATGCTTGCTCTCGAGCTGGAACTCGGGCACACCCATCTCCACCACAAGGTAAGTGATAGATTCTTCCACAACTAATGTTCAATTGATGTTGCTTCCTGTATGAAACCTGGGACCATCCACAAGTAAGTACCTACTTTTCCCCTTTCTGACATTTGTAAGCACGTTCAAACTCTCTACAAGCGAAACATTGGGATTGTCTAAGTGCTGATTGCTTTCCCTGTGGGTGTAGTAGCTGGGGAATACAAAAGTAGTTGAATGTTGTTTGTGAAGCTTTTGACTCTACTGGGCATGGTAAGGGGTGTCCATTTTGGTTTCAAGTATGCTTTGATGTGCTTTTGTAACCCATTCAAGTACTTGTTCATCACGAGTCTCATTAGCAGCTGTTCCATTGTTTATTCACTGCGGACAAACTTCTCCCTATAGATCTTTATTTTAGACCGAGTCTCTAGTCTCTTCATCTCATATTCCCACAACTAGTTGACAACAAGTCAAACTAGCTTAGTAGCTCCCATGCCCCACCAATGCTACACTTTTTGACTCGTGACATTTTCATATAGTGAAACCTTGTCAGATATCAATATTCATGGAGCTTGTGCAGGTTGTATGCGAAGAATTGAAGCAAATCCATCAACCGACAACTAGCACCGCCCAACAATAGCATGACGCCAGCGGTGTGGTTGGCACGGCCGACGCACCAGGCAGTGGGTCGCAACCAAACGTTTGCACGGAGGGTGTCCCCTCGGGCGTTCACCCCACTTCGCATGTTTCACGCCCCTTACCACTCCCATCCACTTCCTCCATTTTTCCCATATATTGACGAGTGGGTTTCTTCCCCAATGAACATGATTTCGCCATCACCATCCCCACGTATCCGCCCTGAAATACTTGCCTTACTCCTTATGCCATCTCTATGCCTCCACACTATGGGTCAAGCCATCTTCGACCCTAATTTCGAAGTTGGCTTAATCCAAATTCCTACCCCATTACCAACTTACACATCAACTTCCACACCATCAATCCAATTTACCTCCTCATCTGGTGTCCCCACATATTCATCCTATTGATTCCCAAGGACATGGGTGTTTTGGCATCTATCCTATTGCAAATCATTTTGAGCACTTGCAAGAACATATCAAGCTGTGGGTAGAAGACCAGCAGGCAGACTTGCATCCACCATGACCACGTCTGGAGGATAGAACACTAATCAGGGAACCATTCGGTTGAGATAGAAGCAAGGGAAGAGGTGTACCACAACAATTTCGACTACCACCACTGGTTGATCAGACGGTTGGGGATGGCCCCTTTGAAGAGAATGATTAGTTGCCAGGTTGCTAGCAGTGATTAGTTGCCAGGTTGCTAGCAGTGATTGAACGACGAGACTACACGTATGAAGTTAGAGGTCCATGTTTATGATGGGTTGAATTATGAATGCTTTTGTAGATGGTCCCTTGAAATTGATCGCATCATGGAATTTAAGAACATGAGGGTACCAAAGGCGGCCAAATTGATCACGAAATTGAAAGGAGTTGCCAATCTTTGGTGGCAAGAGGAGTATGCATGGCGCAACGCCATGCGACTTCCCCTATCATGGCATGGGACGACTTGCGTGAGTTGCTGCACTCAATTTTATACCATTGGATTATGAGAAAGATCTTTTTGGCAGAATGATTGTCGTTAATTAGAGTGATGCAAAGTCAATAAGTATGCAACAAAATTTTGTATTTTGAACATATGTGCGAACCCTCAGTAGTCCGAATGACAAACGACTTATTGTTTCTATCATGGTTTAGACGCGCATTAAATATGTGTTGCCTTTGAGAAATTTGATACTTTATTGTATTCTGAAAACATGACAAAGAGGCTAGAAACCAAGTTTCAACTTTAGGATCGTATGGAGAAGAAACCCTACATTAATTTGGTCAGTCTGTGTACACTTTCCCAATGACCGGCCTTTGACGTATCACTAAAATGCTTTGGGTGTGGCCAACATGGTCATATTCAGCGTAATTGTCTAAAGGGTAAAGTTGTCCTCTTGACTGGTGAATTGGAAGAACATGAAGCATGGACCCTGGTGCATCTCCCACGGATGGTGAAGGCGAACTTATCTCTTTGGTTGCTGAAGCCCTGTATGCACTTTTGAAGCTTGTGGTCAAGCTTCTTCAAACCAAGGAGGGTGATGTAATTGAGAATTAAATTATATTTGGTTAGTAGTATTATTTGGGCGTAACAAGTTATTAGCAAGATAAACAAGGCTTAAAGCCATCAATATAGGGTGGTTGATTGAATATTATGAATTGAATTCTTTAGTTATCTTTATTTTCTTTAATTTAATTTTATTGTTTGTTTCTTTTAGATCTAGGTTTCATCAAGATGATGACACTGGTTTTCCTAAGTGGAGAGTGGTTCCAATGTGGCCATGCTCAAAGTCTTGCTATAATGCATTATTGCTACCAAATGTGAATTCTCACCGTACAGCCTTTTCCAAAATTACAGAGCATTTTCTTGCTGATAGAGAAGTTTCCTTACGAAGTCCTTGTGCCCTTCTCAATCATAATCAAACATAATCAATATTAAGGCCATTATATGCATGGTTATTCTTGCAATGGTACCTGTGATTAGATTAGGATCAATCGTCCTACTTTTGATATGTACTTTCTTTTCCGTACTATAAGTCTCTTTTTGACTCTTTGAACACCAACATTCGTGCCCTCTTGTCTTTGTATTTTGCTCCTAAAGGAAGACCTAACTGAGAGTCGGGCAACTTTCATCTCTCTCCACTCCACCCCCCCAAAAATAAAAAAATAAAAAAAAATCTGCCATTTCACCAATGTTAGGGATCACACCAGTCTAGAAAGAACAATTTGAAAGTTTAGTTGTAACCCTTTGTAAGCTTTAAAATATCTCTGTCGTATATCATTTGTGTATTGAAGAACGGTAATTGGAGGACTACCTTTGCATCTTTGAAACCTACAATAAGATTCTCATCCTCGACTTTCAGAACAACAACAATGGTGACGAAGGGTCACCAACTTTTCTGATGACCTCCATTTGCTCCATAGCCCAACCTAGTATAATCTATGAACCTCCAATCAATGGAGTCCAAATTCTTGGTGAAATACAATTTGCGTACAACACCTAGTCTTTAGCTTGATCCGTGAATCAATAACTTCGTTGTCTAATGATACCATCTAAAGCCCGTCTATCACACCAATATCCCCGTTGTATTGAGAAGTCTCCCAACTTAAGACTGTTCGAAACAAAACTTTAGAATGATCTTATAACTTTGATGGTTAGGCTTATGGGTCTAAACTCCCCAACTTTACAAACAACTTCTTGGGAATCAGCTTGGCCAATGTTATTTTTTTTAAGTAAAATATTCTGTGAAAAACTTAATAGTACTTCAATCTTGAAAATCTAAGTGATATGTAATTGTAACATAATAATTCAAATAAATAAGTAAAATAGAATCTTTCATTACCTAGGGTTCATAGGCAAAACCCTAATAAAACAATAAAATCAAAGAAACTATACATCTTTTCAATCTCAATTCAACATCTAAACTCCCAAACTTCTCTTACAATGGCCAATGGGCTCTATTTGTAATTGACCTAAGCTTGCTAAGCAACTAGTTTCCAAAACAAAATATAAACCCTAACTTGAATTGAAATTCCTAATTCTAAGCACGAAAGCAAAGCCCTAAACCACTAATGTTGGGCCCACCCTGCTTATTAATAAATAAACTAATTTTACTAATCTAATATGCATCACTAAGTGTCCTTGTTACATAGGTTAGTGATTAGTGATAATTATTCTTATACTGCTCCAGATTAGTTTAGTTTTGCAATCGACAAGAAAACAAGCAAAAAGAAACAAAGGAATTTGTTTGTTTGGATGTGTCCGGATCATTAGCCTATTGATGTATATATCAATCTGCAACAAGATTTGATGTTTCTAATGTGAAGAAAGTTGATAAAGGAGAAATTGGGGTACTCGTCGTTATAAAGTAATTATTGTTGAAAGTTGTTTCTGTCATTTCCACAGGTCAAAATTACTACTACAATACCAAGACAAGAGTATCACAATGGGAGCGGCCAAAGACATCAGAGCCTGTTGCTTTGCGACAAACTGAGGAGACATTCTCAAGAAATGCAGCCAACGGAAATGGTGATATTCAATCATTCATGCAACAGAAATGCATGGGCTGTGGTGGATGGGGGCTTGGCCTTGTTCAAGCCTGGGGTTATTGCAGCCATTGTACACGGTACGTCTATACTGTGACCTGTAGGACCATTTGTTAGGTTAAATCTTTTCTCCTGAACTTCTACTATAGTTATTATACTGCTAACATGCTTAGCTAAGGGCATACGGCACAATGATATGAGTATCTGTGACAGTGTCGAACATCGGTACAAGTTGTGTAGCACCTTGTTTGAAACCCCCACCAAACCTAGGGCAAGACTACATTACAATACATGCATAACGTACATATTTCCCCCGCTATTTTGTTAGTAATATGTTTACCATCTTTCCATAACATATAATGTGTAAAAAGAGATGGAGCTTTCTTCATAGATGTCCTACATATTGTTGCTTTATGGAATCAGCTATTGATCGAGACACGTGATACTAAACTTATGAGTACTTAACAATGATTCAATTGGACAAGAATTCGTAATTTCCCAATTAGTTCCACTTATTGTTTGATTACTTTTTTGGCTGAGCATGCAACATGCATTGTCTTTAAAACTTTCTAGAGATGGAGCATTATGCTACTAATGCTTCCCCTGTCCCCTTCTAGCTTGCTACTAAAGCTGTTACTCTTATTTTGGACATTTTGTTTTCACTTTTCAATATAGATCTGCACTTTACAATAGTCAAATTTATGTCACAGTTTATTGGTCAGTGTTATCCTGAAATTCTATTCCTGTGACAGGGTTCTCAATCTTCCTTACCTGCAATTTTTGGCACCCAACTTGAACCACCAGCATCTTATTAGCAATGCTTCAAACACAGTAGACAATTCGAGCAGAACTGGATCCAAGAAAAGGTAGCTTTTAAACTTAGGTAATATCTTATAGATGTGCCACGAGCCAATGTGCTAGAATGTTCTTTGTTGCTAAGGGATAAAGATCAAGGGAGATCCTTTCGTGAGCCAAAAAATTCACTGTAATAGATAACTAGCTCCCTATGCTGCTATCACAGTTTGAGTTATAGGGAAGGACAGCTCAACACAATTTCAAGTTCAAATGGTTTTAATAAATATAAAACAAATCAAGCTTTGTAGGAACTCCTTTTTGATTTCTGAATGAATGTCGGCTTTCATACTGCAGTGAACCTAGAAGAATATTATCATATGACACTGCAGAGGTAGCTCCTTTCTATAACAAAATTCCATAAAATGCAACATTTTTTTAATGGAATTTTGATGTTTTTGGCCAGAGGCAGCTCCTTGATCATCGGGTGAAGATATATCAGATCTTGAAATTTTTAGGACTCAATTGGACAAAATATTTTCGATTTTATGTAATTTAATTTCTTTTTTCATGAAGAGAAAACCCATAGAAGTGACAACTCAATACGGGTTGCATATATTTGAAAATGCTTCGGATTCTTAATTTTGCATTGTGACAATTGATGGACCCAACTTAAATTTCCAGGTTCAGTTCAAAACCCCCAACTGGAAGAGACAATAAAAGAGATAATAGGAGATGTACCAACACTGAGGATGATGATCTAGATCCTATGGATCCAAGTTCTTATTCTGATGCACCACGTGGTGGCTGGTATGTATGCATGGATCATTACTTTGTCGTCATCTTTATCACTATTATGCATGTTTGCGACTTCAGTATGTGAGATTTCACAAAAACTTTGAAAACAAAATCGGTAGGCATTAAATTTTAAATTTCATTAAGAGCCGGTGAAGATGATCTTTATGGTGAGGGAATTGTTCCATTCAGATTCTTCCTAATATTTGTATCCCATAGAGTAATTTACTACATACAAAATGATCAAATATAGAATGGCCATTTTACAATTAAGATTGTGTTTCTTTTGTACGTAAATCTGTTGGGAAGTATCAAATATGTACTCATGTACCTCCAGATATTCAACACGGTTAAAAGGTTCACACAACGTTTGTCTTCTGTTGGAGGATGATATACATGATAGAGCCATTTGCTATGCAAGTATAGGGCCTGGATCAGGTTCATGATTACTTACTCATATATTCAATAAAAATCACAGCTGCAAGTTGGATGCAATCCAATGCCTTCACTCGAGAATCAATGTTCTACTGAAAAGTGTGCATTCTCCCCTTAATTTACGTCTGTGCCTATTTGCTAAAAAGCAAGTTTGCCATTACCAACATTACAGAATCATCTTCCTCTGAAACATCCAAGATACCTACTTAATGTGGGACCTTTGTTTGATTTTGAGTCGAGAGATTGTGAAATATAAAAAAAATTGGTAAATCATTATGATAGGATCTCAACTATTTTACATTATGAGCTGTAAACATAAAATTTCTTTAGCATACTTAGAAGGTTGGCCACCAAGTCTTCACTATATTTCTGTGTCTCAGAAGTCTAAAAATTAGGAGAATTAGGAGTTTTGTGCAAGTTCAGGAGCACCTTCAGCCGTAGGGAGAATTATATTAAGGCTTTTAGAATATAAAAAATTACCTCACCCTGTATTTATATAACAACAACAAATATACTATTATAGTAATAGTAGTATAGTAATAGTAATCTCTATTACTATAACTCATCTTTTCCAAATGAATAGTAAAATGTATGTCTTCAACTCTAATTTTACTTTCCTGTTTTTCCCTCTCCTATTATTAATAATTATATGTAAAATCAAAAGATCAATGAATAGTTTCAAGGATATTTGTGTATTTTAATTGAAAATTACTATTCATATTTTACACTTTTGCCTTCCCAAATTTCGGATTATTTATAATCAAATCCAGCCCCTCTCAATATTTGTTAATTATATCTAAGCCCCAAACATAGTTTATTTGAAGCCTTTTTTCAATTATCTATAAAATATAAATAAGCCCTTACATCTAACTTTATTTTGCCTTTCACATTTCATAATTTTTACAATTCAAACCAGCCTCTTTTAAACATTGATATATTTTATCTAAGCTTCTAACGTAATTTATTAAGCTCCCAATTATTTATAAATTATAAAAAGAACCTTACAACTGGCTTTTTTTTATTTTCCGTTTAACCATTCATATTTTTACAATCCAAACCAATTTATCTGAAACATCGATTAATTAAAATAGGCCTATAATATGATAATTTATGTGAAGTCTTATAATTATTTATAAACTATACACATGCCTTTAAAATAAAAATATACTAAATATCTGCGCACATAGAGCGCGTCCACCCCTAGTAATAATAATTATTATTATAAACAACAACAACAACAACAACAACAACTCCTTAATGCTTAACTCCCTTTCGTGTATGCTCCTGAATGTTTCAAAAGGGTGTAAAAACAATTCTCAGTTTGTGCCTTTGTTTTAGAGTGGTAATTTCTCCCACTTTTGGGAAGTTATTCATTGATTTCATTCCAGCATTAATTTTATACTTTTCCATGTTTGGTGTAATCCTTTGATCTAGCATATAAGTTAACCTTACTATAAGTTAAACTTAAATTTCAGGGTAGTTGGCTTGAAGGGAGTGCAACCAAGAGCAGCAGATACCACTGCCACGGTATGTAATACAGGTTCTTATAGTTGGTTGATAAGAGTCGAAACTGTTGATTTTACACCTACAAGGATGCACGGACACGGACACGACACGGCGACTTGGCAATTTTCAAAAAATTAGGACTCGGCGACACGGCGAAACGCTCAAACTTTATTTTTTATTAATTTTGCTTTTTTTATAACTCATGAACATAAACAACCTAAAGCTTAAAATTGTTTAAAATTTTTACTTTTGAAGCTGGAAGATGAGAGCTTAACAAGAGAGATATAAAATTTACAGAGATGCTCGGATAGTCAAAATTTACTGGGGAGTGTATCTAATTTACAAATTGTTTCAAAATAGTGTGTAATTGTATATCTAAGAGCAAATTAATCATCAGAAACAGATAAATCAAATTACTAAGAAATTATATAGTAAAATACCCTTTTTTGTGTGTATTGTATCTAATTTAGAGTGAGGGAAGAAACGACCTTGATGATGCCTGATGTACCATCAAATGAAAATGTCAGTCAAGAAGTCAAGAACCCTCAGATTGAGTACGGTGTGAAGAGGTGCTCTAATTAAAGCAACCCCTCTCCCCGACTGAAGGAATCGAAGAATTAGCAATTGCAATTGAGTGCAGTAGAATTTGGTGTATCTTTAAGAACTATTTCTGAAAACTAGCAGAGAAAACAGGAAAAAAGAAAAAAAAACCCCAAGAAAAACAGGAAAAAATCACTGGCCGTGTTGGAGCCGTGTCCTGGCCGAGTTGGAGCCGAGTCAGGGCCGTGTCGGAGTCGAGTCGGGGCCGTGTCGGTCTCAGTCAACGTGTCTTGACCGTTGACCGAGTGTCAGATACATGTCGGACGCGAGTCCGTGTCTGACACGTATTCGACTCTCGAAATGGGAGTTTTTCGAAGAGTCCGTGCATCCTTGTACACCTCTATTATGATTTAATCAAAGTGTGCTAGTCTTATGGTTTAAATGACAGTATGAAAATACTAAATTTAAACAAGACCACATTAAAATTTTAAGAAAGGTGTTCATCATGATTATTTATTTATTATTATTTGTTAGTAATAATATGTTTTTAGTTCTGGGTGAACCATGAGCTAATCCACCTTCTTTTACTGGATGGATGGAAGGTTGATGGGCACTAGATTCCATAAGAGGTCAAGTTAGAGTAGAGGTTACCAGTTGAGAGTGGTCATAATCGAAAAATTCGATGTTACCCAAGAATCGAAGGTTTGAAAGTCTAAGGGGAGTTTGGTTGAATAGGTTGCGAAGGGTGTGATTATATGTAGCTGGAGTTGTATGTAGGATGGGACATAAAGGAAATTAAAAATTTAGGGGAATGATTTTGGTAACATTAGTAATTTAGGAGTATAATAGATGCAGCACCAAGAATTTTGTCAAACACTTGGTGGGATGATGGTTTGCTTAATGGAAGATTTATTTAACAACCACCACTTCCAAATGAAACAAATAAGACTTATATAGCTTTTAGAACAATGCACTAAATGGGAAAAACCTATTCCTTGCCCCGAATACGCCTGTAGAGAAATTTAAAAGCAATGTTTTATCAAACGTGTGAGGCTTGGTCGCATCGCGTCAAAGGCTTACGCCTCACGCTTAGAGGCTCATGTTTCACACCACACGTCTTTACGCCTTTTATACATCTATCAATTTTTTAATTTTTTTAATAGTATTTGTATATTTTATACTTAAATATACACTTCTAAAATGTTTATGCCTCACGTGTTTGTCCTGGAACGCCTCTCGCCATGCCTCCACGTTTAAAATCATTGGTTAAAAGGGGAAAGTAAACATAGAAATTCATAAATACTGGATCAGTGGAAGCCAGATCAATGCTCAACTTTTGTTATAATTGATCTTGCTATTCCTTGTGATACCTGAAATGATCCTTATTCCCTAACATCCTTTATAATAAGTTCTACAAGTTTTCATTTGATTTTTTTTGTTGTTTGGGCCCTGACATCTTCTTTTGTTTTGTTATCATTCTATCGCTTTTGTTAAAGTTCTACAAGTTTTCAGTTGATCTTTTGTGTTGTTGTGGCTATTTTAATAAGAATGATGAGCTCCTTCCACTCCTTACATTTGAATGAAGAGATCATTCTCTTTTTACTCCTTGATCAATATGGTGGCTTTCCGTCTTGCCGCTTTTGCCTTTTATGCAATTGAGAGATCACTTTAGTTACACTTTTTTTGTTTATATATTTATTTTTTTCCGCTATGAGAACATAGTGATTAACACATCTTAACTTGTAATAGAAGCCTTAAGATTTATGTGGAACGAGATATTATTAGTCTTGACATATAACATGTCAAGAGATGCACTTGATCTTGCAAGAAGATATTATAACTAAATTATACTGGCATAATGAGTGGTGTTTTTGTTGCTTTTATTTATTTATTTATTCAGCCCACACAGTTTTGTTTGAAATTCGAGTTTAGCCACATCATTTTCAAAATTTGTAAAACACCATAATTGCATCATTCAACTAACTATGATGTCAAGCAATGCACTCATGGTGAAAGTTTGAGGTTTGCAATTTGCAAAAGCCATTTGTTTGATTAGAAGATGGGAGCAAGGAAACACAAATTCTGTGGAAAATTTGCCATATCCGTGTCCTATATGTATATGACACCGACACTTGCTCGACACGCCTCAGACACGTAGTCAACATGTTGGCAAGTGTTAGACACATGGTCAATGCGGTCAAAGTGTTGGGCGCGCCTCCAATACACGTAGAACTTGGTCAGGACAAAGTCAAGACACGGCAACCGATTTCGTTTTATTTTTTACTTTTAGATGTGTGCAAATAATCACCTAATTTAATGTTTATTGATCCATTTGAAGTGAATGACTTTTTCAATTGAGGTTCAAGAAAAATAGGGCAAATATCCACTAAAGCATGTAGATAGTATATGCTTCTTAATCTTTACTTCTTTTCTTGTTTCTTCTCTCATCTACTTCTTCTCTACTATAATTTTCTCTACTTTGTTTTTTTTTCTTTTTCTTACAATAGAGTGTTATCTTCTTCTCCACCTTTTCACCTCTTATTCTTCTCTACGTTTTTTCTTCTTCGTGTTTTTTGTATTTTTTTTTACTTACAACAAAGATGAAGACACTCTAGGAAGACACTTTATTAGATTATTGTTTATGCTTATACGACTTATTAAATAAAAATAGTATGACATGCCGTGTCCCCTAGTCATTGTGCCCGTGCCCGACACAACACGTGTCCGTGTCCATGCATCCTTGGCTGGGAGTAATGCTTTTGATATTGAATTGAATATTTCAGGGTCCTCTCTTTCAACAACGCCCATATCCATCCCCTGGTGCTGTTCTGCGAAAGAATGCTGAAGTTGCTGCTCAAACAAAGAGACCGGGCTCTCATTATGCACCTATATCCAAGAGGGGTGATGGCAGTGACGGACTTGGTGATGCTGACTGATAGTGCTTACTCAGAACAACAATAGGGATTCTTGACTTGTTTGCAGAGTCTCTACCTACATCGTCAAAGAATCTGTATGCATTGATCGATCTTTCGAGTGGTTGAGAGGGTTATTATTTATTTGTTATTCCTTTGTCTGAAAGTATGTTTCAATGTTTTCTTTATACTTGCACACTTCACCTTTAAACAATGTTGTGCTTTGGGATATTCTAGTTATTCCTTCTCATCGTTCATTTTGAGAATTCCACACCAGTAATCAAGGAAAACTGCGTGCATGTATATTTCATCCTTTACAGGTAGTGAATGTAGTTGGGTCGTACACTTGACTAGAGGATGGCAGGATGTCAAAGTTCCAGTAAATTTTTGTTTAGTTCATCTGTAAGCTTGACACAGTAGGTTCATGAATTTGAGAGTGGCGATAGTGTAGACAGTAGTGATATACAATTCATTTGACATGGTGTCTAAAGAATCGTTTTGTTGAACAAACAGCTAGGATCTGTGCATGCAAGACAAATTTGGATTGACAAATAATGTAGCTTGAGTAGGACCATCAGCCTTCCTCTGACGCAAAATAGGTTTTTCAAGCATCAAATGTAGGTTTTAAACTGCTTATTGCTGCTTCCATTAGGTTCTGGAGTGAGCTTTTGCTCAACTTGTCACATGACAGTATTAGCACACTTTTTTTAACACCAAAAAATAACAATAATAAATACTATGTGTTCAATCTCTGTTAATGACCGACTGTCAGCCATTTTCCATTTTAGATATGCTTGTTCTGGACAGGGTAAGGAGTTTGTAGGAGAACCGAGTAACAAGGATCTCGATCACTCTATCATAAACTAGTATGTATTATTCACGGATTTCCACAAAATGCTTTGGTGGAACTGTGGGCTTGGATGATATAGTTAGGTAAAAAAAATGAAAAAAGAAGAAGTTGTGATTGATTTTATTTATTTTTTCTTTCTTTAGGGAGAGTAATTGGCTTAAATAATTGGATCAGGAAGCTTATAAAGCTCTATATGTTTATTGCACAGTGCAGTGCTATATGGTGTGAAGATATATGCTTCATAAACCAGCATCTGGTAGCTACTGCAAGCGGATTTCCCAACTTAATTAATTGCCCAAATTGCCAACCTAATTAATTAGTCGGCTAGGGTTGGGATCTACTTGTCTTAATTCTATCATCCTTGTCAACTTTGCATCCCCAACCAAAATATTCCAAATCGAAAATGCCTTCCACCCATCTGTTACGCAGAACCGTTTGTCCTCAATATTAAAAAATAAGCAGTGCAGTGGAATAACTGTCGAATTGTGCCATTTTTTTTTAGTAATGACAGTGTTTACTGAAGTTATTCCTTAACACGAAAGATGAATCAATGCATACAGATTCTAAGGAATGAAGATTTTTAAGAAGATCCATGACTCTCTGGATCATGCATGTCTTGTAGTCAGTCCATTTGTTCTCACACTTGAATGTAATTTAGGCAATTCTTATTTTGTAGAAAGACTACTGAGCCCCATATCATTCATGGTGCAAAGCAAGCCATCAATCCAAAATCCCATCTCAAAATCACCATTAGATGTTTTCTTTCAGTTGAAGGGCGATCCATAAATTGTTTGTATTAAGTATGGTTGATAAAATGAGGATGTGGCACAGGCTACCTCTTCTTCTAGGACTAATTTACCTTGAGATCGGAACACTTCTGCATCAGCGTTACAATCTTGAACATGTTCAAGGAGAAGTCAAATTGGTAAAAAGTATGATACAAATGAGCATTCGTTTCCAACAGCAGATGGCAAGTGCAACCATCCATACGATGATCAAATAGGTAGTCAAGGGACGCTATTTGGTCGTAACATGCCCCCTACAACTCTACATTATAAGGCCAGATATTGTTATTATTACAAGAAACTCACTTTAAGCTCACCATATTTTTTTTCTTCTTCTTTTTTTCCCACTTTCTTTGACAACATTTACTCCAAGCTGAACCCAAACCATGCTTATATGTTTCATAATTTTTGGGGCAGTAAACATTAACCAATAAATACTTACATTAACTCACATGTGCTACATGATCTGATACATCCAAATCTGGTCTCCTAGGGATTTGAATACCACATTTTTGGTGGCCGAAGGCACTCCGATGCTTAAGTCAGTTAATCTGTAGGAGAGAACTAAATTTGGACAAAGTATAGTTCAGTTAAATTTTGCATACATTTTGTCGAATGTTCACTTTACCTTATATAATGTTCGTCATTAATTCTTTGCATGACTTGAGCATGTAGGGCATGATTAGGGGAGACGTTCTTTGCAACGGTCTCCTCCTTCATTGAGGTACGTCCTTGGGGGGTGATTTCGGCCACAACTTGCCTCATATGTAACGTCTCTCTTCTCTAAAGGGAGATACCATTGGGCCTAGATTCAAGCCTTTGATTATGATCTGTTTATTAAAGGCCCTTGTGGGCTTTAATGACTGGACCTGTCTTTTCGGGCTCATTGGATCAGGCCTGAACTGAAGTACCTGCTCCTCGTGATAGATGATATTTGCCACGTGTATGGTCGTGATTCGAGTATCAAATGATGTATCATCAGCTACTCCCCTCATTAGTTAGTGGCATGCTTACATGACCACTAACTTTACGGCGGCTGACTTTGACTTCATCTTGTTTTTTATGCAGTGCATTTAATGCCGTTAACAGCTGTCGATACGGTTGCTATTCTGATGTCTCTTTCGCCTGTTCATTTCAACTTAATTTTTGGAATTTCGTGCTGCCATCATATCTCGCACGTCTTCCCATTAGTAGTCTTTTCGTTGCCCAACCCTATAAAAGGGGGAAGAGGTTTGTGTTTTTTTTTTCTTTACGTTATCTCCATTATCAGAGCTTGCTTATTCTCTCCTTCATTTTCTACTTTGCGCAATTTCTTTCTCATGGCTGCTAACAAAATTCTGAGTGGGGACGAACTTAACTCCCGCGAGGCATTCTTCAAGCCTAAGCAGGCGACGCAGGGGACTTTAGACAGTGTTCGTCGGGAGTTCACGCTGCCGTATGATCTTGAGATTATTTTACCTAGGATCGATGACAATCCTTGTCGTTCGAGGTCTGGCTACATTGGACTGTATTCTGACATGTTCAAATTTGGTTTCGAATTTCGGCTCCAGAGATCTTATGGTCGTATTTGGACTTTTTGGGCATTGCTCATGCTCAAATGGGCCCCAAAGGCTGGAGGGTGATGGTTGCAACCATGGAGAGATCCATTCTATCTTGAGTTCATCTGAACGATAAGACTTTGCATGCCGTGGTGGGGCTTACGGTAAGCAATAGTCGCATTTGCTTTCTCCGTTCTTCGGATTGTTTTGGAAAGATCAAGGACAATTATAGGGGTTGGGCAAAGCCCTGGTTTTATGCGTCCATGGATTCTAGATAGTTTCAAGTTGCACAACCGGCTCATTCTGTGGTCGTTTCGGGAACCTCGGAAGTGGATGGAACTATATTTGACTGCAGATGAACATGTGATTTGTGATCGATTTCTCGAGTCCCTATGGAGGCTTGCCTTGTCCGAATGTTGTCGAGCGTAGTGGCTTGTACACTATGAACGAAGCAAAACATGCAGTGTTTCTTGAGGCTCGAGCCTCTGAAGTTACTATTGTTCGTGTTAGCCATGTCATTGTTTCTGATAAGGAAGAGGAATATGATACTCCTGTTAACGTTGGTAATGCTAGCATTGATGGGAAAGTGATTTCCGTTAGGAGAGTTACGGATCTCAGTGCTCCTGCTGCTGCTAGTGGTGCTGGCCCGACCACTAGGAAAAGGAAGGTCTTTAGGCCTGTAGAAGTAGTTGGCGATTCGTCCTGGCCGTGTTCCAAAGAGGAAGCAGCTTGCTGGTTCTGTCCAAGGGGTTACTCAGATTGTTTCTCATCCGAGGTCATCTGGGAAAGAGGTGATGATGATGCTCATCTTGCTGTTCGAGAGGTTGAAGAGATAAATCAAGTTCCGGAGAGGAGCAAAAAAAAGGTATCTTGTCTGTTGGACGAACATGAAAGGAGCCTCATCTCTGCTCACAACATGCCTGACTTTGCTAAATGGTCGGATGATGATCCTCGTGTCATCAATAATAGGATGTTTCAACTTGCCCTGAAGCAATCTCGTGATCCAACTAGCACGAAGACCATAATTGACTTTGACTAAAACACAATGTTTGACGAGGTTGAAGTTGACCATGGTCAAATTTGTAAGTCTCCTCCTCCTCCTCCTTGTTCTCCGAGTTGTGCTGCTGATGGAACAAAGTTGCCTGCTTCTTTTCCTGCTCGTCCCACTCATGCCCATGCTGCCTTGAAGAAGACTGGCAAGAATGGTATTTTTGTTATCACTGCCGTTTCGACCGTCCAACTGGCAACTAGAGGCGGAGCTTCAGTTATTTGGGATTCTACTATCCTTCATACATAGATTGGTTGGAAGGAAACTATCCCAAGAGAGATCCGTATTAAATCGGATAAGAAGCTCCGTTAGTTTTCAAAGATAGACGCGCACGATAGTGAGCGTAATCTCATCGTCGAGTGGCAAGGCGGTTGGTTGAGAGAGTTCCAATGCCTGTGCGTCAACCTAGTGATCATCTCGATCAATGTCTTAAACAAATGGATGGGATGAATCACCTCACCAATGTTGGGATAATGTGGTCAGATTACAAGGTTGTGCGTGATCATGTGGCAGTCGTGGAGAGGAAGATGGCGGGCATGCTTTCCCACATTCTCCATCAGTCTGATGAGTTGAATGCGTAGTATGCGGAGCAAAAAAAGGAAACTAACACTGCTCAGGCTTCATTGAAGGAAATAGATGCTGTCCGAGACAAGTTTGCTGCTGAACTTGAGACCTCGGAGACGGAGATGAACAAGCTTCGTGATCGGTTGGATACTATTGAAAAGGAGTTGTCCAGCGAGAAGGTTGGTCGTGATGAGGCAATGCGTTCTGTTGATGAGCATTCTGCCATTCGTAAGGTTGTTGAGGAGCAAGTGGTGCAGTTAACCACTGAGCTTGCTACTGTTAGTCAGAAGCTTTTGCGAGGCTCACCACTATTGAAAGAGAACTTGTGTCGACCAGGAATGAGCTTTCAACAATTACAAATAGATTGAGGGCTGCAGAGGCAGTAGACTAGAAAAGGGTCGTTGATGGTCGGATTGACCTCATCGACTTTATGGAATTGGAAGAGGGTCTCGATCTGTCGAGATACCGTGGATTGGGTGACCAATTCTTTGAAGACGACGACGATGAGGAATATGTTTCGGATCCGCCAAGTGATCCGGTTGATGAAAAACAATCGTCTCCTCCTCCTTCCGAACTTGTGCCATCATCTGCCCTTGCTATTGAAGAGAAGGTTTCATCTCCTTTTGGAGACAAGACTCCATCTCCTCCTGCTAACAGTGTTGCTGACATCAATGCTCAACCTCCTCCGAGTATCTCTGTGAGTGATGCCTTTAGTGCTTCGACTAACCCCTCTCCAATCAATGTATCTTCTTCTTCGGATGTAACAAAATAAAAATTTTATGAGGATCTCATTTTGTCTATGTTTGTATTATTTTGTTTCCTTGTCTTTTTCGTAGTGATCATTTTCTGATCTCGTAGTTGTTAGCCCGACTTACGCTTGGACTAACCATGGTATCTAGTTGTAGACAGTAAATATGGCCTGATTTTGTATATATTTTTGTCTAACTTGGTAGTTTAGACTTGACTGAATTTTTGCCTTTGAACTTGCTTCTTGGTTGTCTGAAGCTTTTGATTCATCTTGACTTGTTAGATGTACTCCGTGGTTTAATATGGTGAGTGGATTAAAAGCTGTACGACTAAGTTTAACTTAGGTGTCTTGACTTCTTTAAGTACATTTCGTGGTTCGACTTGTTGGTCAGGCCAAAAGATTTCTTGATTAAGTCTAACTTATATGTCCAGACTCTTTTAAACACACTTCGTAGTTCGACATGTTAGTCAGGCCGTAAGATTTACGAGTAAATTTGACTTGTATGTCTAAACTTTTTTAAACACACTTCGTGGTCTGACATGTTTTAGTCGAGCCAAAATATTTACGAGTGAGTCTGACTTATACGTCCATAATTTTTTAAACACACTTCGTGGTCCGACAGGCTAGTCGGGCCATAAAATTTATGAGTAAATTTGACTTATACGTCCAAACTTTTTTAAACACACTTCGTGGTCCGACATGTTTTAATCTGGCCAGAAGATTTACGAGTAAATGTGACTTATACGTCCAAACTTTTTTAAACACACTTCATGGTCTGACATGTTTTAGTTGGGCCAGAAGATTTACGAGCGAGTCTAACTTATTAGTCCAGACTCTTTTAAACACAATTTGTGGTCCGACATGTTAGTCGGGCCAGAAGATTTACGAGTGAGTCTGACTTAATCGTCCAGACTCACTAAGTTCACTTCATAGCTGATCAGACCGAATGTTTTATGGGTTCGTCTGACTGATTTGTCCTGACTCCTTTTAAAGCTTACTTCGTGATCCGATATTTTGGTCGGGCTAGAAATTTTACGAGTAGATTCCTAGTCTAACTTTAATGTCCTGACTGGATTAGATTGTTTGAACGCGAGTTGAAGGGTTCATGGAATTTGGAAGTTCTATTAAAAATACTTCTTCAAGTGTTCAACATTCCATGGTCCTAGTAATTGTTCACCCTATGAGTATTCCAACCAGTATGTTCTTGGCCTATTGATTTTCATCACTTTGTATGGTTATTCCCAGTTTGGATTCAGTTTACCCGCGCCTGGTTATTTTGTATTAAGTTGGATTTTTCTGAGCACCCAGTCGTCGATGTTGAACGTACGGGTCTTTACTTTTTATTGTAGTAGCTCGCCATCCGTTGTTGGTAGGCTGTTGTTTTGATCAAGGTTTTTTCTAGTTTCTCATCGAGAAAGTCCAGTCCGACACATAGTGCTTCATTGTTATCCTATGTTTGGAACTCTTCGATTCTGAATGTTGGCATGCCAATTTCTATGGTACCATTGCCTCAGATCCATATGTAAGGGCAAACAATGTTTTTTCGGTCGGAGTTTTCTTTGTTGTTCTGTAGGCCCAGAGGATGCCTGACAATTCAGACACCCACAATTCTTTTGACGCTTCAAGCTTCTTTTTTATAACTTCTAGGATTGTTTTATTGGTCACCTCTGCTTGTCCGTTTGCTTGTGGGTGGGCGGGTACTGAGAAATGTTGTTTGATACTTTCTTGCCTTCGAATTGCTTCCCATTGTCAGTGACAATTACTCTGGCGACTTCAAATTTGCATATTATATTCTTCCAGATAAAGTTTTCAATTTGAGTTTCTCCGATCTTCGCCAACGACTCTACTTATACCCATTTGGTGAAGTAATCTACTGCTAAGAGGAGGAATTTCTTTCTGGACACTGAAAGTGGTCCCACGATGTCCATTCCCCATTGTGCAAATTCCATGGATTATTCATCGGAATTAGGTTTTGACCTGACATGTGAGTGTATGGGGCGAATCGTTGACATTTGTCACAAGTACGAACGACTTCATTTGCATCCATTTGCATTGTTGGCTAGTAGTATCCCAATGTTAAGGCTTTGTGGGCTAATTTTTTTCTCCTAGATAGTTCCCGCATATGCTGAAGTGAATTTCTCGTAGAACATAATCGACATCGCTGAGTGAAAGGCATCTTAGCAGCGGTTTTGTGGTAGACCTTCTGTAGAGTTTGTCATTAATCAGTGTGTACCGTGCTGCTCTAATTCGTAGTTTACGAGCCTCCATCTTATCCGTTGGAAGTGTTCCGCTTTGTATGTACGTCAGGATTGGAGTCATCCAATTGCTCTCCTTATCTGTTGTACATGTTTCTTGCACTTGATTTTCCAATATTGAGCTCTCGTGTATTGTGACGAGTAGATTATCAGTTTCTTCAGCTCGTGATGCCTCATTGGTCAATTTGTTAGCTTTGTCGTCTTCCGTTCTTGTGCATCGTTGAACGGTTGTAGCTTTGAAGCTTTCGATCAACTCATTTGTCTTTTGGTGATAGGCTTTCATCCGAGCGTCTTTGACTTGGAATTTGCCGTTTAGCTGGTTGACCACCAGTTTGGAGTAAATGAAATCGTTGATTTTTCTTATTATGAGATGTTTGGCCAATTGTAATTCGGCTATCACTGCTTCATACCCGGCTTCGTTGTTTGAAGCTTTGAAACTGAATTTTATCGCCTTTTCCAACATTACGCCTTCAGAGTTGTACAAGATTATTCCCGTTCCACCCCTTCTTGTTGGATGCTCTGACGCAACATAAGATCCATTCGTGAATAGTTTGTTTGGTGTGTTCTTCTTCTTGATTGTTGTTCGATCGATGTTCATTGACGCCCGTGAATTCAACAACGAAGCCTGCTAATGTTTGAGCTTTTAATGCAGCCTTAGGAACATAACTGATGTCAAACTGAACGAGCTCTATTGCCCACTTCACCATACTTCTGAATAGTTCTGGCTTGTGGAGCACCGATCGAAGTGGTTATTTGGTCATGACAGTGATGGGATGAACTTGAAAGTATGGTCATAGCTTTCTTAAAGATAAAGGACACTGCACCCATCTCGTGTAGCCAAGGTCTTTCGAGAAACATGTTGTATGCGGATGGTGCGTCGACAACAAGGAAGTTTGTTAATAGGACTCTTTGTTTACCTAGCTCTTCTGCTTTGGTTGGTAATCAAATCATTCCGAGTGGGCGACAATGTTCTCCACTGAAACCTACCATCGGCTGGTCGTTGGGTGTAAGCATCTCTTTGTTGAGTTGCATCTTGTGGAATGTTGTTAAGTACAAAAGGTTGGCTGAGCTATCTTGATCTCTCATCTGGCTATAAATACTGAATTCACCACGGTGTCATCATGGGAGAAATGTATTCCGTGTGCATCCTTTTCGAAAAAAATTAGAGTTCGTTGATTTGTCCTGACGCGCTGAGTGGAAGGTTCTGGGTATCGGTTCCACGTTTGTAAATCCAAGATTGATCGCTTCAGTGATTGATTTGAACATTCCTTCTCTCCAGCTACAATGTGCAGAACATATATCATTTATTTGGACTGTTCATTCAACTCCGTGGTAGCGTCCACTTTCTCTTTCCCTTTGGACTGCTTGTCATTCAATCCGACGAATTCACCGAGTAGTCCTCTCTAGATCCATGACATGATTTCTTCTTTAAGTTGTAGCAATCTTGTATGTCATGTCCATGGTCCTTGTGGAAAGAACAATACTTGTTTTTATCTCGTTCGGCCGGATTGCCCCTTAGCTTGAGTGGTCATTTAATGTCCTCCCACTTTGCCATGGATTTCAGGACATTTGCTCGACTTGTTTTTAAAGCCGTAAATGATTTGTAAGTCGTGTTGACTGCATTCGTTGACCGTTCATGTCTGCTCTTCCGGATTGTAGCTTTTTGGGTTCTTACTTGTTGAATTCAGATATGCCATTAGTCCGACGCCTATTTGATTGGCCATTTTCCTCCCGTAGCCTGTCATCTTTTCGTCTTTCCTCCATTTTTTCCCGAGTTGTCTGGAAGAATCTATTTTTGGACTCGTTCTTCTTCTTGGCGGCCAATATCTCATTGAGGGTGATGTGTTTTTTAGCAGCCTTTGATAAGGTCGCCATGTTCCTTGGAGGGTCCAGGTTCAGAGAGTTCTTAAACGACCCCCTTTTAATCTAGAGGTGAAAGTTGCTATGACTGTGTCGTTACTGCATCCGCCGATCATGGTTAACTTGTCAGTAAAATGGGTAACACACTCCCTAATAGTTTCTTCAGGCTTTTGCTTGTTGTAGAGTAAATATTGTGGGCCATTTCTAATCCGCTGGATCCTAATGAACCTTGTGATGAAGGTCGTGGCTAATGCTTGGAAGGAGTCTATCGACCTGGGTGGAAGAACATTAAAACAACTCATCGCTGTGGACGTGAGGTTAGTCGGACAGGTTTTGCACAAAATGGACTCCTTATTTTCTTTCAATGCCATCATGTGGTGGAAATGTCGTAGATGGTCTATCGGATCAGTAGTGACATCATAAGTTTCAAACTTTGGGGGAGTGAACTTTTTCGACAGAGGGGTTTTCATGAGTGCGTTAGAGAATGACGGTCTGGCTAACTCGTAAAACACGTTAGGATCTGTAACTCCGACCTTGAAGGGAGTTGTGAAAAAATTCCATCACTCTAGGATCCATCTCCTTGTAGTTCACTGCCTTCAAAGTTTGCTCGTCGAAGTACGATAGGAACTTCTTGGTTCTCTCGAACGTTGTTGGCGAAATTTTGCTGAAGTGACGTTTGGGTGTGCTCAACAGGTGCAGCACGCTCCTGGTGAGCTTTTTAACCACTTTGACTAGATAATCCATCTGGACTAGGAGTTGGTCCACACGGGGATCTGTCATTGTATCGCCAGATGTCTGATATGGTTAGGCCATCACTCCATGTGGTGGTACTGCATTACATGACATTATTGGTTCCTCAGGCGTTGGATTAGGGATATGCCTGATTGGTAACTCAGTTTCACTAGTGGAAGGGTTGCCTTGATTGTTGAACTGAGAGTTTGTAGTATGTTCCATTTGCACTAAATCTTTCTATTACTGATTCGTACTAAGGAAGTTACCAACAACAAACTCTCTTTTGGAAAAGGAAACTGTTGTTCCCCATAGACGGCTCCAAACTGATGCATCCAAATCCGGTCTCCTAGGGATCTGACATGCAAAACAAGGTTAGATTGCCAAAGACCACCTTTTTGATGGCCAAAGACACTCCGATGCTTAAGTCAGTTAATCTGTAGGAGAAAATTAAATTTGGACAAAGTATAGTTCAGTTAAATTTTGCATACCTTTTGTCGAAATGTTCCCTTTACCTTATATAATGTCCGTCATTAATTATCTGTGTGACTTTAACATGTATGGCATGATAAGGGGAGACGTTCTTTGCAACAATCTCCTCTTTCATTGAGTTACGTCATTGGGGGAGTGATTATCCCCACGACTTGCCTCCTCTGCAACGTCTTTCTTATCTAATGGGAAAGATCTGTTGGGTCTGGATTCAGGCCTTCAATTATGATCTATTTATTAAGGGTCATTTTGGGCTTTAATGATTGGACCTGCCTTTCTAGGCTTCTTGGCTCGGGCCTGAATTGAAATACCTACTCCTCGTGATAGATAATATTTGCCACGTGTACGGTTGTGATTCGAGTCTCAAATGATGTATCATCATGATCCTCATTTTTTAAGGTTGCATTTCATTTCACTCGGAAAGAAAGAAAGCAAAGAATGTGCAAATTAATGTATGAAATAAAAAGTTGAAGACACTATGTATTCGGTATTAATTCCATAGTTAAAAAAATAGGTGAATTTTTCACTTATAAAAGTTATAGACTAGATCATCAAAATTCTGAAGAAGGAATAGAGACGAGATTTAATCCCCATCAATAATCGGCAAGTTTTTTAGCTCCCCCCAACCCAAAAAAGGGACAAAAGACAATGATTTTCTAAGGAATGTAGAACTGTGGATAATCTAATTTAAATACTTAGTAAACACAAGCAGTTTTTTTTTGTAACAAAATAAACTGTGATTAATACATGGAATAAAAAAAAATCATCAGATAATAAAAATAGTTTTTATTTTATTTTATTTATTATTATTATTATTATTATTATTATTTTTTATAGCAAAATGACTTGTGATCTTAAACATGTTTAATGTATATTTTATTTTTTATATAGTTACTTACATCATCATCCTACACTTGTAGCTACAAAGCCATTAGCGAGGAAGAAGTTCATAGACACTGGTAAACAATTCAACATGATTACTTGCTCATTGATACAGTTCATAGTTAATGATTCATGATTGTTGGAATAGTTTTGACTTGAATAATACCACATCAAGTAAGGAAGAGTCGTCACAAAGGTTTATAAGGAAGTGATCTACTCCCTAATAGCAATGATGTTTTTTTAAAGAAAACCACACCACCAAGGCCAAGGATGGGAGTTCAATATGGTGGTGTTTAAGTTGAGGACAATATCGTTGGGCAACGAGCCATGTCCAGGTGGAACGCATGTCCTCCAGGTGAATGATCCAAGGTGTGGTATAATGTTAGCACGAATGTTTATAAGGAGGTGATCCACTCCCTAATAGCAACGAGGCCTTTTGGAGAAAGCCCCACACCACAAGTGAGGTTTTCTCCACTTGTGTATCAGAACCGACGGTTCGGCTGGGATTTGGCGAGAGGAGTAGGCGCATGGAAGCTAGCCAGGTCCCCACTTGTGGTATCAAAGCTGATGGTTCGGCTGAGACTTGGCGAAGAGAGTAAGCGCATGGCAGCTAGCCAGGTCCAGGTGGAGCACATGTCCTCTAGGTGAATGATCAAAAGTGAGGTTATAGATCCACGCCAAAAGGGTGTGTCCTACAAGTCTGGACAAAGTGAAGTTAGTGCGGTGGTTTCGACTGGGTGGAACTAACAATGTCAGAAATAGTCGAGCCCGTACATTGAGGGCTACTATCAAGATTGTGGTTGCGCACTCGAAAAGGAGGGGCATTTCGAGATGTTGCAGACCGTGTGGATGGATTGTAGGATGTGTGACAATTCGCACCAAATGTGGAATAGTGCCACAAGCTTAATCCTAGATCGTTCACCTGGAGTACCTACAATCCACCTAGACATGGCTCACTGCCCTGTGCCCACTCTCCTTGAACGATGTGCCATCTGCACCTCCTCCTCCCAAACCCCAGCCGAACGGTCGGCTCTTCCTTGCCAAGTTCCAGTCAAATGTTCGGCTCTAATACCACTTGTTAGAGCGTCGTGCACCTATGTGCACTTCTTGATTCACTATACATAACAACGATATTGTCTCTAACTTAAACACCACCATGTTGGGCCCCGATTCTGGGTAGTGGTGTGGGGTTATCTCCAAAAGGCATCGTTGTATTAGGGAGTAGACCACCTCCCTATAAACCTTCATGAAAATTTCTCCTTACTTGATGTGGGGCGGCAAGATAGGTTCAGGTGGAATGCGTGTTTTCCAAGTGAACGATCCAAGGTGAAGTACTAGATCCACGCCAAGAGGGAGTGTCCTACAAGTTTGGATGATGTGGAGTTAGCGCGATGGTTGCTACTAGGTGGAGCCAACAACGTAGGGATAGTCGAGCCCGTATACTACTTTCAGGATTGTGGTTGCGCAAGACACTCGAGGATGAGGTGTACTTCGAGATGTTGTGAACCAAGGGATGGATTGTAGAATGTGTGATAATTCGTGCCAAATCTGGAGATTGTTGGGATAGTGTTGACTTGAATAATCTCACATCAAATAAGGAAGAGCTATCACGAAGGTTTATAAAGAGGTGGTCCACTCCCTAATAACAACGAGACCTTTTGGAGCAAACTCCACATTACTAAGCCCATGATGAAAACCCAATATGGTGGTGTTTAAGTTGAGGACAATATACTAATGGTATATTAATCATTCCAATCTCCAATTTGTCTTACTTTAACTATAATTTTTATGGTAGCTGCTAAATAACACCACCACTTCTCTTGGACACCACCATCCCCCATTTTTTGTTTTTTTTTTCTACTAAAGGATACCACCACTATATATACAAAAAAAACCATAACCCTAACTCCCTTCTCCTTTCTCCATCTCTTCTCCATCAACCCCACCGCCATCACCTCTCCTCCTATCTTCTTCCCACCTCTTCCCATATTCTTCTTCATATATTTTTTTTCCCTTTTTTTCCTTGTGGCGTGGTGGTGGTGAAGGGGAGGAGAGGGGTGGCGGTGGCCTCCTCCTCCCTTTTTTCCCTGTTGCATGGTGGTGGTGGTTGCGACGGCGAGGTGGTAGTGAAGAGGAGGAGGAGGGGTGGCGGTGGCCTCTTCCTTGTTTTTTTTTTTTTTTTTTTCTGCTTCGCCCCACTTGCAATAACCGCTGGGCAAAAAAATTGTCCCTCGCAGCGGTTTCTACAAATGGGGAAGCCAAACTCGCCCAAAACAGCCTAGCACTCACTCATTCAAAACATAAAAACAGGGTATTGTCTCATTTCAGTTTCAGACTCAGTCATTGACTTTCGATCAACTTTGATGCTCGAATGGGACCGATTATCAAGCTTATTAAAACAAAACAAATGTAGTACTCTGAGTTATCTAATGAAAAAAATTTGAATCACTTGAAAATGTTTTGAAATGAGCAAGTTATGGTCATTTTACTAATGTCACTCAAATATGTCCAGTAAAGAAAACAGGGTTTCGTCCCTTACTTTTGACCAACTTTGACACTATATTGTGACAAATTCTCAAGCATATCAAAAAATAAAAAATGTATTACTCTAAGTTATTTAATGAACACAATTTGAATCACCTGAAAATATTTTGAAATGAGCAAGTTATGGTCATTTTACTACAGTCACGCAAAACTGTCAAGCAACGACCAAGTCGCAGCGGGATCATGCGAATGTATGTCTCTCACCCGCATGATTTGCTGCGAGTTTAAGTCTCAAACTTGCGTAAACCACTGAAACTAAGAGTATAAGACTAAAATTCGCAGCAAATCATGTGAGAGAAAGACTTAAATTCGCATGATCCGCTGTGACTTGTTTGTTGTTGGACAATTTTGTGTGACTGTAGTAAAATGACCATAATTTTCTCATTTCAAAACATTGTAAGTTGATTCAAATTGAGTTCATTATATAATACAAAGTACTACATTTTTCATGTGTTGATGAGCTTGAGAATCGGTCTTAATCGAGCGTCAAATTTGGTCGAAAGTCAGGAACAATACTCTGTTTTCTTTACTAGACTGATTTGAGTGACTTTATTAAAATGACCATAACTTGCTCATTTCAAAATATTTTAAGTGATTCAAATTTTTTTTTCATTAGCTAACTCAGAGTACTATGTTTTTCGTGTTTTGATGAGCTTGAGAATTAGTCTCAATCGAACGTCAAAGTTGGTCGAAAGTCAATGACAGAGTCTGAAACTGAAATGGGTCATTTGTAGCGGCTCATGCGTGTGGTAGAACCGCAGTCGCGCTGGCTCATGCGAATATGGTAACTGTATGCGCATGTGCAGCTGCGACTAGGGTTCTTCTACTCGCATGGGCCGCTGCGGTTGACCCATTTTCTGTCATTTACATTGTTTCCTTCCTCATTTCTTTTGCCACGATTGTACGCTTTCAGGTTGTTGGTAATCCTCCCTTTTTCATTTTTTCTATTGATTTTATTTCTAATGTGTTTGTTGTTGATTGATTTCAAATGAGTATTACTTAAATTCCCATTTGTATTTGTTAATTTATGACATTTTGTGGTGAAGAAAATAAGAAAAGAAGAAGAAAATTTGATTTCTAATATGTTTGTCCCACCCCTCCTCCTCCCCTTCACCACCGCCACCTTGCCATGACCACCACCACCACCTCGCCACTGTTAGGGAGAAAAAAATAGGAGGAGGAGAAGAAGGAAAAAACAAGATGGGAGGAGGTGTGACATTGCCACCTCTTCTCCTCCCCTTCACCACCACCACCTTGCCATCACCACCGCCAAGGAAAAAAAAGAGGAAGAGAAGAAAAAAAAATGGGAGGACGTGGGTTTTTTATTTTTATTTTTTATTTTTTTTATAGGCGGTGTCCTTCAGAAAGTAGGGGTTTAGTGGTGTCCACCATTATAAGTAGTGGTGTTATTTAGCAACCATTTTTTTTTTTTTTTTTTTTATCAATATAAGCTTACTTATAAATATTCTTTTGATATATAATAGGTAGAACTTACAGCTCCTAATACCGTTGTAAATGGATGTCCCTTGAAATCATTCAAGTTTCATTAAGAGCAAACAAGTTCAAACAAATTCGGATTCCCCAATATGAGAACTCCTTGGTGGTAGGGACTTTACAATTTTTTTTTTCTTCAATTACTAAAAAACTGATCGATCTTTTATGAAAACATCATAAGTCTATTATCATGTTAAGTTGTATTTTCTAAAGTAAATATAAACAGTTGAAAGTTCCATCATCATTACTGAATAAAGCTTTATAAGTGATCACAACTAGTCTTGAATAAAATTGAAAATTATAGGAAATATTCATGTTGTTGATGCATTTCTAATTAATAGGGACCGGAGTGTAGTCTATGGGAATAGCGACGAAGGTGCGAGAAGAGTGAGGACTTTCAAAGACGGGAAACTAAAAATCTCAGAAGAGGGATTGCTTCAACATGTTGAGAACAAAATTCCCATTTTAGTCTTGCATGCCTTGTTTATCAAAGAAAACAATGCCATCTGTAAGATGCTCAAAGTAAGTGAAATGCCATTACAAGAAATTGACATGTCACAATTACTGTGCTTGTTAAGCCAATCTTTATTTTGTATTGGTCACACTATGCAATGAACTTGTTCTAACATGGCAAAAGAATAGGGGAATTTTCTAAGATAATTAGTAGCACTAGATATGTCTAATCCCAGTCATCATCATCATCAAAGCCCATTCTTGATATTTTCGAGGTCGGCTATATATCTAATCCCAGTATATTTTCAATATCTTGATGAGGCTGGCTGATATTTTGTACTCCATGTTTTAACCTATGTTGCTTAATATGTTAGCCTGTTTATGGTGCAACGAAAAGTGCTTGTTCTAGATAACTAATAATTATATATGAAAATTCATCTGTGAATATCTTCAGGAGCACTACCATGATTTTGATGATGAAAAGCTCTATCATCATGCAAGATTGGTGACTTCTGCAATCATTGCTAAAGTTCACACCATTGATTGGACTGTCAAGCTCCCAAGGACTGATACACTTTTAACAGGGATAAGGATCAATTGGCAAGCAGGGCAATGCATATGGACCACAGTAGTAAACTCTTGTAGCTTACTGAAAGAAATGATGTGAATTATCGTCTATCTTTTGGCGAATCTTACCTATTTCGATTTATCTCTGGCATATTTATCCTCTTTCCTATGAGGATCAAATGTTCGGTCTTGAGCTATGCATGAAAGTGGATTACCTATACTGATCTCATCTATCAAAAGCAGAGCTGATATTGCTTGAATTTCGGTTGCAAATTTAAGAATTTATGGTTGGTGCAGGTACGGGTTTCTGGGAAAGATGCATTTGGACCAAAATTCGGACACATACTAAGTGGATTAGTTGGTCTTGAAAAGCCAAGAGACCATGGCGTTCCTTATTCTCTTCCAGAAAAGTTTGTAAGTGTTTATAAAATGAACTCTCTTCTGCCTGATTAGCTCCTCCTTAGGGATATAAACTCTGTTACAAGTTTGACTAACGTCTGCCCACTTCAATCAGAAGAGTAATATTATCACTCGCCCTATATTTTTTTTTGGAGTCTTGGCTGTAACTCGTTATGATATAACATTACCTTCATGTTTGTGGAATGCATATGATTGAGAAGGGTATTAACATGTATGGTGATCAATGTTATGGACATACAATAATGTTAGAATATGTAGGGCTTGCACTCAACACAACCAAGCCCAAGTTCAAAATTGATTCATCTATACAAGAAGGAAAGTCAGAATATGTACAAGAATAGGAAAGTCAGAATAGTTAAAGAAGTAAAGTCAGAATATGAAAATTAGAATAAGAAAGTCAGAATAAGACTTTATTTTGTATAACAAGTTTTAAGTTTTCTGTTTCCACAAGGTTATGTAGAAGTTAGCTTATATAAGCTTGTATTCAGTCAAGGACACAACAACAATAACACAATTCTCCAAATATTTTCTTTACATGATATCTGAGTGGTGATCTTGAGATCTCGCTAACGTACAAGTAAGACTCCAGGCACTCAAGTTCTTCCTCGCCTCCAATGACTATGCACTTTGACCGTAAATGCAAGAGGCAGGGAAAGACATCAATATTCCTCAATCGAGATGCTCACTTTCTCAATCAAACAACTCAAACCACCAGTCTCTAACGCCAACCACCTTTTCTTCTCTTTTGTAGACACAGAGAGAAAGCACCAGAGGGCTTGATATTACTGTCCCCGATTCCAACACGGTAATCAAGTTCGCAATGAAACACAATGTTATAGTTGTTTAAAAAAAAACTTGTTCTCAATTCCTCCTCACAAACCATTTTTCTTACTGCACAAAACAGAACTTTGCTCTCTTAACTTATCTTCCATCTTATCCAAAACAAAAACACAGAGAGACACATAAACACATATGGTTTTCTTCGAAGCAGGGATGGTGCCCTTCAACGCAAACGGATGGGGACCTCCAGAAACCCCATCAACACTTGTCTCCAACCATCTTTTCAACGTCCTTTTCGCACCCTTTTTGACTGATATGAGAAACTCGGTCGAATCTCCGATTGGACTCACAACCAATACAACAACAGCAAAAGCAACAACAACCAATCTCACAACAAGAACCCTGTCGACTCCGCTTTCGACTTATCTCTCAACGACTCCTTCGTTGTTGATGATGATTCCACCTTCCACCTTGTCAACAATAGCCATAGATCCCCTTTTCTTCCATCGCGCAACCACTCCATCTTGCCTGTTTTTTCTACCTTGTTCTCGTCATAGATGACAAACAACCATCACACCAATAAATCACAACCTTCTTCTCTCGCTGCCAGCCACACAAAGCATCACCAAGGGATCACAGAGAATCAACACACCATAGTTCCACCTCTCTTCTCACGTCATCCCTCCTTCCTCGTTCCCCATCTCTCCCTTTCTCTCTCTCGCAAGTCCAAGTTCCATCACACAACAGGTTGCAGGGACGAAGAAATTGCAGGGAAGAAGAAGGCGAATAAGGAGAATTTGGAGGGAAATAGATTTTAAATCCTTTCCCTTCGCTAATTTCACTGACTTCTAGTCAGTACCGCCACAACTAAAAAATATAAATACCAGCACTAATGCTGAGCAATACCAATATTTGTGCTGAGCAATTTTTTCACCCTTCGCGCTGAGGGGGAGTCATGATTACTCGAGTCAAACCATTAGCAGCTTCACTCGAGAAGTCTACTATACCTGTTTTCGTACCAGAATTATCCATAATTCGACGATCATGATGGCTCGAGTCGAACCATTAGCCGCTTCACTCGAGAGTCATGATTTATTCATACCAGAATTATCAGAATTTGACAGTCATGCTGACTTGAGTCGAACCATTAGCTGCTTCTCTCGACAGTCATGATTCATACCATAATAATAAAAATGTGGCAGTCATGCTGACTCGAGTCGAACCATTAGCAGCTTCATTCGACAATCATGATTTCGCATTCACTCATCTTCCCCAAATTGGACTTGAAAGTTTTCTCCAAGCTGCACATTTCATCTGCGTTTACATGTCCAGCTTGTGGGGGCGTGTTAAAATATGTAAGGCTTACACTCAACACAGCCAAACCTAAGTTCAAGATTGATTCACCTCTACAAGAAGGAAAGTCAGAATATGTACAAGAATAGGCAAGTCAGAATAGTTAAAGAAGTAAAGTCAGAATAAGAAAGTTAGAATATGAAGCCAATGATAGCCTGGTTGGATGGTTAAGGCTGTGGTGATTTAACCCCCACGTCTTAAATTCTATACCTACCGGCGACACACTTGCCTTTCAAAAAAAAAAGAAGTTAGAATATGAAAGTCGCCCGAGTGATCCCACAAAGGTGGCGAATCAGCAATGAAGACAGGTAGACGATGCCTATATCCCAGGTAAGCACTTCAAATGTGTGCCAAGGCTGGGATTAAGTGCACAGAATATTGGATTGGAGTCCCCAAACCAAAATAAACTGTTGCAGCCCGTGGTTACATGCAACTCCTTGGAATTGGATTTTAGGCTTTTAGCCCATTTTGGATCTCATTAATTTTAGGGCTGTGCTTGTTTCGCAATCCTTTTAGTGGTGGTGGTTTGCTTAGCTCTTGAATTTATGTTTTCAAGTTTTGTTAGTGTCTCTCTCAAATGACTTTGTTTAAATTTTTAAGAACACCAAAATCAATGATGCATTTTGTATGTCTCTCTCAAATGAACTAATCTCTCCATGGAATTTTATGTGTTTTATTTTTCTTAATTGATTGCTTCTTTTTATTTCAACCAATCCACATACTGATCCATGCAAAAATATTCTAAAATGGGCTTGGCATCACTTATTTTTTAGTCATCGTTCTTCAAAGTTTATTTTCACTAGAAACTGTTAACATATACTACATAGACCTATTTACATTGCAGTGTAGGGTGAAACGTAAATATGGAATCTCTGTTCGGATGAATCCTTGGGTGTGATAATACAACACAACATGCATCACCAACAATCATGCTCCATGCCTATGTGCCTACTAATACTTGCAGAGCAGAGAAAATTAAGAACATAGATGAAGGTCAGACCAACCAGAAGATGTTTGAGTTTTTGAGGATTCCAAAGATGAAGTCATGGTGTGAGTAGTACTGAAGCAAGCAAGGGATATATAAAAGAGGACACACACTTTCTCACAAAAGGCCAGCTGCTTGCCTCATTTTTTTTATCTTCTGATTCCATGTAAAACCACTTTCTTGCAATCTTCACAGAGAATCATTTCCCTTGTTATAAATCTGATTTAATTAGGATATTTATTAATAAATATCAGCTTTTAGTAATATTAAATATTCTATTATTTTTAATATAAATTCTAATTAGAGTTCCCACATTGGTTTCGTATTAGGTTTATGGTTTGATTTAGAATGTAGGTTAATTATATTACTTGGTTGATTGAATAAAAGTTATTTTTCTTATTAGTTTATTTCATTTATTGTCTATTTCTTTGCTTTCGATTATTGCATTATTCCAATTTCGTTTATTTATTAGTTCAGGTATCAGAGCCGAACAATTCTTATCGTTTGGTTCGATGTGAAAAAAAAAGAGTTCGAAAGAAAATTTTCCAGAAAAGTAATGCACATGTTATTGGCAGAATTCATGGCAAACATGAATCCGATCTTCGACAGATCGATAGAGAAGATAGATGTCACAGGACATACCCAAGTAGTGACACCATCATAGGCCACCACCGTCGACGGCGGCGACGCAGGGCCACAAACCGCCTCTCTTCCATTCGAGCAACCACAATCTGTCAGTCGATTGTCCTTCCCCCAAGGTCGATCGACTTGCTCTTCCCACCACCGTCCTCAATCTCCATCTCAACCACCGCCACCATTGAACAACACACTCATCCCCTCCGACACCCCCTGTCGATCGATCGCATGGGTTCGACTGATCAATACTTCAAACACCCCAGCATATGTTGCTCGCCCCGGCAACTGTCGATCGTCTCCCTAATCGACATCATCCCACTGTCGCCCTCCCTGCAATAGTCCTTGATCGACTGAACCAATCGATGGTTCCATTCAATCGATCAAACCCTTCCATTCTTCCCAACATTCGATCCTCTTCCTTCATCCACCACCCCTTCGATCGCTCTATTCCTCCTTCTGCAACCACTCCCCCTGTTTCAGTTGAATCGGGGAGGAAGAAGAAACATTTTTCAGCCAAGTCCCTCATATTTCTGCTTCAATCTCTGGTCACTATTTTTTGCTTAAGTCCCTGGATTGTACAGACTATTTACACCCTCCCAATTTTTTTTGTACCACCACATATGCTTTATCCTAACTCTATTTGCAGCTGTCGTCTATGCACCACCACAACTTGATGGTTTAAAGTACAATTTGTGCTTGGGTTATTTCCCACCACCAAATCGCTCACTTCACATCGCATGACAGATTTTTGGATCCAATTTGCGATAGTTTTGAAGTTAATTTCCAGAAATTTGCGTACCCATACATTGAATTTTTATTTTTTTCCATTGGGTCTCTATTGAGACAGGGACTTCTGCACGACTTTGTTTTAGGTGGCTTCCTTTGGCTTTACATATTTGGATTCAAAACAACTATAAAAGAAATGTTAGTGCTTGACTTATGCTTGAACACTTCACATTTTGTTGTTGTTTGTGCTCGTATGACTTTCTTAGTCTCAAGCTTGAGGACGAGCTTCGTCAATCCAGGAAGGTTGATGTAATTAGGATATTTATTAATATTAGCAATGATAATATTTTAGCAATATTAGACATTTGTAATAAGGATTCCAACAGGGTTCTCACATTTGTTTTCCATTAAGGTTTGGGGTTTGTTTAGAAGGTAGGTTAATTATAAATAGGGGCGTGGTTTGCCCATTGTTACTCGGTTGATTGAATAACAACTAATTTGTTTATTAGTTTATTTCGTTTACTGTCTATTTCTTTGCTTTCGATTAATGCATTATTTTAATTTCGTTTATTTAGTAGTTCGAATCATTCAAATTCAGATTCTTTCTACCGGGTAAATTGCTCTATTTTGTAAATGTTTTTAAAGCGTTTGTTAAAAAAAAAAGAATAATTAATTCATACCAAACAGTGAGAGGTAAAAAATAAAACACCCGAGGTTAAAGAGGATAATTGTAATATTCCTTTTTAGTTATAAACAGTGCAATTTTGAAATCAAACATTAGGCTTTCTTTTGAATTCAATTTCATGTATGATCAGATTTCTTTGTTTTTTGGAATGTTATTTGATAACGGATTGCTCATTTTGTAGCATAAGTGATTTAGTAGAAGTGTTAAGTGTTTTTTTGTTTTGTTTTACAGAGCTTTAATTTAAAGTTTCAATCTCTACTAAGACTCACATTAACTTTTCAATAAAAAACTATAGTCCTTGAAAAATAAGTTGCCTTGAACATATGGTTGGTTTCAACATGAAGTGGATGGATTTCTTATGGAATTTGAATACTGCACCCTTCATCATAGAAGCAACCCCAATTCTTTTTACTTTTTTCTTATGACTTTATTTTCTAAAATATATTAATTATTCACATTTTTTAATCTAAATTGTTTTCCTTATCAAATGTTTAAGACTCCACATTATTATTTATTAAAATTAGGTTGTATTTGAAATTTGTTTTGTTTTAACCACATTTTTTTTTTCATAGCTCTAAAACAGGTTTAAGTGTAAATGTAGAGCATCCACAGCTGTTGCCTTTCAAATGTTTTCTGAATGAGTTGCCAAATTTGATAACAAGAGAAGGATTTTGGTTTTAGGAACTTTGGTAGGTAGTTGAAAATTTGTTTTAAGTATGAGATGAGAGTTTGACCATGCACCTTTGTCTCTTGGGTTATATGCCCATTTCATCTCATGTCATTTCCAAACTACTTACTATGTTAATCATGTCAGCATTTAGTAAACAAGCACAAGGCTCTACTGTTCTTAGAAGTAATGACATTAAGCAAACAATTAGCTAGGGATGTCTCTTAGCTAATCTTTAGACATGACACACACATATATAGTATATAGAACTTCACTTAAAGTTGATCATGTATCCATAAACTAACTTGGTTTATGAAAACAAATAAATAACCAAAGTAGATTAGTTAGATTTGGAATCAAAAGATACTTTTATTTATTTATTTATTTATTCAGAAATAAAAGTAAAGTTATTGTTGATTGTGTGGGGCTAAGCTGATGAATATAATAAATTAATTAAGACCCCAAAGGAAGCGGTGAAAAAGCTTTTTTGTTTATAAGAAGCTTCTCTACAAAAACTCCCAAACATAACATCCAAGGAAAGTTGGTGACTTTTGTCCCCTCCAATCATTCTTCCACTCTAATGGTGCAAATAATTTAATATCAAGCTAATATATGTTCCCCTTTCCATTGCATTTTTTTATTTTATTTTATTTTTATAGTACTAAGCTGAGGACGTGGAAATTCACGACCAAAATAAGACGCAAATCTTGGGGAATTTGATCTTGTTTTCATCCCTTAGTGGCGCAGATCGACAAAAAACAATACCAAAATGTTGGTTAAATTGACTGCCTTTTCATCTCGATCTCTTATCCCTTATCAAAGGGATGATTAGTATAATAATTTCCAGAATTTTCGGTTGATAATAATACTAATAATTTAAGAGAAGTTATCCTTTTGTTCCTGTTCACTTGTTTATTTGGGAGGTGGGGAGATGAAAACATTCTAATCAACCTAGTTGTATATCATCATCACATTATAATAGCACATAAAGAATATAACCACTCAAATAAAGCCAAAACTGTGGGGAAATGAAGTTGACAAATAGCCATATATATATATACTTAATTACTAGTACATTGCATCTTTATGGTTCAATCAATACACAGAATTCTAGTGTCTGACTATCATAAATTGAATGGTTTGAAATATTTAAGAAATAAATATTGGAAAATAAACCAATGTTTCAAAAGTAAATTAAGCACAACCGTTGCTCGTCCAATGAAGTAAAAATTGCATGTACCTCATACTATTACTATTTCCTCATTATTTTCCATCTCTCTCTCCCCACTCCCAACTGCAATGTATATTATAGCAGGTATTTGTGTCCCTTAACAATAATTCTAGGTAGTCATGAACACAACTATTTTTTTGATAAGGTATTGGATTTTTTACACTTCAACCCTTTTTATAAATGATGTTTGTGATTGTGTTTTAAAAAGAAATGATAAAAATATAAACAAATTCAAACCTAACTAAAAAATAGCTGTATTTCTTGGCTGCCTAGACTTACTGGTCCCTTAGTTAGATCATGTAAAACACATTAATTAGTGCTTTATTTTTGTCCTTTTATTTATCACCCAAGATGTTTCAGCTTTCTCTTTAAGGTTCTTCATCAAGGTGTTTTTTTTTTTTTTTTTTTTTTTTTTTTTTTTTTAAATTTGCCTAACAATCTTTATTTATTTATATAGCTATTTATTGATTTATTTTACTGAGAAGTGATCTATTTTTATTTTGTACTCATAAGTAGTCATATTATAGCCATGGGCGGATCTACCCTTTGGCTAAGGGGGTCAGTTGCCCCCCTTATCTTTTTGAAAATTTTCACTAAATTACTCATATTTTTTATATTGCCCTCCTTTAAAAGTTTATGTTGCCCATTTTTGTATACAATTTTGGCTCTTGACTCCACTAAAAATTAAATTATGGATTATTTTAAAAGTTTAGGTTCTCCGCCCCCCTTTATATACAAATCTCTGCTATCGATATGTTCACGTTTTAGGGTTCGATATAGCCAACTGCTACGAAGTTGAGCAAATTGGGAGTGAAAATATAAGAGTAAGATGAGAGGCGGAGTTGAGAGATTACAGAGTGAAAGAGGGTTTGTGAGGGAGAGAAAATATAAGAGAATGAGAAGAGGAGAGAGTGAGAGGGTTGGTGAGGGTGGGTTTGTTGGGAGTTAAAAAAAAAAAAAAAAAATCTTTGTTTAGTTCAGAAAACCATGTTCAGGGGTAAATTAGTCTTTTCAAACTTTTTTTTGCCCCCTTTTGTCAGTAATCATGGCTCCGCCCCTGATTATAGCCAACATGTGCTAGCTTAGGAGTTAAGATATATAGTAAAATTTGAATGGTTCTCGAATTGAGTTTAAAGCCGTGTTTGCCTTAATTTATTAAATAAATAATAGACACAAGATCTACAACAAATGTAGCTCCATTATTAATTTTTGTGATGAATATGTATGACAAGGACATTCTCCTAAATAAAAAGCTATGTTTGAGACCTCTAATTGGTGTGCTTATTGCTCCAGAATCCTTGTGATAGTCAAATTTCAACAGTATATTGCATCACAGAAGGGGCCACATGACTTCATTTATTTATTTATTTTCATCGAGCTGAGTATCGATTGCAGTTGTAAAATTGATTAGAATCTTTTAATGAAGACAACTTTTATGTGTGGTGAATTTTTGTTATCAACTCAACTGAAAATTGATTAGAATCTATATTATGATTTAACATTCCCTTAATTAAGGAGCTCATGCATATGTTAAAGAAAGAAAGTCTACGTATGTTACAAAATATGAAAGTTCAATATAAAATATGTTAGGAAAGTCAGAATAGAATAAAAAGTTTTAGATTTTTTGTTTCCACAGGGTTAAGTCAGAGTTAGCTATATAAGCTTATATTCAGTCAAGGAGACAACACAATAATACAATTCCAATTATTTTCTTTTCATGATATCATAACAAATTTCTCTGGAACTAAGCCCTAGCCGTAGAACGACGGAATCAAACCCTTTTCCTATTAACAAACTCATTTCCTCTCCTTATTCTCAGCCAACACAATCATCAACAATAACAACAACAACAACATCATCATCGTTGCAAAACGATTGTCACAGAAACAACAACATCTGATCAATCACCAATCCTCATCAACAATTGGTAAAATCATCAAACCTCCTCCATCATCAATTGATAAAATCATCAAACCTCATCCATCATCATCATCAACTTCATCCCTGCAACAAGGCTCAGTCCATCATCATCACCGATCAGATCACACAAATTAATCACGGAAGAAGCGTCTCTGACCCCCTCAATTTGATAATCTTCTTAACAGAGTCAAATTCATCCTTCTCTCACTTCCACTTCGTCTCGTCGTCGTCACTGCTGCTCAATAGGATCCTCGTTCGCCTCCTCCGTCTCCAGTGAATCCATCTTCACTCCTTCAGTTTCTCTCTCGTCTTCTTCGAACACAGCAACAACGGGGAGGAAAAAGAGTAGCTCTTTAGGGCTTTGCTTGGTTTAATGTTTGGAAGAGACTACACGAGGTCTTCTTCTTGATCTATCTCTGCCTCCAAGAAGACCTTTTTCTAAATAAATAAAATAAAAAACCTGGTTTTAAAAGATTAGGCTATTGGCACCCAAGGTTCAGTCAGAACCACCAGTACACTACGTAGCCGCTGCCACCATGGGCGATAATACAAGCAGTAGTTGTATTAACACCACCACCTCACCATATGACAATCTTCATCACTCATATTTTCTTCACCACTCCGATCAACTTAGAGTGGCTCTTGTTTCACAACCGCTTAATCCTACCAATTACAACATATGGAGTCAAGCGATGACCATGGCTCTCAAAGCCAAAAAAAAATTGGGTTTTGTTGATGGATCTCCGAAAACCCGACAACAAAACCAAGAATGATAAACTACTACAATGGGATCATTGCAACAGCTTGGTGAAATCATGGCTCATCAATGCCATCTCACATGACCTCCAAGCAAGTGTCATGTATTGTGAATTGGCATATAATGTATGGGCTAATTTGAAAGAAAGGTACACACAAACTAATTACGTGCAGATCTATCATATTGAATCTGAAATACATGGATGCACTGGACGATGAATGTGAGTGCCTATTTTACCAAATTAAAGGCTCTATGGGACGAATTGGATGATGTGGTTGGTTTTGCTGAAGACACTAGCGACACCATGAACACCGTTCTTGCATATGTCTATACTCAAAGCTCGATCAAGTTCTTGATAGAGCTAACTGACGCCTACAATTCTGTTAGGGGGTCAAATTTTGTTGATAGATCATCTTCTTCCACTTAACAAGGTTTACTCCCTTGTGCTTCGTCACGAACGCCAGCAAGAAATCTTTACTGGCAAACCCACCATACCTGATGCTGCAGCTTTTTCCATGCGGAATATTGATCCCAAAGGTGCACGCAACACTGACAAATTGGGAAGACACTGAAAGCCCTTTAATCTCAACGTCAAGTGTGGAACATGTGACAGGGTTAGGTCATACTGTTGTTGACTGTCGTTCTCATCTCACTTGTGATTATTGTGGATTGAAAGCCCACACCGTCGACAATTGTTGGAAATTTAAGAAAGCTGATCCCACTACACAATGACGTTTTCAGAAAGATAGTTCTAGGGGAAATAATGTGTCTACTTCTTCGGATGTGCGATCATCCAATCCTTTTCCATTCACTTCCGAGCAGTGCAAGCAAATCATGGCTTTGTTGACAAACAACAACTCCAAGGCTCACAATATTGGTAATGACCTTTCTATTTCAAAATTGACAGGTAAAATACTCTCTCTCAAATCTCATGACTCTCATTCATCATGGATCCTTGATAGTGGTGCCACTGATCATATAGTTCATAACCCCCATTTACTCACCTTTTCCAAATCCATCCACAATCGAACCGTTGAGCTTCCTGATGGCACACTCGCTATTGTTACACACATTGGCACCATGAATTTCTCTTCTACTTTTACCTTACAAGATGTTATTTGTGTTCCTTCTTTTAATCTGAATTTAATTTTCATTAGCAAACTCACAAAACATTATCTATTTCTCATCATTTTTCTCAACAATTCTTGTCTGCTACAGGACCATCGTTCGGGAAAAATGATTGGGACAACAACTGAGCTTGATGGTTTGTATTATCTGGATGACACCACCACCACAACTTCCACCACTTGTCACATTACTCAAGACAACAACCCTGTGTTATGGCACAATCGCCTAGGTCACCTTTCGGACAAAACTCTCAATCTCCTTCGTGTGTCTTTTCGCGATGCTAGTACTTGTATTTCTAATAAATGTGTTATTTGTCCTTTGGCCAAACAAACTAGGAATGAATTTCCTTTATCTCATATTTTGAGTACTGCTCATTTTTCCTTATTACATGTTGACATTGTTGCTTCATTTTCTGGAGCACGTTATTTTTTCACCATTGTTGATGATTATATACGATGTACTAGGATTTATCTCATGAAACACGAGTCTAATACACGCACACTATCCATTTCATTCATTAATTATATCGAAAACCAATTTTCTTCCAAAATTCAAATCATTCGCAGTGATAATGGACTGGTCGCCCAATCCAACGCCTCCGTCACCAACCAGTCAGAAACCCCGAAAACCCGGAATCCCAACCCCAAGCAGTCGCCCCTGCCCTTGTTCCACCCTTAGACCCCCACCCCCACCTCGCACCTCCATTCGTGCCACCCGTGAACCATCTTATCTTCAACGATACCATCTTGATGCTCGATTGCCTTCACGAACGTCCTACTCATTTGCTTCGAACGTTGGGCCTTCTACAAGTATTGTTCACCCCATTTCTGATTTTCTTTCCTATGACTATTTATCCACCTGTCACAAAGCTTACACCACTTTTATTTCTTTAGTTAAAGAACCCACCAATTTTATGCAGGCTATGCAGGATCCAAAGTGGCGTCAAGCAATGAGAAGTGAGGTTGATGCTCTAGAAACCAATAACACTTGGACTTTACAACCTCTTCCTCCTGGCAAGCATCCGATTGGTTATAAATGGGTTTATAAGATGAAACTTAATCCAAATAGTAGTGTTGAGCGCTACAAAGCCCGTCTTGTGGCTAAACGATACAATCAAGTTGAAGGTATTGATTACAAAAAGACATTTGCTCCTGTTGCTAAATTGACTACTGTTCCTTTTTTCCTTGCTCTTGCAGCCACACAGGGCTGGCATTTATGTCAACAATATTTTTCTTTATGGTGCTTTTTTTGAGAATGTGTACATAAGTCTTCCTCCTGGATTCGGTCGAAAGGGGGAGACTCGAGTATGCAAGTTGAACAAGTCCTTATATGCTCTCAAGCAAGCCTTGAGACAATGGTTCCTTAAGTTATTCTCTGCTCCCGTATCAACAGGCTACAATCAGTCTAAGGCTGATTACTCATTATTCGTCCGATCCAAGGGTAACAATTTTACTACAATTCTTGTATATGTTGATGATGTAATATTAACAGGTAATGATCACCAATACATTGAAGAAACAAAACTATTTCTAGTTGCAAATTTCAAGCTTAAAGATTTAAGAAAATTGCTTGGCATTAAAGTCGCGAGGTCATCCAAAAGGATTGTTTTATCTCAACGAAAATATGCACTTGAAATATTAGATGACACATGGTATCTTGGAGCAAAACCTTCATGTTATCCTATGGATCAAAACTTGGTGCTTACACAGGATGATGAAGATTTACTACCAAATCTCGCAACGTACCGCAGGCTCGTTGGAAAGTTGATATAATTAACGATCACGAGATCAGATTTGGTTTATTCTGTACATGTTCTAAGTCAGTTTATGGACAAGCCCAGAATACCACATTTGGATGCTACACACAAAGTCTTGAGGTATATCAAGGCTTCACCAGGATAGAGTATTTTTTTTTTCTTCCACTAGCTCATTACAAGTGAAAGCTTATTGTGATGCAAATTGGGCTAGATGTAGAGATACTAGAAGATCCATTACAGGTTATTGTGTCATGCTTGGCGATTCACCAATTTCTTGGAAAGCTAAGAAACAAACTACAGTGGCAAGATCTACAGCTGAAGCAGAATATAGGGCCATGACTTTCACATGCTGTGAGTTAACCTGGTTGAGGTACATTCTTAATGATTTACACATTAATCATCCTCAGGTAGCCCTCTTATTTTGTGACAACAAGGCTGCACTCCATATTTCATCTAATCCGATTTTTCATGAGCGAACGAAGTATATCGAGATTGATTACCATTTGATTAGAGAGAAAATACAAAATGGTACTATTCAGACTGAGCATGTTGGAACACTACATCAACTGACAAATTTGTTCACTAAAGCTTTGAGCACTTATCAATTTGATAATCTTCTTAGCAAGTTAGGTGTTACAAACATACACTCCAACTTGAGGGGAGTGTTAAAGAAATAAAATCTACACATGTTACAGAATAGGAAAGTTAATATAAAATATGTTAGGAAAACAGAATATAATAAAAAGTCTTAGATTTCCTGTTCCCACAAGATTAGGTAAGAATTAGGTATATAAGCTTGTATTCAGACAAGACAATAATACAATTCCAATTATTTTCTTTTAAGTATATACTGGTGCCCTTATAATTTAGTCACCCTGCCCTGCCATAGAGCTCTGTAGTTGATAAGGAAAGCTATATTTAAAAAAGCTGATCATCATCAAAACATTATCATGCACAACATAAGTAAATATCATATTACATGTATCGCAAGATCATCAAAAGAGGAATGGATTGGATACATAAGTCTGACGTACAATTGTCGTGTGATTTTTTCGCATATCATCAACTCACTTTAATTTTGATCAGTAATAGTTTGTGATTGTAATTAAATAAAACACTCAAAGGGGTTGAGTGTTTACATGATGGAACATGCATTAGGATTGTCATCACTAAAGAGGGAGGTAAATCTCTCTTCAGGATTGTTGGGGCTGGGGAGCGCTTGCACCACATTCTTCACATAACCAGCTGGTGCCTTCTTGTCATAAGCCTGAGAAACATATGGATAAGCCACCAGATTGTATGGGATGTATGGCCAGAACTCGGCCCTCTTTCCAGTGCTCTTCACCCTCTTTAGCACCTTGTTTGGCTCCACAAACCCAGTCACCGTTACCCGACTTTGCTTGCGGTTCACCTCCACCGATCTCACCCCTATAGTCATTCAATTAATATAAATTATTAGCACCATTGCACGCATTTAGTTAAGGCTAGCGTTTTGGGAGCACTTATTTATTATCACTATATAAAAATATACAAAGTTAAGCACTTATTACAAACTGTGATTGTTCCTAAGAAAGTGCTTTGAATTTTTTTTTTTTTTTTTTTTTCTTTTCTAACAAGCACTTAAAAGAAGCTAGAAACAGCTTTAGACTTCAGGGCAACCTAATACTAACATTTCGACAAGCAAATAGGGGTGTTTATATATGTTGTGACTGTGTATCCCCTCCCCTAAAATAATGATGACGTATATTTAAGGATCATATAGTAGGGTTACAATTAAATTTGAGAGAGACAGGTTAGGTTCCCTTCTAGCTTGGTAGACCTGTTGATATATGCACTCATCAAGTTAGTGCGTTTTCATCATTTATTTGCTCATTTTGGTTAAAAATGATGTTAAGAAAAGTTGCTACTTTAAACTCCCAAGTTAGACTAAGAGGGTAACATTGAAGAAAAAAATGTCTCTCTAGCTATACTCACACTACTACTGAGATTTGTGAGCTACATACCTAAAACTTTTCCCATATGGATGGATGTCAAGAAGAAATAACAAATAACACATCTTTCCCTATTGTTGATTTGCAAGTTTGAAAAACTTGAGAGAAAAAAAAAATGTTGGGTATCATCACCTTTCATAGAGGAAACAGAGTTTTTGACTCTCCTTTCACAACCATCACAGTCCATTTTCACCTTGATCTCCACAGTCTGACAAACAAAACAAAAAGCTTAGGCCATGGTTAGTAAAAACAACAAGCACTCCGAGAACAGAAAGAAGAAACAAAAGGAATGGGATGAGAGGGTGAGCAATTCTAGTTATAAGTTTATACTCTCTCTGACAACAAGGAAGAAAAACAAAAACCATCTTTGTAAAAGGTGCAGAGAACATTAAACACAAGGAACCATGGAGAGAGGTAGAGATGGAAGCAGGAGGAGAAAGAGAAAGCAAAGTAGAGAAAAAAGAAAAAAGAAAAAAGAAAAAAGAGCAAAGGAAGAGGAGGTGGTAGCAATGAGTAGTTGTAGTACTAGCAAGCATTATGGTACAAACCAACCTGCATAGGTTTGCGTTTGCTTCTTCTTGTGCTTGTCACAGTGCAAAAGTTGGAGAGATAGTCAAGAGCACCCATTTTCCCCTTGTTTTATTTTCTCTTCTGTTGGTGGAAAGGCTTAGCTTAGCAAAGCTTAGTGAGTATTGAGTGTTTGATTACAAAGTAAAGCAAATAATAGATAGGTTGCAGTTGCAATACAATGAGAGAGTTGGGCTTCATGCCTTTATATAATGCGGAGGGAGGAGGTGGGGGTTTGGTCTCCCCTGCTTAATATGTGTATTGAGATGTGTGTGATGAAAAACATCATCTGATGGTGCCTTGGCATGGACAATTATTTGCACGGAATCCCCGCTTATTATACAAGCAAAAGATTCTCGTGAAATTGTTTATCGTTTGATGTTCTTGAGATGAGAACATTATGTGCGTTGGGGTGTACGGTTATCCCCCACATAATAATTGCTTAAGGAGGTGAATGATGGATTTTGAGGGTGCTGTGTGGAGTGTGAACTGTGAACAACAAGCTCGAGCTGAAAATTTTTAATTTTAAAAAGAAAGAAAAACGTGTCCGCCTACAGATCAAGAGTCGTGAGAGGGCAAAAGCTAATGCTAATCTGTTTGATTAATTAGTTGTTTATTTGTTGGCCTAATGGGAAACTGTTGTAAAGTGCTTTCTTTTGTGTTTGCTTTGAATTTTTTACTTACCCTACAGTATTTATTATTTTATTAGTATGTATGGTTGAAATGTCCATTATCTCTCTCCTCTTTATTTGATTCTGTTTCTATTTTGCAACAATTATTCCAGGGGAAAAAGTTTGTTTTTCCATTGGAAAGTTCATTAAGTCAGATAATTTAAAGTAAAATAGAGATGAATTTTGTTTTTTGCCCGTTTTATAACATTGAAAATGCTACATCTAATTAATAATATACAAATTATTTCATTGCATGATGAGTTTTTCTGCCTAAGCAACGAATGTGACACTGATTTGTTGGCGAACGGAGAACATGAAAAGATTGCTAAGAAACCCATTGAATGAAAAAAGAGAGTCATATTTCGTAGTCCAATAATGTTTTATTTGACACCAAACAGCTACACATTCCCTTTTTCTTTGAGGTACTTAAAGATGGAAGAAAAACTTTGTTCTGCTTCTTCACAAAGCATCTTGTTGTTGGATGTCATCGACTCTTACCATTTGGTATTTCTTTAGCCTTTGTGATTGTGCTTTTGTCTAGGTGGTTGAGTTTCATTGAGGAATTATTTGGCATTCACTATAGTGACGGTGAGGGTGAGGGTGAGGGTGAGGGTGATGGTTAGCATGGATACATGGAATTGCAAGGCATCACAAAGCAAATGCTGTGGAACCCATCTTGTTTGCATTGCATTATTGAGATATATCTTTTGTTTTTATGAATTATGATTTATACACTCAGTGAAAGGCTACATGGATCAATAATAAGAGCAACTTAAATAGGGTGTACTAAATCTCCAAATGTCTATTTCTGACTCCCATTCCATTTTGAAATCCTCTAATTTATATTTAGCAAAATTAAGACCTCTAATTAGATTAAGAACAACGGAATTAACTTGTAATAACTATATGATTCTCTTATTAATGCATGTCATCTTCAACAGGGCAGTGTTGGTGGCATGGATTGACAAGGGTGGTAACTGACTTGTAGCAATAGGGACCATGAACATGAAATTCATGCATGGTTAGTTAGATGCACACATCCATGGACCCATATTCAGCAACATCTGTTTTCAGTATAAGCCTTCTTCTCTTTCCTCTTATCAGCTGCTCTTATAATTTCACAAGGGATTGTGTGAGAGTCTTTAGCATTTCGCTAAGGCAACAATTACCGAACACTTTGTTACATATAGCACAAAAATAGCATAATGAGAGTAAGAAATGTTCAACGCAGAGTGAGGTTCATGTTGGTCACAATAGAAGGTTGAGCTGTTCTACACAGCGAGGAAACGGGCGAGGAAACGAGCGAGGGGAGGGAGGTGGCGGGGTGGGGACCGTCCACCCCGCTCAGGATGCGTGCCATCGTTTTTTGTGTGTGCATCCCGAGCGGAGTGGACAGTCCCCACCCCGCCACCTCACTTCCCTCGCTCATTTCCTCGCCATTTAGAATTTCTCTAGAAGGTTATGTCCAATTGAGCAACCAGCTATACTCGTATTGAAAACACATTTCAAGACTATTCAGGTTTTAGGAAAACTACTTAAAAACCGGCTTAATTAAGACTATTTAGTTTAGGGAAACTTGTGTGAGAGGAGCAACTTTAAGTTTCAATTATCAGTGCATAACCACCGCTTCTTACAAGCAATTACAATCGAAAGTCCAGATGGAAGTACCTTTGGGCTTCATGGTTTCTTTTTCTAGATGTAACTTCTTTGGCCTTCCATTCACACAGTTTATAATTATGTTTCAAGGAAAAGGCAACAACACATTATGAACTGTTGTGTGTGTGATAGTGACTGACTTTTTGATGGAAACTTTTGTTGATTCTGTTTTTGTATGGGAAGAGAAGGAACCCATGTTCAATGGAGATGGACGAAGGTTTTACGTGGGGTGGGGGAAAAGAAAAAGCTTGTTATTCTCAGTTCAATCAATCTAAAAGTCTAAAAACTAAACTACCCAAAGCTAATTATATATCAACCATAGAACTTGCATAAAAATACTGACTTTTCGCTACTTGATTGGTCTAGTGGGTCATCATTCCCAACTGTTTCATGTTGATCCGGTCCTTTGCCCACCATAAGTTGAGTTTTGGTTTTCTTGATCTGGATGGTGATTTTAATATGAAATATAAATTTCATAAAAACACAATCCCATCCCACCAAATCCAGGTGGACTTCTTAGACCTGGGGGTCAACAAAATCGAGCTTCAAATATGATGGAATAGTGCAACAAAGAAAAGACGGAATATCATTTGATGCACGTCAAAGATGGATATTCTTTTATTGCTTACTAGGGTGGTGACGCACTCTACGTGTGCAAATGTTCAATATCTTGTTTTTATTTTTATTTTATTACAACAATTCAATATTAAGAATAAATTATTATTTAATTTCTAAAAAAATAATTATACGTAACTTTAAGGGCCTATGTATAGTTTATAAATAAATAAGAGACTTCAAATAAATTATGATATGAGACATAGGTATAATTAGTCAATGTTTGAGAGAGGCTTATTTTGATTGTACAAGTATGAAAAGTTTTTCGACAAAATGAAAAATATAAAAATTAGATGTAAGGGCCTTTATATAATTTATAAATAATTGAAAGGTTTTAAATAAATTATATCAGGGGCTTAAGTATAATTAATGAATATTTACGAGGTTTTTTTTTTTTTTTTTGTAAATAGTTTAAATATGGGAGTAAAATAGTAAAAATATTTAATAGTGTTTTTTATTTGAATTACATATACACCCTTTTGCACTTTTTACCCACTTTTGACTTTTTCTGGTAAATACCATAGAGTTTGGATGGCAAAATTGGAAAGGAAAATAAGGTTGAAGACAATTTTACTATTCACACACCGTTCACTTGGGTGAATTGTCATTCATCATAATTATTCAGATAGCGCATACTTAATAATAGTTTAGAAATTTTAGGTAGTTTAGAAATTTTAGGTTGTACACATTGTAGTAAACATATTAATGTTTTGAGAGTAGTTTAATATTTTTTATTTTTATGATAATTATAAATGTATTTATATTAAGCAACAAAAGCAATCCTGTTATAGGGAAGCAGCGGCGGACCTATAGAGGGACCAGTCCCCCCTCCCCCTCCCCCAATTTCAAAAATAAAAAAAATGAAATATATATATATATACCTAGCATTTCTGAAATTTTTTAATATAAATGTAGAAACACGATATTATAAAACTTCATTTAATAAAGTACATATACAATGATTGATCATTAAAACTTCATTACTGTTAATCTGGGTTCGATCACTTAGAGCGTAACAATTTTTCTAACAATGATTGGTCATTAAAACTTCATTACTGTTGATCAGGGTTCGATTCACTTGGAGCGTAAGAATTTTTGTTAACATACATAGATAATTTTTTTATTCTCTCTACCTTTCTATAAAAATGACATGGTAGTGGGCTTCAACCTGAAGCGGAACTGGGCAAGCTACGTAAGTCAGGCATCATGCCAGCTTTCGTGCCCGTAAGGGGATGAGCCGCTCTCTCCATCAACGTTCCTATCACTCATAGCATCACATTTATCCACACCAAAACAACCCACAAAAAAAAAAAAACTCTAATTAAAAATCTAAGATAACAAACTATAGAACTCAATGAAAATATATAACATTATTCAACTCATACAAAATTTAGGGGTTGGATTGGCTTGAAACCCCCCTCCCCCTTCCTCAATTATTTTTTTCTTTTATAAACTTGTAATTATGATCTTATTATGTTTGCACATTTTCGATTTTTCTAGATTAAACGTACATACTTATCTTAATTATTTTTCAATTTTAATAATGTATTCTAGTTATTAGGCTTGTTTGCCTTTGCTAAATTATCAATGACTTGACTACAATTTGGCTTAAACTATTACACCAGATTCAGTTTCATATATACAATGTACTTTTTATAATTCTACATATAAATGCATAGTACTAGATTAAGTTCACGAAGAATACAATTAAATTATATTTTTGATTTTAGTGTTTATGTAAAATTTTACTGTTAAATTATCAGTCCGAAGTATGAAAAAATTCTAGCTTCGCCCCTGATAACTCCTATTATCAACCAACAAACCCTTACCATTTCTTCCCTTTGACTAAAATTTGAAGTCCACCACTGTCCCCAAAGGCAGTATTTTCCACCTTGATAACAATACTAACAACAAGAATGATGATACATCGTAATTATAGTTATAACCAAGGATTGATTTTGGTTTTTTTTTTTTTACCAACCATGAACATGTAGTTCTAACCTTACTCGCACATTGAACAGCAGTACATAGACAGCACAATAATGCTACCCAAACCTACAATTAAAGATATAATTGAGTGACAAAGTGGAATTCATGCTGGGAGTTCTGAACATCATCTTTTGCATATTTAAAACTTAATTTCTCTTTCATGTTTAGATCAAATATTAAAAAAAAACAATAAAAACAAAGTTGGCCACTAAATTGGGTTGTACTCTCTACTCTACCACCCCACAATTTATTGTTCAACTTGAGTATCAAGTTAAGTCAGTTAATAATGAGGGGATATGTAGAGAGTCAAACTCAATTATAAGACACGGGTGTCAATCAGGGTGGGTAAAGTCAATAGGTAAGCTAACATAAGAATATTAACAAATTAGAAGGACATTAGCTACTTAAACAAGTATAAGTTTTATAACTTTCTAATCCAAAAACGCTATGATTGAGTTTTATAACATGTTCAAGATAAGTTTATCATCAACGTATGTAGCATGTTCAAGATTCTACGGAAAAGATTGTCCAACTGATGATTCACAAAACTAATACTATGGAAAACGATGACCAAACATAAACCAAGATTTAATCAAATCATCGACACTTACACTGTTCAAGATGAGAACTCTTTCCTTCTCTTAACACCAGCTTTGTTCATCCCACGCAAAGCCACCTTATATTGCCTGATTGAAGTGCCAAGAAAACAATTAGTCCGCGTATTAAATTAATGGTTTAGTAGGATTTCGTAAACATATCATATTCAGGCACCTTGATTAGAAATGCTGAGACCGAGGCACTGTTACAGCAAATGAATGCATGAAAAGTTCCCAATATGTAACCATCTCAAAATTTTAGCAATAATTCAAGTTTGTGTAGTATATTATAGAATGGCAAACCTCCTAGCATTTCTCAATTGAACTGAGTAATCAATAATAAAAAATAAAATAAAGAATTACAGTTTCTGACTAAGAATTCTATGGACCTAACAACCTTTCCAGTTTCTAATTGAGTTAAGAATGGAATCTTCCAGCAACTTACAAAACCATAAAAACAGAGCTTCTCATACTGCAGCACCATCGATGAAAGCGTTTCATAGACGCAGGTCCATTCTTCAAACCACTCAAAATGCTCTACAATGTCTTCACTCTTAGGCTTTAATGGTTCAACCTGTCTTCACTTGCTCTTTAAGTGAGTAACGCCCATGAGAAATTGATTAAGCAGTTATCTGAAAATCTTGGTAGAAAATGCCTCACAACATGCCTTCGTGCTTCCCCGCATCTTTTGCTAAATTGGGGATTTCTGATAGGCTTTACCATAGCCAGAGAGAACTCCTGCAGTGTTGGGGCACAGAGAAACCCTTTAACCCCTTCCTTAATAGTTTCCACGGGGCCACCACTGTTGCATGCAATAGCAGGTTTCTGAGAAGCCATTGCCTCAAGTGGAACAATGCCAAAGTGCTCATCCTCTGCACTTGGTTAAAGTAACATATTGGTTATTATCACTAACTTTCTGAATCTCATCAAATAGAAAAGGTCAGATTTTATCTCACCTCTGGCATATATATAGAACAGGCAACCAGAAAGAAGAGTGTTTCTTTTCAGCTGTTGAACACGATGTAATGAAGTGAACCCTATCTAAGGCTCCTTCCTTTTTTGCTAAGCTCTTCAGTTCCTCGAGATACTCCCCATACTCCCGCAGGCGACTATCAAGCCTCCCTAAAGCATATCTATAATTAAATGCAAGTAGGCACCAAGAAACACTCAGGAAATTCTAGGAAAATGGTAGCATGTTTTGCAAGTAACAAGTCCGGAAAATGGAAATAGAATACCACCCATCATCATCAAAGCCCATTCCCGATATTCTTGGGGTCGGCTACACGTATCTTGGTTCTCCAAGCAATGCGGTCTTCCCACATATCCTCGCCTAATCCAAGTTCAAGGATGTCTTTCTTCATCGTCTTCATCCAAGTTTCAACGGTTGTCCCCTCCTACTACACCCTCCATTAACTTGCCAATCTAGACATTGTCTAATTAGCGTCGTGCTTGGTCTCCTCCGCACGTGACCAACCCACGTTAAACGCCTTTCTCAAATTTTGCCCTCTATGGGCGCTACACCTAAGTATCTCCTAATTCTTTCATTCATAATTTATGGGAAATCTTGCATGAGGATTTCAGATTTGTTCAGATCGAACGACTGAGAGCTAGCCCCAATTTTAGATCTGATTCAGATCTAATAACTCATATTTGTTCTTGCCTCTCAATTACAGTTTCAGAAAAAGAAAGAAGAGAAAAAGAAGAAGAAGAACGGAAGAGAAAAAGAAAAATAAGAGAAGTAAGAAGAAGCGAAGACAATTAGAAGAGAAGAAGAAGAGCTCGAACTGAACTTACTTGGAGTTGGATCGTCTGTTCGAGCTCGGTTGCATCTCCTCTGTTTCTTCTTCTCTGCTTGCTGCTTGCATTTCCTTTTCTGTTTTTGTGTTTCTGTTTTTGCTTGAAAATCAAGTAACTCTTCAAGTGTATCACGTCCAATTCGTTAGTCGTTTGACTCGTTTCTAGTCTGTTTGTATTTGAATCAAGTGAATAAGTTCTTTTTCTCGGTTTGTAAAAAACGCTTATATTAGGCATGCTCATTACTATTAACTATCTTATACTTTAATTTGTTTGTAATTTCAAATATTTTTCTCTTTTTATTTTATTATAAAAAACGCCTTGCTTCGCCTCGCTACTCATCAAGGCACCGCTTCGCCTCGAAAAAAGCTTGACCGCCTCGTGGCTAAAAAACATTTTTTAAAACATTGGAAAGGATAACAGAGACTTGGTCTGCCAGTATACAATTGAAAGATGGCCAGATGAGTAGCACACAGAAAGCAACAAAGACACCGCAAATATGCACATATCGCATGGAAATGCTAGAATATATGCCGCGGTTAAAAAAACACAATATACTGTAACTGGAAAGGTACCTGGTAAGATGTCTAGGATGTTGTGAGTATCCAGGTGAATGGGGAAAAAAGATACAAGAAAATATATGCTGACCTCATTTTAATGTCTTTTACGCTATGAAAAACAGTTTCAATACATAAGTTACCAAATGTGAAATATTATCCTCTGAATGGAACAACAATGGTTTCTCTTTTTTCTTTTTCTTCATCTACTAAATGTGGCAAACGGGAGAGAGCGAATGGGATTTAATATCGTTTAATTAAATTTTCATATTCAATCATATGGCATCTCACCATGGTTATCCACGCTGATGCAAACGAGAAACAAGTTATGTTGTATAAAGTGCGAAGTACTCCTTAATCCATATTAGGTTAGATTGTTGGTGAGAGATGCAATAAAATTTTAGAGTCCTCCTAAGAAGGCAATACAACATGGATTATCATGCGGATACTCACAAAACACTGGTAAAGATGGCTTTGAACATGTGATATGTGTAATAGTGTCGAGAATATTTTTAAATGGAGTATGTATCACCATTAAAGAGAAATTTGTGATGCACATGGATAATACATTCAATAAAAACATAGAAGAGGGAAGATCCAGTGATGTATTTTTTTTTTTTTTTTTGGGGGGGGTGGTAACGAGTTTAATTCTCATGTTCATGGGAGTTAGACTCCCACCTTTGATTTAAAAAATAAATAAACTAGATGTTGATGATGGTTGCAACCTTAAAATGGCCTAGGAGATGAGTGATCCCCCATGGACTCCATGCGACCAAACACCCCTTAGATTTTGCAGTTGCCAAGCAAGTTGGAAGTTTCGTTTTAGTTTTTAGTATTGGGTTAATTTACGATACCCTCCAGAACAAATAGCTAATTAAATGTTAGTTTCTATTAGATATCGTATTGGATACCCCTTTGAACTAGTAGTCAAGCAACGTTACTGCCTTCACGTGCCTTTTTTGGTGACAAAAATGCCCTTAAGGCCATTTCACGTGATTCGCACGCGAAACTCAATTGATGATAAATAGTTTCAATCCAGACCGTCCACCATAAAGATAATCCACGTGGACGGTTTGGATTGCAATTGTTAGCAAATCAATCAATCGAACCCATAACCCATATAGAGAGTTGGAGGGAAAATTCCCCTCATGCTCCATCTCTATTTTGTCTCTACACTTCTTTGTCCGAACTCTATTTCCCCCCACTCCCTACGGAGTTTAAGATTGAAGAAGAAACACAAGCTTCGATTTCCCCCCATGTCATGTCAGCCTTTTATACATTCAAGTTCTCCCCCAATTTCCAACAGCAGCAATGACATAGGCAATCTCCAATTCAGCGCAGCAGAGAGACCACACCCAACCATTCAAAAAGACAAAGCGTGAAGAAGAGAGTTGAAACATGGCGTATATATGAACCTAATTTCTGTCCAAAACCAAAGTTTCTATCTCTTGAAACTTCCCAATTCACCCTCCGTAAAAATTTGATTTTTCCCCAACAAAAATTTCACACGTAGACAAGATTTTCCTTCTTCAAATTGGTATCGCAAACCAACTCGCAATTCACCATGTACCCATTTAGAAACTTCAAAGCAATGGGTTTTTGTTTGTGTGAATGGGAATTGAAAGGAAGTTTGGATGGTTTATGGGTTTCACAATACTATACAAAATTGGATGTTATAGTGGCTGTGAAGTATTGATCAAGGGAAATGGAGGCAAGTATTCATTTAGGGAAACGGAGGCAAGAATGAAATGAGATGGACGTGACAGAGAGGTGATGGTGAGCGAAGGGATGATAAGAAGAGATGGCATGATGGTGGAGAGGAAGAAGACCCACCTACATGAGCTACGAGATGGAGAGAGAAAAAGGCGAGAGGTGAGGATGAAGGAAGGCAAGAATGATGAGATGGTTGTAGTGACGAGAGAGAAAAAGAGGATTGTTTAGGAGGAAGATGGAGGTTTCCTCCATTACTATGTGTGCTGCCCAAAAGCTGAATAAGAAGAAACAACTCTTCAGCCGTGTTATTAAATCGGCGATTAATCACCAATTATTCGTATAACAGGACTTGACCGATCCAGACTGAGTGAAATCACTAGGGGTTTCGCGGAGTAAGATAAATTGGCGAGTCATCGCATAATCAGCCAAGTTGACTCGCCGATTTATCGTTGTATAAAAAAAATCTAATCACGATTCATTTCCTTCCTTCCATTTCCAAAGAAGAAGAAGAACAACTGAAAGTGCTTGAAGATGGAGATGAAGAAGAACTAAAGGTGCCGAAGAAGAACTGAAGGAGCTGAAGGTGCGACGGCGAAAGACGATCTCTTTTCCTCTCTTCTTCAAGGTATGTACCATATATCTTCTTCTTTTTTCAGATCTCTTTTTTTTTTCTCAATCTCTCTCTGTCTCTCCTTTCAGAGCAGAGAAGAAAGATAGTCAGTCAATTTGTCAAGCAAAGTACACAAAGTGAGTAACGATGGGCAATAGAATCCAGTCTGGTAGTTATTTTCAGTACTCCCCGTCTGGACTCCATGGCCACGCTTCGCCTCATCAACCTCCTTCGTCTCCTTCCTTGGATCGCGGCGAAAGGTGAACTTTTTCGCTCTTCGTTGCTCTTTCTTGCACTTACTGTACTGATTTGATTCGTAATTGTTTGCAATTGTTGAGAAGTCGATGTAGATGTACTGTGTGTTGCTATCGATATCAATCGATTTGATATTCAATTCGATCCGGTTTCGATTCGTGATTTCTTCTGACTAATGTTTGGTTTCGATTGCGGCACTGTTTGTGTTTTTCTTTGAATCTATTCATTTCAATATTTCAATCAGTTCATTATTTATGTTTTTCAATCAAAGTACATTACATACTCTATATAGAATATTATAATAAATAGAATATTAATTACGAAAGTGGTAGCATGAACATGGGGACCATAGTCATGTACATGGTTTGTTCGTAAGTTGTGTATTTTATACTGTCATTTATCGAATGTTTCTTCACCATGTTCTAATTTTTCCAACCTGCAAAATTAAGTTCATTTGATGAATTAGTAAAGTAATATAATTACAAATTTATAGTATTTTGATTAATTATTATTTGTATATGACTATGATTAAATTTTAAAAATATATGATTTAAATAATATACTGATTATTCTCGATTAATCGTAATTTGGTCCCGGACCGTGAAGCAACCGTGAACCGATTTAACTACCCAGCTCTTCAGTTCTTTTCTTTTGTAATGTTAAGGGATGAGAATGAACTTAGGTCAGGTATGATTAACACGGGTTTGGGTTTAGGTTTGGTTTGGATGGGTTTTGGTGGACAAGGAAGTAAATACTTAGTATAGAGCAAAGTTTGATACATGAATTAGTTCATAGCACATTACCAACAATTTCAGTGAAATCTTCAACAACTGGATCCTAAAGTTGAGAGATAAGCCTATATGCACCTTCATTAAAGAATATCACATGTTTTTAATGAAGCTCGTGTTTGATATTAGAACAAAAGGTAGTCGGTAAGATATTGAGGGGGTAGTACCTAGGATACAAAAACTGATTGACTCGTACAAGGAGATGAGGGGGAGTTTGCTACCATGGTTCAGATTATGGGTTTCTCACAGTTGAGGCATCAAATGGAGATAAGTGGAGGGTGAAAACATCAATTAGATATTGTGAGCAGACAATGGCCACTATCAGGGATTATATGTGTGCATGCAATGGTCATCATGTTCAAATCAAAGACCGAAGGTTGGAGTAAGTATTATAGGAGATAATAAACTTTACATCATATTTGATCATGAATGCTTCTGATCTGAATTGTGTATGTTGCAGGTATTGCAGCCCATACCATTCTATGAGAGCATATATGGAGGCATATTCAAGGGGCATCATCATCATCCCAAACAAGAGAGCATAGCCTCAAGTAAGTGCATTTGATGATGATGAGTTATTTCTGAGCAATGAATGTGATGAATGACACCATACCCATGATGGTTTTTATCTTGCAGACACTATACTCGTTACCACCTGAAATGAAGAGATCACCACGGGGACCTAAAACTCAGAGAAGAAGGGACGAGGGTTGAAAAAGGTCATACTCAGACAACAGTGGAATGCATGTGACAAAATGTACCTAGCTAACACTTTAATTGTTTTGTTTAGAATATGGTAGGTACCCATGTTGACAAGTGGTTGAAACCATTTTTTGGGGGTTTTGATGGTTTGTAAATGACTTGACAGGATGTTGGTACCACTTTTTTGGGTTTTTGGTGGTTTGTTAATGGCTTGACAGGATGTTAATGAATGGATATTTTTGTATGACAGGGTAGTTTTCATTGAATATGATGTAACTTTGCAACACATGCATTTAAATGTCGGCTGCATTTGTATGTTCTGGTCATAATTCATTTGTTGAATATAATATAACTTTGCAACAAGGTGCATTTGTATATAACATGGGCATTCCTATGCAGCTTTGCAACAGGGCTTTGCATTTGTATGTAGCTTTGCAATAGGGTGCAATTGGCACATGTTCATTTGTATATCAATGTCAATTTGCATTTGCATTTAGTCGCATTTAAGCAGGATTGGAAGTCTTGCATGTAGTTGTCAGTGCTTACTCGCATTCACAGTTTACATACAATAACTTTTACATTTGCATATGTAGTTCTCAATACTTGCATTTACAGAGTTATCAGTACAATGTTCTCATGGGGTATGTTTTACATACAATAACTTTTTCCAACATAACCCCCTAAAACAAATTGATGGCAATAACATAACCCTTATAATAGATTGTAATCTAAGAATGCCCCCTAGTTCAATGGCTAGAGGTTGAAAATGACCTTCAACTCTTTCTATATAGAATTAAACCTGCAACTTCTCAGCCTTTGGCTACTCTAAAATTTCATGGAATCGCCTTCTATTGAGGAATCCAAGTGAGTTTTCTCCTCCCTCCTAATATACCACCACGGTTATTTTCAATCCATCGTTCGATCAAACACTTACGCATCCAGATGCCGCCATGTGGATGATCATAGCTGGTGGGAAATGTTCAATCGTGAACATTAGATCGTGTAGGGGTATTTTGGGAATCAAAACAACACCATTTGATAACAGCATGTGCAGTAACATTCAATGGATATTGAATTGACTGAGTCTAGGGGGCATCGACAATACAATATTTAATAAAAACTTACCTTTAATTAGCTATTTGTTATGGGGGTATCGTAAATTAATCCTTTAGTATTCTACAAGTACTTTCTACTTTTCTATAGACCAGTAAGCAAGTATTTCCTTTCCTTTGTTCTCTAGTTCCTAAATTTGTTCTCTTTTGCAGGTACTGTTAGCTTATATAAAGGCCATGGATTGTCAGCTTTTGTGCATCCAAATTTTATCAATTCAAACTAAAAACTCTTTTATTGGAAAAATTAAGTTCTGTCTAAATCTCTCTTTGACTAAAACAAGAACAATACCTACTGATCAGAAAGATGTATAAACACGCAAATACACCAAAAGCCTTTTTTACGTCAAAGAATCTAATACTCCGCAAATTTCCTCGTCTCTATTAACTCTCCAAACCTCTCCATTCCAATCCTTAACGCCCCCTTTCAACATCTTAAGCTTCGGTCGAAATACCAGGTTTCCCACAATATTTAAGGATGACCACTACTCAACTTCATGTCCATTTTGTTGCAATGAGAAAGAGATACCACTATGTAAAGTGTAAACTATTCCTAATGGGGTAAAAAGGAAACCCACCCATGGATTTTGACACTGTTACTTATAGAACAGAGTACAGATGTTAAGAATGGTACATTGCTTAGAATGGTATTAGCTGTGTATGTATCTGTGACTGATGGATGTGGGTAATAAATTCAGGAAAAGAAAAGTACAGAAGAGGGAAGAGTGATAACTGTTGCTGCTTTCCTATCCGTGATATGCTCTTAGGAGGTTTATAGTTTCCTAGCAGTGTTGTGGCTAATTTTTAATGGTGATATGTTGATTCTATGTCAAACTACAATGAGTAACATATAGAAGGAAAAAAATAATAAGAGTGTTCAATGGTACCATATGCTCTGCTGAAACAATTTTCAATCTTATAGATTTGAAAATATCCATAACTTATTGAGCTGCAGGCCAAGGGAAAATCAGATACAATCTAACATTTAATCTCATTTGAACTGGGAAATCAAGGCAAGCTTAATGCAAAGTTCATACTAACAAAATGAGATCCACCACCAACAAATTGGACATGTTTGAACATCGATGGTCAATGTCTTAGAAAGCATTTTTCAGGCATAACGAGGCGTACGCATGGTTTTTCATTGAAAAAAAAAAAAAACATTAAAAAAAAGCAATCATCAATGCAAGAGATAACATGAATTCAATCAAAATGGTTGAGGCGGTAGAATTACCTCATCGTGAAGATGTTGTTGTCCGCTGTCTACTAGAGAGCTTAAGACTTGAAAGACAATATTCATAAACAAAAAATTATCACTATGAAGATGTCTAACAGGTGTGCAATAAAAAATCATGGAGTCTGTACATGTAAATGCAAAAAGCAAAGAAGTTTTGAAAATGATGGAAGAAATTAAATCACCATATTCTAACAAAATGCATAAGTGAAGAATAACATTATATATGAAACTCTAAAACTGAAAGTATTGTTTTATTGTCCACAGATAATAGTGGTTTGGCATCCTCTTTCTTACATCACAGAGAATAACATCTCTCAATTACATCTAAACATGCAGGTAATATAATTGATTTGGTGTTGGTTGTTTTGCTGAGCATTATTGAATTCAATGATTGGATTGATGAACAGAGGGGGGATTGCAGTGAAGAAGAAGGAAGTGGAAGAAGAAACATAGCAGCACGAGGAGGAAGAAGTTACCTGATCTTCATCTTCATCTTGTAACAGAGGAAGAAGAAACAGAGCAACACGAGTGGAAGAGACGCAGAACAGCTCGAGGAGGTAATTTCAGTTCTTCTTCTTCTCTGAATCAAAAGGAGTCTACAACTGCAACACAAACAGAACCCACAAATGTAATTAGGTTTCGATTTGGGGTACTGTTTTCAGCAGTTAGATCTTTCTCAAGATCTGAAACGAACTCAAAAGGAAAACAAGGATTGGAAGTGGAATTGCAAGCGACAGAGAAGGGGTTGTTGATTAGCAAGCATTTCGTAAGAGTAGAAGAACATTTGGGTCAAGCTAATTCGAATGGTATGGTGCAAAGCAATGCCCTATGCCTTGGGTGCATGGTGGAGAACATTGATGAAGTTTGGATGCAAAATTTCTCATGTCTTTAGAGAAAGACGTAGAATGGTTGATGTTTTTTTTTTTTTTTTTTTTTTTTTGGAAACGCATGCAGGGCTTTTATAGGATTCTAGAACCCACTAAAGATGCCGCAAGTTGGGTTTGAACCCATGGTCTAGTGATACTATTTGTCAAGCTCTAACCGTTGAGTAGTCATGTCATTGGCATAATTGATGCATTCATTGGCAAGATGCCCTTCAAAAGATACCCACTCCAACACCTAAAGTCAAGCTGCTAGAGGAATGGTATCTAAAATGGAACGCTAAATTAAACTACTCTATGCTTATTCTACTCGTTACGGCTTGGGTATATATATCCTCCCTCCCTTGTACCTTGTATATATATATATATATATATATATATATATATATATATATATATATATTTTTTTTTTTGTTTGTTTTGGATAAAATAATGGGTGGGCCCCCTATTTGCCTTATGCACTAAAACTAGTTGTGAAGCTAGTCTATAGTTAGGAATCCCTTTTTAGCTAGCATTGTAGAAGTAATTCTATTTTTCTAGATAAATTACTAAGAAACTATTCTAAATATTGATTTATTTAATTTTATTTCTTTTCAATAATTGGGATTGGACCAAACTTGTTAGTTTAAGGTTTTATTACAATTAAGACTAGGATTCCACTCGTAGGAGAAGTTATGTTTTAGTTATAAATACATCGATTGTAAACCTCTTTTCCATTTGTCAATTAATTTAGTTTTCTATTGTTTCCATTCCTTGACCCTCAAACAGTTTTAGATTATCGACAATACCACACTCCACAACCTTTCATTTCCAACCAACAATCACATCACCTTCATGAACTATTTATTCAACCTCCACAACCCTTTGTGACTTTTCCACCGTCTACCAACACCCCATGTGTTGTTACACTTTCGTCCTACCACCACCGAATGAATAACAAAGTTTGATAAACACACCGCTAAGGAAATTACACTATACCACACATTCTCATTGGTAGCATTTGTTAATAGCGTTTTTTTACCATTGTGTCATTAAAAGTCAAGTTTTAATAATTTTTAAAATGCTATGTAAAATTTAGGCGGGCTCTTTGGCGCTCCCAAAAAAATTTCACTCATCGTGACCCTTATCCTCTCTCGCCCGAGATCTTTCAACCCAAAACTAAACAGGTCTATATGAGAAAGAGAGATCGGGAGACATATTCAGGAAGACAACGAGATCGAGGCAGAGAGAGATATCCAAGGAGAGAGCGAGGAAGAGAGAGAGACGATATAGGGGATAGGGATATTTTGATGCGTTGTTGTTGGTTCCGAATGAGAAGAATCTTGCAATGGAATCGATCTGGAGTGAGAATGGCGCACCGGATGGTCGACATTTCTTCATCGATATGTACTTATCTATCGCTAGGTTTTATTCGACAATATCATCTTTCAGATAACCTTCCTTCGGATACTTTGAGTTGCATTCTTGGATCTCGCTCAATTGCTCGCAATTTTGATCACTTTCTTCTCTGTATCTAATGAGAAGGAAAAAGGAACGTCGCCTGGCAGCTCAAGTGCGGCTGCTCGAAGAGTAAAGCTCGATCTCTTTGCAGAACCCTCTGGTAATCAATATGTTTCCTTCATTCTTCTCGTCTCTATTTACAGGATTTTAGATTGCGTGATGGGTGTTTGAGTTTGGTTTCCTGCGGGGGTGTTTGTATTGGAATTTTTTGATATGTTTGTAAAGTTATGATTTTTGTTTATGGTTTAAGAAGCGAAAAATGTGGATCATTATGTGTAGGAGCTTTTTTGTTGTAGTGAGTTGGATATGAAAATTTGCTGCCATAGGAAAGCTTATCTTCAATAATGGAGTCAGGAGTCGGGACTGGTTTAGATTTCAGAGAAATTATATACTTAACAACGAGAAGTTGATGGTAAAAGTTATTAAAAATAGAAAAATTCAAGGGCAAATGGCATGGTTGCTGTGAAAATGCAGTGGAGGCATCTGCCTCCAGTTGACTCCTTATGGCTCCGTCACTGTGTGTCTTTTTTTTATCATTATTGAATGGTCTTCACGGTCTATGAAAATAAACTTGCTAGTGGATTATAAATGAATGGATCATGAACACTGGTCGTTTTATTTTTTGGTTGAGTGAGTACTGCCATGTTATACTTCTTTCATAGTGATACTCCTCTTATCTTGACTTCATTGATTTGCTCCTATAATGAGTTAACCATTCTCAACTTGAGCATGGTTGAAATTGTGCATATATGTTGGTATTGTCATTGCTTGCTACTAGTCTCAATGGCAAGTTGGTTGAGTATTGATGATGATCATTAAGTTTGTCTCTCAAACTACGTGACTAGCGGAACATGTTTTCATATTGTTGTGAAAATGACCTCTCACGTGGCTCGTAGAGTCATTCCCACATACCATTCACTAACAGAATCTACGACATGAAAATATCAATAAGGCAAACAGATGCTTTTACCCGCATCCTATGTCCTTAGATTGTTTACAAATTGAGATATTTCTTCCTCCACTTCTCTCCTTCCTTTTTTTCAAAACTTGTCTAACATTCATCTCTAGTACAAAGTGTTGTTAACCCTAAGGTATCTCTCTTATGGACACGAGCTGCGTCAGTTTTCACCTAGACTCCTTTATTTCACAATAACATATCTTGATTGGATTAACAATATGGTCTAACGGGTATTTAGAATATGTTTCATCAAGATTTAAATCCACTTTGACTATTAAGGAACCCTATGAATAATATTGGCACCTTACTTGGAAAATTTTATCTATTTTATACTCTCCAGTCTTGAATTTGCAGATATGTTTTAGGCACTTGTTGTTTTGCCAGAGAGATTGCCCATCTTTATGCACTTTGGATTAGTTGCATACTTGGCTCTTCTATCAATATGGATTCTGCCAAAACAATTTTGGATGGTAAGCTTGACTTTTTCTTACGAGCTTGGTTTACTTTTTTTCAGAATTTAGCTTGAATAGCTATATAACATTCAAAAGGTCACCACTCATTAATGATGAAAATATAATGGAAACAGTTCTGAAGTTCATATTTTAATTTCAAATGTGCAGATCAAAATGTAATGAGTGAGCAGAATAATAGTATGCTCAATTTAGAAGTCTCTATCTATTATTAGTTGGAGTGAGTTAAGCGTAGATGATAGATAGCAATCCAAAATGTATGACATTAGCATGCTCCATTCTAAAGTAGTGTGAAGTGACTCAACCATAGTGTAACTAAGTTACTACTTACTAGAGATTGACTTGATCTGAATGGAGAGTTAGATTAATTATAAATTAGACGAGAGAAACAAAAGAGAAAAGGAAATAGCAGTTGAGTGCCATTTGCCATATAAATGAGAAAAAGAGACAAAGTAAGCTTTATTTACCATCGTATGATCGCTTCTTTATTTTCTCTTGATAAAAAAATTATTTCTATGGTTTCATTAACCAAAACAGTAAGGATAAAAAAAAAAAGAAGGAAAACAATGAAACTTCATTAGGCTTAGACTTTTTGTCAGATCATTCAGAAAATGTACGTGGCAGAGTATGAAAATTTTAGTAAATTTTGCCTCTATTTTTCCCATCGGGACGAAGGAGAGGCTTCAGTTGGTGAAAGCTGATCTAATGGAGGATGGCAGCTTTGGTGATGTGATAATGGGATGTACTAGTGTTTTCCACACTGCCTCCCCTGTCTTGGGACTGAAGTCTGATCCGGAGGTATGCAACTCTCTTTCAACACCATTATGCCTTTAGAAAAAGAAGAAAATCCGAGGAAAAGACAATATATTTAAGGATTTTAAGTGCTCAATGCCCCTCCCCCCAGAGCGTTGGTCCAACTGTAGTCAAAATCAATCTTAATTCGTATGCTTAGTGGGGAAATGTTTAGTTCGGAAGACATTGTGCATAATAGCAACACTTGATGTATTTTTGTTGGGTGGTCATTCTCTTTGATCGCCCCTTATTAATGAAACACTTCTTGTTAAAAAAAAATCAGGTGACAACCTTGTGGAATCAAACTTAATCTAAGCTGGTCCAAATACAAATTGATGTGATTATGGATCACACAATTCTCAACTCCAGGCTTATGCAAGTTATTGTCCAGCTTCAGATTGTCACTGACCTTATATTTACATGGATGTCAAGAATAGTTAACATTATTTGATTGGATACATCGATCGGACAAACTCGAGTATAGCTAGGTTTAAGTTTTGTTACTAGTTGTGTATACTTAGTCACGCATTTCTTAGTTTGTAGTTATACAACATGCATGCTACTGTTGCTTTACTAAGTTTGATGTGGTGTTCATGTCACAGACCGAAATCTTGGATCATGTTGTTAATGGTACCTTAAACGTGCTAAAGTCATGCAAAAAGAATCCTTATCTTAAGCGAGTGGTATTGACATCCTCGTCCTCAGCTGTTAGGATGGGAGATGTCTTTGATCCCAACATACTCTTGGATGAAACGTCTTGGAGCTCCGTGGAATTCTGCCAAAGGTTGCAAGTTAAGTAACAATAGCGTTGCAACTTTAATAAGATAAATGAGAAATTATAGTAATGCATGAACTACAGTCAAATTAGGTCCTTGAGCTTTCCTTTTGAACACATAAGCCTTGTTTGAAATCATAGTGAATCAATTTCGAAATTCCGTTGTCTGGCTTACATGGATAAGTTAGTTGTATAGCATCTGATATACATTATCAAAATGATGGACGACTGATGATAAAAGAAAGGTTGGTATGGGTCTGTTAACTTCCAATGTCACATTTTGTATTACTGCAGTGCCAATAACTATAGGATTATTCTAACAATAACAAAAACCTGTCTTGTTGTTGTATGAAATTAGATGTGGTATGCATTATCAAAAGTTCTAGCTGAGAAGGCAACATGGGAATTTGCTGAAGATAGGAATTTGAATCAAGTAAGTGTTTTATCATCAAATTTGCATCTTTGCATTGAAAAGATTGCATTTTTGTCGGTTAGCATTGAAAAGATTGTAACTTTTATGAGTTAGAGTTGAAAAGATTGCAACTTTTTTATTTCCCAGGCTGCAACTGTTGTTGCCATTGCAACCATGGCACCATTGAATGTTGAAGCTTCGCCCAACAAGCTTATTGAGCTAGTTGCTAAGGTTTGGGTTTAGTTGATTGTTGTTTGTGTGCATTTCCCTTTAATCATTATTGCATTCTGGAAGTGCTACTGTGTTCTAAGCTGTTTACAGGGCCTTGCAGTGGAGAGGGATGAGGCATTGAGGGGGGTTTCTCCATATCTGACCCCGGATCGGTGATCCTTTCAGGATATAGCTTAGCCCCAGTTCTTCATGTTGTTGCTACTGATTTCAAGTAACTAATTTGGTGTCAACTTCATCTTTAGTTGTACTTGTAGAAGGCTACTTAGGATTCAGTATTTGACTATTATTCCTATGTTTCTAATAATTCTATTGTAATTTCAATTCCCATTAATTCTCGATAAATATCTAATATCAGGTAGGCAGAATCATCTAAGTTGTTATGCACTTAGGAATAAGTATAGAAAAGTTGATAGCTGATTCTAGCTTTTTGTTTGAGGCATAAGTATTGAGTGAAACTGCTAACAAATTTCATTTATCAAATTAGTGTTGTGCAGGATACAAAGAGATCCTCAAAGAGTTATCCTAAGCATGAGACGAGACATGTTTCAGAGCATAAGACACAGAACCAATTGACTATAAGTTGATATTGTTGTAAACTCTACCTTTATAACCAGGATAGAGCAGTTTGGTTAGTCAACACTTACCATTGTATTCAATAAGTACTCTTAGGGTGTGTTTGGTTGAATGGAATCCATGAGGTGACCACTTACCTCTAAGGCAATTTTGAGGTTGCAATTATTATCAACCTCTATTTACAAACGCGGGAACGGAGCTCACATGGACGTGGGAATCACACTCCTACCCCCCCCCCCCCCCCCTGCCAACAAAAAAGAAAGAAAAGAAGAATGTGATCCTCATGTCCATTGGAATACCATTCCCATGTTCGATAAAAAAATCTAGCGGTTGATGGTGAGTGCAACCTCAAATTTTTCTTCAGGTAAGTGTCCCCCCTATGGATTCTATGGAAAATGAGATTTCATGCTACCAACACACCATTTGACACATCTCCTACCAAATCAGTAATTGTCTAAGTGCAAATTGGCAAGTCCTTACTATACTTGGCAAACAAATTTCATAAATTGAAAGCTTGACCTATAGTACCCCATGGTATTCATAGTTTGAGTGAGGTGATGGTTTGTGGAGAATTACTTTTACTATATTTTGTTTCCATGCTTCATAAAAGTCTCGTATGTCTATATTTCACAAAGTTGGTAGGAAATTTTGAAACAATTTTTCATTTTATTTTCTCTGTTGTGAGGATAAGACAATTTCAGATGGATAAAAAAATTCCTCCAAAGAGAAAAGGAACATGAATATCAGTTGATTCAGATTTTGGACATATGTTCTTTGCAGATTTTAGTATATAACATACATTCAAGAATACAATTCTTGTTGTTGGATTTGCTTCAATTATGCATGTTAGTTTTATACTTGTCATGTTACAAGGATACATTACCTATGTCTGCGTTCTGCGGCATGTGGTGTATGCCTGTCTCACAGTCGTCCTTCTTTTTTTACTCATCTTTGTAGTTGGTGGACTTTTCTCCACAGCAACTATTTGCTTGGAGAGAGAATACCAAACCAGATGACATACAAGAATATCGAGAACTGTCATGCCTTTATGGTATTATGTCTATGTTAGTTATAGCTTTGAATTTGACCTTGTGAATACATATTGCATGTGGTACTTTTGTCTTGCAAGAGTTTTGATATACCTTTATATTTATATGGTAGGTGATGACGAGGAAGATGAAAGTGATAGGAAAGAAGATTTTATTTCCTATGTAGAAATGAATTTTCATACTATGTTTACATGTTATGTAAGAACTAATGAGACTTATTTTGTTTGACATTTGTATTTATGTTTCAATAATGTATTGAACCAGTATGATTATCAATAAATGAGATTTTCTTATATGGTTGGGTTCTATTTACTGTTACACTTTTAATAGCAGGTAGAACATTGCAAATGATACCAACATAGCTAAAAACAAATGGGTAAAAAAAATGGCGTAGACTTTTAATAACACTTTTAAAGTGTTGCGGTCAACTAATTTTACAGCATTCCAAAAAAGTTGTATAAAACTATGTAATAGCATTTTTTAAACGCTATGAAAAATGTTATAATAGCGTTTAACACTATACAACAACATTTTATGAGTGCTATAAAAGGTGTTACCACAACTTTTCAAAAACGCTATTAAAAGTGCATTTTTAAACGCTATAATAGAGCAAGACTTTTAATAGCGTCGGCTGACATAGCATGTCTGACAACGCTATCTTATCCAGTTATAGCGGTTTTGACATGCTATAAATGAGGATTTGTGGTGTAGTGTTGCAGACTGAAAGCCATAATTATTTACCGGATTTCTTCCCATTTTAAGAAGCTGAGAGCGAAATCTCAAGTTCAAAATTCATATCTTTCATATATTGTTGATCGGATTTCTTCCAAGTTTCACATCAAATATGGGTTTTTAATTCTGAACCAGATGTTTCATTCGTTGTTGACAGTTCTTTGTTGATTTGTTTTGGGCGTCATTTTCGGAGATGACTTGTAAGCATCTACTCGGATTTGCTTTTGCCAATTACTAATCTAAAGCCATGTTGGGTGCCTTCAACAAAGTGCGGATGGGAGTGCTTTTGTTGTGGCTTGATCGTTTTGTGTTGTAGTTTCAAGGTCATATGATTGTGGTGCACATCCTTCGCACGCTCTTTATGGGTCTTTTTTTTTTCGTGCGAGGTAATACTCCTCTTTCAAATACCGGTGGCCATCTAATTTCTATCAATCCAAATCAAGTACTCTTTTTTCTCCTTTTGGTTGGAAAAATCAACTTACATTCAATTCTCCTTGATTCTAATAAACACACTCAGTGCCCACTGAACATAACGAAATACAAAGAACAAAGAAATTGATCAAATGCATTTTTGATCCCCAAAAATATAATATTCCACCATTTTCCTTCTCCTTAGCGACTCTCCCAAATGCTTGTCCCTTCCAGTGCTTAGTTTTTCCTTTCAACATCTTAAGCTTGGCACAAAATCCAAAACTAGGTCTCGTAGAATGTTGAGCCACTACTCATCTTCATGTCCATTTTGTTTCGAAACCTTATCTGTTCTAGAAAATCAAGAGCTTGAGAATGAAACTACTTGTGCAAGTCGTACATTAATATGCTCTTTCAGAGTTGTAGTGACACTCTTAAGCGTGTCTTTGGTCTAAGGATCAAAGTTCGATTTGCAAGTATGGACTGCAAGTATGGGTTTGACTGTTGAAGTTATGATATACATGCGTTTCTGACACTAAGGGTGTGTTTGATTCCAAAGAAAATTGAGAAATTTTCAAAAATAAAGAAGCAATAGAAGAGAAAGTGGGAAAATATTCTTCATCTTGAGGTTGAATATGACTATTTAATTTCTTAGCTCATCCTAAGACAATATTTTCCTTGTAACAAACATATTTGCAAAATTCATGTTCTTCATTCTCTATTCCTGTTTCCTTCCCCTCCCCCTCACTTTTGGAAACTCAAAATTTTCCATAAAATCAAACACACCCTAAAATAAAAAATAAAAAATAAAAAAACCTAGTCTTGTCGTTACTAGTCACACTGGTAAACTATTACAAACATCATGAGTTCTCATGTAAACTTTGATTGATAATGTAAAGTTATAAAAAAAAAAAAAAAAAAAAAAAAAAAAAAAAACCCCTTCCTTCTCTTTATTCTCTTCCTTTTTTCATTTTCAATCTTTTACTACAAATTTTATGCAAATATATCAGAAGGACTTATGTCTCGAAGATTAAGCCTCAAGTCACTAGCAAGCAAGTGCCTCACATCATGCATTGGTACATGAAAACCTTGCTGTAAACCCCGTCAGGCACCTTCTCACAATGTGTATACACAGCTATAGTTTTGTGGTTATCCAAATTTAGTTCACTCTTTTTCTCATATTAGCAATAGTCTCTCCAAGACTCAAAGAATAGAAAGAAATTCTCACCAGAAAGTCCCTTCAAAACACCGAGTTCTGTTATGATGTGCTGTGAAAATATGACATTATGTCCTTTTGATGCAAGTTGAACAGCTGCATCAACAATTAACCCCTCAGCACCACCTGCACACCACAATCATAGATATTGGCATTACAGGATAACTCCAACATGTTACAAAATGTAAAATTTTCTTCTCTTCTTTTTCTTTAGTTTCTATTGATTGATAAAATATAACTTATTAAGTAAAATAGTCGCAGTGGTAGCCCATCAGAACAAAACAAAAGGCAAGGTTGCTAACAAAGAGCATGAAAAATGGGTAGGATGCCTTCTTAATAGAATTAAGGTCCTCCAAATAAATGTCATCCTCATAAAAGGGGAAAAAGGTTTTTTCCACCAATTAATGTTATTTCAAAGATCCTATAAGAACACCATCCTCAAAATATACACCTCCCACCTCCAAAAAACCTGATACAAGAAGCTTTTGACATCCAATATGTGAACCTAATCCAAGATGTGTTCATTCTATCACTAGAACATCACCTGTCCATAATGATAATTGTGAAAATGAAAGATTAGCATTCAGCCTCCAATAATAGAGAAACACTCCATCAGAAGTCAATTGAATCCCTAAATTAGACATTTGAATTGTTAGTTTAAACCAAAATCCAGTTACAGAAATCTATAGACAGATCTGATCAAACAAATTATTTATGACTAAAACAGTTAGACGAATGCTGGACAACAGCATTATGTGTATAACCTATTCCAGGATCAGGATAAATTATGGCAATGTTCAACTTTGAGCAACCTTCTCTTCCATTCTCCATGGTTCCCTGAAAAAAATATCAAATAATGACGCAAAGTATTGAAGCAAGTGTAGTCCTCAATGTCATGTAACTAAACGAAGGGCCCCATGAGATTAAGGATGTGAGAGGGTTATTTAAACCTAAGGATATCTACACTCAGATCTTAAGGCAAAGAAAGTTCCCATTTAACAAATTTCCTATAAGCCCTAGGTGAAAATCTTGATCTTCTGAGATCATGCCTCTTGTCAAGATCCTATCTTATGTTATCATTTTCACAAAAAAAAAGGAAAAATTTTAAATCCAGTAGGAAATATCAACATGAAGGAAAATCATAGACTTCTATCAAAACAACAGTCAATTGAGATTTTCTCCTGCGATGCATGGAGAAGATGAGCTTTTGTGAGAGATGAATGAGGTGAGTCAACACTTGTATGCCGACGGTAGATTTTTCAATCCTAGTACGGTGCTCCAGTTGGTTTCTTTTAGGAGCCCTTCTTGACAGCGAGGAAACGCGCGAGGGGGAGGGGGAGGGGGAGGGTGTTACCACCCACCCCCCTCGAGATGCGCGCTTTCCTCGCCCTTTAGAAAAAGCGTTCTTTTAGACATTAAGTGGTATTTCTCAGGGTTTCTTTGCGACGTTCAGTAGTCTAAATGATGAACTTGGAGGTTAGGAGTAATATTGACAGCTAGAATAAATCAAATGATTTTCAAGCTATACAAAATTTCAAATATCAACTCCAAATTTGCCAATGGTGTTATGGCCTAGTGGTTAGAACTGTGTGGGTTTGTCCCCCACGTCCTAGCTTCGAATCCCACCTGCGGCAAAGTTACTTTCTAATGGGTGTTGACCTATAGGTCGCCCAGTTGATAGGTTATGGAATCCTTAAAAAGTGTCAACTGTCATGAACAACCTTGGTAAAATGGAAATATTTTTTCAATTTTCTGAACCAGTGCTGTTCAACTTATTTATTTATTTTTTTAAAGGTAATTTTTTTTTTACTCACCATGTTGAATACAACATTTGAGTCTTTAATCATTAAGACCCCAACACTATTACCTCTCAATTAGATTAAAGGAAAATCCTTTGAAGGCTGAGAGATGAGACACTACCCCAAAAAAGGGTAAGAAGAACATCCATTCTACAGTTGAAGCCTTGCTGCAAAAGGCCCTATTATTACGCTCTTTCCAAACTAACCAACATTAAACAAATGGAAGGAGCTTCCATAAGATGGCTGAGACATATATATATATATATATATATATATATATATATATATATATATATATATATATATATATATATATATCCTGGGGTACTCCAAGTATTTTATAGATAACGAAAGTCACAATGAAATCCGAACGAACCTAAGAAATACATCCACGCCTTGTATATACAACCACTGAATAAGAAGGTGCACAAAACTCTGGGATCTTGCATAGACTATAACCCTCCTAATTAAATCATTTCAAAGTGCTCAACGCCACTAGAAGAAAGAAATTGTTTAAGGAACTTTTTCTTCCAAACCAACTTCACCCTCGTTAGGATAACCTTCTCAGTCCGGTCCGAAACTTGTCATTTCACTGTGTTTTCTATGTCTTATAGGCATTAGTAGTTAAGCCATTTACCGTATCGTATATCAGAAGAAACCCAAATTTAAGTTATATGTATAGTATTGTATATCGTAAGATATTTGGAGAAAAACAAATAAATGTATAATATAAATGTGTTATATAGTAATGAAATGTGTGAACTTTTGTTTTCTTTTTAATGTGGAGATCATAGGAATTCAAAATCATGTTTGTAAAAGGACAAAGCAAGTATGTCAATCTCCTAATTTTCTTCTTTAGTCAATCGATCTCCTATATATTATAGCCTATCTCGTCTTCTGCTTCATGAGATTTTGGATGCTTTGAACTAATTTCTGATACACGCAGTACAGTGCTAAACCGATAAAAACATCCTTGCATATATTGTTGGGGTACCGTTATACTGCCTTATAGGGTATCAGATTGTAGTTTATAGTTGTATAGTTGCAACAGTAATGTAGTTTCCATTTAAATTAGGAGTTTAGTTGTAACTTGGTTATATCAGTTAGTTGGTTTGTTTTTTAAATGTAGAAATTTGGAGAAGGAAGATCCTCAAAATGTAATAACTCTCTGACCTATGTTTTTTCTCCTCTTTTCCTAATCTATCCTTTATATTCCCTTTATGGGGTTGGTGGAAAGAGCAGAATGCTGGGGGGGGGGGGATAAAAGAAAAACATGATGATAAGATTCATAAGACCCTAAAGATAATTATAATCAAAGAACTTGCTGCACTTGAAGCCGCCAAGAAGAGGACTGCCTTGCCTTCTATCCCTCAGACGGATCACCCTACCACCAGTAGCTACACCATTGCCACTTCTAAAGAACTTGAGTTACCCCACGACCGACCTTTGGAATCATGAATTTTGCAAAATTTTGGGCCACGATCCTATAGACTGGATATATTGCACCTACCAATACACTTCTCAAAAGGAAAAACAGGTCTTACTATTCCTACCATGTTCCATTGAGGACATTCCCTTGATAAATCCAAAGGAGTAATTGTGTATCTTGTTTGTACTTAATGACAACGAGGTTGATCCAACCCAACCCGATACCATTGCCTCTTATAACATGATGATGAGGGACTGCATGCTTCCATTAGTTGTCAAATGTCGTATGTTGGTCCTTTGCCTGGAATGAGCTCACCAATGCCCGTTTTCAACGGCTTTGACTACTTTGATACTATGAGAGGCTCATAGTGGCAATGAAATCAGTAGTTTATTCCTTTAATTTGATCAATACATTCTCTTTTTTATGTAACAAACACAAAAAATGACTTGATGCATAACAAATTGTGTGTGCCCCTAGAAATTGTCACTTAACACCAATCTCGAGAAAATTGAAACATTATTAAGAAGTCAAAGCAACATATAGATGATAAAAAAAAAAAAACCAATGAGTCGATCAAGAACACATCAAATAATAAAGAACCTCTCAACAACTAAAGCACACCTACAACATGGAGCACAAAAGATGGAGCCACTATGGGAAAAAAAAAATCAGGGACTATTGAGAAAATTAAGAAGGAACGGTGAACAATTTGAATGTGACCTAAATGCTATAAATATGGAGATGAAAGATAAGTAAAAAATCCCAGAAAGGAAAGAATAAGAGTTGTAGAGAAGTGGAAGAGTCTACAAAGAGACCACAACGAAGTAGGGGTGGGCATCCTATCCCGCGATTCTGAACTCGTCCTGTCTCGATTTTTTGGGGTCCTTTTGGGATTTATCAAACTCATCACGATCCCATCCCGTCCCGATCAAGAGTGGGATGGGATCGGGATGAAGATTTTCAAACCCGCCTATCTCGTCCCGTCCCGAATTTATTTATTTAATAATAATTATTATTAATTTTAATTCAAAATACTCTTCAAAATTAAAGTTTAGGATGTGTTGAAATTAAATCAATGTAAGATGAAATTCTATATGAAATCTAAATGAATTGAATCATTAATTTTAAATGAAATTTAATATTTATTTGCCTTCCAAAAAAAATTTAATATTTATTTATTTAATATCTTTTATTATTTATAAGTAAGTTATATGTATATAAATTTGACATTATTGATATGTGAGTAATGTTCTCTTTTTGTTATTTTTTATTGGATGACTATTTAGTACGTGTTCATCTCGTCCCATCCCGATCCCGTTTGAGATCGAACGAGGTCGGGATGAGGTTTATCCCATCCCGATCCCGAATGAACGGGATGGGATAGGGATGGGTCCATCTTGTCCCATCCCGTCCCGTGCCCACCCTTACAACGAAGGAGACTACAAATTTTCAAACCCAAAGCCACCATGGCTAGATTGTAACCCTATTTTAGATATAATGAAAATGGCTCCATGAGCCCGGGAAGTACCCAAACATTTCTAGCCTCATCAACAATCCTCTCTTGTCTCATCTCTTTCAACTTTGTTTAATCTTTTACCATTTTTCATGGTTATTGATGATACATAAAAATGGTCACATCCCTAAATCATACACGTGTCATGATGATCTCAAGGAATTACGGGCCCTAACATCAGTCCAACACTGATTCGGCCCAAGCGGTACTAAGCTCGCCTAATTCAATCCGTCAGACGGACCCGAACCCTTACAACACTCTAGGCCCACACGTTGCACAATTGTCCTTAATACCCGTAAGCCCTACTAAGGCAAGTATCTCGATGATCAACTTCTGACAGGCAATTACAACAACTCTTTGCTTCCAATTAGGAAGCAAATACCAGAGTACATTCCACGCAGGGAAACTTCCTTTTATGGATTGCTCTGGGATTGGGAACTATCTCCCGTGTATCTAAGAGCACAGGGCTAACAAGAAACTTCCTCTTACAACACGACTCCTAATTAGAGAATGATCTCCACGAAGATCTCCTTCTTAAACTACGTCTTTGATAGCCTGGTAAAACCGAGACTTCTGCACTATAAATAAGACATGAGCGTGGTAAGCTAAGGTACACTACAAATTTCCTATTTACAACATTACACCTTCCTCGGATCCCTGTCTGACTTTAGCATCGGAGTGTCATCAGCCACCACAATGGTGATCTGTGGCTCACGTGCGTTACTTGTGCAGGTCAGCGGGACTATGTCAAAATAGGGAGCGAAAAACGACTGCATCAATTTGGCACCATCAGTGGGGACGACAAAGTTCATAACTTTTCACAAGCATTGTCTCCCTTCAAAACACAGAGAAATGGTGACCACTGGGTCACGCAACAACAGAGAACATGGGGACACGCCAAACGCTCAGGCTGGCGCTGCACCTCCGCTTTTAGCGGTTCCGGTGGTGCACGTGCAACAGACTCACGCCCTTGCGCCAACAACAGCAACGACGGACCCAGAATCGATATGTTGTCATCTCAAATATAGCAAATCGCCAAGGCGGTGGAGGCTTTCATGCGTCTAAATCCCCCACCTGCTAATGGAAACCAGGAGCAGCATGGGCCTCCGTCTCCGGAAGATGGTAGAGAGCAATCACAGGAAAGTCAAGACCCCGCTAGTTCTCATTAGATTATGGGAGGTTGTGCGGCTAACGCCGAACCCACCGCCAGGGCAGAGAGACTCAACCCTCAGAACCCCCTCCGTAGAGGAGCTCACGACCCAGACGTGTTGTACTGTCTCTCTATCCCACCATTTGTGGACCGAATCATGAACGAGACCCTCCTGAGGAAGTTCACTCCCCCGAAGCTCGACTTCTACAATGGAACCACCAATCCATTCGACCACCTGCGCCACTACCAGCATGTACTTTTCCTACCAACCTGAAGAAGTCAGCACTGACGTGGTTCCACAGCCTTCCGCCGAGGTCGATCGAGTCCTTCAAGACACTGGCAAAGGAGTTCCTAACACGTTTCGTTGGGAGCCAGCGTTTGCGAAAAGCCCACACTACAGACTCTCTCTCAAGCAGAGATCCCACGAGACACTCAGAGAGTATGTCATGCGCTTCAACAACGAGCTGACCCTCATTGATGGATGCAGCAATGATACAGCTGTGACTGCCTTCACTGCGACTCTCAATGAGGGGAAAGCTTTATGAAGACCTCACCTTAGAGCCCCCTCTGAACATGACAGAGCTCCTCAAGAGCGCCCAGAAACACATTACCTTGGAGGAGTTGAGGACCGTGAAGAGGGAAATCGAAGGCAAGAAGAAGCCATCCGCTCCTAAGGACAATGATGGGTAGGGGTGGGCACGGCACGGGATGGGATGGGACGAGATAGACCTCATCCCGACCTTGTCCCATCTCAAACGGGATCGGGACGGGATGAACACGTACTAAATAGTCCTCCAATAAAAAATAACAAAAAGAATTTTATCTAACATTACTTATACACCAATAATGTCAAATTTATATACATATAACTTACATCATAAATAATAATAGATATTAAATAAATAAATATTAAACATTTTTTTGGAAGGTAAATAAATATTAAATTTCATTTGGAATTAATGATTCAATTTATTTAGATTTCATATAGAATTTCATCTTACATTGATTTAATTTCAACACATCCTAAACTTTAATTTAGAATAATATTTTGATTTAATTAATAATAATAAATATTAAATAAATAAATTCGGGACGATATGGGATAGGCGGGAATGAAAATTTCCATCCCGATCCCATCCCACTCTAGATCGGGACGAGACGGGATCATGATGAGTTTGATCAATCCCAAAAGGACCCAAAAAATCGAGACGGGACGGGATCGGAACGAGTTCGGAATTGCGGGATGGGATGCCCACCCCTAATGAGGGGAAGGGACGCGAAGACGAAGAAATGAGCAAAGGAAAGCGTAGAGACAACAAGTCAGACCCTAGTCGGTCTAGGCAAGAGAAAGCATCCACCTACGTTGGATCCAAAACTGTGAGGCCCCTCAATTCCAGCTTGTCGGACGTACTAAACTCCATTAAAAACTGGGAATATGTGAAGTGACCCCCAAAGCAGCGCGGAGACCCCTCCAAGCGTGACAATGGCAAGTACTGCGTGTACCACAAGGAGGGTGGCCACCATACTAATGATTGTAAGAGTCCAAGGTATGAGGTTGAATACTAGATCCACAGGGGCAAACTAAAAGAATTCTTAAAATCTGAGAAGCAACCAGAATGAACCAGAGATCAGGGGGAGTCAGTGAAAGAAATAAATAAAGAGACTCCAGGGATAATCTATGTCATTCAAGGAGTCGGATCGAGTGAAGACCAGTCGTACAGGTCCCGCAAACGGACTCTAATGGAGATGCGGACACAACCCGCAGACGAGGACAAACGCATTTGCCACTCAAGGATTCAGAGCCTCATTCCCACTGATACAGTCATTTTTCGCTCCCCGCTTTAACCTGGTTCCTATTGACCTGTTGACCTGCACAAGTAGCACACGTGAGCCACGTACCACCGTTGTGGTGGTCGATGGCACTCCGATGCTAAAATCGGACAGGGCTATGAGGAATGTTTAATGTTGTAACATGAAATTTGTAGCGTATCTTAGCTTACCAACCTCGTGTCTTATTTATAGTGCAAGGAGTCCTGGTTTAACTAGGCCATCGTAGGTGTAGTTTTGGGAGATCTTCGTGGAGATCCCTCTCAAATTAGGAGTCGTACTGTAGAAGGAAAGTTTCATGTTAGCTTTGTGCTCCTAGATACGCGGGAGATAGTTCTCAATCCAAGAGCAATCCGTATAAGGGAGTTTCCTTGTGTGAAAGATATACTGGTGTTTGCTTCCTAGTTGGAAGCAGAGAGCAGTTGTAGTTGCCCGTCTGAAACTAATCCCCGAGATACTTGCCTAAGAAGGGCTTACGGGTATTGAGGATAGTTGTGAGACGTGTGGACCTAGCGTGTTGTTAGAGTCTGGGTCCGCCCGACATACTAAAGTGAGCGGGCTTAGAACCGCTTGGGTCGGATCAGCATTGGGCTGATGCTAGGGCCTGTAGTTCTTCGAGATCATCATGACACATGTATGGCTAAGGAGTGTGACCGTTTTTATGTATCATCACTCACCTTGACCTTTACGGACAAATACCTCGAAGGAGTCCGAGCGCCGCACAACGACGCCCTAGTCATCTCAGTTTTCATTGCAAGGTGGGAGGTAAAGAGACATCTGGTGGACACAGGAAGCTCGCTCAACGTCCTGTTCTACAAAACATTCAATAGTATGGACCTCAAGGAGGAAAATCTGACATCTGCAGATTACCCACAAATTGGATTCAGCGGGGAGAAATGTTTCCCCATTAGCTAGATAAGGTTGGCGATAGTGGTCGAAAAGTCGCAGCTAAGAAATGTCCTGTTTCTGGACTTCATGGTGGTAGATGCACCATCAACTTACAACCTTATCTTGGAAAGATCATGGCTCCACTAGATGGAAGTAGTAGTCTCCACCCTTCACCAGTGCGTTAAGTACAACGCTAACCACTCCGAATAGACAATACGTGGAGACCAACCTATGGCACGAGGCTGCCATTACGCTGCATTGAAACAAAGAGAGTGCTCCCAGATCCAATTGAGTCTTACGGAGCAGCCTGAGCCAGTGCCAGGTCGAGTGACAGCGAAAGCACCACAGTCAAGTCGTACATGAGCAATCTGTTATTCAGCCAAGCGAAACGGAGAGGCCATGGCAAGCGAGAACACATCCCCCTGACATTTCATCGGTGCGGAGATTAACCCCTCCACAAGGTTTACTCTTCACTAACCTCTGTAACGCCTCGACAGTCCGCTGAATTATCCACAAGAGCAACCTGAATTCACTTCAAGGCCAATATCAATTTCTCTCTGTCAAACAGTTAGTCTACTTTTAGTCGTTTATTTCTCTTTCCATAGTCAATGTGGAGTTTTAGTTCTTAAAAACTTATGTGATTTGCAATCATTTAATAAATAAAGGAATATCTACGAAAACAAACTCTACTGATTATTGGAAAGATGTGACAACAAACGCCTTGAGGCAGATACAAAAGACTACATACTACAAGCATATGAATACAGTGCGACATGAAGTAAATACTCATTTAGACAATTCAACTACGAAAGGTATCCGAAGAAGGCCTTGTAGACCCTCCAATGCGAGCAATCTGCAAGTGACAGCAAAGATATTCAAACGACTTCGCTCGACCCCTTCCCAAGATCGAGAACAAGGTGTCAGAGGGGATTAGAAGGACCGAGCGGCCGATTGCTCCATCGAATCACCCCAAGAAGGCGACCGTACAACAACATCGAAGACTTTACAATGGGAAGCTGATTTTCTCAAGAGACATCCCACCCTTTGCAGACTTCCTCAAATGGTTTTTGACCTCCAGAGGGGGTGAAAGAAGGCAGATGAGGATGGTTGCAAGCAACGACACCGTAAAGGTCTCACAATGCTATCAAGCAAGACCACATTTCCCATGTTCGATATCAGGAATGGCTGAGAGATGCCACAATCGGAAGTATCGCACATCCACTAACACTTCGATCAGCCATGAGTTAGCAGTGTGATACGCAAACACGCGGACACAAGCGGCGCAGAGTAAGACCAAGGCATCTCCCTTGGTGGGAAATCCGTACTACTTCTCCGCAATATGTGAATAAATTATGAGATCTCAACAGATCAACTACGTGCCCACCCAGAATAGGTGACCACGCATAACAACAACTATCGTTGTGCCTTATCAGTGCAAATGTCAGAACATTCCGAGACTCTAGAAATGGAGATCCACCTTCAGCCTTTGAAAAATCCAAAGCATTTTTTCAAGCAAGAACATTACAGGAGATAAGCTTTGCGAAAGATAGTGCCTACAATGATTGGAGGACACCTTTATATAGGCATGATGGTTCACCAGACGAGTGCTCCAGCATTAACTGTCAAACATTGAATACCGTATGAGAAACGAGGAGACGACGGTTCCCGAGGAAACTCGCAGACAACGTTCGTTCAATTAATGGCGCTGCACGCAACCCCATCAATTGAGAGGGAGTAACCGACACTCAATCGTCACGCAGCCTACGCCATACACGTGTTATCGCGCGATCGACACCATACACAGCGCAACCATGCAAGAAACCCTAGCTCTTTCTCTGTGGGCCCATAGGCTCGGCCTACCATTCAAGCAGTATTCTACCACATGCCTGGCACGAGCACTAGAAATCCTAGTCAACTCCGACATACGGATCGTACCTACGGCTCACTAACTGATTTAAGGTAACTTCGTCCACACAATGCACCATGCTTGCGGTCCACACAACGCACCGTGTGTTGTGGGTGTAGGTTCGCACGCCCTTTAGCATGCGGAACCCTTCTCCAACCAAGCAAGCTTAGTCAACCAAGGCTGATGACGAAGGTTTCTGGTTCACCCCGATACCTAGTCCTTCTATTGCAGGCCCCGATGGTTTAGGAAGTGGGAGTATAATCAGTGCTATCGCGCCTAATGATGACAACTTGCCATAGATCATTGCCCCCTTCGCGGTTAATGATCACCAAACCCGATCAGGTAAGTCTAGCTGGTGACGACTGACAACGAAAGCTTCTGATCAAAGCCCTGACCTGTAGCCCCCACTGCGCGGGCGTGGATGGTTTGAAAGGTGGGAGCCTAGTCAGTCCTGAATTGATTTCGACGGCTCGCCACGGGACCACTGCTTTTTAGCGTGGCCTCTAAATTACCAACCCTGAACTTGTAACTCCCATTGCGTGGGTGTAGATAGTTTAGAAGGTGGGAGCCTAGTCAGTCCCGAACTGATTCTGACGACTCGCCACGGGACCACTGTTTTTTAGCGTGGTCGTCAAATTATCAACCCTGAACTTGTAGCCCCCAGTGTGCCGGTGTAGATAGTTTAGAAGATGTGAGCCTAGTCAGTCCCTAACTGATTTCGAAGGCTCGCCACGGACCACTGCTTTTCAGTGTGGCCACCGAATCACCAACCCTGGACTTGTAGCGCCCACTATGTGGGTGTAGATAGTCGAGAAGGTGGGAGCCTAATAAGTCGCGAGTTGATTCCGACGTTCGCCACGAGACCACTGCTTTTCTGCATGGCCGTCGAAAACTGCCAAATGTGTAACTTGATGCGCATATGTGTAGATGCTATGGATGGTGGGAGCCTAGTCAGCCCGAAACTGATTTTGACGGCTTGCCACGGGACCACTGCTTTTCAGCCTGGTTGTCGAACCCCTTTACCTTGGACTTGTAGCCCCCACCGCGCGAGTGTAAATGATTCGAAAGGTGGGAGACTAGTCAGTCCTTGACTGTAGTCCATATTGTTCGGACATAGATGGTTCAGAATGTGAGAGCCCCAAGCAGCTCACCATGCGGTCACCGCTTTCATTCGAAACAACGGTCGTAAAGATGAATCTAGCTGAGTCAGCGTCTTCACGCTCAAACGGACTGCTCATTCTAATATCAGCAAAGGCCACTCACGTCGATACATAGATCATCCGGCTAGTGCCTGGGTAAATGCTACATAGAATGTCAACCTGGGCTTACGACGCCTTACTCGGCACAAATGCTCTAACACATACGCTCGGCCATCGCAACTCGCCCATAGCAGCAGTTGTAACCGACCAATCAGACAAGCAAGGCAAGCCTCAAGCAGCTTACCTTGGGGACAAGACACAGCTCGGGCAACCCAAGCCCTAACTAAACTGTCAGCAACGTGCCCACTATCGGATATGACTACGCAATAATGATCCTGAGTCATTTGCAATATAAAGCGGTCAAGCTCTCTACTACAAACAAACCACTCGGCGTCCTATTGGTTCAACCAGCCTATGTCAAAGCAAGATGACAAGGTGAAACGAAAAACATGCAATAGAGACTGATAAAATTGTTTTTACTAACGATCAGAACAAAAAAGGTACAAGTATACAAAATTTACTCCTTATCAGGAGAAGGTACAGAAACAAAATAGCTAAGCCTATTGGAGGGAGGAGCATGAGTTGCGTCCGCACACATCACGGCCTGGGCTTCAGGGCCTGATCTATTTTCCTCGTCCGATGGCGCAAAGGCAACAGATAAGTCTACATAAGACATCTTGTAATTGCCGAGGTCCCATTTTGGATACTCCTCCTTCATCAATGCCAGCAGCTCCAGCCTACCGTGTACAACCCAACGGAACTCACATCTGCCATGTTCCTGCATAAGCTCTTCCTCCCGCGCCTTCGAGTCAGCAAGGTTACACTCCAACAGTTCCAACTTGCCAATCAGCGTGTTAACCTGAGACTGCTCCGTGTCCAGACTGCTCTTCACATAACTGAGCTTATGTCATTTCAGTTCAAGCTAGTCTTCGACCTTCCTTGTGTTTCGAGCATTGAACTCCACATTAGATAGTTGCTGCTTCTGAGCAGCCCAGTTGGCCTCCTTCGAAGCATTCTCCTCAACAAGAGACCACAGTTCAGAACACGCCTTAGCCGCAGCTTCTTGCGCAACCTCCACGCCTCGGCAGATTCGGCTCAACTCCTACTTGAGTTCATCTCTCTTGGACACTACCTCTGCCAGTTCACGCTCAAGGGCTTCTAGACGACCCTTCTGAGTCTCAGCGGCCACGGTTGACTGATCCAGCATCTTCTCCTCAGCCTGTTTCTGTACCCGCTCAATTTCATAAAACGCATCAGAATACAATGCCTGCATGTGCGAGAAGACACGCTCCATGGTGTATACCCTCTCACGAGCCACCTCGACTTTCGTCCCAGCAATGGTCACTTGGCTCAAGAGACATACCCAGCATAAGATACTTTAAACCCTTATCCATACACCCTTCTACCGTATCCTCTTCACGCTTCGGAACACAATCTATCAGCTAGTTGTGACGCATGCTTATATGATTCTTCAAAACATACTCCATATCAACCTCTTGGTGCTAGACCTGAGAGCTCATCCTTACCAAATCTGTTTCAAATAGGCTTATCCGCGCATCCGGATGAAGCCTTCGCGGATCAGGAATCACACCGGCACCACCCTTCGCAGTTGTCACTGTTCCCAGGCTCTCCTCTGCAGCCTTTCCTTGTCACGAACAGTCGACCCTTTAATACTAGACGGCTTGACAGAATTCGGATGAAGAGAAGGAAGCAAATTATATAAAGGACCCTCCAACGCTTCTAACTGTGGCATGGTACGAGATGGTGAATAACGTGGACTACAAGAAACTTGGCCTATGCCACGACTACTTTTAGACAGCGCGCCAATGGCACGATCAGATTCTACAACCTTAGGCAGATCTTCACAGAAGACTTCTATTGAAACAATCCCGCGCGAATCAGCACTAACGAAAGCTGCCATTGCAACTTGCACTAGACATTCATTCAAAGCTTCGGTCTGCGCATCACTGAGATTCGACATGTCTTCAACCTCTGCAAACTGCAGGTAATCCTTCTCCCAACCAGACACATCAGTCTTTGCCTTGACAGACCGATCAGACTCGCGCACTTTTCCCACTAGAGCAGGTCGTGCTGAATGAAACCCAGTCCTGACACGAGACCTCTTCAAACTCACAAATGAGGCAAGTGTTTCAGACGACTCATCCCGTCAGACAAAACGAAAGCTATGGCCCTAGCAGCATTTCTATTCCTAAAAGGGGCCCATCTTCCAACTTAACTCGCGACACTCGATAAATAGTGGGGGCCACGTGCCAGTTGCCCCACAGCCCACTGTGGATGAAGTTGGGAACGTCTGTGACGTCCACCACGTTCTTCATTGACAAGCCACGAAATGTCTCCATTGTGTTTCGCTCTTCTAGGGTAAGAGGAGTAGTGAAAAACCTTCCTGCAAAGAAACGCGAGCAACGATTAGGTAGGTTGCAATCAAGCATACCGAAGTTAAAAGAAAAACTGAACTTACAAAGCAGCCTGAACACTCGTTCGAGCGGATGACCCTTGCACTGGAAATACTTCGATCCGCAGGGGCTAAGAAGCAGTACTTCTGCTAGAACTTGAAATCATCGGGCAGATTCACGAAACAGGTCGGTGATGTCATCTTACAAACGGCGTTACCCTTCAGCCGAGGGGAAGTCAGCAATTGGATTACTCGTGGAGTCACACTGACGGTCTGACGCTAGCCTCCTTCTCGCCCTAATCAGGATGAAAAGGATGATCATATATCCATTAGGAATCAATTGGGCCGAAGGAATCCCCAAAAGATCCAAGAATTCCCAGATCACATCCAGAACATGAAAGCGTACTCCAGTTTGAAGCATCCCACGATGCAAACAGATGAACCCCGCCGGTGGCGACATTGGCGTCTGGTCACCGTTCAGGATATACAGCGGCAGGTCTTCAGAGACCCCAAACTTTGTACTGATTTCAACAAGGCCATGCTCAGAAAACAACTTGTCTTCGAAAAAATCCAGGCCCTTGGCCAAGGTTACGTCATCAAGAAGATTTTGTTGAGCCATGAAGAATATGAAAAGTCTTTTCTAATCAGAAGACAAACAGAGCAGTAGCTTCAAAAGCAAGGAAAATAGAAGAGTCTGACTCTACACTACGGATGATCTAAATAGGGATTAGGTTTTCGCCTATTTTTCGCTAAACCGAGGCACGTTCAATTAATGTAGCGCCCAACTCAAGCAACGATTCAGACTCAATCATCATCATGAGCAGCGTATCTTTTCAAGTGATGATTTAGCGAACCGATGTGACGATCCACTAACTCGAGGGGAGTGGCTGATGATACATAAAAATTGTCATGTCCCTGAGCCATACACGTGTCATGATGATCTCGATGAATTATGGGCCCCAGCGTCAGTTCAACACTGATCCAGCCCAAGCGGTATTAAGTCCGTCTAATTCAGTCCACCAGACGGATCCGAACTCTTTGCTTCCAACTAGGAAACAAATACCAGAGTACATTCCACACAGGGAAACTTCTTTCTACGGATTGATCTGGGATTGGAAACTATCTCCCGCGTATGTAGGAGTACAAGGCTAACAGGAAACTTCTATCTTACAATACGACTCTTAATTAGAGAATGATCTTCACGAATATCTCATTCCTAAACTACGCCTTCGATGGCCTGGTAGAGTCAGGACTCCTGCACTATAAATAAGACATGAGGTTGGTAAGCTAAGTTACGCTACAAATTTCATGTTTGCAACATTAAACATTCCTCATATATGACTTTAACATCGGAGTGTCATCGGCCACCACAACGGTGATTCGTGGCTCATGTGCATTACTTATGCAGATCAGCGGGACTAAATCAAAGTAGGGAGCGAAAATAGTTATAAATTGCCCCGACATCTTTGGCGTCGTGTGTGGAATGAAAACAAAAAGCTTGTTCTCTCTGCCTTTGTCGTTCAGAAAAATGATTTATTTGGTCGATGCACTTTGATCACTTCAGCAACAGACTCGCTGGCCTAGATCGACATATCATTCCCAACGTGGTGGCTGGTGGGGAAAAACAGAGTTGCCAACCCTATGCTACTTTGAATAGTCCAATCATGACCCAAGGCGATTGGTCCACCCAAATCATTCTCCCAGCAATGTATGTAAAGATTATCTAATCCTCCATAACTAGTATGTTGACTCTGTACTTGAGTCTTTTCCATGACAAAGATGCAACTAGCTTGTTGTGTACTTACCAGAATATGTTGTGTACTTACCAGAATATCATTCTATACCATACCTATCTAAAGGGTATACCATATTGACTGAGTATGCTATAACATTGCAACAAGCCTGATTCGGATAAGGTTATATATTCCCGGTTGTCAAGATTAAGAGCCCTTCTAGGCGTGAGGGAGTGGGCGAGGGGGGGGGAGTGTTACCACTCATCCCCTCGAGATTTGTGAAGGCGCGCATTTCAAAGGGGATGAAGGGTCACACCCCACTCCCTCGACATTTAGAAAAAGCGCGAGATTAATTTGTATCTATTCCAGTATGTGAGATCTTGTTGACTTGCTTTTCCTTGAGCAAGATAATGGGTTTTGGTTTAAATCATTGTTTGCCATCATTATACCCCAAGGTTTAAATCACTTTTCCCACCACTTACACACAACCAATTATATAAGAGTTGATCTCGTAGATCATTTACTAGCATGTAAATTTCACGCCGTGTTAATCTTCTGGGCTGCAGCATAATCTACATACACCCCTGATTGCTTTAAATGTTGGTTATCACAAACATCCTGATCCGATCAAACCTCTTGACCAAGTCAATCAGGATCTATAGTCACAAACATTTTGATACTCAATATTTAACTATTTCATAGTTAATTCTAACTCCTTTTACGTAGGTTATGCTTTCTAACTTGCAGATACAACAACTATTTGAATTTAAAACAAGGTTGATATTTACTTATCTTGTGAAAAAAAAAGTTAAATCAGCTACAAATTTATATCATAGTCCTGGTTGCAAGACTTTAGGCACTTATCCAGTTGGGAAAACACGAGTTTTAGGTTAGGAGAACACCCCGTAAAAGAGAGTTTGAAACTGATGGGGGCTCTCTTTCCTAATTATCATGAGATTGTCTATGTGATTGGCTAAAGATCCTCATGTTTAAATACCAAGAATGCATGGATCACCTTGATCCTCTCCACTTTTTTAATGTGTTGTTGCCCATTAAATAACACCATATTCCCTCGTGACGAATGCCTTGTGATATCATTACTCACTTGTTTTTTGCCATTGCATTCCTTATTTTTTTTATAAAATTTCAATGAACAGTTTTGGCAAGTTATGTACTGTTCAACTTAAATTTTGGTCCCTCAAAACTAGTTGGCAAGTACAAACTCTTTTGCTTGGTTTCAATGATAAAGATCTCTCAAACTAAGGTAGCATGTTATCATCTTCATTGATCTTACACAAGTTTGCTAGTTTACAGAGAATCCAAAGAGATTAATTAGCTATAATCTTTTTCACTGGTCCAACTATTTGAATGATACTTCCGTATTTTTGAGAGTTGGGCTCTCATAACTTATTTGTCGAGTCACTTATGATTTAGCTTGTGGTAATTACAGGTTGCACAACCTCCTCTTATGATCTTTATCGTCTCTATCATAACCTCACAAAGATGGAGCACATAAGTTGAGCAAAGCCAAGTCAATGTGATGGCCGCTCATTGTTTGTCACATTGCCAAAAAAAAAAAACATATATAGATTTCTTCAAAGAACATACCTCTATGCTATCATTTCACTTTCAGTGTGTTTATTAAAGGTCAACTTTTATAGTTTACATGTAGATTCAGAATAATGATCAGTCAAACTAAATTGCCATGCCCCCATGGTATAGCAGTAGTTAGGTCTGCATACTTTTGAGATTGAGATCATCATGTGTTAATTGTACCCATCAAACATTTATCAATCGTAACACGTGACAACCCGGCAAAACTAATATGACGACCACTTGAGGCGAGGACCAAATTGTTAAAAACCTCACTTGAGGGCGGAAGTTTGATTTCACCGCTGCAAAAAACAAATTGACATTTCAAATATATTTCTTTCTAACAATTTTGAAAGAACCTCACATGCCACTAGCAAGGGGTACTCGACCACAAAAATTTGAGCAACAAACAACGATCCTACAGAGGCATATTCCTAATTGGGCTTTCTACACCAAACAAGGCTGGGCAAAGAGAGAACTGGTAACACCTCCTACACTCCATGGGCTCACAGAAGAAACATGTGCAATCTTTCACGCCAACAAGGCTCAAGAAAGAGAGAACCGATACCACCTTCTATACCCTACAGGCTCACAGGAGGAGAAAACCCACTAATCTTTCACGCACCCCTTATGGCCCCAAATTGTAATTGTATTATGGTAAAATGATTTAGAAGACCTACTTTTTGTAAGATAACTACTATTTGGCATCATAGCTTACTCTCACCCACACCACCCATCTTTAAAAAAAAAAATTTACTTGCTCTCCCACACCACCCATTTAAGCCACTATCACCCTCTTTTCTCAATGACAAGAACAACAGTATCAACATGGAAAAGGGTAGCGAGGAAGGAGGCGATCGATTACGAGGGTCGGTGAGAGACAACCAGCAATGACGAGAGATAGAGCCACAACTATTGTCGCCCCTTCTCCATCTTCTTCTTTTCATCTCCCTCTCCCAGTTTTCCCACTATCTCTCATTCCCCTCTCTTTTCTCCCACTCTCTCTTTTTCTCGCATAGGTCGTTGCCCATCTCCCTCTCCTTCTTTTCTTTCCCTTCTTCCTTTTCTTTTTTTTTCTCACCCTTGCGGCGGACCATGCGACGATGGGTTCCTCACTTGCACAAGCCACTGCGAGGGGAAAAAATTGACCTTCGCAGAGGTACCTGCTAGTGGAAGACTTGGAGTCGCAGAGTCACTCAAATCTGTCCAGTAAAGAAAACAAGTTATTATCTCTAACTTTTGACCAACTTTGACGATCGATTGAGACCGATTCTCAAGCTCATCAAAACACGAAAAATGTAGTACTCTGAGTTATCTAATGAACACACTTTTAAAACAAATTTGAAATGAGCAAGTTATGGTAATTTTACTAAAGTCACTCAAAACTGTCCGGTAAAAAAAATAGGGTAATGTCCCTGACTTTCGACCAACTTTGAGGCTCGATTGAGACCAATTCTCAAGCTCATCAAAACATGAAAAATGTAGTACTCTGAGTTATCTAATGAAAACAATTTGAATCACCTGAAAATATTTTGAAATGAATAATTTATGGTCATTTGACTAAAATCACTCAAATTTGTTCGGTATAGAAAACATGGTATTGTCTCTGAGTTTCGACCAACTTTGACGCTAGATTAAAACTGATTCTCGAGCTCATAAAAAAACAAAAAATGAACGCAATTTGAATAACTTGATAATGTTTTGAAATGAGCAAGTTATGGTCATTTTACTAAAGTCACTCAAAACTATCCAGCAACGATGAAGTTGCAAAGGATCATCCGAATGTAAGTCTCCCACTCACATATCCTATACGAGTTTAAGTCTCTCACTCACATGATTGGCTACAAGTTTAAGTCTCCTACTCGAATTTTCAGTGGGTCATGTGAGTGAGAGACTTATACTCGCAAAGGATTTGTATGAGTGGGAGACTTACATTCGCATGATCCTTTGCGACTTTGTTGTTGCTAGACAGTTTTGAGTGACTTTAGTAAAATGACCATAACTTTCTCATTTCAAATCATTTGCAGATGATTCAAATTGTGTTCATTAGATAAACCAGAGTACTACATTTTTCATGTTTTAATAGATCTCAATTGAGCGTCAAAGTTGGTAGGAAGTCAGAGACGGTGCCCTATTTTCTATACCGGACAGATTTGAGTGACTTCAGTAAAATGACGATAACTTACTCATTTCAAAACATTTTCAAGTGATTCAATTTTTTTCATTAGATAACTCATAGTACTATATGTTTTTTGTTTTTATGAGCTTGAGAATCGGTCTCAATCGAGCATCAAAATTAGTTGAAAGTCAAGGACAATACCCTATCTTTATGTTTTGAATGAGTGTTAGGTTGTTTTGGAAATAGAAGAGAAGATGGGAGGCCGACGGTGTAGCCATTGCGATAGCCACCATCGCAACCCCATCTCCTCTATCTCTCGTTGTCGCGTGCTTGATTGATGAATCATTTTTGGGTGAGTCGAATGGATCTGGAATGAGAGAGATTGGGGGAGAGAGTGGCGGTTTAGTTGGGAGGGGAGAGGGATAGGGAGGTTTTGATCAAAGAATAAAGAGATGGAGCTTTCAATTGAAGAAGGGTGAGTTTTCAATTGAATAAAGAGGAAGGCTCGAAAAAGAGAAAATGGAGTTGGGAGGGGGGAGGGAACTTTCGATCGTTTGAATTTGGGAGGGGAGAAAGAGTTAGGTTTTTCCTTTTATGGGTGATGTGGAAGAGAACTATGGTGTGAGACAGAAAGTGCATGGTGTGGAAAAAAAAATTAGGTGGAGGGTGTGGGTGAGGGTAAGTTGTGGTGCCAAAAAGTCGTTGCCTTTTTATAATTGTAGACCACATAAGACCCAACAATTGAAAATACTTCAAAATGCCTACTTTTTGTAATTCAAGACTATTAAAAGCTACAAACTCAAACCATGGCTAAAAGATATTGAGACATATTGACATGGTTTTGTTATTTATATATTCAAATTCCTATTACATTGAAACAAACGAAATATGCAAATTTTTAACGCAATTTGGTATTTTTTTCAAAGTTGTTTCATGTCCATGAAACACAACTAATTGATTCTTGTTGAGTAATCTAGAAATTAAAAAAAATAATAAATAAAATATCTAGAAGTAAACTTATGATTGATTTTAAGAAGGTGAATGAATTTCGATTAATAATAACTTGGTTCAAATATAGGCAGTCAATAAGGAAATCGGTATGTTCTATTGAATAATGCTTCGAAGGATTGTAATCAAATTCTAATGCATTTTCAATGTTGGTTGTTGAAGCTATATTAAAAAACCATATTACTTATATTTGAGAAGAAATCAAAGGAGTACACAGTTGTTGTGGTGGTATCTAAGAGAATGAAAGTGACTCAAAGTTGAACGAAGTTTCTTAATCCAAAGAGAGAAGACTAATGGTGGCGGGAGAGTTGTACTGAATTAATTCAAGGCTCAAGACATGCCAGTGATTTTATTTTTGAAAATTGATTACTTAAGTTTAAGGGCATGAATGTCTTTCTGATTATTTTTAAACAATGGGTTGGGTTTGTAGCTTTAAAGAGTCTTAAATTACAAAAATAGCCTTTGAGGCATTTTCAATTGTTAAGAGTATGATGTGGCCTACAATTATAAAAAAAAGGCTTTATAAGTCATTTTCCCTTGTAGTATCTCAATAATTTTTTTAATTAATTATTTTTATTCTTATTTCTGAGGGTGTATTTCATATTCTTTCTGCTCATATGATTATGGCAGAGTAATCCCCAATAAAGGTTGGTACCCATTTGATTCAACATTTGCTTTTTAGGATTACATTGCTGGAGTTGTAGTCTGTAGTTTTGATGGTTTGGTGGTGGTTGAGGTTGCGGTTGCAGTCAATAAGGAAATCGGTATGTTCTATTGAATAATGTTTCAAGGGATTGTAATCAAATTCTAATGCATTTTCAATGTTGGTTGTTGAAGCTATATTAAAAAACCATATTACTTATATTTGAAAAGAAATCAAAGGAGTGCACAGTTGTTGTGGTGGTATCTAAGAGAATGAAAGTGACTCAAAGTTGAACAAAGTTTCTTAATCCAAATAGAGATTGGGGTTAGAAATAGATAAAGAAGACTAATGGTGGCGGGAGAGTTGTACTGAATTAAGTCAAGGCTCAAGACATGGCAGTGATTTTATTTTTGAAAATTGATTACTAAGTTTAAGGGCAAGAATGTCTTTCTGATTAATTTTAAACAATGGGTTGGGTTTGTAGCTTTAAAGAGTCTTAAATTACAAAAATAGCCTTTGAGGCATTTTCAATTGTTAAGAGTATGATGTGGTTTACAATTATAAAAAAAAAAGGCTTTCTAAGTCATTTTCCCTTGTAGTATCTCAATAATTTTTTTAATTAATTATTTTTATTCTTATTTCTGAGGGTGTATTTCATATTCTTTCTGCTCATATGATTATGGCAGAGTAATCCCCAATAAAGGTTGGTACCCATTCGATTCAACATTTGCTTTTTAGGATTACATTGCTGGAGTTGTAGTCTGTAGTTTTGATGGTTTGGTGGTGGTTGTGGTTGCGGTTGCAGTCAATAAGGAAATCGGTATGTTCTATTGAATAATGTTTCGAGGGATTGTAATCAAATTCTAATGCATTTTCAATGTTGGTTGTTGAAGCTATATTAAAAAACCATATTACTTATATTTGAGAAGAAATCAAAGGAGTGCACAGTTGTTGTGGTGGTATCTAAGAGAATGAAAGTGACTCAAAGTTGAACAAAGTTTCTTAATCCAAATAGAGATTGGGGTTAGAAATAGATAAAGAAGACTAATGGTGGCGGGAGAGTTGTACTGAATTAAGTCAAGGCTCAAGACATGGCAGTGATTTTATTTTTGAAAATTGATTACTAAGTTTAAGGGCAAGAATGTCTTTCTGATTAATTTTAAACAATGGGTTGGGTTTGTAGCTTTAAAGAGTCTTAAATTACAAAAATAGCCTTTGAGGCATTTTCAATTGTTAAGAGTATGATGTGGTCTACAATTACAAAAAATAGACTTTCTAAGTCATTTTCCCTTGTAATATCTCAATACATTTTTTAATTAATTATTTTTATTCTTATTTCTGAGGATGTATTTCATATTCTTTCTGCTCATATGAGTTATGGCAGAGTAATCCCCAATAAAGGTTGGTACCCATTCGATTCAACATTTTCTTTTTAGGATTACATTGCTAGAATTGTAGCCTGTAGTTTTGATGGTTTGGTGATGGTTTGGTGATGGTTGTGGTTGCGGTTGCAGTCGTGATCGCTCATAGTAAGAGTAATTAGGATGGTACATGAATAGAAATTATTTTCATCACATTCAAATCACGACCAAGCAACATCAATTAGAGCTTAACAATCACAATTTTTGTAAATAAATAAATAAACTATAAAAGAAAAAATGATAAGAGTACTACAAATGTTTTAGGAAAAGGTTATATATTTTGTGAATATTAAATCTAGAAAATAAATTTTGTCTGATAATGTCTTACATCACATTCTTGTTTTCAATGAAACAGGCTCCATAATACAATTCAGAATCGCATCGTCTAACCACACCTCTCTTTTTTTCCTCTATTCTTTCTCTTATTATTCTTCCTCTCCTCTCTTCCTTTTCTTCTCTTATTTTTTTCTCATTCGCCCTCGCACAGGTTCTTGCAAGTTGGAGGAAGGACTGAAATGAAGCTCAAATCACAGGCTTTGTTGATCTTCAACTTCATTTGGAACTTATTGGAGGTGGAGATGGGAAAAAGAGAAACAGAGAATAAGGCAGGGAAGGGGAGGGTGGCACAGCAGGCAGCGAGGTGGGGGTTATTCCTGAGAAGAGAGGAGAAAAGGAAGAGATGAAGAGAGTAGAACAAGAAACAAAGGAGAAAAGGAAAAGAGGTGCAACTAGCAGTGGCGGAGCGATGTGGTGGTGTTGTTCGTGATGGATAAGAGAGGGAGAGAAGAGAGTGGTGGTGGTGTGTGTGTTTTTTTTCGTTTATAAGGGTGGTGTTCTTTAGCACATCCAAAAAAATTAGGTGATGGTGTCCTTCAGCAGATATGGTGATGTCTTTCAATAGATATGATGGTGTCAAAATGTGGGAGCCTTTTAAAATTTCATGATAAATTTTTCTTGAAATCAAACACACCCTATAGAAAGGTGTAACCACTGAGTAAACAATTGTGCATGTGTCTTAAACAAGATAATTTGCTCATATTTGGACCAAACTTGTGGTACTAAACTCTTGACAAATATCACACATGTCCTGAAAAACAAAAGAGAGGTTGCTCTTCCAGAGCCGAGGGTAACAATTCAAGAAAGCTAATCATCCCAACTAAAGCCTTTACCTCGTCTATTCGGGTAGCTTAGTATGAATCAAGCTACCTTCATCACACATCCAACCATCATTGACAACAAATTCTACCACTAAATTATCTGAGTGTCATAGGCTAAGCCTAAGGTGTTTAGCTTTAAGATCGGTTAGATCTAATCACAATAACTTAAATAGTAGGATAATAGCATGAATTGCGTGTATTGGTATAACTTCCATATTAGAAAAGGCAGAAACTTCAAACCTACTTTCCTGAGCCTAAAGCTGAAGAAAAGTTTTCTCCAAGTAGTTTATGTGCTCCGAGTCATGAACTCATGATAACCGTCTCTTGATGTTAGTACAAACACAATGAAATGAAATGTTAGGAAAGTGGACTAATACTGTAGTTACAAATGTATGGTAATGATAGTATGATACAATACGTAATTTACAATACATACAGAATTTTACAACAGTAAACATAGTGAAAACAAGTAGAACAACATCATCTCGTGCAAGAGTGAGCAGCATCAAGTCATTTATTTTCTCTACAACTCCAAATACAAACTTCAATCTTCAGCTTCCCAGAAGAGAAGTAGTAATCACATGGAACAAGAAGAAAATCTATATAAGAAGAACCTTCTGTCCGTCCTTTAACACACTTTGCAAATGATTGTAATCTGAGAGAGCTGGCCCCTCTTTTTGTTATAAGATCATATAAAAACCCTCCCTTTGAAGAGCTTGGACCAATGCATGACAGCACTATGGCACTCCCTATAACTTCTGTTCGATTGTTTAGGAGAAATAGGAGACCATCCTCTTCAGATTGAAATACAAGGAATGGCTCACTCTTATCAAAGCAAACAGAGAAGGGGCAATTGTACCGGAAAGGCCGGGCAGATGACCAATGTTTGCTGCTGAAATGAAGCGATAACTGTTCAGATGACCCACAAAACATGCAATCAGCAATAGGACATGTGCAAGGTGCATAGATGCATGCCTCTTCATGGTTAGTTTTTTCTTTGTAGCTGAATGTTTCTCTGCACCCATAGACTCTGTGTCTGCAAGACACCTTGATGGATTCAATGACCTTCTCGATTGCCAAGCAACGGTTGTAGCCGATAGGCCACGCACAGGAAGGGCATTTGTTACCAAGCTTGGTGCAACATGTAGAGCATGCTATATGCCCATTCTCACACTGTTGGTATAATATAAAGATTAGACTGGTGATCCTAAAATTACTTTTCCAGAATCTAATAACTAACCAAGATTGCGTTCGCAACTAGGAAAGTATAACTATTAGTTTGTGCCCTAATTTTTTTTTCTATTAAAGCAAATTTCGACGTAAACTACATGAAAGATCATTAATTGTATTAAGATTGTATCTGCATTACTAATCATGGAATCGGATGAACTAAATTTTAACCTCTACAAAGACAAGATTCTAAAGAAATAATGCTGGATGTACTACATAGGAAAAACATGGTAAAAGAAAAGGAAACAAATAATCAACAAATGGGCATAGATTGTCTAAGAAGTAGACTGAGATAGTCTTGTTCCCACTTCACTTCATTGATAAAACCCAATTTCAAAATCAAACTAACAAACTGTATTAGACCATTCAGGCATCCACCAATGAACTAAAATCAATTCATTTTCTCTAATAATTCTCACTGAATGGTATAAAAAAATTGGCATAATAAATAAAGTGAAGAACCCAATTATAACCCAAAGCAACCAGTGGGTATTAAACTGTTCAAAATTAAACTAAAGCCAATTTATCCTTCTTCTTTTTTTCATTGAAAGTGAATGAAGAATTGGAGGCATACCATTGACAGAAAAAATGATAAAACCCAATTAAAATCATATAACAAATGAGTAGATGAATTAAATTTGAAGTATCAAGTATGTATATTCATTTGATGGAATAGTAAAGCAAAGAAACCTGAAAGACAGGAGGAGACAAGGATTCCATGCAGATAGAGCAATCTAACACTTCTGGGTCCATAAGAGTCACCGAGATGGAGGAGGAGCAGTTGTTATTGTTGATGTCCTCTCGGTTGGGTCTCATCGAATTGCGATCATCATGATTGGATTCATCTTTCATCTTCCTCTGCTTCTTTCTTGGGACATCTTCATCTCTCCCTGCAGAGAATTTGGCCATCTCTTCGCTCATGAGATCATTTTTTTTTATTAGTTCTCTTCTCTTCTCTTCTTCATCGAATTTTTCTTTTCTTTACCAAAAGTACCCTTGGAGTTGACTAACGGCGACAGAGATTCGGATCAGAGTTTGGATCAAGTTCCCTTTGGGTCAGAGTTGAAGGTTCCAAACTTCCAACAAAGGCTCTAAAAATAGCGCTTGCACTCAAAATAAACAACTCCTTGATTTAGACAACTCTATGATTTAAATGAACATGCACGGCTTGCATTCAAAATAGCTAAGCTCAAATTCAAAATTGATTTACATTTACATGAAAAGTACAAGAATATGAAATATCTACATAATAGAAAAATCTTAAATAGAATAGTTAGAGTAGTAAAGTTAAATTGGATATGATTAGAATATTTTGTATAGAAATTTTAAGTTTTCTTTTTTCCACAAAGTTAGGCAGAAGATAGCTTATATAAGCTTGTATTTAGGTAAGGAACAAAAACAACAATAATACAAATCTCTAAATATTTTCTTTACATGATATCATAGCAACTTTCTTTGGTGACCTAAGACTCTGGGGATTCAAGTTCTTCCCTGCCTCCGACGACTACGATAGAGGCAAGAGGCGGGGAATGGATGACAACAACAGAAACATCCTCAACAACAAATTCGCTTTCAATCACCAACCAGTACACACCGGAGGACAACAAATGCCTTCCATTTTTTGTTCAACAGAGGCCATCTCTCGTGTCATGCCTCATTCCAGGTAGACGAGTGGGACCCGCTTTAGAATATGATTTGATAGCAGCAATAAAACTTTAATTTATATGACTTGAAAATAACATCTAGAAAATGAAATTACACTATTTACTGAGATGCAACACTAGCTTAAACAACATCAGTTTTGATTAAAAAAAACAAAGGGAAGATTTCCCTAATTTACAACTCAAAACATTTGCACAAAATATACATGTCACTGATACAAACTAAGGAAACATAAGACACAAAACTCGACCCCTCTAAAAGACTCTAGTTGTACAGTGGACCACCTCTAGCTGAATACCTGAAAATGAAATCATGAGATAGATGAGTTATCCACAAACTCGGTGAGTAGTCATACACGAGAAAACAACTAACACAATTTATAATTCAAATTTCAATGCTACAAACATACACATACTAATCATCATTCCGCTTTTAACTTATGAAATGTGAGACGATACTATAACATCTACCATTTCACTTTTAACGCCTGGAAGACAATATAACAAATAATCATTCCCCTTTTAACGTCCGGAATGTAAGACGATAACATAACAAATAACCATTCCACTTTTAACGTCTGGAATGTGAGACGACAACATAACAATTTATTCCACAACAAATAAAGGAATATTAATTCTCAAATATATGACAGTTATACTCACATTAAAAGAATTGATGCCCTACTCGGTGTACACTCTACTCTCTATGTATTTGAAATGCAGTCAGAGCATTCTCTGAACCTAAATGAAATTACATAGGCTCAAGCTCAACATGAATCACACATTTACTTATTGAAGCAATACTGAATTTCAAAGAAGTTCCCATGGCTTCTTGTTAGCTAAGCCAAAACTTAGATGTAAATCTTGGATCTCTATCTGAAACAATTGAAACAGGTGCACCATGCAATCTAACAATCTCATCAACATAGTTTTGTGCTAATTTACTAAGACTGAAAGTAGTCTTTACTGGAATGAAATGAGCTGACTCAATAAGTCTGTCAACTATCACCCAAATAGAATCATGTCCTATTTGACTGCGAGGTAAATCGAATACAAAATCCATAGTAACATGTTCTCATTTCCATTTAGGAATAGATAGAGGTTGTAGTAAACCTGCAAGGCGTTAGTGCCCGACCTTAACTTACTGGAAAATCAAACATTTTGACACAAATTCGGCTATTTATCTTTTCATTCCCATCCACCAATAGTGCTCACGTAAATCACGATACATCTTGGTATTACCTGGGTGCATAGCGTAAGCTGAACTATGAGCTTCCTCTAGAATCTTTTTTTTCAAATTATCATCATTTGGAACACATAACTGAGTCCTAAACATTAATATACTGTCATTTCTAACAATAAAATCTTATTGGAAGCCATTTTTCACTTCATCATTGGTCTTAAGTAGCTGTGGATCAGAACTTTGAGCCTCTTGAATTTTCTCAATTAGCATTGGCCTCAATGTAAGTGTAGCCAATAAAGCTGTGTCATTTCTCACTGCTAGATCAACTCTCAGAGATCTCAAATCTGCAAATAGGTTCATTCGTATAGCTCAGATGTTTGCTAAACTTCCCGATGACATTTTACTCAAAGCATCAGCTACTACATTAGCTTTTCCTAGATGATAGTGAATTGCACAATCATATTCTTCAATCAAATCCATCCATCTTCCCTGTCTCAAATTCAGTTCTTTCTGTGTGAATATATATTTCAAACTCTTCTGATCAGTATAAATTTCAAACGTCTCACCATAAAAGATAATGTCTCCATATCTTCAATGCAAAGATAATAACAACCAATTCAAGATCATGTGTAGCATAATTACGCTCATGAGTTTTTAATTGTCTAGATGCATAAGCGATAACCCTCCTATGTTGCATCAGTACACATCCTAAACCATGAAGAAATGCATCACTATAAACCACAAAACTTCCATGTTCAGAAGGAATGGATAACACGGGTGTTGAGACCAATCAACTATTTAATTCTTCGAAACTTTGTTCACACTCATTTGTCCATTCAAATCTTACTCCTTTCTTGGTTAGCCGTGTCAAAGGCATAGCAACAGAAGAAAAATCTTGGACAAAACGACGATAATACCCAGCTAGATCCAAGAAACTTCGAATTTCAGTAACATTAGTTGCCCTCTCCCAGTTCACAACAGCTTCAATCTTCTTAGGGCCAACAAAAATGTCATCTCCTGAAATTACATGTCCCAAGAATACAACTTTATCTAGCCAAAATTCAGACTTACTTAGCTTACCATATAATTGCTCCTTTCTCAAAGTTTGCAATACAATGGATAAATATTCCTTATGTTGCTCTTCACCTTGTGAATAAATTAAAATATCATCAACGAACACTATCACAAAGGAATCAAGATAAACTAGAAATACTCGATTCATCAAGTTCATGAAAGTTGTGGGAGTATTGGTCAGACCAAAAGGCATTAATAAGAATTCATAATGGTCATATCTTGTACGAAAAACAGTCTTAGGAACATCACTATCTTTAACTTTCAACTGATGGTATCCAGATCTAAGATCAATATTTGAGAACACCTTGGCTTTTTGTAAATGATCAAACAAATCATCGATACGAGGTAAGGGGTACTTGTTTCTAACAGTCACCCTATTGAGTTGTCGATAATCAATACACGGCCTCATAGTGCCAGCTTTCTTCTTTACAAATAATACCGGAGCTCTCCATGGTGAAACACTAGGCCTGATAAATCCCCTATCAAACAAGTCTTGTAACTGAATTTTTAATTCATTTAATTCCATAGGAGCCATCTGATAAGGTGCAATGGAAATAGGTTGTATACCCGGAAGCAATTCAATAGTAAACTCAATATCTCTGTCTCCTGGTAGACCAGACAACTCATCTAGAAACACATAAGAAAATTCACATACAATAGGTATCTCTGCCAACTGCACACCTTTAGCTTTAGTGTCTACAATATGTGCTAAGTAACCCTGACATCATTTCTTCAATAATTCTATTGCTTTCATAGCGAAAATAAGACAACCTGGAGTAATGCTGTGTTCCCCACTGGAACTAAATGGTGATTTCCCTGATATCTGAAACATGACTTCCTTATGAAAACAATCAATAGACGCATGATAGGAAGACAACCAATCCATCCTCAGAATCACATCAAAATCATGTATATCTAAAGACAATAAACCAACTGATAATTCATTGCCTCCCACTTTGAGAATACAATTTATGTAAACGATATGAGTCGCCACTACCTCACCAACAGTAATAGATATGAACATAACATGATTTAATGGAGTAGGGATTCGATCTATATGTATTGCAAATGCTAATGATATAAATGAATGTGTAAAATCAAGATCCATGAGAACATGTGCATCTCTACCCATAATAGAGAGCACACCTGTTACTACTTCTAGAGTAATTTGGGCATCTTGCTGTGTAATCGCAAAAACCCTACCCTGAGTTGCTGGTCTCGATGAGGAACCAATACCTCTACCCCGAGAAGTACTAGTCATACCACTTCCTCCAACATGTGCACTTCCAACTGATGATGCTTGAGCTTTATTTTCTGGACATACCCATTTTAAGTGACCTTGTTGTCCACAAGTGAAACATTTACGGTTATCTGTCATTTGTTGTGCAATCTCTAACAAAATGCCCTTTCTGATTACAGTTATAACAAACCACATCTTCAACGCGAATATTAGTAAAACCTCTCCCTTGAGATTAAAACAGTTGTTGTTATGAAAAAGTTTCTTTTCTGACTAGAAGAACCATGCCATTTATCTGACGAAGTTCTCACCTGTTGTGGAGTAGACATTCTATTTTATTGGGAACACTGCCCTCTCCCACTTGAAAATTTAGAAGTTGTTGACTATGAAGTGTCAGAGCGTGCCTTCTTAAATTGTTTCATCCTTCCAGCCGCTTTTTGCATATCCCTTTCAGCTACATTCGCCTTATCAATCAATTGTGCAAACTTTTCACACTGGAAGATAAAAATTCGTTGTCTAATAGCAAAATTTACCCGTATCTCAAACTTCTCACATTTACTTTTCTCCGTGTCTACTAACTTTGGTGCAAAACGAAACAGAGCATGAAACTTTGCTTCACATTTTATCTTGCCTTAATATTACAAATTTCGTGTGTTTTTCACGTTGATATGAAACAGAAAAGTACTTCTCATTAAAAGCCTTAAGAAACTGTACTCATGTTACCGTAGGAGGAATTACTGGAGCTGAGACATCATCTGGTGGAATAGTTAATGATCTCTCAGTGGCCTCCCACCAATGAAGTGTTTCACTAGTAAAAACATAAAAGTAGCCAACTTCGCTTTTTGTTCATCTCTCACCTCCATGCATCAAATATTTGTTTAACCCTCTTTAGCCAATCCTTTGTTTCCACTTCCTCACCTGTTCCTGTAAATTTAAGTGGATCCATCTTTTTAAAATTTTCAATCAACATGCCTACCTCAGTAGGTGCAACTATTGGAACTGGAGTTATAGGTGGTGCGACAGGTGCAAATGGTTGGGTATTCTGCAACTCAAAGAATCTAGCTTGATTTTTTGCTAACTTTACTAGTGCATACTCCAACCGCTTAATTTGATCATCATTAGGTTCTCCAGGAAATTGTTCCCCTTTCATATTAGGAACAAATGATGCTTCATCTTCCATATGCTCAATTCAACCGATTAAGAACCTCTGCCAATAAAAATTTGTAAAACAAATATGCAATTCCATGCAAAACCTGATATCTAGACTAATAGACTCATAGATACTCTAAGGTCCACTTGTGCAACTTGACTTGACCAGTCTACAAAATCTAACACTCTAGCTTTGATACCGAAACTATCACGCCTCATTCCAGGTGGACGAGTGGGACTCGTCTCCAGAATGTGACGTGATAACAACAACAAAACTTCAATCAATATGACTTGAAAATAACATCTAGAAAACAAAATTACACTATTTACTGAGATGCAACACCAGCTTAAACAACATCAATTTTGATCCAAAAACAAAGGGAAGATTTCCCTAATTTACAACTCAAAACATTTGCACAAAATATACATGCCACTGATACAAACTAAGGAAACATAAGACACAAAACTTGACCCTCCTAAAATACTCTAGCTGTATAGTGGACCACCTCTAGCTGAATACCTGAAAATGAAATCATGAGATGGGTGAGCTATCCACAAGCTCAGTAAGAAGTCATACACGAGAAAACGACTAACACAATTTATAATTCAAATTTCAATGCTACAAACATACACATGCTAATCACCATTCCGCTTTTAACGTCTGGAATTTGAGATGATACTATAACATCTACCATTTCACTTTTAACGCCTGAAATGTGAGACGACAATATAACAAATAACTATTCCCCTTTTAACATCTGGAATGTGAGACGATAACATAACAAATAACCATTCCATTTTTAACGTCTGGAATGTGAGACGACAACATAACAATTTATTCCACAACAAATAAATGAATATTAATTCTCAGATATATGACAGTTATACTCTCATTAAAAGAACTGATCCCCTACTCGTTGTACACTTTATTCTCTATGTATTTGAGATGCAGTCGAAGCCTTCTCTAAACCTAAATGAAATGACATAGGCTCACGCTCAACATGAATCACACATTTACTTATAGAATATGTAAAACACATGCATAAGAAATAAATGAATGCATGGACACGATAAAAGAGTAACCATGCTTCCTTGTGAAGCTCAAAACTCATAGACAACTTCTCCCTTCCTAACATAACCTGAATCATGCATTCTAACCACTTTTCATTCTATATACTATATCTGATCCTACACTTTGAATTTCAAAATAATTTTAGTTGTGTTCCAAAGTATACATCACTAGCTTCGAAACCATATATTATATGCTTAAAGTGGGTCCCTGTGGAGGGAGATCTATTCAACACAATTCAACACATAATTGCTGAAATTTTATGACAGGACATAGTATATAGGTCTGATTGAAATTGATGGTGAGACCTGAATATAGGGAATTAGACTTCGAAATTTATATCTATGGAAAGCTCAATGTTTCTAGTTTCCAACCCAACAAACTGTTTGTAATTTAGAGTTGTGTACAACATATCACGCCAATTTTCGTGTTCAGTATGCAATCAGTACGAATTTGCATATACATCCATATAAACATTGAATCATCTATACAACTCTCCATACCATCAACCTAATTCAATATGATTCTAAACAAAATGATAACCCTAATTTTCCTAACCTTAAACAACATCAAACCCTAATTTACCCGATCTTACACAACATCAAACAAAACCATACCTTAAGCAAAGCTTATAGTTAAAAAATTAAGCATAAACATGTACCTAATTGAGGATCTCTTACAAACTCAGCCAAGTTTCTTCAAGAGAATTGTTGTAACTCTTTATCTTGGGGAGCTCTTTGCTTGTAAAATTAAGAGGATGAGGGTAAGGGACTCATTGCCATGTGTTGCTTACAGAGCATGAGGTGGCACTCCTATTCGTATTTATGTTTTAGTCATACAACTTCGTAAGATTTTCACTAAGCACCTCAAGCTTTTTCATTATTTTCTAAGTAAGCTACTTGACGAAAGTTTCTCATATAAGTGTGTTCTCAACATGTTTTGTAAAAAGATCCGTAATCAACCAATTAAACTCGCACGCACACTTAAAACCCGACATGCTGTCAAAACGATTTACTCGTGCTTGAAAAAAGTTTGAGATATTTAACAATATATGAAACGCATGTTTTCAAGATTCAAATCTCACATCTCGGATCTACTCAACAAACCCGAGCTTTACTCAGTACCACCATAAGCAAAAAAAATTGTGTTGACTCGAATTGAGCAATACCAAAATCTATATTGACTCGAATTGAGTAATACCACTAGAATTGAGCAATACCAAAATATGTGTTGACTCGAATTGAGCAATACCAAAATTTGTGTTAACTCGAATTGAGCAATTTTCTTCATACCAGAATTATCTGAATTGGATAGTCATGCTGACCACTCGAATCGAACCATTAGCTGTTCACTCGACAGTCATGAATTCTTCATACAAGAATCATCCAAAAATTTTATCCAAAATTTTATCAAGAATTTTTCAGAATTCGACTTTAGAGTTTCCTCCAAATTGGTCTTCACCAAATCGGACTTCAAAGTTTCTTCCAAGCTGCACATTTCATCTGCGACTAAATATCCAGCTTGCGAGTGAGTGTTAGAATATGTAGGGCTTTCACTCAACATAACCAAGCCTAAATCCAAGATTGATTCACATCTACAAAAAGAAAAGTACAAGAATAAGAAAGTCATAATATCTACATAATAAGAAAGTCATAATAGTAAAGTAAAAATAAGACACACTTGGAATATTTTGTATAGAAAATTTAAGTTTCCTGTTTCCACAAGATTAGGTAGAAGTTAACTTATATAAGCTTGTATTCTGGTAAAGAAAAAAAACAACAATAATACAATTCTCCAATTATTTTCTTTACAGATGACACTAGGAAGCCCTTTAGAACTCGAGTCCAAAAGCTCCCCCAATCGTGTTTCATACTACATACGCAAAGCTTTTCCTACTCAAGCGCTTCCTTGCAAACATGGTAGGGCTTGACAAGGAGTCTTTGTGCCTACAATGAGGCTAGGAAATCAGTTTTTGCAACCAGGATGAAGTGACATCATCAGGGGAGGTTTTTTACAACCTCGAGATACACAAACACTTTGAGAATTTTATCATTATTTCAAGATTACGCCACATCACCCTGATTACAAAAACTCGGTTTCCTAATATTTTATTTGTGCCTAATGATTAGAGCATCTCCAAGAGTAAAAAGTTAAAATGGTGATCAACCATCCCTCATTTTAAAAAGTCTTTGTTCCTTATTTTTTCATCACTCCAACCACATTCCATATTGTAATGTTTTCATTATTATTTAAATATATTCTCTTTTTTTAATTTTTTTACCACATCCCCATTTTTTGTTTTAGTTTTTTTTAATTGAAAAATTAAAAGAGTTTGAATATTTTAATATTCTTTAAGATTTTGGGATGGTACGAATGCCCCCAAATATAAAGGGAAGTAGAAGTAAAGTTAAAATATGTAAAGTTTTAAGGATTCCCTTGGAGCATAGATTTTCCCACATGAGCCCCATAAATTAGCTTTTTGGCAATTTTTGGTGATCCCTTGAAGTTATTCTAAAATAGCCACCTAAAAGAGCCAAAAAACTAATTTAGGGGGCTTATGTGAGAAAATTCATGCTGCAAGAAACCTCTAAAACTTTCCTTATTTTAACTTTACTTCTACATTCCTCCTATATTTGAGGGCATCCATACCATCATCACATGATTCAAATTCTAAAGAATATTAAAATATTCCAACTCTTTTAATTTTATAAATTAAAAATAAAAATAAATCCCAAATAGAAAAGTGAAAAATATATTTAAATAATGATAAAAAAATTAAAATAGATAATGCGGTTGGGGTGATGAAAAAATAGAAAATTTCTAAATTTAACTTTTGATTAAAATAATGGACGATTGATCCATATTTTAACTTTTACCCTTGAAAATGCATTAAGGGCGTGCACTAGGGGTTGCACACCTGGTCACTAAGCTCATGGACTCTGGTCCAGAACCATTCGAATACAGTTTTCTAGGTATCGAGGGAGGGAGCGAGGATGCTCCCTCGCACGTGACATTTTGGTGGAATGAGAGAGAAATCCAAATTTTTGGCTCCAAAATGAAACTGGGTTTCCCTCAAAGAGCATCTGGTTCTCTCTTATCTGTTTCTCTCTGAATCGAAGAAATGTGATTTTTATGTTTCTCTCCCCACAACCTATCAACAGAATCCAAATACTCTAATCGAAGAAATCGAAGAAAGTTCTCTTATCTGTTTCTCTCTGAATCGAAGAAATCGAAGAAAGTTCTCTTATCTGTTTATCTCTGAATCGAAGAAATCGAAGCTGTTTCTCTCCCCATAGATGGTATCTGGAGCATTAATTCCGGCGAAGTCGAAGAAATCTGCCTTTTCTCTCCACCCTGAAATCGAACAGTAAGTTCATGTGTAATCGATTGTATAGAATTGCATTAAGTTTGTATAGAATTGCATTAAGTTCATGACTAATTACACTCGTCATTTGCCAATAAAATACATATTACAATAAAATTGTCGGAGAAGTCTTTCATGTTTGCTGCACCACATCCTTTTCATTATCTTCTACTTGGAACTTCTAATGGAACTCTTCTCTGCTTCACATCTGAGATCAATATATTGGAATAGATTGAAAGCGAAAATCATTAAAGCATCTAAATCAAAAATACTGGAGATAGAATGATAATCCATCAGCTCTGAGTTTAAGTATTTTTATCAAACATAATCTGATCATCTTGTCAACTTCCAACTGTGATTGCAAGCTCATATTAAGCTTTCGTTAATTCCAATGATAACTGGTGTTTGTTCAACTTTCCATATATCAATTTACATGCTTAAGAAATACTACATCAAAGGAATTCACTTCAACAGATTTCTTATGTAAATAGCTCATGCATGCTCACACTGTCAATACTTCGTTAAACATGGGTAGCAATTTACAGAAACATGGGTAGCAATTTACAGAACAATGGGTTATTCTCATGGGTATATAAACTCTGATTAATTAAACATGGGTATATTTACATAATGATTCATTAAACATGGGTAGATTTTAACTCTAATTCATGGGTATAAGCAATCCATAATGATTCATTAAACATGGGTAGATTTTAACTCTGATTCAGACACATGGGTATATAATCAGAGTTTTCTAGTTATCTGTTTTTCTAATTAATGTTAGCCCTTCTGATCATGAGAATAACCCATTGTTCTGTAAATGATTGTATGCTACGAGTTACTGTAGTTTGATTTTTATCTATGCTTCTATGTTTTAACCGATGTTGTATATTATAAACATATTTCAGGAATGGATAGTGTAGAGGATAATGAATGTATGTTGTTGAAAGAAAATTTAGTAGAGTCGAGGGAACCTACAGAAGGGATGGAATTCATCAACCTTGATGAGTTCCAACGTTATTATCATGAATATGGTAATAAAAATGGATTTCCAGTGAAAGTAATGACTATCGAAAAAGATGTTGATGAAAAACCTATATTCATTCAGCTTTCATGTGGTCGGGCTGGGAAACCAAAAAGTAGAGCAAAAAATGTCGTGGGTTTGCGTGCGTCGAGCAAATGTGGTTGTCTGGCTAAGATTAGAGCTCATATACGGCCTGATGGAACAATTGTAGTGAATAGAGTTACAGTTGATCACAATCATCAGTTACGCCCTAGTAAATCAAATTTTTTTCCAAAGAATAGAACTATGAGCTTGTATGTCAAGAAGAAGCTTGAATTTAATGATAGGGAATGTATTAGACCAAATAAGAGTTATTCGGCATGTGTGGTTGAAGCTGGTGGACATGATATTGTACCATTTTCCCAAAAAGATTGTTATAATTATTTGGACAAAATGAGGAAGTTGAGACTTGGTGAGGGGGATGCGATAGCACTTCATAACTACTTCCAAAAAATGCAAGCTAATAATGTTGATTTCTTTTATATGATGGATTTGGAGATGAAGGTAGGTTGAGAAATATTTTTTGGGCTGACGCATGGAGCAGAGCAACTTACAAGGAGTTTGGGGATGCTGTTACTTTTGACACTGCATACTTAACAAATAAGTATGACATGCCTTTTGCTCCTTTTGTTGGGGTGAATCATCACGGTCAGTCAATTCTTTTGGGATGTGGATTGATATGTGGTGATGGTTGAAGAATTTGTTTGGCTTTTTCAAACTTGGCTTGTGTGTATGAATGACAATGCTCTGTCTGCTATAATCATTGATCAAGATAGGGCAATGAAGAAGGTCATTCAAATTGTATTTCCCAACACACGACACAGATGGTGCTTGTGGCATATTATGAAGAAGTTGCCCGAAAAGCTGTCAGGTTGCAATGAATATGAGGCGATCAAGTTTGCAATGCAAAGAGCAGTTTATGATTCTCTGTCTTATGAAGAGTTTGAAGAAAATTGGCATCGGTTTATTGATAAATATAATATGGATGAAAATGATTGGTTGAGTGGATTATACTACGAAAGGATGCGTTGGGTGACAGCATTTCAACGAAATACTTTTTGGGCGGGGATGTCTTCAACTCAAAGGAGTGAAAGCATGAATACTTTTTTTTAAGGTTATGTGAATCCGAAGACCACTTTAAAGCAATTTGTAGAACAATATGAGAATACACTACATAGTAAGGTCCAAAAGGAATCTGACGAGGACTTCAAATGTTATAGCCGAAGGATTCCTTGCATTACTCCGTATGCAATTGAGATAAAATTTTGGGATGCCTACACTACAAATAAATTCAGGGAGTTCCAAGAAGAGATAGCCGGGAATGCATGTTGTAGAACTGTCGGTGAAGCTATGGATGGGAGTGGCTTTTAGTTGTACACTATTACACAAGACATGGTGATAAATGATAGGCAACGATCAGTCAATTTTATAGTATCTTTTAATGCTGCCAACTTCGCCATCAAGTGTAATTGTCAATTGTTTGAGTTCAGGGGGATCTTATGCAAACATGTATTGAAAGTCTTGTTTGAAAGAGGGATTCATGATATACCTGATAAATATGTTATTCGGAGGTGGAGGAAAGATGATAAAAAGGCTCATACAAAGGTGAAGATTATTTATTCAGATTGGGGAATGAAGCCTGAAAATGCGCGATTTGAAAAGATGTGCAATGCCTTCTATGAAATGGCTGACTTCACCGCTGAGGATGAAAAGAAGACAAGCCAAGTTCAAGAATGGATTACTTTGAAGATGATGCAACTTACAAGGAGTCATGGTGATGAACATGTTGATTCACAAGGGTATTTGGAAGTGGCCACCACTACTGCTAGTTCTGCCATCCAAATTCATAGTCCATTAGCGGTTCGTAGCAAAGGATGGCGGTCTAATTCAAGGATGAAATCCACCGTTGAGAAGATATGTAAAAGGATACAAAATAAAAAAACAAGCAAAAGGATCAGGCCATTGAGACTAATCTGGTATGTTTTGCAATGTGTTTTATGAATGTATATTTTCTTAAGTCAAGAATAGTGATTAGTGACTTATATTTTTACAAATGTATTTTGTAGGGTTTACAGTGTATGCCTTATGTTATGCCTCGTGAAAACAATGTGATGTCTCTTCAAAGCAATACACAGGTTTGTTTGTTATATTTACAAGGTATGAATCAGTGAGTATGCTTGCCCACTTATGATTTATGTGTTTTTCGTCGTTAAGGATGATAATACGGGGTCAGACTATTTACAACCTGGAAGAATTGATCTTTTGTACTCGCTAGTGTCACAGGTACATATTTTGTAATGTGTGTTTTGTATGTTTGTCCTTTGTAGGGTTTGTTTGTTTGATATGTGTTTTGTATGCATCATATTATTTATTTTTTAATATTTATTATTAATTTTTGCAGCCGCCAGGTTCAACCAACGCAATGGACTATACATACTTTTGAAGATGATCAGGTAGGGAGGCAGAAATGGTTTTTATATTCAACTGTGGAAGAAATGTCTTTATATTCAACTGTGGAAGAAATGGTCTGTGGAAGAAATGGTCTTTATGACCAGGTTTGTTTGTTTGTGATGTGTTTGTTTTGATGGTTTTGAGATGTGTTTTGAATGTCAGTCTTTATATTCAAAACACTGTGTTTGTTTGTTTGAGATGTGTTATGACCTGGAAGATGTATTTTGTATGTTTTGTATGATAATGGTGTGATGTACAAGGTTTGACAGTCTTTTTGAGATGTGTTTGTTTGAGATATGTTTGTAATTCAGGTTGTTGTATTCAAGTTGTAATGACTTTGTATCAATTTTTTTGACTTAGTAATTCAGTCTAACTAGCTTACTGCTTACTGCAAATTCAGATAAGCATATTTGAAGCAAAATGAATTCCAGATCAGCATATTCATTTACTGCGAATTACTGCAAATTCATTTACTGCAGATCAACAATTCATTTACTGCAAATGAATTGCAATTCAGATCAGCATATTCAGATCAACATATTCATTTACTCCAGATCAGCAATTCATTTACTGCAAATTCCAATTCAGAAGCAATTCAGCAACAAAGCAATTCAGATATGCTGATCAGAAGCAATTCAGCAACAAACCAATTCACCAATTCAGAAGCAATTCAGATATGCTGATCAGAAGCAATTCAACAATTCAGCAATTCAGATAACTAGCAATTCAGATAATTCAGAAGCAATTCAGATAACTAGCAATTCAGAAGCAATTTTCTTGAAGCAATTCAGATAACTATAAGCAAAACAAATTATATACCATCCAAAGTCATTTACATCTCTGAACAAATTCATTTACATCTCAAAATCATTTACATCTTTGAACAAATTCATTTACATCTCACATACCATCCAAAATTTTAAAAAACAAAAGTACAAGAATCAATAAAACTACCCTCATGAGCATTATTTGGTTGGTCCACTACATCTTCAGTGTTTGTTCTTGACTGGTGCTCTCTTCTCGCCTCGTGCTCCTTCCACATTTCATAATCTTCATAGGCTTCTTCAATTGAATTGAAACCCTTGTAGACAGCACCCTTGTACCCGTTTATTTGTAGTGCATAACTTGGCCACGTAACATAAACACCAGGAACATGCCCACGATAAACAACGTAAGCTTCGTACGTCATTCCTGCGTTGACAAAAAATTAATATCAAGAACTTCTTTCACAGAATCAAGGTATGAATCCTACCCTTTTCCTATATACACTTTGATGAGCTACAAAGACTTAAAGCAGTATATAAAACATACAAAACATCTCAAGAAAAACATACAAATTCCCGTCATGGAGCAGAGCATCAAAGTCCTTTGTAATAAGTGAGTGGAGACAGAGAGTGAAGTGTGTATTTTGGAATGTGAGTATGCTTGCCCAGTTTCATATACAAACCCACTCGAAATTTAATCTTATAGAGACCCATTATCATACAAAACATACAAGTTCACGGTGAATGCATCATACAAAACATACAAAATACATTCATCAAACAAGTAAGCATTCATCAAGTTCACGGTGAAAGATGCAAAATTCAATGGTTTTCTAATTTTGTATGATCTCAAAGATGCTCTGAATATGCAAAATTCCAGAGCACTAACTTGTTGAAAGATGTTCTGAATATGCAAAATTCCAGAGCAAAATTCAATGGTGAAAGATGCTCTAAAAATGCAATTCATTTACTATTGAATGCATCAAGTTCATCAAAACATACAAAATACATTCATCACTGTGTTTGAATGTAAAAAAAAAAAAAACAAAAAAGAGCAAAGCAAAAGGCAAAAGGCCAACTCGCGTGGCCTCTTTTCTCTGGCTCACACTATCCAGAGTCTTCACTTTTATCCAATCTCCTCCTGAAACAACCTCTGTGGAGATATCGATTTTTCCCACTATTAGACTCCACTCCTCTGTTTCAGAGGTGCTCTCTGCAACACTTAACAGTAACATAAACCAGAGGGACTTACCTTTGGCTGAAAGTCAAAGTCCCTTCTTCTTCTTGTTTGTGGGAGAACAGAGCATCAAAGTCCCTTCTTCTTCTTGTTTGTGGGAGATGTGTTTGATATGTGTTTTGTAGGGGTCGAGGGAGAAAAAGCTTTGCTAGATCTAGGGTTTGTGGGAGAGACTGAGAAAGGAGTCGAGGGAGCTTTGCTAGGGGTCGAGGGAGAAGGGAAAGAGTGAGTGGTGATTTGCTAGATCTAGGGTTTTGTGGAAGAGACTGAGAGAGAAATAATCCCCAAAATTTTTAGATCTAGGGTTTGACTTGGGAGCCAAAAATTTGGATTTCTCTCTCATTCCACCAAAATGTCACGTGCGAGGGAGCATCCTTGCTCCCTCCCTCGATACCTAGAAAAACTGTATTTGAATGGTTCTGGACCAAAGTTTCCTGTTTCCACAAGATTAGGTAGAAATTAACTTATATAAGCTTATATTCAGGTAAAGAAAAAAAACAACAATAATACAATTCTCCAATTATTTTCTTTACAGATGACACTAGGAAGCCCTTTAAAACTCGAGTCCAAAAGCTCCCCCAATCGCGTTTCATACTGCATACGCAAAGCTTTTCCTACTCAAGCGCTTCCTTGCAAACATGGTAGGGCTTGACAAAGAGTCTTTGTGCCTACAGTGAGTCTAGGAAATCAGGTTTTGCAACCAGGATGAAGTGACATCATCAGGGGAGGTTTTTTACAACCTCGAGATACACAAACACTTTGAGAATTTTATCATTATTTCAAGATTACGCCACGTCACCCTGGTTACAAAAATTCGGTTTCCTAATATTTTCTTTGTGCCTAATGATTAGAGCATCTCCAAGAGTAAAAAATTAAAATGGTGATCAACCATCCCTCATTTTAATAAAAAAACTAAATTTAGGAATCCCTTATTTTTTCATCACACCAACCACATTCCATATTGTAATATTTTCATTATTATTTAAATATATTCTCTATTTTAATTTTTTTACCACATCCCCATCTTTTGTTTTAGTTTTTTTTTTAATTGAAAATTTAAAAGAGTTTGAATATTTTAATATTCTGTAAAATTTTGGGATGGTACGGATGCCCTCAAATATAAAGGGAAGGTAGAAGTAAAGTTAAAATATGAAAAGTTTTAAGGATTCCCTTGGAGCATAGATTTTCCCACATGAGCCCCATAAATTAGCTTTTTGGCAATTTTTGGTGATCCCTTGAAGTTGTTCTAAAATAGCCACCAAAAAACTAATTTAGGGGGCTTATGTGAGAAAATTCATGCTCCAAGGAACCTCTAAAACTTTCCTTATTTTAACTTTACTTCTACATTCCTCCTATATTTGAGGGCATTCATACCATCATCAAATTCTAAAGAATATTAAAATATTTCAACTCTTTTAATTTTATAAATTAAAAATAAAAATAAATCCCAAATAGAAAAGTGAAAAATATATTTAAATAATGATAAAAAAATTAAAATAGAGAATGTGGTTGGGGTGATGAAAAAATAGAAAATTTCTAAATTTAACTTTTGATTAAAATAATGGATGATTGATCCATATTTTAACTTTTACCCTTGAAAATGCATTAAGGGCGTGCACTAGGGGTTGCACACCTAGTCACTAAGCTCATGGACTCTGGTCCAGAACCATTCGAATAACATCCAATGACTAATATTAGATGGAAAAAATTTAACATCCATTTCCGCCTTTTCTTATTGTGGATACCTCAATTTGGGAATTCCTGTTTGCAGTGCCTCCTCACCAAAAATGGAGTCAGGCTAGCTGTCGAGGAAGCCAGCGGGGGGGGGGGGGGGGGGGGGACCGTCCACCCTCCGAGATGCGCGCATGAAATCAGATGGCACGCATCCCGAGGGGATGGACGGTTCCCCCCCTCGCTGATTTCCTCGACATTTAGAATTGCTGCCAAAAATGTTCTAAAGTAATGTAGGAAGGCTTTTCTAGCCCTTTCCTTCTTGTGGATGCTCTTGACACAACTACTATAACTTTTAAATTCATATTACGATCATGTCCATTTATTAAATAATTGATGGCCTTGATAATCTGAGGCCCACATGTTTGGGCTTCAACATGACCCATGTTCATGCCCGTTGGGTCGGAAGACCCAATAACAAGGATTGTGATTTCGATTTTCAAAGTAATTTATAGATCATAAGAAATTTTTTGTTAAATGTTTCTGAGTGTAGAAAAAACTTAGAAATTTTGGAGGACACAACATAATAAATTTCGAGGATAGATGAAATGTGTAGAAGTGTTTAAAGACGTGTTTCACTGTTTGAATAAGAGTTCCAATTTCCAGGGATCATCTAAGGAATCAAAAAATAAGTTTTTTTGTAAGCATCTAGACTTCATAAATTTCTCCACTGTTTCCATAAACAATGAGCAACAGAGCTTTTAAAGCCAACAATCCAAAAGCCAAGTATTAGTCAACAAGAGTTGAGAAATTGAACACAATGCTATTAAAAGAATAATAAATTAATAAATAAACATGAATCTAACCTCAAATAACACAGATTCAGCGCCTCCCAACAACTCCAATTGTAGATAATTCCATAAACATTGTTCATCTAGTTGAATTCAATTGAAACTGAAAATCAATTGAGAGATCAAAGTAGAACATAGAGAGATGTTACATTACAACTTTGGGATTTAGAGAAGAAGAAGAATATTTGATGGATTCATTGATTTTGAGGTCTATGTTTAGGTTTAGAGAGGAGAGGAGGATCATTACTCTTCCAAGAGCAAGACAAACGAAAATTGAAGATGACGGAGCATAATGGGATTTCGGGTATTAGGTTTAATTGTGTGACTATAGGCTTAGTTGAGTGCTGCAATTTGGATCCAACCTTAGGGCTTTGCCAAAATGGGCTTAGTATTGTTTGGGCTCTGTCAGATTGGGTCAGCAATCAAACCCACTTTGCTCAGCTGACGAAATTATCATGACACATGTATGGCATGGATTAAATGACAGTTTGATGTATCATCACTTAGGATTGCATATATATCTCATTACCACACCTCTTTTTTTTCCTTATGTTTTTTTTTTAATCTTCTTGAAGAATGTAGTTCCTTGCAAGGGCAGAGTCAAAATTATCATGAAAAAATGGCCAACTAATTATTATGTGAATAAGTGAAGTAATGGACACACCATTTAAGGAAGTGTGAGGGGGCAAAATGAGGATGAAAGAAATAAATGCATAATTTTTAGAAGGAAATTAGTAATATTAACTTAGTGAACCTCACTACTTTATAGGTAAATCAACAAAATTTTCAAAATTGAGGGGGCAATTACCCCTTGTCTCCAACGTAGCTCCGCCCTTGGTTCCTTAACTATTTTCCTATAGAAATTCTAGGATGCCTGGCCCTATGCCTGGTGATGTGCCTGGTAGGTGCCAGGCACCGTTGATCTTGCCTGGAGATGAGTGTTACACCTATTCCGATGCAATATCAACGGTGCCTGACCCTACCAAACACAACACCAGGCACAGGACCAGGCATCGTAGTAGTGCTCATTTCCCTGCGTCCGTCCCAGGTATGAGCATCAACACAAAGATTCTACTCCATTTTATTAATTATTCAAAAAAGGTACGGTAGTATTTAGTGTGTGGTGTCTGTCTGAAACGTGTGAATAACCACAACTTTCTCAAACATTGGTCTTTGAGAAAGGTGAACTTTACTCCAAATGTGAGGGTGCACTTAGACTGGTCACGTGCAAGTAGAGCTTAAGGAAACAGCAGGGTAATAACGGTTACTTTTTTAGAGTTGGATACTTTAGAGAAGTAAAAAAAAAGATGGGAAGAGAAGTTTTTTTTTTTTTTTTTTTTTTTTTAGAAAGTGAGTTGGGGTTTTTAGGATCTCCAAACCTTATATTGATAAAAAAGATGATGATAAAGTTTACAATCGCTCATACGTTCACTCGTTACATCATCTACAGAACAAAAAACTTGCTTCAAAGCTTCAACAAATAACCTAATTAGTTCTAGATTCACCGTCTCCAGGTTGGGGAGTAACCTTGCAAAGTGTTATGCTATTAAAGTGGTTGCATGATAGACCTGCCATAACTTTTATTCCTCATAATTACCAATCAATCCTTTAATCACTCTCATGCCCTAATTTATACCTAATGTGGGCCCCATGATGTATGAGAAGTCATCGTAAAGAATCGAAACACAATGAATCATGATATAGAAACCATTGAATGCTAGCACTAATCTAGCATCCATACAAGGTTCTAATAAACATTTGCATTCTATCTGTATTATCATCATCGGTTACCTGAATTTAGGATTTGTCTTCTTATTTCGAGAAGACCTTCGAGGAACATATTCCGTGGGAGGCTGTATTGTGGTGACCTCATGTTCTTCTTCAATAGTGTTTTGCCCCTCATTTGCTGCTTCCGCTTCAAGTAAAGTTTTAATTTCGGTGATCAATGCATCCTTGCCTATTCTTGCAATTGTTGTATTCAAAGCATTGATGGCTTGGGGTGTTAGCTAATCCATGGGCGCTTTTGGAGAGTTCGTGCGATTTTCCCCCTGTCTTCCATCAGTCATCTCTCGTCCTACTTCAGGAAATGTAGAAGCTGATTTTGAGATTGCATCAACCTCTTCACTGCATCTTTCCTGATTTGGAGCAACTTCTATTTCACGTTGAATTTGCACAGGAGCATCAACTTCTTGTTGTCTTACTTCTTGTTCCTCAACTGGAATTGTAGGGATAACTTCTTTGTTTGACTGGTTCGCAGTATCCATCTCATCATCATACTGATCTATAATATCTACCTCATTCACGTTGCTTGTGCTCTCACTTGCATTGGTGTTGGTCTGCCTTCTGACATCTACGCGCTGCATTGCCTTATTGGGCCTGAATGCATGTTTTTCTGAAACAACGGTCCAACCATTTTTATCTTCCTCATTCTGATTCTCATCTACTTTCTTCCCTGTTTCTCTCCAAACTTTTGGAGTCGTTTGTCCAATTGGCTTACTCTTTGGACAACCCATTTTGTTGTGCCCAAACCCCGCACACGAGATGCATTTGGCTGGAACCCAAACATACTCTACTTCCACTAATCTCTTATTCTCATCATTGATAACTATTGGTATTTCTTTGGGGAGTTGGCTGCTAACATTGATTTCCACACAGACTTTTGCATATGACAATCGTGTTTTCTCCTCTGTTGTTTTGTCAAGCATGATTGGGACTCCTATTGCACTTGTAATTTTTTGGATGCCTTCCGGGTTCAAAAGGAACAATGGTATCTTCTTCAATGTAACCCATATGGGAATGGTAGTAAGTGCTTCTTCCTCATCCATCAATGGGTTCCAAGCTCGAAGAATGAAGAGTCTACTGGCAATGTGTAAATGTCCCATTTCCAGAACTTTGTCCCTGTCAGTTTCCTCTCTAAACTTGAACACATAGTTCTTATCTCCATGAATATTCATCTCAAATTTATGAATTCCCCAAACTCGACTGAGGTATTCTTTGACATACCCATACGCCAATCTCCTCCATACGAACCTGCCAATAATTAGTCGTTCACACTCTTCAATTATGGCTGTGAAATCAGAGGTGCTAACATGCACTATTTTCTGGCCATTTTTAATCGCAGAGGGTACGTATTGAAGTTTGGTTGTGCCCGTAGACTTGTGCTGCTTCAGCTTTGATGCCCAATCCATCTTGGGTAATGTCGGAGCAGTAGCAACGGCTTGCGTAGCACTCACCGCAGATCTATTCATCACACCATCAATCTCATCTTGATGTGTATTTGGATTGGTTTCAAGTCCCCTCTTGTTGGTTTGTGCTTCACCATGAAGAGGTGAAGGACCATCCGGCGTGGTTGTAGACGCCATCCTTGATCAATCATCCACAAAGTTCATTCAACTCAAGGGGGTAGGTCTGACAAAGAGGAAGAAGATCTGAAGTCGATGGGAGTAGATATGAAGAAGGTGTAGTCTCAGACACAGATTTGGAGCCGAGAGAGAGCAGATATGAAGGGGAGCAGATCTGAAGGAGATGCAGCCTGAAGGAAGCAGATCTGAAGGGATTCAGCCTGAAGGAGAGAACAGATCTGGAGTCGAAGAGAGCAAATCTGACTCGCAGCCCTCTCACAGAGCCCTTTCAGGAAGGAAGAGAAGTTAACAGAGGGGGAGAGAAGCAACAGAGAAGGCATGCCTTTACTTTACTTTCCTTGTTGTAGGGAGCGAGGGGGAAGGCGTAAGGGAGGCCCACAATCGCCCATCCTCCTCGAGATGCGTTTGTACACTTTCAAACGCATCTCGAGGAGGATGGGCAGTGGTGGGCCTCCCTCGCCCCTTAGAATCAGCGGTTGTAATATAAATGGATACACTATTACCAGCCCTTCTAGGGGTCGAGGAAAGGGGGTGGGTATTAACACCCATTTCCCTCAAAATTCGCAAAGCTGCGTATCTCAAGAGCACATGCATGCATCTCGAGGAGGACGAGCAGTCACACTCACCTCTCGCCCATTTCCTTACCACCTAGAAGGGCTGAGGATTGTGTTGCTCGGATGAGCCCTTCTAGGGAGTGAGGGTAAGGAGGGCGAGGAATCGGTGTAATTACTCATTTTTCTCGAAATAAATGACGCTGCGTATCTCGAGGCGATTCTCACTCGTCTCGAGGGGGTCGCTCCCTAGACTTTCTGTGCACAGATAGAGAGAAAAAGCAGAGAGCATTGTGTCAATTCACTGTTATTTCTTTATTGTTTTTCCTCTCAAACATCACATCACCACACACAACACACATCATTTCACAACAACCCCCTCAGTCTCAGTCACCCCACCTTCACACCATTTCTTTCTCTCCAGTACTTCTGGATTTCACGCCATTTCATCCTCTTCTCTCCCCCCCCTTCTCTGTTGGTTCTTTGTTGGTTTTATGTTTTTCCAACCAAACCACCCCCACCCAAACACTGAAAGAGAAACAGAAACAGAAACCTGCTGTTTGAAGAAGAAGAAACTCCTCCTCACATTGCCATCACTAGAAAAATACCCCCCACCCCTGAAAATTCTTCTTTATTTCCCAACAGCATTGGAGAAATGACTAAAGATGAAGACTTTAAGCTCCTCAAGATCCAGGTATCTCTTTTTTCTACAAATATATATCTATATTTAAGTTTTTTTTTTTCCACGATCTTTTCTTGTCACAGTAAAGTTGGGTAGTGGACTCATCCTTAAAGCAAATGTCTTCTTGTTTGAACTTTATTTTTTGCAGACTCGTGTTCTCAAAGTGCACATACATTGTGATGGGTGTAAACAGGAAGTGAAGAAGCTCCTTCAGAGGATTGAAGGTATTCACTTTGTTTCTACATGCCTATTTGCTCTTTTGGGTTGCTTGCTTTTAGTTAAAACTCTGAACGTTGTCTTCTCCATAGCAGTTATAAACTCAAAATTTGCAAGTTAAGGTGTGTTTTTATTTGGCCAATTAACTAGGAAGGCTTTGGTTGGTCTTAGAGGATGAAAACCCCATCATACTCTTTGGGTGACTTGGGGTTTGTAACTCAATGTGTGTTTTCCCAAATTCATGGAAACACTTCAAATATTACAATATTTAAAGCACATTTTAAGCTAGATATTGTATTGTTTCATCAACAATTCTGCAGAGATATAACTGAGAAGTAAACCCAAGTAAAATTAACCAAAAATTGAAATTCCTGATTTTTACCTCTTTATACTCAACTACCTACTGATCTCACGACTTGCTTACAAGTTTGTGGTGTTCTATTTTGCTTTTGAGTTTAGGTGTTTACACAGTAAGCATAGATGCAGAGCAGCAGAAGGTCACAATTTCAGGCAATGTAGATTCTTCCACTTTGATCAAGAAGTTGGTAAGGTCTGGTAAACATGCTGAACTTTGGTCTCAAAAGTCCAACCAAAACCAGAAACAACAGCAACCCAATTGCATTGTGGATAAGAACAACAAAAACCAGAAACAAGGTCTAATGAAAGGCCTTGAAGCTTTCAAAAACCAGCACAAATTCCCTACGGTTATTGACAATGCTGATGACGAGGATGACTGTGATGAAGATGACGATGATGAAGAGGATGAGTTGCGATTTATTCGAGCCAAAGCTAACCAATTGGGTCTGCTCAGACAGCAAGTAAATTCAGCCAACATGTCTAAGAAAAATGTTACTATTGGTGCTGGAGGGAACCAGAATGTTAGAGTGAACCATAATGGTGGTAATGAGCAAATTGGCAAGAAAGTTGGGAACAATTGGGCTGGAGGAAATCCCAGTCAGAAAATAGGCATGAAGGGTCCAACAGTTATTGATCAAAAAAACATGGGGGCAGTGAAGATGAACAATGTCCATACTGTCGGTGAAGGAAAAAGGGGAAATGACATCAATACCATGATGGGTCTAGCAGGATTTCATGGCAATAATGGTGCAGCTAATTTTGGAGGTGGTGGTGTGGTTGGAGATAATGGATTCGGTTTTCAAGCTCAACCAAACAATGGATTCCAACTCCAAGGATCTGGGGGGTTTGCAGCATCAGGGGGGCAGCATCAGCTTCATCAATCCCCTATGATGATGAACTTGAATAATGGACATCAACAACTACAATACAGCAATGTTCAACCTTCTTCAGTGATGACGAACATGAACAACCTTATGATGAATGAGAGGCAGAGCAGCAGATACATGCAACCCCAGATGATGTACTATAGGTCACCCTTTACTCAACCTAATACTGGCTTCTACTATGATTATGGTCCTTCTCCTGCAACAGCAACCTACCCTACTAGTCACAACCACCAGAGTGATTACTCTGCCACCACCCACATGTTCAGTGATGAAAACACAAGTAGCTGTGCCATCATGTAAAGAAGGAAAATGGGGAAGGAGTCTTCAGTTCCTGTTAGTTGTAATTTGTGACGGTAGAGAAGGGAGGGATGTCTCTGTTGGTGAGTATTTTTATATTATATATTTTGAATGAAGGCACTTCTTGTGTAGTTTTTGAAGGATGGTTCTTAATTTCTCTTTGATGACTTTCTATTTATGTTAAACTACTTGTTCTGTATGTTTCTGAACTGCTTGTTGGCTTTGTAGGCTGTGAACAATTAGTGATATTAATTATTAAGTTGGTACTATTTGTTAATTATAATAGAAAACAAGATTAATGTATGCCTTGAAATGTATAGTTCCAAGGAACTTGGTCAACTTAAGGGAGTGTTACTTTATTGGCAGACATGGAGGATTATTTACTTTATTTTTGTACAAACAGACAAGGTGTGCTTTAGGAACAGATGGTTGGGTGGAGAATATCATACATTTTGAGGTAAAAATGTTGCAAGTGCACTCGCACATGCACAACAAATGAGATAGTGAGTACAGATATGGCTTCATGCTCAAATAGTGTGTGGAAAGTGTGAGGGGTCTATTCAGAGATTGTGATTTCGTTTTTTTGATACATAAGATATATATAATAAATTTTAATGTGTGAAAAAAAATAAATTTATTAAATACAATAAATAAAGTCGAAATATCAAGAAATGACACTAGTTAGGCTATTAATGCTGGACAACTTTATTGTAATTGTATTTAGTTAATATAATAAAATCAAGATATAATTAAAAATTAGGAAGTGGTTTCAAAAATCAATATATAATTAGAATAAACGATAATATGAAAAAAACACTGAAATTTGACGAAAACCCCCCAATTTTTTTTTGAAAAGATATAATTTATGGTAGTTAGTTATTGTATTTTTACGAAATTTACAAAAAAATGTCCGAATTTTTTGAAAAAACCTTCACAAAATGTAAAATTTTTTGTCCCACGTAATTTCAAAAAATGAAATTTTCACTTGAATTTCACAAAATCTCATTCCTTCCTTGGATCTACCACATTTGAAATTGTTTTTTGGGATAGGTTTGCATGAGGAATGAATGATGATCTGTTGGGGTACCATGGGTCATTTGAGGCGATAACTTTATTGACCTACTGTGGATGCTCTAAAAGCTGAATTCTAAAGGAAAGACACCCAATATTTTGATAATTTTTAATCTAGATTTGTGAATCTGACATAGGATGGAGATGTACATTGTGTACAGGGTATTCTGCCTCCAATTATGATACCTTGAATTTGAGGGTAAATCCTTGTCCAATAGAAGTTCCAAACTTCAAACAAATTGAGTTTTTCTTCCTCTTGGCGGTGCTACAAATGATGCATGCGCTTATGTTTATGACTCTTAGTACATTATTTTCAATTTCACGTTAGGGTGCCCCTTGCTCAGACAAGAAAAAGTCTCAAAATGGGTTTTTGAATTCATGTTTGAGAATAGTGTTGATGGAGCTCATTAAATTACATTTCTGAATGCTTACCCAATCTCTAGGCTTAAACTATTTTTAAATTCGTCGATTTATCCAAATCTTTTGTATGGGTAGATATTCTAACCATTTTGCCATGACCCAGAATTTGAAACCTCAAGGGACACGTCAAAAGTCTATAGATTCTTTGTTGCCTCAGGTTTCTCTGTCAGGCAACAAAGATGGATGGATGTGCATGAGGCATCAGAATTATGATAAATCTACCTGTCGAGGAAATGGGCGAGGGAGAGTGGCGAGCACGTGCAGAGGTGACGTGGTAAAAAAAAAAAAAAAGCGGGCGAAATCCAAAATTTGGGGGAGAAGGAGGGAATCGAAAGCTTCTCCCCATTTTCATTCCCTCTCCCTCTCCCCATTTTGGCGCACGCAGAGACGAGTAATCTCCATATCCCTCTCCCCATTTTCCATCTCGACACAGATAGAGAAGAAGCTCTCCCTCTCCACCCTTTCCCCATCATCGTCATCGACTGAAACGAAGGAGAAGAGAAGAAGCTCAAACGAAGCCAGAGAAGAAGAAGGAGAAGAGAAGAAGCTCTCCCTCGTCCCTTTCCTCTCGCAAAAGGTAAACCTGACCCTTGATTTTCCCTCTCATTTTAGGTTTTTGGTTTTTGATTTATGATTTTCCCTTTACTTGTCTGTTTTAGGTTTTAGGTTTTTGGTTTCGGACAAGAAGTTGGTGGGCAATCTAGTTTTCATCGCTCGGACGCAGAGGTAAGATTTCGGGCTCACTTTCTTCTTCTCTTCGTTTCGTCTTCAGCCGAAGAGCTTCAAAATTTTTTTGGCTCCTTTTATTTTAGATCTAGGGTTTATGAAATTTTTTCAGAAATAGTCTGTAGATCTCTTTTTTTATTTATTTATTTCAGTGTTCATATCTGATTGAATTGTGGGGTTTTTTTTATGATGAATTGTGTTTGGTTTTTTTCTCAATGATATCTGAATTGGCATGAAGTAAATGTTGTCTGTGATTAACCATTGTTGTTGTTGTTATAATGAAAATAAAATTAAGGCTTTGATTGGTATTGCTTTGTTGGAGCACATGGGCTAAAGTCTTGTTGTAATGGATAATGAAATTAAGGCAGAAACAATCGAGATGGTTTAATCATATGCAACACTAACTCCGAGATTTGTTCTTCTCTTTGTTTCGTCTTCAGCTTTCAGAGCTTCAATTTTTTTTTTTGCTCCTCTTATTTTAGATCTAGGGTTTACGATTTTTGTTCAGAAATAGTCTGTACATCTTAGCTTTATGTACTAGAGTTTCAAGATGTTAATGAACTTTTAGACATTTGTGTGATTTTCGACTTAGTTCGCACGCCTGAATTCCAACAACCTCTCACACTATACTTCCCTCTTCCTTATATCCCGTCCTGTTGCGACTGGTAACTTCAAACTAAGCTTGATTCAATAGCTGATTTATGGTTTGAAATGGAGAAGATCGATGGGTGGAGTTCTTCCCAATTTAAAATATCTGTCACTTGATACATACACAATTTAGAAAAGTAATCGAGTTTTGCATTGTGTTGTTCAACGCTAGAAACTCTGAAGTATAGAATTGTTGTTTATAGTATGAAGATAATGAGATATGACCATTAGGTAGTTTAAGAAGAAACACTATCCACATGCGTATCTATCGCGGCATTTATTTTTTTAAATGCAGGAATGGCATTCAGATCGTACGTTGTCTATCGAGGTCGTCAGCCTGGAGTATACCTAAACTGGCCCGCATGTTTATCCGCGGTATTAGGGTATATGGGTGCTTCTTACAAGGGGTTTATGTCAGTCGAAGAAGCTGAGGAATCATACGAGTTGTGGGTTCGCTCAGAAGCGGCGAGGAGAGATTCGGAGGAATCCAACAACAATGAAGATGTCACAGTTAACGATGTAGTTTTTGACGATCAAGCCGGTCCATCGAATGATCAAAGAAATGTCACCCAAGGGAACAATGATCTTTGGGCTTTTACGAGGGACTTAATCAATACTTTGATAATTGTACTTATTATCTTAGGTTTAATATTTATTCTTAAGCTCTTGGACGAATGATGGAATTATATGTATATTATGTGAATATATTTCATAATCCAATGAAATTTGTGTTTCATATTGTTCTTTTTTTTCTTCCGTATGGTATGCTTTTGTTTCATATTGTTCTTGTTATTCTTTTTTTGAACGCAAGCTGTGGTTGCGGAGTGTAGCTTGCTGTTTGCATTCCAAATTCTGCCAGGATTCTTCATCAGACTTCCTACTCTCTGTAAGTGCACTGATTTGCTTATTCAATAGTGTGATAAGATCTGACTTCTTTTTGTAATGCTCTGCAGGATGGAATCACCTAATTCAGATCAACAGACAGAGTTCATGTATTCCTAAGGAAAATAAGACACATATAAGTGCTCAAGGAAAATAAGACACATGAAGCTGGATGGTTGTTCTGAAGGAAACTGGTTCTGCAGTAAGAAATGTGAAAAGGTATATTAGATTTACTTGGTTTTTTTTTTTTTTTTTTTTTCTGTTTGATATACCAGAGTTCATACTGCTTATTACTCCCACAAATGTTAAATGTGAGTTTTCCAGCCAAGTCTATTGTGGAACTGAAAGATATATTCAATTTCTGTCCCGTTTTCTTGGTTTTGTTCATTGTTTGTTTGTTAATCAATCTGACTGTGGCAGTCTCAAGCATGCTTGCGAAAGTCGGCTATAGCTAAAGAGGTTGACCTTTCAGCATTACCGCAATACACTCATGGGTTTAGCGGTGCCGACATCACTGAAATTTGCCAGCGTGCCTGCAAATATGCAATCAGGGAGAACATTGAGAAGGTAAGTGGATGTTTTTTCTTGATTCATATATCATAGTAGTCAGATATATGTGCATTCAGGACTGAACCCCATGTGAATCAGTTAACTTAATACTATGTTCTCTGTGGATGACAGGATATTGAGAAGGAGAAGAGGAGGCAAGAAAACCCTGAAGCAATGGAAGAGTATGATATAGACAATGTCCCTGAGATCAAGGCATACACTTCGAAGAATCAATGAAGTTTGCTCGCAGAAGTGTGAGCGATGCAGATATCAGGAAATATCAGCTGTTTGCTCAAACTCTACAACAGTCCCGTGGATTTGGTTCTGAATTTAAATTCTCTGATCGTTCTGATAATGCTGCACCAGCTGGGGGTGCTTCAGACCCATTTGCTACTGCCGCTAATGCTGCAGATGATGACGACCTCTATAGCTAGATTAATGGAAAACTGTGTTAAATATGGTGGCTACCTGAGTTCCTTGTGTAGCCACTGTGTCTATCATTTTCTTTTGGGTCTTTATTTTTTTGGTTTAGTTTTCATATTGTTACGTTGATCAAGCTCTTGTTAGGCTGCAAAATGTTAAAAAGGCTTTACTCTTCCAATGGAATACTCGAAGGTTTGAGTACTGATTTATCTTAACATTTTCTTGAAGACATTATAGCTTTTGTGTTCATTTTCTTAGTTGTTTTCAACTATCACACTACAATGCCATTGATAGAGGATGTTGTTCAGTCCATGGAACAAGATTGTGATATGATCTGACCCAAGTATATGCTGTTCTGCAGTATTGAATCACCTGTTGCAGTTCTTTTGACAAAGATCAATGCAGAATTGAGACTAACCTGGCATGAATTAACAATGTAGATCAGAGAACGGTAAAGAGTGAGCACTGATTCGCCACTAGAACAAGCAGATTTGATGGAAAAACAGAGAACAAATTGTATTGATATAAATTGTAGACAATTCGAGATGTCCAGTCTCCATATGAGCAGAGCTCAATGTACAAAGTGCTTACAATTGAATGAATACCTGTTTCTCATGTTACTCTCTTATTTATAGACATTGCTAACACAACACTACAATGTATCTAACAGACCCACTTGTATATAGCACCTAACAGACTTTGTAACCAACCACTTCCAGCCTGTACACCCTGTAATCATCCACGCTTTCTCCTTGTATATTTGAACTTGATAGTCGGTCTATCAGATTGATAGCAACAAAATTCAATCACTGACAGAATGCAATCACTGACAGAATTCTTAGAAATGCAATCACTGACCTCTATAGCAATCACTTACCTCTATAGCAATAACAATTCTTAGAAATGCAATTCTTAGAAATGCAATCACTGACAGACTTCAATCACTGATAGTAACATAGAAATGCAAAGAAAGAAAGAACTGTTTCAACTGATAACAGTCTGGAATCACTTATAAGCAAGTATCAAACAATGCAACAAATACACATTCAAAGATAAAAACGACTGAGATTGCTAACTGAATTGATGTCATAGCCTACCAACATATGTTTAAGCTAATTTGTAGATACAAAGAACCTTGAATATCTGAACATTTCAAACATGCCAAAATACATTGTAGCAGCTTTTCATCATAGCCTGCCAAATTAAGTAACCCACAAAATGACCTAGTATGCTATATTTGATACCATTTGCAGTTGATGAACTTCCTTAAGATCCATTGAATATGACAACTCTTAGAAGAACACAGTAAAATTCATTGCCTTAAGAACTTTTCATCATAGGGTTGTAAAAGCCATGGTTAAAATCAAATCTCCATATATTCATTGCATGAAGAACAAGATTAGAGATGTCAGATGCTGTAATTGCCAATTGTACACTCATATTTAAATGAAACAAAACAATTTTGATGAGAAAAAACATCAAAGAAATGAAAACACATAAATGGGTATTCATCAGTCATCACATTTTGCTTTCAATTATAGTAAACTTGGGTAATCTTCAGCCTTAACAGGAGTAAATGTGGTAAATGGGTAAGACCCAAAGAAAGTTTGCAAAATGTGGCATGCTAAACCAACCTTAACATGAAAATAGAATCTCAGCCTTAACAGGAGTATTAAACAATCTTAAAATGATAATGCACGCTAAACCAACCTTAAAATGAAAATAGAATGTCAGTGTTTTTTAAAATGATAATGCATGAACAGGAGTAATAAACATGAAAGTCATGAACAAGCTTGACCAACCTTATCATAACCTATAATTTGTATAGTCCATTCCGTGGCTTGAACCAGGCGGCTGTAAAAATAAATAATACTGATAAAAAAAGAAATAATAGGAGGCATACAAAACACATAACAAACTAACAAACCGTACAAAGAGATACATACAAAATACAAAATATGTACCTGTGAGAGGAGCGAGTAGAATTGATCAACGCTTTCAGGTTGTAAATCGCGTGACCCCGTATTATCATCCTTAACGATAACAAACATACAAATCATAAGTGGGCAAACATACTTACTGATTCATACCTTGTAAATATAACAAACAAACCTGTGTATTGCTTTGACTAGGCATCGTATTGCTTTCACGAGGCATAACATAAGGCATACACTATAAACCCTACAAATGACATTTGTAAAAATAAAATTTTCAATATATGTATTTTATTAAAATATACATTCATAAAACACATTGCAAAACATACCAGATTAGTCTCAATGGCCTGATTCGTTTGCGTGTTTTTTTTTTTTTTTTCCTTTGTATCCTTTTACACATCTTCTCGACGATGGATTTCATCCTTGATTTAGATGGTCATCCTTTGCTACGAACCGCTAATGGACTATGAATCTGGATGGCAGAACTAGAAGTAGTGGTGCCCACTTCCAAATACCTCTGTGAATCAACATGCTCATCACCACCGACAATTTTATATTGCTCCATCTTTAAAGTGATCCATTCTTGAACTTCGCATGTCTTCTTTTCATCCTCAGCGGCGAATTCAGCCATTTCATAGAAGGCATTGCACATCTTTTAAAATTGCACATTTTCAGGCTTCATTCCCCAATCTGAATAAACAATTTTCACCTTCGTATGAGCCCTCCTAACATCTTTCTCTACCTCCGAAGAACATAGTTATCAGGTATATCATGAATCTCTCTTTCAAACAAGACTTTCAATATATGTTTTCATAAAATCCCCCTGAACTCAAACAATTGACAATTACACTTGATGCCAAAGTCGTCAACATTTAAAGAGACTACATAATGGACCGATCGTTGCCTATCATTTATCAGCAAGTCTTGTTTAATAGTGTACAACTCACAGCCACCCCCATCCATATCTTCACCTACAATTCTACAACATAGATTCCTTGCTATCTCTTGTTGGAGCTCTTTAAATTTTTTTGTAGTGTAAGCATTTTGAAAATTTTTCTCTATTGCATAAGGAGTAATGCATGGAATTCTTCGGCTAAAAGATTTAAAGTCCTGTTCAACTTCCTTTTGGACTTTACTTCGTTGTGCATTCTCATACTGTTCTACGAATTGCTTCAATGTGGTCTTCGAATTAACATAACCATCAAAAAAAGCATTCATGCTTTCACTCCTTTGAGTTGAAGATACCCCCACCCAAAAACCATTTCTTTGAAATATTGGCACCCATCGCATCCTTTCATAGTATAATCCACCCAACCAATCATTTTCATGCAGACTATATTTATCAATAAAACCATGCCAATTTTCTTCAAACTCATCATGAGACAGGGAATCATAAACTGCTATTTGCATTGCAAACTTGATCGCCTCATATTGATTGCAACTAGACAGTTTTTCAGGCAACTTCTTCATGATATGCCACAAGCACCATTTGTGTTGTGTGATGGGAAATATAATTTCAATGGCCCTCTTCATTGCCCTATCTTGATCAGTGATTATAGCAGACATAGCATTGTCATTCATACACACGAGCCATGTTTGAAAAAGCCAAACAAATTCTTCAATCGTCTCACCACATATCACTCCACATCCCAAAAGAATTGACTGACCGTGATGATTCACCCCAACAAAAGGAGCAAATGACATCTCATACTTATTTGTCAAGTATGTAGTGTCAAATGTAACAACATCCCCAAACTCCTTGTAAGCTGCCTTGCTCCATGCGTCAGCCCAAAATACATTTTTCAACCTACCTTCATCATCCAAATCCATCATATAAAAGAAATCAGCATTATTAGCTTGCATTCTTTGGAAGTAGTTATGAAGAGCCATCGCATCCTCCTCACCAAGTCTCAACTTCCTCACTTTGTCCAAATAATTGTAACAGTCTTTTTGGGAAAAAGGCAAAATTTCATGCCCACCAACTTCAACCACACATGACGAATAACTCTTATTTGGTCTAATACCTGCCCTATCATTATATTCAAGTTTCTTTTTGATATACGAGCTCATAGATCTGTTCTTTCGATAAAATTTTGATTTACTAGGGCTTAACGCGTGATTGTGATCAAGTGTAACTCTTTTCACTGAAACTGTTCCATCAACCCGTATATGACCTCTAATCTTAGTCTTACAACCACATTTGGTCGACGGACACAATCCCAAAACATTTTTTCCATCACCGCTTTGATTTCCAACCCGACCACATGAAAGCTGAATAAACATAGGTTTTCCATCACCATTTTTTCATTAGTCATTATTTTCACTGGAAATCCCTTTCTATTACCATATTCATGATAATATCGTTGGAACTCGTCAAGGTTGACGAATTCCATCCCATCTGTAGGTTCCCTCACCTCTTGTACATTTTCTTCCACCAACATACAATCATTATCTTCTACACTATCCATTCCTGTAATGTTTGTTTATAAATTATCAGCCAATGAAGTGCATAACAATGTCATAAAAGAAGGTGATCTAGAACACACACATAAACAAAGGATGTGATGTCACAATAAAATTTTTCATTTCATCAGAAGGGAGAACCTAATTAACATCAAAATTTATTTACCCCATCATGAGTTAGTGTTGCATATGATTAGCCCATGTGCTCCAACAAAGCAATACCAATCAAAGCCTTAATTTTATTTTAATTATAACAACAACAATGGTTAAAGAAAAGGTAAATAGACAGCAAAAACATCATCATAAAACATCTTGGATCATCTGAATGGATCTTGTTCATCTATTCAATTCTATCCAAGCCACAAACAATCAAAATTTCAGCATTTTCAGATCAATGGCACCAAATCTATCCACATCCTTTTTGTCTCTTCATCAATATCATCTTCAAAAATTCATCAATTCAGATATCACAGACAAAATTAATCAATATCATTGAGAAAAAAAAAATCTCGAAGTTAGTGTTGCATATGATTAAACCATCTCGTTTGTTTTTGCCTTAATTTCATTATCCATTACAACTAGAATTTAGCCCATGTGCTCCAACAAAGCAATACCAATCAAAGCCTTAATTTTATTTTAATTATAACAACAACAACAATGGTTAATCACAGACAACATTTACTTCATGCCAATTCAGATATCATTGAGAAAAAAACCAAACACAATTCATCATAAAAAAAACCCACAATTCAATCAGATATGAACACTGAAATAAATAAAAGAAAGATCTACAGACTATTTCTGAAAAATTTTCGTAAACCCTAGATCTAAAATAAAAGGAGCAAATTTTTTTTTGAAGCTCTGAAGGCTGAAGACGAAACGAAGAGAAGAAGAAAGGGAGCCCGATTCTGAAAAAATTTCGTAAACCCTAGATCTAAAATAAGAGGAGCAAATTTTTTTTTGAAGCTCTTCGGCTGAAGACGAAACGAAGAGAAGAAGAAAGGGAGCCCGAAATCTTACCTCTGCGTCCGAGCGATGAAAACCAGATTGCCCACCAACTTCTTGTCCGAAACCAAAAACCTAAAACCTAAAACAGACAAGTACAGGGAAAACCAAAAACCAAAAACCTAAAATGAGAGGGAAAATCAAGGGCCGGGTTTATCTTTTGCGAGAGGAAAAGGACGAGGGAGAGCTTTTTCTCTTCTCCTTCTTCTTCTCTGGCTTCCTTTGAGCTTCTTCTCTTCTCCTTCGTTTCAGTCGATGACGATGATGGGGAGAGGGAGAGCTTCTTCTCTATCTGTGTCGAGATGGAAAATGGGGAGAGGGAGAGGGAGATTACTCGTCTCTGCGTGCTCCAAAATGGGGATAGGGAGAGGGAGAGGGAATGAAAATGGGGAGAAGCTTTCGATTCCCTCCTTCTCCCCCAAATTTTGGATTTCCCCCGCTTTTTTTTTTTTTTACCACGTCACCTCTGCACGTGCTCGCCACCCTCCCTTGCCCATTTCCTTGCCCATTAAGGAAAAAACGAAAGACGGACACATGGTGCAAATAAAAAGATCAGAGATGGTTAATTCAACCAGTTTCCTTCAATGAACTCAGTAATGTTGATTTAGCATGACTGCAAAATAAAGAGAAAAAAAGATATGGCAAGAGGAAATCCAACCCATTATTTTGAATGTTTTAGCAAGACGAAGAAGATTTCTTTTGAAATAAGCTCGACATTTACCTGTGAGTTACAAGTTATCCCATCAGTATGATATTATGATACCATTTGCATCTGCTTATCTGCATCTTCAATCATTTAAAAAAAAATACATTTACATAAGGACTACGATTGAGGTATGTTCAACCAATTAGCTGGTTGAAACATGGAGACGTTTAACTTCTTCAGCCCTCCCTATCTAAGTTTCAATTAATTAATTAATTAATTAATTAATTTATTTTCAATAACTAACAGGGGGGTATTCAATCATGTATTTTAATAGATTCTGAAAGATTTTAAAGTTCATTAAAATATAGGGGTATTCAATTAAGGATTTAAAACAATACAATGAAATCTAAGGGTATTCAAATATAGATTTTAAATGATTGTTTTATAATCCATTAAAATCATGAGGTATTCAATCATGGATTTTAAACAATACAATAAAATCTAGGAGTATTCAAATAGCAGTGGATTTTAATGGATTTGTTGACTTAATAGACTTTGAAGGACTTTGAAGGATTTATGTGTGAAAGATATAAATATCAAAGTCCTTTTCAAATCCGGCCTATTACCCTCGGATTTCAATTTCTCTGCTCCCTCTCGTCCCAACTCGCTCTCACCAACAACTTCTCTACTGCGCTAGCTCTCCCGTGCAAAGCTTTCCCCAGCGTTGCTCGCCTCTTCTCCACTTCTTCTTCTTCTTCTTCACATCTTCAGTTATTCTTCTTCTTCTTCACATCTTCTTCACTTATCCAAAAGCAAAGCTCCTTGAAAAAATACCTGATCTGAGACCGACTGAGTGAGTCATCTTTCTATCTGTTTTTCTTTTCTTGTTTCAAATTTACAACTAGTTATAGTACCAATTATTGGTTTCGATTTCGATGTTTAGTGAGCTAGGGTTTCTTTCTTTTCCCACAAATCAAATCAAATGAGGGAAGGGAAGTTTGGGTTGTTTAGGGTTTGAGAAAACCTCAGGAACCCTTTAACCCAACTCACCCAAACTAAACTAATGAATGAATACCCATAGGTTTCTGGAGTATCTAGAGTAGAAGAAGAAGAAGGAGTAAACACCACCGCCCCTATTCCAACCACCAGGACCATCTACAATGGCCCATCACAGGCAGCCATCACCGTCGACTCCTCTCTTTGATATAGCACATGATAGGTGTTCATTAGTGATTGGTATCATATTTATTTGGTCAATATTCATTGATCATCTAGCTTAAATGTTTTATCTTTAGATGTATGTTCTTGTTTCATAAATCATGCCATGTATATTGAAAAATTTCAGTATCCACGTGCTCATTTCATTATCCCCTCCCTCTATACCCCAAGGGTGCTTCCAGATCTTTTATTTTTGGTGTTTTTCTATGACTGAATTTTTTGCTCGTGTATTCAATCTGTAATCATACATGTTGATTATATGATCCATTCAAATAGGTTATAATTTGTGGGTAAGATGCAAAACTAACTGTTATGCTAAATGCTTTTTTTTCTCCAACATTTGGGTGTAAGCATTTTGAAAGGAAAAGAAAACTTACCCTTTAAATGCCTAGATGTTTCTTGTAAACCTCGGTCGTGTCTGTGCTTCAATGTATTAATTTCTGAAGCTTCTGAAAACATTGGTTATCTGTAAAGTTTGCTCTTTGTGATATGACAATGAACTTAGACATAGACTGGTAGTCACAGTTGACATCTTTTATATTCATTTCCTTTTCCTCTCCCAAATTGTTGTCATTAGTTATCACATAGATTTGATTCATTTGAACTGAGTATCAATGTATGTTCTCGTCTAAACAACTACTATATTGACAAATTTATACAGTAGGATTTGCTGTTATGACTTGCATTTACTGATAAAATGAAGGGTCAAAGTGACAGTTTTTATTCATTGATTATACAAATATTATAACATACTTTTACCCTAGAACTTATACATCTCACCTGTACTCAAGATTACTCTTGAGTTTGAGAACGTTTAATAAGTCTGAATTCATCAGGACATTTCAAACGCATCATCTCTTCGTCAAGAAGCATCAAAGAAGAAGGTCCCCACTAAGGGGGAGTTCAGTGTTGCTGATGAAAGATTTCTTCATGATCATGAACAGTGTGTAGCAACGCGGAAAGCTGAGATCGATCAGTATCTACATGATGTAGTTCGACGTGAACATGGTAATTAGAGTATCCCACCCTTTCGTATTATTATCTATCTTATTGTGATTTTGTCTTGCTGTTTCCACAATCTTGCGTCAACTTAAACCGGATTCCTCTCTGCAGATTGGTCACATCCTGATTCATCACCAAAGTTGAAACAAGTAGAGGTAATTTGTTTGATGATCATTTTTTGATACTAACAAGATCACGAATATAATACTAGTATTTGGCAAAAAAATTTCAGGCTGATCGTGTAAGCCCCATAAGTTACTTGGAGTTGGAACCAATACCTGAGCTGCAGAAACCTGAAAAGACTGATTGGTTTCCTTCTCCCACTGACTCCCCCCTTTGCATTGTTCATCACGGTATGAGTTGCCCTGAACTGGAAGTCATGTTTTGATGGATGTTACCCTAAGGCGATTTTGGTAGTTTTATTGTATACAAAAATGTTAGGAGTTTTGTCTTTGAAATATGAAGTTTGCTAACTTTAAAAGCGCACATTTGCTTTCTGTGTGGCTGGTTATGGTCCTGTGCCTTCTGCATTACTTGAGTTACACACCAATAAAAAAACCTACCTATTCTATGTTGAAACTCTAGATGAAGAGCCAGTTTATTTTCAGGAAGAAGGGGTTGAAATAGGGAGATATCACCTCTTGAGAATGTTAAAGGGATAAATGATCTTGTTTTATAGGTAGATAGTTTGATACCTGAGCCGGGTTTTCTGTATTTCTAATTGTTGATTTCAATGCATAATAATATATGGCAGAACTGACCATCCACCCTGCTGACAAGAGAGGATCAATGTTGAAAGCACTAGATACAGGGAAGATATTTGAGTCTGAAATTTTGAGCATTCTTCATAAAGATATACTGGCCACCAGAATTTTCTATTCTTCTTGGGAACAATTTTTCAAAGTTGATATGTACTGAAATTTCTAATATCAATTTAGGGCCAGGCGTTAAGGGTGCACTCCATACTATCTCTACAACTTCTCAAAAGAAAGATGAAGGAGGCCTTAGCCATCAGAAAGCATTGCAGGACATTTCAAACTCAGCATCTCTTCATCAAGAGGTGTCCTCAAAGATTCAAAATCAGAATACCGAGAATATCAATGTTGCAGAAGAAGGATTTTTGCATAACCATGACAAGTGCATGAGAGCTCAGAAAGCCGATAAGGATCAGTATCTGTATGATACAATCCTCTTTGATCATGGTAACTAGAATAAACTACTCCACTCGTATTAATATATCCATTTAGTTTCTTGATTCTGGTTGCTGTTTACTCTATTATCTTCAAAGATTGAAGGCCCGTTCTCCTCCGCAGGTATACCATGTGCTGATTCTGCACCAATGTCAAAACTAGCAGAGGTGCTGTGTTTATTTGATTATCATTCATTTGTTAATTCTTTGTAGTAACAGGCTTGTATAATAATATTAATAATACCCTGGTTAGTTTTTCAGGCTGTTTGTGCAGTCCCCCAAGGTACTTGGATTTGGAACCAATAGCTGAGCTGGCAATACCTGCAATGACTGACTGGTGCCTGTCTCCCATTTACTCACCTCCCCAGTCTCCTGGTTACAAAATGCCTGAATTGGTACTGAAATCTTACATTGACAATTAGATGGCTGATCATCTATGTGCACTCTGGTTTGTTATCAAATGTAATACCATGCAGTTGATGTACATGATATGAGACATGTAGCAGAAGATACTTCTGTTTTTTATATTTAAGTAAATGTTACAAACCTGTAAAACCTCTTGCTTGTTATTGAAGGTTTTTTTTTCTTTTTTTCTTTTTCGAAGAGCTTGATATTTGAAGTTTGCTGACTTTAAATCTGGAATTGTGCGCTGATTGAGTCTGTGTTTTGTTCTAGATGGACATGTGACTGTGTTGGCATCTGCTCTATTTCTTTCAGGATGCAATCCAAAGAAACTGAAAATAGCTTTTGTTTGTTTTATTTTATTTTTTATTTTTTATTTTTTATTTTTTATTTTTTATTTTTTATTTTTTATTTTTTATTTTGTTTAAGGAACATGAAAGGGAAAAAGAAAATAAATGTTAATCTGATCTGGTGTCTTGAGTAGTTAGAGAGTTCAATTAGGTTGAGTTAGTTCCATCTACTTTTCTTTATACAAGTGCAAGTCTAGAAGGCATTCCTTTTAATTGATGTTTGGTATGGAAGTGGAGGAATCAATAGAAATTCATAATAATTCTTTATAAAATTCAGAAAATCTAATAATAAAAATTCATTAAAATCCAGTGGATTCTGTAAATTTCACAAAATCCAGTCACTTAAAATCCATTAAAATTCAGTGGATTCTGTAAACTCCTTTGAAATATTTTAAAATCCATGAGATTTAAAGTCTTTCAGACTCTATTAAAATCCATGATTGAATACCCCCTGTAAGCTTCCGGGAGGGAGTGACGGTATACAATCTACTCGGGGGTACATTACAACTTTACCCGAGTATAAGATCTCAAACTTAACACGCTTGAACTTTAAGCAAAACAAAGCAACAAACATTTAAACTTTACCTCAACCTGCTGCTCGCAAGTTGCTGCCTTCAATCAAACTGCTCTGTTTACCTTGACAGCCAAGACAACACACGCTCCCTCCTCATAACACTTAAAACGTCCATTGAAAGCACACGCTCCCTGCCTAACAAACTGCTCTGTTTTCCTTGAATACACATAACAGACCTGCTCTGTTTTTCCTGGAGAAATCATAGCAAAACTGCATCCAAATCCTTTGCACCTAGCTGCATCCTACGCAATCCAGCATTCGCTGCCATGTTTCGGAACGAAAACAAAGCTGAACAATTCAGTTCCTAGGCTAAGCATAAACTCTGAATCCAACAAGCTACCAATACCTTCCAGCTTACTCTGTTTTTCAACCAGACAGAGTCCATCTCTCCTTGAAACAAGCAGAACACTGCTCTAGAACACCAACATAAAATATGATCAAAACCAAACTCTAAACGAAACCACCAGCTCTGCGTACCCTTGTTTGTAACTACCAGCTTTGATCGAAACCGGGCTCTATCAAACCAACCGCTTGCGACAAAGATCTCAACTCCCCATACGCAAAAGAGAGTCACTACAACACAACATTCCTCACCTCGCACAATTCCAAGATTTCATAAATCACCCATTGATAAAATTATTTAGGAACTCGAACATAAGCAGTATTTAGGTCTAAGTTCCATATATTTTGGCCCCGAAACAAAATTCTCGAAAGCTCCTAACAGAATGTTATTACTTCCCATAAATTGGTATAACGCCCATCAGGCCCTTTCTTCAACTTTTTCAATTCGTTCTCGACTGCAAATTTCCTAGCTTGTTTTCTAGGGGATAATTCCTTTGGTTCTTGTTCATCTTTCAACAGTTTTGAAATTGTTTGATACTTTGGTGTCTCCTCAAACTCAAATAATTTGTCTATATAAGCATCATTGCTTTGATTTGTGATGCGTCCAAATCCGTACTTGCTGATCTCAAACCTGCAAAACAAGCAACGGTGAGCCAGGGGCCACTGTTGTGGTTGCTGAAGGCACTCCGATGCTTGAGTCATACGACGATGCAAAGAAAAATATAGACCAAATGAAATTAACAATGTGTATGCCTACCTTCCTTCTTCCCTTTGCTCACCTTTTAGAGTGTGTTCCCTACTCAAACTGTCCCTGCGATCAAGGGTGTGATGGAGGGAGGAAATCTCACCTAGAATCTCACTTGTGCATCAGCATTTGACTATGTTTGGGACCCAATGCTTGATTGGGTGAAGAATTCATTTGTGCACATGGATCTCGAGCCTGTGACAACTCAGATACCTGTGTTCGGGCCTTATTGTCTTGTGCCAAGCTCCAAGATCTTGCCATGTGGGCTAGCATGATTTAAGCTTAGGCGTTTGACTTACAAGCTAAATAGTGGTTTAAGCATGGGCCCGTGTTGAAGCCTTTCTCGTATTAGGGTAGATCTATGCCAAGTGTACGACTGCAATCGTCTTTCTCCTGAAGAGGAGATGACGAAAGCTGATGATGAGACATCGAACAGTCACTCGATCATAGCCATACACATGGAATGGGCCAACCCTAATACAAGAAAGGCTTTAACATGGTCCAAACGAACCCATTCATAAATTGTTGTTCAGCCTGTAAGTCAGGTGCCCAAGCCTAAGTCACGCCAGCCCAAGAGGCATGGGTCTTGGGGCTTGGCCCATGACAATAAGGCACGAACATGAATCTCTGGGCTGCCATAGGCCCGAGATCTACTTGCACAAATCAGCTTTTAGCCCAATCAAACATTGGGTTCTAACCAAAGCTAAGTGCTGAAGAGACTCAGTCATGCACATGTAAGATCTTGGGCGAGATCTTCTCCTTCCATCACGCTATTAATAACATGGACAGTTTTGGAGGGAGTACTTGCTACTTGATGAAATCTAGTAGTGAGTGCTTCCTCCAAAGACTTCAGGACCTCAAAGATGAGATCCAGTAATGGATCTAGAGAGGATGGCTGAAGGACCTCGTCTTCTTCTGGGACATGCAGCCTCAAGGCGAAGGAACGACACAAGATGTAGGAGACATGCCTCTTAACGTGGTATGTGTTCTTCATGGGGCAAACAAGGAGAGAAAACATCAAATCGTTCACTAAACAAATCAGTACGAGAACTATGAGTTAGATCATACTACCGAGATCATCTCGTCCAACACATACGAGAAGAAAGAAAAATCTCAAGCTTAACGTTCATAGAACGAGACATGAAGGGAGTCCACTTATCCCACAACGATGCCCTAGTCATCATATCAGGGATAACGAACTTGGAAGTGAAAAGATCGTTGGTGGACACAGACAGCTCGGGCAACATGCTGTTCCTAGATGTATTCCTATAAATGCAACTGGCAGTAGAAGAGCTAACATCTTCAAATCAAGCCATATTTGATTTCAATGGTAAAAACTGCTACCCGACCTGAACAATCACACTACCAGTGGTCACAGGCCAGCTAGACTGACAAAGGATCCCGATGACTGAGTTCTCGGTCGTAGTCGCCCATTCTGAATACAACATAATCTTGGGCCGACCTTGGTTACACCACATGGAGGCAATATTCTCCACCCAGCACCAGTGCCTCAAATACCCCTCTGATGGCGGAGCAAGGATGATTAGAGGAGACCAAACTATCGCTCTGGAATGTTACTATGTTGTGCCCATAAATCGGAAAATGGAGCACAATGACCCGAGTAAAAGAATCAGGATGAGGGAACCTTGAATCCAGATAGACATGACCCACCTCCGCCTTCGAACTAAAAATAGTAAAAAAGGCACATACCGCTATCGGGTATGCCGTTCGAACTAAAAATGGGGGGAGGGGCAACGTACCAGCGTTTGGTGAGCTGAATGTTCAAAGGACACATCGGGAAAAGCGGCTGATCCAAAGCAGATTCAAGCTCTTCTCGACATGAGACCACCCACAAACATTAATGAACTTCAGAGACTGACTGGAGGGTGGCAGTTCAAGCTCTTCCCGACATGAGACCACCCACAAGCATTAATGAACTTCAAAGCTTGACTGGAGGGTGGCAACCCTAAACAGGTTCATCTCCAAATCTTCCGACAAATTCCTCATCTTCTTTAAGATCATGAAGATGAACAAATAATTCTAATGGGGAGAGCAGTGTGAGCATGCCTTCCAAGATTTGAAGGAGTACATGGGAAGCATGGAGCTGCTTTCAAAACCTATTTTGGGTGAGACACTCTTCCTATACCTCTCAGTCTTAGAGCACGCTGTTAGCTCAGCTCAGATTCGGGAGGAATAAGGAAAACAAAAGCCCGTCCACTACATCAACAAAACATTCGATGGGGTGGGGGCTAACTACCCTAATATGGAAAAACTGGCTTTAGCACTGGTGACTTCCTCCAGAAAACTAAGACCTCACTTCCACGCTCACTCAATAACAGTCCTAATCGAGTACCCACTCCGGTCGGTATTGCACAAGCTAGAGCTATCAAGAAGAATGGTCAAATGGTAAGTGGAGCTGGGACAGTTTGACATCCGCTACACTCTGAGACTGGTCATCAAGGCGCAAGCACTGACAGACTTCATCGCCGAGTTCATTGGGACAGGAGAATCGGGGTTGAAAAACTAGCAAGGAGACGAGAACCTCGAGCCGCCCCCATAGGGATAGATCTTGCGATGTACGGGTCATCCAACATGAAGGGTTGCAGAATGGGGATCGTCCTTTATACCCCAAAGGGGTCACACTCAAGAAGGCTATAAAATTCAGATTCTTCATTTTAAACAACGAAGCAGAATATGAGGCCCTCCTAGCTGGACTAAACTAGTCAAAGGAATATGAGTAGAAGAAATCATGGTGTTTTGCGGCTCCTAACTGGTGGTCAATCAGGTGAACGGTGAATTTGATGTTAAAGAACCCCGAATGATGGTCTATTGTGAGAAAACAACCAATGCCAAAAGAGGGTTCAAAATAATACTACTTCGCCGTTGCTCCATGGCAGACAATCAGGAAGTTGATGATCTAGCCGTCCACAGGGGACGACTCCCATGCACTCATATAGTTCCAGAAAAAGTCGACCCTAAAGAAAAAATGGCTCATCGAAACCTTCTCCACAAGCGAGGAGACTAGTTGGATGAGCCCCTAATAAGCTACATAAAAGATGGAGTCCTCCCAGAGTAAAAGCTAGAAGCCCGCAAGCTGAAAAATAGAGTAGTATAGTACATGCTCCTTAACAATAGGATGTACAGAAGATCGACAACTGACCCTCTACTCAGATGCTTGACTCCTAAAGAGGCAAACTCTGTCCTCCGAGAAATCCATGAAGGAATCTGCGAGAACCACCACTCATAAAGCCTCACATTGGGGTACTATTGGCCAAGAATGCAGCAAGAGGCCAAAGATCTGGTCTGCAAGTGCGATAAGTGTCAGAGGAATGCCCCGTACACACATATGCCCGCACAGAGCCTGGTCTCAATGACCAGCTCGTGGCCTTTCGCTCAGTGGGGGTGGACATTGTAGGCTCGTTTCCTATCTCTGAAAGGAATAAGTTCCTCATTGTAGTTGTCTACTACTTCACCAATTGGGTAGAAATAGAGTCCCTCTCCAACATAGGAGAGAATCAAATCAAGAACTTTATTTGGAAATCTATCGTCTGCAGGTTCAGAATACCGAATATCCTGGTCAGTGACAACGAGACTCAGTTCGAAGGGGGAAAGTCAAGCAACTTTGCACTGACCTGTATCAGTCACCCCTGCTCCGCATCGGGTCACCCTTAGGCCAATGGACAAGAAGAAGTCACCAACCGAACTATCCTGGAAGAAATCAAGAGGAAACTTGAAGCAGCCAATGGGCTCTGGGTCTCTAAGGTTTCGGGCATCCTTTGGGCATACCATACCACAAAAAGGACTCCTATGGGTCTAAGGTAATGGTTTCAGTAGAACTAGAAATGTCTATGTTCAGGACGAAGGAGTTTAGGATAGAGGACAACGATAAAGCTTCTAAGAGTCAGACTATACTTATTCAAAGGGCGGAGAAATGCAGTTCTCGTTAGAATATCTGCCTATCAACAAAAGATGGCCCAGTTCTACAAGAGGGTTAAGCCTTAGGATTTCAAAGTCGATAACTGGATACTGAGAAAAATCAAGTCAAACACAAGAGACCCAAGATAAGGCAAGCTAAGCCCAAACTGGGAAGGTCCTACAAGGTGACAACAATCAAAAGCCCAGGAACCTATTGGCTAGAAAACCTGGGTGGAGAGCGTATGAAAAGACCATGGAATGTAGAGCACTTGAAAAAGTATTATCAATAAAGGTAATCTCTTTAAATAATCCCATTCCACATTACTCTCTCCACATGCACATGCCTAGTCTGACCACAAGACCATGATGGCACACATGTGGATTGAACCCACAAACTAAGGCCCCTAAATGACTGCTCATTGATAAAGAAGGTAGGGGTTCAGAGACAGCTAAGAGGTTTGCCTAGTAGCAGCTACCCTTGAAAGAGTGCGCTCTTCATCCACGGATAGTTCACTGCAAGCAGGTGAGTCCAGTCTACTGACGATTCATTGCTCCTAAAATAGCCTAGTCCGATCACAAGACCACAATGGAACACATGCGGACATAACCCAATCCGTGATTACTGCAAGCGGGCGAGTCCGATTCACAGACGATTCACTACGGGGACCATAATGGCGCACATTGGTCGAGCCTAGTATTATTCAGGATGTCGATAGCTTGCCGCATAAGTGACCTAGTCCGCCTCAAGATCAAAGGTAGCACACATGTGGATCGAACTCAGTCTACAACCAGTTTACCACAAACAGACAAGTCTAGTCCACGAATGGCTTACCGCTCCTAAAGTAGCCTGGTCTGACAATGGGGACAATAATGGCGCACATTGGCTGAGCCTTTAGTATGTTGAAAGCTTGCCACATAAATGACCTAGTCCTCCTTAGGATCCAAGGCAGCACACATGCAGACCGAACACAGTCCACGACAATTCACTGCAAGCGAGCGAGTCCAGTCGGCGAACGACTCACCGCTTTGGAGATAACAAAGTTTGCCTCAGGAACTAAGGAAATGCAAATGCAAACCGAACCTTGTCCATGTATAGTTCACCGCAAGCGGGCGAGTCCAGTCCATGGACGACTTACCGTACTTAATTGTTCCAGTCCATACGGGGCAAGATAACGCTTCAACCACCAAGACTCAACTAGATAATGAGTCTGAGTGTGGTACGAAATTGAGTCCTAAGAGATCTAAACGATTTCACTGTCACTTCGTTTCTGCAAAATATTAAGTGGGAGTACTTCAACAGACTAGCACCTACTCAAGAAGCAACCAACCCGTAAGGCATAGCCCGCTCATGTGAAGATCACTCTTCAGTGATTTCACCATTATTGATGAATCACATTTGATGTAGTCGATTCATGCTCTCATTCCTTGCTGCTTACCTAGACCTGCATAGGTAGCAAGCGTGAGCCAAGGACCACCATGTGGTGGCCGATGACACTCCGATACTTAAGTTAAAAAAAAAACTTAAGAGAGGCTTAAAACTATAAACTTAGATTATATTGCATACCTCTAGTTCATCGACCTTATCTGCCTTTTATAGTGTAGGAGTCCTTGTCCTTGTTCGGCTAGGCCTTTGGTGGAGTAGTTTAGGGAAAGAGATCTTTCTGTGGAGATCCTTTCCTAATTGGGAGCTGTCCATGTGGGATAGTTTCCCTTTTCCCTTTCTGAGTGTTGTCCATGCGAGGAAGTTTCCTTGCCCGACTTATACTCTAATATATGTTTCCTAGTCGGATCCAATGTGTTGCTGGCCTGCCTGTCTTGGGTAGATCTCTCAGATACTTGCCATAGAGGTCTTACGAGTATTGGGCCTGACCGCGTGATGTGTGGGCTTAATGGCTCATTGCATCTCGGATCCGACTATTTGGATTCTGCCAATAATGGGCTTACTGTTGTTTGGGCCTCGCTGGATTGAGCATGCAATCGAGCTTGCTTCATTCTATTGACGAGATCATCATGACACGTGTATGGTGCTGATCAGAGGATGGTTTGATGTATCATCGACATTATTTAAGGGAACTATGCAAGCTCAGTCAGGACTGCACAATTGGAACCATTTTAGTATATCATCAGCTACTCCTCCAGAGTTACCGGGCCAGCAAATCGGTTCGCTAAGTCATTTCTTGAAAAAATACGCTGCTCATGATGATTGCGTCTGGATCGTTGCTTGAATCGTGCGCTTCATTAATTGAACGTGCGTCGTTTCAATGGAGAAGAGGCGGAAAACCAATCCATATTTAGGTCATCCTTTATGCGGATACTAACTCTTCTATTTTTTTGCTTTTAGAGATTTTGCTCTGTTCATCTTCTGATTGAAAAGATTGTTCGTCTTCTTCATGGCTCACCAAAACCATCTTGATGATGCAACTTTGGCCAAGGGCCTTGAGTTTTTTGAAGACAGGTTGCTTTCTGAATCGTGCCTTGTTGCAATCCGGACGAAGTTTCGGGTCCCTGAGGACCTACCATTATATGCTCTGAATAATGATCAGACACCAATGTTTTCGCCTGGGGGTTCATCTGCTTTCACTGTGGGATGCTCCAAACCGGAGTCCATTTTCCTGTTCTAGATGTGATTTGGGCATTTTTGGACTTTCTTGTAATTCCCCCATGCTCAGTTGGTACCTAATGGGTACAAGGTCGTTCTTTTCAGTTTGATTAGGGCGAAGGAAGATGGCATCCGCGTGACACTACGGGTGATCCAATTGTTGACTTCCCCTCGGTTGAACGGTCATGCTGTCTGTAAAATGATATCACCAGCTTATTTTGACTTCAAGTCCTGTCAGAAGTATTGCTTATTGGCTTATGTGGATTCAAAGTACTTCCAGTTCAAGGGTCGTCCGCTCGAACGAGAGCTCAAGTCACTTCGTAAGCGTATCTTTTTCTTTCGATTCCGATGCGCTTGATTGTATGCTAATCGTTGCTCGTGTTCCCTCACAGGACGATTTCCCACTACTCTTCTTACCCCAAAAGAGCGAAACACTATACAGAAATTTCACGACTTACCAACAAAGAATGTGGTGGAGGTCTTATGTGTTTCCAACTTTATTCGCAGTGGGTTGTGGGACAACTGGCAAAAGGCCCCCACTCTTTACCGATCGTTGGGAGTTAAGTTTGAAGGTGGGCCCCCTTCTAGGATGAGGAAAGCCGCTGGAGTTAAAGCTTGCCTCATTTGTGAGTTCGAAGAAGTCTTGTGTTAGAACTGAGTCGTCTTCAAATTGATCCGCTCTAGTAAGTGAAGAGCGTGAGCCTAATCGACCTGCTAGGGCCGAGGCTGATGTATCCGGCTGGGAGAGAGACCACCTGCGATTAGCTGGGGTTGAAGATATATTGAATCTTAGTGCCGTGCAGGCGGAAGTTCTGAGCAAGCAGCTGATGCTAGCTGTAATGGCAGCTTCTACTGGTGCCGATCGCCCAGGACCGTTTCGATAGAAGGTTTTGATGAGGATCCACCTGAGGTTCCGAAATTCGATCATCCCACTGGTGGGCTATTTGAAAGTGGCCGTGGTGAAAAAACCAAGTTTCTCACAGTCCGCATTGTTCCCCGTCTCGTTCCAGGTCGTATCTCAAGGTGTTGGAGGGTCCGTTGGACAACTCACTTTCTTCTCTTCCTTCGGATCCTGCTAAGCCATCTCGCACTAAGGGGTCGATTGCTGGTGACAAAAGAAAGGTTGCGGAGGAGGGCCTTGGAGCAGTGACATCTACAAAGGGTGGTGCTGGAGTAATTCCTCGTTCATGAGAGCTTCATTCGAATGCGCGGATAAGTCTGTTTACCTCGGACTTAGTAAAGATGAGCATTCAGGTCTGGCACCAGGAGGTTGATGTGGATTATGCTTTGAAAAAGCATAAAAGAAGGCATCATAGCTGGTTGATGGATCACGCTCCAAAATCCAAGGAGGATATGCTAGAAGGGTGTATGGATAAGGGTTTAAAGTACCTTATGTTGGGAATGTCTCACTTGCGCAAGGTGGCCACTGCTGAGACGGAAGTCGAGGCGGCCCGTGAGAGGGTGTATACCATGGAGCATGTCTTCTCGGACATGCAGAGGCTGTATTCTTACGCGCTTTACAAAATTGAGCTATTGAGGAAACGAGCCGAGGAAAGGAAGTTGGAACAGTCGGCCGTTGCTACTGAGGCTTAGAGGGTTCGTCTGGATGCCCTTGAGTTTGACTTAGCAGAGGCGGTGTCTGTGAGACATATTTCAGCAAGAGTTGGATCCGACTTGCTGTGATCTGGAGGTTGCGCAGGAAGCTGCGGCAAAGGCGCATTTTGAACTATGGTCCCTTGCTGAGGAGAATGCTTTGAAAGAGGCTGATTGAGCTGTTAAGAAACAACAGTTGGAGTCCGATGTGAAATTTAATGCTCGGGTTGCGAGGAAGGCTGAGGACCAGCTTGAACTGAAGGAACATGAGCTCAGTGCTTTAAAGAGCAGTCTGATTACAGAGCAGTTTAATGTCGATGCGCTGACTGGGAAACTAGAGCTATTGGAGCATGAACTTGCTGCAGTGAAAGTGCGTGAGGAAAAGCTTCTCTAGGAGTAAGGCAAGTGTGTATTCCGCTGGGTTGTACATGGTAGATTGGAGCTGCTGGCGCTGATGAAGGAGGAACATCCGGAATGGGACCTCGATCGTTATAAGAAGATGTCGTATGTAGATTTATAAGTGGCTTCTTTGTCATTAGATGAAGAGGGCGGTCCATATCTTAATGCTCAGATTGAGGCGCGTACGGACGCAACTCCTACTCCCTCCTCCGTTAAGCTTATATCTTCTGTTTCTGTACCTTCTCTTGATAAGGAGTAAACTTTGTACACTTGTACCTTTTTTGTTTCAACTGTTAATGAAAACAGGTTTAACTTGAGTACATTCCGTATCCGTTTTGTGATCGTTATTCCTATTGTGTTTTCCGTTTCGCCTTATCCTTTGGCATAGGTTGGTTGGCTCAATTGGAAGTCGAGTAGTTTGTCTGTTGTTGAGAGTCAGACCGTTTGCATAGCAAGTGACTTGGAGTCACTTTTGCTTAGTCACGCCCGATAGTGAGCGTTTCGCGGATCGTTCAGAAACAAGCTACGCTGCCCAGCTTTGGCCCATTCTTAAGGTAGGCCACTCGCGCAGTGGGGGCTACAAAGGGTTGGTAATTTGGCGAACATGGTCTGTAGAAGAGCAGTTGTCCCGTGGCGAGCCGTCAAAATTAGTTCGGGACTGACTAGGCTCCCACCTTCTAAACCATCTACACCCGCGTAGTAGAGGCTACAAGTCCAGGGTTGTAATTTGGCGACCATGATCTGTAGAAGAGCAGTGGTCCTGTGGTGAACCGTCAGAATCAGTTTGGGACTGACTAGGCCCCCACCTCTCAGACCATCTACGCCTGCGCAGTGGGGGCTACAGGTCTTGGCTTTGACCTAAAGTTGTTGTTGCCAGTCGTCACCAGCTAGGCTTACTGATCGGGTTTGGCGACCGTTGTCCGGGAAGAGGGGCAATGGTCCCTAGCGAGTCGTCGACACCAGGCGTGACAACGTTGATTAGGTGACTAGGCTTGCCTGGCTAGGTGAAGGCTCCGTCAGCTGCGGGCATGCGAGTCTATATCCGTGAGCGGAGTGCATTGTACGGATGAGTTATGAAGAGACAAGAGTACCTTGAATCACTTGTAGTTATGCAAGTGTGATCCGTGTGTCAGGAATGATTAGGGTTTCTAATGCTCGTGTAAGGCACGTGATAGAATGAGAGGTTTCTTGTATGCAATACGCTACGTGTTCGACATAGATAGCATGGTAGCACGTGTACGGCGTGGATTGCGAGATGGTTGAGTACTGGTTACTTCCACTCAATTAATGGGGTTGGATGCAGCCCCGTTGATTAGACAAACATGAATCTGTGCAGTATCATGGGGAACCGTCGTCTCCTCGTTTCCCATACGGTATTCAATGCCGACAGTTAATGTTGAAGTGCCCGTTTGGTGAACCATTATGTCTCTATAATGGTGTTTCTTAATCATTGTAGGCACTATCTTTTGTAGAGTGTATCTCCTATAATGTTCTTATTTGAAGAAAATGCTTTGGGTTTTCCAAAGGCTGACGAGAGATCTCCATCGTTTGAGTGTTCAAATGTTCTGATGTTTGCGCCGATGAGTTACGATGAGAATCACTGTTATGTGTGGTCACCTGCTCTGGGTGAGCACCTAGTCGTTTCGTTGAGATCTTGTAATTTCTTCTCATTTTGCGAATAAGAAGTATGGACTCCCTCCCAAGGGATGAGTCTGTCGTTTATTTGCTTGCGCTTCGGTGTTACCTTGTGCCGCTATGTCCACATGTATGCGGTTCCTGCTGCTAGCTTATGGTTGATTGAAGTGTTGGCAGATGCGTCGATGCTTCTAGGGGTGGTATTTCTTAATCACCTCGAGTATCGCGTATGGGAAAAAAGTCCTTGCTTGGCAGCATTGTGAAACCTTCACCACTACATCGCTTGCGACCATCTTCATCTGCCCCCTTCTACCTCATTCGGGGGGCCAAAAGCCGTTTGAGGAAGTCTGCAACTCATTGCAAGGTCTGTGTTGCCGCTGTCGGGTCACTTTTTGGTGTGATTTTGCGGAACAACCGACTGCTCTGTACTCTCAGCCCCTTTTCACACTTTTGTCCCTGATCTTTGGACATGTTTCTCGAAGGAGTCGTTGAGAAAAGTTTACTTGGGGTACCTTTGCTCTCTTCTGCCGTCGCACTATTTAAGCTAGTCTTTACTGTATGTCGCATCTGATTCAGATGCTCGTAGTATGTAGTCTTTTGTATCCGCCTCAAGGTACCCGTTGTTACATATTTCTAGTAGTCAATAGAGTGTGTTTGCGTATTTCTTTCTTTATTTCTTAAATGATTGCAAATCACATAAGTTTTTAAGAACTATAACTCTACATTGACTATGGAAAGGAAAATAAACAACTGAAATTGATTAACTGCTGGTGGAGAGAAGTTGACCCGGCCCTGAAGTGAATTCGCATGGCCCTTTTTGGATCATTGATACTTTTAGCGGACTGTCGAGCTTCACTGATGTCATTGAGGCTACTGAAAAGTAAACCTTGCGTGGGAGTTAATCTCAACAGCGACGAAATTTCGGGGGTTGTACTCCTGTCTACATTGACCTCTCCGTTCTGCAGGGTTGAAGAGTAGATTGCTCCTATACCGTATGATTGTCCTCTTCTTTTCGAAACGAGCCACTGCTGTTGAATTCTCGTGCGAGTGGAGTGATGTGTCTGTAGTCACTAGGTCTGACTCTAGTTCAGATTGCACTATGGGATCTAGTTGGATCTGGGAACATTCTATTTGCTTCAGTGTAGCATAATGGTAGTCTCGTGCCATAGGTTGGTCTCCACGGATCTTGGAACATTCTATTTGTTTCTGAGTGGTCTGCAGTGTACTTAACGCACCGGTGTAGGGTGGAGACCACTGCTTCCATCTGGTGGAGCCATGGTCTTCCCAAGATAAGGTTGTAGGTAGACGACACGTCTACTACCATGAAGTCCAGAAACGTGTCCTCTCTAAGTTGTGGTTATACTGCCACTACTTCTAAGCTTATCTTCCCGATCGGGAAGCATTTTTCTCCACTGAATCTGATCAGTGGGTAGTCTAAGTATGTCAGGTTCTCCTCATTGAGGTCTATAGCGCGAAATGCGTTGTAGAACAGGAGGTTGAGCGAGCTTCCCGTATCTACCAGAACTCTCTTTACCTCCCACCTTGCAATGAATATCGATATGACAAGTGCGTCGTGCAGCGCTCGGACTCCTTCGAGGTCTTTGTTTGTGAAGGTGAAGGTGGGAATAGGGCTTTGCACCCTTGAGTAGTAAATGCGTCGGTCCTCATCTGTGGGCATTGTCCGCATCTCCAGTAGAGTCCGTTTGCAGACTTGTTTGACTGGTCTTCATTCGACCCGACTCCATGATGGACATAGATTATGCCCGAAGTCTCCTTCTCTATTTCCTTGACTGACTTCCCACGGTCCCTGTAACTTGCCCCTGCGGATCCAGTACTCGATCCGTACCTTAGACTCTTGCAGTCGTTGGTATTGTGACCACCCTCCTTGTGGTATGAGCAATACTTGTTGTTGTCCAATTGAGGGGTCTTTGCGCTGCTTCGGGGGCCACTTCATATCTTCAAAGTTTTTCATGGAATTTAGGATGTCCGATAAGCTAGAATTGAGGATGGTCACGGCTCTGGATCCTACGTAGTTAGATGCTTTCTCTGGCTTGGCCCGACCAGGGTCTGACCTGTTGTCATTGCGCTTTTGCTTGCTCATTATTTCGTCCGCACGCCTCCTTCCCTCCTTCATGTCTTTAGGAGCGGAGGGCTTCTTATCATCTTCTGTTTCTCAACTCTTCTAAGGTGATGTACCTCTGGGTGCTCTCGAGGAGCTCCATCATATCTAAAATGGGTTCCAAGGTGAGGCATTCATAAAGCTTTCCCTCCTTTAGGCTCGTGGTAAAAGTCGTCATGGCTGTGTCATCGCTGCAACCATCAATGAGTTTTAGCTCGTTGTTGAAGCACGAGAAATACTCTCTGAGTGTCTCATTGGATCTCTGCTTCAGAGAGATTATGTAGTCTGGGACCTTTCGGAGGTGCCGGCTCTGACAAACCACGTCAGGAACTATTTCGCCAGCGTTTTGAATGAGTCGATTGACTTTGGTGGGAGGTTGTGGAACCATGTTAGAGCTGACTTCTTTAGGCTGGTAGGGAAAGTTTTGCACATCACTGACTCGGATCCTTCCTTGAGTGCCATTACATGCTGGTAATGGCGTAGGTGGTCGAACAATTCGGTGGTCCCATCGTAGAAGTCAAGCTTCAGAAACGTGAACTTCTTTGGAAGTGTTTTGTTCATGATACGGTCCACAAATGGTGGAACAGAGAGGCGGTACAACACGTCTGGGTCGTGCACCCCTCTTCGGATGGGGTTCTGAGGGCTAGCCTCTCTGCCCTGAGAGTCAATTTTGCTTTGGTGGCGCAGCCTCCTCTAGTCCAATGGGAGCTAGCAGGAGCTTGACTCTCCTGTGCTTACTCTCTGTTGTCTTTCGGAGATGGAGGTTTGTGTTGCTCTTGATCTTCATTAGCGGGTGGAGGGTTTTGTTATACGAGAGCTTCCACTGCTTTGGTGATTTGTTGTATTTGAGATGACAACAAATCTATTCCGGGGTCCGTCGTTGTTGTTGCTGGCGTGAGGGTGTGAGTCTGCTGCTAGTGCATCACCGACATAGCCGAAAGTAGCAGTATGACGCCAGTCTGAGCGTTTGACGTGTCCTCTTGTTCTCCATTGTTGCGTGATTTAGTAGTCACCATCTCTTTGTATTTTGAAAAGAGATGATGCTAGTAAAAGGTTAGGAACTTTGTCGTCCCCATGGACGACGCCAAACTGATGTAGTCATTTTTTGCTCCCTACTTTGACCTTGACATGCAAACCTGCTGACCTGCACAAGGAACATATGTGAGCCACAGACCACCGTTGTGGTGGCCGAAGGCACTCCGATGCTAAAGTCAGACATGGATTTGAGGAAGGTGTAATGCTATAAACAAGGAATTTGTAGCATACCTTAACTTACCAACCTTATGTCTTATTTATAGCGCAGAAGACCTAGTTTGACCAGGCCATCGATGGCGTAGTTTAGGGAAGAAGATATTTGTGGAGATTCTTCTCTAATTAGGAGTCGTGCTGTGGAGGGAAGTTTCCCTCTTAGCCATGTGATTTTAGATACGCGGGTGATAGTTCTTGTTCCGAGAGTACTCTATAGGTAAAAGTAGGGCTGGGCAGGTCCAGGTAACTGGCCCAAAAATCCAAAACCGAGGCCCAAATCAAAAATTTTAGACCTAGAATTTTATGAACCGAGATTGGACTGACTTGGGCCGGTTAACCGGGTCCCGATTAATCGAATTTTCGGGCCAGGCCGGTCTCGGTCTAAACCCTAATTTCAGATCTCACAGCCATGGCGACACTCAAATTCGATAAACAAGCCCATTCAAATTGAATACAATTCATGGTGAGACAAGCAAGCCCATTCTTCCCATCGATGTTTATTGCGCAAGAACCACAGATTCCCTCGAGGCAGGATCGACGGAAGGTCAGAGACGGGTCGATCTCGTTCTTGATCTTGTGCCTACCACACTACCAAAAAAATCTCTGAAGAATCTCAGATCTGAGATCAGATCTGATCTAGGGAAAGGCGGGGAAGGGAGGGGAGAGGGAGGCGGCTGGGATGGGTGTGAGAGAAAAGAAGGGACGACCGAGAGAAGAAGGTCGGCTTGGCCTCCGCTTCCGCCTTCGCTGAGAGAGAAGAAGGGAGGGTCGGCTCTGCCTCCGCCTTTGCTGAGAGAGAAGAAGAGAGGGTCGGGTCGGGTCGACCTCGGCCTCTGCCTCCGCTGTGAGAAGAGAAGAAGCGTCGGTCGCTGTGAGAAGAGAAGAAGCTTCCGCGGCTTCGCCTTCGCTGTGAGGAGGCTGTGAGAGAACAAATGTTGGATAGTTCGGTTAAACATAAATATTCAATTACTTGTTCTCAATTTGACAGTGGTGATTGGCTCACACATATTGGAATTGTAAAAACAAGCAATTCATTGTAAACACTGTGGATAGTTCTCAATTTTGAATCCTTAATGAACAAATGTTGTTATTTTAACTATTTAACCTGGGCCGGGCCGGTTACCCGACGGGTTTCAAAAAGGGAAACCGAGGCCCGGACCAGAAACTTCGGGTCGGGCCGGGCTTTTACAATCAAAACTTTTATAATTAATTAAAACCGATCCGAACGGACCCGATCGGTCCGGTTGTCGGTTCGGTCCGGGTTTTCGGTCCAAAATGCCTACCCCTAGGTAGAAGTCTCAATATTTGATACATACTCTAGAATTTACTTCCTAGTTGGAAGCAAAGAGCAGCTGTAATTGCCTGTCCGAAGCTGATCTTCAAGATACTTACCTTAGCAGAGCTTACGGATATTGAGGATAACTGTGAGACATGTGGACTTAGCAATCTGTGAGAGTTCAAGTCTGTCTGGCGGACTATTTTGGGCGGGCTTAGAACCGCTTGGGCCAGATCAGTGTTGGACTGACGCTAGGGCCTACGATTCCTCAAAATCATCATGACACGTGTACAATGCAGAATTGTGACCGTTTTAGAGTATCATCAATTAGTAAACTGTATTTTCATAGTTGTTAGATATTTTGTGAGTTTTCTCATTCTCGTGTCTTCAAAAAATAAATATATGCATGACTGAGAGTAATATTTGATATTTATGTGTTCGACGTTATTGTTAGATTATTTTTATGTACATGCTCGATTGCAAATTAGTTACGTGGTTAGTGTAGGTGCTAGATGTCTAAATATACATTAATGTTTACAAATTGATTTTAGTTATTTTTTAAATGTCAATCTTGCCATTAATTAAGCATGTCGTTGGGGTATGTGTGATTGCCAATTTGCTTATAGTAGTCTTTCTTTTTTCTAATGGATATAACTTTGTGGTTTATTGTTTATTAATATTGTTTAATTGTTATAGCAATATATGTACGATTATTATGTCACATTATAAGTATGATCTTTATTTGACATGATATGAGTGACTTGTGTGAGTTGGTGTGAAGTCTATAATCTGAAAAATTTATTATTTTTGAAAAGATATTGAAATTTTATATTGGTAGATGTGTAAGGTGACTATGAAACCTTAATTGATTCCCCAAAATTTTAGTCGAGGTTCTTGTAAAACTATTGATAGATTATGGTAATTGATGATACATAAAAACGGTCACACACTAGAGCCTTACACGTGTCATGATGATCTCGAGAAATTACGGCCTAAAGCATCAGCCTAAAACTAATTTGGCCTAAGCGGTTCTAAGCCTGCCTAACTGCAGTCTGCCAGGCGGACCCGACCTCTCACATCATGCTAGGCCCACACGTCTCACAACTATCCTCAATACCCGTAAGCCCTCTTCAGGCAAGCATATCGAGGATCAGCTTCGGACGGGCAACTACAGCTGCTCTCGGCTTTCAACTAGGAAATAAACACCAACGTATCTTCCACACAGGGAAACTCCCTTCTACGGATTGCTCTTGGATTGGGAACTATCTCTCGCGTATCTAGGAGCATGAAGCTAACATGGAACTTCCCTTTTACACCACGACTCATAATTAAGGGGGATATCCACGAAGATCTCCTTCCTAAACTACGCTTACGATGGCCTGATAGAACCAAAACTCCTAGCATTATAAATATGACATGAGGTTAGTAAGCTAAGGTACACTACAAATTCCCTGTTACAACATTAGTCCTTCCTTAGAGCCCTATCTTACTTTAGCATCGGAGTGCCATCGGCCACCCCACGGTAGTCTGTGGCTCACGTGAGTTACTTGTGTAGGTCAGTAGGACAACGGGACTAGGTCAAAACAGGGAGCGAAAAAAGATTGCATCAGTTGGTGCCGCCGTGGGGACGACATAGTTCAAAATTTTACACTAATCGTCGTCTCCTATCAAAACCTAGAGAGATGGTGACCACAAGGTAATGCAACAACTGAGAACCAGGGGACACGTCCAACGCTTAGGCTGTCCTTATACCGCTTCATTCAGCAGTTCCTATCGTGCACTGGCAGCCAACTCACGTTCCCATACCAACGGCAGTAATGATGGACCCCAGAATCGATGTGCTGGCATCTAAGATACAGCAGATCGCCAAGGCGGTAGAGACTCTTACGCGATAGAATCCACCACTTGCTAACGAAGACCAAGAGTAGCATGGACCTCCACCTCCAAAAGATGATAGGAAGCAAGCGCAGGAGAGCCAGGCCCTCACTAGTTCTCATTGGACTAAGGGAGGCTGCACGGCTAACGCTATGCTCACCTCCAGGACAGAGAGGCTCGGCCCTAAGAACCCCCTCCGCGGAGGGGCGCATGATCCTGACGTACTATATCTTCTCTCCGTCCCACCATTTGTGGATTGGATAATGAATGAGGCCTTCCGAGGAAGTTCATTCCCCCGAAGCTCGACTCCTATGACGGGACCACCGATCCTTTCGATCATCAGCGCCATTACCTTTCGATCTTGAGTCCGTCATGTGAAGAACCTTTCCCACCAGTCTATAAAGCTCCGCGCTGACATGGTTCCACAACCTTCCATTGAAGTCAATCGACTCCTTCAAAACACTGGCAAAGGAATTCCTGACACGTTTCCTCAGAAGCCAGCGTTTCAGAAAAGTCCCGCACTACATACTCTCTAAGGCAGAGTTTCGGCAAGATGCTTCGAGAGTATGTCACGCGCTTTAACAATGAGCAAACCCTCATCGACGGGTGCAACAACGATATAACCGTGACGACTTTCACTGCGGGCTTCAGAGAGGAAAAACTGTTCGAAGACCTCACCTTGGAGCCCACTCTGGACATGGCGAAGCTCCTCAAGAGCGTCTAGAGACACATCACCCTGAAGGAGTCAAGGACAGCTAAAAATGAAATTGAAGGCGACAGGAAGCCCTCCTCTCTTAGGGACAAAAATAAGGGAAAAAGACGCGAGGACGAGGAACAAAGCAAAAGAAAGCGCATCGACAATAGGCCAGACTCTGGTCTTGCCAGGCCGGAGAAATCATCCAACTACGTTGGATCCAAAGCCATGACACCCCTATGCGCTAGCTTGTCAGATGTACTTAACTCCATGAAAAACTGGGAAGAACTGAAGTGGCCCCAAAAGACATGCGGAGACCCCTACAAGCACGACAACGACAAATATCGCGCGTACCACAAGGAGGGCAGCCACAACACCAACGACTATAAGAGTTTGAGGTATGAAGTTGAGTACTGGATCCGTAATGGAAAACTGAAAGAATTCCTGAAATCTAATAAGCAGTCAGAACAAACTTGGGACAGGGGGAGTCGATTAAAGAAATAGAGAAGAAGACTCCAGGGATAATCTACGTCCTTCATGGAGTTGGACCGAATGAAAAAGCGGACACTAATAGATATGCGGACACAATTCACGGATGAGGACAAGCACATCTGCCACTCACGGGTTCAAAACCCATTCCCATTTTGACTTTCACGGACAGAAACCTTGATGGAGTCGGAGTGTCACACAACGATGCCTTGGTCATATCTGTTTCCATTGCAAAATGGGAAGTGAATAGAGCTTTGGTTGACACAGGAAATTCACTTAACGTTCTGTTCTACAATGCGTTCAGCGGTATGGAACCTCAAGGAGGAAAATCTGACGTCTTCAGAACACCCGCTGATCGGATTCAGTTGAGGAAGGTCCTATTTCTGGACTTCATGGTGGTAGACGCACCGTCATCCTACAATCTCATCTTGGGAAGACCTTGGCTCCACCAGATGGAAGCAGTGATCTCCACCCTTTACTAGTGTGTTAAGTATACTGCTAACCACTCCGAAAGAAAAATATGTGGAGACCAAACTACGGCACGAGGCTGCCACTACGCCACACTGAAACAGATAAACTGCTCCCACATTCAGCTACATCATTCAGAACAGCCTGACCTAGTAAAAGGCAAAAGACGATTGATACATCACTTTCAAGCGGTACAGGAGCAACAAGATCTTCCACAAGGAATGCGTAACTATGAATTTTGAAAGACCACGCGATGGTACTTGAACAAGGCAGGGCAAAATATGCAACACAATACCTAGGGAAGGATATAAACTTTAGAATAAACATACAATGATTTGTCTCACTACAATCTAATTAATAATGGTCCGACAAGGCATATATAGCAATAGAATTTTACGGGTCCTTCTGAAACTTTTTATGTAAAATTTTCGTATGTAATTGTAAGAAGAACAACACATGAAAATTTCTTGGAGTATTCAAAGACAAATGAATGAAACTAGGGAAAAATAACAGAAGAGTATGGGCACTTGTGTGAGGTGTGAGTTGCAAGGACCGTCATATCTACCATTCCATCTCCATAACTTGAATGCATTTTGATAAGTTAAACGAAATTATCAAACCAAGAAAATAAAATATTGACAAAAGATATTTCATAACCTATTGAAAATCAAAACTCATGTTTCCTACTGGAGAATCTTACTGAAAATAATTGTCTGACCCATCGACAAAAAATCATCATGAATAATTACTACATTAGAATTGAAAATCAAAATGACAATGAATCTAAAATTCTAAACCCATTGTCATTGACTCACATGAGGGTAGGTAGATGGTGCTTGCAGGTGATCAGACCAAACCATAAATCGAATGAAAAAAAACTCTAGCTTGACAGTTAGCTAAATGTGGCAGTGACAGGATTTGGGAGTTCATCAGAGTCAAAACAAATAATATGATTACGGTGCAGTCAGCCAGTGACAGAAACTAGATTACATATACCGGCATGGGAGTCCATGGCATAGGCTGGATCAAGGAATCAATGTTGTCAATTCTGCAATACCCATCAATCTCATAAATCTAATATGCGACTCAAGTAGCTTCAATCTACACAACCTCCATTGCTGAAAAGATTTTATGCCCTTCCCATCTCAAAAATCTAATATGACATCATAACACTAGGACTAATTTCCTTGATTTGCATATCTTTGAACATTGTCATAGCTTATACCATTTTTCCCTTTATACCAAAAGGGAACCAATCGACACTAAATTCTCAACATAAATTGGGCAAAACTCATGATACCCAACAACCAAAATGAACATAAAATGTTGTTTGAAGGTTAATAAAAAAGAAAAGGTTTGTACCTTTGAGTTCAGCCAGGGACGAATAGCTTTTCTCCTTCTTGTCAGCCTTTCTTTTTCGTCGTATTTGTTCAGAAACCTTCAAATCAATTTAGAGAGAGGAGGCGGAGAGGTTTCCGTGGGAAGGGGGAATCGGGCGTAGAACAATAGTTGACGCAGAGTTGGGTTAGAGAGAGGCGGTGGCGTCAATTTGGTTTATGCGCAAATGGGCGAATGAATGGGGTTTGTGTTGGGGAATAAGTGGATTTTGTTTAGTGTTTTTACGCTTATGCCCTTAAAAACATACTCAGTGTGGAAAGTTTTCTCAATCTTGGGTTGGGCTTTGGATGAAATGTGATGAGATGTTACTTTTCCTCACAAAATTTGTTTTATTTAGGCGCTAGTTTTTTCGCTCTCTGTTGTGTGACGATTGCGAAATGTTTTTTTGAGAGGAACTAGGAACCAAATTTTTTTTGAACAAATATGTGAAAACTTGTTAAAATTCCTCACGTAAACTACAAAAACGGTGACAACTTTCAGACCGTCACATAAAATTTCGCCACCTATTACCACCTTTCTAATAGTGTATTTTTAGCCTTTTTTGGGCATTGTTAATGAAGGCCTGACATGCCATAGGTACCACTCCACACTGGAGGTTTAATATAAAAAAGAAAATAAAAAAAGAGTACAATAATCTGAGGCGCAATTTCACTCCTTTCGACTTTGACGAGTTTATGGTAGATATCAAACCGAAGGTTCACTCTCCTAAAGCTCCTCATGTTCCATGGCGTGAAATATTGTAAGTTTCTTCTTTCTTGTTTAGGGTTTGATTAGGCATGACGATTTAGGGTTAGGGCTTGTTGATGATTTTGTTCATACATGAGTATCTAGGATTCTCTTAATACATTCCTTGTGTGTAAATGCACGCAACTGTTACACTACTGTATGTAAATGCAAACTATTTATGCATTACCCACTACTGTTACATTCCTTATGTGTAACAACACATGGATTGTGAGTAAAAGCATCAACATTTTACATTCCTTGTGTGATTTCCATAGTGATGATTGGTGTAAAATTTTCATGTCTGACTTCTTTGTGTCTTGTTGTTTGCCATCAAGTGTGCATAGACTGACTTCTTTGTGCCTTGTCTCTGACTTCCTTATATAATCATCACTAGTAGTGTGCATAGGCTTATATCATGTTTGAAAGAATGCAACAGTAGTGTGCATAGGCTTATATTATGTTTGATAGAATACAACAGTATTGTGCATAGTTTGTTTGAATGTGTTTTCTTAAGGGGTTTGCATCTGTTTTCTTAAAGGGATTTGCAAGGATGGTACATGGGGAGCTGAACTTTCAATTTGGAAGATAAAGGTACACTTTGGTGGGTAGTGGGGTATAAGAGTTGTAATCCCTGGTGGGTGGTAGGGTGACGGCTACCATAGTAGGTCATTTGTGGTGATTGAAAGGGTGGATGAGGATTACATGATTTGGTACAACTTAAACAAGATGATCCTTGAACAGTAACCAAACCCATACAACTAATGTCTGACCCTTGACAAACCAATAATTTTTCTAGAATGAGGGATAAGGATGGATATACAAAATGATCAAGATGTCATGTAATTTTGGAATAGGGTTGAGATTGATGATGATGATATTATCCATCTATTTCTGAATATCAAAGTGGCCTTTGAAGTGGATGCCAACAATGTAACTGGGACAAGCATAGCAAACTATGAGCCCATTCCAACATTTCGAGTTGTTGATGCTGCACCTAACCCTGTTTCACAACCCATACAACCAACTGATGGGATGTCCAGTTAGGAAAAAACTAATAGGGAGGGACATGGTGAGGAAAATAAAAAAGCTTGTAAGAAGGGAGATGCCAACAATAACAAAGAGAAAAAGAAATAGAAAAGGGTGCATTATGAGTTGAGTGATGAGGAGTTAGATGATGAGTATGAATGGATGGATTTTGAAGAGCAAAGATGGTGGGTGTTGTTTGTCAATCACTAATTTGGATGGTAACAATGAACTATTTCCATTGGCCAATTACATCTGTCAACCTGAGTGTTATCAAATATGACACTCTTTCCTAAGCATAACTGAAACATATTTGAAGACGCATGTAGGGAAATTGGCATTCATATTTGACCATAGGTTTTGCTTTAGACACATGTATAAGAACTTCAAAAAGGCTGGGCATTGTGGGACAATTGTATTCCGCATTTATTACGCTTTTGCGAGGCACAACAAGGGTAACAAAGTGGTAGTAGAAGAGTTTTATACTAAACTCTAGGATGTATGGAATTTGTGACCTGGTAGTGCTAGCCCGCCTAGTAGCGACTTCTCTTCGGGAAAAAAAATTGGGACTAGTGCTAAACTAATTTTTGCACACAAACACGATAATAAACTATTTTACTTCAAAATTTAAACAATTATTGATGAGTGCAATGGAGAAAACCAATCAGATTTTGAAAGGTTTCCCTAACATGCCATGCAAATGAGATATGTAGGATGGAAGATTATAGGAATGGCAAGACCTCTTTATTCTGATAAGCCAAAAACTCCTCCCTGAAAACCCAACCAAATTAGCGGGAGTTTGGATGTAACTGAAACAACTTACAAATTGTTGGTGTATAAGGATGTAACCACTTGGCGTAGAACAAAGTTTGATACCAGAATCAGTTATTAGCCCACTACCAACAACTTCAGTGAAAGCTTCAACAACTAGATCATGAAGTTGAAAGACAAGGCAATATGCAACTTCATTGAAGACTATCACATGCTCTTGATGAGGCTAATGTTTGGTACGAGGACAAAAAGCACCCAGTGGGGTATTGAGGGGGTTGTACCTAGGGCAAAAAAATTGATTGACAAGTACAAGAAAATAAGGGTGACTTTGCAATCCATGGTTCAGATGATGGGTTTGTCACAATTCATGCATCAAATAGAGATAGGTGGAATGTCAAAACATCAACCAAATATTGTGATTGAAAACAGTGGAAACTAACAAGCATCATCTGTGTGCATGGAGTGGTGACCATAATCAATCATAGACCAAACTGGGCAGAATAAGTAACATAACCTTTACTAAACTTTACATCATGTTTGATTATGAATGTTTATAATATGAAGTGTGTATGTTGTAGGTAATGCAGCCCTTACCACTCTGTTAGAGCTTATGTGAAAGCATATTCGAGGGGTATCATCAACATCCCAAACACGAGGGGGTGGCCTTAAGTAAGTACATTTGATGATGTTGAGCTATTTTGAGCAATGGATGTCATGAATATTACTCATGATGGTTTTATCTTGCAGACACCATACTTGGTGTTGCCCCATCTAGTTAAGAGGCTACCAGAAAGACCCAGAACTCAGATAAAGTTGGATGAGGAGGGAGAATGCCCTACTTAGAGAGAGGAAAGATTTTGCATAAAATGTGGAATGGAGGGATACAATGTGAGGATTTACATGAATCCCCCAAAGGAGCAGATTGTAAGTGTACCCAAAAACTTTGTTCCAAGAGTGAGAATGGCAAGGAACAATAGGCCAATGGGTTCCAAAACTACTGGAAGGGGTAGATGCAGAGATGTTGAAGCTCAACCAAATATAGGAACAACTCTACAAAAGCCCAATGCTCAATCAGATGGTCCTACTACTCTAGAGAGATACAATGCACAATCTGAAATGTAGACTACACCAATTGCACTAGTTGTATCCTTCACAATACATAGCTTTCAACAAGGTGTGAGACCTCCTCCAACTAGGGGTAGAGGCAAAGGCAGAGACATGGGCAGGGGCAAAGACAGAAGGGAGACATACATGTGAATATGGACTAACTTTAATGTAAACACATCATTTCTTAGTCGAATGAAAGAATGGAATGCATGTGATGTACCTAGCTACCACTTTAAAGACTTTAATTGCTTTGTTTTGGACATGGTAGATAGCAATGCAATGTTGACATGTGGTTGGAACTACTTTTTTTTTGGATTTTTGGTGATTTGTGAATGGCTTAACATGATATTGCACCCACTTTTATTAAAATGTAGTTTTTGTTTAACATGATTTAAATTTGCAAAAGTATAGTTTTTGGAATTTTGATTCATTGTTAATGGCTTGACATGATACCAATGTAGAATGTTGGTTACACTTGTATGTTCTAGACATGATTTAGGTTCGCAACATAGTTCATTTGACATAGGTTTATGTGTAGGTTTGTCAATGTCCATTTGCATTTGCATTTGCATTTTGTTTTCTTGCATATAGATTGGCAACCTTACATATAATTGTCAGTACTTGCATTTACAAAGTTGCCAGCATGAGTGAGTTAATAAAAAATTGCTCTGTTTTACATACAATATTATTCAACATTACCCTTTGATGTAGTCGATTTCTACTCTCCTTCCTCGCTACTTACCTAGACCTGCATAGGTAGCAAACGTGAGCCAAGGACCACCATGTGGTGGCTGATGGCACTCTGATGCTTAAGTTAGATAAGGCTTAGGATAGGCTTAAAACTTTAAACTGGGATTCTGTCGCGTATCTATAGTTAATTGACCTTATTTCCCTTTTATAGTTTAGGAGTCCTTGTTCGGCTAGGTCATTTGCGGGGTAGTTTGGGGAAACAATTCGTGCTAGATATCTTTTCCTGCTTGGGAGTTGTCCATGTGGGATAGTTTCACTACACGACTAATGATCCTAGATCAACGAAAGATGTTTCCCTTTCTGAGTGTTGTTCTTGCAAGGAAGTTTCCTTGCCTGACTTATACTCTAATATGTGCTTCATAGTCGGATCCAATGTATTGCTTGCCTGCCTATCTTGGGTAGATCTCTTAGATACTTGCCTTAGAGGTCTTACGAGTATTGGGCCGTACCGCGTGACGTGTGGGCTTAATGGCTCATTGCAACTCGGATCCAACTGTCTGAATCATGCCAATAATGGGCTTAGTGCTGTTTGGGCGTCGCTAGATTCAGTATGCAATCGGGTCTGCTTTGTTATGTTGATTAGATTATCATGACACGTGTATGATGTTGATCGGAGGATGGTTTGATGTATCATTAGCTACCCCCTGAGTTAGTAGGTTGTCTTATCGGTCCACTAGGTCATTTCATGAAGCAACTGTGCAGTCATGATGATTGAGTCTGAATTGTTTCCTCGAGCAGCAAATTACATTAATTGAGCATGCGCCAGCTTGAAAGCAGGAAAGGCGGGAGTTCAATTTTATATATAGATCTCCTGCCAGTGGAGTAGAACTCTATTACTCTTTCGAACTCTGAGATTCTGCTTTTGATTTTGTTTAACCTTCGTATTCGAAAGCTTGTACTTTCTTCCATGGCAGGTCGGAATCAGCTTCCTGATGAACTGTTTGCTAATGGCCATAAGTTTTTTGATGAGAGGTTGCTCTCTGAATCTGATTTAGAAGGCCTCTGTAAAACATACAAGATTCCTGATGATCTGATGCTATGCACTCTGCGTCGATCTGACACCATTATACTTTCTTGAAGGGTTTATCTATCTTTACCTAGGTATGCTTGAATCGGGTGTCCGCTTTCCTGTTATCAAGGATATTTGGTAGTTTCTGGCATACCTTGGCATTGCACCCACTCAACTTGTGCCGAACGGGTATAGGAATTTGATTGCCCTTATGATTAGGGCCAAAGACGATGGGATCCGAGTGACTTCGAGGGTGATGCAATTGCTCACTTCTCTTTGGATAAACGAGCACGCTGTGTGTGTTCTGACATCGCCGGACTGCTTTGGCAAACTGCCTGATGTTTTAAATCATGACAAAAGTTCACTTTCATGGCTCCTGCAGACTCGACGTACTTTGAGCTTGCTGGCTAATCCGGTCGAGCGTGAATTTAGAACACTGAATAAGCTGACTCCTTTTCCGGTCTTGCTTGTGTTAATTGAATATTATGTTGACTTGTGGTTTTTGCAGGGAGATTCTCTACTTCACTTCTTACTGCTGAAGATAAAGTAACTTTGGATGTGTACTACGACATGCCTCATCTGGAGGTAGAAGATATCGTTTATCCTTCTAATATTGAGCGCATCAGACTGTGGGCTGATTAGCACGTGGCTCCTACTCTTTTTTGGGTAAATAAGCCAAAGCCCGAAAGTGGGTATGCTTCGAGGAAGAGGAAACTTCTTAAGATTAGGGTTCCAAGCCCTTCGAGGAGGGCAGAAATAGATGAAACACTTCTTTCTCTTGTGCATCCGTAGAGGTCTCATGCTTTGTCTTGGTCCGTCCGCAGGCACTTGGCATCATCCTTAGGGATGGCAGTGGGGCGGATTTTCACTAATATCCGCCCCGCCCACCCCATTTGGGGCGGTTTTGGATGTGTCTAAATGGATTTCGGGGCGGATATGGATATCCAAACAACATCCATTAAATATTCGGGGCGGATACAGATTTTGAAAGATCCACCCCACGGATATCTGTTTAAGTATTATAATTATTGAAATACCCTTAACCTTTAAAAAGAAAAAAAAAACCTTAACCGTACCTCTTACTTCTCACTCTACCTCTCATTTCTCTCTCACTTGCTCTGCCTTTCACTTCTCTTATGTTCTTCTTCAATCTCTCTGCTGATACCACTTCTGCAAGTGAGTGAAGTTGGAAGTGGGAATGGGTTCTAATGCTGTGTGGGGGAAGGGTGGGGTTACTTGAGATGGATGCAGAGAGGTGGAACTGAGTTGCTCCATGGTGTGAAACCACTGCCGAGTTAGAAGGAGAAATGACCGAGCGATCCAGATGGTGGGGTCCATCAAGGCTAGTCGCTGGCGAGCTACCGGGGCGATCGATCGAGCCCTTGGTCAGTGGTAGCAAAGGAGATCCCGTCCGCTCACATGATCGAATAAAAGATTTGATGGGGTACTGTGTGAATCTGATGTGTTGACAATGGCTTGATTGTGAAATTGATTTTTTCATCTCCGATCGTCCCTCCACTCGGTTCCTGATGCGAGAATGTCTGGTAAATGGAAGCGAGAAGCCCACCACACTGTGGTTTAAGGGATATTGTTTCTTCCTCCGCCTCCCTGATCATACAAACACTTACCCATTTGGAAGACATCTCGAGTTTGGGCGTGATGAACACATTTGTTCAAGCCAAGAAACCCCCAACTCAGTCATTGATAAAACCCCAACAACAAGAGTGGTGGGTTCAAGCAACTAGTCAAATTCAAGTGAATGTGAATTTTTCATTCATCAAATATCCAATCATCCATTTTTTTTTGTTCTTTCTGATCTCTATGATGATGTTTAGTTTTCTCTGCAATTCCAAACCTTTTTCTCCAAATAGAAATAATATTGGGGGTCTTTTGTTGAAGTTGCTTATGTTTAATGGAATGAAAAGATGACATTCTACACTAATGCATTGGAATACAGTGGCACTCTACACTGAAAATCTGTCCAATTAGGCCATTTGTTGAGAAGAACAATTAAAAAAAAATGGATATTTGGGGTGGGGCGGATAACCCGACCGAAGCGGGGATGGTTTTTGAAAAATTGTATGAACGAATATTTGGGGCGGATCCGGGGATTCGCAACTCCAGTGGGGCAGGGATGGCTTTTTCCAAATCCGCCCCATTGCCATCCCTAATTGTCCAAAGGATGTGATGCTGTCGGGCAAGTGTAGGATGAGACTGTTGTTTATGAGGGGCGTGATTCTTAGGCCATGGCCCCTTAATCCCTTCCTAACTTGGAGAAAGTATCTGCAGATGGTTGGTGTAGACGATGTTACCAAGCTGAGCACCGAGCAGGTAGAGTTTCTGAATAAGATGTTGTTGCAGGCGGGCTTGGAAGCTTCGAATGGCCGTCCCTTTTCAATAAAAGACTTTGAGCTCCGCCTATCTCTTGATCATGAACCTGTTGATGATTCGTTTGATTATTGACGCCATGGTGAAGGGTCCCGTTCTCATCGCCCATACTACGTTCCATCTCATTCCTGTCCTCATATTCAACTGATGACAAGCCCAAGGAATAACTCGCTTCCCTCTTCTCAGTCAATTGATGCTAGATTGGCACGTGAAAGAGAGACGACTGTTGTGGGCAAAGGGAAAGCAGTTGATGAGGGCCTTGATGCAGTGAAGAGGACCAAGGGTGGTGCTGGGGTGATTCTGGTTTTGAATGATTTCCATCCGGATGCCCGGATTAGTCTGTTTGCTCCAAAAGTAATAAGGATGAACAACCAAGCTTGGCATCAAGAGGTTGACATCTCTTACGGTTCGAAAAAGCATATCAGCAGGTGGAATAACTGGCTGGCAAACTGTGCTTCGGAGCCAGTGGGAGAGACGCTAGGAAAGCGTTTGGATAAATGACAAAAACATCTTGTGTTGGGGATGTCATACCTGAATCAAGTGGCCACAACTAGAATTGAAGTTGAGGCCGCTTGTGAAAGGGTATATACCATTAGGCGAGTGTTTGCTGACTTGCAGAAGTCACAGTCTGACGCTCTCCACGAGATTGAGTCGTTGAGGAAACAATTTGAAGATTTCTCAAATACTTGAGCAGAGTCCAGTTCCATTAGGTCGGAGGCTCAGAAGGTTCGCTTGGAGGTGCTTGAGTCTAACTTGGCGGAGGCAGTGTTTGCAAGGGATTTGTTTGAGAATGAATTGATGTCCATCGCGACTTGCAACTTGCCTGTGTTACTGTGGTTGGAGTGAAGGCCGAACTGTGAGCTCTGCATGCTGAGGGGATCAAGAATGAGTCCAAATGGACATTTCGATGTCATCAGTTGGAGGCCAACATTGAGTTTAATGCTGATAGCGTGCGGACCGCTGAAGAGTAGTTCCTTCTGGCGCAGAATGAGTTGAATATCACCAATGATAAGCTGCATGCCAAGCAATCCAAGACTGAGATGTTGACGGGTGAGCTAAAGTGACTGAAGCAGGAGGTCATTGAGACAAGAAAATGCGAGGAAAAACTTCTTAAGGCCCGAGGCACGTTTGAATTCAGCAGAGTCGTGCATTGAAGGCTAGAGCTATTGCATCTGATAAAGGAGGAACACTATTATAAAGAGATTGAATATGCAGTTTAGAGCAACCTCCGATTCATTTCAAGAAGAAGGCGACCCTGACGAGAGGCAGCACCTACAAATGGGTCTTATGCTCCTTCCCTTACTAAGTTTAATTATGTTGTATCTGACTCTTCTCTCGATGAGGGGTGAATCTTGTATTCTAGTTTGCAAGTGGATAATACTTCATACTTGTTTGTCTTCCTTTGCTTTTTTCTGCTAGCTTTTACCTGCTTTGTTTTTATTTCGACATTAATTTCCAGACAAGAAGCTCTTCTAGGCTAGGAAGCTTTATGGTTGATCCGTTGTTGAGAGCTCCGACTTCTTGTGCTGCAATAATTTGTGCAGTTCTGGTTAGACTTGTTTTTAGAGATCGGGGAGTGTAATACAACCCTCTGTCTGGCGACTTGGTTGTCCGTTGGACCAACAATTGATGTTGTTGTTGTAAGCATATTAGTAAGGCTGTGGTCCTAGTGCTTGCACCCTTGTAGTCGTCTGGTCGAGTTTTAAAAATTCTAATCGGACTTTTGACTCATTTTTATTTGCTATTCATAGAATAGGCTTAATTGGATCGGGGGTTGTTATCGCCAGTTGTATTTGAATAAATCAGGGCCAAGTTTCGGTGACCATGGTGGTCCCTAGCAAGCTATCTTGATTAGCCGTCGAGCAAGCTATCTTGATTAGCCATCGAGGGCACTGACTAGACTCCCACTTTCTTACCCATCTTGATATGTTCGTGGCGAACTAGGAATGTGGAACGAGCCAATAGTTATCATCGTTAGTCGTTCTGACTAAACTTTTGGAAGGGTTCGACGATCATTGTCTGTAGTTGGCCAATGATCCCATGCAAGCCATTTTCACCAGGCTGCATGAGCGCTTACTAAGCTCCCCCTTTTTAGGCCATCAAAATCCACGCTCAGTGAACTAGGCTTCGAGCAGACCAAAACCATCGTCATCAACGGCCACTAACTAAGCTTTGGTCGGGGTTCGACGATCACTGTCTGCCTATGAGTAGTGACCCCTGTAAAGCCATCTTAATCAGGCGTCGAGAGCGCAAACTAGACTCCCACTTTTAGGCCATCGGAATCCGTTATTTGCGAATTGGGCTTCAAAAAGACCAGAAGCCCTCATCGTCGGTCGTTGCTGACTAAGCTTTGGTCAGGTTTAATCTCTATTGCCCATGTTTGGACAATGATCCCTGGCAAGCCGTCTTGATCAGGCATCAAAGCGTTGACTAAGCTGCCACTCTCTAAACTGTTGATAGCCGTTTAATTTAACGGACTAGGCGTTAGAGCCTACTAGAAGCTATTGTCATAGGTCAAAACTGACTAAGCTTTGGTTAAGTTTGGCGACTATTATCTACAGTTGGACAATGGCCCTGGCGAGCCATCGTGGTTAGGTATTACAAACACTGACTAAGCTCCCACTTTCTAACCCATCGTCGTCCGCTTTTGGCGGGCTAGGAGTTAGAACGGACCAGAAGCTATTGTAATCAGTCGGAGTTGACTAAGCTTTGGTCAGAATAAGATTCTGGGCGTTTAAATCTGACTTGGGTGTCATGACTTACTTAGCTCACATGTAAGATTCTGTGCATGTAAGTCTGACTTGGGTGTCCTAACTTACTTAACTCACTTAGCGGTCTGATTCCAGTGTCAGATCGATTGATCAGACTAATAATAGATTGATCGGCTTTAATAAATAACAACTGAATAATAGTGGATATGATGCCTTGGATTTGATGATAACACTCCGTAGGCACGCTCCTTATTCTGTGGGCGGTTAGGGCCTTTGCTGTTTGTTCCTTTGTGTGTGTTGTGCTGGATCTGGCAGGGCATAAGCTTGGACCCATTAGTTGAAGGGCCAAATTAGAAAAAATCTTTGTGGATTGGCGTGCCAAAGATACGGCGCATCTCGCGAGATGGTTCAGTATTGATTACTCCTCCCGGTTAATGGGGCTGCTTGCAGGTTCATTAATTCAAAAGATGTATCTGAACCGTCATTTTCTCGATTTCCCGTACGACTTTTAATGTTGAAGTAATTGCTTATTGACGCCTCTTTGTGAACCATTTCGCTTATATATGGGCTGGTTGTTCTGCGTTCAAGTACTGTAATGAGAATAATAGAGCATGTTAATCAAATGCATCTTACCAGAGAGTTTGCTTTGGGTTTTCCAAAGTCTGAATGAAGATTTCCCTCACTAGAGTCTTCGAATGTTTTGACATTTGCACCGATGAATATTTATAAGACTTTCTATTATGCGATGCTGCCTGGTCTGGGTGGGCACCTAATTGATCCCATGAGATCTTGCAATATCTTCTCATATTTCGTAGAAGAAGTACAGGCTGTTCCTTAGTTCTGTGGCTTTTGAGTTCCCATTCGCCATTGTTGTTGGGTGATAATACTAGCAACTAGTTTGTGGCATTCATTCGCTATGGGTTTCACGCGTGACGCCCCAACCGAATTCATGTTAGCGTAGCAGAGTTCTGATGAGACATTTTTTCTGTGACATTAGCTCAGCCGCATTTCAGACACTTCCGCCTTGAGGATCCTCATTCTCTTGCCTCTTTCTGCTCCAGTTTTCGTCCCTTTCCGTAGGGTAGTCTGATGTTTTGAAGATGTATGCGTTTCATTTCGAGGCTCATGTTGCCACCTTTGAATCATCATCGCAAGGTGATTTGACGGAGCAATGAATTGAGTGCGTTCCTTCGTCTTCAGCCGCATATGGTTTAATTTAACCACCTTTTCTTCTGGAGGCGGATTTGCAAATCAGAGTCTCTACCCTTGTTTTGGTGGATAAATGCTTGCATTGGACTTAGATACTTGTAGTGGATAAACTGATGTACTAGTTGGTCGAAAGCTTTGTAATTATTCTCATTGCAATTAATAAATTTTATTTTATTTCTGGAATGTGTCTTGTATGAACAACTCTTCTAAATTGAAATGGAAAACAAAAAACAAGAAACGAAATCAAAGCAACAAATAATTTAACTCCAAGCGAAGATTAAGCTAATCCGGCCTTGAAGAAGGAACAAATGGTCTTGGCTCGGATTGCATGGTCCCTCCAGCGAAGTTTTTTTTAAAGTTAACAAAGTTAATGAATAGTGGATTTCATGCTGGAAGGCCGTTCCTTGCTGAATAACAACTATTGGAGTTGATGCCCGTTTGATGAAGTATTGTTACTTAGCTCTTTATTAGTTTGGATTTCGTTGCTAGCTTTAACTTCTGGATCTCTGCATAGTTGCGCCTGGGCTCCTCTGCTCTCATAGAGTGGTGCTCCTATTTTCTCTAGGCCTGATGCCTGACATGTCGATTTTGTGGGCCCGAGCTGTAACTGGCAACAATTTAGCTACTTCAGGGCTGCATAATGGCAATCTCTTATTGCTGGTTGATTTCCTCGGATAGTTCCTTGGGCATGTTGGCTGTATATTTTATGCATTGGTGCAGGGTAGAGACCACTTCTTCCATATGATGAAGCCACAGTCTTTCGAGAATAATGTTGTAGGTGGACGGGGCGTCAACTACCATGAACTCTTGGACAAGGTACTTCCGTAACTATGTCTCTCCTGCCATCACGATTAGATTGATCTTCCCGAAAGGGAAGTACTTTTCTCTGCTGAATCTGACCACGGGGTGGGTGGCAGGTGTTATGTCTTTTTTCCAGTAGCAGCATGTTGCGGAATGCACTGAGGAACATGACATTTAGTGAGCTTCCAGTGTCCACCAAGGCTCTTTTTACCTCCCACTTAGCGATAAAGACGGAGATGACCATGTTGTCATTATGAGGAGAATGTCTCCTTGGAGACCCCTCTCCGTAAACATTAGTGATGGGATCGGGCTGTGAAATCGTGCGTGATGCACTTGTTGGTCCTTATACTGAGATGGTGTCCACATCTTAGTTAGTGTCCTCTTGTGGGACCTGTTTGATTGCTCCCCTTCAAGATCGACCCCGTGGAGGATGTAAATGACGCTAGGAGCTTCCTTTTCAATCTCGTTGACAACATATGCTCTTTCCTTTGCTCGGCCTTGCCTCATGTCCGAGCCTAGGAACTCCTTAAGTTTGCCTTTCCTCATCTAGTACTCGACTTCTCCATTGAGGTTTTTGCAATCCTCAGTATCTTGTCCGCCTTCTTTGTGGTAGGCGCAATATTTGCTGTTGTCGTGCCAGCGGAATCTTCTTGCTGCTTAGGCGGCCACTTTAGCTCTTCCCAATCCTTGATGGAATCAAGGATGTCAGACAGACTAGTATTGAGAGGGGTGACAGACCTGGACCCGACATAATTTGAGGCCTTGTCCTGGTGTGGCCTAGGTCGATCTTGTCGTCTATGCACTTCCTTTTTTTACTGTCATCACCCTATTTCTTCTTCCCTTATTTCCTAGGCTTTGGAATAGAGAGTTTCTTCTCTGACTCCGTTTCTCTCTTGGCGACCAACATTTCATCAAGAGTGATGAATATTCGGACATCTCTGAGCAAGTCTATCAAATTGGTTGGGGGTTTAGGGTGAAGAAGTCATAGAGCTTGCCTCTTCTCAGACACGAAGTTAAAGCCGTGACGACAGTGTCAACACTATAGTTGTCGATGTGGGTCAACTCATCTTTAAAATACGTACTCCCTTAACGTCTCATTTTGTTTTTGCTTTAGGGTCATCAGATAATGTAGGTCCCCTTGAGCCGTTGGCTGCCCACGAAGTGTGTGAGGAAATTTAATGACAATGTCCAGAATGAATCGATGGATTTCGGGGGAAGACTGTAGAACCACGTTAGTGTTGACATCTTCAGGCATGTCGGGAATGGTCAGGACATTATTGCATCAGACCCTTCTTTGATCGCCATAACGTGATGGAAGTGGTGAAAGTGATCGTCCCATCATAAAACTCTAACTTTGGTGTGGTGTATTTCTTTAGCAGCGGTTCATCCATGATATGGTCCATGAACAGAGGGATCGTGAGAATAAACATCACATTTGGGTTTGTGCGAGATGTGTCTGTCGGCTCTGGATGCTAGGTCTCTATTGGTTGCACCTCCGTCTCTTGTCCATTGAGAAGTTGTTGGGGTAGCGCAACTTTCCTGAACATGCTCTCTAGAAATTTTGGGGGACCGGGCTCTTTGTTGCTTATGGTCTCCCTCTGTAGGTAGATGATTCCGCTGTTTGAGAGCCTCCAGCGTTTTGGCAATTTGCTGGATGTGTGTTGAAAGTAGGTCCACCCATGGGTTTCCTGCTATTGCCCTTGGGCGGCGCTCTGCCGGTTTGAGCGTTCGAGGGCTCCGCAACATCTGCATTGTTGCGAGACCTTGTCGTCACCATCTCGCTGATGCTCTAAAAAAAGGTAGAACTATAGTTTTTTTTTTTTTTTTCTAAAAAACTTTATCGTTCCCCACGGACGGCGCCAAATTGATGTAGTCGATTCTTGCCCTCTTTCCTCGTTGCTTACCTAGACCTGCACAGGTAACAAACCTGAGCCAAGGACCACCATGTGGTGGCTAATGTCACTCTGATGCTTAAGTTAGATAAGGCTCAGGAGAGGCTTAAAACTTTAAACTACGATTCTGTCGCGTACCACTAGTTCATCGACCTTATCTCTGTTTTATAGTGTAGGAGTCCTTGTTTGGATAGGCCTTTGATGGCATAGTTTCGAGAAATAGATCTTGCTAAAGATCTTTTCCTGTTTGGGAGCTGTCCATGTGGGATAGTTCCCCCCTACACGACTTGTGCTCCTAGATCTGCGGGAGAGGTTTCCCTTTCTGAGTGTTGTCCATGCAAGGAAGTTTCCTTGCCCGACTTATACTCTAATAGATGTTTCCTAGTCGGATCCAATGTGTTATTGGCCTACCTGCCTTGGGTAGATCTCTGAGATACTTGCCATAGAGGTCTTATGAGTATTGGGCCTGACCACGTGACATGTGGGCTTAATGGCTCATTGCAACTCATATTTGACTGTCTGGATCCTGTCAATAATGGGCTTAGTACTGTTTGGGCCTTGCTAGATTGAGCATGCAATTGGGCCTGCTTTGTTATGTTAACGAGATTATCATGACACATGTACGGTGCTGATCGAATGACGGTTTGATGTATCATCGTCCTCTAAAACAAAATGTTGATAGTAACTTAACCCCCTATAATAGATCTGAATGTAATCATGCCCCCTTGTTCAACACAAATTCAGAGCAGATGGGTAGAGGTTGAAGATGACCTGCAAGTCTTTGTATATGGAATTAACCTGCAACTTCTCAGCCCTTGGCCACTCTAAACATCTTTTGCCTTGTGAACTTTCATGGAACCATAGTCTATTACTTAAATTGAGAGGAATCCAAGTGAGTTATCTTTTCTGTACCAACATAAAATGATTACTTTCAATCCTAACAGTTGGAATTTTTTTAATCCCGACTGTTAGATCATGTAGAGGCATTTTGGGCATCAAAACAGTGTCCATTTGAAAACAGAACGTGCAGTAATGATCAATGGATGTGGATCGCTAGTCAGGGGGGATCTGCATAACGATATCACGTTGGGACTAATTCTGAATTAATTATGTATTTTGGGGGTAACTTTATTTAACCTTTTATGTAACTTATTTTTATTTACTAGAGATGAAGATACTCATACCAGCCACGTCACTGACCCAAGTAAGTTGATGCTTATTGGAACGTAGCCAATTAACCTTTCTTAGGTTAGAGAGTTTTTGGGGCTGGAGTCTTAGAGACTTATTTGTGGGGTGGACATCGTCAAAGAGTTTCTTGGTTAAGAGTATTTTATTTTTACTTCAAAATTTGTAATAAACATTATATTTGTTGAATTTGAAATCTGTTATTTTCTTTTTGTTGATTTTAGAAATGTTTAATTTTTTTTTAGAAAATTGGGGCGTGACATAATCGAGCTATTATCAGGTATGAAACAAGTGATATAGTCGGTGCATGTTCGGGTTCAACAGTGGGGCACTCAGTAATCAAGCATGAATTGCAAGGTGTTGAAGTGAGTTTGAAGCTAAAAAGCAAACTATGATAAGGCCATTAATTAGTATAGACTCTCGCAATCTACACGTATCTCACCAAACATGTGGAGTTGCATTGGGACCAAGTATTGTGATTTCGTTTTTCAAGTTAATTTCGGTATCTTGATTTCAAGAAATATTTGGGTGTGTAAAGAAAAAACGTAAAATTTCGAGGATACATGAAATATATGTAAAGAATTTCGAGGGTATATGAAATATCTAAAAAAATAAAATACAATTAAATAAATTAATCAAACACATTAAATGAAGCCAAAATACCAAGAAACGAAACAAATATGAAATTAATATATAATTAGAAAATCAAGGATTGGTTTAAAAAATCAATATAGGTGTAGAATAAATGATAATTATAAAATCAGTAGGGCTGAACAAAAAAGCGATCAAACCGATTAAACCGAACCGATTGGTTCGGTTTAAATTCGGTTCAGATCGGTTTTAAAAAATTCAAAACCGAAGTGGTCGGTTCGGTTTTCAATTTCTGTGTGATTTTAACCGGCCAAACCGAACCTATCGAATATATATAATAAATAATATATATTATATATATAAATAATATAATATGTTTAAAATAGTCGGTCGGTTAAGTTTTATTTCGGTTTTGGCTCGATTTTAGTCGGTTTGGTTCGGTTACGGTTTGCATAAATTACAATCGGTTCGGTTTTGTTAATGATCGGTTCAGTTTCGGTTTGAAAATTTTAAAGCTGACCTATGTCGATTCGGTTCACGGTTTAGGTGAAAAACCGAACCGACGGTTTGGTTTTCAACCCTAAAAATCAGGGAGTGGTTTAAAAAAATCAATGAATAATTAGAGGAAATGATAATTATAAAAAACCCTCAAAATTTACGAAACCCCTCGAAAATTGTAATTTTTGTAATTTTACGAAAAAAAATGAAATTTACAAAAAGAATCCCAAAATTTACGAAAAAACCCTAGAAAAATGTTGTTATTTCTTTCGCCTTTATTCTTTTCATAAATTAAAAAAACGAAATTTTCACCGAAATTTTGTGAGATTTTGCGAAATCTCATTCCTTGATTGAGACTTGAGGCATGTCTTAGCGAGAATTAAAGGAGAACCCTCTATGTTGCATGAATAATAGGTTGAACAACAATTTTGGGAGACAAAGAAAGTTGCAAACAACTAGCAGGGCTCTACTCACCTCTAATTTTTTTTAGAAATTATTCCCAATTCATTTAATGAAGACCTTAAGAAAATTGTATTTGAAGAAAGAGTAGGCATTAAATTATATGTGAGATTGTAACTGATGCAGTCGTTTCCACTCCCTGCTTTGACCTTGACTTGCAAAGATGCTGACTTGCACAAGGAACACATGTGAGCTACGTACCACCGTTTCGGTGGCCGATGGCACTTCAATGCTAAAGTCAGACAGGGATATGAGGAAGGTGTAATGCTATAAACATGGAATATGTCGCGTACCTTAGCTTACCAACCTCATGTCTTAATTATAGTACTAGAGTCCTAGTTCGACCAGGCCATCGATGGTGTAATTTAGGGAAGAAGATCTATGCGGAGACCCTTATCTAATCAGGAGTCGTGTTGTTGAGGGAAGTTTCCCTGTTAGCCATGCACTCCTAGATACGCGAGAGATAGTTCCCATTCCGAGAGTAAGACATAGGTAGAAATCTCCATATGTGATACATATTCTGGAATTTACTTCCTAATTGGAAGCAAAGCAGAGCCGCTGTACTTCCCCGTCCGAAGTTGATCATCGAGATACTTGCCTTAGCAGAGCTTATGGATATTGAGGATAGCTGTGAGACATGTGGGCCTAACAGGCTATAAGAATTCGAATTCGTCTGGCGAACTGCATTGGGCGGGTTTAGAACCACTTAGGCTGGATTAGTGTTTGGCTAATGCTAAGGCCTGTTATTTCTCGAGATCATCATGACATGTGTACAGCATAGAGTTGAGACCATTTTGGTGTATCATCAGCTACTCCCCCCCCCCCCCCCGAGTTAGTAGGCCATCACACCGGTTTGCTAAGTCACTTCTTGAAAAGATACGCCGCTCATGATGATTGAGTTTGCATCGTTGCTTGAGTCGCGCGCTTCATTAATTGAATGTGTGTCGGTTTAGTGGAGAAGAGGCGGGAACCCAATCCATGTTTAGGTCATCCTTTGTGCGGAGACTAACTTTTATATTTTCTTTACTTTTAGATATTTTGCTCAGCTCATCTTCTGATTGAAAAAATTGTCCAGCTTCTTCATGGCTTATTAAAATTATCTTGATGATGCAACTTTGGCCAAGGGCCTTGAGTTTTTCGAAGATAGACTTCTTTCTGAATCAGGCCTTGCTGAAATTTGGACGAAGTTCATGGTCCCTGAGGTCTTGCCATTATATGCTCTGAAGGATGATTGACTCCAATGTTTTCGTCGGCGGGGTTCATCTGTCTACACCGCGGAATGCTCCAAATTGGAACCCGCTTTCCTGTTCTTGATATGATTTGGGACTTTTTGGATTTCCTCCTGCCCAATTGGTACCTAATGGGTACAAGATCGTATTTCTCATTTTGATTAGAGCGAAAGAAGCTGGCGTCTGCGTGACTCCGCGGGTGATCCAGTTGTTGACTTTTCATCGACTAAACGATCACATTGTTTGTAAAATGACGTCGCCGACTTGTTTTTATAATTTTCCTGGTGATTTCAAGTCCTAGCAAAAGTATTGCTTCTTCGCTCCTGCGGATTCATAGTACTTCCAGTTCAAGGGCCGTTCGCTCGAACAAGAGTTCAAGCCACTTCGTAAGTATAGCTTTATCTTTCAATTCCGTTACTTTTGATTGTATGCTAATCATTGCTCGTGTTCCCTCGCAGGACGGTTTCCACTACTCCTCTTATCCCAGAAGAGCAAAACACTATGGAGAAATTTTGCGACTTTCCAACAAAGAATGTGGTGGAGGTCATATGTGTTACCAACTTTATTTGCAGTTGGCTGTGGGACAACTGGCATGAGGCCCCCACTCTTTACCGATTGTCGCGAGTTAAGTTTGACCCTTTCTAGGAAAACGAAAGCCGTCAGAGTCAAGGCTCCAGTTTTGTCTGACACAGAGGAGCTATCTTAGACGCTTGCTTCTTTTGTTAGTTCGAAGAAGTCCCGTGTTAGAATTGGGTCATCTTCCAAACGATCAGCTCCAGTAAGTGAAGAGTGTGAGCCTGATCAACCTGCCAGGGCGGAGGCCAAAGTATCCAGATGGGAGAGGGATCACTTGCATTTAGCAAGGGCTTAAGATGCATCGAATCTTAGTGCCGCACAGGTAGAAGCTCTGAGTGAGAAGCTGATGCTATCTGCAATGGCGGCTTCTACTGGTGCCGATTCGCCCGGGACCATTCTGATAGAAGGTTCTGATGAGAATTCCTTGAGCTTCTAGAATACAACCGTCCCAGTGGCAAGTTTTCCAATAGTGGATATGGAGACACAGGCCAAGTTTCTCACAGTCCGCATTGTTCGTTGTCTCGTTCCAGGCCACATTTCAAGGTGTTGAAGGGTCCGTTGGACAACTAACTTTCTTCTCTTCCCACGAATCCTGTTGAGTTGTCTCGCACTAAAGGGTTGGTTGTTGGTGGCAAAGGAAAGGCTGTGGAGGAGGGCATGGGAGTAGTGGTGCTGGCGTAATTCCTTATCTGGGAGAGCTTCATCCGAATGTGCGGATAAGTCTGTTTGCTTTGGACTTGGTGAAGATGAGCAATCAGGTCTGGCACCAGGAGGTTGATGTGGATTATGCTTCGAGGAAACATATAAGCAGGCGTTATAGCTGGCTGATGGATCACGCTCCAAAACCCGAGGAGGATACGCTAGAAGGGCATATGGATAAGGGTTTAAAGTACCTTATGCTGGGAATGTCTCACTTGAGCCAGGTCTTCGTCGTTGGGACAGAAGTCGAGGAGGCTCGTGAGAGGGTGTACACTATGGAGAGTGTCTTCTCAAATGCGCAGAGATAGTATTCTAACACGCTTTATGAAAATGAGTTGTTGAGGAAACAGGCTGAGGACAGGAGGCTGGAGCAGTCGGCCGTTGTCACTGGGACTAAGAGGGTTCGTCTAGAAGCTCTTGAGTTTGACTTAGCAGAGGTGGTGTCCGCGAGGGACAGAGACAACAAGAAGCTGCAGTTGAGGCACATTTTGAATTGCGGTCTCTTGCTGAGGAGAATGCCTCAAAGAAGGCTGATTGGGCTATTCAAAGACACAACAGCTGGAGTTTGATGTGGAGTTCAATGCTTGGGAGGCGAGGAAGGCTGATGACCAACTTGAATTGGAGCAATATGAGTTCAGTGCTGTAAAGAACAATTTGATTACAGAGCAATCTCAGGTTGATGTGCTGACGGCAAGCTGGGGCTGCTGGAACGTGAACTTGCTGAAGTGAAGAAGCGTGATGAAGAGCTTCTCCAGGAACAAGGCAAGTGTGAATTTCGCTGGGTTGTACATGGTAGATTGGAGCTGTCGGCACTGATGAAGAAGGTGCATCCGAAATGGGACCTCGATCTCTATAAGAAGATTATTTTATGTAGACCTATCTGTGGTCTCAGTGTCGTCAGACGAGGAGGGTGATCTGGATCATGATGCTCAGATTGCAGCGTGTACGGACGCAACTCCTGCTTCCTCATCCGTTAAGCTTAGCTCTTCTGTTTCTGTACCCTCTCCTGATAAGGAGTAGACTTTATACACTTGGACCTCTTTTTCTTAATCTTGAATACGTTATGTATCTGTTTTATGCTCGTTTTCCCTATCGTGCGCTTTTCGTTTCTCCTTATTGTTTTACTTTGGCATAGGCTAGTTGGGTCAATCGAAAGTCGAGTGGTCTATCTATTGTTGAGAGTTTGACCATTTGCATTGCAAAATACACGGGGTCACTGTTGCTTAGTCACGTTCAATAGTGGGCATTCCGCGGATGGTTCAGAAGCGGGCTATACTGCCCAGCTGTGGCCCATTCTTTAAGTAAGCCGCTGGGGGCTCGTTTTGCTTATTTGACTGTCAGTCGCGGTCGGTGGCCTGAGTAAACTATGAAAGTCGAGCACATGCATTGTGTCTAAATTATAACGCTTGTCTCGAGTCAGGTTCCACAAGCCCGGGCTGGCATTCCATGTAGCACTCGTTCGTATATTGGCAAGACGATTTATGGGTCGGCATGCGTGACCTTTGCTAGTAATAGAATGTTAGCCTGTGTGAGTGTGAAGACGCTGCTTGAGTTGTGATTTATCTTTGCGGCCACTGTTTCGAAAGAGAGCAGTGGTCGCGTGGCGAGCCGTCCAGGGCTCCCACCTTTGCACCATCTTTGTTCGAGCAAAGTGGACTACAGGTTCGGGGAGCAAGGATTCGACGATCATGGTCTGTAGAAGAGCGATGATCCCGTGGTGAGGCGTAGACATCAGTTCGGAACTGACTAGTCTCCCACCTTTCAAACCATCTACACCCGCACGTGGTGGGCTACAAGTTTGAGAGGGGGGATCCGGCGACCAGACTGAAGAGCAGTGGTCCCGTGGCAAGCCATTGGAATCAGTTCAGGACTGGCTAGGATCCCACCTTCCAAATCATCTACACTTGTAACACCCCTACTTTTTCAATGACAATAAAAATTTCTGCACCTAAAATTCAATTGAAATTTGTATTTTAAAATCCTTTTTCGTTTGACAAGTCGTATTTTTTTTTCGAAATTTAGTTAACTTTCTTAACTTCTGAATCTCGGGACGAGATTTCATTTAACATGTGTATAATGTAACACCCTTAAATATCATAAAACTAATTTATTTTATTTTGACTTAAATAGAATAGAGTTACATTCAATTGAATTTAAATTTCAAAATTCTAGGGTTTTGTTTAGTGAGTTTAGAGGGTGGGCGCCCTCAAAATTTTAGTGGGGGCGAATAGCCACCCACCTTATAAAAAGAGAAATATCTTTTCTTCTTTCCCAATTTTCTTTCTCCCCTGCGTGTTCCTCCTCTTCGGCGGCGACGACGGCGGCTTGCATCCAAGCTGTTCCGCCCACTCCGCCCATATATCTTCCACTTTTCTCCGTTTTCTTTTTCCATCCTCCTTCCCCTCCCCGTTCGATTTTCACACAAAAAAGGGGGTTCACAGTGAGATTAACGATGGTGAGGAAGAGGTGTTGGCGGCACTGGGAATGGTGTGGGGGAGATTGCAAGCGAAAGAGAGCTGAATTGGGGCGTGTTGCAGGGATGGTTCAGGGTCTGTTTTAGATCCGATTCGAAGTTGGTTCAGGGACTGATTGCGAGTAGGAGAGGAGACGATGTGGGATGATTGTGTTGGTTGCGCAATCCTTTGCGATTTGAGATTTTGGTGAGTTTCCTTTCAATTGTTGATCACTACATTTTAGTTCATCTGAAACTATAGTTGTATGAGATTTTCGTATTTAAGAATGTGTTTGTTGATTAATTATATGTAGAGAGAATAACATTTTTCAGAGGCAGTATGGGAATTGAATTACTAATAGTATTTAAAGTTGCATCCATGATCTCAGATAAATGTGAGGAAAAGATAAGGCAAACATTGTTGTACTTGGGGGTTTGATAGGCTCTTTTGGGTTGCATAACATGGTCTGCTGTAAAAAAAAAAAAAAGGAAGAAAAAAAGAGAGAAATACTCGAGACTGTGTGATTGAGTGTTTCGATTGAGTGTTTCATATAGAAGTAAGAGGTTGTAGATGTTGTAAATTTATCTTGAAAGGTTGTGAGTTTATTTTTCAACAGCGTTAGCTGTCTAGTGTGCCAGTATACTTTATTTTTATATATTGTCATTTGGTATATGTAGTCAAGTGTAACACAATTAATCTTAATGGATCTTTGTAATGCGAGAGATGAGAATTCTTTCGTAATGCTCTAGAGGGACATGAAGGGATAAGACTGGTGATTAGAAATCAACAAAAGGGAGTTTTTTTTTCTCCTGGCCCTTGAGCTGGTAGCCTTCCTTCTAGGTTTGGATGATTCTAAATTATAGCCTTACAGGTCTGTTCCCAAGTGATCTCTTAGATTTTTTTTATATTTTTTTTTCTTATTTTTTTATATATTTTTTTTATCATGATCTACCCGCTTAAGAGTGTAGGGTTTTTTTTTTTAGTTATATATTTGAGGAAATATGTACCGAATTCAAGAAAGTGAGGTTTCCTCGTGTACAGAGAATCTGGCTACATTATCAGTTTCATTGCTAGCTTGGGGGCAGGTAGGGATATTTTGTACTTATTCTATTCCTCCTTTGTCTAATAGACTTAATGATACAATTTCTTTAGACGTATTGTATAATAGGAATTAGGGTGCTATCTTCTTCACTTTATATGATCTTATACGAGTGGTGATTTTCCATACGGATATGAGCATATCTTATACAGTGTGAGCATATCGTATCTAGATGGTGATCAAGCACTCATCAAGTACATATCATTTGGTTAATGTTTTCATATACATTGTTCTTATATGATCTTATATGGGTGGTGATTTTCCATACATTATGAGCATATCTGATGAGTATATTTTAGATAGAAGTTGATCAAGTACTTATCATTTTCATAATCATTTCATGTACATTCTTTTGTTCATAGTGACAGGGTCAGTCATAACTAGGGATCATGTTTGTAAACTTGGGGATTAGTAGTGTTATGTAAGTTAGTATTTGTAATTTTACGTTATGACTTGAAATATGTGGTTAGTATGTGATCATATGATAAACTTTCATTTGATTGATATGCAAATTATCTTGCTAAGGAGTATCATTATATGGAATGTGTTTTATCCCTGTTTTCTGTTAAAAAAACTTCTTTATAAAAATTTTATTTGCTTCCCCAAAAGAAAGGGTGAATATTTGTGGTCGATGTGTTTAGGGTTGACAAAGTGTCACCGTCAAAGAGTTTTGAGGATTAATTGATTTTTTATGCTCTTTTCCACAACTCCAAAAAAAAAAAATTTGTATACAAACTTGCTTGTATACATGTGATATAATTTTGGGTATGCAGACTTGCTTGCATATCGATACACCGTTCCATGTGAGTTTGGTAGTACGTGTAGTATTTAGAAAATGCTTGCCATGGATCGAACTTCGGGTGAGATGACATGTTCCTCGATGTGGCACCCCACTTGGAACATGTACGCTCCAAGTAGTTTCGATTGCAAGGGAGGCACACTTGGGTGTGGTGTGTTCGACACAAGGAGGGTAGTGTGATTGTGGAAAAGAAGCGAGATTTTCATTTATGTGCATGATTGCCTTAATGGAAGAAACTAAATGCTCATTAGATCTTAGAATGAGAACTACATGTCTTCCTTAAAGGTAAAATGTATTTGGTTGACATTTAGATAATGGTGATTATGAGTAAGATCTGTATTTATTTGAAAATAATCGTACTTATGAGGAACGATAAATTAGAAATTTTATTCATTTATTTCTAAAACGTTCCGTGAAGGATGGTAAGTCTACTAACATTTTTTTGTCAGACTTACCACGTCCAACCTTCACTTTGTACGTGTTGGTAAATAAATATATATTTTAAGCGTGATAGAACTTTGTAGTATGACATGTTTGCCTCATTGAGGAACTACAAGACTTTGAGTGTTATTTTCGTGTTTATGAAATTTTCATGTTAAAGCATGTAACTATTTTATTTATAAGGATGAAGATTACTCATACCAGCTACCTCGCTGACCCAAGTAAGTTTATGCTTCTTGGGTACGTTCTTATTGGAACGTAGCCATTTAGCTTTTCACAGGTTTAAAGATTTATGAGCAGTGTTATTGGAGTTTCATTAGTGGGGCAAGCGACGTCAGAGTTTCATGGTTAGATTATTTTTAGTTTGTTTTAATTGTCTAAATTATGTTTTAGTTGTTGCTGCTAATTGTTTCTGTTGTTATTGAATTTTCTCGTCCCTAGTTTTGGGGAAACGGATAATCCTACGTGGATTTTAGGATTTATGTTTTCTCGTGTGCATCGAGCTACAAATTTGAGAATTTTCGTCTACTATGGCTTGTAGAAAAACACTGGTCCTATGGCGAGTAATCGGAATCAGTTTGAGATTGATTAGGTTCCCACCTTCCAAACCATCTACACGCACGCAGTGAGGGCTACAAGTCCGGGGTGGGTAATTCGGCGACCATAGTTTGTAAAAGAGCAATGGTCCCGTGGGGAATAGTCGGAATCAATTCGGGACTTACCTTAAACGTGCAACAAGGCTTTAAACCTTTAGATTACCTATAGTGGACGAGTTATAGTCTCGTGAGGGTTTCAAGAAATCTTACCCACAAACATCATGACTCAATAAATTTCTAAAATATGGTAACTTGATGACTCTATCTATTATCCTCAGAGTAATCATCTGATTGCCAAAAATTCTAAAAAACAATTAACATTGTCAGAATAATATATCAAAGAGTTTAACAATGATTTAATAGTACCCAAAGGTTAAATAAATTTCATCAATTATTCTCAACTTGAAGTGTGTGTGTGCATAGCCTTAGCAACATAATTTTGTTTTTCTCAGTAAAGATACGACTAGATAACCTTTGGATAGTACGCTTCGACTACAAATCTCTATTGTCACTCAGAAACGAATCACTCAGAGATTGGTTAGTTATCACTCAGTTTATATGTGAGAAAGAGAATAAATTATGGAAACAGAAACATCTCACATTTAATAATCATGAAAAACAAACTTTTAAAAGAATGAAATGAATATGATCTCATGGACAGGAATATCAATTACTTTGAGAATGTTGAATCACCCACCATAGTTCTTGTCTATTTAATCTCCACATCTATGAACCAGACCTTTACTTAAAATCAATTAGGTTTTTATTAGTTTGTAACGAGGCTAAGATTTTGGCTAACAAGAATGGAAAAGGATACGAGAAAATTCTTTGAAATTGGATACACCATTTAATAAACATGTGGGGTTTTGAAAAATAAACCAATGTCGTATACCATTACTTTTTCTTCCTTCGAAAATTTTCTTCATTTTTTTTTCGAAGCATCAATATATTTTTTTTCTTCGAAGCATCAAATTTTTTTTTCTTTTATAAAATCAACGACATGTTTTTTTCTTTTGGCAACAAATTAACACTTGCCCCCAAATCCAACAATGCCTTATCAATCATATGATCACCAATAACACAAGAAATAGTTCGACACCCAGGATCTCTATACATAGGCGGAGTTCTGTGTTGAATAGTTGAGCTTACTTTCTCGGCGAGTAAGGCTTTCGTTTGCACATGTAGCTTTTGATTCTGTGTGCAAAGATCCTTAAAAAATTTGGCATAGATAGGAACTTGCTTAATAGCATCGAGCAATGGGATATTAATGTGAACTTGTTTAAAATTTTCCATTACATCGTTATCATTTGTTCCTTTCTTTGCTGGAGCTAACCGTGATGGAAACGATGCCCTGGGAAAATAAGATGCCTGAGTGGGGTCAGAATCAAGAGGCGCATTTTTAGAAGGTGAGGCTTTATCAGCCTCCTTGTCAGATGGAGATGCAACCTGCTTTGACTTAGACGGAGATGCAATGACACTTGAATCAGGCACTTGTACCCGAATGTTAACCTGTTTTCCACTCTTAAGGGTGGTAATAGATTGGACATCTTCATGGCGTGACTCAAATGTACTACCAACTGTGAATTGACCATTCGGGTTTGGATTAGGTTGACTAGGAAATCTCCCTGGCTTTCTATCATATGAAGACTGAGTAATCTTACTCACAACTATCTCAAGTCTATTGAGGGCTTGAGATTGGTGTTGAGTTGCGGCTTTCAACTCATATATGTCCTTAGAATTCTGTTCAATTATACTTTTTGAGTGCTGCAAAAACCAATTAACCATTTCCTCTAAACTTGATGTGTTGGATTGAGGAACTTGGTTGAGGTGGGGCCTAACAGGGCTTGAGGCTTGAGGAGCCTGGGAGACAACAACAGGTCCCCCTTGGTATGGGCTATTGGCCCAGGGAAGATTTGGATGTTTGGCGAACCTTGAATTGTAATAGTTAGGTTGCGAATTATTTCCAAGTCGCCGCATCGCATTAAAAGAGTTGACTTGCTCAACATAATATGCAAGATAATCATTTTGCAAGTGATAATTAGCTATTGAATGACCAGGACTCGAACATACAGCACATACTTCAGATGAAGCGTTTGCGGGAAGTGTTGGTTGAGTCAAATTCAAAAGTGCATCTATCTTTTGAGTCATGGTCATAACAACTGTCTCTAACTTCGAGGTAGAAGGGGGTGAACAAATGTATCTCTAACTTCATATTTACCGCCCTTACGCCTATCAGATTCCTTTTACTAATAATCCCATTGTTGAGAATTTTAGGAAAGCGTCTCAAAGAATTCCCATATTTCATTAGTGACCAACCACTAGTGGCATCAATCATACCACGGTTTTGAAGAGTTTAACCATCTTGGAAGTATTGAACTAGTCGCCACTTCCCAAATCTGTGATGGGGACACCTGATAATGAGTTCATTAAACCTTTCCCAGCATTCATAGAAATGTTCGCCCTCTTTTTGCTGAAAATTAGATAAATATCATCGGAGGTCATTCGTTTTATGAATGGGGAAGTACTTTGTCAAGAACTTTATTGACAATGCATCCCATGATGTGATGGATCCCGTCTCTAATGCATTTAACAAAGATTTTGCCTTACCTTTCAAAGAAAAGGGAAACAACCTAAGACAGACCGAATCGTAAGAAAAGTTCTGGTACTTCAGGGTGGCGCAGATGTCAAGGAATTATTTGACATGAAGATAAGGGTCTTCTTTCTCAAAGCCATAAAAAGAAGACAGCAGATGATAACAGATGGTTTGAGTTCGAAACTGTTTGCATTTGTCTCAGGTAAGACAATGCAAGACGGAGCACTACTAGGAAGAGGGGCGAAGTAATCCTTCGTAGACAATGCAAGACGGTACAACATGCATGTCTAGGTTGTGTGCCTCTTTGCAGGGAGTTTTGTGGGTCGAGCCATTCCTCGCGGCGGGCTCCGCTTTAGCCGTGCAATCTCTTCTAGTCCAATGACAACTAATAGGGGCTTGACACTCATGTGCTTGCTCTCTGCCATCTTCCGGAGACGGGGGCCCGTGCTGCTCCTGGTATCCATTAACAAGTGGAGAATTTTGTCCCGCAAGAGCCTCCACCGCTTTGGCGATCTGTTGTATTTGATATGACAACATATCTATCCTGGGGCCCGTCGTTGCTGTTGTCGGCGCTGGGGCGTGAGGCTGCTGCTCGTCCATAGCCGGAACCGCTGAAAGCGGTGGTACAATGCTAGCCTGAGCATTTGGCGTATCCCCTTGTTCTCCGTTATTGCATGATCTAGTGGTCACCATCTCTCTGTGTTTCGAAGGGAGGCGATGGTAGTGAAAGGTTATGAACTTTGTCGTCTCCACGGATGGCTCCAAATTGATGCAATCGTTTCCCGCTCCTTGCTTTGACCTAGTCCTGCTGACCTGCACAAGTAACGCATGTGAGATACGTATCTCCGTTGTAGTGGCCGATGACACTCCGATGCTAAAGTCAGACATAGATCTGAGGAAGCTGTAATGTTGTAAATAGGGAATTTGTTGTGTACATTAGCCTTCAATAAAATGGGTATCATTGGGTAACCATTTACACCTTCTTCAGATCTCTGTTTACAACATTACACCTTCCTGAGATCCCTGTCTGACTTAGCATCAGAGTGACACTGGCCACCATAACGGTGATATGTGGCTCACGTTCGCTACTTTGCAGGTCAGATGGACTAGGTCAAAGGAGGGAGCGGAAAATGACTGCATCAGTTTGGTGTCGTCCGTGGGGACGACAAAGTTCCTAACCTTTCACTAGCATCGTCTCCCTTTGAAACACAGAAAGATGGTGACTACTAGATCACGCAATAACGGAGAACAAGGGGACACATAAAATGCTCAGGCTGGCATTGTACCACCGCTTTTAGCGGTTTCGATTATGAACAGGCAACAGCCTCACGCCCCCGTGCCGACAAAAGCAATGATGGACACCAAGATAGATATGTTGTCATCTCAAATACAACAGATTGCCAAAGCGGTGGAGGCTCTCGCACGACAAAATCCTCCACTTGCTAATGGAGACCAGGAGCAACACGGCCCCCATCTCCGAAAGATGGCAGAGAGAAAGCACAGGAGTGTCAAGCCCATGCTAGTTCTCATTGGACTAGATGAGGTTGCGCGCGGAGCCCGCCGCCAGGGCGGAGTGGCTCGACCTACAAAACCCCCTCCGCAGATAGGCACACGACCCAGACGTGTTGTACCGTCTCTCTATCCCACCATTCGTGTATCAAATCATGAATGAGGCTCTTCTGAAAAAGTTCACTCCTCTGAAGCTCGACTTCTACGAAGGAACCACCGACCCATTCGACTACCTGCGCCATTACCAGCACATAATGGCTCTCAAAGAAGGATTCGAGTCTGTGATGTGCATAACTTTTCCCACTTGCTTGAAGAAGTCAACACTTACATGGTTCCACAACCTCCCGCCGAGGTCAATCGACTCCTTTAAGACGCAAGCAAAGGAGATCCTAACGCGCTTCGTTGGGAGCCAGTGTTTCTGAAAAGGCCCACACTACATACTCTCGCTAAAGTAGAGGTATAATGAGACAATAAGAGAGTATGTCACTCGCTTTAACAACATGCTGACACTCATTGACAAATACAGCGACGACACAACCATGACACCATTCACTGTGAGCCTAAAGGAGGGAAAGCTCTACGAAAACCTCATCTTGGAGCCCCCTCTTGACATGACGAAGCTCCTCAAGAGTGCCCAGAAACACATTACCTTAGAGGAGTTGAGGACTGTAAATAGGGAAACCAAAGGCGAGAAGAAACCCTCCGCGAGGATGAAGAAAAAAGCAATGGAAAACGCAGTGACAACATGCCAAACCCTAGCCGATACAAGACAGAGAAAGCCTCCAACTACGTTGGATCCAAAGTCGTGACACCCCTCAATTCTAGCTTGTCGGACGTACTAAACTCCATGAAAAACAAGGAAGATCTAAAGTGGCCCCCAAAGCAGTGCGGAGACCCCTCCAAGCATGACAATGGCAAGTACTGCGTGTACCACAAAGAAGGCGACTATGACACCAACGATTGCAAGAGTTTGAGGAATGAGATTAAGTACTGGATTCGCAGGGGAAAACTAAAAGAATTTTCGAACTCAGAAAAGCAACCAGAATGAATTAGGAATCCGGGGGAGTTTGTTAAGGAGATAGAGAAGGAGACTCCGGGCATAATCTATGTCCTTCATGGAGTCGGACAGAATGAAGACCAGTCGTATAGGTCTCGCAATCGGACCTTGCTGAAGATGCAGACACGACCCACGGACGAGGATAGACACATTTGCTACTCAAGGGTTCAGAGCCCCATTCCCACCTTAACCTTCACAGACAAGGACCTCGAAGGAGTCCGAGCGCCGCACAATGACGCCCTAGTCATATCGGTATCCATTGCAAAGTGGGAGGTAAAAAAATCTCTGGTGGACACAGGAAGCTCACTCAACGTCCTATTCTACAACGTGTTTTGCACTATGGACCTGAAAGAGGAGAACCTATCATCTACAGACAACCTGCTGATTGGATTCAGCGGAAAGAAGTGCTTCCTGATCGGAAAGATAAGGTTAGCAGTAGTGGGAAAAGAGCCGCAACTGAGAAAGGTTTTGGTTCTAGACTTCATAGTTGTAAATGCACCGTCTAACTTAAACCTATCTTGGGAAGACCATGGCTCCACCAGATGGACGCAGTAGTCTCCACCCTTCACCAGTGCGTTAAGTACACCGCTAACCACTTCGAATGAAAAATACATGGAGACCAACCTACTACACAAGGCTGCCATTACGCCGAGCTGAAGCAAATAGAGTGCTCCCAGATCCAATTGAGTCCTATGGAGCAGCCTGAACCAGTGCTAGGTCGAATGACGGCAACAACATCATAGTCAAGCGATACAAGAGCAATTTGTTCTTATCCAAGCAGAATGGAGAGGCTGAGGCAAGTGGGAACACAACCCCCCGACCTTTCGTCGGTGCGGAGATTAACCCCCTACAAGGTTTACTCTTCAATAACCTCCGTAACACAAACAAAGCCCAACAGTTCGCTGAGAACACCAACGATCCACAAGGGCCATCCAAATTCACACCAGGGCCATGATCAATCTTTCTCCATCAATAGTTAGTCTTTTTCAATTGTTTATTTCCCTTTCCATAGTCAATGTAGAGTTTTGGTTCTTAAAGACTTATGTGATTTGCAATCATTTAAGAAATAAAAAAAAGAATTACGAAAATAAAATCTATTGATTACTAGAAAGATGTAACAACAAGCGCCTTGAGGTGGATACAAAAGACTACATACTACAAGCATCTGAATTCAGTGCGATATGAAGTAAATACTCGCTTAGACGATCCAACTATGTAAGGTATCCGAAGAAGGCCATGCAAGTTGTCCGCAAGTGACATCAAAAATATTCAAATGGACTTCGCTTGAAACCTTCCCAAGATAAAGGACAATGTGTCAAGGGGAATTGAAAGGACAGAGTGTCTGATTGCTCCATTGAATCACCCTAGAAAGAATGACCCACAAATAGCGATGCAGACCTTACAACGGACGATTGACTTCCTCGAAAGGCATCCTATCCCCTTGCAAATTTCCTCAAACAATTTTTGGCTTCCTGAAGAGGATAGTAGAAAGCAGATGAGGATGGCCGCAAGCGATGAAGCAGTCAAGGTCTCATAGTGCTGCCAAGCGAGGACACTTTTCTCATACGCGGTACCCGGGGTGACTGAGAGCTACCACCCCCGGAAGCACCACACAACCGCTAACACTTCGATCAGCCATAAGTTAGCAGAGGGAACCACATACACGTGGACACAAACGACACGAAGTAACACCAAGGCATCTAACTTGGTAGAAAGCCAATATTATTTCTCCGCAATACGAAAAGAAATTACGAAATCTCAGCAAATCAACTACGTGCCCACCTGGAACAGGTGACCACGCATAACAACGATTATGATCGTGCCTGATTGTTGTAAATGTCAGAACATTCGAAGACTCTAGCGAGGAAGATCCCCCTTCAGCCTTTGGAAAACCCAAAGCATTTTCTTCAAGCAAGAACATTATAAGATATACGCTCTGTAAAATATAGTGCCTACAACGATTGAAGAACACCATTATATATGATGGTTCACCAAATGGGCACCCCAACATTAACTGTCAAGCATTCAATAGCATATGGGAAACGAGGAGATGGCGGTTCCCGAGGAAACTGAGCAGACCATGTTCGTCCAATTAATGTCGTTGCAAGCAACCCCATCAATTGAGGGGGAGTAACCAAAACTCAACTGTTCTGCAGCCTATGTCGTACATGTGTTACCGCATGATCTACGCCGTACACGTAGCGCAACCTTGCAGGAAATCCTAGCTCTCCCTCGCGGGCCCATAGGCTCGGCCCACTATTCAAACAGTATTCTCCTACGTGCTCGGCACGAACGCTATAAATCCAAGTCAGCTTTGATGCACGGATCGTACCTACGGATCGCTATTTAATTTAAGGTAATTTGGTCCACACAGTGCATGATGCTAGCGGACTTGGGTTTGCATGCCCTCAAACAGGCGAAACCTGTCTCCAACCGGGCAAGCTTAGTTAGCCAAGGCTGATGACGATGACTTCTGGTACATCCTGACAACTATTTCGCCCAACGCGGATCTCGATGGTTTAGGAAGTGGGAGTCTAATCAGCACTATCACGCCAGGTGACGACGACTCGCAAGGGATCGTTGCCCCCTTTGTGGTCAATGATCATTGAACCCGATCAGATAAGCCGAGTTGGTGACGACTAGCAACAAAAGCTTCTGTTCAAAGCACAAACCTGCAGCCCCACTGCATGGGTGTAGATGGTTTGGAAGGTGTGAGCCTAGTCAGTCCCGAAGTGATTCCGACGGCTTGCCACGGGACCACTGCTTTTCAGCGTGGCCGCTAATTACTAACCCTGGACTTGTAGCCCTCATCGCGTGGGAGCCTAGTCAATCGTGAGCTGATTCCGACGGCTCGCCACAGGACTACTGCTTTTCTGCAAGGCCGTCGAATTACCAACCCTGGATTTGTAACCCCCACTGCGTGGGTGTAGATAGTTTAGATGGTGGGAGCCTAATAAGTCGCGAACTGATTTCGACGGCTCGCCACGGGACCACTGCTCTTCAGCATGGCTGTCGAAAACTCCTAAATTTGTAACTTGATGCGCACGAGTGTAGATGAGTTGGAAGGTGGGAGCCTAGTCAAACCAGAACTGATTTCGATGGCTTGCCACGGGGCCACTACTTTTCAGCCTAGTTGCGAAACCCCTTTCGTCTCGAACTTGTAGCCCCCAGTGCGTGGGTATAGATGGTTCGAAAAGTGGGAGACTAGTCAGTCTCTAACTAATGTCGAAGGCTCGCCGCGGGACTACTGCTCTTCAGCATAGTCGCCAAATTCTTACTTCCCAAACCTGTAGTCCACGTTGTTCGCACTGTTCGGAGATAAATGATAATCACATAATTATAACATTATTACCTCTTATTATATTTTTGTTAATCCTTATTTTTATCTTATTTTAGATTAATTATTAAATTTTTTTGTGTTTTTGTAGAATGTGGAGCTGTAATGAAGAAATCAGAGAAAAATGCAATGAACAAATCTCAGACGGTGACTTCAGAGGAAGTGGAGGTGAGAATAGCCTAAGCTCATAACCTAAACTCAAAACCAAACCCTTAAACCCATAAAACCCAAACCCAATGCCAAGCCCAATCAAACCCAAGGCATATTCTCCCAATTATCCAAGATTCCAATTTGATTTAAGCCTTAAATCACTCATTGAACCCTCCCCTTAACTTGTCCATATTCACTTTTCTTAATTCTCTATAAATACAAGAGAAATGAATGAGAAAGGGAAGGGGGAGAAGGGAATCAAGCCTCAATAGCCAAAAACAAATCCTCCTTCCTTCGCAAAGTGATTTTCATCACACCCATCTCATCACCATCCATCTCTCACTCCCTCTCTATCCAGACCATCTCTCCCTCTCCCTGTTCCATCACGCCACACAGCCGCCACCACCACCGAGCACCACCATCATCTTTCACGCACCACATAAAGCAACAGATCACGCTCCTCTCCCTCTCTCTGTTCCATCACGCCACACAGCCACCAACAACACCGGAGCACGACCCCGCTGTCCTCTCTTCTCCACCTCGCCTTTATTTCTCTGATCAACCTCGGACCAGCTCGCACACCACCACTGAGACAGGAGCAGCAAACAGGAAGCACCCACCCTGTTTGTCTGGCCCGTTCTCGTCCTCCTTCTCGTCTTTCTCTCTCTCTCTCGGGGCAGTCACAACACCACAAACAAGAACCGGAGGATCTCCTCCATCCTCCAATCTCGGTCGGGTGCCCTGAGCATCACCGGATCCTTCGGTCTATCTCTGCTTCAGTGGAGTCTCCCGTCTCTCTCTGTTCAAATCGAAGAAAGAGCTCGCGAGGAGCGAAGAGCAACCCTGTCGGAGCCGTTCGGAGGGAGAAAGAGCTCGCAAGGAGTGAAGAGGAAGCAGCAGCAACAGCGCGACTCGCTGGAGACGAAGGTGTAGAGTACATGCAATTTTTCTGGCGGGAACCAACTGTTTTTCAAAATAGTTGGCTGTTTGCAACCTGTTGATCTGCTGAGTACCACCGCACCGAGGCGGCGACAAACCAAAAGGGTTGTATAATTTATTTAACTGACTTAAATGCTTAATTGTTAATTACAATTTTATTTCAGAAATTTGATAAATTGCTTTCACCTTTCATGTTCGATTAAAACTTGATATGTTTGGTAGTTAGATTCACATTTTATCAATATTCAAAGCATGTGCTAAAAATTATTAAGCTTAGACTTTGATTAAGTGTGCCTTAAAAAGACACTTAATGCTTGGTAAGAGTTTATTTGCTTGAGATAAATTGTTAATGTTTGACAGAAACTTGATATGATTGGAATTGGATTTTAATGATCACATCTTCGGTGCAAGCAAGGGATCATCATCCCTAAAGCTTCTCGTTTATAATTTCAGTAATTTAGATTTAAATATATTTGCTAACTCATCGGTGAGTCCAAACCCCACAAAATCCATCTCATCCATCTTTTCCTTTTATTTTATTTTTCTTATTTTTAATTTATTTTTAGTTTAGTTTTAAAAACACTGTAACCCCATTTTCTGTAAATTAGTTTAGATAAATTCTAAAATTCAATTGCATCGATTTTCCTCTTGAGATCGACCCGTACTTGTCGTTGTCTACCAGTTAGAAACCGTGCCCTTGCGGTTATTACAAGTGGGTCAAATTAGCATGTTTATTTAGGCCGGTTAAATTAGCATGTTTATTTAGGCCTTCCTTTTATGGTCTAGAAAAAAAGGATCCCTATCTTCATGTCAAAGAGTTTCTTGACATTTGTGCTACTCTGAAATATCCCAATTTTTCTGATGATTCAGTTCGTCTTAGGCTGTTCCTCTTTTCTTTAAAAGATAGGGCGAAGTCATGGTTAAACTCCTTAGAAACTGGAACCATCGACACTTGGGATGCCCTATCAGAAAAAATTTTGACAAAATATTTTCCTATTCATAAAACAAATGTCATCCAAAGAGATATATCTAATTTTCAACAGAAAGAGGGTGAGCATTTCTATGAATGTTGTGAAATATTCAATGAACTCATTGCTAGGTGTCCCCATCACGGCTTTGAAAAGTGGGGCTTGGTTCAATACTTTCAAGACGCGTTAACCCCTCAAAACCGTCGAATGATTGACGCCACTAGTGGTGGATCACTTATGAAGATGAGTGCTAATGAGATTTGGGAATTCTTTGAAGCTATTTTTGAAAATTCTCAACAATGGGATTATTCAAGAAAAGACTCGGATAGGCGAAAGGGTGGCTTGTATGAAATAAGGGATACCTCATCTTCCTCATTCTTCAAGGTTGGAAGCAGTTGTAATGACAATGGCACAGAAGATTGATGCATATCATGAAAAGTCTCAGCCATCAGTCCAAACCAATGTTCCATCCGAGGTTTGTGCTGCATATTCAAGTTCTAGTCATTCCACATCAGACTGTCACTTGAAAAATGAGTACCCTGCTTATTTTGCTTAGCAAGTCAATGCATTCAATACCTTTAGGCAATCTGGTTATAATCCACACTCAAATTTTTACAATCCAGGTTTAGCCAAACACCCTAATCTCTCATGGGCCAATGGTCAACATCAAGGAGGCCTAGTTGTTATCCCTCAAGCTCATCGAGCTCCAATTCCTGCTAATAGACCTCAATTCAATCAAGATGTACATCCCTCTAACACTCAGAGTTTACAGGATACATTGAACCAATTTATGCAGAGAACAGGAACCATGATCGAACAGAACTCTCAGGCTATCACCGAACTAAGAGCTACTTCTCAACAACAATCTCATGCCATCCAAAAGCTTGAGATGACTGTGAGTCAAATAGCAAAATCCTTTCCTGAAAAAGAAGCAGGAAGATTCCCTGGTCAACCCATTCAAAATGCTAAGGGCCAATTCGAAATAGGCAGTGCATCTCAGCCACGCAATGAAGATGTCAAATCTATCATCACCCTTAGGAGTGGAAAACAAGTTGACAACCAAATTAGAATGCCTAAGTTGATTGATCCTGAATCCCAATCCACGCCAAAGCAAGTAACACCTCCATCTGAGAAGGAGGCTGATAAAGCCTCATATTCTCAAGAGGATCATCATCTTGACTCTGATCCCACCAAGGCATCCTATATGCCTAGAACACCATTTCCATCGCGGTTAGTTTTGGCGAAGAAAGGAACAAATGCCAACGATATAATGGAAAGTTTTAAACAAGTTCAAATCAATATTCCATTACTCGAGGCCATTAAGCAAGTTCCCTCTTATGCCAAGTTTTTGAAGGATTTGTGTATACAAAAGCGAAAACTGAATGTGCACAAAAGAGCCTTCCTAACTGAGCAAATCAATTCCATCCTTCAACACAAAACCCCACCTAAGTACAGAGATCCTGGTTGCCCGACTATTTCATGTGTGATTGGTGATCATATGATTGAGAAGGCACTGTTAGATTTAGGGGCAAGTGTTAATTTATTGCCATATTCAGTATATGTGCAATTGGGTCTTGGTGAGTTAAAACCAACTCAAGTGACACTGCAATTGGCAGACAGATCTATCCGAGTCCCCCGCGGTGTGATAGAGGATGTGATCATTAAGGTTCACAAATTTTATTTCCCTGTGGACTTTATAGTCCTTGACACACAACCTGTTCACAATCCCTCTAATCACATTCCAGTTATTTTGGGTCGTCCATTTTTGGCCACATCCAATGCTATCATTAACTGCCGAAATGGAATCATGAAATTATCATTTGGTAACATGACCGTCGAACTCAACGTATTCAATGTAAGTCAACAACCTCCTGAGTCTGAGGATTTCTTTGAGGTTAACATGATTGAGAGTTTGGCGGAACATTCATTTCCTCAGTTTAATGATCCTTTAGAGGCTTGTTTGACTCATTTTAATTTAGACTTTGATATTAATGATTCCATCAGGGAAGTCAATGTTTTGCTTGACTCTACCCCTATAATGAAAACCAGTTATAAATGGAAGCCTAGGGTGGAACCTCTTCCACTCAGTGAGTCAAAACAAGTCCCTTCCGTTGAACAACCACCCAAGCTTGACCTAAAAGTATTACCTGACAACCTCAAGTATGCATTTTTAGGTGTTGACAATACCTTACCCCTGTTGATCTGCTGAGTACCACCGCACCGAGGCGGCGACAAACCAAAAGGGTTGTATAATTTATTTAACTGACTTAAATGCTTAATTGTTAATTACAATTTTATTTCAGAAATTTGATAAATTGCTTTCACCTTTCATGTTCGATTAAAACTTGATATGTTTGGTAGTTAGATTCACATTTTATCAATATTCAAAGCATGTGCTAAAAATTATTAAGCTTAGACTTTGATTAAGTGTGCCTTAAAAAGACACTTAATGCTTGGTAAGAGTTTATTTGCTTGAGATAAATTGTTAATGTTTGACAGAAACTTGATATGATTGGAATTGAATTTTAATGATCACATCTTCGGTGCAAGCAAGGGATCCTCATCCCTAAAGCTTCTCGTTTATAATTTCAGTAATTTAGATTTAAATATATTTGCTAACTCATCGGTGAGTCCAAACCCCACAAAATCCATCTCATCCATCTTTTCCTTTTATTTTATTTTTCTTATTTTTAATTTATTTTTAGTTTAGTTTTAAAAACACTGTAACCCCATTTTTCTGTAAATTAGTTTAGATAAATTCTAAAATTCAATTGCATCCACTTTCCTCGTGGGATCGACCCGTACTTGCCGTTGTCTACCAGTTAGACACCGTGCACTTGCGGTTATTACAAGTGGGTCAAATTAGCCTGTTTATTTAGGCCGGTTAAACCCGCGACAATAGATGGTTCAGAAGGTGGGAGCCCTAAGCAGCACACCACACAACCACCGCTCCCCTTTGAAACAACAGTCGCAAAGATGAGTTTGAGCTGAGTCAATGTCCTCATGCTCAAATGGATCGTCATTCTATTATTAGCAAAGGCCACTTACGCCGACACATAGATCGGTCGTTCAGTACCCGGATAAATGCTACATAGTGTGTCAACCCGAGCTTACGACACGCGACTTAGTACGAACGCTTTGATGCGTACGCTCAATTATCGTAACTCGCCCATAGCAACAGCTGCAACCCACCAATCAGACAAGTGAGGTAAGCCTCCAGCAGCTTACATTGAGTAAAATACACAGCTCGGGAGCCCAACCCTCGGCTAAATTGTCCGCGACATGCCCACTATCGGACATGACTAACAACAACTCCGAGACATTCACAACGCAAGCGGTCAAGCTATCTATTGTAGACAGACCACTCGACGTCCTATTGATTCAACCAGTGTATGTTAAAACATACAATAGAAACAACGAATACAAAATGGATAAAACTATTTTCATTAACGGTCGGAACAAAAAGGGTACAAGTATACAAAGTTTACTCCTTATCAGGAGAAGGTATAGAGACAGAAGAGTTAAGCTTTACGGGGAAAGAGCAGGGTCGCATCTACTCACGTCACGGCATGAGCATCAGGATTCGAACCGCCCTCCTCGTCCAAGGATGCGAAAGCAATGGACAAGTCTACGTACGACATCTTCTTATATCGGCCAAGATCCCATTCCGGATGCTCCTCCTTCATCAGCGCTAGCAGTTCCAGCCTGCCATGTACGACCCAGTGGAACTCGCACTTGCCATGTTCCTGTAGAAGCTCTTCCTCCTGCGCCTTCGCATCGGCCAGTTCACACTCCAGCACCACCAGGAGCTCCAGCTTGTCAATCTGTGCATCAACCTGAGATTGCTCTGTAGCAAGACTACTTTTCACATCACCGAGCTCATGTTTTTCCAGTTCGAGCTGGTCCTCGACCTTCCTCGCCTCCCGAGCGTTGAACTCCACATCAGCCTCTAGTTGTTGCTTATGAGCGGCCTAGTCGGCCTCCTTTAAAGCACTCTCTTCAATGAAAGACCGTAATGCAGTGTTTGCCTCAGCCGCAGCTTTCTGCACGACCTCCAAATTTTGGTGAGTTCGGCCCAATTCCTAATTAAGTCTGTCTCTTTTAGATGCCCCCCCGCCAGATTACGCTCAAGGGCTTCTAGACGAGCCCTTCGAGTCACAGTAGCCACAGCTGATTGCTCCAGCCTCTTCTCTTTAGCCAGCTTTTGTAGCTGCTCAATTTCATAAGGCACGTCAGAATACAGCGCCTGCATATGAGAGAAGACACGATCCATGGTATATACCCTCTCACGAGCTGCCTCGACTTCTGTCCCAGCAACGGCCACCTTGCTCAAGTGAGACATACCCAACATAAGGTACCTTATGCCCTTATCCATACGCCCCTCTAGCGTAACCTCCTCGGGTTTTGGAGCGTAATCCATCAGCCAGCTATGACGCTTGCTAATATGCTTCCTTGAAGCATACTCCACGTCAACCTTCTGGTGCCAGACCTGAGTGCTCATCCTTACCAAGTACAGTGCAAACATGCTTATCCGTGCATCCGGATGATGCTTTCCCTAATTTGGAATCACACTAGCACCACCCTTCGCAGTTACCACTGTCCCCAGGCTTTCCTCCACAACTTTTCCCTTGTTAGGAGCAGCCAACCCTTTACTGCGTGATGGCTCAACAGGATCCAGAGGAAGTGACTTGTCCAAAAGGCCCTCCAACACCTCGAGCTGTGGCCTGGAACGAGACAGTGAACAATGTGGACTACAAAAAACTTGGCCTGTGCCACCACGACCACCATCAGACAACACAACAATGGGACAATCAGATTCCACAACCTCACACGGATCTTCACGGGAACCTTCTATTGGAACAGTCTCGCGTGAATCAGCGCCGACAGAAGCTGATTACGCCAAAATAGTACACGCGGTCAATTGCAGTAAAGATTGGGGTGTCGATCCCACGAGGAAAACTGAACTACAAAACAAGGTCAAGGAAGAAAAACTACGCGAAACTAAATTTAAGAAATTCTAACAAATTTGAAATATGAAATTGAATTTAATTTAATAAAAATCAAGTTTAGGAAAGTCACAAGGTTCCAAGAATCCCTCCTAGATTTGACGCGCCAACTAGTATTGATTCGTTATGATAACTCGATTACGTGTTTCACATCCCAAACAACGTAATCGGAAAAATAGTCTTTAATGCATTAATATATCCTAATGTAAATGGATTTTAGATTTCACTTTTTCTATAAAGTACAAAGGTTGGTCATATGTGATATCCTAAACTTACGATACATCAGGAGATAATAACGTAATAAATGACGATCATATATAACTAACCTACCGGAATCAATTGATCCATAAAAATTCCACACATAAGAAAAGCGTAACTAAACTTATATGGAGAACAAAAATACAATCACCGGAATAATATTCTACGAAGAAAATTATGAAATCTTTGTCACTAAAATAACATAAATTCCTATATTAAATAAAAGTGAGAATCATAAACATCATTATTCATCGTGAAAACATAAAAAAAACTCAAATACTAATTAAGTGTATTACATCTAGGAGTTCACTTCTTCGCCTTGCGTGGAGTTTAGTGACGCATAGTAAAGGTGATAACAGCAACAATGGTGTGGAGTTTCATCGGCATGGCAGCGCGTGGCGAATCAGCGATGCGCACCCTGATGCTGTCCTACGATGCATACTCTGTTGTTGCGTGTCCACTGCTGCTCTGGACAGACATCTGCTCCTGTATGTTGTCTCCTCTGTCAGCTGCTGCTGTGTTGCGTGCTGTCCTGGACAGCTCTCCTTGTTCTCGGCTGCTGCTGCTGCCTTCTTGTTCCAGCCAAAAAAACTCCCCTTTTTTTCTCTTTTATGGTTGTCTTTACGGTAAAGAGAAGCTTACTCCCTATTGGGCCCAAATTGGAAACCTAAATACCCCGTTAGTCCCCCATTGGAAGCCTAATTTCAATTGTAAATTGGAAGCCCAATTTCAATTTCAATTTGTTGTATTTCAATTGTAAACTAAAGGGCTTGGTGGATCTCAAGCCCAATGAAATTAGAAACCAAAAAACAACAAATGGAAAACAAAGGGTTTGGCTATGTTCATTCATATGACTTCTTTGTTCCACCAATTCAAAACTAATTTCATTATTTTTCTTTGGCTTGAGTGTCTCCCGCTCCATTTCGTCAATTCGCCTATGAATTTCCAAATTCGCCACGCTAATGCACTTTTGTCATTTAAACTCCAAATCCTACAAAAATACAAAAATAAAATAATTATACTAAAATACATTATTCGAAACACTAACAAACATAAGTTAGGAGGTATATTATGTAATAATTATGTGAATATCAAATACCCCCAAACCTATAATTTGCTTGTCCTCGAGCAAAACAAAATTAAGAATAAAATCCTAACTCACTTTCGTAGGAATCACGGTTGCACTTACCTTAACGTGCAACAAGGCTTTAAACCTCTATATTACCTCTAGAGGACGAGTTATAGTCTCGTGAGGGTTTCCAGAAATGTTACCCCCAAACATTACTGACTTAATAAAACAAATCTATTTTTTTAAAAACATAATGCAAAAACATGGGCCCCTTTTATTTTCCTTAGAGTAATTTTCTAATTGCTTAAAATTCAAGAAAATCAACAAACTAAAAATGTCACAATAGTATATCAATAGAGTACAATAATTTAATAGTATCTAAAGGTTAAATAAATTTCAAAATCATTCTCAACTCGAAGTGTGTGTGAGGAGCCTTATCAACATAACTCTTCATCTCATAGTAAAGATGTGACGAGATAACTTTTAGAAAAGACGTTTCGACTACAATTCTCTCATGTCACTCAGAAATAAAACACTCAGAGATTGGGCACTCAGTTTATATGGGAGGAAAATGATATAAATTATGGAAATTGCAAATGTCTCACAAATAATCATCATGAAAAACGGAATTTTCAAATAGTGAAATGAATATGATCTTATGGGCAGGAATATTGATTACTTTTGAGAATGTTGAATCAAACACCATAGTTCTTACCTATTCAATCTCCACATCTACTAAACCAACTTTCACTTAAGATCAATTAGGTCTTTACTAGGTTGGGGCTTGGATTATGGCAAACAATAATAGAAAAAAAGGATACAAGAATTTCCTGAGAATGGCTACACCCTTGAATAAACACATAGGGCATTGAAGAACAAATCAATGTTGTACACCATTAACTTTTTCTTCATTATTTTCTTCTTCAACTTTTTTTTTTGTTCAACCCTTTTTTTTTACTTTTTTTTGTATGCTTTTCCCCGGTGATACAATCCAATACTTTTACTTTGAGGGCGCATAAAATATATATTTTCAACTCTTTCTATTTTCCCATTCCATAAATATATCTCACCGTATACATTCTCAAAAAATTGGGTAAGGATAAAATAATATAGGTATAACTCCTTGATTGGAGTAGGTAATGGGAATGGGGTTAACAAAGAGAAGGCTATTTAAAGGCTCAAAGGACTGCAAATGGATATTTATTATTGGGCAGGTTAAAAGGCTAAAAAAATGGTTTAAAGAAAGAAATGCCTATATCACTTCATAAGTTCTAATTAGTGCTAGAACATCTCAACTAAATAAAGCAAGAAGTTCTAGTGTAAAGATTCAATTTTTATGTCATTCTTAAAGCAATCAATAAGAAAATCAAGAATAATGAGATCATCAACGAAATAATGCGGACTCAAGAAAAATCAGAGTGTAATTAATAACTCTTAAGAAATAAAGAATAGCTCAAAACTCACAAGGGTTAAGTCTCCACTATTATTCTAAGGTTTTAGTTCAATATCTCACTAATCAACTTCAAATCATGTTGACTTGACTTATAGTGCATGAATAGTCGAGTTGAAAAGTCTCACGAAATACATCTAACATAAGGATAGTATCAAATATCATGTTTTCTACTAATATAACTATGTGACACGTGTTCGTATGTGTTTTCTCAAAATTAAAGGCAACAAAAATATTCTCAAAAATTAAAAAGACTCAAAACCTTTTTTTTTTTTTTAATTCACCAAGAGTTCAGATTTCGAATGCATTTTCATAAATATTTTACACAATTACAGTAATCATCTAAGTATTCAATGGAGATTGAGTAGAACACAAAAATGACTCGGTTAATTGTAAAATACGTTTTAAGCTCAAAGATTTTTTTAAATTGCACAAAAAAAATCTAATAAACCACACCCCCAAACCTAAACCAAACATTGTCCTCAATGTATAAATTATTAATAATGACAAATGAAGGCAAAAGAAAAGAGGAGGGTTAGAGTGATATTACCATGGTGAAGCTTTACCAATTTCAAATAGACAATGTCCTCACAGTCACCAAAATATAAGAAAATCATACCGATGGGAGAAAGGAACACATGGGATGAGGGTCTCTGAGTGACTTCGGTAGCAACACCTAAAATAACCTGAAACACTAAAAGAAAAACATAAAAGCAAAAACCTAAACTAAACTAAAAAAATATATAATAATAATAATAAATGAAAAATAAAAAAACAAAAACCTAAACTAAAGATAGGGTGGAGAACATCAAATTAAGGAGACAAGGGCAACCAAAGAGATCTCCTCTGGCACCTCTACCCGCTCTGCTTCAAACGTTGCCCATTTACTCTAAATACTCTCCCATCTTTTGGATCTTCAATTTCTATTGAACCATTGGGAAAGATTTGTTTTACCATGAATGGGCCCGTCCATCTCGATCTTAGCTTGCCAGGAAGAAGATGAAGTCGTGAGTCATAGAGATAGACTCGTTGGTTGGGCTCGAAATGTTTCCTCAGAATTTGTTTATCATGCGCTGCTTTTATCTTCGCCTTGTATATTCGGGAATTGTCATAGGCATCATTCCGCAACTCCTCAATTTCAGCTAACTGAAGTTTCCGCTGAATACCTGCATCATTGAGATCAAAGTTAGTGCTTTTTACAGCCCAATAAGCGCGATGTTCTAACTCAACAGGTAAATGACAAGCTTTTCCATATATAAGCCGAAACGGAGACATCCCGAGAATTGTCTTTTAAGCGGTACGGTAAGCCCAAAGTGCATCAGGAAGGCACAAGGACCAATCCTTCCTATCAGGATTCACCATCTTCTCCAAGATTTGTTTCACTTCTTGATTTGCCAACTCGGCTTGGCCATTTGTCTGCGGATGATAGGCATTGGCAACCTTGTGATGAACTCCATACCTGCGCATCAAAGCCTCAAAAGAGCGATTACAGAAATGAGTCCCCTGATCACTAATAATGGCTCGTGGTGTACCGAAACGAGATAAAATGTGTTCTTTGATCAACCTGACAACGATGTTGTTGTCATTATTCCGGCATGCCACAGCCTCAACCCATTTGGACACATAGTCCACTGCAAGCAAAATATACAAATATCCAAAAGAGGGTGGAAAAGGTCCCATAAAATCAATCCCCCAACAATCAAATATCTCAATGACTAAGATGGGGTTAAGAGGCATCACGTGTCTCCGGGACAGTGCACCTAACTTTTGGCATCTATCACAAGAACGACAATAATTGTCAGTGTCCTTAAACAATGTAGGCCAATATAATCTAGACTATAAAATTTTTGCAGCGGTCTTTTTCATAGAAAAATGACCTCCACAAGCTACACTGTGACAAAAATGCATGACACTTTAAATCTCACCTTCAGGGATACAACGCTTCATGATTTGGTCGGAGCAATACTTATATAGATAAGGATCATCCCAATAAAAATTTCTTACCTCGACCAAAAATTTGCGTTTATCTTAAGCACTCCATGATGATGGAACTTCGCCGGAAACCAAGTAATTTACAATGTGTGCATACCATGGTACTTGAGTGACGGCGAATAGGTGTTCATCCGGGAAGTCATCACGGATGGATGGGCCATTGGCAGAGTCACTGAACTCCAGACGAGACAAGTGATCCGCCACAACATTCTCGACCCCCTTCTTATCCTTTATAGTTAGATCAAATTCCTGTAGAAGTAAAATCCACCTAATCAATCTTGCCTTAGCATCCTTTTTAGAAATAAGAAATTTAAGAGCCACATGGTCAGTAAAAACAGTGATAGGTGTACCAATCAAATAAGCACAAAATTTATCTAAAGCAAAAACTACAGCTAGCAACTCTTTTTCAGTAGTCGAATAATTCTTTTGAGCATCATTAAGTGTTCGACTAGCATAGTAAACAACAAAGGGCTTCCCTTACCTTCGTTGTCCCAAGATTGCCCCCACAGCATAGTTGTTTGCATCACATATTATCTCAAATGGTAAATTCCAATCGGTTGGCTGCATGATGGGGGCAAGGGTGAGCCTATCAATGAGTGTTTGAAAGGCGTCCTCACACTCTTGTGTCCATTGAAACACGACATCTTTGACCAGGAGGCTAGTTAATGGTCTAGAGATGGTCGAAAAATTCTGTATGAACCTCCTATAAAAATCCGCGTTCCCTAAAAATGATCTCACATCCTTGACACTTTTAGGTGTAGGTAATTTAAAAATCAATTCAATTTTAGCTTTATCAACCTCGATTCCTTTATCAGAAACTATGTGTCCCAGAACTATTCCATAAGAAACCATGAAATGACATTTTTCCCAATTAAGCACCAGACCCTTCTCTCACATCTACTTAAAACAACCTTCAAATGAAATAAACATGAATCAAAGGAATCACCAAAAACAGTCAAATCATCCATGAATACTTCCATATATTTTTCAACCATGTCACTAAAAATACTCATCATGCATCTCTGAAACGTAATCAGCGCATTAGACAAACCAAATGGCATACGCCAAAAAGCATAAGTACCAAAACGACATGTGAAAGTAGTCTTATCCTGATCCTTTAATGCAATCTCAATCTGATAATATCCTGAATACCCATCTAGAAAGCAATAGACAGAATGACCAGCTACTCGCTCTAAGATTTGGTCTATGAATTGAAGTGGGAAGTGATCCTTGAGTGTGGCAGAATTACGTTTCCTATAATCAATGCACATGCGCCACCCTTTCACTACCTTAGTAGGAACATGCACCCCCCCATCATTAGTCACCGCTGTTATTCCAGATTTCTTGGGAACTACTTGAGTTAGACTAACCCACTTGCTATCAGAGATGGGATAAATGATGCCTGCATCTGATAATTTTAAGACTTCCTTTTTCACCACCTCTTTCATAGTAGGGTTAAGTCGTCTTTGAGGGTCTCTACGGGGGTTAGCTCCTTCTTCTAAGTGAATCCTATGGGAACATATTAAGGGGCTAATACCTTTGATGTCAGCTATAGTCCAACCTAATGCAGATTTGTGCTCACGTAACATATTAATCAATTCTTCTTCTTGTGAGCTATCAAGCACGAAAGAAATAATAATAGGAAAGGTATCACCTGGTCCGAGAAATGCATGTTTAAGTCCCTCAGGCAGTGGAGCTAGGTCAACTTTCGGAGTTTCCACGGTGGATGGTTGTGGTTTATGTCTTTCCTTTGGCAACTCCTCAAAGCATGGTTGCCATTGTCGTCCTCCTTTATCCTTTAACCCTGAAACAACAAAAACATCAAAAGCATTGTCAGGATAAAGTGAATTCTCAGAATCAGAAATAGAAAGGAGGTACTCTAAGGTTTCAGAATCTGCGCTCAGGAGCGCCTCCTCTGATATCAGCGTGTCTATCATGTAGGTATGATGACACTAATCATCATCACGTAGTTGCTTGCTAATATTGAATATGTTGACTTCCAGAGTCATGTTCCCAAAAGACAGCTTCATTACCATTCCTGCAATTGAGAAGAGCGTTAGTTGTGGCAAGAAAAGGTCTACCTAAAATAATCGGAACTGTAGACTCCATATTAACCGCAAAATGAGTATCTAAAATAAGAAAGTCGACGGGATAGTAAAACTTATCAATCTGCAGCAAGACATCCTCGACTATTCCTCTTAGCTTCTTAACCGATCTATCGGCCAATTGTAGTACCACGGATGTGGGTTTAATCTCTCCTAGACCCAGTCGCAAGTAAATAGAATATGACATTAGATTTACACTTGCTCCTAAATCCAACAAAACTTGGCCGAACTCATGAGTCCCAATCTGGCAGGTGACTGTAGGACACCCTGGATTTTTGTACTTGGGTGGTGTCCTCTGCTCAATCACCGCACTTACCTGTTCTGTCAAGAAGGCAGTCTTTTTGACATGATGTTTCCTCTTGAAAGTGCATAGATCTTTGATGACCCTCGCATAAGTTGGTACTTGTTTAATCACATGCAGCAAGGGTAAGTTAATTTTAACATGTTTCAAGTGTTCTAGAATCTCATCATACATTTCCGATTTCTTTTCAGTAGGTCGTAGTGCTTGAGGAAAAGGAACTGGAACGGAATGTTCCTGTTGGGCTCATCCTCAGGGATGTTCTCCTTTGCACTTGGGGAGGTTCCTATAGTCGTAGACGAGCTTGACCCGTCTAAAATCTTACCACTCCGAGTAGTGATGGCATTAACCTCTTTGACATTCTGAGAGTCTGAAGTAGAGGTTTGTGCCATAAGTTGGCCCTTCGAATTTGCTGGAGGTTGTGACGGAAATTGGTCCCGCTCTTGTACTGTTAATGAACTTGTCAGCTTAGTTATCTGGCTTTTGATCTCCTTGTTATCTTCTGCCAACTGTGTCAATGCATCCTCAAATTTTTGATTAGTTTTACCTTGTACCTCTATAAATGCATGTAATGTGTTTGATAAGGAACTTCTGTTAGATTGCGCATTATATGGAGGTGCAGGGTATGACCTAGGTGGTTGTGCCTGTGAGTGTGTATGTTGGTCTGCTTCGGACCTCCAGCCTAAGTTAGGGTGATCTCTCCAACCAGAATTGTAAGTGTTAGAGAATGGTGAGTAAGGCTTCTTGTACATCCCTAAGGCGTTACATTGTTCATCATAAACCCCTCTTATCTCAGTCAAGGTCGGGCAATCCTGTGCAAAGTGTTCAACTCCCTCGCATATAAAACAGGCGTCCTGTAGCTCAACTATGGCAACAATATGTGTGGGCCTACCATCCTTTGTCTTAAGTGCCTCTAACTTTCTAGTTACTCTATCCAATTGGGCTTTAAGGTTGTCCTCTTCGCTAAGTTGATAGACTCCAGCTAGGCGTGTTCTGTCTGTGCTCTCAGTAGCACTTGGACCAGTCCAAGTATGAGCCTTTTCAGCTAAGTCATTCAGGTACTCAATGGCCTCGTCAGGGTCCTTTTGCAAAAACTCTCCATTACACATCATACCCATTACTGGTGAGCCCCTCATAAAAATAACTGACTAAGCGCCAACTCTCATACTCATGGTGTGGACATGTATTCAAGAGATCTTTGAACCTCTCCCATGCTTGATATAATGTCTCACTATTCTTTAGGGTGAAGGTAGAAATCTGTCTCTTTAGACCATTGCTTTTGTGGTGAGGAAAGTATTTATTAAAAAATGTTTGGGTCATCTCCTCCCACGAACCTATAGACCTTGGTTGCAAAGATTATAGCCAACTCTTTGCTTTTTCCTTAAGGGAAAAGGGAAAAAACTTAGTCTAACCGAGTCTACAACCTCAACTTTGTTGTGGAAAGTGGCCACAACCTCAAATGTTTTTTTTAGAAATAAACTAAAATAAAAATAAAACTAGACCTAAAACCTAAAAATAGAATAAAATAAAACAATGAGCAAGAAAGATAATACCCGAAACCTCCCTTGTAGAATGACGCTTGTTCCCCGGCAACGGCGCCAAAATTTGATTACGCTCAAACAGTACACGTAGTCAATTGTAGTAAAGATTGAGTGTTGATCCCACGAGGAAAAACGATCTACAAAACAAGGTCAAGGAAGAAAAACTACGCAAAACTAAATTTAAGAAATTATAACAAATTTGAAATATGAAATTGAATTTAATTTAATAAAAATCAAGTTTAGGAAAGTCTCAAGGTTCCAAGAATCCCTCCTAGATTTCACGCGCCAACTAGTATTGATTTGTTATGATAACTCGATTACGTGTTTCACATCCCAAACAACGTAATCGGAAAAATAGTTTTTAATGCATTAATATTTCCTAATGTAAATGGATTTTAGATTTCACTTTTTCTATAAAGTACAAAGGTTGGTCATATGTGATATCCTAAACTTACGAAACATTAGGAGACAATAACGTAATAAATGACGATCATATATAACTAACCTACCGGAATCAATTGATCCTTAAAAATTCCACACATAAGAAAAGCGTAACTAAACTTATATGGAGAACAAAAAGACAATCACCGGAATAATAATCTACGAAGAAAATTATGAAATCTTTGTCACTAAAATAACATAAATTCTTATATTAAATAAAAGTGAGAATCATAAACACCATTATTCATCGTAAAAACATAAAACGAATCAAATACTAATTAAGTGTGTTACATCTAGGAGTTCACCTCTTCGCCTTGCGTGGAGTTTAGTGACGCTTAGTGAAGGTGATAACAACAACAATGGTGTGGAGTTTCATCGGCATGGCAGCGCGTGGCGAATCAGTGATGCGCACCCTACTGTTGTCCTGCGATGCGCACCCTGCTGTTGCGTGTCCACTGCTGCTCTGGACAGACCTCTGCTTCTGTACGTTGTCTCCTTTGTTGGCTGCTGTTGTGTTGCGTGTTGTCCTGGACAGCTCTCCCTGTTCTCGGCTTCTGCTGCTGCCTTCTTGTTCCAGCCAAAAAAATCCCATTTTTTCTCTTTTTTGGTTGTCTTTAAGGTAAAGAGAAGCCTACTCCCTATTGGGCCAAAATTGGAAACCTAAATACCCCATTAGTCCCCCATTGGAAGCCTAATTTCAATTGTAAATTGGAAGCCCAATTTCAATTTGTTATATTTCAATTGTAAACTAAAAGGCTTGGTGGATCTCAAGCCCAATGAAATTAGAAACCAAAAGACAACAAAAGGAAAACAAAGGGTTTGGTTATGTTCATTCATATGACTTCTTTGTTCCACCAATTCAAAACTAATTTCATTATTTTTCTTTGGCTTGAGTGTCTCCCGCTCCATTTTGTCAATTCGCCTATGAATTTCCAAATTCACCACGCCAATGCACTTTTGTCATTTAAACTCCAAATCCTACAAAAATACAAAAATAAAATAATTAAACTAACATACGCTATTCGAAACACTAACAAACATAAGTGAGGAGGTATATTATGTAATAATTATGTGAATATCAGAAGCCACCATTGCGACCCACATCAACTGCTTACTCAAGTTAGGAGGTATATTATGTAATAATTATGTGAATATCACCGCGCATCACTAAGGTTCGACCTGTCTTCAACCCTAGTAAACTGGAGATAGTCTTTATCTCAACCGGACACACCAGTCTCCGTCTGTTTGCTCTGACGAGCTGATCAGACTCACGTTCTTCACTCATTGGAGTGGGTCGTGCTGAAGAACACCTAGTTGTGATACAAGACCTCTTCGAACTCACGAAAGAGGCAAATGTCTCAGACGGCTCCTCGGTCTCGGGCAAAACAAGATCTTTGGCTCTAGCAGCCTTCATCTTCCTAGAAGGGCCTCCATCTTTAGGATTGACCCGTAACATTCGATAGAGAGTGGGGGCTACGTGCCAGTTGTCCCACAGCCCACTACGGATGAAGTTGGGGACGCATATGACATCCACCACGTTCATCGTTGACAAGCCGCGGAACGTTTCCATAGTGTTTTGCTCCTCTAGGGTAAGAGGAGTAGTGGGAAACCTTCCTGTAAAAAAAACACAAGCAATGATTAACATGCAATCAAGCGCAGCGAAACCAGAGAGAAAATTCGCACTTGCGAAGTGGTTTGAAATCCTGCTTGAGATAACGACTTTTGAACCGGTAGTACTTTGAATCCGCATGGGCTAAGAAACAATACTTTTGCCATAACTTGAAATCATCGACAGATTCACAAAGCAAGTCGGCGATGTCATCTTGCAAACGGTGTTACTCTTCAACCGATGAGAAGTCATCAACTAGATTACTCACGGAGTCACATGAACACCAACCTCCTTCACCCTAATTAGAATGAAAAGGATAATCCTATATCCATTAGGCCCCAACTAGGCCGGAAGAATCCCAAGGAGGTCCAAGAATTCCCAGATCACGTCTAGAATGGGAAAACACACTACAGTTTGAAGCATCCCATGATGCAAGTAGATGAACCCTGCCCGTGGCGACATTGGTGTCTGGTCACCCTTCAGAAAAGACAACGGCAGGTCCTCGATAACCCCAAACTTCATACGGATTTCAGCAAGGCTAGGCTCAAAAAGCAACCTGTCTTCGAAAAACTCCAGACCCTTGGCCAAGGTTGCGTCGTCAAGAAATATTTGTTGAGCCATAAAGAAGATGCACAATCTTTCTAGTCAAAAGATGAACAGAGCAGTGTCTTCAAAAGAAAAGAAAATAGAAGAGTCGGATTTCGCACAACAGATGACCTAAATAGGGATTGGGTTCCCGCCTCTTTTTCGCTGAACCGATGCACGTTCAATAAATGCAACGCACGGCTCAAGCAAACGATTCAGACTCAATCGTCATGAGCGACATATCTTTCCAAGAGATGACTTAGCGAACCGATGTGACGACCCACTAAATTGGGGGAGTAGCTGATGATGCACCAAAATGGTCACATCCCTAAGCCATACACATGTCATGATGATCTCGAGGAATCACGGGCCCCAATGTCATCCCAGCACTGATTCGGCCCAAGCAGTTCCAAGCCGGGACAATGCAGTCCGCCAAACGGACCCGAACTCTTATAGCCTGCTAGGCCCATATGTTTCACAACTATCCTTAATACATGTAAGCCCTACTACGGCAAGTATCTCGAGGATCAGCTTCGGACAGACAACTACAACAATTCTCTGCTTTCAACTAGGAAGCATATACCAGAATACATATCACACAAGGAAACTTCCTCTTACAGAATGCCCTCAGATAGGGAATTGTCCCTCTCGTATCTAGGAGCACAGGGCTAATAGAAAACTTCCTTCCTACAACATGACTCCTAATTAGATAAGGATCTCCACGAATATCTGCTTCCTAAACTATGCCATCGATGGCCTGGTCGAACCAAGACTCCTGCACTATAAAAAAGACATTAGGTTGTAAGCTAAGGAACGTGAAAAATTCTCTGTTTACAGCATTACACCTTCCTCAGATCCCTGTCTGACTTTAGCATCGAGTGCCATCGACCACCACAACAGTGGTCCATGGCTCACGTGCGTTACTTGTGCAGGTTAGCAAGTCAGTAGGACTAGATCAAAACAGGGAGCAAAAAATGACTGCATCAATTACTAAGCCTCGTCATCTCAAAATTGCTATTGAGTCATCGTCTTTCTTACAAAGAATACAAGGCGACATTTGTGGACCAATTGACCTTGCTAGTGGATCTCTTAGATATTACATGTTTTTAATACACGTTTTCACTATATGATCTTATGTGTGGGTTTTTTCCACTTGAATCTTGTTTTTCCATATTCCTAACAAATTATTAAATTTAGAACCCAATTCCCAGACTATCACTTCCAGTCTATTCATTTTGATAATGCATCAGAGTTTACATCACAAGTGCTTAATGATGTTTGTTCATCTATAGGCTTTGATGTTGAACATTTAGTCCAACATGTACATTCACATAATGATTTTGCAAAATCTCTCATTATATGTTTACAACTCATTGCTAGACCTTTACTTATGCAATCTAAACCAAGTTAGTCAAAGCGTGAAGCGAATTAATTTGTCATGGCTTGGTTTTAAGCGAAACGCGAAGCGATGACTTTACGCAAGTAAAATGACTCTAAAAATTGATTTTAATATAATATAAAAAATTAAGTGATGCAGTCGACTTTCGCTCCCTGCTTTGACCTTGACCTGCTGACCAGCACAAGGAACGCATGTGAGCCACGAACCACCGTTGTGGTGGCCGATGGCACTCCAATGTTAAAGTTAGACAAAGATCCGAGGAAGGCGTAATGTTGTACACAGGGAAGTTTTAGTGTAACTTAGCTTACCAACCTGATCTCTTATTTATAGTGTTGGAGTTCTAGTTCGACCAGGCCATCGATGGCGTAGTTTAGGGAAAAAGATCTTCGTGGAGATCCTTCTCTAATTAGGAGTTGTGTTGTGAAGGGAAGTTTCACTGTTAGACTTGTGCTTCTAGATAACCGGAAGATAGTTCCCAATCAGAGTGTAGTCCATAGATAGAAGTTTCCATGTGCATGTATACTCTGGTATTTGCTTCCTAGTTGAAAGCAAAGTGCTGATGTTTTGCCTGTCCGAAGCTGATCCTCGAGATACTTGCCTTATCAGGGATTACGGGTAGTGAGGATAGTTGTGAGACGTGTGGGCCATCGCATCGGTTTACTAACTCACTTCTTGGTGTATCATCACCCCTGAGTTAGTGGGTCATCGCATCGGTTTACTTAGTCACTTTTTGAAAATATACACAACTCATGATGATTAAGTCCAAATCGTTGCTTGAGTCGCGCTTCATTAATTAAGTATGCCTCGGTTCTGTGGAGAAATGACGGGAAACCAAACCCTATTTATATCTCCCTTTCTTTAGAGGTTGACTATTCCATTTCTTTGCTTTTAGAGATTCTGCTCTATACATCTTTCGATTAAAAGCTTGTTCACCTTTCTCATGGTTCGCCAAAACCATCTAGATGACGAGCTTCTAGTCAAGGGCCTCTAGTTTTTTGAAGATAAGTCGGTTCCGTATTGGCTTTGCTAAAATTTGAAGGACATTCGGGGTCCCCGAGGACTGCCATCTTATGTTCTGAATGATGATTTGACGCTGATGTTTCCACCAGAAGGGTTCGTTTGTTTGCACCGCGGGATACTTCAAATTGGGGTCTATTTTCCTGTTCTTGATGAGATCAGCTTGGAATCATTTTTGCCCAGTTGGTACCAAATGGGTACATGATTATCCTTCTTATTTTGATCAGAGCGTAGGATGCTAGCGTCCGCGTGACTCCGCGAGTATCCAGTTACTGACTTCTCCTCGGTTGAATGATTACGCCGTTTGCAAGATGACATCACCGGCTTGCTTCAGGAAGTTGCCAGATGACTTCAAGTTTCGGCAGAAATATTGTTTCTTGGCTCCTTAAGATTCGAAGTACTTCAAGTTCAAGGGTCGTCCGCTTAAGCAGAAGTTCAAGCCACTTCATAAGTATAGCTTCACCTTTTGATTTCGCTGCGTCGATTGTGTGCTAATCATCGCATGCATTTCTTTGTAGGGAGGTTCCCCACCACTCCTCTTTTTCCAGAGGAGTAAGATACTATGAAGGTGTTCCACGACATGTCACGGAATGAGGTAGAGGATGTTATATGTCCTACTAACTTCAGCCGCAGTGGGTTGTGAGCCAACTGGCAAGTGGCCCCCACTATTTACTGAACGTTGAAGGTTAAGTCTAAAGGTGGAGCCTCTTCCAGAAAGAGGAAGGCTTCCAAAGTTAAGGCTCCTGCTTTGTCCGACACGAAGGGGCTTTCCGAGATGCTCGCCTCCCTTGTAAGCTCGAAGAGGTCTCGTACCGGGACTGAGCTGGCTCCCAAATGGTCCACTCCAGTAAGGGAGGAACGTGAACCGAACTAGCCTGCCAGAGCGGAGGCCGAAGTATCTGGTTGTGAGAAGGACCACATTCGATTAGCAAGGGTTGATGACGCATCCGTGTAGGCTGAATCTTTGAGCAATAAGTTGATGTTGGCAGTTGTGGCAACTTCTATTAGTGCTTACCAATCCATAACCATTTTACTGGAAGGTTCTGATGAGGACTCTCCTGAGGTCCAAGAGTTCAATCGTTCTGCTGGTGGATCATCTTGCAATGACCGCGGTAATGCAGGTCATCCTTCTTGTAGTCCATATTGTCCCCCATCTCGTTCCAGGTTATATATCAGGGTGATGGAGGTTCCGTTGGATAGTTCGCTTCCTTTTTTTCCTTTGGATTCCGCTAAGCCATCTTGCAATAAAAGGTCGACTACTGGTAACAAAGGGAAGGTCGAAGATGGCGGCTTGGGTGCGATGGCTACTACAAAGGGCGGCATTGGCATAATTTTGCATCTATGAGAACTCCATCCGGATGTGTGGATAAGTTTGTTTGCTCCGAATGTAGTGAAGATGAGCAACCAATCCTGACATCAGGAGGTTGACATTGAATATGCTTCGAGGAAGCAAATAAGCAAGTCCTACAGCTGGCTAATGGACCACACTTCGAAGTCCGAGGAGGATACCCTGGAAGGGCGTATGGATAAAGGTTAGAAACACTTTATGCTAGGGATGTCTCATTTGAGCCAAGTGGCCATCGCTGGGACGAAGGTTGAGGCGGCTCGTGAGAGGGTGTACATGCACAAGAAGGTGCAGCTAAGATGCGTTCTGAGTTGCGGTTTTTTGTTGAGGAGAACACCATGAAGGAGGCTGAATGGGTTGCCCAGAGACATCATTTAGAGGTCGACGTGGAATTCAATGCTCGGGAAGTTAGGAAAGCTGGAGATCTGCTTCATCTAGAACAACATGAGCTCAGCGCAATTAAGAGTAGACTGACTATGGAGCAGTCTCAGGTTGATGCGTTGGCTGACAAGCTGGAGCTGTTGGAGCATGAACTTGTTAAAGCAAAGGTGCGCGAGGAAGAGCTTCTCAAGGCGTAGGGCAAGTGTGAATTTCGCTGGGTCATGCATGGGATATTGGAGTTGCTGGCGCTCATGAAAAAAAAACATATGGAATTGGACCTTGCTTATTATAAGAAGATGTCTTATGCAGACTTCGGAGTGGTCTCTGAGTCATCAGAAGAATAGGTCGATCCAAAACATAATGCTCAAATTGAGGCACGTACGGATGCAACTCCTGTTCCTTCCCTTGTTAAGCTTAGTTCTCCCGTATTTGTACCCCCGCCTGATGAGGAGTAGATTTTGTACACTTGTACAATTTTGTTTCAACTGCTAATAAAAACATGTTTATTTTGAGTATGCTTTGTACCCGCATTATGTTCGGTCTCCCTATTGCGTGCTTTTCATTTTGCTTTGTCATTTTACTTTGACACAGGTTTGGTTGGGTTAGCAGGAAGCCGAGTGGTAAGTCTGATGTTGAAAGTTTGACCATTTATGTCGCGAATGATTCTGGCATGTTCTTCTGTGAGGTCTCAAAGTCGCTATTGGTCAGTTACATCAAATAGTGGGTGTTCTGCGGATGGTTTGGCAGTGGCTTATGCTACCCAGACTATAGCTCATCCTCATGGTAAGCCATTTGGACTTAAGTTGCTTATCTGACAGTCGGTTGCGGTTGCTCGCATGAGTGAACTGTTGTAGCCGAGCACATGCGCTATATTTGAGCGAGAGGCTTATCCCGAGTCAGGTTTTGTGAGCTCGGGCTGACATTCTGTATAGCATTCGTCCGCGTGTCAGCGGGTTGATTTTTTAGTTGGCTCGAGTAGCCACTTCTGATAATAGAATGCCAGCATGTGTGAGCGTAAAGACATTGCTTGAGCTGTAATTTATTTCGGCGACCGCTGTTTTGAGAGGGAGTGTTGGTTGTGCGGTGAGCGGTTGACATCAGTCAGGGCTAACTGGGCTCCCACCTTCCGAACCATCTATACCTGTGTGAAAAGGATTACAGGTTTGGGATACGAGAATTTGGTGATCATGGTCTGTTGAAGAGCGATGATCTCGTGGTGAGTCATTGACATCAGTTCAAAACTAACTAGGATCCCACATTCAAAACAATATACACTCACGCAGAGCGGGCTACAAGTTTAGGACGAGGGGATTCGGCGACCATGGTCTGTAGAAGAGCAGTGGTCTCGTGGCAAGCTGTTGGAATCAGTTCGGGACTGACTAGGCTCCCACCTTCCAAATCATCTACACCCGTGCGCATCGAGCTACAAATTTGGGAATTTTCAGTGGCCATGGTCTGTAAAAGAGCAGTGGTCCCGTGGTAAGCAGTCGACATCAGTATGGGATTGACTAGGCTCACACCTTCCAAACCATCTACACCTGCACAGTGCGAGCTACAAGTCTGATAGTTGGTAATTCGGCGACCATGGCTTGTAAAAGAGCAGTGGTCCCATGGTGAATCGTCGACATCAGTCGGAATTGACTAGGCTACCACTTTCCAAACCATCTACACCCGCACGCAGCAGGCTATAGGTCTGGGCTTTGACCAGAATCTGTCGTTGTTAGTTTTCACTAGCTAGGCTTACCTAATCGGGTTAGATAGGGGTTTCGCTTGTTACGAGTCTGTGAGCCTACATCCACATGTGGAGTGCATCATGTGGATTAGTTTCATTTTGAAGAGACAAGAGTACCTTAAATTAGCTGGTGATATGCAGGTGTGATCTGTGTGTCAAAAGTGATTAGGGTTTCTAATGCTCGTGTTAGGCACGTGGTAAAATACCGCTTGAATGGTGGGCTGAGCCCATGGGCCCGTAGAAGAAGAGCTAGGGCTTGTCGTAGGATCAAGACGTTATGTGTTTAACGTAGATTGCATAGTGACACGTGTACAACGTAGATCATGAGACGGTTGAGTATCGGTTACTCCCCCCCCCCCCCAATTAATGGGGTGGTGTGCAACATCATTAATTGGATGAACGTGGTCTTGTGCGATTTCCTTGGGAACCGTCGTCTCCTTATTTTTCATATGGTATTCAATACTGACAGTTAATGTTGAAGCGTCTGTTTGGTGAACCACTATATCTATATAATGATGTTTCTTCGTTGTTGTAGGCATTATCTACTATAGAGCGCACCTTTTCAGATGATCTTATTCAAAGAATATGTTTTGGGTTTTCCAAAGGCTGAAGGGAGATCTCCAACACTGAAGTCTTCAAATGTTCTAACATTTGTGCTGATGAGTCATGATAAGACTTGTTGTTATGTGTGGTCACCTGCTCTAGCTGAGCACCCAATTGGTACACTGAGACCTTGTAATTTTTTCTCATATTGAGAAGAAGAGTTACGGACTCCCTTCCAAGGGATGAGTCTATCATTTATTCGCCAATGCTTCGGTGTTATCTTGTGCCACTCTGTCAGTCGCGAGACATTCCCTGAGGCTAGCTTATGGTTGATCAAAGTGTTGGCAGATGTGTTGTTGCTTCCTATGGTGGTATCTCTGAGTCACCCCGAGTATCGCACATGGGAGAAGTGTCCCCGCTTGGCAACACTATGAGACCTTAATTGTCTCGTCGCTTGGGGCTATCTTCGTCTGTCCTCTTCTACCTCCTTCGGGAGGCCGATGCCGGATTGAAGATGTTTACATCTCGTTGCAAGGTCCATATTGCCATTTGCGGGCCATTTTTTCGGGGTGATTTGGCGGAACAATTAGTTGTGCTTGTCCTTTCAACCCTTTTTTACACATTTCCCCTTGTTCGTGGGACATCTTCTTCGGAGGATTCGTTGAGCGGAGTCTACTTTGGATGCCTTTGTTGTCGCTTTTTAGTATTCTTCTAGAGTCGGACTGTTTAAACGAGTCTTTACTGTATGTCGCATCAGATTTGGATGCTTGTAGTTTATAGTCTTTTGTATCCACCTCTGAGCGATCATTGTTACATCTTTCCAGTAATCAATAGAGTGTGTTTGCGTAATTTTCTTTTATTTCTTAAATGATTGCAAATCAAACAAGCTCCTAATAATTAAAACTCTACATTGACTATGGAAAGAAACTAAACTGATTGTTGGTGGATAAAGGTCGACCCAGCCCTTAAGTGAATTTGCCTGGCCTTTCCTGGATCGTTAGTACCTTCAACGAACTGCCAAGTTTTGTTGACACCATTGAGGTTACTGAAAAGTAAGCCTTGCATGGGAGTCTCCTTCTGCGTCAACTGATTGTCGGGGGGTTGTGCTTCCGTCTACAATGACATCTCTGCTTTGTCAGGTTGAAGAGTGCCTTGCTCCTGTGATGCTTGAATGTTCTCCACTGCTAAGTTGAGCCATTGTTGTTGGGATTTTTTCTCTGTGTAAGTGGAATGACTCTTCCACAATTACTGGGTCTAGCTTCTATTCAACTTGCCCTGTGGGCTCAAGTTGAATCTAGGAAAATTGTATTTGCTTCAATGCAGCATAATGGCAGCCTCGTGCCGTTGGTTAGCGGTATACTTGATGCACTGGTGAAGGTTGGAGACTACTGCTTCCATCTGGTGAAACCACGATTTTCCCAGAATGAGGTTATAGCTAGAATTGAGAGGGGTCATGGATCTGGATCCAACGTAGTTGGAAGCTTTCTCTGGCCTGGCCCGGCCAGGGTCTGAGCTGTTGTCGTTGTGCTTTTGCTTGTTCATTTCTTCGTCTTCTCGCCTTTTCCCTCCTTTCTGTCCCTAGAAACTGAGAGTTTCTTCTCTACTTCAGTTTCTTTCTTCCCTGTTCTCATCTCTTCCAGGGTGATGTACCTCTGGGTGCCCTTCAAGAGTTCTGCCATATCTGAGGATTTCCAAGGTGAGGAAGCCGAAAAATTTTCCCTCTCTTAGGCCCGCAGTAAAAGTCGCCATGGCTGTGTTGTTGCTGCAGCCATCAATAAGCGCCAGCTCATTGTTGAAGCGCGTGACATACTCTCTTAGCGTTTCGTTAGATTTTTGCCTTAGAGAGAGTATATAATGTGGGCCTTTCCCGATCCGCTGGCTTCCGACAAAGCGCGTCAGGAATTTTTTGGCTAGCATTTTGAATGAGTTGATCGACTTTGGCGAAAGGCTGTGGAACCATGTCAGTGCTGACTTCTTTAGGCTGGTAGGGAACGTTCTGCACATCACCGACTCGAAACCTTCTTTGAGCGCCATTACATGTTGGTAATGGGCAAGTGATCGAACGGGTTGGTGGTCCCATCATAGAAATCGAGCTTTGGACGCCTGAACTTCTTTGGAAGAGCCTCGTTCATGATACGGTCCATGAACGGTGGAACATAGAGGTAGTATAGCATGTTTGGGTCATGAGCCCCTTAGCGGAGGGGGTTCTATGGGAAGAGCCTATCTACCCTAAAGGTCGGGTCTGCGTTAACTGTGTCACCTCTTCTAGTCCAATGAGAACTAGTAGGGGCTTGGCTCTAATGTGCCTGCTCTTTGTTGTCTTCCAAAGATTGGGGCATGTGTTGCTTCTGATCTCCATTGGGAGGTGGAGGGTTCTGTTGTATGAGAGCCTCCACTGCTTTGGCGATCTTCTGTATTTGTGACGACAACAAATCTATCCTGAGGTCTATTGTTGTTGTTGCTGGCGCGGGGGTGTGAGCCTGTTGCTCATGTGTCACCGCCACTGTTGAAAGCGGTGGTATAGCGCCAGTCTAAGCGTTTGACTTGTCCCCTATTTTCTCCATTGTTGCGTGGTCTGGTGGTCACAATCTTCTTGTATTCTGAAAGAGATGATACTAGTGAATGGTTAGGAACTTTGTCGTCCCCACGGACGGCGCCAAATGATGCAGCCGATTTTCACTCCCTGCTTTGACCTTGACCAGCTAACCTCCTGACCTGCACAAAAAATGTATGCGAGTCACGAACCACCGTTGTGGTGGCCGATGACACTTCGATGCTAAAGTCAGATAGTGATCTGAGGAAGGCATAATGTTATAAACAGGGAATTTGTAGCGTACCTTAGCTTACCAACCTCATGTCTTATTTATAGTGCTGGAGTTCTGGTTCGACCAAGCCATCGGTATTAGGAGTCATGTTGTGAAGGAAAGTTTCCCTAATAGACTTTTGCTCCTAGACACGTGGGAGATAGTTCCCAATCAGTGTTTTCCATAGATAAAAGTTTTCATGTACGACATATACTCTGGTATTTGCTTCTTAGTTGGAAGCAAATTATTGTTGTCTTGCCTGTCCGAAGTTGATCCCTGGGATACTTGCCTTAGTAGGGCTTACGGGTATTGGGGATAGCTGTGAGACATGTTGGTCGAGCATGCTGTATTGATTTGGGTCCGCTTGGCAGATCGCATTGTGTGGGCTTGAAACCGTTTGGGCCAGATCAGTGTTGGACTGACGCTTGGGCCTGTTATTTCTCGAGATCATCAAGACACGTGTAAGGTGTATAAGAGAGACCGTGTTGGTGTATCATCAGTAAGTATATGCATTTTGCTTGTATCTAAGTTGCTAAATATATGCATTATGTTTTTGAACTAGATTTAGAGATGTTAGCTTAAGTCAATGTAAGTGTGCATATTGCTTCCTATGTTATGATGTTTGTTACCATTTACTGCAACACCATACTTCCAACAAATGTCTTCCCGAGAACTACTCTCCCTTGCCCCACGGTTTTCTTCCATAATCAATCACCTTAAGTAAATAAAAAAAAACAACATTATAACTATAGATTATTAATGCATAGATAATCAATTTATAGATGTGGGTTTCTTCTTCGAGGTCATAAATGTGAAAATTTTGGTGAAGCTCTGTTGATGGTAAGAAGATTCGCACATCGAACAATATCTCCAACTCATGCTCTATTGGAGCTCTCTGATTCAGCCATGAAGCTCTAAATAGAGAAGACGAAAGAGAAAAAAGTATGAGAAGAATAAGAAATACAAAAAAAAAATGTTTTGTTTAATGAAGCCATGGCTTTGGTGGCTCCATGCTTCAACAAAAAAAGGCTAAAAGCGGTGGCTTTTTGTGACTTCAGATTAGTAGCTTGGCTTTGACCTAGGCGAAGCAAGATGTCATGGCTTGACTTGGCTTTTGGCTTTAAGCGATGGCTTTGGATGACTTTGACTACACTGGTATAAACTACCCACTAGTGCTTGGGGCCATGCAATCTTGCATGCCGTAAAATTGCTTCACTTTAAACCCCCTTCATACCATCAGTACTCACATTTACAACTTGTGACAAATTATCAGCCAAATATTTCACATTTATGCACATTTGGTTGTGTCGTATATGTTCCTATACCACCCCCAACACGAACTAAGATGAGTCCTCAACGTCGGTTGGGCATTTGTGTTGATTTTGACTCGCCTTCCATTATCCGTTATCTCGAATCTTTAATTGGTTTTACCACTATGTTTGTACACTGTCTGTTTGACGAGATTATATTCCCACCGTTAGCGGGATATAAACACATTCTTATGGAAAAAGAACGATGTGAACTTTCGTGGAATACTTCCACTTTGTCACATATGGACTCTAAAACATCCCAAGTGATAATGAGGTAAGGAGAATATTACACCTTCAGGAAATTGAAAATCAATTACCTGATGCATTTAATGATGCAGCTAAAGTAATAAAGTCACGTGTGCCAGTTATGAATGCACCTGCTTGAATTTGTCCCTGAAGGAAAAACTGCAAATAAAATAGCTAATTAATTTGATGCAAGCCAGAAGCATGGTAGATTTATAGGTTCCAAAGATTCAATTCCATGAAAATGGAGAATTAGTAAAACTTCATCATGTCATAATGCTCCCAAAGAAGCATTTCTTAAAACTCCTGCAAAAAGTGTACATGCACCAAAAGAAGTTATACATAAAGTTCCAGAAGTAGCATTAAATAATGCTCCTGAAGAGGTTATGTTTGAAAACGTCAATTTCTCCATAACCCCAGAAGTGGTTGCTTACATCCCTGAAGTAATTAAAAAAGCCTCTGATGAGGCTAAGGTGTATGATAATAATGAGATTTCAATATACTCAGAAGAAATGTGGAATAGAAAAGTAATGGTCATCGACAATATTTTTAATGATGTTGAGCCACATAGCATCTATGAATGTCAACAAAGAAATGATTGGCCAAAATGGAAAGATGTTATCCAAGCAGAATTAGATTATCTTGAAAAACGTGGTGTATTTGGACTTATTATACAAACATTTAAACATGTAAACCCTGTTGGTTTCAAATGAGTGTTTGTAAGAAAAAAATGAGAAAAATGAAAATGTCAGACATAAAGCAAGGCTTGAGGCACAAGGGTTGTTGCAGAAACCCGACATTGATTTTGATGAAACATATTCCCAATTATGGATATGACTACGTTCCGAAATATAATGAGTCTTGTCGATTTTAAAACACTCGATATGAGACTTATGGATGTAGTAACGGCTTTTTTATATGGGGACTTAGACACAAATACTTAGATGAAAGTCCCCAAAGTTTTTACTTTGTCTGAGACAAAGTCTAGAAATACTCACTCGATAAAACTAAAACGAGCCTTATATAATTTGAAACAATTTGGAAGAATGTGGTATAACCATCTTAGTGAATAATGAATATCTGTGTAAGGAAGGTTATACCATAATCCCATTTGTCCATGTGTTTTTATCAAAAAATCTATTACTAGTTTTGTCATAACAGCAGTATAGGTAGATGATATAAATCTTATTGGATCTACCGATAACGTTCAAAATGCTACTAACGATTTAAAGATAAAATTTGAGATGAAACACCTTCGACAAACAAAAATTTCTCTCGGCCTGCAGATTGAGCGAAGTACTAGTGTAATATTAGTTCATCAATCACGATATACTGAAAAAGTGTTAACATGCTTTATGGACAAATTTCATCCACTTGGTACGCTAATGGTTGTCTGATTTTTAGATTTAAATAACGATCCATATCGAAATGAGGAGATATTTGGTCTTGAAGTACCATATTTAAGTGTCATTAGTGCATTATTATATTTGGCACAATGTACAAGACCTGATATAGCGTTTTCTGTTAATCTATTAGCACGATATAGTTCTACATCCGCACGTAGACATTGGAATGAAGTTAAACGGATATTCAAATATATTCGTGGGACAATTGATATTGGTTTGTTTTAGTCCAATGATTTATCTAACCGTTTCCACCTAGTTGGCTATGCAGATTCAGGCTATCTATCTAACCCCATACAGGTCATTCACAGAAAGGTTATGTATTTACGAATTGCAATGCAACTATTTCTTGGTAATCCATTAAATAAATATTAGGGGATATTTCCTCAAATCACTCTGAAATTATTGCTCTGAATGAAGCTAGTCGAGAATGTGTTTGGCTCAGATCATTAATTCAGCTTATAAGAAATAACTATCAATTTCCCTCGGTTACTGATCAGCCCGACTCTAATATATGAAGATAATATGGCATGTATTGTTCAAATGCAAAAAGGCTTTATCAAACAAGATCGAATAAAACCTATTCCAGTAAAACTAATTATCCACATGAGGTCAGAAGAAACATGTAATTGAAATCAAACAGACTCAATCTAATGACAACCTTGCAGATCACTTTACTGAAGGACTTCCACAGTCAACATTTCATAAATTGGTTTATAGAATTGGAATGCGTTGACTGACATCTTAGAGTAATTAATGTTTTTATCGGATGAGCATTTAAAAATATACTCAACCAGGAGCATCCTGAAGTGTGTTACATTTCTATAAAGCGCATTGTACTTTTTTTTCCTTCGACATGGTTTTATCCCACTAGTTTTTTCTTGTCAAGGTTTTAACAAGGTAGCATTATGTGCACCCCTATATTCTTGAATAATGGTTTACTTTTTTTCCTTTCATCCAAATATTTCTTACTAGGTTTTACTGGCAACGTTTTTAATAAGACAATGATGGTGACAATTTGGAGCATTTCATCTGGGAGAGACAACATGCAGTGAACATCCAAGGGGGAATTGCAGAATTTAATAGAAAGTGGTGGATGTCCACCTATAGCTACTTCATTCTATAAGGTGGCACAACCATAATATGTATTATGATAGGTGTCATATTTTGGTTAATTAGATCTTGCCTATAAATAGAGCCTAATGTATTTAACATATGTCAATAAGAAAAGGAGAGATAGTGAATGAATAGTTACAGAAAATCAAATGCTAGAGAATAAAATCGGGGATCTTATATGACTTGAACTACATTACAATTCTTTATTGAAAAAAAAAAGACAAAGGGAATCATATACCAAGTTTACACCAAATTAAGATTTTAACCCTAACATGACAACAATTCAACAAAATATGATCTATTTATTTTTCTAAAATGTTTTTTGGAAAATGACTTTTTAGGCATACTTTTTCACAAAATAGACAATTTAGATATCATAGCTGATGAAATGGATAATTTGTGTCTACTTTTATGACCAACAATGACTCTTTTATTAACCCAGGTTAACTCATAAAGTTATAGGACATCTTGATCATTCTTAAACAAATAGAAAAAATAATTTTATACTTTTATGACAACCAATGACAATTTTATTAATGATTCTAATTTTTTATTTTTTTTGTTATTTTTACTTTTTTTACCCTTAACCCCTCTCACCCTATGCCGCTGGTAGGTATCGATATTAATGATTCTAATTATAACCAACCAATTATACTTGTTTTATAAGTTTTCATTGACTGACAAGTTAATCAAATTATTATGCTAATGTTTGGTACACTTTTCATAATGTAGTTAATTATGATTACAAATTTGGTTTTAATTAGTTAATAAAATCAATTTGATTAACTTGTCATAAATTTGATTAGAAAAGTTTACAGGTATCCATGCATTACCTTTCTTGATGTTGATTAGAAATTGGTTTTAGTTATCATTGCTTCGTATTCTATAATGTAGTTAATAAATCAATTTTCCCACTATCAAAATTTGATTTCCTATTCTTCAAAGCATGGATACATGTAGAGTAATAAATTTTATTCTCTGTCGTTATTTAATCACAAGTTATCTACCACATAGCATGATCATAGCCACATAGGTAAAATGGAAACTAATATTGAATAAGATAATTTCATGTAAACTAAATAGTGATAGAGAATTGAAACAACCATTAATTGAAACAAAAAAATTGTTCTTCAAACTCAAATATACCTTCACAACCGGTCAAATACAAACACATTCATGAATAAAAAATGCTAACATGAATATATTAATGCAATCATTTGTAGCTAACAAATGACATAAAATAATTGCTCAATCTGTAGTTAAAGAAATTATTTGTAGCCATCTGTTGTCTACAAATAATGGGAGGGGTTAAGGATAAAAAAAAAGTAAAAACAACAAAATAAATAAATAAAAAAATAATCATTAATAAAAGAGTCCTTATTGGCCATAAAGTATAAAATTAGGTTTTTTTATTTGTTTAGGAAGGGTAAATATTTCCTATACTTTTATGAGTTAACCTGAGTTAATGAAAGAGTCCTTGTTGGTCATAAAAGTATAAAATTAGGCACAAATTAACCATTACATCAACTACGGTATCTAAATTGTCTATTTTGTGAAAAAATAGGCTTTAAAAGTCATTTTCCAATTTTTTCACTAGTTGTTGAAACCACGAGCACCACCACATGCATTTTCTTGAAACAAAATGTCAAAATTTAAATTATTTTAAATTCAGGTTGAACCAAGTTGTAAATAGGTTCAAACATAAAATTTAGGGAACATTAAAGAACTCTATGCTCAAACCAAGTCCTCCATACTCATAGTGGTTTGAACCTGGTTCAAACCATAGTCATAAATTTGTAAAATTTGACCTTTTCGTAATCTATGAATACTTGTATTTTATAGACCAAACTACTTTTTGGGCCTCTTTTACACGTTTTATTAGATTTGAAGGGAAACCCTAATTTTTAAAACAAGCCTTCTTAAGAATATTCTTTGAAGAAGAAGTTGAAGCGTTAAAGATCATTCTCAATGTTTTGTTGATTTATTCCTTACTGTGGTAATTTAAGATGAGTTTCGTAAAGTTTCCTTATTATGAGAAATTTGTGGAGTTTTGTGTTACATAGATCCAATGAAATAGATTTTCTTAAGGGGAAGCAAACAAATTTGGTGGTGATCTCTATCTCTCTTGACTTTTTACAAATTTGTGAAAAATATTTTCTAAAGATGAAGCAAAGAAAACTTTTAAACACTTCCTCCCCATCTCTTCTCTTTTTGTAAGGAAAAAAATTCCTTTGGAACCAAAGGTAGGTTAAGTGATTTTTTTTGGTGAGGTTTGGATCCTTAATTAAGGGAGTTGCTACGTGTACTCGACTATTTGGTTCGGTTGCACCAACTTATTGTTGCACCGGTATTTTGAGATGTTTAGACTTTATTACACCAACCTCAAAGATGTAACACCAACTTACTTTTTTCAATAAATGAAAACCATTTAGTGATGGAATTTTCTCATTTAGGAGCGTCAATAAATAAATTATAAGAAATGTAAGTGGTTGCACCTATTAAAAAAATGCATTCAAACCTAAGAACTCTACATCTAAATATTTATACGACCATAGTGTTTGGTGATGGAATTTGGATTTTAATACGTAGTTTTTATCAACCCATTTGTGTTTGATGAACACATTATACTCTTCTGCACTCTAGATTTTTTTTTACACAACCTACCATAATGTTTGCTATTTATTGTAGAACTTGTGATGATGGTTGATGTATCTTTGATGTTTGTACGCAAATTTGAAAGTTAAGAATTCGTGACTAAAGTTCAGTTTTGTTGATAACATTTATTTTTATTTTTGTCAAGAACAAACTAATGCTCAACGAGAAAAATTTAATCACCTAATAATTTTTATTGATAAAAATGAAAGTCAGTGTTACATATTTTAGATTGGTACAACAAAACCAAAACATCATAAAATGTCGATGCAACAAAGAGTTTGTGCAACTGAGCCAAATAGTCGGGTACACGTAACAACTCCCTTAATTAAAACTCATATACTAATAAGTTAACAAATAAATAGAATGAACAATGAACACTCCAACTTCTTTGTAGGGCGACAAATATTAAAATGGGCTTAAAAAATACAGTAAAACCTCTCTATAGTGATACTATATATCGGAATAATATCCATTTAGTCATAAAAAATTTGTTGTCCCAATTTGGGAAAGTTATACATATAAACAAACTCCATATTGTAATAAGTTATACTATTTTTAAACTCCCGTCTTAAGAAATTTTCCTTCATATAGTTATAATTCTCAATAAGGCAAAATTGTATATGCAATTTTACAATAAAATTAAAGATGAAATAAAAGATTTATCTAAAATTGTATCGGACAATGATTTATTACTTAAAGTTGATGTCATGTATTTGAGATTGCGAATACGACACCAATATGTTTATAGCTTCTCAAACATGTTTATTTCTTCTTGGCATGAAATTTTTGGTATTTTCATATTGTCATCCTTCTTATTATCTCCTACCCCTTATTGCCTAATTGCAGCAATGATTTCTTATTCCGCTAATGCATACAAAACTTGTTGTTTATTGGTTGATTGAGAAATACATCGATATCATCCATTGGATTAGGGGAATGAATTGTCAAATTCTTTAATAATTTTTCCATTCTCTTAATCTACTTTACTTGTAACTTGCAATTCATCGACATCCAGGTTCTAATTTGGAATGTTTGAAATAAATTTTGTAACTACACCTCCATTAAGTTATAACCTCATTAAAGTAATTAAATTGATTGAGTCCCACCATTATTATTTTGTAACTACAGCTTGCACTCACACCCACACAACCTATCTAATATTTACTTTCCTACACCATGCACTTTCTCTCAACTTCAAACCATTGAAAAGAAACCTCCTTCTCCTCCCAACTTCGAAAGCTCTCACTGCATCTCCCTTCCCAACTTAACCTCTCCCCTCCCAACTGAACCATCACTCTCTCCCTCAATCTCTTCCATTTGACTCACCCAAAAGGGTTCATCAATCGAGCGTGCGATGACGAGAGATAAAGGAGATGAGGCTGCGATGGTGTCCACCACAATTGCCGCACCACCGGCCTCCCCTCTTATCCTCTCTTCCCAAAATAGCCTAGCATTCACTCATTCAAAACATAAAAATAGGGTATTGTTTCTGACTTTCGACCCCTTTTGACGCTCGATGGAGACCAATTCTCAATCTCAATAGGTGGTGTGGGTGAGTGCAAGTTGTAGTGCCAAAAAACATGGTAAAAAAACATGGTACTGTCCCTGACTTTCTACCAACTTCGAAGCTCGATTGAGATTGAATCTCAAGTTCATCAAAACAAAACAAATATAGTAGTCTGAGTTATCTAATGAACACAATTTTTATCACCTGAAAATGTTTTGAAATGAGCAAGTTATGGTCATTTTACTACAGTCACTCAAAATTGTCCAGCAACGACTAAGTCGCAAGGGTCATGCAAATGTAACTCTCTCACTCGCATGATCCACTGTGAGTTTAAGTCTCCCAGTTGTAGCGGCACATGCGTGTGGCAGAACCCCAGTCGCAGCAACTCATGCGAGTATGAGAACTGCATTCACATGTGTCGTTGTGACTGAGGTTCTCCTACTTGCATGGCCGCTGCAATTGGCCCATTTTCTGTCATTTACAATGTTTTCTTCCTCATTTTTTTGTAGTAATTGTACATTTTCAGATTGTTGGCAATCCTTCCTTCCTCATTTTTTCTATTAATTTTATTTCTAATGTGTTTGTTGTTGATTGATTTCAAACGAGTATTTCTAAAATTCTAATTTGTGTTTGTTAATTTATGATAGAAAATGATAGGGGAAGGAGAAAAAGGAGAGGGAGGGGGCGACAGCTGTACGAGAAGAAGAGTCATGGAGGGACTGTTATAGAAAACGTCTCCTTTTGTTTTTTTGTTTTTTTTTTTATAAAATTGGGTTGTTGACCCTTTCTTTTTATTTAGTAATCTATGCCCGAAGGCTACATAATTGACCTTATAGGGTTTACCAAACTAGACCCGAAGCCTACAATAGTGTTGCCACTTAATATCCCTACCGCCTCCATCTTGCATGGAGACATACTTGCCTTCTCCATCTTGCATTGAGACATACTTTCGCTCTGGTCCATCGCCTTCACCTTGCATGAAGACTTGTTTTAGCTTGCTCCGGTCTAGTCCATATAAATAGCTACATTCAATACCTGAAGGCTAATCAATGACGGAGCAAATGTGTTCCTCTCGTTGCGCTTCACATGTTTAAGTCATGCAGGGAATTAACTACGACTATTATAAAAGGTAAAGAGAACATTCGACAAATGTATGCAGTTTTAACTAAGTCCTGTCCAATTTTATCTCCATTTTCAACTGAGTTGCTGACTTAAAAAAAAGTGAACATTGGAGTGTCTTCGACCATCAAAAAAGTGATATTTGACAATCTAACAATTGTTTTACAGGTTTCACTTATTGGAGACTAAATTTTGGATGCTTCAATTATAAAGAGGTTTTACTGTTTCACCCAAGGATTATTGAAATTATAATTAACTAGGCCATTTCAAATTGACAATTATCACTTCCATTACCAAATGTTATCATGTCAGGGAAGCTACTTCCAAAGATTATTAAAAATGTAATTAAGTGGGCCATTTCAAACTAACAATTATCACTTCCATTACCAAATGTTATTATATCAGGATAGCTACTTAAGTGCTTGTGCAGGAATGTCTCCACTCTCCAACAAATTGCGTCCAATGGGATGCCACTACCTATCAGTTGTGCTTTAACACTTTGGATAACCTCTAAACAAACTAGTTAGCATTCAATTCGTTTTATGAGTTTAAGCAATAGGAGCATTCTAATTAGTTTTATGATATATGCTCTCCACAAAATTCTAATTAGCTTCTAGGAACCTCCTGAAGATTCTAATTTCTTATTTTCCTTTTTTTTTTTTTTTTTTTTTTGACACTACCCATTTAAATTATTAGGCAGGGTCGACCCACTTGAAATATTCAGTCAACAAGAAAATTCTTTCCAGTCACATGAAGCCAAGATGTAAAATTGGGAGGGTTATTCTATGATGGTCCCATTCATACTTAGTGGGAAAACTTTTTGTGGTGATGGTAATAGGTGTCTCTCTGCCTCTCTCCTGAAGTTTCTACCTCTCATCCAAGAATAATGTGCAAAACTGTCCCCAAATAACAACAAAGAAATACAGATAGATCTCTTCTAATTCATAAGAAATATCTATGGCAGATATGGTTCCATGCATTGTTCAAGCTGAGATAGCTGTCACAATCTTCATTCCTTTAGCTGGCCAAAGCTCGTCCTCCCTTTTAACAAATTACTTTCTTTGATTCCATTCCTTCCAATCCATCACAATTAAATTAAATATAAGGACATTCAATGACTATATTAAAAAATTCACAATCAAATGACGATATCAAAACACTACTACTACGGCATGACGAAATTCAATCTTGGAACAGTGGTTGGTGTGCAGTGGCGGAGCCAAGATTTTCACACGAGGATCATATTTAAATAAATAATAATAATAAAATTGCCTTTCGAGTAAAGTAAAACTTATCCAAAATTAAGTAAAACACATACATTTTTGACAAATAACGTAAATTAACTTTTATGCTCTTTGGATTTTGTCCCAAACATTAGAGCTATACTCTGGAATTCGAGTTCTTAATCCGGGATGTTGGAAGATCTGATAAGTCATTCTCTTGAATCGGAAGAACTTGAGACGCTGGTTTTCTTTTAAGATACTTATCCATTGCTAATATATATATATCAATGTTAATTTTTTATATACAAATTTTATTAATATGGACACAAATGTTACCGGAAACAAAAAACTTCACTCTCAATTCATGATGCTCCTTTAAAAAAATTGAAATGAATAACTTGATAAAGTTATCAATAAAACTGAACATTTATTCTGGAAGGAAGGAATCATTTTATCACAAATTGCTATGGAGAATGGAAAACCAAAAAGATAGTAGATGCCCCACCAAGCTCAAAGGGAAAACCTCTTGAAATAAGCCTTATGTTCCTCCACTTCAACGAGTTTGCACAGAGGAACGTGCACAAGCACAAGGCTTTTTTTTGTTAATCCACTAGACTTTCTAAGCAGTTTGTCACGAGCCATCTCTAAAAATATTCCTCACCAAGGCAACAAGGCATCTAAGGCATCATATGGGCGCTGGCAATAGGCCCGCAAAGGCCCGATGATGCAGCAAGCTTTTCGAGATGCCTCCGGAAGGTTCTAGAGTGCTCTTGGACATTCTAGCTTAGCTTTCTCTAGAGTGTTCTAGCATGGATGAGTCTAGAACACCCTTGTACAGATTTGTATAGTATTTTCTAGAAGCCTCCTTGTATTTTCTGGTTCCTTTGGAGGTGAGAACTTTCTAGATGCATAGAGAATACTCCTTTGAAGGAGGATTGTAGAAGGTTCTAGGCTAAAAGCCTCTAGGACTTTAAGGGCCTATAAATAGGCCTTGGCATTCATTTGTACAGATCATATAAAACACTTGTACAACTCTCTCAAGCAATACAAAACATTCTTTCAAAAAGCCTAAACACTTGTGCCTTAGCATTTTCCTCACTTAAGCTTCCGTAGCATCACTTAGCATTAGCCAAGCATCGAAGTGCCTTGACTAGTTAGTCCGACGGGAGTGTGACGCTAGTGGGCAGCGTGTTAGCCAAGGGAAAAAGGTCAGCACGTGACACGTGGTATCAGAGCAGCGACGATAGTAGGGGCGGTCTTGCTGAAGTTGCGTTGTGCTAGCTGTTGTGTGTACGAAGGTTAGGTGCGGAGCAATCTGATCATGTCGAGAAACAAAGAGAGTGTTGTTGGAGGGTCCGTGATCGAGGAGACTGGAAGAAAGACTAGTCGGACCAGCATGCTTGAGGATCGTATGGCCAAGGTGAAGCTGACCGTGGGCGATCTCCAGGACAGCGTCGGGGAGATGGAACAGAAGGTTGAGTCCTTCCATGGGACGTTGGCTAGCGTCACTACGGATATCGAGCAACTCGATAGCCGCGTCCATGACCTTGAGCTTGGCACTGTGGAAGCCAAGGACGAGACTCAACTTCTCGTCAACCAAGTTGCGGATGCCATGCGCAACGAGATGGGACAGCTCAAGGACACGCTGATGGGGTAGCTCCAAGCCATCCGGGAGCAGGTTGAGTCCTTGCAATCGGACGTCAACCTATGCAAGGCGGCTGTGGCAGGTAGTGCTACTGTACGAGAGGGACCAAGGATGAAGGTGCCCGAGCCGCCAAGGTACCATGGGAAGCTCGATGCTAGGGAGCTCGACAACTTCCTATGGAGTATTGAAAAATATTTCGACGCGATGCGCTTGGACGACGATGAGTCCAAGATCACCACCGTCACCATGTACTTGGGTGATGATGCCATCCTTTGGTGGAGGAGGCGTGAGTCGGATATCAAGAAGGGTCTTTGCTCGCTTAAGACTTGGGACGAGTTCAAGGCGGATTTCAAGCGGCAATTCTATCCGGAGAATGAGGAGGAGGTTGCTATGAAGAGGCTGCGTGGACTGAAGCATACGGGGTCGATCAAAGAGTACGTCAAGCAGTTCACTTCTCTTATGCTTGAAGTCTCGGACATGCCGGAGAAGACTCAGCTCGTCTACTTCATGGATGGACTACAACGATGGGTTGAGCAAGAGTTAAAGAGACGCAACGTTCAATCACTTGCGGAGGCCATCGCAGTTGCCGAATCCTTGTTCGAATACAAGGCTGATTCGAAAAGCCACAAGGGCAGCAGCAAGAGTGGCGGCGGTAACAAGGGAAAAGGTGGGGGAGCAAAACCCACCGAAAGAAGCAGCAGTAGCAGCGGCGGCAAGCAGTTCGAGAGGAAGGACAAAGCCAAGCAGTCCTTTTCGGATAGCAAGGTGAAAAACCTCGACTGCTTCTTGTGCGGAGGGCCGCACTGGGCTAGGGAGTGCCCACAGCGACAGAAGCTCAATGCGATGATCGCTGGCAAGAGTGGATCGTCTGGGGAATCATCGGGGGACGAGGCGCAAATGGGGACTTTGTGCTTGCTAAGCAGCATCAAGGCTACGGTGAAGCAAAACAACGTGGCTAAGGTAAGTACGCTGCCCCGTTCGAAGAAATCCGCTCTTATGTTTGTGGAAGCCAAGGTAAATGGCAAGGCTTCAAAGGCACTCGTCGACACGGGTGCAACGCACAACTTTGTTGCTTTGAAGGAGGCAACAAGGCTGGGCGTGCAGTACACCAAGGAGTCAGGCACCTTGAAGACACTTGGGTAGATCTACCCGATGGTGCTCTTGGACATTCTAGTTAGATTTTAACATCACTAGTTAGATTTTAAGGAATAGCCCATTCACTAGTTAGATTTTCAGTTAAACCTTGGTGGCTAAAAATACATGTGTAGTGGTGAGAGGATAAAATCCAAAAACAGTAGTGAAGCAGATAGAACTGAACCGGCCAACCGGGTAAGAATTTTTTTGAAATTCGATGTTCTTTTGGGATAGATTTGAGTTGTGATTCAGAGATGTATTGATGAACCCATTGCTTACAGGACATCATCTCATCCATTTCAACAAAATTAGCAATAAGAAAAGATGGAGGTTCAGTTGTTTCAGAGCTTGAATGGGCTTCGTCATCTTGCAGAAACTCGTCGATACAAGGTAAATAAATGTATCAATAAACTCCAAACTAGTTTCTTTATTCAAAATCTTATTGAAGAAAAAGGGTATTCCAATTGCATTGAATTGTTTACTGTTTATAAAATTAAGCTTATTGTGATATTATTAGCCCAGTAAACAACTTGAAGATTTACTGACAGACCATCTTCAGCCTTTTATTTAACAGCTCATTTGATTGGATTCCAAATTTCAGAATGTACTAATTTTCTACGAAGATGTCATGCCTCCAGATCTACCCGATGGTGCAGCAAGCTTTTCGAGATGCCTCCGGAAGGTTCTAGAGTGCTCTTGGACATTCTAGCTTAGCTTTCTCTAGAGTGTTCTAGCATGGATGAGTCTAGAACACCCTTGTACAGATTTGTATAGTATTTTCTAGAAGCCTCCTTGTATTTTCTGGTTCCTTTGGAGGTGGGAACTTTCTAGATGCATAGAGAATACTCCTTTGAAGGAGGATTGTAGAAGGTTCTAGGCTAAAAGCCTCTAGAACTTTAAGGGCCTATAAATAGGCCTTGGCATTCATTTGTACAGATCATATAAAACACTTGTACAACTCTCTCAAGCAATACAAAGCATTCTTTCAAAAAGCCTAAACACTTGTGCCTTAGCATTTTCCTCACTTAAGCTTCCGTAGCATCACTTAGCATTAGCCAAGCATCGAAGTGCCTTGACTAGTTAGTCCGACGGGAGTGTGACGCTAGTGGGCAGCGTGTTAGCCAAGGGAAAAAGGTCAGCACGTGACAAGTTGCTTGGCTGAACAACTCAAACTCATCAATTTCATGAAAATCTCTAAGCGATTGTATTTGTAGCGATGGATAAAATAAGAAGGGAGAGAATAGAGAAAGATGAACAGGATGGTGGAATCGCGTGCATGAGAGAGGTGAGAAGATGAGACAACAAATAGAGACCCTAATTAATTTCAAGAAATCATAACAAAATTTTTGGGGGCAATTAGTTAATTATAGCCACGAATTTACTGTAGCATAACTGACATCTGAAAATTTGGGGGGGGGGGGGGGGGGGGGGAGGGGGGGGGCTCCGCCACTGCTGGTGTGTGTCATTGCCAAATCGCCCTCGCCTCCCTCTTCTTCCATCTTATCACAGTTTCGATCATCTATCTCGCCATCAGACAACCTCTTCTTCCTCGCCATCAGACAACTTGTTTCTTCATCGCCACCATCTTGCCAAACCACCACAAACCAATTAACAGAGTTATCCTCTCTTTCTCTTCAAGTCGCCAGTCATAGGTCCATTCACATCCACCAATAGATCCATCACGCCGCCTAATCTCGCCCTACTCTCCTCCATCTCGCCATCAGATAGCCAGGGATCAAAACCCTCACTGTTAAACTCTCTGTGGGGTACTATCTCTATTCTCTTTTTAATCTCAATTTCAGTAATTTTGTCTCAGATTGATATTTGGGGGCAAGTTTTGGTGTTCATGATTCCAGTGAAAAGGTAGCAAAGAAGGACTGTGTTATGATAATTGCGAAAAGTTCTGGCTATGAAATTGATGATTTTCTTAACATTCAATTTTGTTAGAGAATAGAAGTCTGCTTATGTTACAAACTAGGAAAGTGTTGTAGAATAGAAGTCTACCTATATTATAAAATAGGAAAGTGTTACAAAATAGGTTAGGAATGTCAGAATCGAATAGGAATCATCAATATCAAGACTCGAATTGAGTCATGATTTCTTCAAACAGGAATCATCAATACCAAGATTTCTTCATACAGGAATCACCAATACTCAAACTCGAATTGAGTCGTGATTTCTTCAAACAGGAATCATCAATACCAGGATTTCTTCATACAGGAATCATCAATACCAAGACTCGAATTGAGTCAGGATTTCTTCAACCAAGACTCGAATTGAGTCATGATTTCTTCATACAGGAATCATCTAGAATCATACAGGAATAGGAATCATCCAGACTCAACAATGATGATTTCATCACCGAATAGGACTTCAAAGTTTTCTCGAAGCTGCACATTTCGTCTGCGTCTACATGTACAGCTTGCGGGGGAGTGTTAGAGAATAGAAGTCTGCCTATGTTACAAACTAGGAAAGTGTTACAGAATAGAAGTCTACCTATATTATAAAATAGGAAAGTGTTACAGAATAGGTTAGGAAAATCAAAATAGAATAGAAGTCTTAGGTTTCCTATCTCTACAAGGTTAGGTCAGAGTTAGCTTTATAAGCTCTTGTATTCGTCAATGATATTACAACACAATACACAATTACAATAATACAATTCTTTACAAATTCATTTGAATTCTGAAACATGAAGTAAAAATCTTATTAGAGTTTGATAATCGCGAAAAGTTTGATGATTTTACTAGATTAGTTATGATCAATATAGTTGTAGAATACAAATGATTTTACTGTAGTAGTTATGATCAATACAACTGTTGATTACAAAATGAATAGTGTTTTTGTGTGTTTGTTTCAGACTTTGATTCAATCGCAGATTACTAACAAAAAAGCTCAAACTTTCGGTATTTTCATGTCGAAAAAGGGTAAAGGGTAGTCTATCACCAACTTCTTATGCCGCCCTTGCAAACCCACACAACTTACTAACTCCAAAGAAAGAGAATTAATCTCCATCTTCTGCCATGGAAACCTCCTTCTCAACCCAACAAAACCAATCTTCCAAGGTGGTTTTTCTTCAGATCTATGTATGTTGTATGTGTTAAGAAGGTGGATGTTCGGATTCTGCGTTGTAATCAAACTTCACCATTATAAGTGGTATGTTTTGATCTTTATCAAGATCTATAAACTGTCATATGAATTATATACCATGTCATGTATTGTAGGTTGGGATGATACTTACTGCAGACAGACTTACAAGAATAGCAGTCTAAAAGAAAAAAAAACATTTGGGGAGTGTCGAAGGCACAACCGAAAGACCACGGTGTGATGCCGAAGGCATGACAAGGTACAGAGTCGTGATGTCATGCCAAAGGCATTCAACATGACACAGTACTCATGCCAAAGGCACAGGTAAACACTGCGTGTAAAGTGTGCGGCATAGGCACAGTGATACACTAGTGAGATTTCGTTCCTTTTGTATGTGGGATACTTGACAAACCAATATCTTGCGCTCTCCTTTCAGCGTTCAATGAAATCGCCTCTAACTCGTGGCAAATAAACACATTAGAGGTTTCTAGTGTGTATCTTTTATGTTGTTTTCTGACATTCCATGGTCAAATTGCTAGCCTTCATCATGCTTGTATGGTATCCGAATGTTCTATGTTTTTTTTCTTAGGTTAAATAACATTTAAAGTTTACATACTACCCAATTTGCCAAAGGAAGTGCTTATGTGCATCAAGTGTGAAGGTGTGAGAAACAACATGCTTACCCGACTAGGAGAGGGGTGAATAGTCAATTTTAAAAAATCGAATTCATTTTGAAAAAACAAACATAAGTATTCAACTTCAAAGTTCTTCACCTAAACTCATCGAAGACTTATGATGTGACTCAATATAAGAAATGAAAAATAAAGACAACTTATCTAAGCATGCAAGGTAATAAAGAAAATAGAGTCAAGAGGAGAACAAAGCAAACTAGAGAAAGACACAAATATAAAGAGGTTCACCTAAGCCGGAGTTTGATTGGCTCCGACTAGTTACTTCCTCAATAGAAAGGACTCGCTAGCCTCAAGTATTTATTACTTAAATCAAATGAGAATTTTTCTTTCAATCAACGTTCCACAACCTTGCAATATCAAATCACTGCACTCGAACGAGACTTACCAACAATAACCCAGGTCCGTTCCGCGGGTCTTACGAAAACCTTGTTGATCACCAACAGGAACAACAAACAAGTTTTACAGACGTGCACTTGAGATCCCAGAGATACAACTTGATCTTCTGATTGTGCTCCGCGAGACTTATTGATTTGCCAAGGATTACACCAACATGGGATGTAACACAACCAAGTCTTATCTACTGTTTAAGATTACCAGGTGACACTTACTTGTACAAACAACCTTTCACACAGGCTAGAACCCACACAGGATATAAGCGAGTTTAGGAAAGCTAACACTCAATGGTATCTCTCTTTTAGTGACATTCATTTGCTAGATAGTGAGGATATAAGCTCTTTTACATTCACTCCCTCACTCAACGAAAGATGGAAACTTCAAACTCAATATGAGATGAAGTGGTTGAAGGCTCAATAACTTTCTAAATGAGGCATGTACTAATACAAAAATCACTTCAACCTTTATTTTTCACTTCTCTTATCTCATATCTTTAAATAACCAAATAGACCATGAAGAAAGGAAAATTTTATTTCTAGAACACCATGGGATCTCTCACAAGGGATATGGGTGTTGAGTGAGCGAACGTATCTCTCAAAGGGTTGGTCAAAAGGATGTAAGATGACTTGAGAGGTTTGGAAAATAGTTTGAGAGAATAGTCTTGAGTTTTATTTATAGACTCAGTTGGAGAGGTGAAATTGACTTCGCTGGACAACTCCAAACAGTTGGATTCATAACTACTAATGACTGATGGCTACATCTCAGCAACGAGCAGATTTGTACGAGATGAAGTCGATTTTGCCTTGCTCATCCTTAGTCACATGGACTTGCACATTTAGCATATAGGCATGTCTCATGAGATAATTTCTCCAAATTCAAAATTCAAATTTGAAGTATTGAGTCATTTGTGGAGAATTCTTCATTGACTTGTCTTCATGAGTTGACTTCAAATTTCTTGTCTTTGACATTGGTCTCTAATGAGTTGGATAATTTTTAAATATTCTATACAAATCATAGACCTATTCTCAACACTCGGTATACGATTTACAATTTCATCATATATTTTTAAATTGTTTTGACATAATTCACAAATACATTTTCAAAGTGATTATTCACATTCTTATGTCGGTTAGTAATCAAGTGGCGAGAGATGTGGCAATTGTTAGCATGCTAGGAGCATTTCACAATGTGTCGTACTCCATGAATAATGGGCAACGTCGCTTAGATCCTTCATTCCTCTATGAATTAAGTTATTTCTATTCCTCCGAATTTAAAACGTTTTTTGTAATTACTTTTAAATATTGATAAGTCCAAACAGATTGCCACAACCAATGTAATTAAAAACACCATTAAGACTTTGCTGAAACATACGCCGGAGCTTGAAGATGATATTGACTAAGCATGAGAATTTGAGGTAAGCATACGTTAAGTAGTACATTGAGATCCTAGAAAATGTCCTCCATTTCCTACGGAGTCTATCTATTTGTGTGACCATAAACCACTTGATGATATATTATTTATGCGGCTCTCACTCAATTTGTGATTGAACACAACTTGTTTTTCTCTAAAGTCTACATTGCTATTCTAAACCACTTTAAGAGATACGTATATTTGGCCTTCGATTGAATCTCCCTGATAGGTGTTAATTGTAAATTCAAAGAGAAAAAGTGCAATAATCACCAATTAGTTATGTCATGTATTGTGCTATGAAACAATGAGTAAAACCCCAAGGAACTATGCCACAATTAATGTCTATTGGACAATGAACCAAAAAGCAAAAACGCCAAGGAGCATTTTCTAATTTATTGGATATTTTGGAGAAATCTCAAACTTGATTTTAGTACCTAAAAATTTGCATTTTGGTTCCATTGATTTTCTTTAGGTGGGAAAATCTTCTTTTAATTTTCTTTAGTAGGGAATAGGGATCATAATATATCAAAATCTGACATATCAGACTTTCTAAATTATTTAGAGAATTTTTTTTTGGATAATATATTTATAGATTTTCATTTGATTCCTAATAGAAAAAAAAAAAAAAAAAAAAAAAAAAAAAAAAAAAAAAAAAAAAAAAAGCTTTAGACTCTACAAGTCAGCCACAAGCCCCAACTTTATCTTCTGTACTTTTTGGTAAACATCGAAGAAACAACGCAACCACCTCTCATTCTCCTCAAAATATTATACCCAAGGACAAGCCTCAGATAACATAAGAATATAAGACCACTGCAAATAATAAAAACACACCCAGAGCTCCATTCTCTTCCATACAAACACAACCTCATTGTCATCTCTATATTAATTCTCTCCATCACATCAATTCTTAGTTGTGATGAAGATGATGGAGTTGATATTTGAGTTGCTACTGCTGATCTCTTTGTTTCTCACAAGAGATACTGGATTGGCAAATGGAACAGCACTTCTCAGACCATCAACACTCACTATGTTTGTAGATGACCTTCCTAACATGCCAAGACTCACAGGTTTTGAATTTAAAGCTGGTTCATTATCTCCCAAACTGCTCAATATTGGCATGTTTCATAAAAAGTGGGTAAGAATCCTTCTCCTCCTTGATTCTTTTCTTATTCTTCAATTAATGCCTTCATTCTCTGCTACACTCTTCTCCTAATATAATTTAAATGAAAAAGAAAAGTAAAAACTGAAAAATATGGGTATGTTGGTTAATCAGATGTTTGAGCTCTGTGGATGTGGTTTACCATTTCCCTTTAAAATTAATCTACTACTCGTGATACTTATTGTGCATGCAAAAGACAAGGTTGGTTGTGATACAAGTAGTGATCCCTACATCCGATAGATATATATATATTATTTATTTGTTTTTTTTAACAGAGGAAGATTGTTATTGCTGATTAATTGTTTTGGCACTTGGTCTGTGCTATACAAAGCTATAGATTATACAAAACGTGAAATAGTTTTTTTTTAATTGGGTCATTCAATCTTTTTATTTATTTATTAATTCATATTTTTATTTTTTTTTAATTGGGTCATTGACCATTTTTATTTATTTATTAATTCATGTCTGAAGGGTTCATCGCCTAACGGAGCAAATGTGCACTTAATAATCGGGTGAAAACTCACAAAATCCTAACTAGTAAGTCTATCTCACAAGGAGAGTGAATGTCCGACCAACTGAGCTACAATTGGTGGACAAATTTTTTTATTTTTATTTTTATTTTTTTAATTTTTAGTTATTTATTGTGGACTATACAAAGAGTTTTTGTTTTTCATAATAGGGACTACCAAGTACAAACAGTTAATGTATAATCATTTGTTGCATCAAAAGTGAAATTATCGAAGAATTTTGGTTTCTTTTGTAGCTTTGCTTCTATCCTTTCTTTTTCTGTTTTATGGTAGCTTTCATAAGTTTACAATTCCAAGCCCACCGATCAATTTAAATAAATAATTAATTGCATGTCACATGAACTAACTGTGTACTTCTACTTTGACTCAATTTTCATACTAAAAAATTTGGTATTTTGATTTCTAAAATAAGAAAGAAACCTTAAAGTTAATTGGAAATCAATGTTTTATTACAATGATATTAGAAATGTTGGTGAGAATTGAAAAAATTAATAAGTGATTGAATATGTGTGAAGTAGGAATGGATGAAGTGGATTTATTTGAGAAACGAAAATTTTGCCAAAAGGATTGGGTGAAGTAGCTACTTTTATGTATTGAATACTTTGTCAAGAAAACAACATATTGCTCCCCCTGTTAACTTCCAGGTAGTAGTCCAGATGGTGCCCACTTAGCATCCCCCAAGTCTAAGTCTATATCTCTCTATGGTAGAAGAAACTTTACCCAACCTAACCAACTTCAATTGAAATGATATTTTGATACAGCGTCCTCTCACTGATATTTATTAATTTTTAAAAAATCACAAACTCCTAATCGTTTTAAAATATTGGTTTTGAATTTTAAAGTAGAAGAACATACTCTTTCAAAATGAGTGAGCGTTGCCTACAAGAGCATTCACGACACCAATATTCCATTTATACCAACTCGATCAAATTTCTCTAATCATCACTCCCCCATATCATATTGTGTTATTCTGGGCAATATCATGAATTGTGCATTTTTCTAGATGAATTTCATATGGTGTACATACAGTTTTATTTAATTATCTTATCTTTAGTGTAATGTACTCATCAGGAAGTAATAATGCTCAATCATTCTATTCTTTTGCAGAAATTCCACAGAGATATCCCTGCAACACCAGTGTTTGCCTACGGTACATCCATGAGAACAGCCACGGTACCTGGTCCAACAATTGAGACCATTCATGGCATCCACACATATGTGACATGGCTTAATCACCTCCCTCATAAACACATCTTACCTTGGGATCCCACCATTCCAACTGCTGCACCTAAAAATGGCATCCCAACCGTCGTTCACCTTCATGGGGGCATAGACGAGCCCCAGAGTGATGGTAACTCCCACTCTTGGTTTACCTCGAGATTCAGACACAAAGGGCCTACTTGGTCAAACAAAACATATCGATATCACAATGTTCAGCATCCTGGTAACCTATGGTACCATGATCATGCAATGGGACTAACGCGTGTCAACCTTCTAGCTGGTTTGATTGGGTGTTATATTGTCCGGGATCCCCACTTAGAAGCTCCATTGGGTCTACCGAGTGGAAATGAGTTCGATCGACCATTGGTTGTCTTTGATCGTAGTTTTTGTACTGATGGCTCCATATATATGAACAGCACGGGAAACAATCCCTCCATACATCCTCAGTGGCAACCAGAGTATTTTGGAGATGCCATTATTGTTAATGGCAAGGCCTGGCCTCGTCTGGTGGTGTGTTACACCTACATGTATCCATAAATACATGATTCTAACCTTTCGATTTCATTTACAAGCCAGCTTACTATGGATTCAAATTGTTTTCTTACAGGTGCGTCGTAGGAAGTATCGTTTTCGTATACTAAATGCAAGCAATGCGCGGTTTTTTAACTTCTTCTTTGCCAATGGTCTGAGATTCATCCATGTGGGATCCGACTCAGCTTACAATTCTAAACCAGTTGTGGTCCAGAAATTGCTCTTGGCACCATCAGAGATTGCAGATGTAATTGTGGACTTTTCATTGTCAAAAACTGACGAAGTGATCTTAGCCAATGACGCTCCATACCCATACCCATCTGGTGATCCAGCTGACCATGTCAATGGAAAAGTCTTGAAGTTCATCATCAAACGCCAATTCGAAGAGGACCCATCACGTGTCCCAATCAGATTGATCCAATATCCAACACCGGATGCATCAGTTGCATCTCTGACTCGATACATTGCAATGTACGAATACACAAGTAGCACTGACGAACCAACTCATCTGTACATAAATGGCAAGTCCTACGAAGAGCCCGTATCTGAAACCCCAAAGCCAGGAACTACTGAAGTGTGGAATGTCATTAATCTAACAGAGGACAATCATCCATTGCATATTCATTTGGGGTTGTTTTCGGTGCTGGATCAAACGAAGATGGTTAAGGTGGATGCGTTTAGAGAGTGCATGTTGAAGGTGAACGATGCAATCAAGTGCAGCATACGCAAGTATGCAGCAGGTAAAAAGATTGTTGTCCCAAAACATGAGATGGGATGGAAGAATGTATTCAAAATGAGACCAGGTGTGGTGACTAAGATCCTAGTTAGGTTCTCTTTCATACATTCGAATGCATCGTATCCCTTTGATGCAACAGCAGACCCTGGTTACGTCTACCATTGCCATGTAGGTCTCTTCAATTCCATTATCACATATCTTTTTTATCCAAAATTTTGTTTGATCTATGTATACTTGCGATATTTAACTTCGTACATTTTGGAAATGCAGATTTTAGATCACGAAGACAATGTAATGATGAGGCCACTGAAGTTCATTTCGTGATGAGAGTTACAGGGCTGTACCATGCATATAACATCTGTACAACATACAAATAAGTTTAGGAAGCTAAGTTTGAGAGTCATTTTTTGGTAAACGTGTTTTTTTTTAATCCTTTTTTAAAACACAATTACAAACACCATCTATAGAAGAGGTACAAGTGTAAAAAAAATCAAAACTTAGTCCAAACTTGACTAACATACCCTCCCAAGTACTTTTATACCCTCGATTGTGCCTACAATGTTATGAATATTTTTATTTGATGAAAATAACCCTTCGCTAAAAACCAAAAGCAAAATGAAATACACAATATTGGGTTATTTCCAATTTGACCCTATTAGTTTATGACTATTTTTGTTTGGCCTCCATTAGTTCTTTTATCCTAGTCTAACACTCATGGTTGTGTGTTCAACTAAGTCCACAAATTTTTTCAACGTAGTTAAACACACGGTAATGGGGGTTAGATTAGGATAAAAGAATTAATGAGTGTCAAATAAAAATAGTCATAAACTGGAAACCAAATAAAAAATAACCCATATTTTATTGTGCCTATAAAATATGTTTGAGCTACAGCCAGACAAGATTATGTCTGATCAAAAGTCGGCAAAGCTCTCCACCTTCTTTTCCCTTGCATTCATTACAAACTAAAAGAAGTGAATGGGATCTTGTGTTTCAGGAAATTAAGAACTAGACTTTCGGTGTTTTGAAGGAGTTAAAGAGGAGAAGACAACGTACGACTAACCAGATTGAAGATGGGCTTCAAAAAGTTCACACAAAAAATATAGGAAAAATACCCATATCCGATAACTAAGAAGCGTGGTTATGTGATTTGAGACCTAGTGAAATTTTATGTTTCTTCTAGACATGCCCCCTAACAATAATTTTTCTTTTAGTTATGTTTCCCCAAACGTTATTTGATATATTCATCACCTAAATTGTTAGATGCATATATCATACAATTGTTTATTAAGCTTCTTCAGTGTCTTTCCCCTGCGCAATGACAAGTTTTGTATGCATAAAAGGCCCACCCATGTCACTTAGGGTTTCAACCACAAGTGAGCTAACACTGTATAATAAGCCAAGCCGTTTACAACCACATACTTCAATATGGTTGCCACCAACAAAGATATGAGATGTTGCAAGCTTAAATCCTACAGACAATGCTTTGATTTACACTCCCCACACTCACAGATCCACGAACCCTAAATTCATAAGATGAATATCGAGATGATATTATGCAATTGGAGATTACCCTTTCTTTGGTGTTTTTTAGCGAGGGGGTGGCATAACAAATAAAAATAACAGAGATTCAAGGCAAGCAAATAAATGATAAAAATCAATGATTTATAAGGACAGTGTGGGAGCATTAGGGATCGGCTCAACAACAAACTATACCATGATATCTAAACTGGCCCACTAATTTGATTAAAGAGATCAACTCTAAATAAGTTGGTTTAGCTTTTTTTTATGGTTGATGAGAAAATCAAGGTCATTTTGCGCATTTGAATTTAAACCCCTTTTTCATCCTCCTATAATACTCTACACTTCAAAAGATTAAATAAAATCTAACCTAACTTGAATAGTCTTTTTCAAAGAACAAAATAGATTTGAAATTTTTTTTTGTGGAATAGGTCGATTATGAAGATTCTCACTTAAGCATGTTGTGGAATGGTATTGTAACTCAAGAGAAGTTGACTACATCCACTATCCACTGTATTTAATTGATTTACTCGAAGATCTTAACAAGTGAAAACAACTTGAAAAGATACAGGATAAGAGTCCAAGTGGACATGGGATAACCTATTCGACTAGGATGTAAGCTACAACTTGATTTTTGTATGAAAACTAGTTTTATCTTGAAACCTGGTTGGTTTTCTAATCCTCAAGTCCGATTATCCTCAAATTACAAAGCTTTAGTGATACCATCGGGCCTCATAGTCAGTGCGAGTCTCCTCTTATTGACTGTCAAAGTAGCATGTGTCTAGCACATGCTCTTCAAACTTCCAAATTAAATACCTCAAATACCCTTGTGCATGACTCTCTAAATTTGAGTTCCCCACCCCCCCCCCCCCCCCCATTTTGACATTTCAAAATTTAGACAATGGGTTTGGAAATTATTAACAAAATCCAAACCAACTTATTAATTTGACCCCAACGACTAACTCAAATATGATCGTTGATCATCTCTTTCAATGCACTCTAATCCCTCTACATATATCCTTACCCTTAGTCTCTCCTCCTTAACCTACCCTTTTCATCAAGTTGTAAATTCTTTCCATTGTCTAGAAGTGAAACCCTAGATTATTGAAAAAACCCTAGATTATTGAGGATAGGTGGTGGTGAGAACTCAACTGTTCAAATGTGAGTTCTGACTTTGTCTTCTTTTTAGTTGGGTAGCAAATATTGAAACTTTTGAATTGATTTTCATGCATGGTTATAAAATTGCGGGTACCACTAATTTCTTTATAACAGAGGGGGGTTATGTTTAATTTATATAGTTACAGTGGGGTGACATGTCTAATATATTTACATTGTGCTTTTCAGTGTTATTGCAATACTGTATGTCAAGTTTGTGATGATGACACTCATACTGCTGAGAAATATCCACGGCCATACACCAAAAGTCATCCCAAATTTTGGTTACATTAAGAGGATTATGGTTGCAAACGTTGAAAGTAACAAGGGCAGAAATTTTTGACATGTATGGATTCCAATTGCAAGGGCTTTTGGTGGCTTGAAAATGCCACATCAAAACTTCCAATAGCAACAACCCCTTCAGAGGTCAAGCTCAAGGTTCAAGTTCACATGGAGGCTCATCATACTCAAGTGCGATGATCCGAGCCATTGGATGAAGGATTGTCCATGTGCAACTAAAGGGTCTGATGACATAAGAGAGATTCATACTTCTAGCCAATTTGAAACAAAAGGAAAGAAGTATGTTTCATGCAAAAAATGCAAACAAGTTGAATGGATTGGATACGAAGAAGACAAGTATGAGAAGAAGTTCACATTTAAGATCAAGTTAGTTGATCTTCGTGATGTCCTTAGAAAGTCTGTTATCAAAGAGTAATTTCCATTATTGCATCTATGTAATTAAGCTTTTTATGAAGCAATGAATATTTTAGTAAGTTGTCTTTCTATTGTGTCCAAACATAACACTGACATAAGCAACAAAACAACAAAGAAAAAAAGCAATATGAGAATTAGTTGTTAGAGATTGTGGCTCAATTTGAGCGTGCATATTAGTCCCACATAGGTTAAGGAGTCACATCGTGTGCGGTTAAGAAAGATTGTCTATGTTTTTCAATAGCAACGAGGCCTTTTAGGGGCTTATATCCCAATTGGTAAAAACCTCACACCCGGGCGCCGCAGGTAATTGACTTTGGGACGATATATATCATTGCTTGAGACATGTTCGTTGGCCAAAAATCTCGTGTGCACGGTGTTAGGTGGTGTTGGGGAGATTCTTCATCTTCGTCCTGAACCTAGCTACAAGCGGTATTAGAGCCGATGGTTCGACCTTGGGCTTGACAAGTTCAAAGTATAGGATAGCACATTGAGGTGAAATTTATCCTTGATAGTCTCAAGTCTTGTCAAGGTGGAGATGTGGCTCGATTTGAGCGTGTGAATATTCCACATGGATTAAGCAGTCACATCATGTGCTATTAACAAGGATTAAACATGTCTTTCAATAGCAACGATACCTTTTGGGGCGGTAGAGCCCAGTTGATAAAAATCTCACAATCGGACTCGACAGGTGTTTAAGCTGGGGACAATATCATTGCTTGATACATGTTCATTAGCTGACAATCTCGTGTGCACGCTATGGAGTCCGAGGGAATTTATCTTCTTTACCCTTGGACCCAACATTAGTAATATGGCTATTAGCATTCTCTGCCACTACAACTACAATAATAGGTTAAACAAGTTTGAAAGGTTCCACCCTGCAGGTTAAACTAAAACAACAAATATAGCAACAAAGACATGTTTGACTTTGAGACAGATAAAGCAATATCAACTACCTCATATGCATGCCCCAAATCAAAGACATGTTTGACACCAATCAAGCAATATGAACTACCTCATATGCATGCCACAAATATGCAACAACCATATATATTCACCTTGCCTATGCATAGCAACAACCTAAACAACAAACCTGCAACTATAGCAACAAGTATGCAATTTTTTGAATCTTTTTCCTTTTTTTACAATTCTCGTCGCCGGAGTAAATAGGAGAGTATTGAAAATCGAATTAGTTTATTCATCTTTAAAAAATATTTTTTATTTACTTTAATTATTATATATTACTATAGCACCATGCATACAACCCTGCAAGTATCATAACAATAATTCTAGCAACAATGCATCTGAATAAAAACAACCAAAATAACAAAACTACAACTATAGCAACAAGCCGACAATACCTTCATACATAGATACATCATAATCATAATTATCACTGATGATACATCAAATCGTCCTCTGATTAGCACTATACACGTGTCATGATAATCTATTCAACATAACAAAGCATGTCTGATTGCATGCTCAATCCAGCGAGGCCCAAACAACACCAAGCCCATTATTGGTAGGATCCAGACAGTCGGATCCGATTTGCAATGAGCCATTAAGCCCACACGTCACGCGGTCAGGTCCAATACTCGTAAGACTTCTAAGGCAAGTATCTAAGATATCTACCCAAGACTGGCAGGCCAACAACACATTGGATCTGACTAGGAAACATATATTAGCGTATAAGTCAGGCAAAGAAATTTCCTTGCATGGACATTAATCACAACGGAAACCTCTCCCGCAGATCTAGGAGCACGAGTCGTGTAGGGAAACTATCCCACATAGACAGCTCCCAATTAAGAAAAGATCTTCAGCAAGATCTTTTTCCTAAACTACGCTACCAAAGGCCTAACTGAATAAGGACTCCTACACTATAACAGGAATTGACTACATCAGTTTGGCGCCGTCCATGCGAAACGACAGAGTTCCTCAAAAAAAAAAGTAGTACCACCTTTTTCCAGAGAATCAGTGAGATGGTGACAACAAGGTCTCACAACAATGGAGATGTTGTCGAGCTCTCGAACATTCAAACCGGCAGTACGCCCCCCGTTCCAGCACTGCCACTGGACGAACCTCTTCAGACCCCGCACCGGTGGCAACCGCAGCAGACCCAAGGGTGGACCTATTGTCAACCCATATGCAACAAATCGCGAAAGCGCTGGAGGCACTCAAACAGCAAAATCGTCTGCCTGTATAAGAAGACCGCGAGCAGCGAAGAGCCCAGTCCCTAGAGAGCATGTTCAAGAGAGTCGCGATTGTCCTAACAGCTTTTCAGTGGACCAGAGGTGGAGTAGCCAATAAAGACCCAATGTCTAGAGCTGACAGACACATCTTTCACAACCGCATCCGCAACGGGGCCACAAATCCAGACGTGTTGTTTACTCTCACGGTCCCTCCGTTCATGGATCATATCATGGACGAGCCACTGCCAAAGAATACACACCATCAAAGCTGGAGTTTTACAACGGGATAGAAGACTCGTCCGATTACTTGCGACACTTTCAGCACAATATGGCGCTGAATGAAGAGTTCAATGCGATAATGTGCCAATCATTCTCTGCAAGCCTAAAGACGTCACCACTGACATGGTTTGACAACCTCCTTCCAAAATCCATCGATTCATTTCGAACGTTGGCAACAACGTTTCTCACACGCTTCGTGGGTAGTCAACGACTCAAAAGGGGTCACATTATCTGCTGACCCTAAAGTAGAAACAGAACGATATGTTGAGGGAGTACGTCACACATTTTAACAATGAGTTGACCCTCATCGACAACTACAGTGATGACACAGCCATCAAAGCTTTCACTTCGGGCCTAAGAAGAGGCAAGTTCTACGACTTCCTTACCCTAGACCCTCCAACGAATATGACAAACTTGCTCAGGGATGCCCAGAGATATATCACTGTGGACGAAATGGTGACCGTGAAGAAGGAGGCAGAATCAGGAAAAAAAACCATTGTTCCTAGGGACAAGGAGGGAAAAAGATAGAGGACGACGATGGGAATAAGAGGAAGCACACTGACAGAAAAGCCGATTTGGGCTGCACCAGGCAGGACAAGGTCTCAAATTATGTCGGATCTGAATCAGTCACCTCTCTCAACACCAGTCTATCCGACATCTTTGATTCCATCAAGGATTGGGAAGAGTTGTAGTAGCCGCCTAAGCAGCAAGGAGACCCCGCCCGACACGACAACAACAAATACTGCGCCTACCACAAGAAAAGCGGACATGATACTGAGGATTGCAGAAACCTCAGAGGAGAAGTCAAGTACTGGATCAGGAAAGGCAAGCTCAAAGAGTTCCTAGGCTCGGACAGGAGGCAGGGATGAGCAAAAGAATAAGCAGACACTGTCAATGAGATTGAAAAGGAAGCTCCTGGCATCATTTACATCCTCCACGGGGTTGGTCCCGAAGGGGAGCAATCCAACAAGTCCCGCAATAGGACACTAACCGAGATGCGAACACCATTCAATATGAGGACCGACAAGTGCAACACGCACGAGTTCAAAGCCCAATCCCATTACTGACGTTCACGGAAAGGGATCTTCAGGAGGTACATTCTCCTCACAATGACACCCTGGTCATCTTCGTCCTCATCGCTAAATGGGAGGTAAAGAGGGCCTTAGTGAACACAGGAAGTTCACTGAATGTTTTGTTCCTCAGTGCATTCCGCAACATGTAACTACATGAGAAAGAGTTAACCCTAGCCACCCACCCCATGGTCGGATTTAGTGGAGAGAAGTGCTCCCCACCGGGAAAGTCAATATGATGGTGGAGGCAGGAGAGCCGCAATTACGAAAATACCTTGTCCTAGAGTTCATGGTAGTCGACGCTCCGTCTACCTACAACATCATTCTGGAAAGGTCGTGGCTTCATTATATGGAGGTGATGGTTTTAACTCTGCACCAATGCATAAAATATACAGCCAATCAGGCGCAAGGAACTATTCGAGGAGATCAACCAGCAGTAAGAGATTGTCATTATGCAGCCCTGAAGCAGCTGAATTGTTGCCAATTGCAGCTCGGTCCCACATAACCAACTTGTCAAACATCAGGCCTAGACAAAATGGGATAACAACTTTATGAGGGCGAAGGAACCCCGATCACCAAAGTGCAACTATGCGGAGATACAAAAGTCAGAGCTAGCATCACAATCCAGACTAATAAAAAGCTAAGTAATGATACTTAGGCAAACGGGCACCAACTAGTACATCAGTTTATACACTACAAGTATCTAAGTCCGATGCAAGCATTTATCCACTGAAACAAGGGTAGAGAATCCGAATTCTAATTCGCTTCCATGAGAGAAGGTGGTGAAGTTAAAGCATCCTCAACAGAAGATGAAGGAACACACTCAATTCATTGCTCCGTCAAATCACCTTGCGGGGATGATTCAAAATTTGCAACATGAGCCTCGAAACGAAACGCAGGCGTCTTCAACCCGCCGGACTAACCTACGAAAAGGGACGAAAACTGAAGCAGAATGAGGCAAAAGTAGGATGGCCTTCAAGATAAAAGTGCCTGAAATGCAGCTGAGCTAATGTCACTGGAAAGAAGGTCACATTCATCATAACTCCGCTCCACCAACCTTCTTTCCGGTCTGAGCGTCACGCGTGAAGCTCAAAGTGATCAAACGCCACAAACTAGCTGTTGGTATTATCACCCAACTGCAGTGGTGAATAGGCACTTGGCGGACACAAAAGATGGAAAACAGACATGTCCCATGAGAAACAATCTGTACCTCTTCGAAAAAATATAAAAAGATATTACAAGATCTCATGATATTAATCAGGTGCTCGCCTAGAACAGACGACACCGCATAATAGCAAGTCTCATCAAGACTCATCGGCGCAAATGTCGAAACATTAGAAGACTTCAGTGAGGGAGATCTTCCTTCAGCCTTGAAAAACCCAAAACAAACTCTCTGATAAGATGCATTTGGTTAAAATGTTCTACTATTCTCATTGCAGTGCTTGAATGTAGAATAGCCAGCCTATATATAGGTGAGATGGCTTACAAAGCAGCGTCAACAAGCAGTTACTTCAGCAATGAATGTCGAAAGGAAAATCAGAAAAACGACGGTTCCAATTGCAACCGCACAAACTATTGCAGAGAAAAAGTTGGAGCTCTTAACAACGGATCAATCATAAAGCTTCCTAGCCTAACAGAACCTCTTGTCTGACAATTAATGTCACAATAAGGCAAAGAATGTAAAAGCAAAGGAAAACAAACATGTGCAAAGTACTATTCATTTGCAAACTGAAAGGAAAATACAAGATTCACCCCTCATCGGGAGGAGAGTCAAATACAATAGAACCAGACTTAGCAGGGGAAGAGCAGGAGACACATCTATAGGTGTTGCCTCTCGATCCCCCTAATCAAGGCCGCCTTCTTCTTCAGACGACTCGAAAGTCGCTCCGAACTTTGCATATGCAATATCTTTATAATAAGAGAGATCCCAGTCAAGATGTTCCTCTTTCATTAGATGCAACAACTCCATCCATCGTTGCATGACTCTGTTGAACTCAAACGTGCGTTGGGACTTGAGAAGCTTCACTTCGCACCCTTTTGATTAAGCGAGCTCCCGCTCCAGTCGTTCCAGCTCACCTGACAGTTTGTTAGTCTTAGACTGTTCATCACCCAGCTTATCATTGACGGTATTTAGCTCACTCCGTGCCAGAAGGAATTGCTCTTCAGCGGTCCGTGCACTCTTGCATTGAACTCAACTCTGGCCTCCAACTATTGACACCGGGCAGTCTATTCGGACTCCTTCTTGATCCCTTCATCACGCAGAGCATGCAATTCAGCTTGCACTCCAGCCACAGTCTCATGGGCAAGCTGCAAGTCACGACGGATAAGGTTCAATTCATTCTCGAACCGATCCCTCGCGAACACTGACCCCGCCAAGTCGGACTCAAGCGCATCTAAGCAAACCTTCTGAGCCTTAGACCTAATGGATTAGAACTCCGCTCCGGTATTTGAGAGAGCTTCAAGTTGCTTCCTCAACGACTCAATCTCGCAAAGAACGTCAGAGTACGACTTCTGCAAGTTTGCAAAGACTCGCTCCATGGTATACCCTCTCTCATGAGCGACTTTGTCATGACCCGATCCACATGAAACAATATTGTCCGCTCTGGGCCAGACCTAACTACCCGCACGGCTTTAAAACGTGTTTGTGTCATGTAGATCCAAACTCGTACATATATAGCACATCTCCATCCCCATCCAGGCGATGTGGGACTATAACACCGAGGTAGCCTGCCGGCTTCTGAGCCCGCCCACACTTAGTAGCCCGCCAGCCTCCTGAGCCTGCTCACACATGGAGTTGCCAGCCTCAGAGCCTGCCCACACAAAGTAGTCTATCAGCCTCAGAGCCCGCCCACTCAGGATATTACAATCTAGCCTCCTTAGGGCCCAACGTCCTCGTTGGCACACTTCCGGCTGGGTCCGGCTCTGATACCATTCTGTCATGCCCAATCCACATGAAACAATATTGTCCACTCTGGGCCCAACCTAACTACCCGCACGGCTTTAAAACGCGTTGTGTCATGTAGATCCAAACTTGTACATATATAACACATCTTCATCCCTCACCCAGGCAATGTGGGACTATAACACCGAGATAGCCTGCCAGCCTCTGAGCCCGCTCACACTTGGTAGCCTGTCAGCCTCATGAGCCCGCTCACACATGGAGCTGCCAGCCTCAGAGCCCGCCCACACAAGGTAGCCCGTTAGCTACAGAGCCCGCCCACACAAGGTAGCACGTTAGCTACAGAGCCCGCCTATTCAGGTATGACATCCCCAACACTAGATATTTCTACCCTTTATCCAAATGCTCTTCTAGCGTCTTTCTCATTGGCTCTGGAGCGGTTCACCAGCCAGTCATTGCACCTGTTGATATGTTTTCTCAACTTAATTAGTGGCCTAAATTCACGCTCAACCGGACAAACAACAAATTCAAATTATGTCGAGTCTGTGAGAGCTATGAAACGGGACTTCTGCCATGGTTTAAGATCATCATGCAATTTACCGAAGCAGTCTGGCGACATCAGCACACACACAGTGTGCTTGTTTATCCAAAGAGAGGTAAGCAATTGTAATGCCTTCGAAGACACTCGGACACCAGTGTCCTTAACCATAATCACAATGGCAATAACAGTCTTATACCCGTTCTACACAAGTTGAACGGGTGCAATACCGAAGTACGCCAGGAACTCTCAGATCTCATTGATAACAAGAAAGTAGACCCCCGACTGAAGCATACCTCGGTGAAAACACATAAACCCATCAGGAGGGTACAATGGCATTAGATCGGTGCCTAGAGTGCAGAGCACCAAGAATTTTGTTTGTCTTATAGAGGACTTCCATATCAGATTCAGAGAGCAACCTCTCCTTAAAAACTTATGGCTCTTAGCAAACACATCGGGAAATTGATTCTGGCCAGCCATGAAAGAACGTACAAGCTTTTGAATACGAAGGTTAAGCAACGTCAAAAGCACAAAAGGCAATACGGCAAAGCAGAATCTCTGCAATCAAAAGAGTAAATGGGCTATACTCTACAGGCAGGAAATCTATATAAAAAATTGAACTCTCATCTTTTCTTCTTTCAAGCTGGCGCACGCTCAATTAATGAAACTCGCCGCTCGAGGAAACAACTCAGACTCAATCATCATGACTGTACGCACAATAGCTTCATGAAATGACCTAGTGGACTGATAAGACGACCCACTAACTCGGAGAAGTAGCTGATGATACATCAAACCGTCATCTTATCAGCACCGTACACATGTCATGATAATTTCGTCAACGGAACGAAACAGGCATGATTCCATGCTCAATCCAGCGAAACCCAAATAATGCTAAGCCAATTATTGTCAGGATCCAGACAATTGGATCTGAGTTGCAATGAGCCATTAAGCCCACACGTCACGCGATCAAGCCCAATAATCGTAAAACCTCTAAGGTAAGTATCTGAGAGATCTACCCAACACTGACGGACCAGCAACATATTGGATCTGACTAGGAAACGTATATTAGAGTATAAGCTATAACTCGATTACTTACAGCTTCAAGTGTAGTATGGCAGCAACACCATGAGCACAGGGGAGTCCACTAATATCCCAAACAGAACAACTACAAGTCTTAGTTTTTAAGCCACATTCCATTTTGCAGTTTCACATACCACAGTGAAGGTTTCGTCATTTGCCCCCGGACAGTGAAGCAGACTTCATTCTCAAGTTAATAAGTCTCTTAGCCTAGAAACCAAACCATTATGATCTCAATACTTGCAAGCTTCCTCTTATCATAAAGTTTGTGCACAAGCTGAGCATGATAGTCGACAAGGAAATTGGACAAGGGTTTGTCCCTCAATTCTAGACTCCAACTATTAAAACACTAAGAGAATTGTTCTGGTTTAAGTAACACTTAGATGAACAATCAAAGTGTGAGGAAGCCCAATGCTCAGCAGGAATATTCTTCAACCACTCAACAACCCTTGGGAATTCAATAGTGATTTGCTCCATGACATGCTTGAACCTAGACTCTTTTAATGCATTTGAAGCATTCCATGCTTCCTTCTCTAAGTGGTTTCCCTTAAAACTCATTTGAATGTTCTGAACAAAGTGCCTGAAATCAAATTTGTGGTAACTATTAAAGAACACCTTTTCCACTGCTTGTATTAACCCTTCTGGTTATATGCCATAAATGTGAGTGTCACATGGTGTTGCATCAGGTTGGGAGCTAAAATCTCCAAAAAAAAGTCGTCCATTTCTCAAAGCATTCTGATTTGCATTTATAAAAGGCCACATGAAACATGCCATTGTTTCTATCCTTTGTAGTGATTGCTAAGATAACTCCTCCATACTTACCCTTAAAAAATATTCCATCTAGCCCAAGAAAAGGTTTGCAGCCCCTAAGGAACACTTGTACACATGAATTGTATGTAATACACAAGCCATTAAAGCTCCGCTTGGTACACGGTAAAAGAATTCATAATGCAAAAGTTTACGGCTATTACAAAAACTTGGGTGCTTGGTTGACTCTACGGAAAACTGTTATTGGAATTTGAATTCATGACCTCCACAGCTCTTAGTTATAAAATTTTGTAAAACTTTGCGGGACAAAATCTCCCACATTACTTTGCATAACTCTAGTACTCCCAACTATTTCATAAACACCCTCAACCACCACCACCTTCACAACTACCATCAACGCCACTACCATGACCACCATACCATAACCATCACAACTACCACTACCACCACCACCGTGCCACTACCACCATCGCCTCCACCTCTATAACCACCACTACCATAGCATAATCACCTCAACCAACACCACCTCACTATTTTACTACCATAGCTGCCGCCATCGTGCACCACCACCACGACCGCCATAACATAACAACCACTACCATCACCGCCATTGCCATCATAACATACCCACCACCACCAACTTCACTAGTACCATCTATAACCGTCGTCGCCGCCACCACCACAACTACCATAGCATAACCACTACCATCACTATAGCATAATCACCACAACCACCACCACTTTCACTGCTACCACTGCTGCAACCACCATAGCCACCACAACCACCATGATCTCCGCCACCATCACCGCCATTGCCACCACCACCACCATCAATTCCCACATTCGCAATCACCACAATCACCGCCACCATGACCATGCCACAATTACAACTACTACCATCATCAACACCACCCACAATCACTTGTTTGATTTGCATCATTTTTCTTTGGTTACTGCCAAACACCCGTAAAGTGATGCATTGCAAACTTATGCAATGCAAACTAATGCATCTGCATCGATTTACAAAATGCATTATTTTATAGTGTACCAAATGGAGCCTAAATGAAGAATCTACTTCATTCCATGGGACACTTGCTACCAGGGTTACTTATTAGGAATTGCTTACAAATCTCAGGTAACAAGTTGTAACCATCCTCAAAGCTTCAATAAATTTTTCTAATGCAAGTGCCCTTGCATGGAAATATGTCCAATATGGTAGTTTAACTTCCCACATTCTCCAAGTTACACACTGAATGTGTCTAGGCTTGTAAGCTGCCTGAACTTCTCTTATTTGATTATCTACGTATTGTTTTACCCCTATTGAGAGTTTGCCATGGAATTCTTGAAGGACTTGTCACTCTTGCATGTATGTGCTTCACCAATACTTTTCAGTGTCACTGCGAACCCATTAGGATCACATCTTGAATTGATTTTTTATACGCAACCCTTTACCTTACAGCGGACATATACCCTTAGGGGGATCATTTTTTTTCAACTCTACTAACTTCATATTGTATCGATTATGACTCATCATCTTTTGTGCCTTGTACAAATAATCTCCATCTTTGAAAAAGTTCCTCCAACCTTTTGGTTATGAAATCTCACCTTCACTATCACTTCCACCATCATTTTCTGGTGGACTGTCATCATCAGATGTTAGAATATGTAGGGCTTGCACTCAACATAGCCAAGCCCAAGTCCAAGATTGAGTCACATCTACGGGAAGGAAAGTACAAGAATAGGAAAGCCCTACATATTCTAACACATTCTACATATTCTAACTATGTTGAGTGCAAGTCCTACATATTCTAACTATGTTGAGTGCAAGCCTTACATATTCTAACATTCCCCCACAAGCTAGACATCTAGACGAAGATGAAATGTGCAACTAGGAGGAAACTTTGAAGTCCATTTTGGTGAAGACCAATTTGGAAAAAACTCTGAAGTCGAATTCTGGAAAATTCTAGATGATTCTGGATACAAAATTTTGGATGAAATTCTAGTTAAAAATTCTTGTATGAAGAAATCATGACTGTTGAGTGAACAACTAATGGTTTGATTCGAGTGGTCAACATGATTATCCAATTCGAATAATTTTGATTTGAAGAAAATTGCTCAATTCGAGTCAACACAAATTTTGGTATTGCTCAATTTAAGTTAACAAATTTTTTTTTCTTGTGGTGGTACTGACTAAAGCTCGAGGTGCAAATAGCTTGATCATTTAAATCAGATTTATTTTCTCTCCAAACAGAGTTTTTTTTCACAAAGTCTGCCTGGTTTGTTGTTGTTGTGATCTCTTTTGTTTAGCATTCTCTGGTCCGGTTGAGGTTGCGAATGGACTATTTGATATGGTGTTCGAGACTGAGTGACAGCCTGTGATTTAGGCGGCAACGAGACCATCTATTATTGTCGAGATGGAGGCGAGAAGGTCGCCGGTTGGTGGCGATGTGAATGATTTGTGGCAATGATCAATTTCTTGGTTGGCGACAGTGGAAAGTTGTCGTGATGAAAGAGTGACATGAACGGTCAATGATGACTCTGCGTGAAGGAGTCAGGTTGACTGCGTGACTCGGTTCTTGTCGTGTTCGCCGTTGTTGGTATGAGAGATGGAGACAGAGGAGAAAGGTGGTTGTTTGTTGTGAGAAAATGAGACAAAGGAGAAAGGTTCTCCTTGGCTGCAACTTTTTTTTTTTTTAAGTTGTGTGATATCTCCTTGTGCTTGCTGATTGGCGTCAAGGTCAAGGATCTGGCTGCATGAAGTTGTTATCGTCCTCCCTTCCCCGCCTTTTGCGGCTAGTGTAGTCGTCGGAGGCGGGGAAGAGCCTGATTCCCCGAAGTCTTAAGTCACCAACAAAAGTTGTTGTAATACCGTGTAAAGAAAATAATTATGAAATTGTATTATTGTTGTTTTTATTCCTTGACTGAATACAAGCTTATATAAGCCAACTTCTACCTAACCTTGTGAAAACAAGAAATTAAAACTTCCTATACAAAATAGATTTTTATTCTGACTTTCCTATTCTAAGCGACTTTACTTCTTTAACTATTTGGACTTTCTTATTCTTGTACTTTCCTATTCTTGTATTTTTTTTTTCTTGTAGATGTGAATAAATCTTGGACTTGGGCTTGGCTATGTTGAGTGCAAGCCCTACATATTCTAACACCTTGTGAAAACAGGAAACTTAAAACTTCATATACAAAATAGTCTTATTCTGACTTTCTTATTCTAACTGACTTTACTTTTTTAACTATTTGGACTTTCCTATTCTTGTACTTTGATATTATTGTACTTTCCTTCTTGTAGATGTGAATCAATCTTGGACTTGGGCTTGGCTATGTTGAGTGCAAGCCCTACATATCAGAGGAATCGTCAAACTCATAGACATCATGAAGATCAATCTCATCAATGCTCACCCCATTCACAATTTTTACAATTCTTGGACAATCTTTGGCATAACTATATTGTCATTAACTGTAGTTGTTGCATCTTAGATTGTTGGTTCTGCTGGAATTGAACCACCAACTGTTGGTTCAGATGGTATTGACCGACCAACAGGTGATGGGGTTGCTATTGAGTAACCACTAGGTTGTGGTGGTCTTGGTATTAACTCATCACCAGTTGAGGTTTTTTTTAGTTTTTTTTTTTTGTTGAAAAGCAAGCGTGGGGGTTTATATGGGCTCCCCAGACCACTGAAAAAAGAAGGAAAACAAATTATTTCTCAGTTACATTCGAGTGTATTTCCTACCTCTAGCATCATCAAAAACAATCTTCCTAATGTCCTCCGCAAAGGAACTAGAAGTGATCTCTACAAACTCATGATTTGGTAGAAGGCTGGCTAGTTTATCTACTACTTGGTTCGTTCCCCGTACTGCATGCATTACTCTGCATTCTGCAAATTTTCTCATTTCCTCCTTGATGTGTCTAGTTGTGTGAACCGCTTCCCATGGAGGAGTTTATTGGTAGATATATACTTCATTGCATTACTTGAGTCCATGCATAATTCCACTCGTTGAATGCCATGTCGATGTGCTAGTCTAATTCCTAGATCAATGCCCTGTAACTCATGCAGGATGACAGTCTGTGCTCTTCGAGACCCTGCTGTTGCTGCCACCACATGTCCCTCATGATCCCTGATTAGTGCACCGTAGCCCCCTTTATTACCCTTGAGGGAGCCGTCTATATTGATTTTGAACCAACCTATTTCAGGTCGTTGCCATGCATGCAGAGTGCTTGTGCGCATCTGAAACTGAGCTCCAATCCTCCATCTGTATCACCAGTTGAGGTTGTTGCTGCTAGTTTTTTTTTAGTTGAGTTTGCCCTTCTCTTCCTCCTTTTTGTAGTAGCCTTAAATGCGGATGATGAACTGGGACTAGCTATTATTCACCTCTTCTAGTTGCCTCAATTGTTTGGAGATTGTATACTGGAAGATGCCATAGCCTATAGGTGCATTACTAAATTTGTTAATTGCTAACTCTTTCACTTGGTCCCCTTTTACAACCCTCAACTCCCTTGGAAATTTAACACTTCTCATGTTTGCAATCTTGTGGACTCAAGCCCACTTTGTTTTTTTTAAGGCAAATGTGCAGCCAGTGAGCATAAAACCCAAGACGTGGGGGTAAAGATGAGGGGTGCATAACTCAAACCCACTTGTTTGTCTTGCCTATACTCCCTTGGAGCGACTGATTTCATGATTACCAATCTTCAAAACTTTATGTACCCTTTCTCTTAGCAGAACTTGTCTTATGAGTAGAAAACATGTTATTTTTCCATTGGACGCATTAATTGGTGTCGGATTGCACTTCTAAAGGACTAGGATGTGAAGGCTTAATAGCCACTACTTCTGGAGATTCCTTATCTGGGTTTGAACTCAAACCCTTCCAAGTCCTACCAGCCAAAAACTTACGTAATCAATCTCAAGGAAGATATGCATGGACTCATCTACATGAATTTTGCAATCACACCACATTTCCTTGAATTGAGCCTCACTTTCAATTGGCATCCTCTTCTTGTTATTCACCCAAAAAAAAAAGTCAAATACAGTGCCTCTAAATTAGGATCTAAATTCAGATTTATGAAGGGTTATCTTGCAGTCTACGAATTAGGGATGTGGAGGAGTTAGGGATGGGCACAGACAGGATGGGACAGGACGCGATTGACCTCATTCCTATCTCATCCTGACCCAGTCCTGATCTCGAACAAACGGGCTGGGATAGACCTCATCCTGACCTCGTCCCATCCCAAATGGGTTCGAGACGAGACGGGGGACGGGATGAGCATGTACTAAATTTTGGATTGAAAATTTAACATGCAAAATTAGAAATTTTGGATTTATCAAACATACAACTCAACACTACTTAAGTTTCCATAGTGATGGACTTAAAGGTTTTGGGTAGAGATTAATCCTTTTCAAATCTGTAATACAAACTAAATTCAAATTAATCAGATGTTATTTATCTTCAGTATCTTGTTCAAGACTACATAGTAAAGTCAGGATACTACATTGTATGATTACCATGTTCAAGACTACTTGACTTAGTTTTGGCGGATGGTCATTGAATGATGTTAAGTCAGAAGGCAACTCTTGGGGTAGACAAAATGACTCCAACCACAAGCTCATTTTCTTAAGAGTTCTTAATCCGGAACATAAGTGGTGTGGCTATTATTTCCGAGCAATTCTTGAATAGTTGCGCTTTTTTTCCCAACTCCCTAATGATTTGTGAAGGGTAAGAGTTGTTTTACTTCTCTATGCAGTTTGTTCTTAGAAGATCCACAACTTAGCTAAATTCATTGCTTCTAAAAGCTAAAAGCTAAAACTTATTGTTTAAAGTTATATAGTTGCTAATGTTTTAAAAATAAATTCCCCTCCACAATAGCCTTCTATATATTACCTTTAGACTAGCACATGAAAGCTCTATGAAAATAAAATAGTTGTGCTAAAAAATAAAACAACAAATAAAACAGTCATGTTAACAAATAGTTTCATATTGCATAGTTCATACTAAATATTAAAAAAATCAGTTTGGGACCGAATGGGTGGGATTGAAAATCTCGATCCCGATCCCATCCCACTCTAAATCGAGATGGGACGGGACAGGATCGGGATCGCGGGATGGGATGTCCACCCCTAGGAAGAGTTGAAGACCCCTAGGACCGATCGGTTGATAGCAGTGTTGATAATGTAAGAAGTGGTTGGCTCCAACAAAATAAAAATTTGTTTCGAGTACATATGTTTTATCGCCTCCGCTTCATTAATTGACTACAAAATCAACACTTAATTAATGTTTTATTGGAAATTTGACTTTGGAAATTTGACTATGGTTATTCCTGTCACTCGTAATGATCTTTGCTTCATTAATCTAATCAACTGTAATAAATCAAGACTGAATCAACCAACTCTTAGGCATGTTTAATAAAGCATAATGGATTATGAGGAAATTCTTTCTTTTCCTTGAGAAGTCATTCAATGGAAAACACCATAATGGATTTCACAGTATGCCTATTTAATTGGCACATGGAAAATTATCATGGAACTATTAATTGTCGTTTGAATAGCTAACAATTTTCCTGGATATATATATATATATATATATATATAACAGAACAAGTACTCGTGAGGTTAATTTAATTTATTACTCCTATATCATATTTATTTGATCACATAGTTGATATCATGATATTCTTATTTATTTTCTGAATTATTTCTATCAAATAGTTGAAACACGCATATCCGAGGCATGATAATTTTGAAGAGTAAAAATAAAATTTTGATAAATTTTACAAAATAACAATTTCATTTAATAGATCTCGATGTGAGCATTGCAACGATGGAAATTGTGTCAAAATCGGAGTTACAGTTTGCATGGTAAACAGTGGAGACTGGCCATGATCAACTCTAGTCAAGCGGGTTTCTTTTCCTTGGTTTATATTCCTTGGGGTTGTGGAGGAATTGGAATCGAGGAAAAATAGCCTAAATTGAAGTTTTTCTTTTAATTCTTAGAGAGAAAATTAGCCATGAAAAATACTAGCTATCAAGCAGCCTTTAACACAATATGAGATGGAACAGATTCCTTCTGCATGAAAAAAAAATGTGAATCAAACAGACCCTTATCGGAAATTCCTCTATGGCAAACAGAGATCCAATTTCCTGTGCATACAAAATCAACAGTGAAGGAACATATTTGAAGTTATTCATCATTTGGTGATAAGTGCAATTTTTAGATACAACTTGTGCAGGAATTCTAAATGTCGAGGAAGCCAGCGAGGGAGGGAGTGAGGGAAGGAGGGGACCGTCCATCCCTCTCGGGATGCGCATATAAAAAATGACGACATGCATCCCAAGGGGGATGGACGGTCCCCTCCTTCCCTCTCTCCCTCCCTCCCTCGCTGATTTCCTCGCTGGCTTCCTCGACAGTTAGAAGCTCTCCAACTTGTGTGCATAGCAGGCACCTTAAATAAATACATTTTCAATTCAGGTTAGTATCTAACTACAGTCACATTGTGGCAATTCCATTTTTTTTTTTTTTTTTTTACATGAAGTGCCTCCGCACACAAGAAGTTTGTAACTTTTATAGCAATTTGGGAGTAACCTATTCTCAGTCATCACAAGAAATTGGTGTCATCATTCATGTCACTTGGTTTTTTTTATACATACAGCCTGTCAGTTACCTGGTTTCTACAAGTTCCGACCTACTTTTTTTTTTTAAAGGCAAGCGTGCCGCCGGAGGGTATAGAACCTAAGACGTGATTCCGATCTACTTTAGGTTGAAGCTAAGTGACATTTCCATCAATAACTTGTACCAGGATGCACACTTCAAATTACGGGTGGGCATCCCATCTTAGATCTCCGATCCAGATCCCATTTCATCCCAGTCCATCCCAATTTTTTCCGAGTCCTATTGAGATTGATCAATCTCATCCCGATCCTATTCCAATCTAGAATGGGATGATTTTCAATCCCACCATCCCGAACTGATTTTTTAATATTTATTGCTAATAATTTTAATATTTTTATTAGTCCGACAGATTATTGCTTGAAGATCATTCAATCCAATTTCATTCTGCAGGTGGATGGTTCTTTTGTAATGTAGTACGGTTCCCAACTTCTTGTTATGTGTAAATCAAGCATGAAACAAAGCCAAGTAGAGTGGTCATAAATATATAAACATGTGTTCTTGTCTGACATTTGAGATCTCTTGCCGTGATCATTTGTAAGCATTTAAAATATTTTAACTGCATATTAAAGAAACCTTTCATGTTTCTAATCAGATGTGTTCAGGCTGTTTAAATGCATGTTTAAGATTGCATTTAACAACTAATGGCGAGTAGTCATGGTAAACCTATTAACCAACCAATATGCACTACAAACTGTAGAATCAAATCTTGATCATCAGTAAATAGTCTTGACAAGGTGTAACAAACATCCTCTAGCTTGTTTTTTAACAAAGTTTTCTTCAGCTCTAGCTTGTTGTTTTAGTTGGTCCTGTCAAAATAGACATATTGAGACGAAGACTGAAAACTGTATATTTATATAACAATGAAAACGATTTATTGTGAATTTGTTGTGCCAACCTCACTGATACATCAAAATATTAGGTGGAATATCGAATGATACGATAAACATTTTCATTAGCATGTTAGAAAAACTGGTCTGTTTCATAATAACTTTCTTTCCTCACCTCACCTCAAACCAATTACTCTCTGATGATTAGTTGTTCTAATTTTCTAGCGCAAGATCGCAGCCGTTGACTGCATGTCTACTGATAGGACTACAAACTATATAGTCTGCAGCACCTGCTGATCCCGAACCTGTTTGAGATGGGAAAAGGTCGGTATGAGGTCTATCCCATCCCAATCTAAAAGGAATGGATGGGATCTGAATGAGGTCTGCCCACCCCTACTTCAAATTCAAAAATCCTAGGACAAACCCAAGATTTAACTTCATTTGCATCAAATCTAGTTTGTCCCTAATCACTTTGAGGTTGCGTTCCTCAGATTTATAGTATACCAGTTAGCAGCTAGCTCGGGACTACAACTTACTTCACTTATATGGTAAGACTTAGTAATAAAGATGAGAGAAAATTGTTCAAAAAGAAAATGAAAAATAAATAGCCAATCACGAAAATACAGGAATGGGCTTCTAACGGATAGGATACCAACAATGTGACTTTAGCAGATGGTACACTCGGTGAATCAATAAAATTGATTTAACTTTCATAAATGCTGGCCAGGATCCTGCCAGTAGTTAGATAACATGTATATACTATGCATGTTGATTCTAATTGTTGCTGTATTTTTCCGCCTTAAAGTTAACTTGGGGGTTTTGAATATCATCCTGGCTCTGGATCAATCGGATCTCTAGACTGCTTGATTTGGAATCAAATCCCACCTTTTCATAATCAGTCAATGTCCTGTGTAGTAATGCCTAGGCAAGATTACACCAAATTGATAAGTTCATGCTACAAAACTAGTGTCATGTATAAATGAGAACCAGCAATCAATCCCGGTTTTCTTTCTAAAGACTAGAGATTATTCAACCAAAGAATTAAGAACATTATTGTTAGAACAAAGCAATGAATTGTAAGAAACTAAGTGCAGTTGGGTTGCATGTAATACTACATGTCCGTTCAAAAGAAAGAATAAAAGGAAAATAAATAATTAATAAATCCAACTAAATAGAATGGGGGTAAGACTGGGTATGTACAGAGGTAGAAATGAATAGAGAAAATGAAGTTATAGATGGCATTTTGTTTCCCATTGTATGTGGGAATCAGATTCTTTGTCCCTCATCCCTACAGAATTTACTTCCTATACTTTATGAGAAACATGAAAAATGTGATTCCTATGTTTTCTGAAAAAAGGCTTGAGATTGACAATCACACTCTTGAGCCTTGAGATGTGATAGATTCCTTGGAATTGGGCACATGCTTGGTTTCATGAAGTCCTCCACTTAACCCATCACAAAGCTTTAAAGAGTGATCATATGGTAAACCTATGTTTTAGACAAAACATAGGAATTACGTTCTCGTGTTTCTTATAAAATATGAAAACTGGATTTTTTTTTTTTTTTAAGAGGGGAGCAAAGAGTGTGATCACATAAATGAGAATTCAAATGTTATGTACGACCTCACTTTCTCTGTTTTTCCCCAACCCCCTACCACCAAATTCCTGGAATTGGATTCAATGCAACCAAACCCGCCCCAAAGGATTCCAATGCTTGTTTGTATATATAGGTCAAACTAACTTGGAACAAGTAACTGAACTCGGCAAACTAATATAAATAGACAAGGAAACAGAGACAGACAAATGGAAATTTAGCTGAGTTTTAATCCTGACCAAAGCAAAATACTTGAAAACCGATGCACATTCACGAAGAAAAAAAATGAATAACAAACATTTTCGCTTGATCGCTCGCCTCAAATACTAAGAAATATAGGTCAAGAGATGTGTTCAAGGGTGAACCTCAACTGAAATATTAGGCCAAGGATGAAAAGAACCTTCAATGTGGTCTTAATTATGGAATTCTCAAAGTAATGTTAGTAATGGCCCAAAGAATACCTGCAAACTAGATACGGAAAGTTCGGATGCTCTGTCAAGGTTGTCAGGATATTTCTAGACAATACAGAAGAATGAAAGTTAAAGTCAGAAAAATGTCACTGAACTTCCTTAACTTATTAAGAAAATGTCTAGGCCTTACATTGCTCCACCCAAGTAATAGCGCAGTCACTAAAAATCTCCTGTTCCCTGCATATAATATATACAGATGCCCAAGTTAACAACAAGTTTGTCATATGAAGCATAACTATTTATGTTGTCCCAGTATTGATAGTGTATTCAACCTTGGTCATGAAAGTAAGGTCTATTTCAGTATTGATAGTGTATTCAACCTTGGTACTTGATACTTGATCCAGTATTGATAGTGTATTCAACCTTGGTCATGAAAGTAAGGTCTATTTCAGTATTGATAGTAATTGTCCCAGTATTGATAGTGTATTCAACCTTGGTACTTGATCCGAGGCTTCCTACCGAGCAACCTGAAATTTGGTAAGCTTGATTTATTCCAGGCCTTTGATTCACCCTCTCTCCTTTTCTTTTATTTTCCTTGGTGGGTGAAGCCCTGACTCTCATGCTATTGACAGATAATTACAGGGTTCCAAATCTTGCCCAACGGTACTGTTGTTCCTATTTTACAGTTTGTCAATGATAAATTTCTATTCCTTTTGAGCCGACTTTTGATCAAACTATAATCGAGTTTACCCTCTTATGGTTTGAGACAGAAGAGAGTAAAAATAAAGGTATATCATCATGCATTACCCAGGATCCAAACCAGGAACTAGTCGGATGGAGTAAATTAGTTCCTTATTGATAGAAGATACAAAAAAGAATCCCTCCCCAAACCATGCTTGCATTTTTCATTGCACACTTTCTCTATGTATAGATGTATAAATCAGTTCTCTTGACAGAACTCTTAAGAAAAATAATAAGTTGACTTGATTGTTATTGAATAAGCATTTCAAAAATTATCAGATGTTAGTTGTTACATTCACGTTTTGCACAAACAAATTCAGGAAGATTATTTTTTAAAGGACATGTATGAATCTAATAATCGGTTAGACAGTAAACACAAGGAACTAAAAGAAAGCTGTGGAAGATCTCTCGTCTACTCCTGCATAGTACATGTGAATACCGAAACTTCTGTAAGAACAAATGAAGGTCATTATGGAGTTTGATGGAAATTTAAGCAAGTAGATTTAGATTGGGGTTTTAATTATATTTCTTAGTTAGCATTGGATTGCATTTAGGCTTATAAAAAATAGGCATTCATGTAAGAACTTTTAGCTGGTTGATTAATGAATTGATTTTCTTGGTTTGGTGTGAATTCTGCAAGTCTCCTTGCAAATTGAATAAACAAATATCCACATGCATTCCACGATAATATATTCTACGCACGCTTTTCCCGAACATAGATTCTTACTTTTACTTTCTTATGACTTCCAATGAGGAAAAGATTTTCATCCACATGCATGCTTGTTATCACAACCTGAATGAGAAAAGTGAATACAAAATATGTCAAGGACAAAGTCAAAAGTAAAATGAGCCAGAAAATATGTCAAGGACAAAGTCAAAGTTAAATAACTAAAATATGTGGCAGAAAAGTAAACTGCGTATGTGTTACAACTAAGTAAAACAAATATACAAGAAGACTAAAAATTAGGTGTAGCAGAACTCTATCTGATTTTTATCAGTTTGCTTACATAAAACTAGTATCTTTTATTTGTGTCCAATTCATTTCATTAATTTTCATACCTCAATCCTTATTCTGTAAACACATTCCGGGAAGCTAAAAAACTATGAGCAACAAAAGTAGGACATCAATAAAACCAGAATTAAAAAATTAAACAAAAAAAAGAGAGAGAAAATTGTATTTTTCAATCTTTAATTCTGAAAAAAGCTTTGATTCCTAATACTAAAGCCAAGTCTTGCAACATTCCTAGTAAACCCCAGCTTAATTATAAACAAATTAAATGAAAATACAGAACCCACAGAAGTTAAGCCCAGTATCATTCCATATTCCACCTCATTTATACTTTTACTAAGGGAGGTTGCAAAACTAAATATAGCTCTCTGCAGAAATAACAACTATAATACATGTCGCCAACAACTACTTCCACGTATCATAAATTTATGATTTAGCAGAATGTATGTCCAATCAAGTTGAAGAAATAGACATTCTACAGATGCAACCTATAACCTTTATTGTCATAAATAAGTCAACAAAGAACGTGATGACAGTGAGTACGAACAAATGACACAAAATCAGCACAGTAAAACTATCCAAACTACACTGGAGCAGTGTGTTAGTTATTCTAGCATATAGAAATATTACAGATGGATATTTGACAACCTTTGTGCATGCAAGATAGAAAAGCAAGAAGTGTGAAGGCGTCAATGAGAAAAAACAATAATATAAAACTCTGGTTAACTAGAGGTAGCTTCACCTAATTAAATTGACAAGATAACAGACCTTTGAAGGCCCAGCTGCATGAAGAATGTTGCAAGCTTCCAAGCCATCTCCTTCTGAAGTAATCCTGTAAAAGAGAACATGAACCTTCTTTTCCCAATAGCAAAGTATCTAAGTGGTAATTTGTGAGAATAATCATTAACACACACAAACCAAAATATATAAATATACAAACTTAGACATAAATGCTTAAGAGAAAAAATTATTGATATAATTGATATTCACGTAATTAATACATAATATATCCCTTAATTAATATAAGTTAGTGTTTCGATTATTATAATTTATTTTAATTATTTCATTTTCATGTTTTTGTAGGAATTTGAGCGTAAACGATGAAATCGCGTCAAGGCGGCAATTTGAAGAATGATCAATTGGTTGGTTCAAATGGCGGTACAGAGTAACGGGTGACAAGTCGAGTATCACATGCCTAAACCTAACCCAAACAAAACCTAAGTCCAACTAATTTAACCAAAGCCCAAGCCCAAAAGCAAACCCAACCAAACAAGGAAAGAGGAGAACCCTATTTAGGTTTCCTTTCACCCTTCTTTTCAGGAGGCTCCTTCCTACATTCCTTGGCCTCCCTTCCACGCCTCTCCTTTCCTCTCCTCCTTGGCAGACATAGAGACATTCGTCTCTCGCCACTAACCAACCACCATAACCACGCCATCATCACCATCTCACATCCCCTGCCCCTTTCTCTTTACTGTAAATCCCTGTTTTTCTTCCTTTCTTCTTCAACCAACAGCCATGCCCCTCAACACCGTCTAAACACCATCACCACCATCAGAACCTCCACCATCACCGTCCTCGTGCACAAAACAGAGAACGCAACAAGGAGCACCTCCTTGTTTTCCTCTCTCGCAGCACACCAACAGCCCACGCAAACCACCATCAACATGGTCCACCCACCGGAACAGAGACGAGTTCCCAGTCTTCCTCGTTTCCCTCTCTCTAATATCTTTCCTGTTTCTCTGTCTGTTCTTCTTCAGCCACAACATCCTGAAACAAAGCCAGACATATCAGTTCGCACCACCGTCCACACACCAGCCAACCGGCGACCACCACCATCATCCGTCACGTCCCTCTCTCTCTTCTTGTTCTTCTTTTTCAGCAGCTTGCACAACCGCAACCAAACTGGAGCAGCAGAAACAGAGCTCCACTGCTCCTATTTTTCTCCTTTTTTCTTTGTTCACTCTCTTTTCTTCCACCTCTCTTTATTGCAGGTACCGGGGCCGGTAGGAGGAAGAAGAAGCTCGCGAGGAGCAGGGAGGAAGCAACACAAGGCGCATCTCGGAGGAGAACGAAGGCGCAACTCCTGTGGCGGGAGAAAACTGATTTTTGAATCAGTTTTGTTATTTGCACCCCAGATACTTGCTCTTTGTACCACCACAGTACACTTGCAGCCCTTCGCGTCGCGTGTTCGTGCAGGAATTGATGGATTCCACCTATACCAGTGTTGTGACGTCATCCACCATGATCTTCTAGACCCCACGCTGAGGCAAAGATGAAATCGCAGGGTTTCCTAGAGTTTGTCGTATCTGATTTTATTGTTTACCATATGCTTGAACGTTAAACACACTTGATTTCTGAATTTCAATAATTTGCTTTCACCAATTATATCCGGAATAATTATCTAGACTAATCGGTAGTTAGAAGTTCCCTTTGTTGATATTCGAAGTCTGCTTTAATCAATTAATTTGAATCTGTGATTGTGTGTGTCGTAAGAAGACATGCAATGCTAGGGGTTTATGCCTTTGCTGAAATCAATTGCGAACTTAGATTAATCTTTAGGTTAGTCGTGTTGATTTTTGAAAACAATAATTTGGATTACACAAATCTCGAAGAACCTGTGGTGGATTCGATGTCTCGGTCTGCTCTCTTATCATCTTACTAGTTTAATTTTAGTTGTCAATTTAGTTCTCTTAATTTAGTAATTTTCATCTGCTGCAACCCCCAACTCTAAATTAGTTTAAATAAGTCTTAGAATTTGACTGTCTCGTCAATCCTCGTGAGATCGACCCGTATTTGCCACTGTCTATTAGTTAGACAGTCGTGCACTTGCGGTATTACAAGTAGGGTTTATTAACTTATTAATTTAGGTTAATAAAATCTCCATCAAGTTTTTTGGTGTCGTTGCCGGGGAATGTAACGGTACAATCGAAAACTAGGGTTGTTTTTGCTAGTTTATAAATTAGATTTAATTTTCTTTTTAGGAACAGTGTTACGAGTCACTTTCTTATTTGTTTTATTTGCTTGAGTTTGAATTATTTTTGCATTTATTTTGCAGGCGGTCACACACATAGGAGCTCAAGTGGGAACGAAGTGAAATATTGCGATTCGCGAGGAAACTCTCGAAAATTGACTTCTACCCGGCGTTGCAAGTAACCCGAAAGAGGTTCACGCCGGAGGTAACTTCTACCCACCGCATCTGCTCGCGGTTTCTGTGTGATCACTTGTGTTTAGCTTGTTCTAGGTAGTATTGCATGCAAATTTGAATAGTGGCAGGATTGAGTTGAAACTTTTGTGCCCTCTCCCACGGATAAGTTAATCACCATCTATTTTAGGGTGAGGAACCTAGGCCTTCACTATTTAAAATTTGTAGCAAGATAATTATCTAGGACAGGTGTGACACTCATAGGGACCTTCTTTGAACGTTTGATAGCTTAAAGTAATCGAGTGAAGGAACATATCTCATCTGGGAACAGTTCTTGAACTGGCATTCCACTTTGAGCTAGAAAGTGGAAAAAGAGGTAGGAGCAACTCTGTAGTGGTGGATTGATAGGAAATTACCGTGCCTTTCCCACGGTTAGGTAAATTTAATTGAATTTCAGCCTTGCATTAGCAACAAATTTCTAGGGTCGGCTGTCATTCATTTTGTTTGCGCATCATTTAGGTGTCATTTAGGGTTCCATTCTTTTTATTTTTTTTAGAATCATATCATCTTCATATAGTGGTTAGGCGTGCATATATAAAAAAATAATAATAACAAATAAAAAATTAATTAAAATTTGTTTTCTTGAGACGAAGAAAATGGCTGAGGAGAAAGACTTTAAGGATTACTTCTCCCCTTCTACCTCGAAGCTCGAAACATTTTTTATGACGATGACTCAGAAATTAGATGCAATTATGAATTTGACTCAACCCCTACCTCCCACTAATGTTTCATTTGAGGGTTGTGTTGCATGTTCGAGTCCTAGTCATTCTACAACTGATTATGATTTGCAATATGATTATCTTGAATATTTTGCTGAGCAAATTCATTCTTTTAATGCTAATTGGCAACTTTGTTATAATTCAAAGTCAAACTATTACAGCCCTGGTTATGCCAATAATCAAAATCTCTCCTGAGCTCATAACTGACACCAAGGGGGATATATTTTCTCTCGGGCTCCTCAAGACCCTAATCATGTTATGCCTTAATTTAACCAAGCTCTTCCATCCAACACAACAATTTTAGAGGAAACGATTAACCGTTTTATGCAGCGCACAGAACGACTGCTTGAACATGATTCTCAGGCTATATTAGAGTCAAAAGCCATGATTCAACACCAATCTCAAGCCATCAATAGACTTGAGATAGTTGTGAATCATATTACTGAGGCATTATCTGAAAGAGAGTTAGGAAGAGTTCCTAGTCACTCTGTTCAAAACCCAGAGGGTCAATTCATAACTGCTAGCACATCGGAACCCGAGTCATATGATGTTTTTGAGTATAATGTGATGACCCATTCCCTTCCCCACCTTTTCATGATGACCCACTCGTCATATGCCTTCCTAGTGACTCTTGCATGAAATATAATTCTTAATGTTCTTTGGAGTCGAGCCTTGACTATTTTCACGATACGAATGACCCCATAATTCAAGAAATAATCAAGTCATTATCGGAAGACGCATCTAATGAGAGACTACATGCCATAGGTAGTGTTAATTCTAGGTTTGGGGATGTTGTTGTGTCGTCTAACTCATCATCTTGGTGTAATTCATGCTATTATGATGAGCCTGTACCACTCGATATATCTATAGACATACCTCTTTCCATCCCTTTCATATTGACTGATGCTACCTATGTGGATCCATTGTTTTTAAGGGATGATTTCAATTTTGACCACCCTATTGTGATACATATTCAATCTTCTGATTTGCAACCTTGACTTAAGATGTCCCTTTTTAGGAGTAGGTAGGGGTCATTTGCTGGATATCATTGTTTGTGACCCCTTTCTGCTCAAGGTCCCCACGGACTTTCTAAGAATGCGAGTTCATTTGCATTTTATCTATGATTTTGCGTGGCGCCTTCGTAGCTTTTGGGGTGTGTTAGTATACGTTGTGTCGCATGTGGTTACTACCATTTGTTGGACGGATCCTCAACTTTTTAGATTGTTGCTATATGATTCCTTGCCACTTTTGGAGGAGGGTGTTTGCTATGTACTTCCTCTTCACTTTATGGTACATCATTTGTAAGGAAGAATATATGTCAGGCTGACGACGTTAAACCAAGCGCTCCTGGGAGGCAGCCCAACTTCGATTGTGTCATTATGGTAGTCTGGATTGATTTTTGAGTTATTTCTAGTTACATTCCACTCATACTCGTTAGCTCCGTAACAATTTTGACTTACAACTGACGCATGTAATTTTTTCATTTAACATTTTTTTTTTAGTCCTGTATTGTTTTTATCAATTTATCATGATGAGTTTACAGTTTTTAACTTTTTTAGCATTCATTGGTGGACGATTTCGTCGAAATTGGTAAAACATTTCCCATGGTAATATCACTCTAACTCTCATCTTTTCTTTTTTTTGCATTTGTCATGATCATCATTTTATACATTGAGGACAATGTTTGGTTTAGGTTTGGGGGTGAGGTTTATGAGTTTTTCTGCATTCTTCGAAAATTTTGAACTAAAATGTATTTCACAATTGACTATTGTATTCTACTCAATCTCCATTGAATACATAGTTAATTATGATTGTGTGAAAATTGTTCGATTTGAAAATGCATTCAAAATCTAAGTTCCTTTCCAATGAAGAGGATGTGCTTTCAAGTATGCCTTTAAATTTGAGGAATGCATGCTTTCACTTGTCACTTTTATATATCAATACGAAAACACATGGTTTGATATTATCTTTAAGTTAAATATATTTCATGATATTTTTCGACTCGACCACTCTTGCACTATAAGCCAAGTTAGCATAATTTGAAGTTAATCAGTAAGATATTAAATAAAAAATCTTAGAATAATAGTGGAGACTTAACCCTTGTGAGTTTTGAGACATTCTATTTTCTCTTGAGGGTTATTAAATAAACCCTGACTTTTCTTGAGTCTGCATTATTTCGTTGATGATCTCATTATTCTTGTTTCTTTTATTGATTGCTTTGAGAATAATGTTAAAATTGAATTATTACACTATAACTATTTGGTTTATTTAGTTAAAATGTCATAATACCGACTAGAGCTTAGGAAGATATATTTTTTTAATCGTTCTTTAGCCTTTTTAGCCTACCTAATAATAAATATTCGTTTGCAGCCCTTTGAGCCTTTGAATAGACTTTTTCTTTGCTAACCTCATCTCCATTACCTACTCCAGTTAGGGAGTAAAATCCCATACTATTTTTATCCTTGCCCAATATCTCTAGGAATGTGTATGGTTGATTTTTTTTTGAAATGGGTAAATAAAAAAAGCTGAAACTAAATATTCCATGAATCCTCGGGACTCAAATGTTTTATTGTGCAGAAGGGGAAAACATGTCTTTGATTTTATAAAAAAAAAAAAAATTGATGCTTCGAAGAAAAAAAAATTATATATATATATATATGAAGAAGAATTTCGAAGGAAAAAAATTAATGGTGTACAACATTGGTTTACTCTTCAGAGCCCCCATGTGTTTATTAAAGGGTGTATCCAGTCTCAGATCATTTTTGCATAACTTTTTCCATTCTTGTTAGCCAAAATCTTAGCCTCATTTGCACCTAATAAAAACCTAATTGATCTTAAGTAAAGGTCTGGTTCATAAACGTGGAGATTAAATAGACAAGAACTATGGAGTTTGATTCAACATTCTCAAAGTAATTGATATTCCTGTCCATGAGATTATATTCATTTCATTCTTTTAAAAGTCTGTTTTTCATGATTATTATATTTGAGATATTTGTGTTTTCATAATTTATTCTATTTTTCACATATAAATTGAGTGATAACTAACCAATCTCTGAGTGATTCATTTCTGAGTGACAAGAGAGATTTGTAGTCGAAGCGTACTATCCAAAGGTTATATAGTCGTATCTTTACTGAGAAAAAGAAAGTTATGTTGATAAGGCCATGTACACACACTTCGAGTTGAAAATAATTGATGAAATCTATTTAACCTTTGGGTATTATTAAATCGTTGTTAGACTCTTTGATATATTATTGTGACAACGTTAGTTGTTTTCTGAAATTGTTGGCAATTAGATTATTACTCTGAGGATAAAAGATACAGTGATCAAGTTACCATGTTTTGGAAATTTATTGAGTCATAATGTTTGTGGGCAACATTTCTGAAAACTCTCACGAGACTATAACTCGTCCACTAGAGGTAATCTAAGGGTTTAAAGCCTTGTTGCACGTTTAAGATAAGTGCAATCGATGATTCCTGCGAAAGTGAGTTAGAATTTTATTCTTATTGTTTTGCTCGAGGACTAGCAAAATATAGGTTTTGGGGTATTTGATATTCACGTAATTAATAAATAATATATCCCTTATTTTATATATGTTAGTGTTTCGATTATTATATTTTATTCTAATTATTTCATTTTCATATTTTTGTAGGAATTTGAGCATAAACGATGAAATCACGTTAAGACCGCAATTTGAAGAATGATCAATTGGTTGGTTCAAATGGCAGTACAAAATAACAGGTGACAAGTCGAGTATCACATGCCTAAACCTAACTCAAACAAACCTAAGTCCAACTAATTTAACCAAAGCCCAAGCCCAAAAGACAACCCAACCAAACAAGGAAATAGGAAAAACCTATTTAGGTTTCCTCTCACCCTTCTTTTCAGAGGACCCTTCCTACGTTCCTTGGCCTCCCTTCCACGCTTCTCCTCTCCTCTCCTCCTTGGCAGAGACATAGAAGCCTTTGTCTCTCGCCACTAACCAACCACAATAACCATACCATCATCACCATCTCACATCCCCTGCCCCTTTCTCTTTACTGTCAATCCCTACTTTTCTTCCTCTCTTCTTCAACCAACAACCCTGCCCCTCAACACCGTCTAAACACCATCACCACCATCAAAACCTCCCCCATCACCGTCCCCGCGCACAAAACAGAGAACGCAACAGGGAGCACCTCCCTGTTTCCTCTCTCGCAGCACACCAACAACCCACGCAACCACCATCAACATCGTCCACCCACCGAAACAGAAACGAGTTCCCAGTCTTCCTCGTTTCCCTTTCTCTCATATCTCTCCTGTTTCTCTTTGTCTGTTCTTTTTCAACCACAACATCCTGAAACAGAACCAGACAGATCAACCCGCACCACCGTCCACACACCAGCCAACCGGCGACCACCACCATCATCCGTCACGTCCCTCTCTCTTTTCCTGTTCTTCTTTTTCAGCAGCTCGCACAACCGCAACCAAACAGGAGCAGCAGAAACAGAGCTTCACCGACCCTGTTTTTCTCCCTTTTTCTTCGTTCTCTCTTTTTTCTTCCACATCTCTCTTTATTGCAGCTAGCGGGGCCGATAGGAGGAAGCATCGCAAGGCGCGGCTCGGAAGAGGATGAAGGCGCAACTTGTGTGGAAGGAGAACTTATTTTTTAATCAATTTCGTTATTTGCACCCCGAACACTTGCTCTTTGTACCACCACAAAACACTTGCAGCCCTTCGCGTCGCGTGTTCGTGCAGGAATTGATGGATTCCACCTATACCAGTGTTATGACGTCATCCACCATGATCTTCTAGACCCCATGCCGAAGCGAAGATGAAATCACAGGGTTTCCTAGAGTTTGTCGTATCTGAATTTATTGTTTACCATATGCTTGAACGTTAAACACACTTGATTTCTGAATTTCAATAATTTGCTTTCACCGATTATATCCGGAATAATTATCTAGACTAATCAGTAGTTAGAAGTTCCCTTTGTTGATATTCGAAGCATTCTTTAATCAATTAATTTGAATCTGTGATTGAGCGTGCCGTAAGAAGAGATGCAATGCTAGGGATTTAGAATTAGTTAAAATAAACCTGTGATTGTGTGTGGTAGAAAGACATGCAATGCTAGGAGTTTATGCCTTTGCTGAAATCAATTGCGAACTTAGATTAATCTTTAGGTTAGTCATGTTGATTCTTAAAAACAATAATTTAGATTACACAAATCTCGAAGAGCCTGTGGTGGATTTGATGTCTCGGTCCACTTTCTTATCATCTTACTAGTTTAATTTTAGTTATCAATTTAGCTCTCTTAATTTAGTAATTTTCATCTGCTGCAACCCCCAACTCTAAATTAGTTTAAATAAGTCTTAGAATTCGACTGTCTCATCAATCCTCGTGGGATCGACCCGTATTTACTACTGTCTACTAGTTAGACAATCGTGCATTTGCGGTATTACAAGTAGGGTTTATTAACTTATTAATTTAGGTTAATAAAATCTCCATCAATAATACCTGAACCCCGTTAATTGTTCCGCTTCAAATTGATTAGGAGTCAACATTGAGGCCACTGGAACAACCTGAACAAAATCGCAAAGGCATAAAGCCATACAATTATTGTCAAACTTCATTCACAATAAAACTATGATTATAATACTTTTTACTCTGTCAAATGATCATATGTTGCACAATTCTTTGCTGAGTTGTAGGAGTGTAAACATCAAGAGAATTATAGTTGGAACTTGGAAGAAGCTTTCTATGATTTAGAATAGTTAAAACAAATTCTAGGAGCAAGAGATTGGTTAGCAATAGACCCGATATTCCGAATAGACCTGAAATCCGATCCGGTTCGAACGATAAAAGCAGTTTGGGGATAGGATTTTTGTATCCCAGATCAAGATGTGATTTTATTAAGTTTGCATCCGACAGTTAACGTATGGTTATGAACCTGAGATTTTGGACTCGAAATTAATGGTATGGCATAGTAGTGTTTTGTCCACATTTTCATTATAAAACATGTACAAATAATCTTCAAACTAAAATTCTAAGAAACATAAAATTAATTTCAATGATACCCAAGGTTTCAAATATATTATTTGAATTGTATTTTAACTTTTTGGAATCTAAAAGTTAAGACTCTTTGAGGTTATAATTTGAATCCTATTGAGAATTTACATAATTAAATTACAAAACTTTGTTGGTTACATTTGTATTTTACATGACTTTATTTTTTTTTTAAAGTATTAATGTATCATATTTTTTTCATTTGAGAAAATCTATTATTTTGATAAGTATGATTTTACAGCTTTAAGTATGCCGGATAGGATTTTCAAAGTGGTTTCAGGATAGGATTTTCTATTCCAGATCCGGATCGAGGCCGTTAAAATTGGATCCAATAGTTAACGGTTAGGTTACGGTTCTATATGTATGCTTCCCAGACCTACTAGCAAAGTATTATGGAAGTCGAAGAAGATGGAAATGTGTCAAGCTATAGTATTATATCATATTGCAAACAAAAATATCGTTTATATAGTGTCTACCTGTTACGCATAAAAAACAATAAAGAAGGTTATTTGCATGCACTTTGCAAATATCATTATGCTTTGGGGTAAAGATAAGATAAAATCGTGAAACACCATTCATTTGAACTTCATGCCCCTATAACAATAACAATAAATAAATACCTACATAGATAAATTAAAAATAAATAAATAACATTAAAGGAGAATGAAAATAACCAAGGTTATCCTGGTTCAGAATCTTTAGATTGCCAAAATTGTCTAATCAGTTCAAGTATCTACCTTCTCGCGATATACCGAAACCAACTCGGGAGGGACATAAAGCTTCCCTTCATCACCCATCACTGGATCACAAACTAGAGAAGCAATTTGTCAATACAGACGATATACATGTACTTCAGAAAAGAAAAGAGTGTCTTCTTATTCCCCAGCCTATCCCTCCAATTTCCCACCAAAAACAATAATTACTCTAAGAACAACAATAATAATAACAGCAGCAATATACTAATATAACAAGGGGAACAATATGTTTACTAGGTTGAAGATTAAGAGTAATTTTGCTTTAAAGATGAGGAACACAATGTACTAATAAATGAAAAAGAAACACAATAATAATAGATCTTGAAGTGTAAAACAAACAACAGAAAAGAGTCAACAGTCTCGAAGTCCAAGTCCTCAATCCTCCCATCAGGGACTATTCTTCATATGAAATGTAAAGAGGTCATATAAAAGGTTATAATGACTTACCATATATCAGCTTTGGATTGATTGACCGAAGCTTATCCACAACTTGCAGGACTGTGTTCAAGAATGAAACTGAACCAATATAACCTGCAAATGCACCAAGACTGAGTTAAACCCAAAAGAATTGTAATATTTACAGAAAATAGTAGTCCACCATCATAAGAGGTTGAAAACAAATTCATACCAAAAAAATGTCGTAAGAATATAAAATATAAAAACAATACTTCGCAATACGAGTTAAAACTTGATGGGATTTATCATCAAAGGAGGATCCAAGCACAATTCAAAAATCAGTGGGCATATGATTTAAAGGATGGAGATAGAGAATTATCACACTATCATAAAAGCCTCGAACAAGCTAACATTTAACTTCGCTGGTTTTCAACCTTATGAGATCAAGAGAAAGAGAGCTGACTGCCGACCAGAGGTGAGTTACAAAGTCAGTTTAAAGGACAGTGGACAAAGTAGAGATCTCCCCTCCATGGAGCAGGAATGACCTACTCTGCCCTTCACAAATATTTTTCACCACGTCGGCATTTTAACTCGAGCTATCAGTTACCCTAACCAGGTTTTATATGAAATTATTCAGTCCTTATAACTAATTTAATGAAAATAAAAATATAAACTCTTGAAACTCCAGAACTTTACAAACAAAATCCCTTGTTTCCTCATCAATTGGAATGATTATCTTCCTCAAGTTCACTAACTCTTCTTCTTCTTCTTAAGGCCCAGATAACATCCTTGTAAATCTCATCATTTATGGTTTGTATAAAACCAAGTATGTACATGCATTTGATTCAAATAAGGCTAAACAATAAAGACAAACTCTGTCTATGTCATAAAACTAACTTATTACTGGTTACCCTTGAATGCAGATTTGTATGTGATACAAGATAACAAACCATTGGTGAATCTTGAATCTGTGTTTGCCACCAAACCATTCTTAAAACTTGAGGACCATGAGAATACAATCAACGAAAATCTGTTGAGTTTCCCATTTGAGAAGGTTTCTTTTTCAATTTTCACAAATTAATTATAAGGACTCATTAATTAAAAATGGGGCCTAGTTAACCCAAATTGTTAACTTTGGTTAAAATAGAGACGTGGCAAAAAGATTTTGTGAGGAGCAGAGTTGGTCATCCTGCTCCATGGACAAATGACCTACAACTATCACTTAGTCAAAGGAGGCTTAAGACGAGCATCCAAGTGATGCATAACCTTCTACTCATGTATGACCTTATACTCATATTCTTAACTAATTTCCATTCATGATCCTCAAAAGTTAAAATTGTTGCTCTACTCATGTCAGAAACATATTTCTTTAGAAAAAGGCTAATTCATTACTTAACATTTTTCTATCTCCGCTGCACTCAGGTAATGTATTCGTGTAAGGCTAACTAAACAATTCTAGACTGAAAGTCAGGTGATGTATTAAATTTTCTGTTAGTATGGACATCTAAAGATGATCTCAAACAGGGCTTCCATTTCTTTAGAAAAAAATGAGGTGTAAGGGACCATTTAGTGAGAAGTTTATTTTTTTTTCACATCTAGCATCATTGACCATGTTCAATTGGGAAAATTAAAGGAGACTAAAAGATCACTGAAACATAGGAAATCCATTAATATGGATAGAAAGCAACTTCATTGGAAATGTAAAAATAAATAAATAAAATAAAAAGGATTAAGTAATCGGTGTGCCTTTCAGGTTTTGTGAAAGAGATCGCTAAGTAAGACTGACAGCAATTTTTTACGTTTCACTCTGTTCCAACACTAAGTACTTGAGGAACTGTCCGATTGATTGACGTGCGTGCTCGTCTGCCTTAAAAAACATTTTTTTTCTTCCAAAAAAAACATATTTCTAATAACAGGTTTGGAAATTAAGTAACTTCAAGTTATACATTTTTCAGACAACGAACATAATTTTGAACTAGCAGAATCTCTTCTTTTTCTTTTTTTTTTTCTATGTTTTTATTCTCAAACCCTAGTAATAAAGGTTTTCCAACAAATTCATATTTTAAACCACAGAGATGTTAAAGAAGGGAGCGGGGAAAGGAAGGTGATCTTGATCACTTACATGCGAGAGGCAGATAGGAAAGAAAAGTGGTTGAGAGAAATGTGGAACCTACAATATAGAGAGGAACGGTGTGATTTTGGAAAATAAGCGGGTTAGCGAGTCAAATGGTTCTGCCTTAGGGAAGAAATTGAGAGAGAACGAAAATTAGAAAATGTGTGGTTGCAATTGGGCGGTTCAAATTGAACATTTTAGAGATCAATGGGGTGGATAAGGTATAATCCGATGAGTCATATAGGCATGGGCCTTTATGAGTGTTAATAAAAATTATAAATTAAAATAAATAAATAATTTGCTCCTAAACAAGTTGACATCTTCCCATACAATATAATTTTTTGCACAAACTGCTCCATGAGCATTACACCATTTAGTTTATCCAGTATTCATAAGTACTCTTGATCTCAAAACCAAATGAGGGCAGTGGTACGCTCGAAAGGCACCAGCCCAAAGAGTGGTTATGGTTGTGCCATATGTGTCCCAAATACTTAGGCTACCGTCAAAGTAAAAATTTGGACCTGCACTCTTTTGCATTGAGGTTTCAGCTCAAACCAGCAAACAATGTGATACATCTTATCATAGGTCATAAATTTTGTTCGATAATTAGTTCGAGCCTAGTAGTCTCGGGCAATGTCTAGACTCCCATTCAAGACTAGCAACGCCTTACCTTTGCAAGGCAAGCTGTTTTTTGTTAAGGTCTCGTGCGGCCACCTAGGCGAACTAGGCGCCTGAGACTAGATTTTTTATTTTTTTTAAGTCGACGTCAAATGACTCGACCCTTTTTTTTGTAACCATAAAATCCTCCCTTCCCTTCTCGATCAATTTCATCTCACAAAACATACCGCAGAAGCGCCATCTGGCAATAGCAGAGAAGAGAAGTCTGATCGACAGCCAACCTCCCCCTTAGTTCATTTCCTCCGACCACCCTCCTTGTCGGCGAGCTTATTTGGTCGTTCTTCCTCAACTATTCAATCTTTGAATTTCATCATTTTAGTCCAATTTGTTTGAAGTTACTTGTTAGGATGATGTATAATATATACATACAAGTATATACAAGCATATACAAGATGCATTGAAAAAAATATATATAAGAAAGTGTTGCTTGGCACTAAGCAATGCCTAGGCGAGCTAGGTGCCAAGGCTATCACCTCACCTAGCCCCCGAGGCAACATAGGGTTGAGCTAAAACCGCACACCTCAACTGACACATCAACAGAGATGCTTAGTTCGGGACTTTATCGGTGGTATAACTGTACAAGAGTGGGTCATTATATTTGATCGTGATGTACAACTTACAAATGTCATCAATGCAATCTAACATTTTTTGGGGGGGTGGAAAAAAATGTATTGTATTAAGTATAGGCCAAAAGCCAAAAGGATTAGTGCAACACATTAATCAATAGAAAAGGTATACAACTATGGCAGTCCACACAAGTGCTCAATTACTTTTTTTGGGGAGATATTGAAATAGAACTAAAGTAGTTCACAGTTTGCTTTACTCTCTGACGCTTCGCTTAACGCACATAGTTTTACTTTCCTATGCCATTATGAGTTTATAGTTTCCAATTTTTATTAGCTTTAATTCTTTATGATTAAATATGGAGTTTCAATATGCATTTGATTTGCATTCTTTATATTTATATATATGGAATTGCGTGACTAGTTTTTTTTTTTAATCAATAAAAAAGAAGAAATGAATTAATAATTAAAAAGAAAAGGTACAAATACATGGGAACATTCCAAGTGATTGAGCATGTCACTGGAAGGGAAGAAGGAAAACAAACAGCTCAATCACAGCCCAAAAACACTAGCCTAGGCAAACATATGACATGAAATGGGATTCCATTGAGAACATAATAAGTAGTACCCAAGTGCTAGACCAAGGACTTGATATAATTGGTGATCATCTCAAGCTCCTTGTTAGAACCTCTAAAGAACTTGTTATTTCTTTCCTTCCAGATAATCCACAAAGAGACAACGAAGAGCATGTTCCATAGCCAAACACCTCTAGTTGGGAGGCCATCTCTCTGCCAAGAACATATAACCTCAGCTTGCTATTTAGAAGTGTTATAGGAAAAATGCATTTTATAGATTTATTTAGGTGAAGCACTCACTTTGCTTCTCGCATTAAACGGTGAGAAGGGTCCTTGCTTCAACCTCACTTTAACTACACTAAAAGTAACTACTTTTGGAGCACATAAAATTTCCAATAAATGGCCTACAGTCAATGCCACATCAGCAAAGATAAGTCTAATGTCTAAACAAGTAGCAAGTGTCGAGAAAAAATAAATAAATAAAATAATTATAATTATAATGAAACATTTCTGAAGTGTCTGACAGAATGTCTCACATGGAAAATTCAGAACCTGAACTAAAAAATGTGTCCTTATTGGATAACCTATCTTTGATTTTAGTTGGATGACAAAGCTAGTTGGTTTTTAATCAATGGATTCGAATGAATGCAAGGAATGTAGAAAAAATTGTCAATAGAAAGAAGTTAGTGAGCATAGACTAAAACATGAGTGAAGAGTCGGTTTGGCATGCATGTCATCAGCATGTTAGTTTTTAATACAATCTTTAGTAAATCTTATGCTCTTTTCACCAAACTTTGGAAATAATCGAGAATGGTATTTTCTCAACATTTTGTTAGCAGAACTATAGTTCCGAGCGCTTATTAATTATCAAGAATTTTACATGTCAATTGAAGTTTATCAGTTCCTTTCATCCTTTTTGTCTTGTTTTCTTTTGGTTGGTTAGGATGAGGGGCCAGGAGAGAAGCAGGAATAAGAAGCTTGCACCAAAGAAGAAGAAAAAGAGTAGCCGGCACCAAATACAGGAAGTCCTTATGTAGAACATAGAAAATAAAGGCCACCGATCAGCAGCGATTGATCCACAGCCAGTATATTAGGTTTGCTAAGTCCAAACCAACAAGAAATTACCCCCTACACACATGAGAGCAATTAAAGGCTAATGGAAGAGAGCTCCTTAACACTGATGATGATCCTTATGAAATTGTTCTCACTGTCATAGAATGTGCAATAATAACTGTTTGTCACCACAGATTGCAGCAAGATCCAACTACTAGTAACTGAAAGTTGAGGATATATCAGTTTTGCGTTTCTCGAAGCTGTTTTAATGGAAATGGTGTGCTCCCAAGAGTATCAGATGATGCAGGAAGTCCTCTAACAAGATCCAGTGCCCAGGAGATAGATACACAGCTTTTCTACATCAGCTCTACCCAAAGCATATTCCTTGGATTTCTCAGTGGATGAGCCAGTCCAATGTTTTTAAACTTTTCATGAATGTTCTCTCCAGATAATCCATAATTCCCTCCGAAATGGCACTGATATCTTCTCATATAGGAAATAGCTAATTATGTAGTGCAGCTGAAACACACTATTTTGTTAGCTTATTAGCTGAATGCTAAGAACAGAAACATTTAACTCAATGTGACATTAGGAAGTTCCAAATTAGTTTAATTCAATGTGACCATAGGAAATTCCACCAATTAGTTTAAGAAAAACAATTATCAAAGTGTTGTATCCACTGTAAGAATGGTAAAGGTTCCACAGACCGGTTTCCAAAACATCAAGATATATAGATATATTATGATTTTTATCCTAAAAACCAGGTGAAAATCAGGGATATATCTGCATATTTCGCAAAATTTGACAAAATATCCAAAATTTTATGGTGTCTATCCTATATTCATGGGTGGATATAATGTGCTATGATGATTTTTTAATGAGTGCCACAAGCCACCTTTTTATTGCATCTTTACTATAAGAAATACCGGATGTTTACAATTTAAAGGGTTTTGCACTGACTTGATTGATTTTTGTGAAGTAGAGATGGTATGTTGTCAATATGATCCACTAAGTGAGTAAGGAGTAAGATCTTATCTTCACACGTGTTTATTTGGCTTGAAATGAAAAATTAGAGAGGATTCTTCTGAACATTGGGCTTAATTGATCAAAGCCAGTGGCTATACTAAAATGTAAAGCTTTATAGTCTAGAAGTCTGTATACTATTTTTAGCTTCTCTAGCCATGGGGTGAAAACCTTTCAGCTCTCACTGCATTGAAATATTATATTTTAAAAGTTTTGTTACAACGGGCATTAATAAATGCACATTTTGTTTTTCAAAGGATTGTAATAAAGTCAAGATATCTCATAAGTTTCTTTTGGTAACCCACCACAACACAAAACAAACTACAAGAATAAACAGTTTCCTGATTTAGCATCTTTAGCTAAGTAATGAAGTATCATAAATTGGCTACCATAAACTTATAACATGAATATAAATAAGCACTTGATGATGTAATAAAGAAAATGTATGCTCTTTAAAAAAAAATTCTACAAAATAAAGCAATATTGTTATGTTTTCTACAAACAAAGATAGTTTTTTTTTGTCAGTTTCTTTCCTAAAAAAGGCTAATTGAACAAGGCCATGGTACCATAATTTATAATGACAAGTAGGGCAAACAGTGAAAAAAAAAGTACGGCAATATCATACCTGTTAACAGATGAGTATAAAACAACAAATTATTTGCTTCAAGGCCTTCTATTAATTCCCACAATTGTTGTCCATTCAAAACTTGTCCTTTAAAGGTTGGGTATCCTGCATAAACTACCATTAGTCAATCAGATCATGACTTGCATTGCATCCAAAGATGGATTTCATGCAGCCATGAACATATACAGGTTGACAAGTAATCTCGCACCGTATACCAGGCCTCTGAGATTTGAGACTGTTGGAAGGAAGTAGTATAAAGCTGCTTGCTTGTGTGATTAGAGAATTGCACGGAATTGATAGGATCCACATCATAGCCAAGCAGTTGAAGAGGAAACACTGCTGATTTATTCCCAACATATCCCTAAAAAAAGGTACAGACAATGACAACAAAATCAAACAAAGCAACAACATAGAGTGAGAATCATGTGAACATGTATATGATCATTAGAACAGGAGCATGTCGAATGCAAAAATGACATCATATTTTCTAGTGATTGTCATTGTCCGAGAGTGTTTTTGTATGTTGTTAGAACACGTTTAACCTATACACATTACCCTTTTAATAGGTCAATTTTTGTCAGGTTTATGAGGTACAGCAAATCTGAAACTTTATAAGACGCCAAAGCATAGGTCCATCCCTTTGGCATACAAAGCGACCAAGTATAACATCCTAAGAGAATTTGTCTGTGTGTTACATTCACCTAATATGGACAATAAAAAGGAAAATAATGAATGTGATCTGAAACTTAACAATAAAATCCAGTATCTATTTGCATCAGTTACAGCTCTCCACATAGAAAGGCAAAAAATTTCATTTAAAGAAAGTAGCATTTCTTTTGCAAAGAAAGGAACCGTTGAAGAGATTTTAAAGAAGTAAGTAGCATTTCTTTTTTACAAGCAAAGTTTCAAAACCCCACCGGCGGCAGCTTGCCTTTCAAACAAAAAAAATTTCAGAACCCAACCTCAAAAAGAAAAACTTTGCTAAATAAGAAAATTTGTACTACAACATCTAACTATTGCTCTTGGTCCAAATTGAAGTATATCATCAAAACTAAACAAGATTACCAGAAATACTAGAACATCCAAAACGTTCTGTTTATCGAAAGACTTAAAATTTTCTACACATGAATTGGATGAAAGACATTTGGTAGATTATCTCTCGAATGATCAATCAGAATAGAGTAAAGAGAGGCTAAACATGCGAGCAAAGTGTTTGATTGAATTAAGTGAAGCAATTGGTAGATTAGCAGTGATGATGAATTGAGAAGAGCGTAAAAGTTTAGTGATGCAATTAAATCGCTTGATTAAATAACCCAAGTAGGGGATCGAAAAGAAAAGAATGCAATATGAAATTGGAAGTGAGAAGAAATACCTGAACTGTGTGAGACTGAATGCTGAGAACTCGGCCAGTTTCGGATGGCAAAGCGAGAGAAAGAATCGGAAGAGGCGCCATTGAAGATGTTATCGACCGTTTTGTTAGTTCTTGGAGGTCCTGTAAATCCAAGAATTTAATTTAAGAGAGATGTAAAATGGAGTCGCGGATTGAGGTTGGGAAGAAGAAATACAAAATATGGCAAATATGGTGAAAACTCAGCTTATGGTGAAAACTCGCGGATTGAGGATTTATCAGTTTATGGTGTGTTGACTAGTTCTGGTCTTTGATAGGTTATGGGATCCTGAAAACTCAGCTCGCTTTCCAAAAAAAAAATTGATATGGTCAAGGCTTATGATAGGGGTTAATGGTTTTTCCTCTTCCAAATCATGACTCGGCTGGTTTTATAGAAGGATAGATCCAAATGATTGCTCAATGTATTTCCACTTCTTATTTCCGGTCCTACTAAACAGTAGCCATCTCCCAAGCTTTTCTTCCTCTTAGGGTCTTAGACAAGGGGACTCGCTCTCTCCTACCTCTTCATTCTCATTGCTGAGGCCATCTCTAGAAGGCTTGCCCAAGCGGAAGCTACCAATGTGATCAAAGGTATTAGCATCGGGAGATGCTCACCTTCTATTAGCCATTTGTTTTATGCAGATGATCTTATGTTGTTCTGTCGTGCCTCTCTATCTGAAGCTCATGCTATTAAAGACATTATCTATTTTTACTACTCAGCCTCCGGGCAAGCGGTAAACTATGATAAATCTTCAGTCTTTTACAACTCAAATGTCCATCCCAGACATGCTAAAATGATTAATAGGATCCTCAGTTCAAAACTTTACAACCCGAAAGATAAATACCTATGATCGTTTTTGCTCCTTTCTAAGAGGAAAGTCTCCGACTTCCAATTCCTGATCGACAAATGGATTAAGTTGTTTTTTAGAGTGTTGTTGAAATTTAGTTTTGATTTCAAAATTGATTAGCGAGTTTAAAATAGTAAACATATGATCATATGTCTAGGAAATCTGAAATTTGTACTACTTATTTTTTGTTAGTGAGTATTCCACTTGTTTCGCTTTTTAATTTAACACAAACACATTGGCACATAGTGTGGGGTATGAAAAGGTATAACCAAATATGCATGCTTATATTTTAGGATAAATTGGAAGATTTGTTAGCTGAGTAACCCTGACATGATGTTAATGTATAAACAAACTAATTTAGGTTCGTAGTTTTTTTTTTACTCGAGTTAGTAAACCCGTAAGGGTGTTTTTACACCTAATGCCCAAAAGTCATCTAATTTGGAAGTCATTGGTCTAAAACTTGATAAATGGGTCAATTAGAAAACTTAAGGGAGCTAGACATTGCACATGTTGAAGTCGAGTTGTGGCTAGTTTAGCTTTGTAGTCCTTTTTACTCGAGTTAGTAAACTCATAGGGGTGTTTCTACACCTAATGTTCTAAAGCTATCTAGTTTGGTAGTCATTGGTCTAAAGCTTGATAAATGGGTCAATTAGAAAACTTAAGGGAGTTACACATTGCACAGCCCACACATATATCCTTGATAAAAAAGTTTTAATTTATGTTAGTACGCATTGCCTTGGTTGTTTCATCAAGTGGAAATTCCAATGAATTATGAGGTTGTAAATCATGTACATAAAAATTACTTTGAAGCTCCATGGTTATGTGTTGGCTCACTTTACACAAAAGGGGACTTGTGGCTTCTCTAATTGATAAGTGATGTACCCATTTTGGAGTTCCAAAAACTTGTGAAGATAGAAGTTTATTATTTTAAATTTGCTAATGAATGAGAACCATTTTTTTGTGATACTTTACTCTCATTGACAATTTGTGGTATTTGTTGAACTGAAAGTCAAGATTGAGCAATTTGTTGAAAATAACATAGTGTTTGTGGGTATCATCTGATAAACCATCACGAGATTAGCTATAACCCGTCCATTAAAGACACCTAGGGTTTAAAGGTTTGTTGCATTCGCTAAATGCAACCGAAAGTGCTAGTGGAAGTGGTATAGATATGAGTTTTATTTTAGTTGTTTTCTTGTCTTGAGTTTCTGTCTTTCTGGTTAAGTTTGAGTCGTTGAATTGCTAAAGACTAGCAATAAGTTGGTTGGGGGTGTGATGAGTGGGTAAAAGTGCACTCTTAACATTGTTTTTTCCAAGCGTAATTGTTAGATTATGTGGTTAATTCAAGTATCTTTATAATAATTTTCTACTTAGCCACAAGATATGTATTTAGATGTTTGGCAGGTATTTTAATATGCTAAGGACAAAAGGAACTAATGCCACGTGCAAGGCCCGGTCGTTAAAGATGAAAGCTTAGTTTAACAAGGATTTTTAGGTCGAAACCCATTAGGAAAGATGAGGGAATTAAAAAAAGGAAATAATAGTTGTTATATAAGGGGGTTTTGCTTGAAGAATTTTCTCTTTTCTTTGGCTAAAATTCCTCCTTGACTGCTGGCGTGAAGAGAATGAGTCGAACTGAAATTGAGTGTTGGTTGTTCGGCTTAAAGGTGATAGAGAAGAGAGTGTGATAAAGAAGAAAACTTTTTTCTCTCTGTGGCTATGTGATAGGGAAAAGAGAGTTTCTTCCCTTGTTGGTTTTGGCTGCAACTTCTTCTTCTTGGTTCTTTCTCAATTAGCTGCATGAATGAAGATTTCTCTTTTTGTGTGTTGTGAATCTGCTCTCCATCTTCTTCTTGTTGTTGGTGAAAAGAAAGCTCTCTGGCTATGGTTGTGTGAATTCTTTTGTGGCTGCAAGTGACTTCTCTTGATTGTTGGCTGAATCACCAGTTCTTGGTTGCATGAAGAGAAGACAAAGAATATATTGTTGTGTGTTGCAATCTCTTTGGCTGGTTGCGATTTCACTTCCTTGTTGCTCTTGCATTGGTTGCGTGAAGGTGACAGACAAAGCTATGATTCTTTTCTTGTTCCTCTACTTAGTTTGTGTGAAAAGAATAAGAAGGTGTTGCGTGAGATCGCTTCTGTTATTGACTGTTGCATGAAGAAAATAGAAGAACCTAGTTTGTTCTCCATGAAGGAAGATTTTTGTTTAGGTTGTGATTTCTCTCTGTTTGGGTAGGCAGTGATTGAGATCCTTCTTGGTTGTTGGTTGAGCATGAACTTTCCTAAGTGGCTACGAATTTGTTGTTTTTAACCAATTTGCACGTGTTTTCTACACCTTAATGATTTATTTGAATAATTACTTTTATTGCATTATGTGTAACTAAAAAACAATTTAGTTAGGGATAGATTGAAACACTAGTTATGACTCCATAAGAATTTTGATGCCTTATTACAACTATTTTTGTGATGCTTAATTGATTAATTTCTGATGTTATTTCACCATTCATATGGATTTTGTATATATTTGATCATCATATACATGATTTGTATGGAGATTGTTACATGGTAAATTTAGATGACCGGATCTTGTGCCTATTTAAGTGACAAAGAGAACCAAGTAAGATTGGTTCTTAGAATTAGTCAACATGAATAACCGAAATAGATACCATCTTTTGGGTTTGGTGGTTTTGTCGATTATCGTTGATTTACACGTTCTTGAGGTGCAACATAGTACATACCATGCTAAATACCTTTAGAATGAAAAGAGTTAGAGTAGACACCCATACCTAATTCAATGTTTAGAGAAATTAATAGCTTAAGGAGTAGACACCCATACCCTTATGTTGCACAATTTGAGCATTGAAATTTAGTTTGTATCATTGTGCATGTTGTAGTTCAAAGGAAGATGACTAGTAGTGGATATCAAATCCCTAACTTATCTTCTCATTATTTGAAATGTAGTGTTACCTTTATTTTCGTTTGAACATCATTTTTATATCTTATCTTTGTTTTCAGTTTAGGAATTATCATTTTTTTATTTAATTATTTATTAGAATTCTTTAGAGTAGAAGTGTTAGGAAAGATGTTTTAAAAAAAATCAATCTAATCTTCGTGAGAATGATCTCATTCTTGCTATCTATATTATTTGTTTGATCTTGTGCACTTGCGAATTAAAATGTATATTTATAAGTTTATTAACTAGGTTAATGTTAGAATGCAATTGCATTATAAGGTCGCAATTGAACAAATAAAGCAAGTTAATATATCGATGTGCACTCTCATGATGGACTTGCCATGGGCGATGTTTTTATGGATTGGTCACTGGAGATTGACCACATTGTTGACTTTAAACACTCGAGGTCCAAAGGCGGTATAGTTAGTGAATGCAAAATTGAAGAGTACTACAAATCCTTGATGGCAGGAGGAATGTGCATGACGAACAACATTGAGGTTGCCTGCTATTAACACCTGGTATGATATGCCTGAGTTCATGCGATTTGTTTTTGTGCATATGAATTATAAGCGAACTGTTTGGACTGTTGGTGGAAGTTTCTCTACATGGGCGTTGAGTTACTGATCATGCTACTGAGTTCCCTACTTTGTGTATGAGTGCTAAACCTTATGAACCAAAACAACAAACAACATTTTGTTTGGTGGATGTGTTCCTCCGTCTATGATAGTATTGAAGGATTTGGATACTCTTGTGGCGGCTGAGAACATAGCAAAACGAGCATAAACAAAATTACAATTGCGGGACCGCTCTGAGAAGCAAACATTTGCGCCCCTTCCATGCAATTCATGTACTTATACTCTGCGACCTACTCCTGAGGGCCCTTTTAAGTGCTTTAGGCGTGGTCAGACTGGCCATATCCAAAGTAATTATCCAAGAAAGAAATATGTGTTCATGATGGATGAGATTGATGAGCAATAATTTAAGGAACAGGTTCCTCCGATTGAGGATGAAGGCAAACTCATTTCCTTAGTGGCATAAGGCATCGATTGCACTCTTTAAGCTTGAGGACAAGTTTCCTTAACTCGAGGAGATCGATAGAATTAGGATATTTATAAATATCAGCAATATTAGACATTCAATTGCCTTTGTAATAGGGATTTCAATTATGTCTCACATTGGTATCTTATTAGGTTTAGGGTTTGATTTAGAAGAAAGGTTAACTGTAAATATGGGTGTAGGTTGCTCATTGTTCTTTGGTTGATTGAATAAGAGTTATTTGTCTATTAGTTTCATTGTTTATTTCGTTACTTTCGTTTATTGCAATTTCGTTGATTTACTAATCTAAGTCTATCATATTGTGGACGGATTTAGAACTTGCAAGGTCGTGGTTGTAGTTTTGATAGAGGTGTTATCGTTAGAACAAGTTTGTTACTCGAGTTCGTAGGAATACATTAAAGAAACTTATAGCTTCCGTCATTCTTCTACCGAGGAAGGAAGTAACAAATTTGTGACAATCGGACCCCAATTCAAATGAACCTTGTAATATTTTTGTCTTGTGTGATATTTCTCTCTCTCTAAATTTACTTGTTTATGCTTGGTTATTCATTGTTTGAGTTTTAGTTTCTATTCATTCAACTTGCATGCTTTATGTGAAATTTTACAAACTTAGCTTGTTTATTTAAATCAAGACTTAGATTATGTTTAAAAGTGTTTTTTCAAAGTATTCATTTGCTCTCAAACCTTGATTTCATCTAGAAAGCTAGAATTGAGCTCAATCTTTCAACACTCAACTCTAGAGTTTCAAACCTAATTGACTCTGTTGGTTTTTCAAATTCCATGAAAAGTTATCGTTGAGTGTTTTATTGCTATTTGATTTAATGAGAAATCAATCAAACACAACAACAATAAAGTACTTGAAGTCAACTCATCGGGAATTGCAACACCGCTTCCCCAAGTATTTAGGTGACTATTGTTGAGTCAGATATTCTTCCACGAAGTTTTCAAATATTGAAACGAATTAAAAAAATGAATGATTGTTCATCCCTCTAGTTCGGCTCATCAGATCTTAACGAACTTTCATTGGTATGAATTTGAATAGTCTCGTGCACCATTGCAGCAACACAATCGCTAGCAATCTATTGTGGAGACATAAAAGTTAGAGGTAGAGTATGAAACATTCAGATAAATGGTGCAGGGATCAAGCTTGATGAATGTTATCGGTTTTTCATTTGACCACCTTAACAAAATTTTGTTTATGTTTTTATGAAAAGGTGGTAGCATGCTCTGAGACTGAGAGGTATAGGTAGAGCGTTCCACTTGGAAAAGGTTTTGAGAATAGCTCCATGCTTCCCATGTATGCCTTCAAGTATTGGAAGGCTTCTTCATTGCTCTCTCCATTGGAATTTTTTGTTCCCTTTTAGGATTTTAAAAAAGGGGAGGCATCTGTGATGCGCTATTTTAGTAGCACACAACTTAATACCCTGCTTTGTGATTTGTAGTATAGAATAAGTAGGGATCGTTCTAGACCGGGGATTAGAGGCGTGTTAATTACACTAATAATAATTAAAAGACAACTAACAACCTAATTAATTAAATAAAAGGGGATTGGATTTTCTAAATTAAATTATGAAAATAACTACGAAAATTAATGTAAAGATAATAAACTAAAGAGATATCAAAGATGAGAAATTAGCTAAGGGTTTTATCTCCACACACCAAACATATGCTTATAAATTAATCTTCAATAATCACTTGCTAACTCGTGAGAGACAATGCTCAAGACTAACCGTGATCGCACTGCATTAATCTTATTATTTTCCCAAGTTCGTTGAATTAAACTAAGCGTCGCTTTCAAACTATTCTTATCATGCTATCTAAACAGGAATCGCAAGTTAAATAGCAATCTAAGATCATTAAGTTTTGTGAAAAATATGAACACTGACTAGGCAATCACAAGTATGATCAGCATCTTGTTCTTGCCTAGGTTTTGACTTAACCTTACCAACGTTCCTTGGTATTTACTACTTGTGAGTACAGAATCATAACAATTAGGTGAAATTCTCCTATACTCTAGCCCCAAATCCTAGCATGCTTACTAAGTTGGCCACCTTAACAAACATAAAAGGAAAAGTTCTCTATTAAGCAGTTAAGCAAAACACAATCATTAATAGCAAGGAAGATTAAATTCAATTAATTTATAAAGCACATGTTCGGGGCTTCGAATCCACCCCTAACTAAGAGGAGTTTAGTTAGACATATTAATTATGTTTAAACAGTAATCCATAATCAATAATCAAACTAAAATTAAGAGAAATAGATGTTTAGAGATGAAAACAAAACACTGTTTCGTGGTGGTATTGAGCAGAAGTGGGTGCGAATAGCGCAAAATCCCTTCACCAACACGCGAATTGCTTCTTCGCGATTTGCTTCACCTCTCTGTTCCTTCGTCTTCACGGTCTGCTTCTTCTCTTCCTTTCGATTTCTGCTTCAGCTCCTTTCTCCAGTAAGAAGAAGATGCGAGTGAGGGGATGACGGTGTTGGGTTCGGCGACAATCAGGGACAGAGAGAGAGGATTGAGACGAGGATGTGGTGTGAGGAGGTTCTGATGGTGACGGCGATGAGGGATGAGGCGACTGTGGTTGTAAGGAGGAGGTGATGAACGAAGTCCTACGTGGTGGTCTGCGGCTGTAGATGAGGGCGGTGAAGATGGTTGATGATGGGTGAGGACGGCGGCTAGGGTTTGTGCGAGGATGCTGTGTATGGATGCAGTGGATGGGATGCTCTACTGGATGGGTCGTTCTTGGATGATCCCTCCAAGCCAGGTATGTCCCCTTTTTATTCTTGTTTTCTTCTGTCTGTGGTTTCCTTGTTGGTGTGGTTTCCTTGTTGGTGTGAAGTCCTTGTGCAATTAGTATTCCTGAATTGCCAATTTGCTTCTATTTTAAAGTATTGTAATTGGAAACCTACACAAACATGAAAATAACAATTAGTACCATAATTAACAAATAATAGCTAATAATACATATAGAAATATGGTACTAAAAATATCATAATTATGCCCCTATCAAATTCCCCCACACTTATCTTTTGCTAGTCCTCGAGCAAATCCAAGAAACAAAAATAAAAGACTCAAATGAGTCAATCTATACTTTCCAACATTTGTCTCAGAGATTTTTAACGGATCATGACATGTTAAGATATTTTGTAAACATGAGATTAAATCCACATCATTCGAAAATTAATACACGTTCATAGCAATGATATAAAAATTTACAATTAAATAAATCCAAGTAACTGTGAAACTCAAGCGCGTGCCAAGAAGAATTAACCCAAAAATCTCACTGGATGCACTCTTTTCTTTTTTCACTGATTGTTTGGTAAAATCACTCTTTCTATTCTAGCTATATGTGAGAGGATTGATGTGAAAGGGAAACAAGTAGCTCACATATGATATAACAAGAAAGAATGGCATTTTCTGACTTTTTTTTTTTATTATTATTATTATTTTTTTTTTATAGATATATGATCTCATGGAAGGAATGTTACTACTTGAATGCAAGAACTAGGGACACCATATGCTCATACCTCATTCGAATCGCCACATTGTGACATTGCAAGACACACTCAATCAAAAGGTCTTAATTCAGGTTGTAATGGGGCCAGGGGTCAAGGGAAGAGAAAGAACGGATATGAAGTTTTCAAAGGGCTTGAAGAAATTGTGAAAACATGCAATAAGATTAGAGACATTAGCAAAGAATCATATGGTTCAAGACATAAGTGGGAAAATGACGAGGTGGCCCATTGATAATGAAGAGCTTCAGCAATTATTTTGTATCTACTTAAAAAGAATTGAACTATCTGTATGGTACTGTAATACTGAATGGATAAAGATAAGGACTTGTATCCCTTTTGTAACTTCTTCTTTTTTTCTTTTTTCAATTTTTTTTTTTTTTTTTTTTTTTTTTTTGCAACTCTTTCTTTTTGAACTGTCTACCACAAGGGTCTTCCCCCACACTTGCTTTTCAACATACCTTGAACCACAATAAAGTATCTGCAAATCAAATTATGCTCCACTCGTTTTATTAGGATAGAGAATGAGGGTAATGAAATAAAAGGCTTAATAACAGGCTCAATGGGGTTAACCTAAAGGAAAAATATTATGGATCGGGCTTATTTGGCAATGGTGGAAACTAGGTGCCTTTATCATGTAAAGCATGTCATGCAATTCAATATGATGCTTTGAACGAAATTAATACAAGTTCTAGTGTTTAATTCTTAATTTTGAAAGCAATCCAAGTAGCAACCAAAGCAAACAAAATTGAGATCATGCAACGAATTATTATTGACAAAAGAAATAAAAGATGACCTAACTAAAAACTCTCAAAATCAAAGGAACAATAGGCTCAAAACTCACACATGGGTTATAATGAGTTAAATTCAACTAAACATGCTATGAGTACCAATTACTAAGTTGATTACATGTGAATTTGCATATGATAACCATAAATAAGCATTAACCAAAGAATAATATTAGATCTTGAATCATGTTTATAAATCATCTTAAAGTCATGCAATTAAAAATCAAATCTCATCATTGTGTTGGAAAGTATCCTAAGACTCAAAACAAATATAATTTTTATTTTATTTTATTTTATGACACTAATACCAACAAAGAAAATAAAAACCAACAATTTTTTTTGTTTTTTTTTTCAAAATAATTTTGCAAAATAATTCAAAATAAAACAATGTTTTGTTCCCTCACACTTAAACCTAACATTGTTCTCAATGTTAATAGATTATAGCACATGCAATGAAAGATTTAAATGCGGAAAAACAAACTACTAACAAACAAAAGCAAAAATTACGAAAATAAAATAAGATGATAAAGAAATCAAATCTGATTGGGTTGCCTCCCAAAAAGCGATTGTCTTAACGTCTTGCAGCCTGATGGTATCTCCAATTAATCCTCAGAATAAGTGGGAACATGGAGTGATACGTCCTCCACGTCATGCTCCACAAATGACTCATAATAGGGCTTAAGTTGATGATGTTTCACTTTAAACTCCTTTCCGGTTGTGACACTCTTAATCTGTATAGCACCATGAGGAAAAACATTAGTAACAATAAAAGGACCAACCCATTCAGAACGTAACTTACCAGTTCTAAGACATGATTGGAAAAGCAAGACTTTCATTCCAATGACAAAAGTATTTCCATGGATCATCTGATCATGAAAAACTATAGTGTTCTCCTTATAATTGCTTTTACTATCATAAGCATCATCCTGAATCTTTTCAAGCTCATTCAACTGAAATTTCTTCCGCTTCTTTGTGTCATAGGGAACTCCATTGCTTTCATATCCAACGGCAGTAGTGATGTTGGTCTCAAGTTCATCCTCATTTTTTAGGTCTGACAATTTCTGGGCCAAATTGTCATTCACATTAATAGAAAAACAAGAATGATTTTTATCAGAATATCTCGTGGCTTCAAAGATGTTGAAGCCAATCACATCACCATCAAATTCCATGGTCAGTTTCCCCGCATGTACATCAATATTTGTCTTCGCAGTTTTCATGAAGGGGCGCCCTAAAAGAAGAGGCAAAGGTGCTGAAAATTTTGAATCTTCCATCTCAAGCACATAGAAATCTGCTGGGAATATCAAATGGTTAACCTGCACTAACACATCTTCCAACAAACCTCGAGGATATGCATTAGAACGGTCAGCCAATTGAATAATAACACCATCATTTTTTAACTTCCCAAGATTCATAGATTGATAAATAGAATACGGCATAACATTAATTGAAGCACCTAAGTCTAACATTGCATTTTCAATTTTAGTATTACCGATAACACAAGGGATAGTGAAACTACCTAGATCCTTACACTTTGGTGGCAATTTTCTTTGAAGAACTGCGGAGACATTCTCACTTACCTTAACTACTTCTCCGTCTCGAAGACGTCTCTTTGTTGTGCAAAGCTCCTTAAAAAATTTTGCATACTTAGGCACTTGCTTAATAGCATCAAGAAGCGGAATATTGACTTGGACTTTTCGGAAGGTTTCCAAAATTTCCTTATCATGTTCATCTTTCCTAGATTTGGCAAACCTACCTGGAAAAGGCACAAAAGGTGGAACAAGATTAGCAGAAATTGAATTTGGAATGCTCACCTTCTTACCTTGGAGTTCTGGTTTTTCAATGATGGATGGATCATCCTTCTGTAACTCAGCTTTCTTATTTTGACTCTGTTTAGGGACTATTGGCTCATTCTCAATCTGCCTACCACTCCTCAATGTAATTGCTTTTGCAGTTTCAAACCTGCCCTTCGGATTTGGAGTGGTAGAACTAGAAAGTTTTCCTTGCTCACGAATTTGTCCAATAAACTCAGCTATTTGTCCCATCTGTAGCTTCAAATCTACTATATCTTTTGCTTGATTCTGCTGAGAAATAGTTAATGACTTCAGTATCTCATCATAATTAAGCGGCATACCTGAATTGTGCTGATGTGGTTCAGGTGGTCCTTGAAAGAAACTAGGGGGTGGCCGATTCGAAGTCTGTTGTTGAGGTTGTTCTGAATTTTTCCATCCAAAATTTGGGTGATTTCTCCAACCTTCATTGTAGGTGTTCGAATAAGGATTATTCCTATAGTGATTTTGCCCCTGAAAACCTATTGCATTGACATTCTCCCAACCGCCATTCTCAATCAGTTGAGGACATTGATCAGATGGATGTCCTGGCTTTGTACACACGCCACAAACCTGTGCAACTCCTAGCATATTCGGCTTCCCTAGGGCCTGAGTCACAAGTGAGGTAAGATTAGCCAATTGAGCTTCCAAACTAGAATTAGTACTTACCTCAATGACTTGGCGTGAAGGCTCTCCAATTCCTTCATACTGCTGGGCATTTAAGGCTCGGTTTGCAATCAAAGTTTTTGCTGCTGCTGGAGTTTTATCAACCAAAGCTCCTCCTGCCGCTGCATCTAACATCTGTCGCTCAAGAGGAAGCAATCCCTCATAAAAGTATTGAATCAGGAGCTCCTCCTTCATCTGATGCTGCGGACATGATGCTATGAGAGTTTTGAAGCGCTCATAGTAAGCCGGATATGATTCTCCTGGACCTTGCTGTATGCCACTGATTTTCTTCCTCAATAAGATAATTTTGGAAGTTGGGAAAAATTTCTCTAGAAACACCTTCTTCATGCTTTCCCAAGAATATATTGTTCCTGAAGGTAGTTCATAGAGCCAATCCTTAGCCCTATCAGTAAGAGAAAAGGGGAATGCTCTCAACTTTAGGATGTTTTCATCCACATTTATTGGAGTCATACTGGAGCATACTATTTCAAATTCCTTTAAATGTTTATTTGGATCCTCCATGGAAAGACCATGATACTTCGGAATATGATGAAGTAGGCTGGATTTCAGCTCGAATGACTCAGTCTTGCCCTGCGCGGCTAATGGATACTGAATGCACAATGGTGCGGCATTGTCCAAGGTGGATGCCGAAAGTTCTTTAATAGATCTATTATCTCCCATGTCGAACTCTTCAGATTCAGATTCAAAGCTAGATGTTTGTAGTTCTTTTGTTTCTCTTCTTCGTCTTCTAAATGTTTTCTCAGGCTCTGAATCGTATTCTACTAAGTTTTCGCTGGATTTCCTATTGTGCATGAACTGGTACCTGAGATAAAGAAAGAAAGAAAGAAAAATCAATAAAAATAAAAATAAAAATAAAATAAATAAAAACTAATAAAGTAATCAACAACTTTTCTAATCCCCGGCAACGGCGCCAAAAATTGATGCGCTATTTTAGTAGCACACAACTTAATACCCTGCTTTGTGATTTGTAGTATAGAATAAGTAGGGATCGTTCTAGACCGGGGATTAGAGGGCGTGTTAATTACACTAATAATAATTAAAAGACAACTAACAACCTAATTAATTAAATAAAAGGGGATTGGATTTTCTAAATTAAATTATGAAAATAACTACGAAAATTAATGTAAAGATAATAAACTAAAGAGATATCAAAGATGAGAAATTAGCTAAGGGTTTTATCTCCACACACCAAACATATGCTTATAAATTAATCTTCAATAATCACTTGCTAACTCGTGAGAGACAATGCTCAAGACTAACCGTGATCGCACTGCATTAATCTTATTATTTTCCCAAGTTCGTTGAATTAAACTAAGCGTCGCTTTCAAACTATTCTTATCATGCTATCTAAACAGGAATCGCAAGTTAAATAGCAATCTAAGATCATTAAGTTTTGTGAAAAATATGAACACTGACTAGGCAATCACAAGTATGATCAGCATCTTGTTCTTGCCTAGGTTTTGACTTAACCTTACCAACGTTCCTTGGTATTTACTACTTGTGAGTACAGAATCATAACAATTAGGTGAAATTCTCCTATACTCTAGCCCCAAATCCTAGCATGCTTACTAAGTTGGCCACCTTAACAAACATAAAAGGAAAAGTTCTCTATAAAGCAGTTAAGCAAAACACAATCATTAATAGCAAGGAAGATTAAATTCAATTAATTTATAAAGCACATGTTCGGGGCTTCGAATCCACCCCTAACTAAGAGGAGTTTAGTTAGACATATTAATTATGTTTAAACAGTAATCCATAATCAATAATCAAACTAAAATTAAGAGAAATAGATGTTTAGAGATGAAAACAAAACACTGTTTCGTGGTGGTATTGAGCAGAAGTGGGTGCGAATAGCGCAAAATCCCTTCACCAACACGCGAATTGCTTCTTCGCGATTTGCTTCACCTCTCTGTTCCTTCGTCTTCACGGTCTGCTTCTTCTCTTCCTTTCGATTTCTGCTTCAGCTCCTTTCTCCAGTAAGAAGAAGATGCGAGTGAGGGGATGACGGTGTTGGGTTCGGCGACAATCAGGGACAGAGAGAGAGGATTGAGACGAGGATGTGGTGTGAGGAGGTTCTGATGGTGACGGCGATGAGGGATGAGGCGACTGTGGTTGTAAGGAGGAGGTGATGAACGGAGTCCTACGTGGTGGTCTGCGGCTGTAGATGAGGGCGGTGAAGATGGTTGATGATGGGTGAGGACGGCGGCTAGGGTTTGTGCGAGGATGCTGTGTATGGATGCAGTGGATGGGATGCTCTACTGGATGGGTCGTTCTTGGATGATCCCTCCAAGCCAGGTATGTCCCCTTTTTATTCTTGTTTTCTTCTGTATGTGGTTTCCTTGTTGGTGTGGTTTCCTTGTTGGTGTGAAGTCCTTGTGCAATTAGTATTCCTGAATTGCCAATTTGCTTCTATTTTAAAGTATTGTAATTGGAAACCTACACAAACATGAAAATAACAATTAGTACCATAATTAACAAATAATAGCTAATAATACATATAGAAATATGGTACTAAAAATATCATAATTATGCCCCTATCAATCTGTCTGAAGACTTAGAAATAAACCTGTTTAGGGTTGTCACCCTCCCAGTCAGGCTTTGAACCTCTCTGATGTTTGTGGGTGGTCTCATGTCGATAAGAGCCTAAATCTATTCTAGATCAGCCTCTATCCCTCTTTTGTTAACTATATAACTCAGGAATTTCCTTGATTGCATCTCAAAAGTGCATCTCTGCCAATTGAGCTTCATTCGATGTATCTTGAGTTGAGATAATGCTCCTTGGAGGCCCGCCAAGTGGTCTGGACTGTGGATGCTCTTTACCAACATGTCATTAATGTAAACTTCCATGGTCTTTTCGATTTTCCCTTTTAACATTTTGTTTACCAGGTGCTGGTATGTTGCCTCTGCATTCTTCAGTCTAAAGGGCATCACCTGGTAGTATATGCCCCTGTCCGTTATGAAGGAGGTTTTCTCCTGATCCGTCTGGTACATACTGATTTGATTGTAGCCAAAGTACGCGTCCATGAAGCTGAGTAGGTTGTGCTCAAATGTTGCATCCATGATCTGATCTATCTGGGGCAATGGAAAAACTTTCTTTTGGACAGACTTTGTTAAAGTCAACATATCCACGTAGACCCTCCACTTCCTGTTCTTTTTCACTAGGACCGTGTTCCCAGCTATTCCGGGTAGCAAGACTCCCTTATCACGCTAGCATTTAGAAGTCTCTGGACTTCTTCATTGATGGCTTGATCGAACTGGCTTCAAATCAGCATTGACTACCAGTCTGTGTGTGATTATTGCGGGATCAATCTCCACCATGTCTTTCATTGTCCAGGCAAAGGCGTCCTGATTCTCTTTTAGGAGTGTGGGGCCAGCTGATCTGTCAATGCTCTGTCGAGATTAAAGCCTATCTAGACTGCCTTTGTGTTAGCTGGGTTGTCCAAGTATACTGTCACGACTTCTTCCTCTGGCTGCTCAGCGTTCGGCCTTTCCCTCGGGCTGAATGGAGATTCAAGGTCCGAAGTTGGAAGTGGGTCCCCTTTATCTGGATTAGGGGTTTCCTCGTCCAGATTTTGTTGCTCGGGCCTCTATGCTCCGCTATCTGACCACCTGGCTGAGGCGCAGTGACATTCCAAACAATTTGTCTGGTCTCATCTGATTGTCTTTACCTCGCCGTCTGAGGGATACTTGAGGCACTGATGCTAGGTGGAGACGACTGCCTCCTTGTGATGTAACAAAGGTCGGACCAAGATTACGTTGTACTCATCTACGACCGAGAACGCCATCATCAAGATTCTTTGTAAGTGTGGCTGCCCTGCGACTACCGGCGGTGTGATTTTATCAAACGGGTAGCAACTTTCTCCGTTGAAGCTAAACATGGTATGATTTGAAGGTGTCAGCTCTCCTCATGTCAGTTGTATTTTCAAGAATGTGTCTAAAAACAGTACGTTGACGGAGCTGCCTGTGTCCACCAATGATTTTCTCACTTTCCAATTCGATATCCTTACTGAGATGACTAGGGCGTCGTTGTGTGGGAAGCAGACACCCTTCATGTCCCGTTCTATGAACGTTAAGATCAGAAAATTTTTCTCATCCCATACGTGTTGTACGAGCTGGTGTCAGTAGTGCGATCTGACTCGCAGCTCCCAAACCGATTTCTTCAGTGAGTGATTCGAGTGCTGACTCTCCTCGCTTGTCCCGTGGAGGACACATACCATGTTGGGACTCATGTCTTCTATGTCTTGTGTTGTTCCTTCACCTTGAGGATGTGTGTCCCCGAGGTCGATGAACTCTTTCAGTCCTCTCTGGATCCAATACTGAATCTCATCTCTGATGCTCCTGCAATCCTTGGTGTCGTGGCCCATGTCCTTGCATTAAGAGTAGTACTTATTCTTGTCACGTTTTGAAGGATCTCATTTGAGTTTTGACGGTCACTTGATGTCTTCCCATTTTCCATTGTGGACAAAATGTAGGGCAGACTGGAACTGAGCGAGGTGTACTAGGGGTACCTAGAGCCGCTAGGCTTGAACTGTTATGCTTGGAGCTTTCCCCTTTCTCATCCCCGCCCTTGGCTTTGGAGAAATGTTTTTGTTCATTTCCTTTTTCCTGGCAACCAACATTTTTTCCAGGGTGATATACTTCTGGGCGCTCCTCAGCAATCCTGCCATGCTTGTTGTGGGCTCCAAGGTGAGGTAGTTGTAAAACTAACCTCCTTGGAGGGAGGCCCGAGTTGAAAGTAGTGACTGATGTGTTGTCGTTGCACTCATTGATCGAGGCCAGATCGTCATTGAAACGAATTACGTATTCTCTCAGGGTCTCGCCTTGCTTCTGTTTGAGGCTCAGTAGATACTAAGGCCCCTTCCTGATTTATTGGCTCCCGACGAATCTGGTGATGAACGCCTTTGCCAGGTCCTGGAGTGATCCAATGGACCTGGGCTGGAGACTATGGAACCATGTTAGCGCAATCTTTTTCAATCTAGTACGAAAAGTTTGGCACATGATGGCCTCTGAACATTCCTTGAGCACCATCACGTGGTGGTAATGGCATAAGTGGTTAGATGGATTAGACGTCCCATCATAGAATTTGAGCTTTGATGAAAATAACTTCGTAGGAAGAGGGGCACTCATGATCTCATCCAATAATGAAGGGACCGTGAGATCGTATAGGACATCAGGGTCGGATGCCCCTAGTCGGAGTGGATTCTTGACCATAGTACTGTTAATCGTCGGAGTGTGGTCCCCGTGACCCTGTCCTAAGCCTTCTTCTCGACAGACTCTGTTATTCTCCGAGGAAGGTGGTTTTACCTCACGAGCATGCTATGCAGCCCGAGGGCCTCCCGAATCTTGGTCGGCCTTAGATTGTTGTTGTCTTTCTCGAGTCATCCTTTCCACCACCACCATCAAATGGTGTAAGTGGAGCAAGATTGGATTCATGTCAGGGGCAGTCACGGTCGCCTTCGCGATTGGGCCGTGCGGCCGTTCAGCCTCCTCGATCAAATCGATTTGGCTCGGTGGTTGCTCTTCATCGGCCAGAGCTTCGTCTGGCTCGGCCCAAGATCTGGTGTTGGTGACCATTCTCGATATTTTGTATAGCTTGGAAAGAACTCTGTAAGTTCGTTTCAAGGGAAACTTATTATTGTCTTCCCCACGGATGGCGCCAAACTGATGCATTCAGATCTGTCATCGCCAATCCCAATGATATCCAACTTGCCAAAAGAGTAGCGGTTAAGCTCAGGATCACCATTGTGGTGGCCGAATGAACTCTGATGCTTAAGTCAGATACCGGTGTAAGAAAAAGTGAAGACTGAATGTAAAATTGTAGTGTGTATATTTTCGTATATGTGTGCGTACCTTTCTTTCTCATTTCACCGACTCTTATAGCGAAACTTCCCTCACCAACTGTCCCTTCGATTGAAGGCATGATGGAGGGAGAAGATCTCTCATAAGATCTTACCTGTTGCATGACTAAGTACTTAAATACTTGGCTTTATTTAGGATCCAATGCTTGATTAGGCTAGAGTTGATTTCGTGTGTGTGGATCTCGGGCATAGGGGTGGGCACGGTTCGGATCAGCTCCAAATTTTGAGGAACCTAACTCAAACCGTTGAAATTTGGATATCTTTCATTTGGATATGAATATTTGAAAACTACAACACGTCAATCGATACTATGAAGTGTCGAATGGAGCATTGTGGTGCTTTTAATAAATATAAAAAGGACCCATATGACTCCAACTAAGGCATTTCCTATAGTGACAATATCATAATGACAACAACAAACAAAATAATGACAACAAATAGAAATTAATAATAATGCAACATTAATACATACGTTTAACACGAAAATACTTTAAAAAATCTTTGAACATATTGAAATTGAATAGGGGTAAGCGTTGCTAGCTTCTAATCAAATTCATTAACCAACTGTAAAACATATAAAAGTTATTGTATCTCTAATACTATCTCACAAATATAATAAAACACTTACATATGAACCTAAAAATAAATGTAATGTACCTTGAAAGAAGGGGTGTACACGTTCATCGACAGACAAATCACCTTGTGAATGGGGTAGAACATTACCATCTGCACGTCCATCTATTTGTTTAATTCTACTACAAAAAAATGTCCTTACTCATAGTTTGATTATGCTTCAACAACTCATTCAATGTTTTGGCCTTCATGAACTGCAACATATCTTCCTAGTTACTATGCATTTGTGGGATTTCCTTGTTAACCAGGTTTACAATTGTGTCACAACCGATATTTATTCTCCTAACTTTTCTTTCATCATAAATAACTGTGGAAAAGAAAATACAAACATAAATAGAATCAACAGTAAACAACAAAATATTTTTTATTATCAAGTGTTCACCATACCTCGAACGGTAATAAAAACTTTCAAAATCAATTTCATTTCTTCATTTATGGTGGGGGAATTTTATTAATAAACTTTTCACATCTAAATAAGGGTCTTACTAGGAATTTTTTTTTTTATTTGTTTCTTCTTTTGTAGCATCCCCTTAGGTTTGGCTACTCCGTTACTCTCTCCCTTCGTCATTTCTCTTTAGGTATAATGAAAGTTGACTTTAACTTTTATGGTTTATAAAGGCTCAATTCACTTACTAAACTGTCAATTGGGTTCAAATATGTTATACTTTTAATTAAGCTATATTTAATTAGGGGTGTCTGATATGCACGTAATTATTACATAATATCTCTTAATTTATATATGTTAGTGCTTCAATTATTATATTTTATTCTAATTATTTTGTTTTCATGTCTTTGTAGGAATTTGAGCGTAAACGATGAAATCGCATTAAGGCGACAATTTGAGGAATGATCAATTGGTTGATTCTAATGGTGGTACAAAGTAGTGGGTCACATATCTAAACCTTACCCAAATAAGCCAAATTCACCTATTACCTAAGCACAAGTCTGAAAGTTAACCTAAATCCCAAACCCAACATAGGAGAATAGAGAAAACATATTTAGAATCTGGGATTTCTCTTTGGCTAGGGCTCTTTTTCTCCTTCTCTCTTTTTTCAGCCACCGGGCCGCTCCTCACCACGCCGTTCATCTCCTCCTTGGAAGAGACATAGAAACCTTTGTCTCTCGCCACTAACCAACCACCATCGCTGCTATCTCACTCCACGTCCCTGTCGCAACTACCGTCACAAACAGCCACCACCAATAACTGGAGCTCTCTCCCGTTCCCGTCACAGACAAAAGACGCACCAGGGAAGACTCCCAGTCCCTGTTTCTCTTGTTTCCCTTTTTTTGTTCCTTCATTTCAACCAAACAACACCGTCACAACACCTCTCGCTCATTGCCATCTCTTTCGCAAACCACCATAACACCACCGCTCACACCGTCCCTTATTCCTCTCTCTTCCACGGTCTCTTCCTCCTCCACTTCTCACTTTCTGCTCTTTCATCATAGCCAGCAACCACGCCTCTCCTCTCCTCTTCTCCTTGGCAGAGACATAGAAACCTTCGTCTCTCGCCACTAACCAACCGCCATCTAACTCCATGTCCCTGTCGCAGCTACCGTCACCTCGCCAACACCACCATAGCCGCAGTCCTCTTTTGTTCATCCCCTGTTTTCGTCCCCCTCAATTGCACAAACTGTTCCACCATCAGCCACCACCACCTCCACTTGCCTGACCTCTCTGTGGCAGCGTACCTCACCTCGCCATCACCAACATCTCACTGTTTCACACAACCACCGCCGCCACCACCCTATTCCACGCTCACGATAAGGCCCCATCACCATCTCTTCGTTCCCTCTCTCTCGTTGCAACATTCTCTCCCTGTTCCCTCCTCTCTCTCATCCATCTTTCTCTCTCCCGTTCCCTCCACAGAACATAGACGCAACAGAGAGGAGCAACACGAGCTCCTCCCTAGTTTCTCTATTCGTTCCCTCTTTTTCCCACCCTTCTTTCATCTCTCTCTTGCTTGCAGGTTTCGGAGTCGGTCGGAGGCAGAATACACTCATGAGGAGAGAAGAACCAGGCGGCGCAGAGCGAATCTTGCTGGAGACGAAGGTGCAGAGAATATCGCTGGAGAAAATGATTTTTCAAATCAATTTAGCTATTCACACCCCAGTTCATTACTCTGAGACACCATCGTCCACCAGCAGTATTTTCTCTGGATTCGTGTTCGTGCAGAGATGAATTCCACCTCCATTGATGTCGTGACCTCATCAACCATGATCTTCTAGACCCCACGCCGAGGCGACGATGAAACCATAGGGTTTCCTAGAGTTTGTCGTATCTAAATTATTGTTTTCCATATGCTTGAATGTTAAATACAATTGATTTCTGAATTTCAATAATTTGCTTTCACCGATTATATCCGGAATAATTATTTAGACTAATCGGTAGTTAGAAATACCCTTTATTGATATTCAAAGCATGCTTTAATCAATTAATCTGAATTTGTGATTGTGTGTGTCGTAAGAAGACATGCAATGTTAAGGACTTAGAATTAGTTAAAATAAACATGTGATTGTATGTGCCGTAAGAAGACATGCAATGCTAGGGGTGTATGACTTTGCTGAAATCAATTGCAATTGTTGATTAATCTTAGATTAGTCATGTTGATTCTTGAAAACAATAATTTAGAGTACATGAATCTCGAAGAACCTGTGGTGGATTCGATGTCTCGATCCATTCTCTTATCATCTAATCAGTTAATTTTAGCAGTCAATTTAGTTATCTTAATTTAGTGATTTTCATCTGCTGCAACCCCCAACTTTAAATTAGTTCAAATAAGTCCTAGAATTCAATTGTCTCGTCAATCCTCGTGGGATTGACCTGTATTTGCCACTGTCTACCAGTTAGACAGTCGTGCACTTGTGGTATTACAAATAGGGTTTATTAGCTTATTAATTTAGGTTAATAAAATCTCCATCAGTGTGACATGGAATGAGATGGACCTCATCCTTATCCCATTCCGTTCGTACGGGATCAGGACATGATAAACCTCATCTCAGCCTCGTCTCATCCCCAAAAGGGACGAGACTAGATGAGCAAATACTAAATAGTCCTCCAATAAAGAATAATAAGATAATTTCATCTCACGTTGCTCACACACCAATAATGCCAAATTTATGTACATATAACTTTCATCATAATAATTTTAACTGTCATATAAATATTTTGGTCCAATGAACTTAAAATTTTTTATGTTAAGCATCATCATTTGTGTGATACAGTAAGATTGAACCATTAATATAGTAGTTTATTCTCTGCCTACACAGTTATGAATACATGAATTTTTAGATGATATAAACTCGTATTAAAAATGTTAAAATTTACCCCAAAGTTCTGTAAATTTTGTCAAACCATGTAAGTTGGTCATCTTGCAAGCAAAATATCCATTTGCAAGGTAAAATAACTCATGTTAACATTCTTAATTTCAGTAAAATTGACATCCAAATGAGTAATATTAAGTACATATACAAGTCAAAGTTGTAGAGAAATGTTCATAGATTTGTTTTGCACATTTATGCAAGAGCTGAAATATCATTTATATAAGATATAATTAGGAGCAATATTCTCAAGTTTTAATATAAGTTCAAAAATGAAAAATAATGCTTATTGACGAAATCTCCAACTACATAACTCATAGTGCAATACTAACCTAATTATCCTATAACTAATCTAAAATGTGAAAAAAAAAATTCATGGATTCTATTTTACCTAAATATTCAAACTGAAGTTTTTATCTAAACAAAGAGTACCAAATCAAGTAAGTAAATTTTCAAATAGTAGATGTTTTGATTTAATTTCAACACATCATAATTTCTATATGCATCATTAATGGTGTTTGTTTCTTATTAGCACTATGACTAACATATGCATCAATAGCCCCATTCCCTTTTCCCATACCATCAACTTCACCCATATCTTGAATAATATCTCCAACGGCATCTGTGTCTAATTAAAAAAATTTCTTCTCTCCCATAGCCAAGACACTCTTGAAGAGAGTTAAAACTTCATCGGGGTTACAAAGGCAAGCCGCTACATTTTTCTTGTACGAGCAAAGTGGTGCTTAATCCTCCAAACCCACCATAATGAGTATCAGTACAATAATTGCATCTAAGTACTTCTCAATTGTCTTCATTAACCTTTTTAGCATAACTCCAAGTGGTATCTTCCTCTTTAGGCATTTTAAAACAAAAATAGAACCCAAAGAACAAAGCTCTAGATAGATGAACTTACCCTTTGAGGTGAAACCTCAATAGTGAACCAAACACTTGAATCTTGGACTCTTCTATCTCCTCATTGGATGTAGAAAGTGACTCCAATAAGTGGTTGTGATTTGGTTGAGAATTGAGCAACTTATGAGAAATTTAACAACAGAGGAAAAAAACCCTAGAAACTTTGAAGTAAAGTTTTCGCTCATTTTTTACTTGGATTAGGTGCATATAAATTTTTAGAATATTACTTGATGCAGTCTTTTTTCGCTCCTTGCTTTGACCTAGTCCCGCTGACCTACTGACCGACACAAGTAATGTACGTGAGCCACATACCACCGTGGGGTGGCTGATGACACTCCGATGCTAAAGTTAGACAGGGCTCTGAGGAAGGTGTAATGCTGTAATAGGGGATTTGTAGTGTACCTTAGCTTACCAACCTTGTGTCTTATTTATAGTGCAAGGAGTTATGGTATTGCCAGGCCATCATAGGCGTAGTTTAGGAAAGAGATCTTCGTGGAAATCTCTCCCTAATTAGGAGTCGTGATGTAGAAGGGAAGTTCCATGTTAGCTCCGTGCTCTTAGATACATGAGAGATAGTTCCCAATCCAAAAGCAACCCGTAGAATGGAGTTTTCCTATGTGAAAGATACTTAAGTGTTTGCTTCCTAGTTGGAAGTAGAGAGCAACTGTAGTTTCCCGTCCAAAGCTGATCCCTGAGATACTTGCTTGAAGAGGGCTTACGAGTACTAAGGATAGTTGTGAGATGTGTGAGCCTAGCATGCTGTGGGAGTTCGAGTCCGCGTGGCAGACCGCAATTGGGCGGGCTTAGAACCGCTTGGGCCGGATCAGTGTTGGGCTGATGCTTGAGGCCGTAATTCCTCGAGATTATCATGACGCGTGTACGGCTCCGGGGTGTGAATGTTTTTATGTATCATCAGCTACTCTCCCCAAGTTAGTGAGTCGTCACATCGATTCGCTAAGTCATCTCTTGAAGGGATGCACCACTCATGATGATTGAGTCTGAATCGTTGCTCGAGCCATACACAACATTACTTGAACGTGCGTTGGTTCAACAGAAAAAGAGGCGGGAAGCCAACCTCTATTTAGGTCATCCGTTGTGCAGAGTATGATTCCTCCTCTTTCCTTGCTTTCGAAGCTACCGCTCCGATTAGAAAAGATTGTTGAGTTCCTCATGGCTCCAGAAAACCTTCTTGATGATGTTGTCTTGGCTGAGGGCATGGAGTTTCCCCCAACTCAATTAGGGCACAATGGCTAATGGATCACTCTCCAAAACCTGAAGAGGATTCGTTGGAAGGGTGTATAGATATGGGTTTGAAGTACCTTATGATGGGTATGTCTCATTTGAGCCATACGGTCATTGCTGGGATGAAAGTTGAGGCCCCTCGTGAGAGAGTATACACCTTCGAGCGTGTCTTCTCGCATATGTAGTCGTTGCATTCTAATGCACTCCATGAAATTGAGCGGCTTAAGAAGCAGGCCAAAGAGAAGTGGTTGGATCAGTCAACCATGGTCGTTGAGGATTAGAGGGCTCGTCAGGAGGACCTTGAGCGTAATCTGACAAAGGCGGTGTCCGAAAAATACGGACTTAGGCAAGAGTTGAGCCATATCCGTCGAGAAGTTGAGGTTATGCAGAAAGCTGCAGCTAAGGCGAGTTCTGAACTGTTGTATTTTGATGAAGAGAGTGCTTCGAAAGAAGCCGACTGGGCTGCTGAGAAGCAACAGTTGGAATCTGATGTGGAGTTCTATGCTCGAGAATCAAGGAAGGCCGAAGACCAACTCGATTTGAGGCGGCATGAACTTAGTGCAATGAAGAGCAGTCTCAGGTCGACGCGCTGACTGGCAAGTTGGAGCTACTAGAGTGTGAACTTGTTGACACAAAGGTGCGGGAGGAAAAAGTTCTCCAGGAACAAGGCAAATGTGAGTTCACTGGGTTGTACATGGACAGCTAGAACTGCTGGTGCTGATGAATGAGGAGCATCCGGAGTGGGATCTCAACCGTTATAAGAAGATGTCGTATGTGGACCTGTCTGTTACCTTGACGTCATCGAGCGAGGAAGACAGTTTGAGCTATGATGTCCAGGTTGTGGCGTGTGCGGATGCAACTCCTGCTCCTTCTTCCACTAGGCTTAACTTTTCCATTTATAAACCCTCTCCTGATAAGGAGTGAACTTTGTTTGCTTATACTCTTTTTGTCTTTGACCATTAATGAAAACAATTTTATCCGTTTCGTACTTGTTGTCCCAATTGCATTTTTTTTTGTTTCGCATTGTCATCTTACTTCGACATAGGCTGGTTGAATCAATAGGACGTTGACGGGTCTGTCCGCGGTAGAGAGCTTAGCCGCTTCATGTTGTGAATGATTCGGGGTCATCGCAGTATAGTCATGTTCGATAGTGGGCATGTTATGAACAGTTTAGCTAGGGGTTGAGTCATCCGAGTTGTGCCATATCCCCAAGGTAAGCTGCCTAAGGGTTACCTTGCTTGTCTGACCGATCGGTTGTAGCTGCTGCTGTGAGCGAGTTGTGATGGCCGAGCGTGCATGTCAGAGCGTTTGTGTCGAGTCAGGCGTCGTAAGCTCGGGTTGGCATCCTGAGTAGCTTTTATCTGGCACTGGTCATGCGATCTTTGTATCGGCGCAAGTGGCATTCGCTCAATATTAGGATGTCAGTCCTTTTGAGCGTGAAGACGCTAACTCAACTAGATTCATGTTCGCGTCAGCTGTTTTGAAGAGAAGCAGAGGTCGTGTGGCAGGCTGCTTGAGGTCCCCACCTTTCGAATTATTTATGTCTGAGCCATGTAGATTACAGGTTCGAGGAGTAATGTTTTGGCGACCAGGCTGAAGAGTAGTGGTCCCGTGGCAAGCATTCATAATCATTTCGGGATTGACTACGCTCCCACCTTCCAAATCATTTATGTCCAAGCAGAGCAGACTATAGATTCGGAAAGTAAAGGTTTGGCGACCAGACTGAAAAAGCAGTGGTTCCATGGCAAGCCGTCGAAATCAGTTCAGGACTGACTAGGCTCCCACCTTTCGAACCATCTACACGCTCCACGCACGGTGGGGGCTACGAATTCGAGAGAGATTTGGCGACCAGATTGAAAAGCAGTGGTCCCGTGGCAAGCCATCAAAATCATTTCAGGACTAACTAGGCTCCCACCATCCAAATTATCTACACCTAAGTGTACCAAACTACAAATTTGGGATTTTTTGGCGGCCACACTGAAAAATAGTGGTCCCGTGGCAAACCGTCGAAATTAAGTCATGGCTAACTGGGCTCCAACTTCTAGACTATCTACACCCTCGCAACACATACTACAAGTTCAGGTTTGGTGATTTGACGACCACACTGAAAAACAGTGGTCTCGTGGCGAGCCGTCGAAATCAGTTCAGGATTGACTAGGTTCCCACCTTTTAAACCATCTACACCATCGCAGTGGGGGTTACAGGTCTGGACATTGATCATAAGCTTTTGTTGCTGATCGTCATCAGATAGGCTTACTTGATTAGATTCGACGATCATTGACCACAGATGGGGCAGTTATCTCTGGCAAGTCATCATCACCAGGCGTGGTAACGCTGATTAGACTCTCACTTTCTAAACCGTTGATGCCCGCGCTGAGCGGATTAGGTATCGGGATGAATCAGAAGCCACCGTCATCAGTCTTGGCTGACTAAGCTTGCCTAATTTGAATAGAATTTCCACCTGCTAGGGGGCGTGCGAACCTAATTCATCAACATGTTGCATGGACTGGATGAAATTACCTTAAATCAACTGGTGATCTGTAGGTATAATCTGTATGTCAGGGTTGACTAGGATCTCTACTGCTCGTGTCAAGCATGTGATAGAGTGTTGTTTGAATAATAGGCTAAGCCCATGGGCTCGCAAAGGAAAGGGCTAGGGTTTCCTACATGGTGCATTATGTGTACGGGGTAGATTGCACGGTGACATGCGTACGCGTAGGCTGCGTGATGGTTGAGTATTGGTTACTCCCCCTCAATTGATGGGGTTGCGTGCAACGTCATTAATTGATTGACGTGGTATGTGCAGTTTCATTGGGAATCGTCGTCTTTCAGTTTTCCGTACAGTATCAATGTTTGTCAGTTAATGCTTGAGTGCCCGCTTATTGAACCATCATGTCTATATAATGGTGTTTTCCAATCGTTGTAGGCACTATCTTTCGCATAGCTTATCTTCTGTAATGTCCTTGCTTGAAGAAGATATTTTGGGTTTTCCAAAGGCTGAGGAAAATGCTTTGGGTTTTCCAAAGGATGAAATTGAATCTCTGTTTTTGGAGTCTCCGAATGTTATGACATTTGCACTGGTCAGGCACATAAATAGTTGTTATGCGTGGTCACCTGATATGGGTGGGCATGTAGTTGATATGCTAAGGTTTCGTAATTTCTTATCATATTTCGGAGAATTAGTACAAATTTCCTACCAAGGGAAATGCCTTGGTGTTACACCGTACCACTTTTGCCTTGGTGTGCTCGAATCCCGCTGCTAACCAATGGCTGATCGAAGTGTTAGTCGGCGTGCGATGTCTTCGGGTGTAGTAGTTCCCAATCACACCTGCCATCACATATGGGAAAAGTGGTCTCTCTTGATAGCATTGTGAGATCGTAGCTGCGTCGCTGCTTGTGGCCATCCTCATCTGCTTGCTTCAAACCTATTTGATGAAGTTTAGAAATGGGGGTTGGATGTCTCTTGAAGAAATCAACAGCCCGTTGTGAGGTCTACAATGTTGTAGTATGAGAATTTTTTGAAGTGATTTGATGGAGCAATCTGACTGCTCAGTCTTTCAATTTCTTCTGCTACTTCGTCTTTATTTTGGGAAGGTTTCAAGCATATCCCATTCTCTTACCTTTGTTGTCACTTGCAGATTACTCGCATCGGAGGGTTTGCAAGTCATCGGCAGACGTTGTCCATAGCAGAATTGTCTAAGCGAGTCTTTTACTTCAGTTCGCACTATATTCAAATGCTTATAGTGCTCAGTCTTTGTATCAGCCTCAGGGCGTTCGCAATATGTAGCATTTTGTATCTGCCTCGGGGCATTCGTAATATGTAGCCTTTTGTATATGCCTCAATGTGTTTGTTGTTACATTTTTCCGATAATCAATAGAGTTTGTTTTTCATAATTCTTCATTTATTTCTTAAATGATTGAAAATCACATAAGTCTTTTAAGAACTAAAACTCAATATTGGCTATGGAAATGAAAACAAACAACTTAAAGTAAACTAACTGTTGACGGAGAGAAATTGATCTCGGCCTTGAAGTTGATTCGGGTTGCTCTCGCGGATCATTCGGCGGACTGTCGAGACGTTACATAGGTTACTGAAGAGTAAACCTTGCAGAGGGGTGGATCTCTACGCCGACGAAATGTCGGGGGGATGTGTTCCCGCTTGCCATGGCTTTTTTGACTCGTTGGGCAGAAGAGTTTGTTGCTCCTGTACCGCTTGAAAGTGATGTATCTACCGTCTTTTGGCCTTGCACTGGGTCAGGCTGTTCTGCATGATGTAGTTAAATCTGGGAGCACTCTATTTGTTTCAGTGCAGCATAGTGACAACCTCGTGCCATTGGTTGGTCTCCACGTATTGTTCCTTCAGAGTGGTTAGCAGTATACTTAACACATTGGGGAAGAGTGGAGACCACTGCTTCCATCTGGTGGAGCCAATGTCTTCCCAGGATGAGATTGTAGGATGACAGTGCGTCTACCACCATGAAGTCCAGAAATAGGACTTTCTTGAGCTGTGGCTCTACTGCTACAGTAGCCAACCTTATCTTTTCGACAAGGCAGCACTTCTCCCCGCTGAATCCAATAAGCGGGTGTTCTGAAGACGTCAGGTTTTCCTCCTTGAGGTCCATGCTGCGGAACGCGTTGTAGATCAGAATGTTAAGTGAACTTCCTGTGTCAACAAAAGCTCACTTTACTTCCCACCTTGCTATGGAAACCGAGATGACTAAGGCATCGTTGTGTGGCACTCGGACTCCTTCGAGGTCCTTGTCCGTAAAGGTCAAGGTGGGAATGGGGCTTTGAATCCGTGAGTGGCAGATGTGCCTGTCCTCAACCGCGGATTGTGTCTGCATATCTAGTAGTGTCCACTTGCGGGACTTGTATGATTGGTCTTCATTCGGTCCGACTCCATGAAGGACATAGATTATCCCTGGAATCGCCTTCTCTATTTCTTTAACTGACTCTCCCTGTCCTTTATCTGTTTAGTTAGTTTCTCAGACTTCAGGAACTTTTTCAGTTTGCCTTTGCGAATCCAGTACTTAACTTCATACCTCAGACTCTTGCAGTCGTTGGTGTTGTGGCCGCCCTCCTTGTGGTACGCGCAGTATTTGTTGTTGTCGCGCTTGGAGGGGTCTTTGCATGTCTTTGGGGGCCACTTCAGTTCCTCCCAGCTTTTCATGGAGTTAAGTACATCTGACAGGCTAGCGCTTAGGAGTGTTACTGCTTTGGATCCAACGTAGTTGGATGATTTCTCCGGCCTGGGCCAACCAAGGTCCAGCATGTTGTCGTTGCACTTCCTTTTGCTATGTTCCTCGTCTTTGCAACTATTTTCCCTCATTCTTGTCTCTAAGAGATGAGGACTTCATGTCACATTCGGTTTCCCTTTTAGCGGTCTTTGACTCCTCCAAGGTGATGTGTCTCTGGACACTCTTGAGAAGCTTCGCCATGTCCAGAGGGGGCTCTAAGGTGAGGTCCTCGAAAAGTTTTCCCTCTCTAAGGCTCGCAGTGAAGGGCGTCACGGCTATATCATTGTTGCACCCATCAATGAAGGTCAGCTCGTTGTTAAAGCGCGTGACATACTCTAGGAGTGTCTCGTCGAATCTCTGCCTTAGAGAGAGTATGTAGTGTGTGCATTTTCTGAAACGCTGGCTTCCGATGAAATGTGTCGAAAATTCCTTCGCCTGTGTTTTGAAGGAGTCAATTGACTTCGGCGGAAGGTTGTGGAACCATGTCAGCGCAAAGCTTTTTAGACTGGTGGGAAAGGTTCTGCACATGACGGACTCGGATCATTCTTTGAGGGCTATTTCGTGCTGGTAATGGCGCAGATGATCGAAAGGATCAGTGGTCCCATCGTAGGTCAAGCTTCGAGGGAGTGAACATCCTCAGAAGGGCCTCGTTCATTATCCGGTCTACAAATGGTGGGACGGTATATAATACGTCCGGATCACGCGTCCCTCTGTGGAAGGGGTTCCCAAGGTTGAGCCTCTCTGTCCTGGCGGTGAGCATAACGTTAGCCGTGCAACCTCCCTTAGTCCAATGAGAACTAGCGGGGGCCTGATTCTCCCACGCTTGTTCCCTATCATCTTCTGGAGGCAAAGGTTCATGCTGATCTTGGTCTTCGTTAGCAGGTGGTGGATTCTGTCGCGTAAGAGTCTCCACCGCCTTGGAAATCTGTTGTATCTAGATGCCAACACATCGATTCTGGGGTCCATGGTTACTGCCCTTGGCGAGGGAGCGTGAGTTGGCTGCCCGTGCAAGACATGAACTGTTGAATGAGGCGGTATAGGGACAGCCTGAGCGTTGGATGTGTCCCCTGGTTATCCGTTGTTGGGTGACCTGGTGGTCACCCTCTCTCTGGGTTTTGATAGGAGACGGCGATTAGTGTAAAGATATGAATTATGCCGTCCCCATGAACGACGCTAAATTGATGCAGTCTTTTTCCGATTCCTGCTTTGATCTAGTCCTGCTGACCTGCACAAGTAACACACGTGTGCCACAGACCATCGTGGGATGGCCGATGACATTCCGATGCTAAAGTCAGACAAGGCTCTAAGGAAGGTGTAATGTTGTAACAGGGAATTTGTAGGGTACTTTAGCTTACCGATTTCATGTCTTATTTATAGTGCAAAGAGTTTTAGTTATACCAGGCCACCATAGGCATAGTTTAAGAAGGAGATCTTCATGGAGATCCCTCCCTAATTAGGAGTCGTGTTGTAGGAGAGAAGTTCCATGTTAGCTCTGTGCTCCTAGATACACGAGAGATAGTTCCCAATCCAAGAGCAATCTACAGAAGGGAGTTTCCCTGTGTGGATGATACTCTGGTGTTTGCTTCTTAGTTGGAAGCAGAGAGCGGCTGTAGCTGCCCGTCTAAAACTGATCCTCGAGATACTAGCCTGAAGAGGGCTTACGGGTATTGAGAATAGTTGTGAGACGTGTGGGCCTAGCATGTTGTGAGAGTTCGGGTCCGCCTAGCGAACCGCAGTTGGGCGGGCTTAGAACCGCTTGGGCCGAACCAGTGTTAGGCTGACGCTTGAGGCCGTAATTCCTCGAGATTATCATGACACATGTACGACTCCGGAATGTGACCGTTTTTTATGTATCATCATCATTTATAAGTATAAAATTAAAACACAAAAAATAGTCAAAGTAAAATTTTTAAAACACATAGAAAAAAGTCAAAATACAAGTCACACTTGGTTGTTCGGTCCAGGACGGTGACTCTATCTCTCAGTTTCCGCCCAACACACACATACAATGACCAACACACAGATAGTGACCAACGCATGCACACAGTGAGAGGTCCATAGGTCTCTTCTTCTCTTAGCCTCCCTGCTCTCATTCTCTTGCGATTAGATCAGAATCAAAGTCAGATCTGATCCTCAGATTTGTCAACATCTTCTTCTATTCTCTCTTTTTTGTTTCTTCATCTTCTTCTCTCGACATCTTTCTCTTGCGATTAAGTAGAATCTTGATTTTGCGACTCGATTCAAATTGAATTGTATGATGTATTTCAATCATGACTTAGCTGTGTGAGTCAACTCATAGTGAGTAAGATACAATTTGAATTGTGAGTCAAATCGTACGACTTAAACGATTTTAACAACACTGATTGTCATAATCAAGTAACCAAAAATTATATACTCAACAAATCGGCAATGCAAACCCAACAATTAATTATAAAACAACCAGTGTTATCACCTATACATTTTAAGTTAAATAAGTAACTACACACAAATACCAAAGATTCCTAAAAGATGGTATGAAACAGGGGATAAAAGACAACAACAAAGGTTGAAAGATGATATTTTCTTTCACACATTTCATCCAACAATGCATGAGCGAAAATATAGCCATCACAAATTGAGATAAATAAGATTAACTTAACAAAACATGAAATAAGAGGAAATAAATTGTGAGTTTTCGGGCATACCTTTGTTGGTGACTCTGTGTGCGAAGAATCGAAAGGGAGTTTGAAGAAGTAGTTACAAACAATGCTCGTTGCTTCAACAAATTTTAGTTCAACAAGATGCAAAAATTGAAGGAGGAGGAAAATGGAGATCAAATAGTTATACTCGTTGCTTGATTTCTTGAATGATCGTTTCAAGAGATATTTACAGATCATGTTCCTTGCTCGTTGCTTCAACAATTCTAGTTCTCGAAAATCATCATCTTCTTCAAACCCTTGCAAATAGTAATCGCAATAGATTTTTTTTTTTAGAAAGAGTTTCAAAGAGGAGAACATGCAAATTCGAGTGAGAATAACATTAAAGAGAGAAAACACTATCAGTAGAGAGAAACCATTGTGGATGGAAGAAGATAAAGGAAGAAGAAGACTTCACAAATAGTAATCACTGCAGATTCTTTTTGAAAATGAGTTTCAAAGAGGATGAGAAATCCAATGAGCATAACAGTGGAGAAAGAAACACTAAGAGAGAAAACCACTATGAATGGAAGAGGAGAAATGAAAAAGATTTTTGGGAGCTTTGAAAAACGCATGTTGACATATAAGATGTTTCAGTTCAAACTTTCTCTTAAAATCAAATAGGAAAAATTGTATCAGGGTCATTTGCAGGAGTCTCATTATCAAATAAGGAATAAGTTTGCCATTCAATAACATTTGGGTAATTCATGGATCTTCTAGTAATTTTTGGAAAGTTTTTCATTGCGAAATTTAGGGGGGTGTATTGTATATGGATTCTTATGGAATTGATAAATAATTTAAAAAGTTCACGGACTCTTTAAATTGTCCACAGACTCTTTAAATTGTTCACGGACTTCTGCTAATTTCTTAAATCCATAGACTTTTGCTACAGACTTTCTAGAGATTTATGAAAATCCACGGACTTTGTATGAATGACTTTTACAGATTTCTAATTATTTGCAAGATAAAAAAGAAGTTGGTAAATAGTGATGAAACAAAAAAACGTCCGCATATAATTAACAAAAGTGAGATATACATGTGCTAAAAAAACTAGAAAAAGAAAAGATCGTTAATTAACATCTTTAAAATAAGAAGTAAACGTCCATAAAATTGTATTATGATCATTCTTCTCCTTCATGATCATTGTCACTTTCTTCATTATCATTGTTAGCAACGTTGACGTTTGCTTGAGCTGCTGCTCACATTTGATTAGCAATACTCATGAGCATAACCCTCCCATCCACTAAGCAGATATATGAATTGTAAATCAAAGTTGCAAGATGCTAAAACATTTTGTCATAGTTTCCCAATTTTATACATTTGGTTATAGCCGTGTTTTTTTTTTTTTTTTTTTCATTCCCATTTTTTGCTGTTAAAACAACTGAACATTTTTTTTAAATAGTTTCGTGATAAGCTAAACATGTCATGACTTCGATGAAACTTTATCTTTTTCTTCTTTTTTGTATACACTTAACATCAGGGGTTAAAAAGATCTCAAAGGGAAATGAAAGGTAAGTGGCACATGTCATTTAAAAAAAAAGTGATGTCAGGGAACGAGGTTTTGTAACTAGAATGATGTGGAATTATCAGAGGAGGCCGATAAACACTTTAAAATTTTTATCATTATTTCAAAATCATGCCACGTCACTGTAATTGCAAAAACTAAGTTTTCTAGTAGTTTCGGGAAAAAAAAAAGACATTGATGGTTTTGGTGATTTAGTAATAAAAAGGAGACCAAACTTTGATTCCTGCATTTGGATTGGCCAAGGCAAAAATAAATAAACTCACTCACTCTCACTCTCACTCTCACTCTCTGTCGAGTTCTCATCAACACCTGCTGCCCTAAAGCCCTAAGCGGCTCTGTAAGGATAGATAGAGAGGATGATCCTTACTTCACCGTGCAGCTGAGTTGAGTTCACAAACAGGTAAACCTCACCGAACCCCATCATTTCATTTTTCTCTGCGTCTTCGTTTTCATATGTTTTGTGGTGTTTATTTTTCTGTAGCTAGTGTTATTGTTGTTTATATCATTTATTGAACCAATTTCATCTTAATTACTGCTAATACCGCTTGATAATTTGAGACGAGATCCATGACCCATTTCTTATTCTTAGACAAGTTTCACAATTTTTTTATTGAATTGGATGCTTTAGTGAGTGAGTCATTAAATTACAGAAAGCAATAATCGTGAACTGCACCCTTCTAAGATAGTACAGTTCTGGTGGTTATTGTTGGCAAACTAAATTGTTGTTGCAATGTACAAAGGTTGCCCAAAGGCACTACTATAAGATGTGGCTGATTTGAAGCACAGCCCCAGTAACATGGCCTCCATGATGGCCCTTTGTTAGCAATCTAATTTAATCTCCGTCTGATTGATTAAAAAAGAAAACCCTCCAGTTCTTGCCTTTCCATTCCCATATTTCGGTTAGCCATGGCTCTTCCAAACAAAGTTGGAACAAGTTCAAGCAAGTGTCGATTGGATATGTATTTTTTATTTTTATTTTTATGTAGCAATAAATCGACGAGTTGGATGGCCGATTTATTGTTGACCCACCGTTTTCTCGCTGATTAATCAGTGATTTATCGGTGACTCACCGGATTCTCGCCGATTATTCGGTGACTGCTAAACCAAATCACTAAATATCCAATTCGTATCGGTCACCCCCCGATAAACGATTCCTCACCGATTTAGCGGTGCAATAATAACACAAATGCTAATAAAGCAGACAATTGACTTGTTAAAAGACTATGGGTGTCTAATTTTCCCTTAGGATTTGTTTCTTCGTTTGGGTTGTTATTCACAGCAGGATTTTGACAAAACGATATCTTGATCGGTAGGGGGATGTAGCTACATGTCCGATGTGTGTGGTCGATAGTGAAGGATGTGTTTAACCACTTGTTTCTAATTCTGTCTTGGCCAGGAACTTGTGGGTAGTGTTATTAGCAAAAATTAAGATAGCAATGGTGGTGCGAGGAGCCTAGTTGAACGGCTTAAAGGATTAAAGTGCTAGGACCTTAGCACATTGGTGGTTGGTTGTGGGAGAGATTCCCCAATGTGATAGGATGGACTATATAGAAAGAAAGAAATGACACATTTCAAGAGGGAAGAAAGTTTCTTTCGATTGGCCAGTGCTTAACATAAATCAGTTATGTTAACTTTATGTTCTCTGAGGCAGTTTTATTTTTGTGCAATTGCTTGCTTTTGTTTCCTTATTTTTAGTTGTGAGGGAGAGTCTCTCCATCGCTGAAACTCCTTTAACTTCTTTTGATTAAAAAATTTGACCTCTATTTTGCTTGATAAAAACCCATTACCTGTAACCGATTTAATGATTCACCCTTCCTGAACCGATTTTTTATCGTGACATATGATTTAGTAGAAAATTGTCATTGTTATTAATTTTATGGTATCTTCATGAGCAACAACTTTCCATCGAGTCACTATATTGCCTTGTCTATGCTATTGAGCAATTTTTGTTTTGCAGAATTGTTAAATGCCCGATAGAGTAGGGAATTGTTTGTTTGTATTTGTACACAAAGATTCACGCAATATTTTCAACTTTTTTGTTCATCTGTTCATCAGCGATTGATTTCGTTAAACTGTTTATGTCATTGGGTTTTTATGCAGGTAGGTTGGACATGTATTTAAGTGGATGTACAATGACCTTCAGTAGTTTGAGCACAAAATCTATGTTATGTAAGAATGTGGCACTGGCACGAACTTCCATCAAGCTTACATTTCCAAGCATCAGAAGTTTATTGGGAGCATATGGAAAACATAAACTCTGCCCATCTAAAGGTATTTCAATATGTTTCATCCTATGTCATTGGCATAAACAAATCATGCATGTTAGAGTATTACATGAATGCTGGCAACTCTTTTATAACAGAAACAGCATCATGGAAGCATTAAAACACAAACATGTCAATAATCATGCATGATAGAGTATTACATGAATGTTGCCAACTTTATTTATTTATTTTAATTAATTAATTAATTAATTTTTTATATAGAAACAGTATCGTGGAAGCATTAAAACCCAACCTGTCAATTAAAAACATACAAGTTCTTCGAGTTTAAGAACTAATCTGTCCTTTGTTTTAACTTACTTTCAGTCTATCGGATACAAATCCAGTGACTTCTTTTTTTAGAATAAATGAATCTTAAAATTAAAACACATCTCTACAATATACTCTTCCGTTACACCCATTTTCCAGTTTATTGAAGAATTGCTATGTAAACTAAAATCCAACCCCTTTTATTTACATACTGTAAACAGAGATTAGGAGAATACTCTCTTTTGTATATTTTATTGAGAATATAGCATGTATTTATATACAAACTATTGAGGTTATTCTAGGAAACTATATCAATTTAGGATCTCTACAATTAACCTAATTGACAGCTATATACACACACTGTAACACTCCCCCTCAAGCTGGAGCATAAATGTTAATCATGCCCAGCTTGTTACAAAGATAGTCAACCCGAACCCCATTTAAGGCTTTCGTGAAGATGTCCCCAAGTTGTTCTCCAGTTTTCACATATCCAGTAGAAATCAAGCCTTGTTGAATTTTCTCACGAATAAAGTGACAATCAATTTCAATGTGCTTAGTCCGTTCATGAAACACAGGATTAGAAGCAATATGAAGAGCAGCTTGGTTATCACACCACAATTTCGCTGGTACTGTAGCTTTAAGTCCTACTTCAGTCAAGAGCTGATATATCCACATTATCTCACACACAGACTGGGCCATAGCCCTATATTCAGACTCTGCACTGGATCGTGACACAACGGTTTGCTTCTTACTCTTCCATGAGACCAAATTCCCACCAACAAAGATACAATAACCTGAAGTGGATCTTCTATCCATTTTGGAACCTGCCCAATCAGCATCTGAGAAACATTCAATATGAGTGTGCCCGTGATTTTCATACACGATACCTCGTCCTGGTGCTCCTTTCAAGTAACCCAAAATTTGCTTTAACGCTGCCCAATGATGAATTGTCGGAGATGACAGAAACTGACTGACAACACTGACTGAGTATGCAATATCAGGACGAGTCACAGTAAGGTAATTCAATTTCCCAACCAACCTTCGATATCTTTCAGGATCTGCAAATGGTTCCCCAACATCGGTAAGTTGCACATTTGGAGTCATTGGAGCACTACAAGGCTTTGCTCCCAATTTTCCTGTCTCAGTTAATAAGTCAAGAACATACTTTCTCTGAGATAGAAAGATACCTCGTTTACTCCGAGTGACCTCAACTCCTAAGAAATACTTTAACACCCCCAAATCCTTCGTCTGAAACTGAGTATGAAGGAAAGATTTAAGAGATGAGATTCCTCTAGTATCATTCCCAGTAATGACAATGTCATCCACATACACAACTAACAGAATGATACCAGCTGCTGATCGTGTGTAGAATACAGAATGGTCAGACTGGCTTTTCATCATACCAAATTTCTCAACAGCCTGACTAAACTTTCCAAACCAAGCACGAGGACTCTGTTTCAAACCATATAAAGATTTTCGAAGACGGCAAACTCGCCCTGACTCCCCCTGAGCAACAAAACCAGGAGGTTGCGCCATATACACCTCCTCCTGAAGATCGCCATGAAGAAAGGCATTCTTGATATCAAGCTGATGTAAAGGCCAATTATGGGAAGCCGCCATGGAAATAAATAACCGAACAGAGGTCAACTTTGCAACAGGAGAGAAAGTGTCGGAGTAATCCACCCCATAGGTTTGAGCATAGCCCTTAGCGACAAGACGTGCTTTCAATCGGGCAACTGACCCATCCGGATTGACCTTAACTGCGAAGACCCATTTGCAACCTATAGCCCTTTTTCCTGAGGGTAAATCAACCAAGTCCCAAGTACCATTGTCATCTAAAGCATTCATCTCCTCTATCATTGCATTATGCCAACCAGGATGAGATATGGCTTCACGAACAGTTTTAGGAATAGAGGTAGAATCAAGGGAAGCAATAAAAGAACAAGAGGAAGACGACAAATTATCATAAGAAACAAATGAAGAAATAGGATAAGCACACTGGCGTTTACCTTTGCGTAATGCAATAGGAAGATCATTGCTCGGGACTGGATCTGATGACGAAGGAGCAGGTGCAGGACAAGAATCAAGAGGTTGACGCCTGGAGTAAACCTGAATAATAGGAGGCTTGACTGGAGTTGGGTCCGAGACAGGAGCTGGTGCGGAGACAGGTGCTGAGGATGTGATAGAATAGACCAACAAATCATCATCCTCCCCCTGGCGAGTGGGAACGGGCGAAGACGGAAAATAAGGTGTGTCTTCCAGGAAGGTAACATCAATGGAGACCAGATATTTGTTAAGATTTGGACAATAACACCGATAACCTTTCTGAAGACGAGAATAACCAAGGAAGACACATTTCAAAGACTTGGGATCTAGTTTAGTGACATGCGGACGAACATCCCGAACAAAACAAGTGCTACCAAATATCTTCGGGTCAACAGGAAACAACGACTTATCGGGAAAAAGGATTTTGTAAGGTATCTCACCATGAAGAACAGAGGAGGGCATGCGATTAATGAGAAAACATGCTGTAGACACTGCATCGGCCCAAAAAGGGTTAGGAACATGCATTTGAAATAAGAGAGCTCGTGCTGTTTCAAGAAGATGTCGGTTCTTACGTTCTGCCACACCATTTTGGGATGGTGTATCAACACACGAAGTTTCATGAAGTATGCCATTCTGAGTCATATAAGACTGAAATAAAGCTTGTGTATATTCTTTAGCGTTATCACTCCGCAAGGTTCGAATGGAAACATTAAATTGAGTTTTAACTTCAGCACAAAACGCACAAAACAGAGAAAACAACTCAGATCGTTTTTTCATCAAATATAACCAAGTAACTCGAGAATAATCATCCACAAATGTAACAAAATACCGAAATCCAGTTTTAGACAAAATAGGACAAGGACCCCAAACATCAGAATGAACTAATTCAAAAGGAACACTAGCACGTTTATTGACTCGAGGACTCGAACTAAGACGATGATGCTTGGCAAACTGACATGACTCACAATTTAATGAAGACACCTTATTATATTGAGGACAAAGCTTTTTGAGGAGAGGGAGAGACGGATGACCCAACCGACAATGAGCCTCGAAAGGAGACGTGACACTGGAGCAAGCAATAGAACTCGGAACCGATGTATCAAGAATGTAGAGGCCTCTAGACTCATGTCCTTTACCAATAATCTTCTTCGTCATAAGATCCTGAAATAAACAATGATCAGGGTAAAATGAGACACAACAGTTAAGACGACGAGTAAGCTGACTTACAGAGAGCAAATTAAAGGATGAATTAGGTAAATGTAAGACAGAGGACAGAGATAGCGAGGGGGTAGGATTGATGGTGCCAGACCCGCGAACACAAGATGGTGACCCATCGGCTAAAGTGACGGTAGAAGTAAAAGCATTGGATTGAAAAGAAGAAAATATACTAGAATTACCTGTCATATGATCTGTGGCACCAGAATCAATGACCCATTTGGAGGATGATGAAAGAAGACAAACATCGGGTTTACCTGAATCGGCAATAGCTGTGACAGAAGGAGAGGAAGACTTGAGTGATTCCTGATATTTTGAGAACTTGGCAAATTCATCAGCAGAGATAAGGACTGATTTGTCAGAGGCATCAGTAGTGATCGCAACATGAGCTGAGTGTTTTTGCCGGTTTTTAAACTGTAGCTTCCGACAGTCAAACTTGGTATGACCCGGCTTCTTACAATAGTTGCAAATAATGCTTTCAGAATCCGGCGTGCGAGGATCAACCCCGTGTGAGCTGCCTCCTTTGTGTCCACTGTGATTAGACGGTCTCCCAGGTGCAGAGCTGTTATTTCGACTTATCAAAGCACCACGAAGCGGAACAGTGGGAGTACTCTCGGTGCGGAGAACACGACTAAAGACATCTTGTAAAGAGGAGATATCAGACCCAGAAAGAATTTGGGCCTTAGCAGAATCAAATTCAGGAGAAAGCCCTGCGAGAAAGCTCATGATAGCCATTTGCTCCCGTTGGCGTTGCTGAACCTTCACATCAGGGCTAAATGGCAACAACATATTAAGCTCCTCATACGTTTTCTTAAATGCCATAAAGTAGTTGATAAGGGACTGATCTCGTTTTTCCACACGATAGAATGCTTGGCAAACCTCATACATGCGAGAGAGATTCCCTTTCCCAGAGTACAAAAATTCCAAATAATCCATTAGTTCTTTAACAAATTCACAATGATTGATCAAGCCAATTACCTCACTATCAATAGAATTCCGAATCTGAAGGAACAAGCGAGCATCTTCCCGAAGCCAGGTCTGTCGTGAATCCTCAGGAGGATCATTAGTCAAATGGTCATCTTTGTCAATACTTCGTAAATAAAGACGAACAGTCTTACTCCAGTCGTGATAATTCGAACCATTTAGCTTATGGTCCGTAATTTTAGACATCACAGGAATCAAATCAGATACAACTACTGACTTCATCTCAGCCATAACAGGTCAAACAAGTCAATCCTCGGAATTAAAACCTCCAAAATTAAATGTGACAAATTGGGAAATCTCCTCCAAAGCAAGAGAAATAAAAAAAAGGAGCAACCTGGAGCAGACAAGCAGATGGAGCACTGGAAGAGCAGACCAGCAGATGGAGTAACCTAGGGGTTCGAACGTCGACCGACTGGAAGTGGCGGCTGGAAGAGTAACGTCGACCGACTGGAAGAGTCGACTGGAAGAGAAGAGTCGACTGGAAGAATCGACTGGTAGAGTCGACCGGAAGAGAAGCGTCGACTGGAAGAGTCGACTGGAGGAGGCGACTGGAGGAGGCGACTGGAAGAGCAGCGTCGACTGGAAGAGTCGATCGGTGACTAGAATGGTCAAACGGCGACTGGAAGGGTCGATCGACGTCGCTTGGCGGCTGGAAGGGTCGATCGACTTCGATCGATGACTGGAGGGTCGAAGTCGACGCCTGTCGGAGGGTCGACCGGCTTCTAGGAGGGTCGATCTGTGGCTAGGACGGTCGGACGGCTTCGAACGACGCCTGGGAAGAGAGATCGACGCCTGTGAGAGTCGATCTGTTGCTGGGAAGGTCGGACGGTGCCTGGGAAGATAGATCGGTGGCCTGGGAGGTCGAACTACGGTGAGAACCAAACTTCAAACTTCGAATATTAAGCCCTAACTTCAAACTTCGAATCTTAATCTCAAACCCTAAGTGGCTCTGATACCATGTAAACAGAGATTAGGAGAATACTCTCTTTTGTATATTTTATTGAGAATATAGCATGTATTTATATACAAACTATTGAGGTTATTCTAGGAAACTATATCAATTTAGGATCTCTACAATTAACCTAATTGACAGCTATATACACACACTGTAACACATACCTAATTGGATTAAGCTCCTAGCCCCAGGGCCTGATTTCTACCAAATTTCCCTAGGTTGGAAAAAACTCAACCTCGAGTTTTAGAGTGGAAGCGAACCAATCAATAACCAGAGAAACATCCATGTCAGATTTGGTGTTGTCTAGTAGCGTCTGTATTTTTGTGTTATCAAGCCATGCTTCCACAAGTTTGGTTGAACAAAAAACCGATCAAATCAATTAAACCGACCGAACTGATCCGAACCGATGATTTCGGTTCGGTTTTAAAATTTGAGAACTGACTAATTCGGTTTTATATGTTTAAAAACCGATTGGAACCAACCCGATTTGAAATTTACAAAATGTTACAACCGTGCAACCTACAAAACTACCTACCCAAAATCACGTACACAAACCACCACAAGAACTCACCTACATAAAACCACCTACATAAAAAGTATACAAACCACCTACACAAAACCATTTGCTCAAAACAACAAATAAAAAAGTGATACAAAATCACTATCAATCTCTCTCATTATCTTCTCTCAACTCACCCAACAAAGCAAAACAAAGCAAAATTTAAATAATAATCAGTTAAGGAAGAAATCAAAACCCCAAATACCCCACAACATTTGTTCATAGCTAGGGTCACATAGACTCACAGAAGAGGATAAGAAGTAGAGAAAGATGAAGGGATCCAAGAGGCGACATGGGTGAGGTGTCAGCCACCCAAAATTAAGGGCTTTCTTGTCGTCGAGTCAGGCATGGCTGCTCTTGTCTTCATTAGGTTCATCGTTCATGATCATGACAATCTCTTCGTTGCTGTTAATGTTGTTCATGCTATTGAGATCATGGTTCTCATTTACAAGCTCATGAATCACTGTATTCACTCAACAATTTGGTGGTGAATCTAAAGGTCTTAGATTGTAATTTTGTAAAAGGAGAAAGAGTTCATCATCTTTCTTTAATTTTAAGTTTTTTTTCAAAAATTTGCAAAAACCGAAATGGAAACCGACCGAGTTGGTTCGGTTCGGATTGGTCTGTGACAGAAGTCGGATCGGTTTCGGCTTTCAAACCGATGTATGTGGTTCGGTTTTTGGTTTTGGCAAAAAACCGAACCGTCGGTTCGGTTTTCAACCCTAAGTTTCAAATCGTACTTGTCACCTTCTGCAACTAGTGTTAATTGCATTCCATTAGGGCATGTTTACGATAAACATGGCCAAATTTGTGACACTTGAAACTCTTTAAATTCATATTTAGGGCCACTTTTGAGGGAACTGTAGTTGGAGAGGACGAAGCCATATCGAAAGAAGTGGGGATTGAAGATTTAAGTTTAATCTCAGTTTTATGAGCGTAACTGTGGGAATTATCCGTGGTTGAGTGTACAATAGATTGACAAGTACAATGAAAAACTTTTGCCTCAAATTATGCAACCTCCCATTATAACTATTGTGGATAATTAGAAAGTATAACTTTAGCTTCTAATAAAGCATTTTATTTGTGGCTGCATGTTAACAATGGGTTGTTGCAAAATCTCCCTTTCACAGTCGGTTTCCATCCATCAAAATTCCAATAAAACTACCTAATGTAATTGCCCCAATGTCACTTTGGACAAACTTTTAGTAAATTTTTTTGTCAATCCCATTATTGCCATCAACAAAAACGTGGGTCCATTTTCCTACATTCAATCTAAAAGGTGACATATCAGTGACTCTGTTCCTGCAAAATGTTATCAAAATCATCAGGCACCACTAACTGAATAGCTGATTTTGGTGCTGGCACTGATTAGGGTGGAAATAGGCTTCTCTGAAGTAGTACTTCTGATCTGTCCATTATCGTCGAAAATTGTTTCAATCTTCTTGTCTTCCACGACCCTGTTTGGATATCCCGTTGGATTTGTCGTACTGGTTTGGGTAAACAGAGTGGCCTCTATTCATGAGAGATATGACTCAAATCATATGGTTGGAAGGGCAAAATTCTCCATTCTTAATTCCTAAAATATCTGCGTCAATGCCGACTTTTCTTGAATCCCAAATCAGCGTCTTAGGAGTACATGTCAAATTCCGTGAGATTTGGTGAATGTAACAATGCATTTGCCAAAAAAGGCTTCCTCCTATGGCATGAAAGGTAAAAACAGGACCTCAAAGAGTTACTGCAATGAGACAAGGCAACAATGTGTGGGTGGGAGCAATGCATGCATGTCTAACTGTGTGCATGACAATGCCTTGCTGGGTGTTGGTCCTCCTTGCCTGGCTGATTTCTTTGGGGCTGCATCTTGCAACCCTCCTTGAAGGAACTGTTGAGTCAGTCTTTCAGGTTCAAGCTTTGATATCTCTGCCGACATTCCACAATCCCCCAAATGTGCATAACATCGTTACCTTAAATTGCTCGCATTTTTTTACCGTTCTCTTCTACTGCATTGTAGCTGGTTTTTTTACTTAGAATGACAGCGTGAATATCCTTGAAGTGCTTATTAGTAGCCTTGCTGCTTGTTTTCATTGAATCTTGCACCACAGAATCTTCATGCTCTTATACTAATATAATATTAATGTTTTATGGAAGCAAAAAACAATTTTATGAAAAGATCCATTAAAAGTTCTTCGATTCAAGAACTAATCTCTACTTCATTTTCTAACTTAAATCTCCAATGTAGTTCAAAAATTAGTCTCTTTACTTTATTTTCCTTCTAACTTAACTTAAGCCCACTGACCACTAATGCTAATGACCTCTATTTATAAATAATGAAAGAAACTAAAGAAATCCTAATTCTAGTTAAAAGAAACTACCCAATGATAGCATCATCATAATAATAAAAATCCAGCCTTCTTTTGAAAAATTGCTCTATTTCCGAATGGGCTTATGCTCATAGGCCCAAAATTTGAATTTATGCATGGAATCTGATGTTCATGGCAGATATGTTCTTAGTCTATGGTTGTTAGCTGATGAAAATTAACCACAGCTGTGGTGGGTGATAGTTTTTGTAGTTCCACTGGTCACAAAAAATGAAAATCACATCTATTTGTTGATCGAAAGCTATGACACTTAAGTTAATTACTGCATGAACACTAAATCAAGTAGTCTGACCTTGCATGGCCTGAATGCTAAAACCGGCGGAAGAGATTTTGAAATGTTATATGTCATTATGCCGATCTGTGCCCTGATACATTGCTAACTTCTGGAAGATCAATTTTCATTTGAATGCAGGAAAATTATTGTTTGCTCATTTTGTTCACAAATCGTTCCTTTCTTGTTTTCCTTTTTAACTCAGGATGGCAGGCTTTGCATCGTTCTGCCGAATCAACATCACCATTTAGTGCTGACCGTTGCAAAAGACTGTCTCATGCAATCCCCATGCGACCTAGGCGTTCTGGTAAGAGAAACATATCAATTTGCCCCAGAGCATCCAAGGATGTCCCCACTAGTTTCCGCTACCCTGCAATGACCACAAAGCCAAAGTTCTGGTGGAGAATGATAGCATGCCTCCCCTATCTCATGCCACTTCATGAGACGTGGATGTATGCAGAGACAGCATATCATCTTCATCCCTTCTTAGAACAGTTGGAATTCATGACTTATCCCTTCCTAGAATCCCTTGGAAGGTTGCCCCGTTGGTTCTTGATGGCATATTTCTTTGTTGCATATCTTGGAGTAGTGAGGAAAAAGGAGTTGCCCCACTTCTTCCGCTTCCATGTTGTGATGGGCATGCTCCTAGAGATTGCGCTCCAGGTGACTGGAACAGTGAGCCGATGGATGCCATTAGCAGTGTATTGGGGTAAAGTTGGCATGCACTTTTGGACAGCCGTGGCGTTTGGCCACCTGTTTACTGTGCTGGAATGCATTAGGTGTGCTCTCACAGGCATGTATGCTGACGTCCCATTTGTAAGTGACGCTGCATATATTCAAATTCCATATGACTAATTTGTGCATCACAAGGAAACGGAGAAAAAAAATGAACATTTTGTGATACATTTTTTAGCTAGAAGGTATTGGTTTAATTAGATGGATTCTCTGCATTTAATGGAATTTGAATCTCTGTTTTATTACAAATTGAACAGGTAGATAATAGAGAGGGCGCTCTTGAGAATGATAGATTATTTTGGGTAGTTGATTAAACTGTCAAAATTGATAGCTTAACTCACTGACCTCTTTTTTGCACTTTCTACTGCTGACAGAGCCTAACCAGCCAACAGCACAATGCACTGTTGCAGTCACTCCCATGTGAATGCACCCCCGCATGATTGAGCCCCCATCTGCTCCACCCGTTGTCTATTTTCACAGCTCCATTCTTCATTCCAGTTCCCCTCCTCACAACTGACCTGAGATTCAACTTGCTTTTGCAATTACTTCCCATCTGGTGTATTTTTACATCAGCCTCCTCATTCCAGTTCCCCTCCTCACAACTGACCTGAGATTCAACTTGCTTTTGCAATTACTTCCCATCTGGTGTATTTTTACATCAGCCTCCTCGCAACTTTGTGTTCTCATTAACACTAGCCACCTCTTGCTCCTCCTGTTTGAACCCCCAGCCTGCCCTACTCGTGTTCTGAAATTACTAGCCAATTTGACATCACCACACCTTCACCCTATTGTTTTCTCATGAACTAGTTCCTTGCTGTTTCTTTCTTTCTTTCGGGAGATATGTATCCTCCAAGCACAAATTAGCTACAGTTTAGGCTGTTTCTTTCTTTAAAGACGAGTCATTTTTTGTACCTATAAAGCTACTGATTGGTTAAATATAAACAAATAGGGCCTTACAATTTCATATAATGAAAAGGATTCCAATATTGGATTTCAACATAATGTGGAAGATAAACCACAATAAACATAGTGTGATCGAAGACTTACCCGGATCCATTCGCAATTGTATACAGGTAAGTTCAAAGATGCAGTTTCTCTCTTTTCTTTTTTTTTTTTTTTTTTTTTTTGTGATGGAGAAGAACAACTTACATTAGCAGAGAGAGGACCGCCTCTTTTGTATTCCCTTTCAATTAACTACTTCCATCAAACAGTTATTTGTAACCTCCATAGGTCATTGGGCCACCTATCGGAAAGTTAACATTCTCCCACTTGGCCCAATAACGATAATGAAATTATTCATGTCTAATGAGTAATACTTTAGGTGCACACATAAGATTCTAAGATCAAATGGTTACAACATCATAAGAAAACAAACTACTAATATGAGTCAGGGAGGTTTTATGTTATAAATCAACATAATTTCTTCCATATACTACATATTAGTAATCAGCTTAACATGATAAGAGGGATTCATAAAAGTCCACATGATGTCTTTATAATCATTCAAGAGACTAATCTTGTCCACATTCATTCATTCACATCAATGTACATAAGTAGCTAAGACCAGATTATTAGAAACATCAATATGCATAAATCATAATCTATCACATATTATTATATACAATCAAAGATTACTCTCAAGACCCATTCTGTTGGTATGTTCCATAAATGTCTTTGGAGATAATCCTTTGGTTAATGGATCTGCAACCATAAAGTTATTACTAATTTGATCTATGAACACTCTTTGTTTTCGAACTTCATATTTGACGATAAGAAGTTTCAAATCCATGTGCCTTGCTCCTTTAGGATACTCGTCACTTTTTGAGAAATTGATGGTTGCGGAGTTATCACAATAAATTTTCAGTGGCCTATGAATGGTATTAACAATCTCTAGCCCTGAAATAAAATTCTGTAGCCATAAAGCTTGAATGGTGGCTTCATAGCATGCCACAAATTCACCTTCCATAGTTGATGTAGCTACGATGGATTCTTTTTCACATTTCCATGATATGGCTCCTCCAACAAGAAAAATAAGTAGCCAAAAGTGAATTTCTAATCATCAGCACATCTGGCAAAATCAAAATCTAAGTAGCCAATGACCTCAAGACTCTTTGATCTCCTATATGTGAGCATGTAATTCTTTGTACCTTGAAGATATCTCATCACTTTCGTTGCAGCTTTCCAATGATCAAAATCTGAATTTTTCTGATATCTGCCTAGTACACACCAGTAGCAAAATTGATATCTGGCTTTGTGCAGGTTTGAGCATACAATAAGCTCCCAATTGCAGACGAATAAGGAACCTTTTCCATCCTGTTCTATTCCCATTTATTTTTCGGACATTTTTTTTTTTTTTTGTTTGAAAGGCAAGCGTGGGGGTATTTTTCGGACATTGCATAAGACTGAACTTATCCCCTTTCTGATTGGGAACTGGACTTGGTGAGCAATTGGCCATTCCAAATCTCTTTAGAATTCTTTCTATATAGGCTTTTTGAGACAAACCTAACAATCCACGTGAACGATTCCAAAATATTTCTATTCCAAGCATGTAATTTGCCTCACCCATATCATTCATTTCAAAGTTGTGAGAGAGAAAGTCCTTGGTTTTACACAATAATCCAAGGTCACTGCTTGCCAATAATATATTGTCAACATACAAAATAAAAAAATATGAACTTACTCCCACTGACCTTTAGATAAATGCATCGGTCAACGATGTTTTTGTGAAATCCAAATGAGGTTATGGTATCATTAAACTTTAGGTACCATTGTCGGGAAACTTGCTTAAGTCCATAGATTGACTTCTTAAGCTTGCAAGCTAAATGTTTTTTTTCCTTCAATGGAGAATCCTCCAGGTTGAGCCATATATACTTCTTCATCTAAACTTCCATTTAATAATGTTGTTTTCACATCCATTTGGTGTAGCTCTAAATCAAAATGAGCAACTAATGCCATGATAATTCTGAGTGAGTCCTCCGAAGATATCGGAGAAAATGTCTCTTTATAATCAAAGCCTTCTATTTGAGTGAACCCTTTGGCCACAAGTCTAGCTTTATATCATTCTATTTTGCCTTTTGAGTCGCGTTTGGTCTTAAAAATCCATTTGAACCCACTTTTTTTTTGTATCATTTGAGCAATTCAAAGAGTTCCCATACGTGATTTTGTGCCATTGAGTTCAACTCATCTTTCATAGCTTCAATACATTTTTTAGAATTATTACTTGCTATGGCTTGTGAAAATGAAACCGGATCTTTAGATATCTCAATATCATAATCAGATTCTTGGAGATAAACCACATAATCATTAGAAATAGCAAGCTTTCTGATCCTTTCAGATCTTCTCAATGCTATGTGTGGTTTTGCTGCAATTAGATCATTTGCGACAATCTCATCATGGAATGAAAGTCATGTGCATGTGGCTCCAAGTCATTATATTGATCAACAACTGTAGGAACAAAGAGTGGTGGCTCAAGAATTTGTTGTTGTTGTGGGTTGACTGGGCATGCATCAACCATAGGAACAACAATCTTGTTTGAAGCTATAAGGAATGAGATTTGCACCCGAACTTCTTTAATTGCCACATTTTGTGTTTTATCACTCCTATTGACTTCATCATTCTCAAAGAATCTAGCATTACCGGTTTCAACAATTCTTGTATTGTGGTTAGGACAGTAAAACCTATACCCTTTGGATTTTTCAAAGTAACCAATAAAGTAGCCACTGATTGTCCTTGAATCCAATTTCTTTTCACGTGGATTGTATATTCTAACTTCTGCTGAGCAACCCCAAACATGCAAGTGTCTCAAACTAGGTTTCCTTCCAGTCCATAACTCAAAAGGAGTTTTAGGAACTGACTTACTAGAAACTATGTTTAATAAATAAACAAAAGTTCTTAATGCATACATCCACAAAGATAAGGGTAATGAGGAGTTGCTTAACATACTTCTAACCATGTCCATAAGAGTACGGTTCTTTCTTTCAGCTACGCCATTCTGTTGAGGCATGCCAGACATTGTGTATTGAATGCAAATACCTTTGCTTTCAAGAAGTCTAGCAAACGGGCTTGGGCGTTGCCTCGATTCATCATATTTTCCATAGTATTCACTACCTCTATCTGACCTTATGATTTTTAATTTTCCATCTAATTGTCTTTTAACCTCATAGATATATACTTCAACAACGTTCACTGCTTGCGATTTATCATTCACCAAATAGATATAACCATAACGTGAAAAATCATCTATAAAGGTGATAAAATATTTTTCTCCACTAAATGATGGAGCATCAAAAGGCCCACAAATATCTGTATGAACAATCTCAAGAGGTTCCTTACTCCTTGTGGCATATTTCTTCATGCGCTTGGTTTGTTTTCCTTTAATACAATCTATGCACACTCCAAGATCAACAAAATCTAGATTCTGAAGAATCTCATCCTTTACTAATCTTTGCATTCTATCTTGAGAGATGTGTCCCAACCTTTTATACACAAAGTTTGAGGAATTTTCATCAACAAGGCTACGTTTAGCACCAACACAAGTATGTAGGGAAAGTAGTGAGGCAGCAAAATAATCATCAAGTTTTAATTTATATAAGCCATCACATTAAATACCAGAACCAACAGATGAACCTTTCTTAAATAAGCTTAAACATTTATTCCTAAACTTGAAAGTGTAATCATCAATATCAAGTTTAGCTAATGAGACTAGATTTCTGGAAACTGAAGGTACATAAAGAGTTTCAAGTAAATCTACATAATGTCCACTATCCAATAACAAACGATAAGTGCCAATAGCTTCAATGAGAGCTTTGTCCCGATTTCCCATGAACATGAATCTCTCTTGTAGGTTTGTGGTTCAGGTTGTAAGGAATCCTTGCAAAGTATTGGAAACATGAGTTGTAGCTCCTGAATCTACCCACCAAGTATTAGAAGGAACTTCAGTAAGATGAGATTCAAATACATAAAGTGAAACAATACATTTCTTTTCGAATCATTCATTCATCTTTAGACAATCTTTTTGAAAATGGCAAAACTTCCTACAGAAGTTGCACTTAAAGCCGCTTTTTCTTTTAATGATTGTGTCCTTTCTGGATAGTATTATATTTCTTAGGAGCCTCCCCTTTAGAGCTTTTGAACTTGCGCGGTTTGTTTTTAACCTCTTGAGTAACCATGTGAATTGAGTTTTGTCCCATAGTCTTTTCTCCTTTTGAACAAGCATGCTGCCCAATTCATTAATGTTCCACTTATCCTTCATAGTGTTATAGTGAATTTGAAATGGGTCATACTGAGGAGGAAAGGAGTTCAAGATCAATTGAACGAAAAAAAAAAAACTCATCCATAAACATTCCCATTAATGTCTTAAGCTGAGCTGCCAAATGTCATTTCAAGAACATGTTCATACATACCATGTGAACTATCATAGTTCATTGTGATAAGTTGACGCCGGGCAGAATAGCAATTATTCTGCAGGCTAATAGCAACAGATAATTGACAGGGAAGAACAAAAGAAGATTACCAAAAAAACACAGAGAAAATAACTCTAATGTTTAATCAAATTACTCAAATCAAATGTATATCTAAAATCAGCCCACAAGCCGGGCTTTATAGCTAAAACTCATCAATATTGGAATTTTACCAAAAATGGCAACACCCCAATAATTATGTTAAAACAAAATACGTAATAAAAGAAATATACTGCCAGAAATTTGGCTCAAATTGGGTTCAGAATCACTTCCTAAACAATAATTGAAATATTACTATAAAGGGAAATAAATTACTAAATTTGTGGATTCGAAAGGGGAAACGGTGGATTTTGGCCTCGAAAAGATGTGAAACGAGCATAGCTCTTTGACCACGACGTGCGCGTTGAAAAGAGTTTTCCGAATTGGGGTCGTTTGCGCGATTCTGATACTCGTAGCCAAAGTTATGGCCAAAAACTAAAACGCACCCTAAATTGCCAAATTTGAAATAGAATTATGATTTCCTGCCATTATTGCGCTGATCTGCTAATTCGAGATATCTTAGTGCTAATAACGTATTATCTGACAGCTCAGAATCATCTGACTCGGATCCTCCTGCATATTTGAACTTGTGCGGTTTGTTTTTAACCTCTTAAGTAACCATGTGAATTGAGTTTTGTCTCATTGTCTTTTCTCCTCTTGAACAAGCATGCTGCCCAATTCATTAATGTTCCACTTATCCTTCATAGTGTTATAGTGAATTTGAAATGAGTCATACTGAGGAGGTAAGGAGTTCAAGATAAATTGAATGACAAAAAAACTCATCCATAAACATTCCCAATGTCTTAAGCTGAGCTGCCAAATGTCATTTCAAGAACATGTTCATACATTACATGTGAACTATCATAGTTCATTGTGATAAATTGACGCCGGGCAGAATAGCGATTATTCTGCAGGCTAATAGCAACAGATAATTGACAAAGAAGAACACAAGAAGATTACCAAAAAAACACAGAGAAAATAACTCTAATGTTTAATCAAATTTCTCATCAAAGGTATCTCTAAAATCAGCCCACAAGCCGGCTTTATAGCTAAAACTCATCAATATTGGAATTTTCCAAAAATGGCAACACCCCAATAATCATGCTAAAACAAAATACGTAATAAAAGAAATATACTGCCAGAAATCTGGTCCAAATTGGGTTCAGAATCACTTTCTAAACAATAATTGAAATATTACTATAAAAGGGAAATAAATTACTAAATTTGTGGATTCGAAAAGGGAAACGGTGGATTTTGGCCTCGAAAAGATATGCAACGAGCGTAGCTCTTTGACCACGACGTGCGCGTTTCAAAGAGATTTCCGAATTGGGGTTGTTTGCGCGATTCTGATACTCGTAGCCAAAATTATGGCCAAAATACTAAAACGCACCCTAAATTGCCAAATTTGAAATAGAATTATGATTTCCTGCCATTATTGAGCTGATATGCTAATTCGAGATATCTTAGTGCTAATAACGTATTATCTGACAGCTCAGAATCATCTTACTCGGATCCTCCTGCATATTTGAACTTGCGTGGTTTGTTTTTAACCTCTTAAGTAACCATGTGAATTGAGTTTTGTCCCATAGTCTTTTCTCCTCTTGAACAAGCATGCTGCCCAATTCATTAATGTTCCACTTATCCTTCATAGTGTTATAGTGAATTTGAAATGGGTCATACTGAGGAGGTAAGGAGTTCAAGATAAATTGAACGAGAAAAAAACTCATCCATAGACATTCCCAATGTCTTAAGCTGAGCTGCCAAATGTCATTTCAAGAACATGTTCATACATACCATGTGAACTATCATAGTTCATTATGATAAGTCTAGCCATTAGAGTTCTAGCAAGAAAGTTGTCTGTAGACTTGAAACGTTCTTCAACATTAGTAAGAAACTCCTTGGCATTATAAGTTGATGAGAATGTGGTGTTGATGTTGGTTGCTATTGTCATACGCATAAACATGAGGCTTAACCTATTGGATCTTTCCCATGCATTATATGTTGCCCGTTCATCAGCGCTGCTGGTGGTAGAAGGTGCAGCGGGTTTTTCAGTCCTAAGAGCAACATCAAGGTCCAAAACACCAAGGGTGAAGTGGACCTGCTCTTTCCAGTTTGAAAAATTCAAGCCATTAAGCACAGGGATGGATGATGCATGTGAATGTAGAAGGCCGGGAATTGATGTTGCAATAATAATAATAATAAAATGCTCACTACATAATGCTACAAATTTCATAATTTGAAGCCATGTATATACATCAAGAATAACATAATAACGATGTACCTTTGGGCATAATCTAATGTCATGTTATTTTTATTATTATTATGGTGTTCCCTGTCACCTTGTAGGACTAAATAGTCAAGTGTTCACATTAAATAGGTTTGTTTCCTTTGGGTAAGCATTCCAACCTTATGAATAACACTCGCTATTTATCTCACTCCAATTCAATGTTCAGTAGAAAGGTGGTGCACCTTTGGGCCAACCATAATTTTCTAATAATCAAGGAATTGCTTATCGCTAAAATTATTCTTATCACTAATGAAAAGGAAATCAAAGTTAGGATATCTTTAATAAACTTATATTCTAAACACATTCCAGCTGGCCCCTTTGGTGGCTAGCAATTGTATCTTAATATAGAAAATAAGTCATTAGAATAATTTTGCATAAACATCATGAGTGAACAATTGCATGTATATTAACAATTAGTCTCTAATTCATAAGCATTTACATTAAATATGCAATTACATGTAATAACAACAATATTGCCCCTTTCAATTTCAATAATTGGGGTCAATTATCTTGAAAAACATTATAAACATGTATGGCATAAACCTTAAATAGCTAGCAAAGCTAAGCACATGTGTACCTGGAATCGCATCACTCAGCCTCGCTATCTGGGCGACCTTAATATCCCCTCAATGAGGAATAAAAACCTTGCCTTAATGGCAAAAGGCGTGTGGCAAGTAATTTCTTCCCCTCATAGCACTCGTGTTACCCAACTTAAAGCATTTTATTTTAATACCAAAAGCCTCTTCCAAATTTCCAAACCTCTGTCCTTGGCTTGTTTTGCTTGGAGATGCAATCTTATTGCGTTGGCAAGAATAAAACGTTATATGAAATGGCAAGTGTTGTGAGGTGATAATATCGACCTTTGGAGGGAATGTTGGATTAAGCCAAGATTACTTCTGGTCGAGTGTATTCTCAATCCCCAGACCCCAAAAATTTTCAACAGAATCCGGAGTTGTGGACCATTCCCAATGGTCAACACCCCCAATGGAATAATAGCTTAATCAATTCCCTCTTCTCTGCCCCTGTGGCTAGTGACATTCAAGATATTCTAATTAGATGTTTGGATTGTCCTGACATGCTGATCTAGCTCCCGGATAAAAAAAGGTTTTTTCTCTGTCAAGAACGCTACCAAGGTGTTCACTTTAGAGCAATCTGAATGCTCCACCTCAATCCGTCCCTCTCTTAACACCGATGCTAAGATGTTAAAAGAGTTGTGAAGAATCAAGGCGCCTTCCTCTGCCCTTTTTCTTCTCTAAAAGCTCAGCCAAAATATCCTCCCTACCATGACCAATCTGTCCCGACTTCACACACCTTTAGAGGATTGTTTTATTTTTTTTGTCATAACCACACAGAAGATGTTACTCATTTGTTCTTCCTTTATCCGGCCATTCACCAACTCTGGCATGTCTCGCTCATTCCTATTGATCGACTTAATGATAAATTTTGGGTTCCCAGTACTTCCTTCTTCCTTAAGTTCACGTCGGACACTGTGAACACCCACTCAGATATAAATGAGGAAATGCTATCTCAGTTTATAACTTTTATCCAGACCATATGACAGACACGTGACACAACTGTATTTTCCACAAAACCAAATTCAACGCTCAGTAGTTTCAGTTGTCTTTTCATAGCACTTGGTCTACTTGGAAGCACCAACGATTTTCCACTTATTCCACTTACATCAGTCATTGGGGAGCCCTTACCATTGTTGACACTAACAATCTGGTATCTATTCATCAAGTCCTTGAAACAACTGTCATCGACACTCGGTCAAATTCCTATTCCTTTTCGCCATCTCCTATTGGCCCCCACATTGAGATAGCCACTACTCGGAAAGCAATAATTCAAGCCCAAATCCATTCAGCGAGATGTCACAGACTTAACCTTAGATCCTCACAACTCAAACCTATTCCTCATTCCCTGGATTTGTAGATGATAGTAGTCACATATGATGCAAGGTTTTTTTAACCAATCTCAGTAAAGAACGGTCAGAGTTTTTGCAGTCAACATGCATGGAGAGATGCTTGCGTAGGTTGTTTGCCCGATCACAGGGAAGGTGATAGATATAGTACCATGGCGGAGTGCCATGCAACTGAGGCGACTCTTCTTCTTATCCACACTAAGCAATGGAGGACATGTTTTTTACTGGGAACTCACGGACGCTTCTCTCTATTTTGTAGGATGACCAGAGGCATCCTAGAGCAGCCATTGACTGGGTATGGCGACCTTTCATTAGCAGTATATAGCGACCACTTTCTCTTCACAACCTTTGGTTTTGTAATTGTATCTGTAGAGACCTCAATTATGAGGATCATAACCTTGCTACTGTAGCAGGCCAACGGTAGTGTAATTCTTATTAGTAATATATGCTATACGCTTTAAAAAAATTCCAACAAACATGCATGCATGCAATAAAGTTGAATTTCACCTTCAAATGGATGTCTGAAAACAAATGAAGATGTGGTCCAAAATCCTACTCACGCATGAGGTTTGACTTGTGCATATTGAGCAGCAAGGACATGGTTAAATTGGTAGTTGTAGTAGAAATTTTGTAATGCTAACTTGAGCTTGACTGGTTGTTTGTATGGCTAAGGTTGGTTCTTATTCCTACTTATCTCTTTACTTGTTTGAAAAAGGGCTTGGTAGAAGGGAATTGTGTCTCATCTAATCCTCCTTTTGTCCTTTATTCTATTCAGAAGACGGTTATATATCACGCGTAAATTGTCGCAATATCAATCATCCAACCGTCTGCCTCGTGCTTTAACTACCACTATAAGAATTTTTCTTTAAGATGGCTAAAAGGAGGTGATTCTTTGTTTCTTTGCATGGCCTCCCTAATTAACTCCATCAAAAGGTAACAAGTTTCGTATTTGTATTACAAGTGGTTTAGTGTTTTAAATTAATTTGCGAGTCGCGCAACAAGTTTCTTGTTGTAGATTTTGGATAATTAACAAGTAACAACCTATAAAATTATGGTCGATATGTAAACTAACACATGGGCGTAGTGAATAATCAGCAGGAAGTATTACTAAAGGGTATGTTTTTCATTTTGTTTATGTCGAAGTGCAAGATGAATAAAATGAGAATGAACTTAATTAGATATCCATGTTTTTGCAATAATTAAGGTAGTAGGATATGGAAAGGATGATGGTATCCTTGAGATACACTATAAACTTATAATAAATATATAAATAAAATTGAAAAAACTTCGGGTCTATTTTTAGTATGGACAATAGTCATGAGAATTGAACCGTTTTCAGGGATTTCGTTTCTGAATAGGGAGCAAAAACTAGATTCCTGTAAGAGATGGAAAAACTAATCACTGACAGAATTCATTTTCTGTTGTTAAGTAGATAACTAAACAGTGAAAAATTACTTGACATGGGATCCCATAAAAAAATGGGCTAACAAACAGATCCTTAATTAATAAGCTTTAAGAAATAAAAAAAGGGTAAATTTTACTTCTCTCAAGAATAGAAAATTATAGAGGAATTATCTCCAAGATCATATGATATTGGAGATACTTCTTTTGGAGATAAAATGACAAATTAAGAAGTTTTTTTTGGTAATTTTTCTTTCTTTTTAAACGTTTTTTCATTTGGGTGCTATTGAAGTTCAAAGTTCAAACTATGCTTTTAGCTAGGACTAGTTTAACTTATGTTCCTTCCATATAAGGAAGAAATTATGAGGAAAATTTTAGGTTGATTTGTATATAAAGACTTCAATTTGTTTTCTGTCATCACACTTAAATAAGTAGTTAACCTCAATAAATCTTAATTTACATGAATAGGAAATATGAAAAACTCTACTTTAACTCAAAATTTTTGTACTAAAAAATTTATATCAATGATATGTTACCACATGATTAAACATTTGAGATATTAAATGTTATTGTGATGATGATACAAATGTCGCTGCGATCACAAACTTTTAAGTACAAAAATCGAGTTAAAGAGTATAATGTCTTGAATGGTGTATAATCGGCTATACACTTTTTTAGACACTCTTGATATTATCTTGGCCTATTTTAAAATAAAAATTATTTGTTTTAAACTTGCATTTATTTTTTTACTTTTTACCCAAGATTTCCATTATTGTTTATCTTCTAATTGATGTTTTCAATCTAAAATTCCCTCTTCTTCCCTCCTTTGCCCTCTTTTTCATACCAAACACATCTTGAAAAAAAATTAATATTAGTAATTTATCACTTGTAAGTTGCTATAATCGTTCAGGGACTTGCAAAGTTGTGTGCAAATAAATACCTTGTCTAAGTTGTATTTGTATATTTATTTTATTTAGTTTTGTTAAATTTTTTTTATCAAGTCTTATTAATTGTTGTCTTATTAATTGTTAAGTCTTATTGTTATATTATTATGAGCCTGTAAAGAACATAAGAAGATGACCAAGGAAAGTTGTACAACCATTTCCCAAGTTACTTAAGTATATATCCTCAACAACCCCTTGACACTTGTTTTATAAATTTTCATTCTAGAAATGATTAGATTTGTAGTGAGATTGCTAAAGAAAGAAGATTGCTAGACTTGAAAAGAAAACTGAAATAGATTATTCATCAGGATGACGAAGGTCAAAGCTTTGTCTTTGCATATAAAAGAACTATTACTCTTGATGAAGCTGGAGAAGCAACAATGCAAATTCTTACTTCTTTACATGGTTTCTAACTTCCATGATAACCTTAAATAATGACAAGAATTTCGAGTGTTAGGGCATCTCCAACAACCTCAATGTGAGGCTCCTTAAATTGATTAAAATACCATTATTTAAGGAATCCTAAAGAAAAAAGTGAATTTCTATGTAAATCCTCTCCGAAAAACTCATTAGATATCCTCCTTAAATATATTTCTTTATTATAAATTGGATAGATGTGGAGATGTGATGAATTGAGAGTCCCATTAAAAGTCAATTGTTGGGACCCACTTCTTCTTTCCTATTAAATAACAAACTAGTAAGCAAACGTTTTCTCCTTATTTTGACGAGTGAAACTAACACGTTACAGTTTAGTAAAGCCACGTTGCCCGTAATGAGGTTATTGGAGACACAAAATAGAGTCCCAACTCATTAAATTGCCACCAGTACAAATTTAGCCCCTTACGAGCCTTTTAAGGAGGTTGTTAGAGATGCTCTTACAAAAGAAAACTAAGCTGAAGTGGAATTATGATATATATATATATAGTAGTCAACGCGTTAGGGCTTTTGCGATAGTACGCTTTTCCATTGCTTGTTTTGTAAGGGGCGCGGTAGCGCACTAGAACCGTATTCTCCCTTGCAGAAGGAAGAGCCCTGGGCTCTGAATGCGTGCCTATAGAAGAATGAGTCGGCGACTCATAGGCTATATATATATATGTCTCTACTTCATTGTAAAACTCCCGCCATATTAGGTTTTTATGTCTAATTATGCTGCTCGAAAAAGGGTTACTTTAAATTTATGGTATGGTTCCGCATAATTAAGTTTAGTAATCTAGTCTACGATTTAAAAAAAAAAGTTGATTTCCATTTTCTTTATTTGAGGAATTTTAGTCTTGCACCCATATACTTGAGATTGCATGACTTTCAAGAACTTCTATGTCACGCCTCAATTTTTGAGAAAATGAAATTTTTATATCCACGTAGGATTATCCGTTTCCTCCAAATTTGAGACGTGAAAATTTAACAACAGAAACATTTATAAAAAGTAAAATTGAAGTATACAAATAATTCTAACCAGAAAAACTCTTTGGCGATTTTCGCCCCACAAGTAAACTTCCAATAATGCTGCCCCCAAAACTCTTTAACCTGGCTACATTCCAACAAACGTATTCAAGAAGCATATACTTACTTGGGTCAGCGAAATAGCTGGTATGAGTAATCCTCAACTCTAACAAATAAAATAAGTTAGATAAATTGAAGTAATAACTCAAGACATGTAGTTCCTGAACGAGGCAAACTAGTCATACTAATAAGTTTAGTCATAGTTAAAGTAAACATTTATTTATCCAACACTTACAATGTGAAAGTTGAATATGGTAAGTCCAATCCTGCAAAGACATTAGTAGACTTACCATCCTGGAATGGTTAGAAACAAATAAATAAAAATCATAATTTATCAATCCTCATAAATGCCATTTCTTTTCAACAACAATACAAATACACCATTAATGAAATATCAACAAAACATATTTTTACCTTAAGAAAGATATGTAGTTTTCATTCAATGATTGAATGAGCATTTAGTTTTTTCCCTTAAGACAATCATGCATATGTACAAAAATTTCATTTTTTTTCCACAATTGCACTACCCTTTTTGTGCTGAACACACCTCACCCAAGTGTGCCTCCCATGCCTTCGAAACCATTCGGAGAGTACATGTCCCAAGTGGGATGCCACATCGAGGAACATGTCATCCACCCGAAGTTCTATCATGGCAAGTACATTTTAATCATTAGGCATACATCCGAACTCACATAGAACGGTGTATCCAGTATGCAAGTAAGTCTGCATACTAAAATCATATACCAAGTAATGTAGTTGAATCCTGCTCTCATTGACCTTGACCTGAACCTGCACAAGGAACGCACGTGAGCCAAGGACTACCGTTGTGGTGGCCGATGGCACTCCGATGCTAAAATCAGACAAGGTTTGAGAAAAGCTTAAAGTTGTAAATTGGGTTTTGTAGCATACCTTTCTTCGTCAAACCTATGTCTTATTTATAATGTGAGAGTCATTGTTTGGCTAGGCCTTTGGTGACGTAGTTTAGGGAAAAATATTTGCTAGAGATCCTTTCCTAGTTGGGAGTCGTCCATGTAGAGGAGTTCCCCTACACGACTTGTGCTCCTAGATCTGCGGGAGAGGATTCCCTTTTGGAGTGTTGTCCATGCAAGGAAGTTTTCATGTGCGACTTATACTCCAGTATATGTTCCATAGTCGGATCCAATGTGTTGTTGGCCTGCCCATCTTAGATGATCCCCCAGATACTTGCCTGATAGGGCTTACGGGTATTGAGTTTTACCATGTGACATGTGGGCTTAAGAACGTTGCAACTTGGATCCAATCCTTTGTATTATGCCAATATGAGCTTATTGTCGTCTGGGCCTTGCTAGATTTGATGGGTAATCAGGTCCGCTTTGCTTTGCTGACGAGATCATCATGACGCGTGTACGTTGTGGATTAAAAGACGGTTTGGAGTATCATCAACTACTCCCCCCCCCCCCCGAGTTGGTGGGCTAGTTAACCGGTCCATCAAGTCATGTCATAGAGGACCTGAGCGGTCATGATTGGTTGAGTCTATATCTTTTCATCGAGCGGTGCGCTTCATTAAATGGGTGTGTGTCTGCTCGAGAAAAGGCGGGAGTTTTGTTCTTTATATATTTCCCCTCTTCTGCAGAGTTTATTTTATTTACTATTTGATCTTGGAAACTGTACTTTGTCTTTTCACTTTCCGTGCTTTTGAATTTACATAACTTATGTGATCGAAATTGTGTACGTTCGTCAATGGCGCGCCAGAATCAACTTTCTGATGAACTGTTTTCTTAGGGCCATAAGTTCTTCAAGGAGAGGTACTTTCTGAGTCGAATCTAGAAAGTCTTTGCAAGACTATGGGATCCATGGTGATCCGGTGCTCTACACATTGGACGTCGGTTAGACGCCGCTGTTTCCCCCTGAAGGATTTATTTGTTTGCATCAAGGTATGCTTCAATCGGGCGTCCGTTTTCCCTTTGTCAAGGAAATTTGGAGCTTTTAGGCCTACCTTGGCATTGTCCCCGCTCAACTAGTGCCAAACGAGTATAGGACGACGATCGCCATTCTAATTAGGGTGAAGGACACTGGTGTCTGAGTGTTTTCGAGGGTGATTCAACTACTTACTTATCCTCGGATAAACGAGCATGTTGTGTGCGGGTTGACATCACCAGTCTATTTTCGCAATCTGCTTGATGACTTTAAGTTCTGGCGAAAATATTGTTTCCTAGCCTCTACGGACTCGAAGTATTTTGAGCTTGATGGTCCTTCGATCGAGTGAGAGTTTCGTCAACTGAGTAAGTTTTAGTTTTGTTCTTGATTCTGCTAGTGTTAATTACATATTGAAATGTTGTCTGTGCTTTCTAAAGGGAGGTTTTTTATTACGCCTATTTCTTCTGAGGACAAAGCAACTTTCGATAAATTTTGTAACATGCCTCGAGTTTGGGTAGAAGATGTTGTTCAATCTTCTAACATAAAGTGTAGTGGACTGTGGGCCTATTGGCATGTGGCTCCCACTCTTTTCAGAGTTTCAAAGCCGAAATCTAAAGGGGAGCCCTTTTTGAAGAAAAGGAAACTCCCTAAAGTTAAGATTTTGAGCCCGTCAAGGAGCGCGGAGCTGAATGAAACGCTTTCTATTAATACGTGTTCCAAGAAGCCTCGTGGTGCCACCAAGCCCGCTAGTGAGCGTTTGCCTCTTTAGAGGGACGCCAAGCTGTGGGGCGGGTTCCTAATTCGTCTGCTGGAGCGAAAATTGTTGGGCCTGAAAGGCCGGATGCTCGTACAAGGGCCCATATTTCCCTTCCCGATTTGGAGAAGGATACTCGGCAAATGGTGTGGATTGAAGATGTAACGAAGTTGAGTACTGAGTAGGCAAGGATCTTAAACATCGTGTTGTTGCAAGAACTCATGGCAGCTTCATTTGATGCGGGTTTGACTCATCATTTTTTCATTGAAGGACTTTAAGTATGACCATTCTATGGATTGTGAGTCCCCCAGTTGGGTGAGAGGTCATCTGATAGTCGCCCCTACGGTGAGAAGTCTCATCTGTCCCTATCTCAACTCCATATCATGATGGCGATGGGTCCAAGGGATAACTCTCTCCATTCTTCTCCGACTAATGCTTTCGAGTCGGTTTGAGAGAAGGAGTCGATCATTGAGGGCAAGGGAAAGGCGGGTGGATGAGGACCCTGATGTGGTGAAGACACAGTGAAGGGCGGTGTTGGAGTGATTTCGATCTCTGAAGACCTCCATTCGGATCCGCATATCAATTTGTTTGCTCTAGATGTAGTAAAGATGAGCAACCAAGCCTGGCACGAGGAGGTTGGCATTTCTTATGCCTCGAGGATGCATATCAGTTGGTGGAATGATTGGTTGGCGAACTGTGTTTTGATGCCAACATGTGATACGCTAGGAGAACATATGGACAAGGGGCAGAAATATCTGATTCTTGGGATGTCATATCTGAACCAAGTTGTCGTTGCTAGGACAGAGGTTGAAGTTGCTCGTGAGAGGGAATATACTATGGAGCGAGTCTTTGCGAACTTGCAAAGTCTTACACTGATGCTTTCCGTGAAATTGAGTTACTGAAGAAGCTGTTTGAGGAAGGGAGGCCTACCCAGTCATCTGTTGATCAAGAGGACTGGAAGACAAGGTCGAAGGCTCAGAGGATTCACTTGGAAACGCTTGAGTCTGAGTTGGATGGGACAATGTTCGCGAGGGATAGATTCGGAGAGAATATGAACCTTGTCCGACGTGACTTATGTTCTGCTTAGGAGGTTGTAGCCAAGGTGCAGGCTGAGTTTCAAGCTCTGAATGCTTAGAAATCCAGAAAGGAAGCTGAGTGGGCTGCCCGATGTTCGCAGTTAGAAGTCGATGTCGACTCCAATGCCCAAAGTGTGCGGACAACAGAAGAGGAGTTCCTTCTAGCGCAACATGAACAAAGTGCCATGAAAGATAACTTGAGTGTTGAGCAACCCAAGACTGACACACTATCGGGCGAGTTCGAGTGGTTAGAGCAAGAGCTTGCTGAGTCGATGGTGCACGAGGAAAAGCTTTTGAAGACCTAGGGCACGTTAGAGTTCAGCGGAGTTGTGCATGAGCGCCTGGAGCTGCTGCATCCGATGAAGAAGGATCATCCCGAATGGGACCTCTCTTACTATAAAGAGTTGTCTTATGCGGAGTTTGGAGAAACCTCTGACCAACCAAAATAAGAAGAAGGTAATTAAGTCCAGGGGCGTCCGAGTGATAGCACGTGCGGACATATCTCCTACCTCCTCTCCTGCCAAATCAAGCTTTGTTGTATCTGAACCTCCTCCCAATGAGGAGTGAACTTTGTAATCTTGACTTATCAATGAGAGATGGCATATTAAACAACATTTTGTACTTATGCATTATTTGACTTTCCCTATTAGCACTTATCTCATACCGCGCTACTAGCTTTTAGACAAAAGGTTGTGTTGAGTTAATAAGTCGTATACTTGATCCACTGATGGGAGTTTCGTCTTTGTGATCCGCAGTTGTAATCCGTCATATGCAGGCCAGGCTGTGGCTCAGGCCAACAGTTGTCGTTGCTACTATAAGAAAACTGGTTAGATTGTGGTCATGCGCGTGCATTTAATTGGATGATTGTCCTTGTGATCTCAAACCGTTTATGTCCATTGCTGGCGGACTAGGCTATAAGGGAGACCAGAATTCGTTGTCATCAGTTATAACTGACTAACTTTGGTTGGGTTAGGCAATCATTGTCAGTAGTTGGCCAATGATCCCTGGTAAGCCATTGTCATCAGGCTACATGAGTACTGACTAGACTCCCACTTTCTAACTCATTGTCATCCGCGCTTGGCGGACTAGGTGTTAGAGCGATAGGGTTCGGTGATCATTGTCTGTAGTTTGCCAATGATCCCTAGCAAGCCATCGTCACCAGGTTGGATGAGCATTGACTAGACTCCGACTTTCTAACTCATCGTCATTTGCGCTCGGCAGACTAAATGTTAAAGCGATAGGGTTTGACGATTATTGTATGTAGTTGGCCAATGATCCTTGTTACACCATTGTCATCAGGTTGCATGAGCGCCGACTAGACTCTCACTTTCTAACCCATCGTCATCCGTGCTCAAGGGACTAGGTGTTAGAGCGGACCAGAAGCTATCGTCATTAGCGGCCTACTAACTAAACTTTGTTCGAGTTTGGTGATCATCGTCTACGGAAAGACGGTGACACCTGGCAAGCCATTATAATCAGACGTGGAAAGCACTGACTAGACTCCCACTTTCTAAGCCGACGTCCTCCACTATTGGCGGACTTGGATTAGAGCGAACCAAACGCTATCGTAATTAGTCGTCATTGACTAAGCTTTGGTCAGGTTCGATATCAATATCCATGATTTGACAATAGTCCCTAGCGAGACGTCTATATCAGGCATTAGAGCGATGACTAAGCCCCCACTCTCTAAGTCGTTTTCATCCGCTTTTGGCGGACTAGGCGTTAGAGCGGACCATAAGCTATCGTCATTTTTCGAAACCGACTAATCTTTGGTTAGGTTCGGCGACCATTATCTGTAGTTGGACAATGTCCCTGGCAAGCCATCGTAGTCAGGCATTAGAGCACTAACTAAGCTCTCACTTTCTAGAGCGGATACCTTGGAAATAATATCGCTACAGGCGTGTTCCACGTTGCATGGGCGGTTAAGGCATTCATACTGTACCAGGCTGCTTGATTGGGCCCATTCATTGGAGAGCCATGTTGTAAAGACCAGCATGCCAAGTGTACGACATAGATTGTGAGACGGTTCAGTGCCGGTTATTCCCCCAAGTTAATGGGGTTACGTGTAGTGCTATTAATTTGATGAATGTGGACTTGTGCAGTTGCAATTGGAACCGTCATTTCCATATTTCCCTTACAACATTTATTGTTGTCATAACTGTTGATTGGCTTCATTTCGTGAACCGTCGCGCCTATATATAGGCTAGAATTCACCATTTCAAGCATTTCCATGGATGCTCTAGAGAATGTTCCTGAAATGCATCCCTTCAGAAAATATGTTTTGGGTTATCCAATGGTTAAAATAAGATCTTCGTCGTTGAAGTCTTCGAATGTTCTGTCATTTGTAGCAATGAGTCTTGACAAAACTTGATTTTATGTGATGCCACCTGGTCTGGGTGAGCATCCAATTGGTTCCGTGGGACCTTGTAATCTCATTTTACATTTCATAGAAGAAGTACAGACTCTCCCTCAAGGGACGAGTCTGTTGGTCGCCTTCTCCTGCTCCCAAGTTTCCATCCATCACTGTTGTTGGGGGATGATCCCAACAACTAGTTTTGGAGTGGATTTTCCTATTGTATCTACTGGGCTTCTCCAGTGATGCCACATTGGAAGGCAAATTTGGTGGAGCGGGGCTCTAGCGGACACGATTTACGGTCTGGGGTGGTGCTCTGCGTCACCCCAGGCATTACATATTTGAGAGACGTCCCCATCTGGCCTCTTCTGCTCTCCTTCTGAATCCTCTTCGTATGGGGGATAGGCGGAGCAGAGATGTCCACAGCTCCTTGTGTGTGTCTCTGCTGCCACTTTCAAATCATCCTTGTGAGGTGATTCGACAGAGCAAAGAAACAGGTGCACACTTGAAGACAGATTGGCAGAGTGAATTCTTGACATGCGTTGGAGCAAATAAATACTTGCGTCAGACTTAGATACTTGTTGTGTATAAACTGTTGTATTAGTCAACGGGCAAGCTTTGTAATAATTCATTGCAATCATGTCTGTTTTATTCCTTGAATATGCCTTCTGTGAATAATCCTTCTAAACTGGAAAACAAAAAGAAACAAAAGAAATCAAAGCAATAAGATAGTTTGATTCTAAACAGAAACTAAGCTAATCTAGCCCTGAAAGAGACGCGCACGATCCTGGCTCAGACTATGTAGCTCTTTTGGCGGACTGTCAGGTGTCGCCAATGTTGGCGAACTTACTGAAGAGTGAACTTTGCTCTGGCGGGCCGTTCCTCACTGGTTGTTAGCTTTGTGCTGGACTTGATGGTGTTTCCGGTACTGAAATTCAGCTCGTCGGATAGCTGAGCCTTAGTTGTCAGAGCTTTGTTACTGTCCGTACAGGGTGATTCTCCCCCCGAACTTGGGCCCGACATGTGATATGTCTCTCTCGCGGACCAGAGCTATAATTGCTAGCAATCTAGTTGCTTCAGCGTTGCGTAGTAGCAGTCTCTCGCTGAAGGTTGATCTCCACAAATAGTTCCTTGGGCCTGGTTGGTTGTGTACTTGGTGTATTGGTGTAGAGTAGAAACTACTGCTTCCATATGGTGAAGCCAAGGCCTCCCAAGGATGATGTTGTGGGCAGAGTGAACATCGACCACCGTGAACTCCTGGACAAGGTACTTCCACAATTGTGGCTCTCCCGCTACTACCATTAAGTTGATCCTCCCAATAGGTAAGCATTTCTCTCCACTGAACCCAACCATGGGATGGTTGGATGGTGTTAAGTCCGCCTCCTTGAGTTGCATGTTGTGGAAAGCATTTAGAAACAAGACGTTTAAAGAGTTTCCTATGTACACCAAGGCTTTTTTCACTTACCACTTTGAAACGAGGAACAAGATGACCAATGCGTCATTTTGAGGAGAATGAATACCCTAGAGGTCCTGGTCTGTGAACGTCAACAGTAGGATGGGGCTCTAAATACATGCATAATGCACTTGTCTATCTTCGCAGGTGGGCTGCGTCCCCATTTCGAAAAACATCTTCTTGTGGGACCTGTTTGATTGCTCACATTCGGAGCCGATTCCACGAAACACACAGATAATGCCAGGAGCTTCTTTCTCTGTCTTTGTCCGTTCTTGCTTTTTGTCTGGGTGTAGAAACTCTTTGAGCTTCCCATTTCGGATCCAATGTTATATCTCGCTCCTGAGACTCTTGCAGTTCTCAATGTCATGGTTGCCCTCCTTGTGAAAGGAGAAGTGTGTGATGTTATAGCGCTGGGAGGGGTCTCCTCGCTATTTTGCATGCCACTTTAGCTCTTCCCAGTTCTTGATATAGTTGAGGACGTCATACAGACTGGAGTTGAGGGGAGTAACGGATTTAGCATCGACGTAGTTGGATGCCTTATCTTGCCTTACATGGTCAGTGTCATGCTTGCTATCATTGTGTTTCCTTTTCCTCTCGTCATCATCCTGTTTCTTCTCCTCCTTTTTGTTTCTGGATGCAGATGGTTTCTTTTTGGACTCAACCTCCCTCTTGGTGGCCAGCATCTCATCAAGAGTGATGTACCTCTGGGCATTTTTTAGTAAATCCGACATATCAGTTGGAGGGTTCAAAGTGAGGAAATCATAATACTTGCCCCTCCTTAGAACTGAGGAGAAAACAGTGACTGTGGTGTCAGTTTTGCAGCCGTCAATGAGAGTCAACTCATCTTTAAAGCGTGTAATGTATTCTCGTAATGTTTCGCTGAGTTTTTGTCTGAGGGTGAGCAGATAATGCCGACCCTTCTTGATTCGTTGGCTGCCGACGAAGCGTGCAAGGAGCGTTTTTGCCATTGTGTGGAATGAGTTGATGGACCTCGGAGGGAGTCCATGGAACCAGGTCAGAGCTGATTTTTTAAGGCTGGTAGGGAATGACATGCACATTATTGATTCAGATCCTTCTTTGAGCGCCATTACATGCTGAAAGTAGCGCAAGTGATCGGACAGGCCTGCCATCCCGTCATAGAACTTCAGCTTTGGCGGAGTAAATTTTTTCGGCAAAGGCTCGTTCATGATATGATCCATGAACATCGGGAAAGTGAGGTTGAACAACACATTAGGATTGGTGGCCCCCAGTCTCATCGCGTTCTAGGAGACCTATCCGTCAGCCTTAGACATTGGGCCTCCGCCTTTGGTCCACTGAGAACCTATAGGGGCAGTGTGGCTTTCCTGAACGTGTTCCCTTGTGTTTTTCGGGGACGAAGCTCTTTGCTACTCCCGTTCTCCTTCTGCAGGTGGAGGGTTATGCTGGGTGAGAATGTCCAGTGCTCGTGCAACCTGCTGCATTTAGGTTGATAGTAGATCCACCCTTGGGTCTGCCATTGCTGCCACCGGTACGGGGGTTTGATTTTGTTCCTCTTGCGGTGTCGGATTCATCAGAACTGGCGGCGCTCTTGCAGTGCGAGCGTTTGAGGGCTCAAGGGTGTCTCCATTTTTGCGAGATCTCATGGTCACCATATCTCTGTACTGTTAGGCATGGTAATGTCAATGTTTTTTCAAGGAACTTAGTCGTTCCCCACGGACGGCGCCAAACTGATGTAGTCGAATCTTGCTCTCCTCGACCTTGACCTAGACCTTCACAGGGAACGCTCGTGAGCCAAGGACCACCATTGTGGTGGCCGATGGCACTCCGATGCCAAAGTCAGACAAGGCTCGAGAAAAGCTTAAAGCTGCAAATTGGGTCTTGTAGCGTACATTTCTTCGTGAAACCCGTATCTTATTTATAATGCGAGAATCCTCGTTCGACTAGGCCTTTGGGTGCATAGTTTAGGAAAATAGATATTGCTGGAGATCCTTTCCTAGTTGAGAGTCGTCTATGTAGGACAGTTTTCCTACACGACTTGTGTACCTAGATCTGCGGGAGAGATTTTCCTTTTGGAGTGTTGTCCATGCAAGGAAGTTTCCATGCACGACTTATACTCCGATATATGCTCCTTAGTCGGATCCAACATGCTGCTGGCCTGCCCGTCTCAGGTGATCCCCCATATACTTGCCTGATTAGGGCTTACAGGTGTTGGGCTTTACCATGTGACATGCGGGCTTAATAGGGTGCAACTTGGATCCAACCTTTGGATTATGCTAATATGGGTTTATTGTTGTCTGGGCCTTGCTAGATCTGAAGGGCAATCATGCTCGTTTTTTTTTTTTTTTTTTTTTTTTTTTTTCTGCTGACGAGATCATCATGACACGCGTATGGTGTGGATTAAAGGACGGTTTGGTGTATCATTACCAAGTATACAGGCAAGTCTGTATACTAAATCATACTTTTTTATTCTTTTTTTTCACATTTCTTTCCACTTTTTTTTTTCCGGAGTTGTGGAAAAGAACACAAAAATAAATTAAAACTCAAATACAGCTTAGCAAGTCAAGTTGCATCATAATCAAATACCCATATTCACTCTAATGCTTTAACATATATCCTCTGACACTTAACATTTCAAGGATCACCAGGAAACCACAGGACCATTTGTATACCAATCAAATTCAAGTCATGATATGCACATACCAAATTGCATAACCATACACATACTCAAATTCATCTCATCAAGGGTAAATCCTCACAATTTAATTTAACGTATTTTACAACTTCATCCTCTAAAGGTGAATACGCAGCAAAATCTAAATTTGCAAAGATTATCACAATTCATCATGCATACCTCTAATTTCATAAAAACTAAATTCAATACTATATTCATATAAAATTTGCGAACCCGTCTAATTGGCGAGGGAAGCAGCGAGGAAAACAGCGAGGGACCCCACAGGGGGGAGGGGGAGCCGTCCATTCCCCCCGGGATGCGTGCGTTGAAAATTCAAACGCGCATCCCGGGGGGAATGGACGGCTCCCCCTCCCCCCCTGTGGGGTCCCTCGCTGTTTTCCTCGCTGCTTCCCTCGACAATTAGAATTTTTGAAAATTTGCACATATTATATATTCATTTGATTTCCATAAAATTATTATCCTAATAATTTAGTTCAAAACATATTATTAAATGCAAATACTATTGATCAACATATATGCTTAAATAAAGTTAACGTGAAAATTTAGCAAATATCTACTAAAGTGAATGTTACAATTCTTCAAACAAGACTAAATAAGATTCAGCTTAAGTTCTCGTGAAATTTGCAAAATACAAAGAAATGACGTATCAACTTTGCATATATTGAACTAGATTTTAGGTGCTAAAATAATTTGATTAGTTATCAAACAGGACTATACAATGCTTAACTTTCTTTCAACTCTATTAGTCTCTCATAAGCATAACTCAAGCAAATTAAAGAACCCATTTCAATTGCACAAACACTATTTACATTGACACTATTATTTTCAATAAAAATAACAAAACTAGACTAAAAAAAACAGAGGAATAGACACCTTACAACAGGGATATTAGGTTGAAGGATTCCAAATATTTTTCATTATTATTAAGATATGGCAAAACCCCATTTATTTTTATTTATTTTCCGAGAAAAGAAACCCAACTCTAGACAAACAGACAAATAATCAGTACATAGTAGCCTGGAGAATACTAGAAGAATATAATTTGTATGGTAGCTTATAATTATGAAAACTAGTATTAAGTAAATTAGGGCATTATTAATTGTATTATGAAAACTAGTATTAATTGTATTTGTGCTTATTAAGTAAAACCCAAAATGGTAGTTAGGGCATTATTAGTCAATTAGGGTTTGGTTAGTTGGCTTGCCAAAGAAGTTAGGGATATTATAATTAAGGTAAGGGATCGTTCATTGTTCTTGGGGTTGATGACAAAAAGAATAATTATTTTCTTATTTGTTCTCCATTAGCATTTATTGTAGTTTAATTTTGATTATTGTTCGTTTATTTTGATTATTGTTCCTTAGGGTGTGTTTGGTTGCATGGAATCCTATGCCATGGAAATTCATGAGGGGACCCCTACATTTTAGGCTTAATTGATGTATCACTCCACATCCACTATTTGGTTTTGTGATAATGGTGGGAATGGAAGTCCCATGAACATGAGAATCACATGCCTTGGGGGACCAAGGAGTGAGATTCTCGTGTTCATGGGACTTTCATTCCCATCATTGATCACAAAATCAAATGGTAATCAAATGGTAGATGTGGAGTGATATATCAATTTAGCCTAAAATGTAGGGGTCCCCTCATGAATTCCCATGACATAGGATTCCATGCAACCAAACACACTCTTAGTTCTATCAAGGTCAATACATAATGAAATCTTCATTTATGGACTAACATCTAGGAAGATATCAGTAATCCAAATTCCAAACGACTACTTATATTTCCGGAATCAAAGTACTACATTATTGATACTATTCAGTAGTTCAGATTTCATAGAAGAACCGGTTTTTGGCAACTGAAGATGGTTCAAATTGGAGCATTATAATTAAAAGGGTAACTAGACTTGTAACATCTTAGATGTACCTATATAGTTGGAGCAGAAGTAGTTCTACATCTGATCTTTTTATTTGAATTGACTGGTGGTTAGCTCTTGGGATAGTTTGTGGATATATATACCAAAAACTACAATAAAGACATTTCTGAACAATTCTTGTTAGTTGGATCACATGCTTCCTTCCTAACAAGGTAGAACACCAAAGTTATTAACAAGATCCTACATTTTCATGCTTCTTTTGAATGTTTGGTGTTGAAAGAAACTCCGTGCTTCCCATAAATAAAAACTTTCAATTCTTTGATCCAAATGTTGGGTTTAGAATTAAACAAACAACTAATCACATTTGATACTCAGAGTCTTCCAAACACTAAACCTTTATAGTACTGTGATTTCTGATTGGGACATTTATCAACTACTACCTCTGAACTGTTCCACTTGAAGTTGGCTTTTGACCTTCTTTTTGGCCATTGAAGATAATGGGTTCTCTTATAGGTTGTGTTTGGTTTGCACTGTTTATCATTATTTTTTCATTTTTCATTATAGGAAACTTTCCCAATCTTAAGCAATAAAATAATTCCCTCATCTCTCCATGGTAAATTGTTCAATATACCCAAACTTTCAAAGTAATTTTTCTCATCATTAAAACCAATTAAAAAAACCTCTCGGTGGAGCCAAAAGGTAAACAGAATTTGAAGTAGAACTTCAAGTCAATCTTTAATGGAGGAGGGAAGAATGGGAAAATAACTAACTCCACACTTTGAGGGTTCATTTAGAAAATAGTCAAAATACTAAAAATATTGATTTCTAGTTTTCATTTGAATTGAATCCTACTCAATCTAAGAAATATAATTATAACAACATACTCCCTAGCTAAGCTAATTACTTGAATGATAAATACTACATTAAACAGAGAGTTTGTAAACATTGAAATGCTTATAGCGTAATTAAACCATGCCTACAAGATAGTTATGATGTTACAAATTGATGAAATATATAATACAGTTCGTGGTATATATTGTTCATCATGCATTCAGACTATTGCTAAATATCATGTGTTCTTGACAATAACCATTGATGATAATGCTAGCTTTCAGATGTAGATATAATATTAGATTGGATGAAAACTCACATCTGTATAAGTTGGTGTTTTTATATAGATAGACCAAAATCATAACAAAAATGACATTTTACTAACTGGGGTATTCAATTATGGATTTTAATAGACTGTAGAAGATTTTAAAAAATATTAAAATATCGGGGTATTTCAATTAAGGATTTAAAACAATACATGTAAATCTAGGGGTATTCAAATACAAATTTTAAATGATTGTTTTATAATTCATTAAAATCAGAGGGTATTCAATTCATGATTTTCAAAAGTCCACCAAAATTAGGGGGTATTCAATTCATGATTTTCAAAAGTCCACCAAAATTAGGGGGTATTAAAAAAGTAGTGGATTTTAATGAATTTGTTAAAGTTGTGGATTTTAAAGGATTTGTGAGTGAAAAGTATATATAACAAGAGTTATTCCAAATCCAACCTCCCCCCCTCATATTTCAACGGATTTATATTGGCTATTGTTAAATAACACCACCATTTTCGCTAAAGAACGCCACCATCCCATTTTTTTTGTGATCTGCTCAAAGACACCACCACATTCCCTTCTCTTCTCTCTTCACAAGAGCAGCACCACCTCGCCCCACAACTTTCGTCCACACCACCGTTGGCTGCACCACCACCCGCACTTCCTCTTTTATTTTGTTCTTGTTTTTTTTATTTATTAATATTCTTCTTCTCATTTTCTTCCTCTTATTTTTTCTTTTTCTTGTCCTCTCTTCATCTTTTTTTTTTGTTCTCTTTCTGAACATTTGGTAAGATTATCTGTATCCAATGAACATTTGGTTTCCTAAAATAAACTTTGAATTTCTCCAAGTTTGTTGCATGGTAATCGTTTACAAAATTCATTTGTAGAAGTTTTGATTACATTTTGCTTGTTGTATATACTTATGAAGCAGAATTTGATGTTATTCCATTGCTACATTTTGCTTTAGAGCCAAAAAAAATATATCAACAATTGTTATTTATATACACATCTGTATTTTGTTTTTGCTTGCACATACAAGTTTAAGGTGTTCCCAAAAAAAGTATTAAGTGAGGATCCTCAAAAGAAACTATTTGCATTATTTCTTCTTTTCAAAAGAAAAATAGTTATTTGTATTACTTTTGGACCATATTCAATGTATTTGAATTTTTTTAATTTGAAATAAAATTCACGTAGCATACAAACGATTGTTTTATTGATATTTGAGGGATGTTTTATGATTTGTGTTGACATGGATAACAATGTAGGTGACGTTATTTCATAACTTCCTATGATTAATAGCATATTCATAAGAATTTATAGAAATCAATAACAATCATTTATAAAATTCAGAAAATCCAATAATAAAAATCCATCAAAATCCATTGGATTATATAAAATCCACAAAATCCAGTCACTTAAAATATATCAAAGTTATGTGGATTCTATAAACTCCTTTGAAATATTTTAAAATCTATGAGATTTAAAATTTTTCACAATCTATTAAAATCCATAATTGAATACCACTGTAAGAGTACAAAATCTACTAGTTTGTGTGCTCACAAGTGAGATTTTTATTGGGCCACATTTTGCAGCTTTCCTTTATCAACAAACTATGCAGTTCTTGGTTGAAAATCAAATAATATTTGTCCTAAAATTATATACCATATTACAATTATATGGGGTCACTAGCTAGCAAGATGTTAATCTCTTTATATTAAAAATTTGCGTAAATGAGTCAATTAGTGCATGAAATAAAAATGAAGTGAATTGAAATGGAGAATATATGTATCTTTGCCTGTTAATTCTTTAATGATGCTTTACAGCCACACTTTAATTTGATAATACATAAATGAAACTCTTTCAGCGTGTTTAAGTTTAGTATCTGCAGAACAAGCTGGTCAGAACACACACTCTCCATCCAAACCTTCCATGAACAGGTATTTTCTGTATATGGTACTATCTTTCCTTTTCATTGCATGGAAGCTCTTCTTTATGGCTATATCCTCTGGCAGGCAATTTTCCTCATCTAAATAGAAGAAGTGTAGGAGACGACCTATCTTCAAATTCTTTCATAGTTTTCGGCTCCAAATGTTGGTGCAGATCTCCAATTTGAGCAAGTGAAGTAGTAGGGAAATTTATTGTAAGATTGAGATTCAAATCCGGTAAGGCGCATGTGTCATCCTCTAGGCTACTGCTTGCAGCGTCAGATACTTGATTGTTATTACCATGGGACCTCACAGGTAAACTTGGTTGGCATGTCTGGGTTTTCGTCTCAGAGGATGCAGCACTAGGACGAGGAAGGCTGTGGGTTAATCGATGGTTATTTGGATCAACTCCAATGTTCACTAGCTTTCTTCTTAGATGTGAGTTCCAGTAGTTCTTTACTTCATTATCAGTACGTCCTGGTAATCTTCCAGCTATCAAAGACCACCTGAAGCCATATATCACAAAGCACAATTAGTAACTGCAATGCTGATAGCCAAAATTGTGAAATACATATGTAATGATTTCCCAGTAACATTTTACAGTTATATATTTAGGCTCCATTTGGCTTGACTTAAAAAGTAGAGGTCAGTTCATACTTGAACTCACAGCAAAATATCATCTAGCCAAATGCTATCGTATCCTATATATGTGTGCGTTTGTGTGTGTCTCTCTCTCTATATATAGTTTATTTCTTTCATTTTTTAAATTTATTTTTGTTTGTCGTGTTTTAGGACTAGAATTTTTCTTTTATGTCAAACCTCAATTATGAATATTGCGAAATGTGGCGTAGCTAAAACTTGAGGACAAAGCTACCTATAACTTAACTATAATTAAGCCAAACTGGGTAATTATTAATTTCTGAAAACAATACAATAATAAAATAAAAATTAGAAACTAAATGGTGGACATGGTTAAGACGTTGCACCGGTTGCCTAGAAGTGCATGGAGCTTGATGATAAGGTCTTCTTCATCCTCAGCAAAATTTCCACGCTTAAGGTCTGGCCTTAGATAATTTATCCATCTCAACCTACAACTTTTACCACACCGAAGCAATCCTGATGACAGGGAGAAGAACCAGAAAATGTAGATACTATTAGTGTTTATCCTTCATATATAACTAGGTTTGAGAGGAAGAATTAATTAGCTTCATTTATATGCATGAGTTTATTAAATGACCAACCTGCAGCCTGAGGTAGTGAGCGCCAACAACCTTCGCCCTGAGTTCGAATATAATCAATGAGCTTTTGATCTTCTTGCTTGGACCAGGCACCTTTGTTCTTGTCTTGCTTGTCACAACAAGGTTTCCTCATTGAATTCTTCAAAGGCTTCAATATAATTGAATATGTAGAAGAAGAAGAAGAAGAAGATGATGATGATGAAGGTGATAATGAAGAAGAAAGAGTCTTGTGACGGTTGAGAGGGGAAGAAGCTAGCAACCCCAACAAACAAAGAGGTGTAGATGAGCCCTGTGACTTCATCAGATATGTGAGTTATATATATAGACAGACAGAAGGAAAAAAAAAAAAAAAAACCTTGTATTTCAGAGAGGGGTTTGAACGTGGTTGACTTTGACTGGTGGGTTTGGGCTTGTGTGTGTGTGGATGAGAACTCATGATCAGAGCCAAAGAGATAGATAAGAAGAAGAAGGGGGTGCTAGCAGTGAGTGAGTGGGGAGGGTTGTTAGTTGCTAAACTGTTAAGTATAAGTCTCTTTCGTGATCAGTTGCTGCGCGCTCCTCCTCATCCTCTAATGTTGAGATTTATTTGTGTTGACAAAGTGAAGATCTAAGCATTCCACCTCTCCCCCACACTTAACAAGGAAGTTGGCAAAATCACATGTTTTTCAGTTTGACTGATAGTTTCCGCGGTTTATCCACAACTATTCCTTCCTTATATATGCCAGTTAGGCCTAGAAATGGCTCAGGTACGTGATGTTCGGTTACCTTGCATTTGTGGACCAGATCGTACACGGCCTACTAATTAATGGGACGGCACGATATCACCGGTTCACTGGTAGATGTATTGGTAAAATCAGATAAAAAAAAACAGACTCGTCTAGGAGGAAAAGTTGAAAATATATATATACATATGGGCAAAGGTATAAACCAAAGCATGACTTACTTATACTTAAACAGGTTGACAGGACAAAACCCCGAAATGACACAAAAGCTAAATTCCCTTGATCTAAACTAGTTAAATGGATTGTTTTAGGTTGTGTTGGCCGGTTCAGGTTACTGTTCCTATATATGCAGTGACCTTTGTAATTCATATCACAAATTAATAAGTCTAACATTTGACATGTTTTTTTTTTCCTTTCAAGCTGATATGTTCTAATATAACAAGTTATTGCAAATTCTTCATTGCATTTAAAAGTTTTGGACGTATGGTGAATCGAAAGTAACTTTAAGGTTTTGCTTGGGTCACGTTTGTTAAATTGTTGTATATATATAGCATTAGTGACTTCATTTTTGTCATATTGTGGTAAAATTTCTATATGTCAAAAGGTAAGTCATTGACATCAAGTGGCAACTTACCATAAAAATATTTGGGTGAACAAAAGTTATTTAGGTTTTGGGTTTCTCTTAGAGACAAACTATATATAAGACGTTGATTTTGAGAAACCACATTGAACCTCAAGACAAAACTTGAACAATTTGAAGAGATTTTGAGAAATCTCAAATTTGTGTCAAGCTTGTTCGACTAGACCTTACCAAACAAATTGTGTGCATCTTACGGTTTCTTATTAACTATTAATTCACTGAAAGTCAACTTTCTTATACTTACTGTTGACCTTACAATTGAAAAAAAAAAGTCGGAAAACACAATGTTGGTACTCTCATTGTTGCTACGAGTCTTTAACAATGAATCACAAGATTTGTCTGAAGTTTTCGAAAAGTCACGGATCAAAAAAATAGGGTTGGGTAAGATTGGTCTGGAATTCACTTTCAATTGGTTGCATATGGAAAGAAATGGGAGAAAGAGAGAGATGAAAGTGAAAGAGCATGATGAGTCAGACCTAGACTCCCTTTCAAAGGCCGCATTCTTTTGAAATGGGGCATGTCTTTGAAGGTTTTTTTTTTTTTTTTTTTTTCAAAGAATGACCATAGGAAGTTCGTTATTTGCTTGAGGTATACTTCACACGGACGGGAAAATGCAAGTACTTAGCTTGGCTAGATTTAATTAAATTTGGCTCCAATGTTCATTATGTGGAAAATTTGGATTCAAAGGAAAAAACAAATTAAATCATATGAAGGTAGGTCATGGAGTGCAAGTTATTATGTTATCTTTGAGGTCCCTAATTGGTTCAGAGTTTAGCTTTGAGCATGTTCATGCCAAAAAGACAAAAGTCGTGATGGAAGAGGGGCGATTAAAGCCTTGAGTGAATGTCAAATAGGTTAGCAGAAAGAGTACATTATTTGTCTTGTATTGGCCATTCCCTCCTACTAACTGGTTGGCGCTGAACATGGATGACTCCCCATTGGATAACGTAGCTACTGGAGGGTGTGATGATCAAGGCATTAACAATATTATTATTTTTTTTTGGAAGGTTCAAATAATAAGATGGAGTTTATTATTTTTTTTCGGAAGGTTTGAAGTCATGTACAGCTAGGAATCCCGATGATTTAGTGATTCAAATAGGCCCAGTGTTTGTCAGACGATGGTTATAAAGTTTTCAAGATCCCTTGGCATCTGCGGAACACGCACAATGCTGGAAATTAGAAATATTAAAGGATGAACTTATTTGTGTTTGCATTTGAAAACACGTTTTCAAGAAGTTAATGAAGTTGCTGTCGTGCTAGCTTGTCCTAACCCAAGAGGAGAAGGTCAGTAAAGAGTTTGATGCAGCTACCCTGTTTGTTGAGATTGGATAAAAGAAAAGCAACTTAATTATGAGCTAATTAGTCATTGTTTAGTTTTCTCTGAAATGGGAACTTCGTAATATACTCCCTTTCCTATGTCTACTAAAATTGGATTTGTGTATAATAATAACGGTCTAGGAAACCAAAACTCCCCTCCCAGTCGAGGTTTCATTGAAAGATAAAGTAAAATAAAATTAGAAGTTAAGTTAAGATGCTCCAAAGGTTTGGATCAAGTAATATGGAGCCATATCCGATGGCAGTCCCTAGCTAGTAAATTTAAGAAAGCCTTTATGATATTGTTGGTTATGCCTCGACTCCTGAAAATATTATGGGACTGAACATTGTTATTGTTCCTAAAATCAATATCAATATCTGTCAGTCCAAACAAGGTGGAGAAGAGAACTATAACTACTTTAAAAAAGAGAAGGGGAAGGAAAAGAAACAAACTGTTAGATAAAAGCCCCCACCAAACACTCCAAATGAGACGAGGGAGATCATGAAGCTTAGCCACAGTCCCCTTAGTACTAACCTACTAGTCACCAACACACATATTATACATTGTCTGGATCTTTCTTCTTTGAAGTCAAGTCAAGTAGGCTTCCAATTGAAGATGAGATTTTCATACAAGTCATACTCACTGGGGTCAAAAATTTGTACTTCTTTAATGGTGGAGAAAATTTTGATATAGGTACAATGGGAAGAAGATAAACTGTTCATTCAATTATTTGGTTTTTTTCTTTCAAATTTTGATGTATTTGATTTTAAAAGGTGGGGCTCTGTGTATCTACTTATCCCATGAATATGTACCGCATTGAGACCAATGAAGAGCCTTGTAGTCATACGTGTATTGTAGCTCTGGTCGTGTTGCACATTTTTGGTTCACTATCAAGAAGTTAATAATACTTGTGTTTCGGATATGATCATTAAGGATTGTCCAATTAAAATGTGAACCTACAACAAAAATTTTAGGATTGAACATTGACACCAAATCTTCCCTGAATTTGTTTCTTTTGTTCCACGTTTCATATGGTTTCTCTGCTTATCCTATAACCCTTACTCCAAACCCTCTAAATTTCCACTAAATGTAATTTTGATGCCGAAAAGTTGATGTTATTGCAAAGTTTAATATGAGACTGCGACTGACATGGTAGGACCTGAATGTGTACATCGTTGGATGAGTTTGAGATGCAAGTGAATGTGTTCATTAGAAGGTCATCATTCATCAAAGAGTGCTCAACAACACACCTACTATTCCTGGTAGTAAACAAAATGCCTTTAACTATATCCATTATCTGCTAAAACAAGCAAAGTTGGGCTACATTCCATCTAAAAATCCCATCCATCCTTTTCAGTAGAACAAATTCACCAATATAATCGAGACATCCAGATTGATGCAGGGCAGCAAACAAAAGCGTGAAAGGAATGATGCAAGTATAAGATAATGCTTTGGATTGCACGATTCTCAAGCCAATATATGATTTCCTTCCCTCAGCTGTGCTTGTTAATCCCAGCAGCAAAGCATAACAACGAGGATAGCAAATTATTAGTTTTCATTGTCTCGTTTGCAGATAAGATATAGAGAGCTAGGGCTTGCTGGAACCTTACATATCACACTTAATTATGTACATATAATGTGTTTGTTTATTATAATCGAAATCTTATAAATAATCATGAACTAGGATATGTGAGTGGGCTAGGGCTAGGTCAGGTTCTAGTCGTGCTACAAGAAGTGTTAAACAGGATAAAAATTAGTAAGTGGTGAATGCTTAACTATCAGCCAAGCAAGATCGCTTGGTAATTCAAGAAACCATCCTGCTATAGCCAACTACTTGTGCATATAATTAATAAGTGCCCATGGGGATTCTGTGAGCATTCAAAAGAGATAAAGTGTGGTCCCTTTAATTTCTTTTAGTTGCAAAGATTATTTCTTCTCCAACTATCAATGTGCATGTTTCATGTGATTATTGTGATTGCACTTTCACGAATTAAGTGTAACATATTGGTATCGGAACCCAGCTTGATTCCTTCGACTTTGTTTAGAAAATCCTACTCGAATTTTCAGTTTATTTGTTGCACTGAAGTCTTTCCTTTCCAAATTGGGTATGTAATATTGGAACGGATGTCAACAAATATCCCTCCATAGCTAAAATCTTACAGTTTGCATAAAACTTTGGCTCCGCCTTCTAATATTGAATTATATTTTCCCAGTGCACGATTCCTTCAGGTTACTTGTATCTTCATTAAGAGAGGGAAGCAAACCCTTGGATTGAACAAGAAAGCCACCACATTCATCTACTTCTTTGGAGGGTATAGAAAATAGAGATGCCACTTTTTACCTCTACAAATTTCCAATCCTCCGTATCTTTATTTCACCATTTTCAACTAAAAGCATCATTATTGAGAATATTCTAATTGATTGAGAATACTCTGATTGATTATGTCAATATTGTTGATTAGAAACTAGAATATTGGTATTAGGAAGGTTGCTTATTGAGTCAAGATTGTATAATAGTTTTAAGGAAGTTAGCAGATTATATTGTGAATATTCTCTCACAATATTCTCTTGATTAGTTTGTATATAAACAAGATAATGGAATGAGAAAGGCAGAACGTGATTCACACAAAATCAATTCTTTTGTGTTTGTTATTTTGTCATGGTATCAGAGCGATAGCAATAGCCATAGCCATAGCCATTAAACACCGATTTCACCTTACGACATCACTTCTCTTGATAATCCCAAACTTTCAATTACCCAGGTTCAATTGAAAGGGGACAATTATGATGAATGGGAGAATGGGCTCGTTCGTTTCGAACAGCTTTGAAGGCCCGAAAGAAATTCGGGTTCATTGACGGAACTATTACACAACCTGGCGAGCAGTCTGGAGACCTCGAAGACTGGTGGACTATCAACTCGCTTTTGGTGTCATGGATCCGAAATACCATCGAATCTACGCTACGCTCCACTATCTCCCATGTGGAAATAGCACAGAACCTCTGGAATGACATCAAGGATCGATTCTCCATTACTAACGGACCGCGGATTCAACAACTCAAATTCGATCTTGCAGATTGCAAACAGAAGGGTCAGACCATAATGGATTACTATGAGCGACTCAAGCAACTTTGGGATGAACTGGGTAATTTCGAACAATTGCCGACATGCAAGTGCGGGAGGTGTACCTGCAATCTCGTTTCAATTTTGGAAAAACAACGGGAGGAAGGCAAAGTACACCTATTTCTTATGGGTTTGGATGAAAATTTGTACGGAACGGTGAGATCCAACATATTGGCTCAAGATCCATTGCCAAACATGAACAAGGTATACTCAATTCTCATCCAAGAAGAGCGAGTAAAGAATATTACTCGCGGCAAAGAAGAACGCGGAGAAATCATGGCCCTCGTCACACTAACCCGCCCTGACGGAAGAGACAAATTTAGTACGGTTCCACTGTAAGAAGACGGGGCATGAATCTAAAAGTTGTTTTGCCTTGCACGGATATCCAGAATGGTGGGGTGACAGACCCCGAAGTGATGGGAAAGGTGTTGGTGCTGGTCGCGGCAGAGGACAGTCAAGTGTTCGAGGCAGTGGCCGAGGAACCAAGGGTATGCATCGTGCCAACGCCTCTCAGACCAGTTCCGCTAGGCAGGAATGACCGAGACAGATGCATCCCCACTGCCCGGCCTGAATACCGATCAGTGGCAGACGCTTCTCCAAATGCTGGGCGGGTCCAAACCAGCAACGATTGATAAGATGACTGGTAAGCCTTGGATTATTGACACAGGAGCTTCGAATCACATGACTAGCACGATCGGGGATCTTCGTAACTTACGGGAAATTGCTCAATGTCCAGTAGGATTTCCAGATGGGAGTAGTGCCATCGTCACTAAAGAGGGGATGATCATTCTTTACAAAAATTTATCTTTGAAAAATGTTCTTTATGTGCCAGGGCTAACTTGCAAATTAATTTCTGTGTCGCAATTGATTGATCACTATAATTGTTTTGTCCAATTCACTAATGGTCTGTGTGTTATACAGGATCGCACTTCGAGGATGTTGATTGGTGCGGGTGAAAGACGAGATGGACTCTATTACTTCCAGGGGCTGCCACGGGTTCACGCAATGACGACCAATAGTATGGTATCTCTTGATCTGTGGCATAAGCGACTGGGTCATCCATCTCTACAAGTAACAAAGTTAGTTCCCGAAGTAAGTTCTAGTGAAAGGAACAATACCTTCAATAAAAATTGTGATGTCTGTCAGAGGGCAAAGCAAAGTAGAGATAAGTTTCATGTTAGTGAACATAAAGCTTCGGCTATTTTTGAAACTATTCACACTGATTTATGGGGACTTTATAAAACAACTGCCTCTTGTGGTGCTTCTTATTTTTTGACCATCGTTGATGATTTTTCCCGTGCTGTATGGATTTATTTGCTTGTTGACAAGAAAGAAGTCTCTCATACCATTAAAATGTTTTTTTCGATGGTTGAGATGCAATTTGATAAAGAAGTCAAAATTTTGCGCAGTGATAATGGCACTAAATCCACTTGCCTGCGACAATATTTTCTTGATCATAGGATTGTTTTTCAAACATCTTGTGCGGGAACACCTCAACAAAATGGGTGGGTTGAACGGAAACACCAACATATTTTGAACGTAGCTCGGGCGCTGCGTTTCCAGGGCTCTCTTCCAATTGAGTTTTGGGGAGAGTGTGTGTTGACAGCTGGCTACTTGATCAATAGGACTCCCTCCTTGATCTTAAATGGGAAAACGCCCTATAGTGTCTTATATGGCAGCGCACCTACTTACGCTCACTTGCGCATTTTTGGGTCCTTATGTTATGCGCATGTGAGGACGGGGGATAAGTTTGCAAGTAGAAGTCGTAGGTGCGTTTTTGTTGGGTACCCTTATGGAAAAAAGGGATGGCGTTTGTATGACTTAGAGAAACGGGATTTCTTTGTTTCTCGTGATGTTGTGTTCTCGGAAGGAGTTTTTCCTTTTGCAGATAATTTTAAATTAGACCACGATGGCCTGCCTAATGTTGAGGCCGTTCATGAGGACTTTGAGGAGACATCTACACCTGTATTGAGGGGGGGTGCCGCGGAGTTTATACAGCCAGAAGAGGCTGTTGGGCAGCCGGTTTGTGAGAACCAGGAGGATGCCGAGGAGTTTGTACAGCCGGAAGGGGCTGCTAGGCAGCCGGTTTGTGCGAACCAGGAGGACAACCCGGAAGAGAATCAGGAAGATATGTTGGGCAGGGGTCAACGCAGAAGGCAAGCCTCGGTTCGACTCCGTGATTATGTTACTCATACCATTCAGAAAATGAGTCCATCCGTATCCGCATCACCCGCACCACGACATTCCTTAGGTACACCCTATCCTATAGCACACTACGTGAATTGTGATAATTTTTCTGTGCGACATAGACATTTTCTTGCAGCCTTGACAGCAAATCGGGAACCTGTGTGCTATTCTGAGGCAGCGAAAGACAGTCGCTGGCGGGATGCCATGCGATGGGAAATTGAGGCTCTTGAGATTAATGAAACTTGGGTTGTCACAGAACTGCCACCAAGAAAGAAAGCTCTAGGATGCAAGTGGGTATACAAGATCAAGTATCATTCTGACGGCACCATTGAGCGATTGAAGGCTTGGCTGGTTATTCTTGGGAATCATCAAATTGAAGGAATTGATTATACAGAGACATTTGCTCCAATAGCCAATATGGTTACAGTAAGGGTTTTTCTTGCCGTTGCGGCTGCCATGCATTGGGAAGTTCATCATATGGATGTCCATAATGCATTTCTACATGGTGACCTTATGGAGGAGGTATATATGAAATTCCCCTCGGGTTTTCACGTGGGGACTTCCGGGAAGGTGTGCAAGCTTAGGAAATCATTATATGGGCTGAAGCAGGCACCCCGGTGCTAGTTCGCTAAACTATCATCTGCCTTGAAGAAATATGGTTTTCAGCAATCTTATTCAGATTATTCTTTGTTTACTCTACATCGAGGTGCGGTTCAGCTCAGTGTTCTTGTTTATGTCGACGATCTCATCATATCTGGGAGTCATCCAGTTGATATACGGAAATTCAAGGATTACCTCAGTGCTTGTTTCCACATGAAAGATCTGGGTCCTTTAAAGTATTTCTTGGGGGTCGAAGTGGCACGCGGACCAGATGGGTTTGTGCTTTGTCAACGCAAATACAAGTTTGATATCATTTCTAAAGCCGGATTGCTAGGGGCAAGGCCCGCGGCGGTGCCATTGGAACAGAATCATCGACTCGCCTTGTCCACGAGTCAAGAGCTCGCTGACCCGGAGCCTTACCGTCGCTTGGTGGGATGGCTAATTTATTTGTGTTTCACTCGACCCGAATTATCTTATAGTGTTCATGTTTTATCTCAATTCATGCAGCATCCTCGGGCGGACCAATGGGAAGCTGCTTTGCGGGTGGTCCGGTACTTAAAAGGTAATCCGGGTCAAGGTATACATTTGAGTAGTAAGTGTGACATGCAGTTACATGGGTGGTGTGACGCTAACTGGGCCGGATGCTCTTTGACTCGGCGGTCCCTCACTGGTTGGTTGGTGTTCCTTGGGAACTCGCCAGTATCTTGGAAGACGAAGAAGCAACATACAGTATACCGCTCCTCTGCAGAGGCGGAATACCGGTCTATGGCTATGACTACATGTGAGTTGAAATGGCTAAAAGCTATTTTAGCTAGCCTCGGGATGCCTCATACACGTCCTATGTCTCTTCATTGTGATAGTCAGGCGGCTCTCCATAAATCTCAAAATGTCGTATTTCATGAACGAACAAAATATATTGAGGTCGACTGTCACTTTGTCCGTGATGAAATTGTTGTTGACCATATCAATCCCACATTTGTCCCATCCAATGCGCAACTCGCTGACATTTTCACAAAAACATTGGGCAAACGACAATATGAGTATCTACTTTGCAAGTTGGGCATACGGGATCTCCATGCACCAACTTGAGGGGGGGGTATTGAGAATATATTGAGAATATTCTAATTGATTGAGAATGTATTGAGAATACTCTGATTGATTATGTCAATATTGTTGATTAGGAACTAGAATATTGGTATAAGGAAGGTTGCTTATTGAGCCAAGATTGTATAATAGTTTTAAGGAAGTTAGCAGATTATATTGTGAATATTCTCTCACAATATTCTCTTGATTAGTTTGTATATAAACATAAGAATGAAATGACAAAGATTCACACAAAATCAAATCAATTCTTTTGTGTTTGTTATTTTGTCAATCATGATTAAGAAAAAGGTCTTTCAGCTTTTTGAAATTCATTATACAGCTCAAAACATGGAATCAAGGCCAGTATTCACCAGTTGGAATGAGAACTGGAAAAATCTTCAACATGTACCAGATATAATCTGAAATATGACAGGTTACACAGCTCAAAACCCTAGCTAGCAATGATCATTGCACACATCATCCAAGACTGCAATATACACTGATAATGCCAATACACATTGAGGAAAGATCAGGCAGTAATAGCTCCTGATTTCATGGCTGCTAGATGCAGTGTGGCGTATCAACCCAGTGTATGTTTTGTAAGTGATGAATAGATAGACTCTCACTCCTTGATTCCCATGAAACCTACTCTTTTCTGCATGAATAAACATTTTACAAACAGTCGTCAAATTATGTAAAAGTAATGTCAAAGTATAATATAATATATATGTCATCCCACCAAAGGATGAGTAAGAGTATTAAAACTTTGAAAAAACAAGAGCCCTTTATTTCAAGTCCACTGGCCACTTCATTTAGGTGAAATCATACATGGTTTGGGCCTGGGGCTGTGTTAGAAAAAACTCGATTTACAAAAATATGAGCTTGGGTGCATCTCAATGTCACAATCGGGATGCATCCAAATAGCCCAAAACTTTACCCCACATAACTTTATTGATTTGGCCAAGCCTTGTTTTTGTATTGAATTCGAGCATCTCCAGCCGCCTTCTGGAAGCTACAGCTATAAACTTTTGAATTCAGCTTATCTAAAGTTACTATTCACCTTCTTTCCCTTTAGCCTTTTAGATCATAGGGTTGGAGTAAAAATCATTGGAGGATTTAATTTATATTTTAGATGGATTTCTATTCTACAAAACATATATATATTTATGTCAAACAACATGGCATATAGCATTGAGTTCCTGAGAGACTAAATAAACATCCCATTGAGCTAGTTAGCTAGGTGAAGAATTTAATATCTATTTAGATATATATATAGATGAGATCTAAAACACTCAATAAACAAAAACATACCTCATGAGGCTTCAAGTTTTCCTTAATGCTGCCTAGACCAGGCTTCCTTTGACTTTGTTGTTGTTGCAACATGAACAATTCTCCTACATCTTTTCCCTTGATTTGCTGTGTAACTCCTCCATCAACCGCTCCACCATTTTGAACTAGACATAGATTAACAATCTTCTCTGTGGCATCCTTCGCATTTTCGCTCTCCTCGACTAGTTTTTTGACTTGCGCCTTGGGTAACCGCATTCGTACTCTCAACGGGCCTCCGTTGTCCTCGTTATCAAACACTAAATTTGACGTCTTCATCATTGAAAGGTCGGACGATGATCTCCTTGACAACATAAGGCTCTCTAGCCTATCTTTCGCGCTCATTTGTATCGCAGAACGGACTCTTCTTGGTGCCTGAGGAGGAGGCGGAGGAAGGTTTTTTGGCAATTCAACTAGAAAATATATTCTCTTAGGCTTCAGCTCCGCTTGCACTTCTAATGGCTTTGCTCGAATTCCAAGCTCCTTAACAGCTTCAGATTCGATCAGTACATGACCTGGGTGGCCCTTAATGACCTCCGCAACTCTTATGGGTGTCTCTAGCTTTAATGTTTCCCCATCTATCTTCATCACTGTGGCTATCTTCCTTCCTCTTCCTATAGTATTTCCCATTTTTCTTTGCAAAATCTGAAGTCTTGGCAAAACGTTTGGTGAAATTCTGTGTGCTTAAAAGGTTAGATTACTTCTTGTTAGGAGTCCTTATATTATAAACCCTTAATATTGTTGGTTGTTGTAAAGAGTCAGGGGTCAATAAAAGGGTGCAAAGTTGAATAGAGATATGTTTGACAAAGTTCAAGAATATAATTGCACGTAAATTGAAAATGTTATGTAGTATACGGCTTCGCTTTCAGTTAACATGAACGTAGAACACTAACAAGGTCCAAATTGGAGTGTTCAAAACTTTTTATGGCGACCCATCCAATGTAAGGAAGGATAAAGATGAGTACATAACAAATTTTTTTTTTTTTTCAATAGATCGAGCTTCTAATTTAGATTGATGGTGATGGTGATGGTATGGAATGAAGAAATTTCATACAGATTCCTTTCATTAGGAAACATGTGGATAAATGACTTTTTAAATAAGCCAATGCATGTGGGTGGAAAAAACGACTTTTTAGCATTATTTAAAAGTAGTAGTAACATGGATTCGGGATGTTATTCAATTTTAACACCACAGGGATGGATCTCTTCTCTTTTTGTTGGGAGGAAAACAGGAAGAAAAGTAATTCTTGCACCAAACATCGTGATCTGTTTTAGTACCGTACTATTCTTTTCCATGGGAATTGTATTCTGGAATTGACTTGCTCCCCAATACTTGTATATTATTCTTTTCTCAACTGCTTATCACTTCTTTTAATTTCTTACTTAAATGGAATTTGCAAGTGGATCAAAAGGAAACCAGCTTCTTTGCCCCTTGCATATTCATTCAATATCATTGAGAATATAATTCTATCAAATATAACTATATTTGAGATTCGTTTTAATGTAAAATGAGGAAATGGAAAGGGGAAGTAGATAGGAGGCGAGGAAAGAAGAAAATACACAAGAGACCTGAATATTGAACATGGTGTTTTATTTGTCTAAATCATTGTCAAATTTGATCGTCATATTAAAGATTGACCATGACCGCATCTTCCCTTTGGAATTAGTTATTTTTATAGGAACTTGAATTCTCAACCAACAAAAACACACACACACACAAATGTATATATATATATAGCTAAATATTTATTGTAAGAGCCTCTTCATTAATATGACGGAACAATGAAGTATTAAACAATATGGCAAGAATATCAAATCATCCCACTCTTGTATGTTTAATTTTCTCATCTTTATTAGCGAAAAAAATTCTTATCTTAAATTAAGCGCACTAAAGTTGACAACTTTATCTACTTTTATCATTGTTTTATTGTAAAAATAATGCCAGAGATGAAGTCATCAATCCACTATTAATGGTTTGTGAGAGTGCCTAGAAACCCTTTGAAAATGCATAAGTTTAAGGTGCGACCACGCATCCCTTTACATCGCCTAACCAAGTCAACAACAATCCATTGGACTAATAAAAAGGGGCCAAATCCAACATGTGGTTTGGCAGGCATAGGGGAAAAAAAAGTAGCACCAAGGTTGCTAGTTAGGCATGGAATGTAGGGGTGGGCACGGGACGGGATGGAGCTATCCCGTTCATTCGGGATTGGAACAGGATAGACCTCATCCCGAGTTCCTCCCATCCCAAACGAGATCGAAACGGGACCGGACGAGATCAGCATGCTCGATCTGTTAATAAATTATTTTAACAATTTATAACATAATAAACACAATTTTTAACGTGTTACAACATGTAACATAATAACATATTTCAACAAAACATAATAAACAAAAACTCTAGCATAATAAACATAGTAGTATGTAACATATTACTATGTTGTAATATAAAAAAGCATAGACTTCATTCACAATCTGTAACATAAACATAGACTTCATTCACAATATGTAACATAAACTTCATTCTAACTTCATTCACACTTCATTGATTCATTATGACTTCATTCACAAACATAATACACAACCTGTAACATAATAAACTTCATTCTGTAACACAATAATGCACAACCTGTAACATTATGCCCAAACTTTATATGGACATCCAAACAACTGCAATTCTAAAATAAATATATAAAATAAATATTAAAATTATTAATAATAAATATTACAAAATCAGTACGGGACGGGATGGGATTGGTGGGATTGAAAATCTTCATCCCATCCCATCCCATTCTAGATCGGGACGGGACAGGATCGGGATGAGATTAATCAATCCCAGTAAAGACCCAAAAAATCGGGGTGGGACGGGATCAGAATCACAGGTGGGATGCCCACCCCTAATGGAATGGTTAAAAACTAACATAATTGTTAACAAGGAATTGATATTTTTGGGTTCATGTAGATACTTGGCAGGACTGTGGGGTGTCATTGACCATTTTTTTTTTAAAACCATGCCGCGGAGGCTAGTTGAAACAATGCCCGAAGGCTTGCCACATACCATCCACCTCGCTTGAAGATTTGCTTTAGTTCAACTCTGATCCATCAATCTAAGCAGCTATACACTTATGGTTATGAGATAATATTATTGTATTGTTACTAATATCTCTTTTTAAGATTTTAACAATCCAATGTTATTTACAAAATTTCAACTTTTTTTTATTTTGGTGAAGCAAACATTTTGTACTTCACCGTTTTAAAATTTGAAACATGCCATTGTATATGTAGTGCACGAGGCAAAATAATAATAATAATAATAATAATAATAATAATAATAATAATAATAATAATAATAATAATAATAATAATAATAATAATAATAATAATAAGAAAATATAACTAAAGCGCAACTGATCAAACCTCATATATTTAAAAAATAAAAAAAAAACCAAACAAACAAATTGATATGCTAGGACTAGCGTGGGCAATAAAATTTAGGGTAATTTGCAGTTTTCCCCTATTATAAATAGCTAATTAATAAGTAAACCCATCATTAATCACTATTGCAGTTACCCCCTTGACTAGCGGTCAACATCCAAAGACCGTCTGGGCATGCACGTATTTGAAATCAGTCATATTTGAAGAACAAAAATGTCCTTCAATGATCTGATGGCTGAAGTTTAAAGTTGATACAAATGATCCAATGGATCCAATTGATGAGATTAAAATCTCAACTCTCATCCTACGGATAACATTCAAATTACTCATTGGAAAATTGTTACACAGGGACAGGACAACTCAAATCTCAACTCTTTCTAACTCTTTGAATGGTTACAGATTGGGGAAGACAAAGTAACCGTTGGAGGAAAGGAAATACGAAGTAGCCGTTGGGAAAAATTCAGTAGCCCTTGGGTTAAACCCTATTTAAAGTTGATACAAACCCAAGTTTGGAACTTAGGGTTTCATTACACAAATTTGGAACACATCTGAGTATTTCATCATAGATCTGAGTTCATAACAGCATAATGAAGGTAAGTTAGTGATTTTGATTTTATTTGGACGTTTATGTTGACATTTATTAAGATTTGGAGGTGATATTCAACCTCTCGCATACGTTTTCTGAATCAGGGGACATTCTTACGTTCAAATTTATTATAGGGGGCTAAGTTACTGCCATTATATATTATAAGGGGTAGAGAATAATTAAAATTTATTTTTTTAACAGGTTCCTTGCGACCACTGTCATCAATACAATCATACAAGTGAAGACTGCCATTATTTGTATTATGTGTGTCCCAAGAATGGTTGTAATGGAGTTTGCAAGTTTTTGAAGTCCAAAACCCAAAAAAACCCAAATTGGATGTTCTTGGCCTGTCAAATATCTGGTTGCAAAGGGTTTCTATGGCTTGAGAAAGTTATTCTGAAGAGGAATGAAGAAGGTAGTTCAAGCTCAAAAGCAAATTTCAACTTAAGCTCAAGCTCAAACTCCAAAAGGGGTACTTGTTTCAAATGTGATGGTCCAAATCATTGGATGAAGGACTGTCCATGGGTGGATCTTCCATGCATAATTCCTTCATGCTCTGGAAGGAGAAGTATCAAAAGATCTCATCAATCTCATACACAAGAGCAAAAGTACCTCAATTGTGATTTTGGCACTAAGGGGTTTAAGTGGTTAGGAGTTGTGATACCTGATGACATACCTATAGGTGGTGGTCAAAACCCTATTACTTCAGTTGAAACTACTGAACAAGCTGAAATTGAACAAACTCAAGGCGGAAGAAGTAATAACTCTCCAAATGTAACAATTATTGTCCAAAAGAGTATGGCAATTGAAGATCCACCCTAAATAAAAAGTGAATGAACACAACATTCAATATCAGTGTTGCAACAATGTCATTCAATATGTTATTCAATACAAGTCTGAAACTGGATATAAACAATAACAAAGGAAGTCTTCAAAAACATACATAAAACACTTCAAGTCTGACAGGCAAATTCATGACTGTGACGCCCTTCAATACTTGCAAAATATCATCAAATGCATTTCATTCATATCCTTGCAAAATATAATTCAAATGTCTAACATAAACATTCAGTATCAATACTTACATCACCATAAACATACCAACAGTATCACCATAAAAAAGCCATCAACAGTATCAATACTTACATCACCATAAACAAACCAAAAAACAGTCTTCGAAACATTCTTCAAAAATATTGTCTTCAAAACAGTATCAATACTTACATCCCACTATAACAGTATCACCATAAAATATTGTCTTCAAAAAACAGTCTTCAAAACAGTATCACATGTTTGGTGCTCTTGGCCCCATAGGTTGATTGATCCATTGATTGTCCTGTCTTGCCCTGCTTCTACCAGCCTGAAACATTGGTGGCCTTATTAGAGGAGGCCTTACTCCTTGTGCAAAGGGCTGAGTTGGGAACATTAAAGCATGAAGGTTGTGCATGATTGGAGTTGTTGGCATTTCAGGCTGATTGGGTTGCTATGAAGGGAATGTTGGCATTTCAGACTGATTAGGTTGTTGTGAAGGTTGAGATGTTCCTCTCCCAGTTTCAGAACCTGATTTGGCACATTTTTCATGTTGCTCCTACCTCTTTTGAATATAGGTTTTGCCCTTGATGTTTGTCCACAACCTTGTGTTTGCTCCCTAGGAGGGTTTTTACATGTTCTGCTGTTGTGACCCTCCAAACCACACTTTTTACAGCTCCTTGGTTCCTTTCCACCTGTTCATCCTCATCCCTTCTTCTTTGAGCCCTTGGTCTCCCAGGAGGTTTTTTCACTAAAGGTGGGAGCACTAAGTATGCAGGCTGCCACACATCAAAATAATCATCACATATAAGTGCAAATTACCCATAAAACTATCAAACAATATTGACTATGCAAAGTGAAAATTAACCATAAAACTATCAAACAATCTAATCTAAGACTAGTACTTATTTATGCCCACTCCCTCATATTTCTAATATTGACTATGCCCCTTGAGTAAGCCTCCACATATGCTTTCAAAGAATGACAAGGACTACAATACCTGCAATGAATGCATAAGTGTGAGACAATCATTATATAAGGAACAAACATTAAGTTTCATAGGATACTCATCTATGAACTTGCAAACTGCCATTTCCCTAAGCTTGATAATCCAATTGTTGAAGCTTTCACTGAAGTTGTTGGTGATGTGCTCTGAGCATACTCTACTGTCAAAGTAAGTCCTGCACCAAGTCTTGACATTCCTTTCAACTAGCCACTGATGTGCTCTTGGATTACTTTCTTTCAACTCTTTCAATTTGGAGACAGTCAACCTCCTTGTATGCCCTAGCAGCTTTCCAACACAACCTCATCCCTTTCACTCCATTATTTATAAAGGTATGTGTATCTCCTAGTGTCAATGAATGCTTTTCTTGCTTGGCTACACCTTCAAGTATATTCTTGTTAAGCTTGTCCCAATTCAGATAATCCTCGTGAACTCCCACAAAATCAATAGATTTTTCATTCTTGTAGTCAGTCACCTTCCACCTACCAGGGATCTCAGCCCTCCTACTCCATTTCCCATCATAGTGAACCATTAAATTCCAGACTTCCAACTCTTGTCCCCATTTTTCATTACTGCAAGAAAACACATTTATCAATTAATACAACACAAAATAAGCAAACCCATGCAAAGTAACATGTATCATAAGTAAAGAGAAAATACAAGACAAGTGTACATAATGCTTCATAGCCATTGCACTTAATGAGTAGCTAACAAACGGCAACAATGATTCATAGCAATTGGACTCAATGAGTAGCCTAACAACAACAAGAATGCTAATAACAACAAGAATGCTTCATAGGCATTGTTCTAACAACAACAACAACAACAACAACAACAATGTTTCATAGCCATTGCCCTAACAACAACAACAATGTTTCATAGTCATTACACTGAATGAGTAGCTTAACAACAACAACAATTATTCATAGCCATCATTGAATGAATACCCTAACAAAATCCCTAAACATTGCACTGAATGATTCATAACAACAACATCATTGCACTGAAACAAAACACTAAGCAAATAAGTAGTGTATGACCCATCATTTGTGCAAATGAACAAAACCCTAGCTAACAACAACAACATCATTCACACAATCCACAAACACATGCAACAAAGAATGAAACACAAAAAATGAAACCCTGAAATTGACGAAAAACACTTACAATACGTCACGCCATTGAACAGAGGGAGGTCTTAGATTTGGCTTGACGACCTCTTCATTGTATGAAAGAGTAAAATTTCGCCTCAAATCTGGTCTCTTTTGACTAAAATCACTAAAAGAAGAGAAATCTTCCCAATGAATACTCGAAGCAGTGCTCCCATCGTCACTGTTACTGCTACTCACTAAAACATCGAACATGGCCCTCTTCCCCTTCTTCATCTTCGTTCGAGCTTGCAAACAACAGAGCAAATCACTACAGAGAGGGATATGAAGAACACATAACGACTGAATGGAGGGAGTTTTCCCTCCACTCTCCAACTCTTTGAGAGGTTACAGAGGACAACTCCAATCTCAGCCGTCAAAATCAGTTCATCAGTGGACGGACGGTTGGGATGATGCAATTGGTCACATCTTTCAAATCGTGCGTGAAATGCACGTGAAGGGCATTTTGGTCATGAAATTACGTCACGTGCGTGCCCAGACGGTCTTTGGACGTTGACAGCTAGTCAAGGGGGGTAATTGCAATAGTGATTAATGATGGGTCTACTTATTAATTAGCTATTTATAATAGGGGTAGCTGCAATAGTGATTTTTAGAACACTGGTTTCAAGTGCCCACTTACCTTTGTTCCCTTCCATTTATACAAGGCAAAGCGCCATCGCTGCAATGTACCATTGAGGTCGTGTAATCTGCGTGCCCAGTTAATCACACACTTTTTTCTATAGATGTGATCTTGAATTGGCCCCTTTTTGTAGGTGTCTAGTCCGAGTTTGCATATTTGCTAAGGTTGGCTCTATTAACGAAATTGATTTTTTTTTTTTTTTTTTTTTTTTAGTTTGAATCCTTAGTAGGGGGAGGGGGCATATTGCTCCCCAGTCCTTTAATAAATTGATTTAAAATGTCTTGAATTTAAGACTAACCTTGGAGAAGCTTAACAAGTAATAGTTTTTAACTCACTTTAGATGATTCATTAAGCACTTATTACTCTATATATAGCTTTAGCGTCTAACAAACAAAGTGAATCCAATGTGCAAATTACAAAGCCAAGGGTTTCTTTTAACTCTTCTAAAATTGTTCATTGCATTTATACTCATTCGACTTAGTTGGATGGTAAAGTAAAACAATCTAAAGTTTATATTTTTTTAGTAAATAGTAGAGTAGTACACATAGTAACGTTTATTGTTAAATGAAGATGTGTTATGAAGGGGGAAAACAACTTAAGTGTTTAACTTGCATTAAAATTTATTAAACCCTTGGACACTTATACAAGCTCTTGATCAAAAGTTTTCAAAAAAGAGATTGATTAACAAAAAAATATTATATAAACTCCCTAAAACTAAAATGCACCTATTTGGACAAAAAATCATTTATTCTTCAAACATCCAAAATTCATCAAGTAACCACCAGTGGTTTTTGTTGGTGGCAGTGGGTGGTAAATCAAGTGATGTTAACCAGTGATTGTGGTGGCTGCCACTAACGTAAACCTCACGTCACAAGAAAAGGGCAGTGGAAAAGGAAGAAGGGTGGTGTCACAAGGAAGATGGCATATCTTTGAATTGAGATTTGCTAGAGAGTCAGGCCCACAACGCCAGGCCGGCCCAACACCATCCATCATCCTAGAGATGCTGAAAATGACTGCATCTCTAAGAAGATGGATGGTGATGGGTCGACCTGGTGCTGTGAGCCTGGCTCTCTAGAATTACACCTTTGAATTTTAATAATATATTTTTTGAATCATTAAATGCCTTTGGAAGGATTCGAATATCATCTGCTATAAGTCTATCAACTTAAACTTAGCTATCCCCGGTTGACAACTCATTAACTTGTTGTGCGATAATCTCTTCACCGTGTTATCCCTAGCTAGCACCCGTTGGCAACTCATTAACTTGTTGTATAGGTAATCTCTTCTCCATGTTATCCCTAGATTGCACGTGCCTTCAGTAAGGGATGCAAGAGCTAGCACCCAACAGCCAATCTCACAATTAAAGCAACTTTGACTTCAAATTTGATTGCGTTATAAAGTTCAAATTTTATATGAAAATTTAATTACATGGAAGGAAGATATTTCATCCCAAAACTATAATCAATAGCTCTCTTCTCACATTATATCCTTTTGAATGAGTTTCTATTTGCAAGGCTAAGTGTTTGAAGTATCAGAAGTACCTAGCTATAGATATAGTCCATACGATGATGAGTGATTATTTGCAAATCCAATTCCCCAACCCTATTTCATCACATGCGCTAGTGCTTCTAGTTTATCATTATAATCTTTTCAAGAAATGAAATGCAACGAAAATTCTAGGGGTCGAGGGAAAGGGAGCGAGGGATGGGTGTAACCACCCATCCTCCTCGAGATGAGTGCCAGCGTGCATCTCCAGAGTGATGCGCTCATCTCGAGGAGGATGGGTGGTTACACCCATCACTCGCTCCTTTCCCTCGACCCCTAGCAAAGCTCGAAATGCAAATATCAATCAAGAACTGAAACTTGTTGACATCCCTTGGTTGTGATGACTCTACACAACTAAATTCTTTGTTGATACAAGAACTGATCTTCTGAAATTTGTCCTCACCAACTACAACATTATTTCCATCCTAATCAAATATGCAAATACTTCAATATCATCCTTCTCCCAATCTTTATCATCCATCTGAGGACAGTTGACGATCTTCCAATGCAAATCAAGAATTTTTTATGGCCCTCGAATTGAAATTTAGTACTGCGATATACTAAACTTCTTCATATTGTTTTCTAACTGTTTTTTACTTCCATTAATTGCAGGGAACAGAAGTGACTCAAAGCAAGCAATGCAATATAGTACATAATCCTGAGTTAGGGGACCTAATTAAAGCATGTGCACATGAATCGATTTTCAATGAGACCGCCAACAATGTTGACAATATTAGCAAAAGGGTCGTTATTTTCAATCCAGGCTAACAACTACCATCAAGAGAAATTGACATGCATAAATATGTAGGACCCAGGGGGGCTCCTGCGCACAAAGCGCAGGACGTCCTCATGTGCATCAATGGGGACCATTAGATTAAAGTAGAAGTTCATGTGTACCAATCTGAGCCGTTAGATCTATTGGACGGCTCAGATTCACGGATTTGAAATTTATTTTTTTTCATCTCGTCTTTCTCAATTTCTCTCTCTCTCTCATTTTCACTCTAAGGCAATGCAGCAGCAGAGCTTCTTCAATTTCAAACACCAATCGCTCCCTTCCGAAACCCAATTTTTCTTCTTACCTCAAACCCCTTTCTCTGCAACTTCTATTCGATGGCGGCCGAAGAACAAGAAGATCAAACAGTCTTCTTTGTGTCACAGATCCCTAAATCTCCATCTCTCTTATCGACGAAGAACAGCGGTTGTTTCAGAAGCTAGAAAGAATCGGGGGCCACCCAAGATGCGAATTTCCCATTGCTAGGCCTAGAGTCAACTAGTCTAGAACTGTAACCATTCAAAAACTTCTCATCATTGATAGGCTAGTTTGAATCAGAGATACTACAGTTATTTGAATTTCAAATATGAGGGCAGTCCTAAATCATCTTATATGTGGAACGTGGAGTTGATCAATTAATTATAAGGCTGTATGTGGGATAAATTACTTCAAAATTTCTAAACAAAATGGCTATTTATCTTAAATAATACCCATTGATAGATTCAATGGCAAGCGATAAACAGAGTAGATGAAAGGGATAAACATGTATACATGCAAAGCTGCAAAAGGTTCTATTAAAATTTTGAAGAACAAAAACTTTGGTACATCAACCATCCAAATTACATCATCTTCCATTTTCTATAATTTAATCAGAGATGGACAATAAGTTAGGATCTTTTGCTGGTGGAGCATTGTCGTTGATGGAGATCGAGCAATTCAAGCTCTTTCTTGCGAAGAAGAAGAATCATTCTGTCACTTTCAAGCTTCAATCTTTTGTTATTCAGTTTCAACTTTTCCATGTCCCTCTCTTTATCCTCCTTAAACTTGAGCCATTTCAACCGTTGTTTCTCAAGCTCGAAAGCTTCGTATTGGTGGTTCACTTGCTGCTCTTCCAATTGTATTATTCGACTCCTCATCAACTGCCTCTGCTCATATGGATTCTTTGTCCCATCTTGAAGCAAACCCATCGGTTCATTACCTAGTTGTTGAACCAACACCAAAACCAATCCACAAGCAATGAAAAACAGTAGCAAAAACCCTAATTTCCTCCCTCTTGGTCTCCTCCACCCATCGAACCCCTCACCCCCAAATCCACCCCACGATCCAAACCCACCTCCATTTCCATCCCCTCCACCCCCAAATCGAAGAAAAATTGGGTTTCGGAAGGGAGCGATTGGTGTTTGAAATTGCAGAAGCTCTACTGCTGCATTGCCTCAGAGTGAGAAAGATAGAGAAATTGAGAAAGACTGAGATGAAAAAAAAAATTCAAATCCGTGAATCTGAGCCGTCCAATAGATCTAACAGCTCAGATTGGTACACATGAACTTCTACTTTAATCTAACGGTCCCCCTTGATGCACATGAGGACGTCCTGCGCTTTGTGCGCAGGAGCCCCCCCCGGGTCCAAATATGTATAGGTCTATGAACTGATTTGCTTTACCTACCCATTAACTAACTTAATTAAAGCAACATCAGATCTATATATGGTGAGATTCTTTTGCTTTTGTTGGATAGCAAAGGGACAATGTAGATATAGAGTAGATTGAAAGGTTTTTCAGGTTACAAGAATAATAGAATTGTCCTTGATATTATTAAAATACTCATATTCCTAATATTAATAAATATCTTAATTGTATCAACCTCTCCAGGTTGTAGAAGCTTATACTCAAGCTTCAAGCCAAGGAAATCATACGAGCACAAGCAGCAACAGAGAGAGCACACGGGGAAGTATCCTAGTAGAAGTCGACGTCGAACTGTACTTTCGTAATTGTTGGCACCCCAAAGAACTTTGCACCATAAATAAAATTCAATATGAATACTAAGTTCAAAGTAGATCCATTGCCCAAATTGAAAGTTACGCCCAAACTGAACCACAAAATGTGTCAGAAAATTGACCCAAATTGGATCATAAATATTGTTTCACAGTGATACATGTCCATTAATTCGGCTGCAAATAGGTTGATCCTCATCAAAAGATTATTTAGTACCCTGTGGCAACATATATTCATGAGCAACTCTACATGTCGAGGAAATGGGCGAGGGAGGGTGGAGCGCACGTGCTTTGTAAAAAAAAAAAAAAAAAAAAAAAATTTGCGGGAAATCGAAAATTTGGGGAGAAAAAGGAGGGAATGGGGAGAGCTCCCCCCATTTTCATTCTCAAGCTCATACCTCCCTCTCCCCATTTTCCATCTCGACAACCTCTCCCCCAACGAAGCTCTCCCTTTCCATCATCGACTCAAACGAAGCCAGAGAAGAAGAAGGAGAAGAGAAGAATTAAGTCCCTGTCGTAGGCCAGAGAAGAAGCTCACCCTCGTCCCAAGGTAAGTCTCCCCTTCATTTCTAGATCTAGGATTTTTAGATCTAGGGTTTCTTATTTTAGATCTAGGGTTCTTTAACCTCAAATGTCTATTTTTTAGTGTGAGTCAGAAGAAGCATAATGTTATAAGATCAATGATATGCTTGGAAATTACAAAATAATATGATATGCTTGGATTTTGAACATGGGTTGATGTCCCCCATCCCCATCTCTGATGTGGGTATCTAGGGCTCAACTCAACAGCCAAATTAAAACCATGTTCTTCCAGGAAATCCCATGAAATTCTTGCTTTTTTTAAACCCATCAAAATGCAGAACACACAAAACATCAAAATGCAGAATTTTTTTGAGAGCATATAAGCAAGGGAAATTTCTTGGGGAGTTTTGATGTTTCAAATGCAGAATTTTTTTGAAGATGTGATTGAACTTTGCTCAGGCTTTGGTTAGAATACGACTTTTTTTTATGGATGTAGGTTTTGAATGAGCATTTTACCTCTCTGAGATGGAGCAAAACGCGAATTGTTTTTTAGAAGAATGCAATGAAATGTTATGTGGTATTATCATAAACATTGTTTAGACTATCACAACTATGTATGCAATGAATGACCTGAAGTCAGTTCTCTATGAACTGTTTACACTGATAGAATTCTGAGCAATTGCTGATAGAATTCTGAGCATTTGCTATCTTATAGAATTTTGTAATTGCTGATAGAATTAGGGGTGGGCAAACGGGTCGAGGATCCGCGGGTTCAAACCGAACCGGACCGTTTTGCTCTAAATGGTCCGGATTTTAATTTTGTGTTTTAGATACGGTTCGGATCGGTCCGGATCCGTTATAAAACGATCCAGTCCCGGTTCCTATTTTTAAAAACGAAACGGTCTGGGTTGGACCTGTTTCAAATCACATTTACTAAAAACCTGATCCCAAGGTGGCATGCAACTGAAGCTTGAAGTTAACAACCACAAAACTCTCCCTGGTTGTACATGATACAGACAAGAACATCAGAGTACGTGCCCACACTGCAGCTGTCTCCAACCCATTGCCATTTTCCTCTACACTCCCACTCCATCTCCCACTCGGCTCTTTATAAACCCTCCTTCAAATCAAATCATCTCTACCCTATCTATCCTCCCAGTCCCGCACTAAATCCTTCAGCAACCACCTTCAATGGCCACTCTCACCACCACCTTCTTTCTCCTCCTCATTTTGGTCTCCACCACCACCACTTTGGCTACTTCCACCCCATAAACCACTACTTTCCACCCAGAGTACATAAACCCCAAGCTCCCACCCAACACCCTCACCACCAACAAGAAATTCGAGGGCTCCTCCGACCTCGTCCACCTCCGCTACCACATGGGCCCGGTCTTCTCAAGCTCAATAAACACCTACATAATCTGGTACGAAAAATGGGCCCCGACCCAAAAGCTCCTCATCAAGGACTTCCTCCTCTCCATCTCCGCTCCCCACCGTGCCGCCCCCTTCATCCCCATATATTGACTTGCCTACCTATGTTAACCAACCCGACCCATTACAAGCTTGCTCACTGGATGCTAACATGAATCGCGTGGGTGGATCACCAACTCTACTGGCTATATGAATCGCGTGGGTGGCACATGGTGTGCTATCACCAACTCTACTAGCTATTACTCTTGTCAGTGATGAGACACATGGTGTACCTCACAGAGTATTGAACTCTAGATGCAGAAGATGGATCATGGTGTATTGAACTCAAAGGTGACACATGGTGTACCTCACAGAGTATTGAACTGCAATATTAATAAACAATTAAGTTCAAGTCTTGTACAACACCATATGCTAAAAGTAGAATTTAAATTGCAGTACCTCACAGAGTATTGAACTCAAAGGTTGAAACAAATACAATCAACCATAATTTCAATGTCGGTAGAATTTAGATTTGGAACCGTAGGGACCGGACCGTTCCAAACGGTTCGAGTTAGGTTCGGCTCCAATGTTCAAAATGAGGGGATCCGGACCGGACCGGATCCGTTAATTTTAAAAAGTTCGAGTTAGGTTCCTCCAAATTTGGAACTGATCCAGACCGTGCCCACCCCTAGATAGAATTGCTGATTGAATTATGTAAGAATGTTGTTCTCTATGAACTGTTTACACTGATAGAATTGCTACCTGAAATTAGTGTAAACAGTTCATATCAGTGATAGAATTCTGTAAGAAATTCTGGAAGCATTTCTTTCTTTGTTGCTTTTCTTTTTCTGAGCATCCTTCTTTGGGCATTTATTTTTTTAAATGCAGGAATGGCATTCAGAACGTACGTTGTGTATCGAGGGCGTCAACCTGGAGTATACCTAAACTGGCCCGCATGTTTATCCGCGGTATCAGGGTATAGGGGTGCTTCTTACAAGGGGTTTATGTCATTAGTACATCTTCGAAGTTATTTTACTTAGCTGATTTTCATACTGTAGGTTGTCGAGGCATTGGAAACATCATGTGTACACAGTCATTGATTTAGTAGTTGGAAGAATTTTCATACTTAGCTGATATTTATTTAGTAGTTGGATGCTCAGAAAGCATGTCACAGGGGACTATAGTGATACGGTCTGACTTCTTCTACTGATGTTCTGCAGAATTGGATCAGTTCAAGCCCACTCTGTTAATGCAATTGCAGACAAGAAAGGAAAGGATACTGCAGTTTTTAGCAAGCAAGACAAGAAGGGAATTGATGCTGCAGTTTTTCAGCAAGCAAGCCTCAACAAAAGTATCATAAGAATGGAAGAATTGTTTGATTAAAATGTAAGGTTACAATAGTTTGGATAGATTGGAATGTAATGGCAGAATTCTGAGATTGCCAATCTACTTAGAGAGCAATGTGCTCACTTGTACAAATGTTTACAAAGAAGAATGAATGAATGCCCCCCTTTCTGTTACAGACTTTCCTATTTATAAGAGTTCCTAATAGCCTTTATAATTCTCTATAAAGCAGAATTTTTGAAATTGAGAGGAGTGTAGTAATGAAACCTATTTGCAAACATCATTTTATTATGTAACTTATCATTTGATACGGATATACAGTGTGGGGGTGAACTACTGACCGAGATCTGCAAAGTTGTAGGAGAGAACAAAAGAAACACACAGTCAATGGCAATATTCTTCAAATGCCATCAACCATAAAAGTGCAAACCATTCAATGGAACCATGGAAATGTTCAGGAGTGTGGGTGGCTTACCTTTCTCAGTTCTTTCTGCAACAAATATGCATAAGTAAAAGACTAACTCAGGATCTTCAAAACATCATACACATATGACAACAGCTAGTAATATGAAGGAACAACATTCAAACACTCAACTTTTCAATATGTTTGTAAATAATAACATATAAATACCATGCTCTACAAGTCCAAAATAACAAAGTTATAGACTTGTACATAAAGAATAAATACGTTATTTTTTATCCCTACTAACCACTTGAAGAAATGCAATTCTATCAGCAAAGAACAGAATGCCACAAACGAATTTCTAGCAATTCTATCAAACAGACTGCCACAAAGAAAGAACTGCTTCTATCAGCAAAGAAAGACTGCCACAAAGAAACAACAATAGCAATAGCAATTTTAATAGCAATAGCAATTTTATAGCAATAGCAATTCTTAGAAATGCAAAGAAAGAAAGAAATGCAATCACTGGACAGAATTCTTAATATCAATTCTTAGTTTGTTGATAACTGTTTCAACTGACAGAAATGCTCATTACAACCATTTACAGATATTGCAACCATTATAAAATGCCCATTACAACCATTTACAAATATTGCTTCTTACAACCATTACAACTGATAACTTTTTCAACTGATAACTCTTCATATGCCCATTACAACCATTTACAGATATTGCTTCTTACAGAGATTGCACTGAAATGGAGCTTCAAAATAGAAACCACACACTACACTAAAAGAGAAACCGCAAGACTACACTGAAATGGTCGCTCACTGTAAGTCTTCTTTCTCCAGCATAATTTCACAAACCACACAAAATTTGTCCAAAGCTTCGGCATTTTCATCATAGCCTGCCAAATGAAGTAATGCATAAATCAGTCTTCTTTCACTGTAAGTCCAAAGCTTCGGCATTTTCAGCCTGCCAAATGAAGTAATGCATAAATCAGTAATGCAAAATTAGTCCAAAGCTTCTGCATTTTCACTGTAAGTCTTCTTTACATTATTTTTTTACAATTCAGAACTCAAAATCAGTCTTATTTACATTCTGAAAAATGATAATGCATATTGTCAGTCTTTTTTAAAATGATAATCTTCAGCCTCTTCAACATTTTCTTCCACCAACATACAATCATTATCTTCTTCACACACATAAACAAATGATGTGATCTCACGATAAAAATTTTCATTTCATTTTTCATTGTCTCTCCACCATATATTTTAACTCTCAGAAAACACATTCTCTGCGACAAAGGTTAAATTTTGAAAAATTTAAACAATTCAAAAACATATGAAAACTGAAATTTAAAAAAAAAAAATTGACGCTCTGAAACCCAAACACAATTCAATCAAGGATAATCATATATGAAGGAGAAGGCCCCCTCCCTTTACCCCATCAATGAGAAAAAAACCAAAATTGCAAACAGAATGTGAACCTGACAAAATTGCAAGTATTCTACAAAATTAATCACAGACATTATTTACTTCATGCCAATTCAGATATCATTGAGAAAAAAACCAAACACAATTCATCAATATCATCTTCAAAAATTAATCAGATATGACAGACACAATTCATCAATATCATCTTAAAAAATTCATCAATTCAGATATCACAGACAAAATTAATCAATATCATTGAGAAAAAAAACCAAACACAATTCATCTTAAAAAAAAAAACCCACAATTCAATCAAATATGAAAACTGAAATTAAAAAAAAAAAAAAAAGATCTACAGACTATTTTTGAACAAAATTCGTAAACCCTAGATCTAAAATAAGAGGAGCAAAAAAGAAAATTGAAGCTCTGATCTGAAGACGAAACGAAGAGAAGAACAAAGGGAGCCCGAAATCTTACCTCTGCGTCCAAGCGATGAAAACCAGATTGCCCACCAACTTCTTGTCCGAAACCAAAAACCTAAAACAGACAAGTAAAGGGAAAATCAAAAACCAAAAACCTAAAATGAGAGGGAAAATCAAGGGTCGGGTTTACCTTTTTGCGAAAGGAAAGGGACGAGGGAGAGCTTCTTCTCTTTTCCTTCTTCTTCTCTGGCTTCGTTTGAGCTTCTTCTCTTCTCCTTCGTTTCAGTTAATGATGATGATGGGGAGAGGGTGGAGAGGGAGAGCTTCGTTTGGGGGAGAGGGAGGGGGCCTTCTCTATTTGTGTCGAGATGGAAAATGGGGAGAGGGAGAGGGAGAATCTGTCTCTGCGTGCGCCAAAATGGGGAGAGGGGGAGGGAATGAAAAGGGGGAGAAAGCTTTCGATTCCCTCCTTCTCCCCCAAATTTTAGTTTTCCTCGCTTTTTTTTTTTTTTTTTTTACCACGTCACCGCCTGCACGTGCGACCCACCCTCCCTCGCCCATTTCCTCGACATGTAGAATTGCACCAAGCTAAATCCAAACAAAAAGTTACTAATCAAAACCAACAGAACTTTTCTAATGTTCCTAATCAATTAAGCAAAATAACCAAAGATCATAAGAAGCAATCTAAGACACCCACATAATCAAAGATCATCAAAGGGGTTCTTCTTCTAATTATTATCCACATTATATCAAGTATATTTAAACCAAACCCCCATCTAAGCATCAGAAACAAAACCGTTGCTTTTCTTCCAAAATCCTCAACCACTTCTTCTTATAACATAATTAAACCACACCCACACTGGGGACTCTGTAAAAGTTATCGATCAGATAATTATCGGATGCAATACCCAGAGAGAACTCTAAATGCCCTTATCAAGGCTAATTACACATAGCCCAAAACTTTACGCAATAGCTTTTTAGGTCTAAAACTGATGGAGTTAAAGATTTAAATCACAATCTGCTCATCACTTTATAAAAGTCTAGTAAGATGCTCGAAATAAAGTTGAGTAATTCATCAAACAAAACAACTACTACTTAAATAATTCCACTTGATACTAGACTAAAATAGCATACAACCCAATAACATTCAAATTCAATTAATATAAGTTATAACAATCCAACTTTTCTAGGAAGGTAAAGCAAAGGGATTACTCCTAATACTCTTCACTTGTTGATTAACACAATCAAACCCTCACCCACACTGGGGAGACTCATCAAACCCATCAAGAGGAAAATCGGCTGATGCAATCCCAACGGAGAATTAGAGCTCATCAGCAATTCGAGTCACTTCGATGATATTAACTAAATTAAATAATAATAAAATTGAAATTAAAAAAAACTAGGGGGGTAAAATCAGATCTGGAGAGTCCGAAAATCAGATCTTACCTCTGCGTCCGATCTGGGTGTAAAATCAGATCTGAAAACTGAAATTTTAAAAAAAAAAAAAAATTTGAAGCTCTTACCTCAACGTCCGAGCAATGAAAACCAGATCTGGAGAGTCCGAAACCAAAAAACCTAAAAATTGAAGCTTCTTCTCTTCTCTGGCTTCGTTTGAGCTTCTTCTCTTCTCCTTCGTTTGAGTCAATAACGATGATGGGGGGAGGGTGGAGAGGGAGAGCTTCGTTTGGGGGAGAGGGATGGGGCCTTCTCTATCTAAGATGGAAAATGGGGATGGACGCCCCCCCCCCCCCCCCCTCGCTGTTTAATAGATTCAGACCAGTATATAAAGAAATTGCAGTAAACCAAATAACTAATAACAAATCATTTTGATTCGATCAACAAACTAACAATGGACAGCTTATTTCTTATGGGTCGGGATCCTGAGACTAAAATTTTTTTACTCAAAATCCAACCCAAACAATAGGCTCTCAGATTGGTTTTGATCCGACGGATAACAATGATAATAAATAATGAGTTGGTTTAACCAATTAAAAAAATGCAACTAGGTATAGTTGAGCCAATCTAATTAATTTTGTTTTCTAAAAGAATATATATTATAAAAAATTTATGATCTCTTTTTTACTCATGCTATGTTTCTATCTCTTAATTTTCATATTATTCTTATTCGTTTTTGCAAGATACTCAACTGCTCTTGCTTTAGATGCTCCAGAACTTCTTTATATTTTATATATACCAAGTTCGTTGCAATTTCTCCATAAAATTCATTGCAATTTTATATCTTGTGCTAAATTTTTCGATTGAGTTCATCTAAATTATTTTTCTTTCGGAAGTTCTTGGGTTACCCCAAATTGTAAAGACATTGATTATAGACTCTAAGAAAGACATAGACTAATTAAAAAATAAAAAAGATAACAATATAATTAACACGGATAATAATCTAGGTTAAATCTAAGTGTTATAATTAGAACTGTAGATTACTTAGCAATTGTTTCGTACTTTTACTAATGGATAAAAGGAGAGAAGTGGAAAAAGAAAGAGAAAAACTGAAGCATCATGCGTAAATATATTTGAGTAAACAAAATCAATCACTATAAATAGTTGTCATTTTTAATTGGTTAAACCAACTCATTATTTATTATTATTGTTAATGCGACAAAAAATCGTCCTCCTATGAGTTTGACTGCAAAACAATTGTTAGACTGCCAAGGACCACCTTTTTGGTGGCCAAAGACGAGATGCTTAAGTAAGCAACTCTGTTGGAAGAATGAAGTAAATCTGGACCAAACTCAGTTAAAATTGCATAACTTTGTCGAATGTTCTATTTACTTTTTATAATGGTCGCAGTTAATTCTCTGCGTGACTTAAGCATGTGAGACGCAACAGAATGATATGTTTCCTATAACAGTCTCCTCCATAATGGAGATGCGTTCGTGGAGGCGTAACTCCCTTCACGACTCTTTTTTTGTGCAACGTTCTTCTTCTTTATGAGAGAACTCGTGTCGGGCTTGGCTTTGGCCTCTGATTCGTTCAGGCCTGGATTCGGGCCCCGTTTATGTCTTCTCGATGGCAGGCCTTTGTAATTGGCTCTGTTCTTCTTAGGTTTTATGAGGTGGGCCATTAGATTGGACGCTATATTCTCGTGATGGGTCTCTATGTCACGTGTATGGTCGTGATGATCAGTTTATTTTGATGTATCATCAGCTACTCCCCCTTAGGTAGTGGATATGTTCACATATTCACTAACTGTGTGACGGTTGGTATTTCGATTGCCCCTTTGCACTGAACTTAATTTTGTTAATAACTTTCGGTCGGTTGATCGTCTCGATTACTTCGTTGTCTATTCATTTTCGCACATATTTTCTAGGAGTTTAGCGCGCCATTATGTCCCGTATGTCGCTCTGTGAGCAGTGTCTTCGTTGCTCGGTTGTATAAAGGGTGTTGTGACTACTTTGCTCCCTTCTTTACATCATCTTTGCTATTACTGTTATTTCTTATTTCCTATTGTCTTTTTCATTTTTTCTTGCCTATTCGCGATGTTTGTTAGTGACCTACTCGATGGTGAGCAGTAGGGGTGGGCATCCCATCCTGCGATCCCGTTCTCGTCCCGTCCCGATTTTTCCGGGTCTTAATGGGTTGAATAATTCCATCCCGTCCCGTCCCGATCTAGAATGGGATGGGATGGGATGAAGATTTTCAATCCCGCCAATCTCGTCCCGTCCCGAACTAATTTTTCAATATTTATTATTAATATTTATTATTTATTTTAGGATTACAATATTTGGATGCCCATACAAATTCCCTGATGCATATAACATTTTAGCATCTAAAATTCTCAATGTCGTTAGGCTATCAACTCATATTTGAAGACCAATTTGTTTAATTGTATTTAACTAAGGTACATTCGATTTCATTGAAAACTTTGGATACTCAACCTATAATACAATTTAATGGGTTCCTAGTATCATTTCATTTGCAAGGATAGATATGCATGAAAATTAAACTTTGTGAGAGATTCCAATGACAGCTTCATGTGCTTATTATGGCATAGGTTACATTATGTTTAGTTGATTGCATTTTGGTTTATTATTTCATTTTCAGCATGGTTATGTGTGAACATGCAATTTGCTGAAGATCTATTTTAGTTATTGAAATTGCATGGTCAATTTGAAACACGCTGATCCCGTCCCGTCCCGAACCCGTTTGGGATGGGACTAGGTCGGGATGGGGTTTATCTCATCTCGTCTCGTCCCAGTCCCGTATGAACGGGATGGGATAGGGATGGGTCTATCTCGTCCCATCCCGTCACGTGCCCACCCCTAGTGAGCAGTTTGCTACCTGTGAAGCTCATTTTTTTCCCAAAGAAGGCTTCTCAGGCTACCTTGGATAGTGTCCGTTCCAACTACGCTTTGCCTTCCGACCTTGAGATTGTTCTTCCTCGTGAAAATGACAGTCCTTGTCATCAGATGAAGAGATATATTGCGCTTTACCCTTGCATGTTCTATGACGGTCTTCGGTGTCCAGTTTTAGAGCTATTCTAGTTTTATCTAGATTTTTTGGGTATTCCTTCTGCTCAGATGGGCTCAAACGGTTGTAGGGTTATGGTTTCCACTTATGCCAGGGTCATCCTTTCTGGTGTTCCTTGCATTCTTTGGTGGGGTTTAGCATGAAACCTAACCGCACCTGTTTCCTTCGTTCTCCTGCATGTTTTGGCAACCTCAATTGTGACATCAGGGTTGGTCGTCGGAATGGTTTTATGCATCTGTCGACTCCAGCTATTTCAATTTACGGGGTCTGTAGATAGTAAGGTCTTTCCGAGCTCCTATCAAGTGGCAAAATCTGCAATTGACCGCTGAAGAGCAGATTATCAACGAGCGTTTCCTGCAGCTTCTCGTAGTTCCTTTGGACACCTATCTTACTGATGATATGGTCAGGCGTAGCGGTTTATCCGACATAAATGAAATCGAGGGAGCTCTACTAACCGAGAGGCAAGCCGCGGAGATTGTAGTCTGCGGTGTCGTTGTTGAAGGTGATAACGTTGTCATTGATGGGAAAGTGAGCTCGGATGTTATAGATCTCAATGCTTCTGTAAGTGGTGATACCGGTCCATCTTCCAAGAAGAGAAAAGTATTGAGGCATGTTAGTCCATCAAAACGGTTGTTTCTGAGTTATGACCGAGTTTCGAAGAAGAAACGGCTCGTTGACACTGTTCGTCATACTTCTATTTACTCGGGTTCTGTTGATAGAGAATTTTGAGGGAAGACCGTTGCTCTCTGCAGGAGGCAGAAGAGATGACGCTGGCATTGGAGATGAGTGAGCAAGGTACCATTCGCTCGTTGAACAATGACAAAAAAAACTCGTCTTTGCTTGTGGCGGCCTTGATGCTGCTAAGTGTTCTAACGAGGACCCTCGGTCCTTAGACGACAAGATGTTCCAGCTGGTTGTTGTCCAATCTAAGGAGCTTGGCAATCGTGATCGAGTTCTCGATACACAGTCTCTTCGTTCTTCTTCCCCTCTTGTTGATGAAGGGATAGAGGTCCCACCTTCTACAACCTGTTTGGGCTCTTCTGTTCTTGTTGGGACCGCCACTCGTTTTGTTTCTGCTGCGCAACAAGAGGGTGAGGATGGTTCACCTTTCATTCATTCTTCTTTCCCAGTTGTGGGTGGTGGTTCCTCCATACTACCGAATCCTCGCGTTCTTCATTCGTAAATTAGTTTGAAGGAATCTACTCCTGTAGAGATTCGGGTCAAATCGGACGGAAAATTTTGCTGGTTTTCCCGGCTTGTCATGCAGGACGGTGAGCGTAAGATAATTAATGAATGGCACGGAAAGTCAGTGGAGAGGCCTTCGATGCACGTGTTGGATCCGAGCTTTCATCTTGAAGATGGTGTTCGGCTTGTAATGGACGTGATGACTCATCTTGCCTATGCAAGGGTGATGGGTTCAGGTCAATCACAATCTTGTGATTTCTCTAGAGAAGAAACTATCCGTGTTGCTATTGGTATTTTCCCATGTTCTTTATCAATATGACGCGTTAAAAGTGCGATGTTCTGAACGAACTAAAGTGGTTGAGGTTGCTCAAACTTTGTTGGTCGAGGTGGAGGGTGCGCCGGATCGTTCTGTGGTTGCACTTGAGTCGAGAGCTAAATTAGACGGTATTCATGAACGTTTGCACAATGTGGAGAAAGATTTGTCCGCCAAAAAGGCACTTCATGATGAGGCTGCGCGTGCCATGATAGAGCATTATAAAAATCACGACATCGCTGAAAAAGGGTGGAGCAATTACTGGCTTCGCTTGATGAGGTCAAAAGTTGATTTCTCCGCGATGCTCACTACTGTTGAGGGCCAACTTATCACACCCAGAAGTGAGCTTGCTTCTGTTAAGGATAGGCTTCATGTTATGGAGGTGGCGGATTGGCAATGTGTCGTCGATGGTCAGACTGAGCTTCTGGATTATATTGAGGGTCTCTGTGAGACCCTTGTGTGGGCGGACATGAGGGGGAGGGTGAGGGTGAGGGTTGGAGCCCAATAGGCCCAACAAGCATGTGGATCCCAAGAGGGGTTGGACTAGCTACCAAGGGGAGATCATAGTCCCACATCGCCTGGGTGCGGGATGGTGATGTGCTATATATATGCGAGGTTGGATCCCCATAGTAAGAGGCATTTTAAAGCCGTGCGGGCTGGTTGGGCCCAAAGCGGACAATATCTTACTGTGCGGATCAAGTCGTTACAGAATGGTATCAGAGCCTGACCCAGTCGAAAGTGTGCCACGTGGAGGTGGTCCCTCGGGCAACGTGGACGTTGTGCCTGTGTGGCCAACGAGGACGTTGGGCCTTAAGGGGGGTGGACTGTGAGACCCTTGTGTGGGCGGACCTGAGGGGGAGGGTGAGGGTGAGGGTGAGGGTTGGAGCCCAATAAGCCCAACAGGCATGTGGATCCCAAGAGGGGTTGGACTAGCTACCAAGGGGAGATCATAGTCCCACATCGCCTGGGTGTGGGATGGTGATGTGCTATATATGTGCGAGGTTGGATCCCCATAGTAAGAGGCCTTTTAAAGCCGTGCGGGCCGGTTGGGCCCAAAACGGACAATATCTTACTGTGCGGATCGGGTCGTTACAGTCTCGGTGTTAACTTGTCTCAATATCGTCATCTAGTCTATCGGACCTTCGAGGATGATGAAGACCCTCCGGGTGATCCAATGGCTGAAGAGCCGCCACCTTCTCCTATTGAATAAAGAGTTTATGTCAATAAGTGTTCTAAAAGGAGCTAGGCGGTGGGTGGGCGGCGAGCAGGTGCCTAGCGCCCAGAGGCCTAGGCGACACCTAGGCGGTCTTAGGTTTTGTATTATAACTTTAATAATTTACAAAAGTTAAGCATAATACCTTATCAACTACATCCAATTTAATGCCAATATACATATGCAAAATTTAAAAACATGACAAATTAACAATCATGAACAAAATTTATTAAAACTCAAATGACTGAAGTTGGTCATGATGGGTACTTTATACAAAGTTGAATTTGTGGACAAATATCCAAACCTACTCTTTTATTTTTCTTCAAATTTCATGAATAACCTCAGTCATGTTTGATAAAATTTACATTACTAAAATTGGTACCGACAGATCCTTTGAGAATTCCATAAAGTAATCATCATTTACTACATTTAGACATATACTGAATAAAAAATAATAAATTTGTTTATTTCTAAAAAAGAGGAAAGAAAAATAAAATAAAAACACAATCAACCTTATTATAAAAAAATAAAAATAAAAAACTCGCCCAGACTGCCCAGAACCCGCCCAGCCATTAATCTGGGCGTTTTTCTACCGCCTAGACCAATTTTTAGAGCACTGATGTCAATGATCCGACTACTTCTCTTCCTGCAGATGGTATTGCTAAGGATGTTATAAATCTTTCCCCTTAATATTCTATTGTTACCTTTGAATGTAATAGAATAGATTTTGAATGAAGGATGAGAGTTTTCTCCTTTGTTTTTTTTCTTGTTGACTTCGTTCGTTCGTTGTTATCCGAATGATTTGTATTCGAGCTTTAATTTTTACAACTATATCCTTGGCAATCTTTTCTATTTGAATTTTTCTATGCTTCAGTACGTATGTCTCAACCTTGTGTTTGTCGTCTCAGAGCTTTTGTGAAAAGTATTTTGTCTGCTTGTCTTCTACTTTGTTGATCTAGTATGTTACTTAATCCGAGGTTCTCATGGGTTGTGCTGACTTACTCCTCCGTTGTTTGCTCTATTTGTCTGATCAAGACGGAATCTGTTTCCTTCGAGTTGGTTTGTTGATTCGGTTGTCGCAAAGTTGCTTCTACTTTGTTGAATCGTTCGTTCAACCTTTACTTAGTTAACTCGACGTTTCGGTCGGTTCAAAGTTGTTTTTTACTTGTTTCGTTCAGCTTCTACTTCGTTAACTCGACGTTTCAGTCAACTCAAAGTTTTTTTACTTTGGCTTTGTTTGTTCGATGCTCTAGTCGATCCGGAGTTGTTTTACTTAGTTGACTCGTTCGCTCAATTTTTACTCCGTTAGCTCGACGTCTCAGTCGATTCAAAGTTTTTGTGTTGAGTTGACTTGTTCGTCCACTTTGGCTTCGTCGGTTCAACGCTCTAGTTGACTTGGAGTCTACTTCGTTAATTCGACATCTCGATCGACTTGAAGTTTTTGTGTTAAGTTGACTTATTTGTTCAACTTTTACTTCGTTAATTTGACATTTTAGTCGACTCGAAGTTTTTATGTTAAGTTGACTCATTCGTTCAATTTGGCTTCATTGGCTCGACGCTCTAGTCGACCTGAAATCGTTTTACTTAGTTGACTCATTCGTCCACTTTTTACTTTGTTAAGTCGACGTTTCAATCGACTCAAAGTTTTTATGTTAAGTTGACTCATTCATCCACTTTGGCTTCGTTGGTTCGATGTTCTAGTCGACCCGAAGTCATTTTACTTAGTTGACTCGTTTGTCCAACTTTTACTTCGTTAACTCGACGTTTCAGTCGACTCGAAGTTTTTATGTTAAGTTGACTCATTTTTCCACTTTGGCTTCGTTGGTTCGACGCTCTAGTCGACCCGAAGTCATTTTACTTAGTTGACTCGTTCGTCCAACTTTTACTTCGTTAACTTGACGTTTCAGTCGACTCAAAGTTTTTATGTAAAGTTGACTCATTCATCCACTTTGGCTTTATTGGTTCGACGATCTAGTTGACCCGAAGTCGTTTTACTTAGCTGACTCGTTCATCCAACTTTTACTTCGCTGGTTGATCCGACCAAAAGTTTATTGTATATATCTGACTTGTGTCCTGATTCATTTTGGCTTTATACTCCGTTTGTTTTGCATAGCTTCGCTTTGAAGTTGTTCGCCTTCGTGGGATATTGATTTCGAAATTGAAACTTTATTTATTTTCCTATTTGGATGTCTTGACCACTTCTAGCGGTCATTTTCTGGAGCAGTTACGTTACATTGTGGAATGATTTTTCTTTTATCATTGTGCGGTTGATGTCTATCCCCGTGCTGGATTTTCGTGCCTCTATTGCTCTTTCTTGTTTAATTTATAACCTCCTTTGCTTGGCTCATTATTGTTCCTCGTTTGGCATCGCTTGTTGAGGCTTGATTGAGTTTGTCGTTGTTAATTCCTTTGTAAGTAACTTTGGTTGGATTTGTATCTGCTGGTAGAGCCCCCGAGTCATTCAGTGCAGTCATCTTCGAGGCATTGATCTTTTCGCTTCGATATAGGTCTGCTCGAGTGGGAAATGCTTATTTGCTGGGGCAGATGTAGTGTAGAGTATATATCAGTTCTTGGATCGTTCATTTGATCCTGTGACGGTGGTATCTGCTTTTTATTTTCCTTTGAATTGCTTGTCTGGTATTTCGATGAATTCATCGAGTCGTCCTCTTTGAACCCAATGCTCGATTTCTTCTTTCAACTTGTAATAGTCCTCAGTATCATGTCCATAATCCTTGTGAAAAGAGCAATACATGCTTTTGGCTCATCCTTCTGGGTTTCCTCTCATCCTAGGTGGCTAGTTGACGTTCTCTCAATTCTCCATGTGTTCCAAGATTTTGGTTCGGCTTGTCTTGAGGGTTGTGTACGGTCTGTATTCCTTTTTCATTACGTTGGTTATCCGCTCATGACTGGTCCATGCCGATTGCGACTTCTTGGATTCCCGCAGGTTGGATTTGGTTCTTCCGTCGTTTCTGTGTTTCTTTGAATAATTGTTATCTTCCCATGGTCCATTGTCTCGCATTCTTTCTTTTTTCTTTTCCCGTTTCCTCGAATGGTTATCCCTTTCCTGCTCATTCTTCCTCCTTGCAACTTTCATATCTTCAAGGGAGATGTGTTTCTGTGTTGTTTTCAACAGGACCACCATGCCTTTTAAAGGCTCCAGGTTAAGGGCATCAAAGAAAGGGCCTCTCTTCAGTCCGGCGACGAAAGTTGTAGCTGTTGTGCCATCGCTACATCCATCAATCATTGTTAATTCGTTGGTAAAATGAGTGACATATTTCTGTATTGTGTATTCGGATTTCTGTCTAATGTGCAGGAAGTAGTGGGGTCATTTCCTCATCCGCTGGCTCCCAATGAATCTAGTGATAAAAGCGGTGGCCAAGCTTGGAAGGAGTCTATCAACCTCGGTGGTAGGCTGTTGAATCAATCCAACGTTGTGGAAGTGAGGCTGGTCGGGAATGTTTTGCATAAGATCGACTCTGTGGTTTCCTTTAGGGCCATCATGTGGTGGAAATGGCTTAGGTGATCTGTTGGGTCAGTGGTACCATCGTACACTTCGAACTTTGGTGGAGTAAGTTTTTTTGGCATTGCCTTTTTCATGAGTGCATCATAAAATGGCGGCTTGGCTAACTTGAACAGTATCCGTGACTCTAATTCTGAACGGGATTTCAGCAAGCGTTCCACGACATTGTGGGGTCTTGTCTTGGGGGAGCTCGCTGCTTTCGAAGTTTCCCTGTTGGGCTTCTACTAAGGCTTTATGACTTCCTTGAGTTCGGTCGATGAAATTTTGTTCGGGCGGTGCCTGAACAGGGTCAACTGGTTGAATGCGTTCTTGGGTGATTTTTTCCAACATCTTTGTCATGTAGTTCATCTGGGCTATGAGCAGGTCTACCCGAGGGTCCGTGGCAGCACTGCCAGATGTTTGGGTTGTTTGGGCTACTGCGTGCTGCTGATCTGCATTCTCGGGTGCTATTGATCTGATGATCTGGGTTGCTTCTTTTTTCGTGAGCTGTTAGTGATGTATTGTTGTTAGTAAGAGAGTTGTCGCGATCATCACTGGTTGAGGATATGCGGAATGCGTCATTTGCTCTGACGGCTTGTTGATTTTCTATTAGGTTATGGTGAGTTTTGTCACTGTGGATTTTGTTTTTAGAAAGGAAATTCGTTGTTCCCCACGGACGGCGCAAAACTGATGCGTCCAAAAATCGTCCTCCTGTGAGTTTGACATGCAAAACAATTGTTAGACTGCCAAGGACCACCTTTTTTGTGCCGAAAGAACTTTGATGCTTAAATCAACAACTCTATTTTAAAAAGGAAGTAAATATGGACCAAACTCAGTTAAAATTGCATATCTTTGCCGAATGTTCTCTACCTTTTATAATGGTCGCGGTTAATTTTCTATGTGACTTATGTATGTGAGGCGCACTGGAAAGAAATGTTTCCTGTAACAGTCTCTTCCTTAATAGAAATGTGTCTGTAGAGGCGTAACTCCCTTCACGACTGTTTTTTGGTGCAACGTTCATCTTCTTTATGAGAGAACTCGTGTCAGGCCTGGTTTTGGGCTCTGATTCGTTCGGTCTGTATTCGGGCCCCGTTTATGTATTCTCGATGGCGAGCCTTATCTGAGCCTATGTAATTGGCTCTATTCTTCTTAGGCTTTATGAGCTAGCCCACTAGATTGAACGCTATGTTCTTGTGATGGGTCTCTATGTCATGTGTACGGTCGTGATGATCAGTCTATTTTGATGTATCATCAATTGTTATTCGTCGGATCAAAACCAATATGAGAGCCTATTGTTTGGGTTGGATTTTGAGTAAAAAAAATTGAGTCCTAGGATCCCAACCCATTTCTTATTTATAACTAACATAACTTCTAAAACAAACCCTAAACCTAATAGGAAACAAATATGAGAACCCTAATTGAAATCCATATTACAAGAATAATATAATTGTCTAATATTACTAAAGTATTCTTATTTCTAATATTAATAAATATCATAATTCTATCACTAACCGAATACCTCATCGGCACTATAACATCAAGTCCATCGCTGGTTTTTGCTAAAAACCTTGTTATTAGATTAGCTAGTAACTTTAGTTGAATAAATGGCTAGCTTAATTAACAAATAGTGAAAGGTGTTTCTCTTAAAATTGTGTTGGTAATAGGGGTGGGCACAAGACGGGATGGGACGAGATGGACCCATCCCGTTCATTCAGGATCGAGACGAGATAGACCTCATCCTGACCTCGTCCCATCTCAAACGGGATCGGGATGGGACGGGATAAACACGTATTAAATAGTTCTCCGATAAAAAATAACAAAAAGAGTTTTATCTCACATTACTCACACACCAATAATGTCACTTACATCATAAATAATAATAGATATTAAATAAATAAATATTAAACTTGCTTTCGAAAGGCAAATAACTATTAAATTTCATTTAGAATTAATGATTCAATTCATTTAGATTTCATATAGAATTTCATCTTACATTGATTTAATTTCAACACATCCTAAACTTTAATTTAGAAGAGTATTTTGATTAAAATTAATAGTAATTATTATTAAATAAATAAATTTGAGATAGGCAGGATTGAAAATCTTCATCCCTATCACATCTCACTCTAGATCGGGAATTGCAAAGTCATGTTGTTAATGTTTGGGTTGAATCGAGTTTTGAATTGAATTAAGCTCGGGGTTCTATATTTTGGGGTTGCAAATTGGCTTGGGTTGAATCATGGTTTTGGGTGAATTAGGCTGTGGTTCGATTTTTTGGTTGAAAATTGAATTTGGATTTCTATTTGAGTTGAATCAGGGTTTTGGGTTCAATTGAGCTTTGAGTAGAATTAGAGGCAATTTGAAATTTCGTAAGTTGTGTGAGAGATTTTTGATATTTCAAAGGAGACAGACATGAAATTCACCATTTAAATTCTCGTTACAGATATAGAGATTTCTTTGATCAAGTGACCATTTGATGTGTATTTTGTCTGAATTTTAAGTTGCAAATGGAGATAAAAGGTAAGATGTGTTGACGTTGTAGTACATCAAAGATTACGTAGAGCAACATAATCACCTTAAGCAGTGCAACCAAAGGCTGCGTAGAGCTGTATAATTTGGGTTGAGATGAGAAAGTGAGGTTTTTGTGGGCAACAACACAAATTAATGAAGTTGTGCAAGGGAAGGGAAGACCAAAAAGCCGAGGTGGTTTGTCAGATACGGGCATGCAAAAGTCTAATGTGATTTCCGTACATGGGTTCAAAGAAATTTTGAGATTAAATAAAAGTTCTTCAGAACCATTCAATAGGTTTAAGTCCAACCACAGACTAAAGCATAATATAATTAATTTGGTACCCTAAGGGGGTGGGTCAAACCATTCAGCTTTCATTGAACACAACAAAAAAAGAATAGAGTGATTCTACATGGCAAGGAAACGAGCGAGGGGAGGGAGGTGAAGGGGGAAACCGTTCACCCCCTTCGGGATGCGCGTACAAAAAGTCAATGCATGCATCCCGAGGGGGGTGAACTGTTCACCCCCCTCCACCTCACTTCCCTCGCTGGTTTCCTCGCTCATTTCCTCGACATCTAGAATTTTGCAAAAGAATAATAACAATAGCAGAGACCCAAATAAAAACACTGCTTCTAGAAAATGCAATATTGACTGAACAAGTCCCCAGCATAAAGCATTCAAAGAGCAATGAACTTCACTTTCCTCTTTTTCACATATACTTAAAAAAAAAAAGTTTAGGCCAGTTCTATCCCATATACAATTGATGAAAAGACCAATCAAAAATAAAAGAATCACCCATATTTCACTTTACCATATAATGGCCTCATTGATTATTTACAGACAGCTCATTGTGTAAAAAATAGAATGAGACTGCTCACGTAGACCACTGATCAGGAACGGTTAGAAAATAGGTAGACATTGCCTTCCTGAACCTTTTCTTGTACTGCTTAGGAGAAACAACTGTCGGGGATGCATTTTTGGGGCCACCGAGGATACCAGACGCCTTCACCCACGTCTCTAAATGCTTGTCCCATGTATACTGCCTCATATAATCAATGATGCCTAATACCAACTCATTGCGCTCTTCGTCTATCCCAACCAGTAATGAATAATCCATGACGTCTATAGACTGAACATCACATGTAGAAGCAAATGAATTAAATTGAATAGATGATGCAGTATTGTAAAATAGCACAGGACAGGAGTAAAAAGGACCTTACCGCCAGAAACGACGTGTCATTCCAAACTGCTCTTTCTAGGGTTCGCTTTGCCTTGCTGCTGAGAAATATAGGGTTTGTCCTAAGTGTTTCCAAGAGATTCATATCCAACAGTACTTTGTTCTTCCCTGATGCATCTGGATTGTAACGTGAACGTGCAGAGCCCTTAAGATCATAAACCTTTGAAATACTTTTCCTGAAAAAGAGATTCTCCATCACCATCAAATCCATTTTTGATTCCCTTCCACTTCTGAGGTGCTTCACAGTGACCTGCAATCAAACCAACAGTTATGTATTTCATAACCATTGAACTACATAACCCCGTGCAGTATCAAGCTTCCATTAAATTTAGTTAAATCTGAGGAACGAGTTCAGGGGATTGTATGTTGAATTTTATGTGTTCAAATCTATGTAACAAGGACGCTTCAGTTTCAAAAAATGTCTACGCCTCCAAAACTGACAATCAAAGCTGGATTACAAACAAAAATGGATACTCCATCCTTCATCAACTTGTTCATATCTTTCTTCAGCCATAGCTTGAGCTTTTACATTTCCTTTGTTGTAGGTCTATTCAACCTACTCCTTTCAATAGATTCTAGTGTAAAGTGCTCTTCTTTTTCAAGGCTATGTTTGAAATAATGAAAAGTTGGATAAACTGACAGAAATGTTTGCTTGGAAGAGGGAATACAGTTTGTTTGTTTGTTTTTACCATTATTTTTTATTTTATTTTTATCATATATAATATATAAGGTAAAATCAATTAAAAGGAAGAGAAAAGGAGGGGTCCCTAAACAGCCCTTGAAGGGGCTTCTTGGCAAAGCTGCGAGGATGTTATGGGAGCCCCTAATGTCGCTGAGACAAAAGGAAAATAACATTCGCCACTTAGCCAGACCCAAAGACACAACATCAGATCAAAGATGACCTGATCACTTGTACCTACATCAATCAGAGAATAACAATAGCAGTGAGTCCCATTGCCTAGTTAGTCCATACACCACCACCATCACCCCCCACCCCTCACCAACCTCCATGAAGGCACCGTGAACCAAATACAATCAGATTTTGTTTCACACAGCATATAAGATGAATCACACGCTTGTGAAAAGACCCAGTCTCCAATTAGCTGCAAATTGGACCCAGTCTCCAATTAGCTTCAACCATTTTGCAGTAAAATCTACGTTGTCATGATTGAGGCGGGGCATGAGGCGCTAAGGTCCACCTCAAGAGCCTTGGTGAGGGGCTGCCGTGGTGGAGCCTTTTTTTATAGGGTAGAAATTTTAGTGTAGTAACTTCCACCTACCTTGACTAGTGTATCGCTCTGCGTCGCTCTAAAGCTAGGGCAGGCGTTTTAAATTAAAAATATAGAGCCTTGGCAGAGCCTGACAACATAGAGCAAAACATGAAGTGTTACTTCCTTTCCATTTTATGTTATAATAAAACTCTAGTCTTCTCTGCAATATTATAGAGCTGTCCTCATATTTAAACAAAAAAAAAAAACTCTTTTTACTTTGTCCCACACAAAATATTTGGTCAACCTGCTTAGTACTTAAGACTTGTGGCAGATGGTATCACAAGTCCATCCAAACCCTGCCGAAGGCAATTAACGGTTTTGGGATCCAATGAAAACCCTACTCACCATTAAAAAAAAATCCAATTAATGGTTTTGGGATCCAATGAAAACCCTGACCACATCCTCAATGCTTTCATCAGACCTCCTGGGGTGAAAGAACTCTGACCACATTTCCTAACATCTAGAAACCATTCTTCCTTCTCTTCCATAAAGGAGTCCTATTACTGCATCATTTATTGGCAATTGTCTACTACAATTGGCTAGAAAAAGATCTTATAAAAGAGTCTGAAGGTCTTCTTACACACTAACACCCTACCCAACACACCCAAAGCCCAACAAGACATCCTCCTACAGGAACTAGAATGGCCCCAGAGTTGAGCTACCAATGCACGACAACAAAAATAACTACAGCAAAAATAATAATGGATAAAAAAAATATTATCATAGAAGGTCATATTAACAATGAATTTAGGATAACAATTGCAATATTTTGGGACATTTCTTGAAATATTGCTCATAAATCCATCTGCTTTTTAGGATATGAATCAAGGATAAATCACAATATTTGAACAATTCCTCACAGCTTGACCCATGCTCAGATGCCACCCCCAACCATCCCAACGAATTTTTTGCTTCTCAAAACTTTTCCCTAGATGCTTAACCAAACTCTCAGATACGAGCATTTAAAAGGATCATCTGTTTTTGTAGTAAAGAAGCTCCTTCATCCACATCACCCCAAACTTCCATGTCATCATAGATCGAGTCAATAAAGGCATATTTACTAAGAAACCCTCCCACCTACCTTCTTCATCTTCAACTACCACTATCAGAACATTGCGCTCTTTACTTCTACGTAGAGCGAAAGAAGGGAGGAAAGATGAAGATCAAAGGAGTGAGTAGTTTGGATTCCCAGGGACGAGATAGTTGGTGCATCAATAGGTTTTGGGGTGAGTGAAGGATTAGTTTAGAGAGTGAGAAGTAGGGTTAGGTTTGAAGAAGACAAAAGGTTCTTTCAAATGAGATCCCCTTGTTATTTGGATTCCCGGGGCTAAAGGCAACTCTATCTTACAGAACAGAATGGTATAATCACAAAAAAAGGCAAGGTATGCCTCCATCGTCTAGTGGTTTTTCAAATGAGATCCCCTTGTTGTTTGGATTCCCAGGGTTAAAAGCAATCTATCTTACAAAACAGAATGGTATAATCGGGCATGTATGCCCCATCGTCTAGTGGGAAGGACGTCTCTCTTTCAAGGAGATTGCGAGGATTCAAATTCCCCTGGGGGTAACAAAAGAGAGTTGCTCATGGATTATCAATAAGTCTAGAATTGATTCTTCCAGGGTCGATGCCCGAGTGGTTAATGGGGATTCATTAATCACAAGGCATTGTCTTATATAGCATGGGTGCAAAGACAAACGATGGCTAGAATTAAAAGTTAGAGAAGATGTTGATGGTGGAGATTCACTCTCAACAATGACATGATTTGTAAATAAGATGCATGCAGAAGGGCAATAGGAAATGATAAATAAAAAAATAAAAATAAAAAATAACAATAACAATAATAATAATAATAATTGAAATAAGTAAATGGAAAAGGCAATATTTTCCTCAAAATGAAAATTGTCATAACTATTTGCCTGTTGCCGAATTTGGGTAAACTTTATCATTGGAATGCATTTTTGAAAATATTTTCCAATAAAATCAATGATCAACACAAATGCTTAAATTTTCAAAATAATTTTTTTATTAAAACATATGAGCATTTTTTATATTTTCACGCAAAATCTTAATGAACATTCAAACAAAGACCCCAAACTTCATATTTTGGTGAAATCAAAGTTTGGGGAAAACTCGCTCGGTGGTTTTTTTTTTCAATCGATTTTAATTTTAATCGAGTTTACTCTAAATTTTTTAGTATTTTTATCATAAATTAGTCTTGCACCTCAACAAAAAAAAGTTAACATTCTAAAATACGATTTTTTCTTTATGGACTGTTGGGGGGCAATGGGGAGAATGGTGACGAGGGCATGCAATGTATAATTAGTCGCAAAAAACAAAACTGTATTTTGAGTGTCGACGGAGCGGGTAATATGCTAGTTTGTGAACAAATCAGGAAAGAGTCATCTAAGTGGGGCCCTTTGTTATGAACCAACCAATTCTCCCAAAAGCCCGAGCTGTCCAGGAGGGGAAAGTCCATAACAAGGATCGTAACATTGCCCCACGTTTCCAAAGTCGACGTCCTCGTCGGCCCACTCTATCGACACTGGCCCAGTGAGTCTTCTCTCAGCTACCAGTATTCAACAACTTAGCACTATGCCCATACATAATGCTAAATTATTTTAATCTAGCCTATAGGTCGCCCCTGCCGGGATTCGAACCTTGGATGTGGGGTTTGGCTCTGATACCAATTGTTATGAACCAACCAATTCTCCCAAAAGCCCGAGCTGTCCAGGAGGGGAAAGTCCATAACAAGGATCGTAACACCCTTCTACAGATATGTCCGACCTATCAAGGATTTTCAATCAAAGCAATACACAAAACAGAGAAGACTATATAGATATAAATAACAAAAATTGAGTACACAGAAACAAAAAATTTTTAAAATTAAAGCAGCCTGACCTGGTAGATGCCTAGAACTTTTGCAAGGCACGTTGGACTTCCTGAACTAAGAGAATCCGTCAGATATTTGAAATATTCTGGAGCAAACTCCTCAAAAGAATCTAACTCTGTCTTTGTGACTTGTTTTATGATGAATCTCTCATCAAATGACTTCGCAAAATACACATTGCTCTTTCCACCTTGTGCATTCCATTTACTGCAACGACTCAATGAACGGATGAAATCCACTTCACTGCAGCATCGTTGCCTAAGAGCATCAAACTGCCTTGCAAAGTAGCACACAACAGAAAACTTAACTTTTCCTGTAGATGAGGGTTCGTCTCCAAAAGAAACTTTAAAATGACATCTCTTGGGATCCAAAAACAAACTGTATTTTGTTGATGATGTATCTTCTGTTCCATGGCTTCTTAAAAGAAATTCTTCCGAATCTACAGAACCAAGAGATTGCCATGCTGGAAATGTAGTAGATGTTGAACAATGATAACCTGATAGATTACCGAAGTCATCTTCTCGGCTGCTTTCAATTGAATTCCAACCTCCTTGATGCTCGTCATATTTATTTAGAATCCAGCCATGATGCTCATTAGAACCAAGGGCATATGCTATGACACTGGTAGGTTCATTGTCATAAACAGGAATAACCATGTCATTGCAGATTGTTTGTGAAAGTAGCGACCAAAACCCTTCACCAGCTATTTGAGAAGCTGAGGAGATGAATGACGGCATGGAACTAAAGATAAACTGTAGTTTCTGAGTTTCCTTTGGCAACTTCTGAGAAATATTCTTTAGTATATCAGGAATTGGATCCCTGACCATATTCCTGTAATCGCCAGATGCATGGAAGGACCTTAGTGAAGATAGATGCAAAGATGATCCTTCTCGAATTTTTTCCTGAATTCTCAATGCAGAATCAAAGGAATGAACTCTCACAGGTGACCTAAGCCTTCTTGAAGAGGGATTATCCATAAAAGTAAGCGCATCTGACCCAGCTTGACCTAGGTGACCAGTTAGTTGTGAGACGTTGATAACTTGTGCTTTCGCTGATCGCTGACCTGTACCTGTCCAGGCAGAGTCTATTTTATCAGAAAGTGTTGAAGCTGGAGAAGTGAGGCATTCAGAGAATGTTTGACCAGCTGAGACTTCCGCATACCAATTTAATTCATCATGCTTGTCTTGATGGATTGTGGTTGATTCCACGTCGTTAACATGATCGCTCTCTACTGATTTCTTGACTAACTGGCCTGTTGTAAGATCATTTATAACTGGATCCATATGAGATAAATTAAGTTCTTCCTTCTGTTCTGAGAGAATATGGTTCTTGGGACTTTCAGACACTGCCAAAGATGTACTTTTGTTTTCTTCAGAAGCACATCCAAGCTTGCCAACCTCAAAAAACGAATTATCTCTCCATTCTATCAGCTTAACATACGTCGCAGCCTCCAGCATATGCAAATCAACCTCAGAACTATAACTTTTCGTTCTAAGGAGAGATTCCAGTGAATAAAGACGACGATCCCAAATATATGAATCAATTAAAAGGCACCGTCTCAAGCGGTTAAGTTCTAATATGTCCACTGTTGTCTCAATATCAGCTGGCTGCAGCAAATTCTGATAATAAGCAACCAATACAAATCAGAGAGTTGGAAAAGGACAAGTGAACATGAACATGTTACTGATTCATAAAATAGTTATTGCAATTTGTTTACTGGAAATGAGACAAAATAAATACCCCTGGTTTGACACTTACTTGGTACTCGTTTCTCTCTCCTTTCAGTAATGCTTTCAGATCTGTAACATGACTATGGAAATCACTGTCATCAGATTGTTTGTGTCCTAAAGATAAACCTTTCTGTTTGATATTGTGAAGCACATCAAATACCTCAGTATATAGAACTTCCATTTTGCGGGAAAGCTGTTGAAGAAAGAAGGTAAACTCATCACTGGGACTGACGTTTGTCAAAGACTTTTCAGATTATAGAAGTTGTAACACATCTAATATCAATCCCTTTACATACTGAAGGGGCATATTTTGAATACCATACCTCCATAGCCTCTCTTTTGGCCCACTCCTGTTGAACCCGGCAATCAAATTCCAGAATTGAAGGGGGTAACCGAACAGAAAGAATATCAATTGGGGAGTATCGGAAGAAAGCAACCATGCCACCAAGCCTGAAATGGAGTAAGGATAAGATGCTACAATTTCAAAACAGAGAGAACAGACAAACGAAGGGAGGAAAAGGTCCCCAAAAATAGCAAGACGCACCCATAATAACGCAGGCAGTCCCTCTGCAAAGAATGTCCACAACTTGCAATACGATTAGCAGTTGCATGATTGGAAAAGCTAAGCTCCAAGAACTTTCCAAATGAAAGTCCCCATGCAGCGTCCGACATAATTACCCTTCGGGTTGCAGGTGGAACTCCGTCTATTTGTGCACATTTGAGACATCGATGCCACATCCACATCTTGCCATCACGCTCACCTGGTAGCTCCACTGAAGGGAGGCGCCTAACACTAATTGTCAGATTTCCCTGCTGATGTGTAAAACATCGAACATGAGCATCTGTTGACTCTTTACAGGATCGGCAATAAGTTGTCTGGAAATGCCAAGTGCAATATGATTTTAGTGCACTTTTAACATCTAATATACTCTGTGAAAATCAAGAATTTGGATAAGACTCACTACAATAATCAGATTTTGAATGGGCTACCTGATTGAATAAGTCATCCTGAAGATACCTCCCAAGTGGCTTATCAAAACTTCCATAAAACTTAATGCGCAAGAGCTGAGAACGTTCACAAATTGTTCCCTTATGTACACAACGGCTTGAAAAAGAAACTAATATACTTTGATGATTGTCTACAGTTGAGAAGTAATCACTTGAAACCTCTTTCCCAACCATGCTATTAGCTGTTGCCAAGTCGTTAGTTTTTGCAGTCTCCCTTTGATTTCCAACTGCTCTTATTTTATCTTCCTTGGCTGAAATTTCCAGTAGGTCATGCTGGGAGGAAAAAACAGATAAGTTTCTCCTCTCCTTGCAGTGTGACTGGTAAAATGTCGGAGCCATGGTGTCCACATCAGATGAACCAGACCAACTTCCAGCTGCAGAGTTCAATAAGCCAGGAGATATGGTATTAATAGGTGCAGGATTCAGTTTCTCATTAGATGATTCATGACGAACTTCCAAGTTGATGCTAATGGTCCCATTGTTTGAAGCAGGGGCATCTGAGTCGAGATGAAAGCAATCCATCTTAGATGGGCTGCATACATGAGAATCTTGAGCTTGAACTGCTACTGAATCACTAGGAACAACTGAATTAGGGAGTGCGGAACCAGCAGCATCACTGTCCATCAGCCTTCCTGAAACGGCAATTGGGTCTTTCAATGGTACTTCAGGCAAGGTAGCACCTTCATCTGCAAGGAAACAAGTTTCCAGAGACAAATGATAGGCTGCAAATACCGCAAATTGGACAACATGTTTAACCTTCTTTAGCACTTCACAAGTGGCACCTTTCAAAAGTACCTACAGAGGAAAGTAGACACTAACACATAATCAGTTTTGTGAAGCTCTTTACAAGACAATGGCATGCAATTTTTTAAAATAAGAACTTCAAGCTTAAAGTACTGGCACTTTCACTCTGAGATTTATACTAGTTATGGGAATCAATTATCACGGCTTTAATAGGAATACCATTTTTTTATTGATTGAGTTTTGTTTTCTAACCTAGTAGGGAAACGTAACCAAATTTGCGATTTCAAATGAAACATCCACATTTTCTTCCCTGTTGGAACTTTGCAAAAATCATTTCAACACTAACATAAGCTGCATTATACATTGGTCTGAGAATTTTCCAAAAATAATGGTCAGTGGTTACTGACTATATCTGCCGTATCCTTGTACATTAGCAATACCATCTTACATCTACAATTTCAAACTCACGTGTCAGTGAATTCAAATTAGATCTTCTTTCAAAGACATTATTGGCCATTTGGCTTAGGTCATATTCAAAGGAGCTTCCTCCTCACATGTATAACATACACCTCGATCAGATCTCCATTATTCAGCGATAGTAAGATTTTATTCCTTACAGTGATAAAACATTTACTAGGATTTCATCTTAATACCTTTTATGTAAGGCATTATTAGCACATGTAATGACAATGTACACTGCAACCTCCAGAGAAAAGACGGATTATGATTTAGCTAAGCCAAAGACAGACATTACTCCAAATAAATAGTGGAACTTACTGCTATACACTATGATGTGAAAACAAGTAACAGTAAAGCTCACCACCCATTGGCATGTTTAGAACTTTATAGGAAAAAACCTCTCATCTAATTTAACCCAACTTATCAAAGATAAAATATACTTGGTGTTTACTTGTCCAAGACATGGGCAAAGCATGTTTTATACCTCCAGAGAAAAGAGAGATTATGATTTAAGCTAAGCCAAAGACAGGCGTTATGTCAAATAAATAGTGAAACTTACTGCCATAAACAAAGATGTGAAAACAAGTAACAGTAAAGCTCATCACCCATTCCCTACTAAAATGACACGTTAAGAACTTTATAGGCAAACACCTCTACATCTAATTTAACCCAACCTGTCAAAGATAAAATATACTTGGTGTTTACTTCTCAAAGACATGGGCAAAGCATGTTTATATGTAGCCAACCTAACCATGTTAGCTCTCAAGCAAGAGACAACCAATAATGTATTGCAAAATGAGTCTTTACTTATATCACCCAATAATTATAGGTCCATTTTCACCTACTATTTACAAATTCTATATTAACAACCCATATAGTAAGATTTAAGAATGACATGTGAACATTACCGTGCATCCTAAACGCCTTGGACAACCTTCAAAAAACATCAAAGTCTTAGCTGATTTCTTGCTGGGCTGAGTGGTGGTTTCTTCCAGGACTCTCTCCAAGCTGAAGCTCTCACAATGTCCCAATCGTAATGAAGAAAGATTATCAACTGATGGAATAATATGAGCACCAGTACACCTGGCTATACGCTCCAACAGTGGCCTCTTGACATTCAACACTAAAGAAATTTCCTTTGCCAATAAATACTCCTGTGCGTATGAAGATACACTCTTTTCTACCAGTAAAACATTAGGGCGATGGGCCTCAATCCTTTTAACAATCATTTTGAGATGATCCATTTCCTGTTAAAAGCAACGTTGAATTTGTATCATATAGTGTCATGTGGAAATAGATGAACATTTCAACAGAACAAAAAACTGAACCTGTTGGAGTAAAGTATCAAAAGATGCTAACTGATTTGAAGCTCTTTGGTACTCAAGCGCTCCCCCCAGAAGAAGTAACCTAGGTTTTTTGTACTGTGACGTCATCCGCTTGTGTTTGATATTCTTTGTACAAACAACTCCTTTGATAAGTGCACTGTGAAAACAAAACCCCAATCAATTTAGTGTGATACAAAGTAAAAAAGAATAAATAAAAAAGTTAAAAAAAAAAAAAAGAATGCCAAACATCTTTTAGAATAATCTAATCCACGTACCTTTGACATGGACTTCCTGATGCTATACACTTCACCTTTACATAATCCCCAGGATCCATGCTGCCACCTTTTCTTGTATCTGGTTTCACAAAATTTGCAGCTTCCCATGCAACTGAGGTCACTATGTCCAGCCAGCCTTCCTCCCCATTTATACTCCCTGCACAAATGCCCTCGTTCTGCAATAACTGTAATACAAGAGCTCTAAAATGCTGATGTACTGCAGCTCGCAGAGGCTCCTTGTTTTCATCAGTTGGTTTTTCTTTAAATGGGAATATATCAGCAGCACTAAAGCTACTAGAAGAGAACATCATGGCCGACTCTCCAACATCATCATCTTCATCATCATATTCAAAGAAATTGTTTCCCATCTCATCATCTTCATCATCAGGAGGTGGAGGAAACCAAATAAGACCATTATCTTCAAAATCCAAAGATTTTTGTATAGTTTCTCGTCGATCTCGAAACACTGATAAGTCATCAGAGCCATAATCAGTGTTTTCTATCTCCTCAGTATCTGTCTCAGTCCTTCTTGAACTGGCCATTGCTTCGTGATGGAATGGAGGACCATTACGAGACACCAGACTCTCATCTTGCTCCTGATGTATAGAGATATCAACTCCAGTAGGAGTATTTACTCTAGAGGGGCTATCTAAAGGACTTGAACCCAATGACTTGAAACTGTAAAATTCATGTCTAGTACTAATGCTACTGGAATCTACATCAGAAATATCATGAAAGTATTCGCTAGAGGGGCTGAAAAAAGGCTTCCCTGAATCCTCCGCATCTTCTTCATCACTCCTAAATTGCAAACGAATTTACGAGAGTTATATTCATCATCAAAATCAGTGGGCCACAAGACAGATTATGCTTCCAATAATATGAGCAAGTTAAATTGATCATTATTAGACGTGGTTAATGCTCACAATGTGCAGCCTTTATAAGAGAGTAGAGTAATGCATCATAGGTCATTAAATGATGATTAATCTCAGTCTCGATCAGAGGTGAGATACTTTGGCAACTTAACACTTTAGGATCGTTATGAAGCAGACTTATCTATACCTTACGATATGCACAATACCATACTCAATACGTATCATATCCAAACATCACTAATACAGTACACACCAAAATATGACATGCAAGGATCTATCATCTTGGTCCAAGTGACGTGAAAGAATGGTTGGATGATAGGCAATAACTTCCTCATGTGTTACACAATTCATATATCAATGGAAGTGCTTTTGGCACCTCCTTGCTTAAATAATTCTTATTTTTATGTCTTTTATATGCTTAAATTATATATATGTTTGCAAAGTTATCTTACGATAGCATGATACACATCTTAAACTTAGGTTTCCGATACACGGTTTGATAACTATGTTTTAAAGGGATTTGCTGATGAGGAAAGGAACTTTAGTAAGTGGGTGGATAATGTACAATGGTTCCAAGGACATCTTGGACCACAGTTTTCATTGTTTTGAGGATTTTAATGTTTGCAAAGGCACTCTTATGAACCCTCAAAAGCTGGGTAAATTTTATGTACTGGAAAGGGAACAGTGTTTGATAAATTATTTGTATGCTTTGCTATCTTCTGTATAGGCCTATTAGCGCTATTCTATAGCTCATTGCTTTGTGCATTCTCAAATCTCAAGTAATAGTTTCTACTTCTACCAAAACTAATGTTCACAGAAATTTTGGTTGTGCTTCCAGAAGGGAAAAAATTTACCTGCTAGATGAGCGACGAAAGGAGACTGGAGATGGATGACCTGTTGATGAGGCAACACTGATGTTAGCAACTGAATGCATCGGAGGACCATATTGCGCTTCAAGAAATCGGGCAAGATGACTACTCTGAAAAAACTTTATATTATCATTGTTTAGAACCCGTTGGCACACAGGACTTGTTTGAGGAGAACTATGGACGCTCTGATTGTTCTCTCCTCCTCCTCCTCCTCCTCCCTGCACTAATTCATGCCCAGTACTCATACTATCTTGAACACAAAATTTGCACAATTTGACATATTCCTTGGCACTCCCAACATTTGATGTTCTTTGTATTACTTGCAAGCACTTCCCACACAATAATTGGCCACAGCCTTGGCAAGTAGACCTGACTACTAGGCTGGAATCCATATTATATCGAGTTTTGCACTCGCAACACATTCTTCTTCGTCTCAAAAAACCCTGAATCTCTATTCCTCCCCAAGGGATCCAAGATCTAAACTTTTCTATTAGATCAAGAAATGAACTACTATCAGGTATTCCCATATAGAGAGGACCCACTCCTCAACATATCAATCCCCTCTTCTCTAATTGTATGAATGAACTCTATCTATCTGATGCAGATTTTCGACGACGAAATCTAAGTTCTTCACTATAATAATAGAACCAACCCAAGACCAAAAAAACCGATGGGTGTAATCCAACAGAAGATTAAGAATATGTGTAATTGAAGAAAGCAATTTCTCTAGAGAATCAGAAAATTATCTCAAAGAGAATGACAGAAATTTCAACAACCACTATGTCTAAAGTAAAATCAAACCCACCCCAGAGTCCCATAAACAAAACAAACAAAACCTAACTAGCCAATCCCAGAGTCATCAAGAAGCAACCCGGAAAAGAAAGGTTTTGAGCATGAGAAGTAAAATACCCAGTTTGTGAAAACACCCGAAAACAACAACAAATCTCTATCAAACTCAAAGGTTGGATTTTGATGAAGTTTTTGAGAACCCCAAAAGTTTAAATGACGAGAAGATGAAGAAAATCGGAAGAGGAGGGTCGAATCTCGAATGAAGAAGAAGTGGAGCAAGTATTGGTGTTATCGGTTTGCTTTTCTTCGCCCCTTTTTGCCGCTAAAGGTTTCTTCAATCTTCTCCCTCCTCCTGCTGCATCAGCAATATAAAAATCAGATTACATTCTCTCTTTATTTTTCTTTCTCTTTCACATTCACAGAATGGAATGGGATGGATGGGTATGTGGGGGAGCCTAGGGGAGAAGATCACTTTCTTTTTCTAACTTGTCCTCCTCGCTGTTTTCCTCGCCCACTTCCTCGACATTTAGAATTTTCCTGAAAAAATCAAGAATCCCTCTCAGCAATCAGTCAGCAGGGGAGCCACACGATAGTGTGTTGTTGTTTAAAAAGATTATTTTGCCTTAGTACTATTATTGTCTATTTGGCATCACAACTTACACTCATCCATACCACTCATCTAATTTTTACTTTCCCACACCATGCACTTTCTACCTCACACCATTGTTCTCTTTCACACCACCTATAAAAAGAAAAACTTAAATCTTTCTCCCCTCCCAAATTCAAAACTATTGGGAGTTCCCTCTCCCCTCCCAACTTCTTGTCTTCTTACCACCACCATTTTTCTTTCTGATCTTCTTCTTCTTCTCTGATCTTCTTATTCTTTTCGGCATCTTCTTCTCTTCGCTCTCCATGCGGGGACACCCCTCGAAGTGGAAGAAACACTTGATTTTGTTGTCGCCCTTCTCCCTCCCCTTCTTCTCCTTCCCCTCGCACTCTATTTTTTTGCCCTCGCATTAGTCCGTGCGAGGATGGATTCCCCACTCACACAAACCGTTGCGAGGGCAAAAAAAAATTGACCTTCTCAGAGGTACCTGCTAGTGGAAAACTGGAAGTTGTGGAGGATTCCAGTGATAAGATGCCTCTAACCTATGATAAAATGCCTCAATGTCATAAGAGTGCAAGTAAGCTGTTAAGCCGTTGAGAATCTTCCACTGAACAACAGCTTACGAAAACATGTGGGACACCACTTGGCACAACCATCACTCCATATGTTGGGCAAACGTCCAAGACACAATCACCATTTCCCTTATTGAGAGTGGGGGTGTCCCAGTCGTCCCAAATAAACTCACGCCTCCTTGAACAAACATTATTTACAATGATGAATTTCTAGAATTATAGCATATCCATTCACATTCAAGTGTATCCAACCATAAAATAGGCAAAAAGCCTAAAAGCAATGATAAACTTTTCAAGCAAAACAGTATTATTATTATTATTATTATTATTATTATTATTATTATTATTATTATTATTATTATTATTATTATTATTATTATTATTATTATTGATGGTGTCAAATTATGTTCTCCTTGACCTTGACCTACACAGGAAACACACATGAGCTAAAGACTACCGTTGTGGCAGGCGATGGCACTCTGATGCTTAAGTCGAACAAGGCTCGAGAAAGGTGTAATGGTGTAAACTGGGTTCCGTAGCGTACATTTGTTCCTCAACCTTGTGGCATATTTATCATGCGAGAGTCCTTGTCGTCTAGGCCTTTGGTGGCGTATTTTAGGGAACGATATCTTGCTCAAGATCATTTTCTTGCTATGAGTCGTCCATGTAGGAAAGTTTCCCTACACAACTTGTGCTCATAGATCTATTGGGGATTCTTTTGTTGGGGAGTCTTGTCTATGCAGGAGAGTTTTCATGCACGACTTATACTCCGATATTTGTTTCCTAATAGGAGTCAATGTATTACTGGTATGCCCGTCTTAAGTCGATCCCCCGGATACTTGCCTTATTAGGTCTTATGGGTATTGGGCTTGAGCATGTAACACATGGGCTTAACATGACGCTGTTGTTTGGGTCCAACCTCTTAAACTCTGCCTCAGTGGGCTTCATGTTGTCTGGGCTTTGCCAGATTGGACACGCAATTAGGCATGTTTTGCTCTACTTACAAGATCATCATGACACTGTACAGTTTGGATTACTGGACGGTTTGGTGTATCATCAGCTACTCCCCCGAGTTAGTGGGCCAGCTCACTGGTCCAATAAGTCATGTCATGAAGGAACTAGCGATCATGATGATTGAGTCAGAATCATCTCCTCGAGCGGCGTGCATCATTAATTGGGTATGCGACTACTCAAAAAAGGCGGGAATCCTTGCTTCTATATAAATCCTCTTCTCTGCAGAGTTTAGTTTCTTTACTCCTTCAATTCTAGAGACTTCGCTTTGTTGTTTCATTTTCTGCACTTTTGGCTTTGTTAAAATTTTGTAATCGAAAGCTTGTACATTCTTCCATGGCAATCCAGAATCAGCTTCCCGATGAACTGTTCGCTAAAGGCTGTAAGTTTTTCGAGGAGAGGTCGATCTTAGAGACGAATCTGGAGGGCTTTCGCGAGAAGTATGGGATCCCTGATGATCTGGTGCTCTTCACATTAGGCGATAGTCAGACGCCATTGTCTACTCCGGAAGGATTTATTTACTTGCACAGAGGTATGTTTCAATCGAGCGTTCGTTTTCCTGTTATCAAGGAAATTTGGAACTTCTTTACACACCTCGACATCCCGTCGGCTCGGCTGGTGCCAAACGGGTACATGACAGTTATCGCCATTCTAATTAGGGCGAAGGATGCTAGTGTTCAAGTGTTTCTGAGGGTGATCCAATTGCCCACTTCTCCTTGGATAAATGAGCACGTTGTGTGCGTGTTGAAGTCACACGCTTGTTTTGGCAAGTTGTTCGATGATTACAAGTTCTAGCAGACGTATTGTTTCATGGCTCCTACTAACTCGAAGTATTTTGAGCTTGATTGTCGTCCGATCAAGCAGAAGTTCAAACAACTCATTCTCGATCCTGCTTGTGTTGATTGCATATTGAATTGTTAGTCATGTTTTTGTAGGAAAATTTCCAACGACGTCCCTTTCTCCTGAGGACAAAGATTTTATGGATAAATTTTGTGAAATGCCTCTAATGCAGGTGAAGAATGTTGTGCAGCCCGCCAACATCAAACGCAGCGGGTTGTGGGCTTATTGGCATGAGGCTCCTACTCTTTTTAAAGTCCCGAAACTGAAGCCTAAAAGTGAACCTTCTTCGAAGAAGAGGAAGCTCCCGAAGGTTAAGACCCCTGACCCGTCTTGGATGGTGGAATTGAATGAGGTGTTTTCTTCTTTTGTGCTTTCAAATAAACATCGTACAACGGCTAAGCTTGCTTCCAAGCGGTCGGCCCCCTCAGGGGGGGGTGAAGTTGCAGGGCAAGATCTTGATGCGTCCACTAGGGCGGAAACTGTTGTGCCCGAGAGGCACGATGCTCAGATGAATGCCTCCATTTCTCTTCTCAACTTGGAGAAGGCATATTTGAAAATGGTGGGGGTCGAAAATGCAACGAAGTTGAACACCGAGCAGGTGAAGGTTATGAATAGCCTGTTGCTGCAGGCGGGTATGGCAGCTTCATCTGATGCGGGTTCAGCTCGTTCCTTTTCATTGGAAGATTTTGAGTATAACTCCTTTTTGGATCGCGAGTCTCCTCAGCCTGGTGAAGAGTCGCCCGACCGTCATTCCTATCGCGAAAGGTCCCCTCCCCATTTTGTCCCCCATCCCGATCTTGACCTCATATTGAGGTGACGACGAGTCCGAAAGATAATTTACTTCCCTCTTCCCCGTCAACTGCTTCCGAATCGGCTCGTGAAAGGAAGCCAATCGTTGTGAGTAACGAAAAAGTAGTGGATGAGAGCCCTGATGCAGTGAATATAGCAAAGGACAGTGCTGGCATGATTCTGGTCCCAATGGACCTCCACCCAGATGCGCGGATCAGTCTATTCGCCCCGAATGCGGTAAAAATAAGCAACCATGCCTAGCATCAGGAAGTTGAAATTTCTTATGCCTCTAGGAGGCATATTAGTAGATGGAATGACTGACTGGTGAATTATGCTCCAAAGCCAGAAGGTGATACACTAAGAGAGCGTATGGAACAAGAAGCAAAAACATCTCATGCTAGGGATGTTGTATTTGAACCAAGTTGTCGTCGCTGGGATGGAAGTTGAGGTTGCTTGTAAGAAGTTCATGCTATGGTGCCAGTCTTTGTAAATTTGCAGAAGTCGTACTTTGATGCTCTTCACGAAATCGAATCATTGAATAAACAACTTGAAAGTCAAAGGCCTTATCAATCGGTTGTTGATTCAAAAGCCTGGCAGACAAAATCGAAACCTCAAAGGGCCCATTTGGAAATGCTTGAATCTGATTTGGCAGAGGCGGTGTCCACGAGGGACAGGTATGAAGAAGAATTGAATCATGTTCGTCGTGACTTAAAACTTGCTCAGAAAACTACAATTAAGATGCAGGCTCTGAGTATTAAGAAGGAGTTTGAGTGGATTGTCCAATGTCAGCAGCTAGAAACTAAAGTTGATTTTAATGCCAAGAGTATGAAGAAAGTAGAATAGCAACTCCTCTTGGCACAAAATGAACTTAGCATAGTCAAGGACAATCTGAGTACTAAGCAGTCCAAAGCTGACACCCTGTCGGACAAACTGGAGCAGTTGGAGCGAGAGCTTGCAAAATGAAAAGTGCGCGAGGAGAAGCTCTTCAAAGCCAGGGAACGTTCGAGTTCAACAGTTTTCAAAGGAAGGTTGGAGCTATTGGAGCTGAAGAAAAAGAATCATGCTGATTGAGACCTCTCCTACTACAGAGAGGTGTCATTTGTGGAGTTTGGATAATCCTTCGATCAATCAAAGGAAGAGGGTGACCCAGATCACGGTACCCGAGTGGCAGCTCATGAGGATGCATCCCTTGCTAAGTCAAGCTCCATTGTATCTGAACCTCCTCCCGACGAGGAGTGAACTCTGTATTTTTCGGATCATCAATGAAAAACGATTTGTTAAGTAACATTTTGTATTTATACTTTCTTTGACTTTTCCTGTTGGTTTTTTTCTGCTTCATATTATCGTGGTGTTAATCTTTAGACAAGAGATTTTGCTGAGTCGGGAAACTGTAGGGTTGATTTGCTAATGAGAGTTCTGACCGCTTATATTGCGATAGTTCAAGCAATCCTGGTCTGTAATGTTTGGAGATCGAGAAGTTGTCTCAACAAAATCTTGTAAGTTGGCTAAACTTTGTGCGAGGGAATAATCCTGGCTGGCAATAGATCATTCGAACTCATCATTTTTTTTCCTGGAGAAATTATAATCCGCCCTTGGCAGACTAGGTTGTAGGTCTGACCAATAGATGTCTACGCTAGTCTAAGCGAACTGGCCAAACCGTGGTCAACATTACCGATATTCGGCACAGAGGTAAAGTAATAGAATCTCAAGGTAGATGCTCGAACCAGAACAACTGGAACTACACCCAGCTCTAGAATTGTTGCTACTTCTGGTTGGTGCTATGATGCTGGCCATGATTCAATAGAATAAATTGCTTACTCGGAGGCTTCATCTCTTCTACTAACTTATTTAGTCGCTCTCCTTATGGTGTTCAATGGCTCCATACACCCTTGCTATTTCTCTCGCCCTTGTTCCTGTCACGGGTTGTGCTCACGTTGGTTGGACATTGATTTCGGCGAGTTGTCAGAGTTAAGCTTCATGAGCTCTGACTGGACTTCCACATTTTAAACCATCTTTGTTCATTTTTGGCGAACTATAGTCTTAAAGCGGACTAAAAGCTATAGTCATCAGTCGTAGCTGACTAAACTTTGGTAGGGTTCATCGATCATTGTCTGTAGTTGGACAATGATCTGTGGCAAGTCATCTTGATCAGGCATTGTGAGCGTTAACTAGACTTTCACTTTCTAAGCCATCTTCATCCGCGCTTAGCGAACTACAGTCTTAGAGCGGACCAGAAGTTATCGTCATCAATAGTAGATAAACTTTTGTCAGGTTCGACGACCATTGTCTATAGTTGGACAATGATCCCTGGCAAGCCATCTTGATCGGGAGTTGAAAACGCTGACTAGACTCCCACTTTCTAAGCCATATTTATCCACGCTTGGTGAACTACGATCATAGAGCGGACCAGAAGTTATCGTCATCACCCGTAGCTGACTAAACTTTGATCGAGTTCGGCGACCATTGTCTGTAGTTGGACAATGATCTCTGGCAAGCCATATTGATCAGACATCAAAAGCATTTACTAGACTCCCACTTTCTAAATCATCTTCACCGACACTTGGAAAACTACAGTCTTAGAATGGACCAAAAGTCATCGTCATCAATCGTAGCTGACTAAATTTTGGTTGGGTTCGGCCACCATTGTCTATAGTAGGACAATGATCCTTGGCAAGCCATCGTGATCAGGCTCGATGAGTTCTGACTAGACTTCCACTTTCTAAGCCATCGTCATCCACGTTTGGCGGACTAGGTGTTAGAGTGGACTAGAAGTTATCGTCATCAGTTAGAGCTAACTAAACTTTGGTCAGGTTCGCCACCATCGTCTATGGTAGGACAACGATCTCTGGCAAGCGATCGTGACCTGGCTCGATGAGCTCTAACTAGATTCCAACTTTCTAAGGCATCTTCATTTGCACTTGGCGGACTAGGTGTTAAAGCATACCAGAAGTGTAACACCCCACTTTTCCAATAACAATAAATAATGTATGTTTTTAAAATTCAATTGAAATTGTGTTTCAAATTCTTCTTTTGTTTGACAACACATGCTTTTCGAAATTCAGTTAACTGTCTTACCATCCGAATCTCGGGACGAGATTCCATTTAACGTGTGTATAATGTAACATCCCTAATTTTCATAAAGATAATTTATTTTATTTTTAATTAAATAAAATAGGGTTACATTAAATTGAATGTGAATTTTGAAATTAGGGTTTTATTTGGTTAGTTAAAGGGCGGGTGTTCTCAGAATTTTAGTGGGGGCGAATAGCCACCCACTTTATAAAGTGAAAACCCTTATTTCTTCCTTCTCTTTTGCAAACCCTCTTCTCTTTTTCTCCCTATCTTCTTCACGATTTCTTCTTCGATGGTGGCAATGGGCAATGGCGGATGAAGCATGGACGTTGGGGTCCAAGGCGTGGGAAGAAATGGAAGGAAGATTTCGTACTCGTGTTTAGGTTTGGGATCGGTGAGCAGGAGAAGTAAGAGATCTTATTCAGATCATGTTAGTACTTTGCAGATCTGATTTGCGTTTCTTTTGATTGTAGATCTTGTAATCTTGGTTTGATGTGTTTGGCGATCTAATTTCGAATCACTAGTATACGACTTCAGGCTTGTACACATTTGAGCATAGATTTGTAGGCGGAAACGTGAAGGAGATTTGGGTTCAAATCAAAATGTTTCAGTAAGCTCTTCTAAGTTGCTGTGGAGATGGCTGCAACGGTGGTCGATTGTCGTGAGGGAGAGAGAGGGATGATGGCTTCCACCGGTTGGCTGTAGCAGGGAAAAAGGAGGAGGTTGGCTAACTTTCGTTCTTCTTCTCCGGTGATGTGCAGTAAGGGTGAGGGGTAATCGTCGGCTGATTGTTGTAGGGAGGAAAGAGGGGAATCGATTGACTTTCCCTTCCTTTTTTTCGGCGATGTGTTGTCGATTGTTTACAGCAGGGAAGAAAGAGACCAGTCTGGTTGATTTTCCCTTTTTCTTTTTCGGCGATGCGTGACGAACACGAGTGGTAGTTGTCAGGGGTCTCGCCTTCTTCGTCGATTTGGAAGGTGTTTCATTTGTAATTTATGTGGTAGTTGACCCTAATCTATGATGATGCCATGGAGTCAGAAGCCATAAGGTTGAAGCTCAACAGAAGAACTCAGATTTCTGAGCTTGAAGTGAATGTTGATCAGACTGCAAACATTGATATTAACAAGAAAAGTAAGGATCAGATGGATGATGGTATTAGTGATTGCTTGATCCAGGAGGTTGCTGATGAAACTACTGACTGGAACAGTGATGAGTGCTGTCTTTGCAAGATGGATGGGAACTTGATTTGCTGTGATGGCTACCCTGCTGCTTATCATACAAGATGTGTTGGGACCCCGAAGGATCAATTGCCTGAAAGTGAGTTTTCTTCTTTTCTTTCTTTTTTTACTGTGAGTTCAACCTTTCTTGATATTGTTTAAGCAATGTTTTGTTTAATTCTAGTGCTTCTGCACTGAGCACTATTAATTGGATTAATGTTATGCTGCTTTGATTGAATTAGTAGTTGAGTTGATTGGGTTAGTTAAAACACAATAATATTAATTCGAAATTGATGCTTGGCGAATGCTTCGGTTCTGTAGTGTTGAAATGGATTTCAAAAATGGGTTTGGAACCTATTGCAGTATTCTTACTTTTGATACCAACACATGTACTCCCTAATACTAATTAAAATGGAATACTCTAATCCAAATTTCCATATTATGTTCATGATGAGTGACGGTGGGGGTTTAAGTGGAAAAGGGTAGTGTTGGTTTCTTGAAAGAATACCAGCAATGGTGGTAGTGGTATTGGTGGATGGGGACACATGGTTGTGGGCCTGATCTGCCTAAGCCCAAGGGTTTGGCTTTGATGTTGAAAATACTATTGGAAGCACACCTCAAATAAACACTTGGACAGCAGATTGGATTGAGTTCTTTTCTGCACTTATCTTGGGCTTCCCCTTGGAGATAAATTATAAAATACTAAGGGGAGAAGGGAGGATGTCATTACCTATTTTGTGAAAATGCGTTGTAGCTCAACTCGGCTTGATGGGTTCACTTATGCGACTGTGATTCCGTGTTTGGGTGTGGGGTTCGGTCGCCAAGTGCACGCGGAGATTGTTAAGGTTGGGTTGAGTTGTGATGCTTTTGATGGGACGATAGCGTTGGCTGCGAAATCCTTTGCGATTTGCAAAATCAAGTGAGTTTCTTCATTTCTTTCTCTTCTATTTTGAGTCCTTCTTTTCTATCAGTTTGCCTATGCTGTGTTACTTGTTTCTTGTTCCACTTGTTGTCCTTCGATGAGTAGAGTATATATTAAATAGTACATTTTTAGAAAATCTGTTGTTTGATTGGTTGATTAGGTGCCTGGTTCATGTTGTTCTTGAAAATAGAATATTCCCAATTTATAAAATAGAATGGGTTTTGTCTGTGAGAATGAGTTTGCTTTCTTTGTTTATTTTGTTCATGTTTGGGGTCACCCATGTTTACCATTTTATTGATTGGGTGTGACTTTGTTTGGTTGGTGTTTGAATGGTTGATGAATATTAATGCATTGTGATAAATTTGGAGATTTGTATGCATATTGACTTGTTTATGCATTATGAAGAATTTGGATATTTGAATCAAGGAGTGGCTTGATTGCCATATTGTTACATAACATGATTAATGAATATGCTATGTTTTCCCCAAAAATGTGGGTGAATAGATTGTGAATCAATTCAGATATGACAAAATGTCATTGTGGAAGAATTCTGAATTATGGAAAATAAATGATATTGGTAAACCTGGATTTCTGAAAATATAAAACACTTGGGCTTGTATCACTTAGAACTACCACATCTCTTTTGTTTATTATTTCCCCTCTCTTACTAGAGAAACTAAATGACCAGTGGGTCGTCTTGCGGAGTTGGGGCACCCATTTCTTACTAGAGAAACTAAAATAACCTTCGGGTTAGTCTTGCGGAAATGTGGTGGATTGTATGCCTAAAATAGGCTTTGATATTTATCCGTCAAAAATGTGACGTGAGTTTATGCGCATTGATAGCCCAAGGGTGGCTTTTGGTACTCATATAGTTAGGGGTATCCGCGATGCATGCCTGTATGTGATGTCCCCACTTAGGCATGGATGACGGAGTAGTCCTCCTTTATATGAGAGAGGCATACGGGCATGTATGTTCGGCACGGAGGTGGTGCGAATGTGATATCGTCTAAGTGATCAATCCATTAAAAAGAAGAACCTAATTCAAATAAAAAGAATAAATGACGTTGCATTGTTTCTACTCCTTTTTATGCAGGATGGCAAGTCCACTAAAATTTCTGCAGGTCCGACTTGCCATAGTCAACTCCTATAGGGTAAGTACAGGTAAATGCATATTTACATATTAGGATGATGAAATGATTGCCTCGTTGAGGAACTAAATTCTTGGAACTGTGTTTTCTTGCATCACACCTTTGCCTCGTTGAGGAACTACCTATGGGTGTGATGGTTTGTTGTTTGTATTTAGCTTGATGTTTACCACGTGCGATTTTATTGATTTTTGGGATGAAGATTTCTCACACCAGCTTTATTGCTGACCCAAGTGAGCTTTTGCTTCTTGGGTACATTCCTTTGGGAATGTAGCCGATTAGCTTTTCAGGTTCAGAGACTTTTGAGCAGCGATACGGGGGTTTCGCTAGTGGGGCTAGCAACATCAGTATTTTCTGGTTAGAGTTTTATTAAAAATTTTAGTTTGTTCCTATTTTCTAAAATATACTTTTGTCACTGCTGCTAAATGTTTCTGTCGTTATTGAATGTCACGCCCACGCCCCGATTTTCGAGAAAAACGAAATCCTAAAATCCACGTAGGATTATCCGTTTCCCCAAAACCCGGGACGTGAAATTCAATAACGACAGAAACATTTAGCAGCAGTGACAAAAGTATATTTTAGAAAATAGGAACAAACTAAAATTTTTAATAAAACTCTAACCAGAAAATACTGATGTTGCTAGCCCCACTAGCGAAACCCCCGTATCGCTGCTCAAAAGTCTCTGAACCTGAAAAGCTAATCGGCTACATTCCCAAAGGAATGTACCCAAGAAGCAAAAGCTCACTTGGGTCAGCAATAAAGCTGGTGTGAGAAATCTTCATCCCAAAAATCAATAAAATCGCACGTGGTAAACATCAAGCTAAATACAAACAACAAACCATCACACCCATAAATAGTTCCTCAACGAGGCAAAGGTGTGATGCAAGAAAACACAGTTCCAAGAATTTAGTTCCTCAACGAGGCAATCATTTCATCATCCTAATATGTAAATATGCATTTACCTGTACTTACCCTATAGGAGTTGACTATGGCAAGTCGGACCTGCAGAAATTTTAGTGGACTTGCCATCCTGCATAAAAAGGAGTAGAAACAATGCAACGTCATTTATTCTTTTTATTTGAATTAGGTTCTTCTTTTTAATGGATTGATCACTTAGACGATATCACATTCGCACCACCTCCGTGCCGAACATACATGCCCGTATGCCTCTCTCATATAAAGGAGGACTACTCCGTCATCCATGCCTAAGTGGGGACATCACATACAGGCATGCATCGCGGATACCCCTAACTATATGAGTACCAAAAGCCACCCTTGGGCTATCAATGCGCATAAACTCACGTCACATTTTTGACGGATAAATATCAAAGCCTATTTTAGGCATACAATCCACCACATTTCCGCAAGACTAACCCGAAGGTTATTTTAGTTTCTCTAGTAAGAAATGGGTGCCCCAACTCCGCAAGACGACCCACTGGTCATTTAGTTTCTCTAGTAAGAGAGGGGAAATAATAAACAAAAGAGATGTGGTAGTTCTAAGTGATACAAGCCCAAGTGTTTTATATTTTCAGAAATCCAGGTTTACCAATATCATTTATTTTCCATAATTCAGAATTCTTCCACAATGACATTTTGTCATATCTGAATTGATTCACAATCTATTCACCCACATTTTTGGGGAAAACATAGCATATTCATTAATCATGTTATGTAACAATATGGCAATCAAGCCACTCCTTGATTCAAATATCCAAATTCTTCATAATGCATAAACAAGTCAATATGCATACAAATCTCCAAATTTATCACAATGCATTAATATTCATCAACCATTCAAACACCAACCAAACAAAGTCACACCCAATCAATAAAATGGTAAACATGGGTGACCCCAAACATGAACAAAATAAACAAAGAAAGCAAACTCATTCTCACAGACAAAACCCATTCTATTTTATAAATTGGGAATATTCTATTTTCAAGAACAACATGAACCAGGCACCTAATCAACCAATCAAACAACAGATTTTCTAAAAATGTACTATTTAATATATACTCTACTCATCGAAGGACAACAAGTGGAACAAGAAACAAGTAACACAGCATAGGCAAACTGATAGAAAAGAAGGACTCAAAATAGAAGAGAAAGAAATGAAGAAACTCACTTGATTTTGCAAATCGCAAAGGATTTCGCAGCCAACGCTATCGTCCCATCAAAAGCATCACAACTCAACCCAACCTTAACAATCTCCGCGTGCACTTGGCGACCGAACCCCACACCCAAACACGGAATCACAGTCGCATAAGTGAACCCATCAAGCCGAGTTGAGCTACAACGCATTTTCACAAAATAGGTAATGACATCCTCCCTTCTCCCCTTAGTATTTTATAATTTATCTCCAAGGGGAAGCCCAAGATAAGTGCAGAAAAGAACTCAATCCAATCTGCTGTCCAAGTGTTTATTTGAGGTGTGCTTCCAATAGTATTTTCAACATCAAAGCCAAACCCTTGGGCTTAGGCAGATCAGGCCCACAACCATGTGTCCCCATCCACCAATACCACTACCACCATTGCTGGTATTCTTTCAAGAAACCAACACTACCCTTTTCCACTTAAACCCCCACCGTCACTCATCATGAACATAATATGGAAATTTGGATTAGAGTATTCCATTTTAATTAGTATTAGGGAGTACATGTGTTGGTATCAAAAGTAAGAATACTGCAATAGGTTCCAAACCCATTTTTGAAATCCATTTCAACACTACAGAACCGAAGCATTCGCCAAGCATCAATTTCGAATTAATATTATTGTGTTTTAACTAACCCAATCAACTCAACTACTAATTCAATCAAAGCAGCATAACATTAATCCAATTAATAGTGCTCAGTGCAGAAGCACTAGAATTAAACAAAACATTGCTTAAACAATATCAAGAAAGGTTGAACTCACAGTAAAAAAAGAAAGAAAAGAAGAAAACTCACTTTCAGGCAATTGATCCTTCGGGGTCCCAACACATCTTGTATGATAAGCAGCAGGGTAGCCATCACAGCAAATCAAGTTCCCATCCATCTTGCAAAGACAGCACTCATCACTGTTCCAGTCAGTAGTTTCATCAGCAACCTCCTGGATCAAGCAATCACTAATACCATCATCCATCTGATCCTTACTTTTCTTGTTAATATCAATGTTTGCAGTCTGATCAACATTCACTTCAAGCTCAGAAATCTGAGTTCTTCTGTTGAGCTTCAACCTTATGGCTTCTGACTCCATGGCATCATCATAGATTAGGGTCAACTACCACATAAATTACAAATGAAACACCTTCCAAATCGACGAAGAAGGCGAGACCCCTGACAACTACCACTCGTGTTCGTCACGCATCGCCGAAAAAGAAAAAGGGAAAATCAACCAGACTGGTCTCTTTCTTCCCTGCTGTAAACAATCGACAACACATCGCCGAAAAAAAGGAAGGGAAAGTCAATCGATTCCCCTCTTTCCTCCCTACAACAATCAGCCGACGATTACCCCTCACCCTTACTGCACATCACCGGAGAAGAAGAACGAAAGTTAGCCAACCTCCTCCTTTTTCCCTGCTACAGCCAACCGGTGGAAGCCATCACCCCTCTCTCTCCCTCACGACAATCGACCACCGTTGCAGCCATCTCCACAGCAACTTAGAAGAGCTTACTGAAACATTTTGATTTGAACCCAAATCTCCTTCACGTTTCCGCCTACAAATCTATGCTCAAATGTGTACAAGCCTGAAGTCGTATACTAGTGATTCGAAATTAGATCGCCAAACACATCAAACCAAGATTACAAGATCTACAATCAAAAGAAACGCAAATCAGATCTGCAAAGTACTAACATGATCTGAATAAGATCTCTTACTTCTCCTGCTCACCGATCCCAAACCTAAACACGAGTACGAAATCTTCCTTCCATTTCTTCCCACGCCTTGGACCCCAACGTCCATGCTTCATCCGCCATTGCCCATTGCCACCATCGAAGAAGAAATCGTGAAGAAGATAGGGAGAAAAAGAGAAGAGGGTTTGCAAAAGAGAAGGAAGAAATAAGGGTTTTCACTTTATAAAGTGGGTGGCTATTCGCCCCCACTAAAATTCTGAGAACACCCGCCCTTTAACTAACCAAATAAAACCCTAATTTCAAAATTCACATTCAATTTAATGTAACCCTATTTTATTTAATTAAAAATAAAATAAATTATCTTTATGAAAATTAGGGATGTTACATTATACACACGTTAAATGGAATCTCGTCCCGAGATTCGGATGGTAAGACAGTTAACTGAATTTCGAAAAGCATGTGTTGTCAAACAAAAGAAGAATTTGAAACACAATTTCAATTGAATTTTAAAAACATACATTATTTATTGTTATTGGAAAAGTGGGGTGTTACATTATATACAACTCAAAAGGAATCTCGTCCCGAGATTCACGAAAAGTGTTAAGTGAACACTACGGATATCAAAACCCCAAAAAAAAATAATACGGAATAATGTCACGCAAATATTGACATTATAAATAAGATTACTCGTGCACACACATGTCAATGAAGCCTCATCATGAGGTTCACGAAGAAAATAAAACGAAACTAAAGTTTTCAAGGTTCACCCTTGTCACTTTATCGTAAGACTTCTAAACTCCTACACACCCATATCCACATTCCGAGGATCACCTAGACTCTACCCCAGCCTAGGCTAACCAAATGCTCTGATACCAAACTGTAACGACCCGATCCGCACAGTAAGATATTGTCCGCTTTGGGCCCAACAGGCCCGTGGATCCCAAGAGGGGTTGGGCTAGCTACCAAGGGGGATCATAATCCCACATCGCCTGGGTGCGGGATGGTTATGTGCTATATATGTGCGAGGTTGGATCCCCATAGTAAGAGGCCTTTTAAAGCCGTGCGGGCCGGTTGGGCCCAAAGCGGACAATATCTTACTGTGCGGATCGGGTCGTTATAAGAAGTTATCGTCATCAGTCGGAACTGACTAAACTTTTGATAGGTTTGGCCACCATTGTCTATGGTAGGATAATGATCTTTGGCAAGTCATCGTGATCAGACTCAATGAGCTCTAACTAGACTCTCACTTTCTAAGCGATCGTCATCCGCGCTTGGTGGACTAGGCGTTAGAGCGGACCAGAAGTTATCGTCATCAATCAAAACTAACTAAACTTTGGTCAAATTCGGCCACCATGTGGCCTTGAGTGTATAAGCCCGACTTGGGTGTCCTGACTTACTTACGTCGCCAAATAGTTCGACATGGGGGTCGGATCTGCAAGTCTGAAACTGGAGCCAGGTCACAATAGATTGACCAGATTGAATTTCAACCAGATTTGATGAACAACAATGGAACTTTAATAAAACAGGTACCTTAGATTTATTGATAATATATCTGTAGGTGTTTTCATTCAGTGAGCACTTCAGGCTTTCGCCGCTTGTGTTTATGTATTGGGCCACTCTCAGTGGGCTTGAAGCAGTCTGGGTTTTGCCTAGCTGGGCGCTCACTTGGGCCCACTTACTTGCCTGGGCCCTGTTGACGAGATCATCGTGCCACGTGTACGACGTAGATTGTGAGATGGTTTAGTATCGGTTACTCCCCCCAATTAATGGGGCTGCGTGCAGTGCCATTAATTCAATGAATGTGGACTCGTGCAATTGAAATTGAAACTGTCACCTCCCTATTTCCCGTATGGCATTTAATGCTGACGTAACTGTTGGGTAACGTCATTTCGTGAACCGTCGTGCTTATATATAGGCTGATTTTCACCATTTCAAGGGTTGCCATGAATGTTGTAGAACATGTTTTTTAAATGCATATTTCCAAAAAATATGTTTTGGGTTCTCCAAAGGCTAAAGGAAGATCTTTGTTACTGTAGTCTTCGAATGTTATGAATTTGCAGCGATGAGTCTTGTCAAGACCTGCTATTGGGTGATGCCACCTGGTTTTGGTGAGCATCCAATTGATTCCATGAGATCTTAATTTATTCTTACATTGCGAAGAAGAGTTACAGACTCTCACTCAGGGGTCAAGTTTGTCTTCCATCTTCTGTTGCTCCCAATGCGTCTCTCACCATCCAGTTTGAGAAATGAACCCGCAGCCAAATTTGGATAGCTGCTCTTACTGTATCTACTAGGCTGCACTCGTGATGCCACATTTGGAAGACAGATTGGTGGAGTGGAGCTTTGGTGGACGTATCCTGCGATCCTAGGGTGCTAACTCTACATAACCCCAAGCATCCCTCTTTTGAGAGACATCCCCATTAGCCTTCTTTTCCTATCACTTTCAAGTCATCCTTGCAAGGCAGATTGGGGGAGCCATGTATCAAACGCGTACCTACAGCCTATTTACGTACTTTTGCTTTCACTTTCGAATCATCTTCTCAAGGTAGATTGGTAGAGTGAAGTCTCGACGTACGTTTCAGCGGATCCATACTCACGCCGAACTTAGATACTTGTAGTGTATACCTTTTGTACTAGTTAGTCGGGCAAACTTTGTAACAACTTTCTTATTAATCAATAAAGTCAGTTTTCTATAATTCACATTTTATTTCTTGAATGAATCCGTATTATATTTTCTTGTGCGAACAACTCTTCTAGATTGAAAAATAAATAAATCAAAACAATAAGATAGTTTGACTCTGAGCGGGGACTAATTTAATCTGGCCCTGAAGGAGATGTGCATGGTCTTGGCTCAGATTGTGTAGCTCCCTTGGCGAAATGTCATGTTTCGCCAATGGTAGTGAAGTCACTGAAAAGTGAATTTTGTACGAGCAGGTTGTTCCTCGCTGGTTGCCAGCTTTTGGAGTAGGCGTCAGTTTGTTGAAGTGTTGCTACTTAGCTTTGTATTGAACTTGAGTGATAGACGGATGACATTTCTAGCGCTAGATTTTGACTCGTCGTATAGTAGAGTCTCGGTTGTCATAGCTTTGTCTTTGTCCGTAGGAGTTGGGTCGTGTTTAAAAGTGGCTTTCACGCACTATCCATGTGAGGTAGTGGAGGTTTTTTTTCGGACAAGCCTTATCTTGGCTCGTGTAATCTGCATGAACTTCCCATTTTCTGTATTTCTTTTCCGCCGAGTTGGCACTAGCCAACCAGTTTGGCTAGCGTATGGGTATTCCGCTCGGGTTGACTAGAGTTTCATCATCTGTGCGAGGTGATTATTCTCTCTTATTTGGGCCCGGGCTCTGATATGTTTGTCACACAGACCCTAGCTGTAATTACTAACAATCCAGTTGTTTCAGCGCTGCGTAATGGCAGTTTCTTGCTGAAGGTTGGTCTCCTCGAATGATTCTTTCTGCTTGATTGGCAGTGTACTTGATGCACGAGTGAATAGTGGAAACTATCACCTCCATCTGATGGAGCCAAGGCCTTCCCAAGATGATGTTGTAAATGGATGGGGCATCAATCACGATGAACTTCTGGAAAAATGATTTTTTGTAGTTGTGGCTCTCTCGCCACTACTATTAGCCTGATCTTTCTGATAGGGAAACACTTTTCTCTGCTAAACCCAATCATCGGGTTAAGTTCTCTTTTTTGAACTGCATGCTGCGGAATGTGTAGAGGAACAGGACATTCAAAGAGTTCCTTGTGTCTACCAAGGACCTTTTCACTTCCCACTTTGCTATGAGGATCGAGATGACCAGGGCATCATTGTGAGAAGGATGAACGCTTTGGAGGTCCTTGTCTGTGAATGTCAGTGGTGGTATCGGGCTTTGGATGTGTGTGTTTGCACTTGTCGGTCTTCGTAGGTGGGTTGCCCGCATCTCAAGGAGCGTCTTTTTTACGGACCTATTGGATTGCTCACCTTCCCAGCTGACCCCATGAATGACATATATGATGCTAGGAACTTCTTTCTCTATTTCTTTGGCGACATCTTCCCTTTTTTTGCCCGATCTTGTCTTTTTTCTGAGCTCAAGAATTCTTTGAGTTTGCCCTTCTTGATCCAGTACTCAATCTCGCTTCTGAGACTTTTGCAGCCCTCAGTGTCATGGCCACCTTCCTTGTGAAATGAGCAATATTTGTTGTTATCGCGCCGGGAGGGATTTCCTTGCTTTTTGGCGAACTACTTCACTTCTCCCCAATTCTTAATGGTGTCGAGGACATCGGACCGGCTGGAGTTGAGGGGAGTGAAAGATTTGGATTCAACGAAGTTGGAGGCCTTATCTTGCCTTATGTGGCCAGAGTTTGGCTTATTGTCATTCTGTTCCCTCTTATTTATGTCATCATCCTCTTGTTTCTTTCCATCATTCTTGTCTGTAAGACCAAAGGGTTTCTTTTCAGCTTCTGTTTCCTTTTTGGCGGCCAACATCTCTTCGAGAGTGATGTACTTTTTGTGCTATTCAGCAAGTCTGCCATATCATTAGGAGGCTCTAGAGTGAGGAAGTTGTAGAACTGGCCTTTTCTCATACCCAAAGTGAAGGTTGTGACCGAGGTGTTGTCGTTGTAACCGTCGATAAGAGCTAACTCATCATTGAAGCGTGTGATGTACTCCTTTAGTGCCTCATTTGGCTTCTGTTTGAGGGTGAGTAGGTAATGTGGGTCATTCCTGATCTATTGGCTTCCGACAAAGCTGGTGAGAAACACTTTGGTCAGCGTCCGAAATGAGTCAATAGACTTCGGAGGGAAACTGTGGAACCAAGTCAACACTGTTTTTTTCAGGCTGGTGGGGCATGTCCGACACACTACTGCTTCAGATCCTTCTTTGAGCGCCATCACATGTTGGTAATGGCGTAAGTGGTTGAACGAGTCTGTTGTCCCGTCATAAAACTCTAGCTTTGGCGGTCTGAAATTCTTTGTCAGTGGCTCGTTTATGATGTGATCCATGAATGGGGGACGTGAGGTTGTACAACCCGTCTGGATTGGTGGCCCCAAGCCGGAGGGGGTTCTGTGAGGCAGATTTGTCGACCTTAGACATCGGGTCTTCGTTGGTCACTCCTCTGCCCTTGGTCCATTGAAAGCTTGCGGGGGCATAATGGCTCTCCTAGATGCGCTCTCCGGAGTCTTCTAGGGAAGGGACTATTCTCAACTCCATATCTCCTTCTGCAGGTGGAGGGTTCTGCTGAGTGAGTATCTCCACCGCTTGTGCGATTTGTTGCACTTGGGCTGACGGTCGATCCACCCTAGGGGCCGTTGCTGCTCCTGTCGGCACGAAGTCTGTCATTGTTACCCCCACGAGGCTCGTGCCACCAGAACTAATGGCGATCTGCCGGTTCGAGCGTTCAAGGGCTCAGCGATTTCTCCATTATTGCGAGATCTCATGGTCACCATCTTTCTTCACTGTAAGGAAGGGTGTTATCACTATTTTTTAAGAACTTCGTCGTTTCCCACGGATAATGCCAAACTAATGGTATCAGATCCTATTATCCTTGACCTTGACCTACAAGGGGAACACACGTGTGCCAAAGACCACCATTGTGTTGGGCGATAGCACTCTGATGTTTAAGTCATATAAGGCTTGAGATGTTTCCTCAACCTTGTGGTCTATTTACCATGCGAGAGTCCTTGTTCAGCTAGGCCTTTGGTAGCGTAGTTTAGGAAAAAAATATCTTGCTCGAGATCCTTTCCTTGCTAGGAGTCGTCCATGTAGGAGAGTTTTTTTACACGACTTGTGCTCCTAGATCTGTTGGAGATTCTTCCCTTGGGGAGTATTGTCCATGCATGAGAATTTTCATGCACGATTTATACTCCGGTATTTGTTTCCTGATAAGAGTCAATGCATTGTTGGCATGCTCGTCTTAGGTCGATCCCCTAGATACTTGCCTTATTAGGTCTTATGGGTATTCGGCTTGAGCATGTGATGTATGAGCTTAACAGGGTGTTGTTTTTTTTTTTTGAAAGGTGTTAGATAAAAGTATGGAGATGGGAGGAGTTGAACATCCGATCTCTTAACCGATATATATTTTATGGAGCTACATCCCCACATTTTTAACTGGGTGTTGTTGTTTGGGTCCAACCTCCTGGACCATGCTTCAGTGGGCTTCGTGTTGTCTAGGCTTTGCCAGATTGGGTGTGCAATTAGGCCCGCTTTGCTTTATTGACGGGATCGTCATGACACATGTTCGGTGCGAATTACTGGACGATTTTGTGTATCATCAATAATAATAATAATAATAATAATTATTATTATTATATATATATTTTTTTTAATTATGGTTTGCAAGTGAGTTGCACACAAACTTTTTATTTTTATTTTTATTTTTTATGTGTGGTTATTTCTTGCACGACATTTTTTTATTAATTTTAAATAAAAATTAACACCTCTAATAGTCTTTAATCTTAAACATGTAATGAGAAGATGTGTTTACTGAGTTTCATCCATGATGCTGAAGATAAGCGTTTTTAAAATTTTGTATTACTATTATTTGTTTCAATTTAAACAATTAAGACGAATATACAAAAGAGTTAACATTTTTTTTTCTCCAGGGACAGCATCTTAATAAGAAAGCTGCTGAAAAACTATAAAGGTCTAAATATCTTCAATCGAACCAAAATTTGTGTTCAATGGCACACCTTCTTTATGTACCTACTACTTTTCCATATATGTACCTACTACTTTTCCATATAAGCGATGGTCAAATGTGAGAAACAATGTTAGGTTTCCATATGGCCTCCAACAAAGGAAGGAAATGTATAATGTTCAAAATGAAAGGACTTTACTAACAAATCTTGTTCAATTAACATGTGCCATTCTTCAAACAATTAATTGCTAAAATATCAAAGACGAGAGATTGAAGTCCCAAATGGCCCTTTATGATGAAGTTGTAATAGGAACTCTACAATGACAGACCACAGAATATTTTGTTGGAAAGGGAGCTATAGGATTAGGTTTGGTATTTGGTCTTTCAAGTTGGGCGAGAGGGACAATCGGCTAAGGTAAGCCGAAAGAGTGCTTAAAAAAAAAAAAAAGTGGGGACCTTTTCTTTTTTTCTTTTCTTTTGTTATCCTTTTCTCCTCCCGTCTTTGTTATGTTATGTTTGTGTTGTGTTCTTGGGGCCGGGTCTTTATCTTGTTAGATTTTATTTTCTTTGTTGTGATTATGCCATTTCACCCTGAGTCAGACTACTTCTTCTTCTTCTTCATCCCCACGTATGATTTGATAAAGAAAGATGTGTGTTTGTGGTGGGTGCATCCATCCATCGTCTTCCCATTTAAGGGTGCTAAAAGATAAGAGAATCGAAGCCAGCTACTACACTTTTATATGTTTATGAAGAGGCATGACATGAGTCGTCATCTCTTTTCAAGGAGAAGAAAGAAACAAAAGTGATTAGAGATTAGATTCTTTTTTGATTGCATGATTTTTGGTTCATGGGTTCCTAGCTAAGCTAGCTCAAACCAAGGCATGGGAAGGTGGACGGTCTTTTCAGAGACACAGAGAAAAACTTCAAGAAGATTAGATCACCATTACCATTATTAATGTTCATACTAAGAAAATGAAGTCACAATTTTATCATATAGTTTAGGATCCATCTGTAGAGTGTAGAATCCGTCAGTCACCTCAACTCATAATTCAATTAATTAATTATCAACTTTGGAATCCCACACATTAACTTACGGTTTGATTGTGAAAATGACCCATATATGCAACTCGATAATGGGTGGAATTTCTCCACATAGGATCCATTAGGCCTTGTCATATGGGCCTTTTAATGGTTGCCAGTTGACCAAAACCTGACAGACGGGCTCTGAATTTTGGGCTTGGTTGAGTAGCCCAATATTTGGGATGTCATGTTGGCTTGTTCCTCAACTCAGAGCATCTCCCTTGGTTAAAAGTTAAATTTGATACCCCATTTTAGTCAAAAGTTAAATTTAAGGATCTCTTATTTCTTCATCACTCCAACAACATTCCCTACTTTAACTTTTGCATTATTATTTAAATATATCTTTCACTGTTTTATATCAATTTAATTTCAATTACATTATTATTAATTTCAACTTAAAATAATTATTCTATTATTATTTTTAATTATATTATTATTAATTTTAATTATACTATTATATTATTATTTAAATACATTTTAAATTATATTATTATTAATTTTGACTTAATTTTAATTTGAAAATTTAAGAGAGTTTGGAGTTTTTAATATATTTTAGGATTTTGGGGATGATATGGATGCCCCTATATACAAGAGAAAGGGAGAAACCAAGTTAAACTAGGAGCTTGGATAGGAGTTCTATTGGAACATGTTTTTTCCCATATGAGACCCCCAACTAATTTGGGGGATCCTTTGGATATGTTATTAGAAACATAATAAAGTGGAAAATATATTTTGCTAAATGTGTACCGGCTGAGTTGGTAAAGGTGTGGCAGATGAAGTCACACATCACAGGTTCGAAGGCGGCTGGTGGCATGGGGTGGGGAGGATTAAGGGTAAAAAAAAAAAGTGGAAATATATTTAAAAAAAACATGTAATGTGAACTAAAAATTATCATAGATTATTTTCCTGACCATATACGAATGATTGATTCATTATTTTACAACATTAAGATTAGTGAGCATAAAGTAGTAAATTATTTATAGTGCTGATATTAAGATTAGTTTGCAATTTAATGGAAAGCGTGATATTTGTGAAAATAAAGTAGTAAATTATTGTAGAGATTTTAATTAAATAAAATTAGTGAGCATGAGTAATGATGCAGTCGATTTTCGTTCATTGCTTGACCTTGGCCTGCTAATCTATATAAGGAACGCACGTGAGCCACAGACCACCATTATGGTGGCTAATGACACTCCGATACTAAAGTCAGACAGGGATCTGAAGGAGTAATGTTGTAAATAGAGAATTTGTAGCGTACATTAGCTTACCAACCGCATGTCTTATTTATAGTGTTGGAGTCCCGGTTCAACCAGGCCATCAGTGGCGTAGTTTAGAGAATGAGATATATATTTTTTATATCCTTATCTAATTAGGAGTTGTGTTGTGGAAGAAAGTTTTCCTGTTAGACTTGTGCTCTTAGATACATGGGAGGTAGTTCCCAATTGGAATGTTGTTCATAGATGGAAGTTTCCATGTACGACGTATACTATGGTATTTGCTTCCTAGTTGGAAGCAAAGTGTTGCTGGCTTGCCTGTCCGAAGGTGATCCCCGAGATACTTGCCTTAATAGGTCTTACGGATATTGGGGTTGGCTGTGAGACGTGTGGGCTTAGCAGGCTGTAGTAATTCGGGTCTGTCTGGTATACTGCGTTGTGCGGGCTTGAATCCACTTTGACGCCAGACAGAATAGCGATTATTCTGCAAGCTAGTTCAACAGATAATTCACAGGGAAAATAACACGAGATTCGTCCAAAAATACAGAGAAACAACTCTAATGTTCAATTAAAATTATTCAAATCAAAAGTCTCCTACAATATTGAGGAAGAGTTCTATTTATAGTGCTCAAATAACTTGAATAATAAGCAGCTTATTCCTAAAAGAAAACATAGAATCAAATACTAAAATAATAAGCAGTCCATTCCTAAAACAAAAAGTAGTAAAGCCTAATCCTAAAAGGAAACTGCCTATTCCTAAAAGAAAAAAATAGAATCAAATACTCAAATAATAAGCAATCTATTTCTAAAATAAAAAGTAAAACATAATCCTAAAAGATTACGAATAAGTTATTTAGTAAATAACTTTGAGGGCAAATTAGGAATCCTAGAAACCAAAATTAGGAACCCTAGAAACCCAAATTAGGAACCTTAGAAACCCTCCTGCATCAGTCGCCCCGGGTTGGAAAGAACTCGTCCTCGAGTTCACAACAACTTCATCGGAATCCTCAGGCGGTAGTCCAAGAGGAAGATCCTCTGGCACCAGGTCAGAAAACTCTGCTAGCTCTTGCAGGCGTACTGGATTGTCTTTCATTTCCCTTCTCTTGAGCTCCATCTGCAAACCTAACACATACTCCATTACTGTAATAATCAATTCCTTGACTTCATCAACCTTGGAGAGATTCGATTTGCAGTCTTTGTGACGAAGCAGGTTCTTGGGAGACATCACAATGAGTGGCTTACGGAATCTCTATGTATCTGGTGACGCAAAACATGGAAATTATTTGCAGGAGTCGTGACGTTGACAACCTACCAATTTCACTCCTGGACCTGCTTCCTAAGTGTGGTGTCCATCTCAGGTATAACATATGGATTATCATCACTCATCTGAAGGAAATGTTCTAATCTTGCACTTGAATGTTCAGGGCCTTGACCATCATAACCATGGGGAAAAAACACCACAAGTCCTGTCTGGCGGAGCCATTTAGACTCCCCACTACTCAAAAATTGATCAAATATCACTTGAGCACCATTAGCGAAATCACCAAATTGGGCCTCCCATATAACCAATGAATTTGGATTTTCCATTGAATAGCCCAATTCAAATTCAAGGACACCAAACTCTGAAAGTGAACTGTTGCTGACGGTAAACATCTTTTCATTTTGGTTCATGAGAACATGGTCCAGTGGACAATATTTCTCACCCGTTTCTTGGTCATGGACTACCAAATGTCTGTGACTAAAAGTACCTCTTTCAACATCCTGGCCACTCAACCGAACATAATTACATTCCACTAGCAATGTAGCAAAAACAAGTGATTCTCCAACTGCCCAGTCAATGATCATTTTGCAGACTTTATCTGCAACTGTGCAGGTCGTGGGGAAAATATTGGTTCTCAACCAATCGTCCCCTGAATCACCCTTGGGAGTCAGTAGACTCTTATGAACGACCAGAGTCTCATGGCCATCTCCATACAACACATGTCCATCTTCATCATCGTCATACACAAGCTCTCCAAGCTCCTCAGTTTCGTCTACCATGTCTTCTTCAATCACGAGATTGTTGCCCTTCTGAATAGCAGGCTTCCTGCACTCAGTCGCTTTATGTCCTTGTTCACCACATCTAAAACATCTAATAGTTGAGTTAGAATTACCCTGTGGTGGCTGCTGGGCATGACAGAATTCTTGATGGCGAACTAGCCAACCGCTTTGATCACTGCTGATTATTGGCCTCTTGCTTTGTTGTTTTTCCACAACAGGTGCACGCTGGTATGCTTTAGAAACGGTCCTCAACGAGTGAAGTCCCCGAAATAAGGGTTGAATGTATTCGAAAGGAAGGAAGTGACCCTTCATCTTCTCCCAATCAGTGATCTTGGCCTTGCCCTGCCTGTCTCGTGCTCACTTCAACTGCTCCCACCACGCAGATGCTCTGCCTTTGAGTTTTTTGGCGACCAATTTCACCTTGACATGATCTGGGACTTCCTTATACTAAAAAATACGCTCTACTTCATTCAACCAATCCACGAATCCTTCGGCCTGTAACGTACTAGAAAACTCAAATAGATCCACTTTGAAACCGAGATTTCCATGACGATCCTCCCGACCACGGCGCTCCCAGATTCGAGCACGATTGTGATACGGGTTTTTTAAATTGGAATCAGAATCGTGATCTTCCATCTCACGATTACTGAAATCCTGCGCCGTTAGACGCTGGGTTAACTCTGCAACTTGCCTCTGTAAATCCTCAATCATCACATACTGAACGTTACGATCACGGTTTGTGGCTTCCTCGTTCGAAACCTGCCCGCGACGACCACCAGCCATAGAAACTGATGAAATCTCACCCCAAGAAGATGCTGAAGCTCTGATACATATGACGCCGGGCAGAATATCGATTATTTTGCAGGCTAGTTCAACAAATAATTCACAGAGAAAATAACACAAGAGATTCGCCCAAAAACACAGAGAAACAACTCTAATGTTCAATTAAAATTATTCAAATCAAAAGTCTTCTACAATATTGAGGAAAAACTTTATTTATAGTGCTCAAATAACTTGAATAATAAGCAACCTATTCCTAAAAGAAAAAAGTAGAATCAAATACTAAAATAACAAGCAATATATTCCTAAAAGAAAAAGTAAAGTTTAATCCTAAAAGGAAACTGCTTATTCCTAAAAGAAAAAAATAGAATCAAATACTAAAATAATAAGCAATCTATTCCTAAAATAAAAAGTAAAGCCTAATCCTAAAAGGAAACTAAAAAGACTCCTTATTAAATTGAAAGATTACGAATAAGTTATTTAGTAAATAACTTTGAGAGCAAATTAAGAACCCTAGAAACCAAAATTAGGAACCCTAGAAACCCTCCTGCATCACGCTTGGGGCGGATCAGTGTTGGGCTGATGTTTTGGCCTGTTACTCCTCAAGATCATCATGACACATGTACGGTGTAAGAGAGATGACGCTTCAATGTATCATCAACTACTCCACCCAAGTTAGCAGGCCATCGCATCGGTCCACTAAGTCTTTGAAAAGTACATGTACCGTCGTAATGATTGAACCCAAAGCATCGTCTCTAACGATACATAGCATTAACTGATACGCGATTGTTTAAGGTGAAGAGGTATGATCTTGCGTTCTTTATAAATAGCCATCGTTTCAAGGAAGATCTTTTTGTTCATTCTATGGCTTCCTTTGCTTTGTGTTTTCTTTTGTGTGAGTGCTCTTTTGCAAAGTTTGTTTTGCACTTTCATTTCATGGCGGCTAATGTCAAACTTACTCCCAAATAGAAGTTATCTTATAATTTTCACAAGCTTTTTGGAGAGAGCTTGGTTGATGAAACCGAGTTAATTAGGATTCGGGGCCTGTATCACGTTCCCGGAGATTTGGAAATCTTCCCTCTGTTCTCGGCTTTGACTCCAGCTTCACCCCCACAGGGGTATATGGGATTGCACAAGGTATGTTTGAATCCAGACTTTGGTTCCCAGTGCTGGATGACGTTTGGCATTTCTTCATTTCCTTCCGTATGCCCACCGCTAAGCTAGCTCCGAGCGGGTATACGATTTTAATTGCGACCCTTATCAGAGCACGTGATGTTGGTATTTGTCTGACCCCGACGATAGTTCGACGTCTGACTGCTGCTCGGTTGGATTCTAAAGGCGTTTGTGTGCTGAGCACCCCCGTTTGCTTTCGTCATATGGCGGATGATATTGAACCTTGGAAGAAGTGTTGGTTTCTGAATTCAGCGGATTCCCCATGCTTCAAATTGGGAGGACGTCTGGTTTCCAAATTCTTTTAGTATGATCTTAGTAAGTGCTTTGTCGTTGTCTCCTCATTTCAGATTGTGGATGTAGCATTATCTTGATGTTTTGTTTCCCCTTTTCAGGAAAGTTTGAGACTCTGATCTTTACCGAGGAAGAAAATTTGATAGAGAGGGAGTTTAATGATCTCCCATTGATGTCCATTGAGGAGGTTATAATGTCGGGCAACGTCTTGCAGAGCCGATTGATCGGATGTTTCCATGAGGCCTCTGCTACACTCAGCTCATCGACTAAAGAGGCCGGAGTTTGTCATTAAAAAAAGGAGCCTGGTTATGCCCAGTCCGACTAGGCTAGCTGAGTTGGAGGCGGGCATGCCTCCCATTGTTCTTCTTAAGAGGAGGTAGCTCGCTAATTATGTTGCCTCATCTTCTAAGCCACCATCTTTATTAGAGAAAGAGGTGGCTGTTGCGAAGCATGAGTTATTCTTGTCTGCTCAGAAGGTAGTCCCAGGGGATCATAGTCTCTCATTGGATCTTGTTGTCCCCCTGTCGACTCAGAGGGAGAGCGTACTGGACCCAAGGTCAGCGTCGTGAGTCAACATGGGTATCTGGAAGCTCGCGCTCCTGAGTCACATGATTATGTTGTGTTGTACCCTGATGCTTGCAGGAGAGTACTCACTTTGGAAAAGGCTTTTGCGGACCTTCGGATGCCATATTCGGATGCTATCACCCGGGTGGATTTTTTGTCCGACCAACTGCAGGATTCAAGTACGCTTGCGGACTTGAGGGCCGTGTAGATTGTGACGTTCACGTCTGAAGCAGAATTGATAGTCGTAAAGGCTCAATTGAAGTCGATCGAAGTGGATCTGGCTTCTACCCGAGCAGAACTAGTGTGGGCCCGTGTTGAGTTGGAGAGCTTAGAAGGTGTTGTGGACAAGTGGTCGTCTGATCTGCAGGCTCAGATTGCTCAGAGGAAGCAAGCTGAAACCGAATAGGTCGTTATACGACAACAACTCGAATCAGAAGTTGCTGAGGGACTTCGCTGCGTTCGTGAAACAAAATGCTTATTGACAGAAGAACGCCAGCACTATGCCGCATTGGTAAGTGTGGTGGACTTTGGGACCCCGGGACGAAAGTTATAGGTGTCGTTGGAGGTCATTCGGGGCAGGCTAGAACTTCTGAAGCTTATTAGAGAAGAGTGCCCTGGTCTTGACCTCGATTTTGCCTAATATATAAAGGGTGCCTTTGGAACTATCATGTTGGAAGAAGGTCCTGGCTCTTCGGGACAGGCTGTTGAGGAAGCCGTTTTACCTCTTTTTTGTTCTAAAATAGGTGTAATGTCCTTCTCAGGACAAAAACATAACTTTTAATGAAAGTCATATTTTGTAAGTTTGCTTGTTTGTCTTGTACTTTCGTGCCATTATGTCTTCCTTATAAGCTTTCGACCCATGTTGCAGGCCTTGGAATTAGTATTTTTGGGCCCTACATGCTGGCAGATGGTAAATATTATCAGTTGAGTTGCATAAAAACTGACTGTGTTGAGCAACCTTTGTTTATAGGTGAGCTGTTATGTTCCTTGACGAGTTACTGTCGAGAATCGCGGAACCGCCTAATACACTCTTATTCCCTAAGCCATCATTGCCCGTGTACAGTGGACTAGGCATTGGGATGTTCCAAAAGCTGATTTATCAGTAGGAACTGACTAAGCTTACTCGGTGAGGTCTTGATATCATTGTCTATTGGCGAGTCATCATCAGGTGTAGAGTGCTGATTGGGTTGCATTTTAATTCGTCGACTATGGTTTGTAGAGAAGCAATGGTCCCGTGGTAAGCCATCGACATTAGTCGAAGCTGACTAGGCTTCCACTTTCCAAATCATCTACACCTGCGCAGGGCGAGCTATATACTTTGGTGTTGACCAGAAGCTGTCGTCATCAATCGTCACTAACTAGGCTTTCCTGATCGAATTCGACGATCATTGTCCGTAGAAGAGCAATAAACCCTTGGCGAGTCATCGTCGTTAGGCGTGAGAGTACTGACTAGACTCCCACTTCCTAGACCATCGTCATTCACACGTAGTGGACTAGGTGTCGGGCACCAGAAGCCGTCGCCATTAGTCGCGAACTGACTAAGCTAACCTGGTTAGGTTCAGCGATCATTGTCTGTAGAAGAGCAATGATCCCTTGACGAGTCATCATCATCATGCATGAGAGCACTGACTAGACTCCTACTTCCTAGGCCATCGTCATCCGCGAGCAGTCGACTAGGCGGCGGACACCACAAGCCGTCGTCATCAGTCGCAAACTAACTAAGCTTATCTGGTTAGGTTCAGTGATCATTGTTTGTAGAAGGGCAATGATCCATTGGCAAGTCGACATCATCAGGCGTGAGAGCGCTGACTAGACTCTCACTTCCTAGGCCATCGTCTTTTGGGCGCAACGGACTAGGCGTCGGGCACCAGAAGTCGTCATCATCAGTCGCGAACTGACTAAGCTTACTAGGTTAGGTTCGACGATCATTGTCTGTAGTAAAACAATGATACCTTGGTGAGTCATCCTTATCAGGCATGAGAGCGCTGACTAGACTCCCACTTCCTAGGCAATCGTCATCCGCGCACAGCGGACTATGCATCGGGCGTGATCTTTCAGATCTAGCCATAGCAGGATGATTGGACATTGTGGTAGTTGTATCGGACAACAGTGGAAGTTCAGTAAAAGCAAATATTTTTATTGATAATATTTTTTTAGGCACTCTACATTCCATGGTCGTTTAAGTCCATCACCGTTTATGTCTTCCAACCTGTATGTTTCTGGCTTGTTGACCTTGGTCACTTGGTAGGGTCCTTCCCAATTTGGGTTCAACTTTCCTACGTTGGCTTCTTGGGTGTTTTGTTGGGTTTTTCTGTGTACCCAGTCTCCCACTTTGAAATCGCGTGGCTTGACCTTCTTGTTGTAGTATTGAGCTATTCGTTGCTGGTAGGCAGCTATATTGGCGGATGCTTGATCTTGTTTTTCCTTGAGGAGGTATAGTCCGACGCGCAAGGTGTCGTCTACTCTGAACTCCTCCATTCGAAAGGTAGGCACTTCGAGTTCCACCGGAACCATTGCTTCATAGGCTAGGGCAGAGGGTGTTTCTCCGGCAAAGATTCTTTTGGTTGTTCGATATGCCCAGAGTATTCTCGGTAGCTTTGAAACCCATTTTCCCTTGGCCGCGTCAAGTTTTCTTTTGATCGATTCCAAGATTGTTCGGTTAGTAACCTTTGCTTGGTCGTTGGCTTGTGGATGCCTTGGCGGGGAGAAATGGTGATTGATGTTCAATCTTTCACATAGTTTTTTAACCTTGATACATTCGAATTGAGTTTCGTTGTCACTGACCAATACTTAGTGGATGCCAAATCTACAAATGATGGTTGCCCATATGAATTTTTCAATCTGGATTTGCCCTATCTTGGATAGGGGCTTTGCTTCAACCCACTTGGTGAAGTAGTCAACTGCCACAAAAAGGAACTTTTTGCTGGTTAATGCTGGGAGTGGTCCGACGATATCCATCCCCCATTGTGCGAATGACCACGGACTAGTCATCGACGTCAGTGGCTGGGCAGGCAAGTGTGTGTATGGCGCGAACCTCTGACATTTGTCGCATTTACGGACCATATCTTTGGCGTCTCGTTGCATTATCGACCAATAGTACCCGAAGGTCAGAGCTTTGTGAGCGTGGGTTCTCTCATCTAGATGATTTTCGCATATCCCGTTTTGGATTTTTCTCAGGACCTGATCAACTTTGGGAGGGAACAAGCATCGGAGCAGAGGTCCGATTGCTGATCTCTTGTATAACTTGTTGCTTAGGAGAGTGTACCACGCTGCTCTATTTCTGATTTTTCTGGCTTCAACCTTCTCGACCAACAGGGCTCCGTTTTGATATATTCAAGAATCAAAGTCATCCAACTTGCTTAAACATTACTAGGCTCTTCTTTTTCGAGGCTTGATAGCTTTTGGTATTCGATGATACCGTTCAAGACTTCGGCGTAGGCTGATGCTTCTTTGGCAAGTGTATCACCTCTTTTATTGTCGTCTCGGGGGCATTGTAAGAGTTCACACCTCTTGAACCCACTTATTGCGCGGAGTACCTTTTTGCGATAGGCTATCATACGGGGGTATTTGTTGTTGAACTCTTATTTGACCTGGTTGACTACTAACCTTGAGTCGCTATACGCCGTTAGGTGATCTATCCCAATCTCTATGGCTAGCCTTAGGCCGGACAAGAGGGCCTCATATTCGACTTCGTTATTTGAGGCGGAAAAACGAATTTGACGACTTTCTCGAGGGTGAGGCCACTTGGAGAGCGGAGCGTGATTCCAACTTTGCTTGTTTTTCTTGTTTACTACCCATCACAACGCAAGGTCCATCCTTGGTTGTCTGAATCTTGGGCTTGAAGATCTGCCATTGGTTCTTCTCCGTCGGTAAACTCGGCGATGAAGACCGCTAGCGCTTGGGCTTTGATGGCATTTCTTGGGGCATAGCTTATGTCGAACTGCCGGAGTTTTTCACCATCCCGCCGGATAACTCTGGCTTGTGCAGTACTGTGCGGAGCGGTTGTTTGGTTAGAACTGTTATATAGTGGGCCAGAAAATAAAGCATCAATTTCTCGAGGACACGACCAGTGCCAGGGCCAACTTCTCCAGGTCTGGGTAGTGTGCCTATGCTTCCATAAAAATCTTGCTGGCGTAGTACACTGGTATTTGGATTCCTTGATCATCTCGCACAAGGGCTGAGCTGACAGCGTGCTTGGAGACGGACAAGTACAAGTAAAGTGTTTCTCCTGTTGCAGGTTTGAGAGCAGTTCGGGGCTCCCCATGTACGCTTTCAAGCTTTGGAAGGTTTGTTCACACTCTTCATCCCATGAGAATCCTTTGCTCCCTCTCAGTATTTTGAAGAAATGAAGGCATTTGTAGGATGATTTAGATATAAACCTGTTGAGTTCTGCCACCCTCCAAGTCAGGCTCTGAATGTCTATGATGTTGGCGAGGGCTTTCATGCCGAGAAGGGCCTGAATATGCTTTGGATCAGCTTCGATTCCCCTCTGGTTAACTATGTAACCTAGGAATTTCCCTGACTCAACTCGAACGTACACTTTTGTGGGTTGAGTTTCATCTGATACTTTCAAAGTTGGTTGAATGCTTTGGTGAGGTCTATTATGTTGTCGGGGCTGTGGAGGCTCTTGACCAGCATATAGTCGATTTATGTAGATCTCCATGTTCATGCCGATCTCTTCTTTGAATATTCGGTTCACCAATGGTTGATACGCTGCACCTGTGTTATTCAAGCCGAACGACATCACTTTGTAGTAGTATATTCCTCTCTCAGTTATAAAAGAGGTATTCTCTTTATCTAGGGGTGCATTAATATATGGTTGTAGCCTGAGTAAGCGTCCATGAAGCTCAGGAGGTTGTACCCGAGGAAGTTGGAAACTGTCATTCAGGCAAGCCTTGTTCAAGTTCGTGTAGTCTACTGTTGCGAATTTAACTAACCTAAACAAATAGGCTAATTCAACCCACTTGTAATAACCGCAATTGCACGGTGCCTAACTGGTAGAAAATGACAAGTGCGGGTCGATCCCACGAGGAAAGTGAGTGCAATTGAATTTTAGAAATTATCAAAACTAATTAGGAGGATAATGAGGTTACAGTGTTTTTAAAACTAAACTAAAAATTAAATTAAAAATAAGAAAAATAAAATAAAAGAAAAAGATAGATGAGATGGATTTTGTGGGCTTGGACTCACCAATGAGTTAGCAAAAACATTTAAATCTAAATTACTGAAAATTTAAACGAGAAGCTTTAGGGATGAGAATCCCTTGCTTACACCGAATATGTGATCGTTAAAATCCAATTCAAATTATATCATGTTTCTATCAAACATTAACAAATTATTTCAAGCAAATACGCTCTTACCAAGTATTAAGTGTCTTTTTAGGGCACACTTAATCAAAGTTTAAGCTTAACATTTTTAGCACATGCTTTGAATATTGATAAAAAGTAATTCTAACTACCAACATATCAAGATTAATTTCTCGAAAATGAAGGGTGAAAGCAATTTATCAAAAATTCAGAAATAAATTGTAATTAACAATTAAGCACACAATTCAGTAAAATAAACCAAAATGAATTATGCAATCCCTTTGGTTTGTCGCAAACTCGATGTGGTGGTACTCAGCAGATCAGCAGGTGGTCAGAACATGAATCCCGAGACAAATGGCTGCAAATGCTCTGTGGTGGTACAGAGCAGAAATCAAGGTGCCAATAGCCAAATAACAGATTTGACTCGGTCTCCCGCCCTCGCTACAGTGCGCTACAGTGCGCTACAATACCGCCTCACTCCGCCTTCTTCTCCAGCGAGCAGCGGTGCTCTCGCTCCTCGCGAGCGTCCTCTGTCTTCAAACCGTCTCCAGAACCTGAAAAAGAGAGAGAGATTGAGGAAACAATGAGATAACAACAAAAAAAACAGAGAAGGAGAGACGAGACTCCCTGTTTCTGCTTGCGAGCTCTGTCTCGCGCGGTGGTGCTCGGTCTGGTCGTGACGGTGGTCGCGAGAGAGGGAGTTAGGAAGGAGCTCGAGACGAAGAGAGACCGAAAGAAGAGGAGGAACAGGGCACTGTGGCGAGGCGGAACAGAGCCGTGGTGAGGCTCTGTTTCGCGGCGTGGTGGTGGCGGTGCTGTCTGGAGGTGATGGTGGTTGATGGATGATGGTGGTTGATGGATGATGGATAGGGAGAGGGACAAAGATTGGTGGCGAAGTGAAAGTTTGACACGAAACAGGGTTGTCACGCCCCTGTTTCTTGGTGGTGGCGTGATGAAGGTGGCGGATCTCGGTGGTGGAGAGGTGGAGCGAGACAGGTGAGGAGAGTGGAGGATGTGTGTCTGTGGATGGGGTTGTGTGATGAAAATCACAGTGAGAAGAGGCTTTAATTTTCTGTATTTTCTTTTCCCTTCTCTTCTCCCTTTTGTGAAGGAAGAGGATTTGATCTTCTAATGATTTTTTTTCTTCCCTTCTCTTCCTCCCCCTTTTTCTCCCCCTATTCTCTTCTATTTATAGAGAAAGATCAAAGTGAATAGGGATGAGATAAAGGGAAGGTTCATCAATGTATAAATGAGAGAATATTCTTTAGGGGTAGGATTGGGTTTGAGGTTATGGGTATGTTTTGGGTTTAGGTTATGGATCATCTGCTTTGTACCACCGCTAGAATCGACCAATTGTCATTCCTTAAATTGTCGCCTTAATACGATTTCATCGTTCACGCTCAAATTCCTACAAAGACATGAAAACAAAATAAATACTATAAAATATAATAATCGAAACACTAACATGTATAAATTAAGGGATATATTATGTGAATATCAAATACCCCCAAACCTATATTTTGCTAGTCCTCGAGCAAAACAATAAAAATAAAATTCTAACTCACTTTCGCAGGAATCATCGGTTGCACTTACCTTAAACGTGCAACAAGGCTTTGAATCCTTAGATTACCTCTAGTGGACGAGTTATAGTCTCGTGAGGGTTTCCAGAAATGTTACCCACAAACATTACTGACTAAAAAAAAATTGGTCAAACAGTGTTTATTTTAAAACTTCAAGATATGCAAGAAACCAACAGTGTCATTTTAGTGTATCAATAAATCTCAAAATAATTTAATATTCTCCAAAGATTTGAAAAAATTCACAATCATCCTCAACTCAATGTGTGTGTGGATAGCACTATCAACATAACTTTTCATTTCAGAGTAAAACAATGACTAAATCTCCTGTAGAAAGTTTGTTTTAACTTCAAACCTCTCATGTCACTCACAATAAAGCACTCAGAGTTTGGTATTTCACTCAGTTTATATGTGAGGAAAAAAGTAAATAATGGAAAACAATCATCTCACATATAATAATATGAAGAACGGACTTTTCAATAATGGAATGAACATGATCTCAAGGACAGGAATATCAATTACTTTTGGGAATGTTGAATCAAACACCATAGGTCTTGGTTATTAAATCTCCACATCTACGGAACCAACCTTTACCTAAGATCAATTAGGACTTTGTTGGGTTGTAACGGGGCTTGGGTAATGGTTAATAAGGAATGTCAAAGGATTCTAACAAAAATTTCTAGGAATGTATACACCCATAATACGAACAATTAGGGCTGTCAAGAATAAATCAATGTTGCGCACCATCAATTTTTTTTTTCATTCTCACATCTTTATCCTCATTGACATTCTTCTTCTTCTTCCTTTTTTTTTTTTTTTTTTTTTTTTTTAATAGAGGATTTATGAAATATCTCATATTTTGCTCTTTCATGCCCTTTTTATACCAAGTATATCCATCCGTACACATTCCCAGAAAAGTTGGGTAAAGGTTAATGGGTTAACAAATAAAAGTTATTCTAAGGCTCAAAAGGCTACAAAAAGGTTAATGTTATGGGTAAGTTAAAAGGCTAGTGAATGGTCTAAAGAAAAAATGCCTAGATCATTTCCTAAGTTCGAGTCAGTATTATGACATCTCAATTGAATAAGCCAAGAAGTTCTAGTGTAATAATTCAATTTTGATGTCATTCCCAAAGCAATTGATCAGAAAAATGAGAATAATGAGATCATCAACGAGATAATACAGACTCAAGAAAAATCAGAGTTTATGTATAACCCTCGGAAAAATAGAAAGGCTCAAAACTTTCAGGGTTAAGTCTCCACTATTATTCTAAGGTTTTCTAGTGCATATTTCACTCATCAACTTCAAGTTATGCTAATATGGCTCATGGTGCAAAGATAATCGAGTTGAAAAATCTTATGAACTAGATCTAACTTAAGGATCATACTAAACTTTCAGTATTTATCAATATACCAATATGTCAAGTTGGCTTGCATTTTCTTGAGCATAAAACATTTAAAATCCATTTTCATAATCGCAAAAGACCAAGTTTTCTTGACAGAAAAGCATTTTTTTTTAAAGAACAAGAAAAGAAGAAAACACTACGAAGAATTCACCGACTCGTCGATCCCACGAGGAAGGTGGATGCAATTGAATTTTATAATTTAATTTAAACTAATTTAAATGGAAAATGGGGTTACAGTGTTTTTAAAACTAAACTAAAAATTAAATTAAAAATAAGAAAAATAAAATAAAAGAAAAAGATAGATGAGATGGATTTTGTGGGCTTGGAATCACCAATGAGTTAGCAAAAATATTTAAATCTAAATTACTGAAAATTTAAACGAGAAGCTTTAGGGATGAGAATCCCTTCCTTACACCGAATATGTGATCGTTAAAATCCAATTCAAATTATATCATGTTTCTATCAAACATTAACAAATTATTTCAAGCAAATACGCTCTTACCAAGTATTAAGTGTCTTTTTAGGGCACACTTAATCAAAGTTTAAGCTTAACATTTTTAGCACATGCTTTGAATATTGATAAAAGGTAATTCTAACTACCAAACATATCAAGATTAATTTCTCGAAAATGAAGGGTGAAAGCAATTTATCAAAAATTCAGAAATAAATTGTAATTAACAATTAAGCACACAATTCAGTAAAATAAATCAAAATGAATTATGCAATCCCTTTGGTTTGTCGCAAACTCGATGTGGTGGTACTCAGCAGATCAGCAGGTGGTCAGAACATGAATCCCGAGACAAATGGCTGCAAATGCTCTGTGGTGGTACAGAGCAGAAATCAAGGTGCCAATAGCCAAATAACAGATTTGACTCGGTTTCCCGCCCTCGCTACAGTGCGCTACAGTACCGCCTCACTCCGCCTTCTTCTCCAGCGAGCAGCGGCGCTCTCGCGGCCTCGTTCTCGCTCCTCGCGAGCGTCCTCTGTCTTCAAACCGTCTCCAGAACCTGAAAAAGATAGAGAGATTGAGGAAACAATGAAATAACAACAAAAAAAACAGAGAAGGAAGACGAGACTCCCTGTTTCTGCTTGCGAGCTCTGTCTCGCGCGGTGGTGCTCGGTCTGGTCGTGACGGTGGTCGCGAGAGAGGGAGTTAGGAAGGAGCTCGAGACGAAGAGAGACCGAGAGAAGAGGAGGAACAGGGCGCTGTGGCGAGGCGGAACAGAGCCGTGGTGAGGCTCTGTTTCGCGGCGTGGTGGTGGCGGTGCTGTCTGGAGGTGATGGTGGTTGATGGATGATGGACAGGGAGAGGGACAGAGAGTGGTGGCGAAGTGAAAGTTTAACACAAAACAGGGTTGTCACACCCTTGTTTCGTGGTGGTGGCGTGATGACGGTGGCGGAGCTCGGTGGTGGCGAGGTGGAGCGAGACAGGTGAGGACAGTGGAGGATGTGTGTCTGTGGATGGGGTTGTGTGATGAAAATCACAGTGAGAAGAGGCTTTAATTTTCTGTATTTTCTTTTCCCTTCTCTTCTCCCTTTTGTGAAGGAAGAGGATTTGATCTTCTAATGATTTTTTTTCTTCCATTCTCTTCCTCCCCCTTTTTCTCACCCTATTCTCTTCTATTTATAGAGAAAGATCAAAGTGAATAGGGATGAGATAAAGGGAAGGTTCATCAATGTATAAACTGTGTTCTAAAAATTGCTAGGCGCTGGGCGGGCGGCGAGCAGGTGCCTAGCGCCCAGGGGCCTAGGCGGGCGCCTAGGCGGTCTTAGGTTTTGTATTATTACTTTAATAATTTACAGAAGTTAAGCATAATACATTATCAATTACATCCAATTTAATGCCAATATACATATGCAAAATTTAAAAACATGAAAAATTACTAATCGTGAACAAAATTTATTAAAACTCAAATGACTGAAGTTGGTCATGATGGGTACTTTATATAAATTTGAATTTGTGTACTCTTTTATTTTTCTTCAAATTGCATGAATAACCTCAGTTATGTTTGATAAAATCTACATTAGTAAAATTGGTACCGGCAGATCCTTTGAGAATTCCATTAAGTAATCATCATTTGCTACATTTAGACATATACTCAATAAAAAAAAATTAAATAGTTTATTTCTAAAAAATAGGAAAGAAAATAAAATAAGAACACAATCAGCCATATTAAAAAAATTAAAAAAAAAAAAAAATCGTCTAGACCGCCTAGACTCGCCTAGAGTCCGCCTAGACCCCGCCTAGATCCCGCTCAGACCCGCCTAGACCCGCCCAGACAGGCTGCCCAGCCATTAATCTGGGCGGTTTTTCACCTTCTAGCGCCTAGGCACCGCCTAGACTGATTTTTAGAACACTGTGTATAAATGAGAGAATATTCTTTAGGGGTAGGATTGGGTTTGAGGTTATGGGTATGTTTTGGGTTTAGGTTATGGATCATCTGCTTTGTACCACCGCTAGAATCAACCAATTGTCATTCCTTAAATTGTCGCCTTAATACGATTTCATCGTTCACGCTCAAATTCCTACAAAGACATGAAAACAAAATAATTACTATAAAATATAATAATCGAAACACTAACATGTATAAATTAAGGGATATATTATGTAATAATTATGTGAATATCATCTACATAGACTCTTCACTTTCCATTTTTCTTTCTTAACAATGTCGTGTTTGCCATCCAATCCGGGTATCGCGCTTCCTTAATCATGTCCATGTTAAGTAACTGTTGAACCTCCTCGTTGATGATTTTATTTCTTCCAGGTGCTATAGGTCTCTTCTTGTGCCGTATGATTTTCCTCGTGGGGTTCACCCCTAGGAAATGAGTGATTACTGACGGGTTGATTCCCACTATGTCTCGCATGGTCCAGGCGAAGTCGTCCTGATTTTGTTCTAGTAGCTTTGTTAGCTGCTCCGCTAATTCTGTGCTTAAGCGAAAATCTATCTAAATGGCCCTATTGTTGAGAGAGCGGTTGAGGTAATGTGGCAGTATCTTCCTTCGGTTGACCGACGTTGGGTTTACCTCAGGGGCTCACTGGATCTTCTTCGTTTGAGGTTGGTTGTTTTTTCCTGGTTTTTTTTTTGCAAGATTAAGAGATATCTTGGGTGCGTGATTAGTCATCAGTTGAAGACTATCAGGCTGCTATGGGGTCGCGTATTGGCATTCTCTGGCCGCTGCTTGGTTACCTTGTATGGTACTGACTATTTGGTTGAATGGGTACGTGATGCATTGGTGTAGGGTGGAAACTGCTTCTCCCATTTGGTGTAACCAGGGTCTTCCAAGAACAACGTTATAGGTGGATGTCGCATCGATTACTATAAACTCTTGAAACATGACTTTCTAAATTGGCTGCTCTCCCGTGACTACCGTTAGTTGTATTTTTCCCACCGAAAAACACTTTTCGCCACTAGAATCAATCATTGGACGACTATCAAGAGTTAGGACCTCTTCCTTTAGCTGCATGTTGCAGAACGTGTGGAGGAATAAAATGTTCAATGAGCTCTCTCGTGTCCTCCAATGATCTCCTCACTTCCCAACTTGCGAGGGAGATTGTGAATACTAGAACGTCATTATGCGGAAGCTGGACGCCTCCAAGGTCTTCGACCATAAATGCTAGCAATGTAGGAGGATCATGGCTCTGGGCCCGTGACATCTGTCGGTCCCCGCATATCACTTGGATTCTCATCTATCTCAGGGCTATTTTTCTAGACCTGTTTGATTGTTCAAACTCATAATGTGCCCCATGGAGTACATGTATCGTGCTTGCCGATTTGTCCCTTACTCTCTCATCGGAAGGGAATGAGGATTTCTCTTTGGATTCGACCTTTTTCCTGGTGGTTCGTTCTTCCTCTAGGGCGATGTAACTCTGTGCTTCCTTCATAAGGTCCGCCATATTTGCTGGGGGTCAAGAGTTTGGAAGTTATAGAACTTGATGTTCCTCATACCGTTGGTGAAGGCTGCGACGACTGTTGTGTCATTACAAACGTTGGCAGAAGTCAAATCGTTATAAAAGCGTGTGACATATGCTCTTATTGTCTCGTTAGGCTTCTGGTTCATGGATCTGAGCATCCTCGTCGTTAGCAAGATCTTTTGTATATAAGATGATTGCGGATCTATCATGGGGTTTGTTGTTGCTGTTGATGATGCAGGGGCGTGAGTCTGCTACCCTCGTGTTGCCGGCACCGCTAGGAGCGGTGGTATAGCGCCAATATGAGCGTTTGATGTGTCCCTCTGTTCTCCATTGTTGCAGAATTTGGTGGTCACCATCTTTTTGAACTCTGAAGAAAAACAATGTTAATGTTTTGTTAAGAACTCTGTTGTCCCCACGGACGGCGCCAAACTGATGCAGTCGATTTTCGCTCCCTGCTTGACCTTGACCTGCTGACCTACACAAGGAGCGCACGTGAGCCACAAACTACCATTGTGGTGGGCATGACACTCCGATGCTAAAGCCAGACAGAGATTTGAGGAAGGAGTAATGTTGTAAACAAGGAATTCGTAGCGTACCTTAGCTTACCAACCTCATGTCTTATTTATAGTGCTGGAGTCCTGGTTCGACCAGGCCAATATTGGCGTAGTTTAGTGAAGAAAATCTTCTTTGAGATCATTTTCTAATTAGGAGTTGTGCTGTGGAGGAAAACTTTTCTGTTAGACTTGTGCTCCTAGATACACGGAAGATAGTTCATAATTTGAGTGTTGTCCATAGATGGAATTTTTCATGTACAACGTACACTCTAGTATTTGCTTTCTAGTTGGAAGCAAAGTGCTCATGGCTTGCCTATCCGAAGCTGATCCCCAAGATACTTGCCTTAATAGGTCTTACGGGTGTTGGGGATGACTATGAGACGTGTGAGCTTAGCAGGTTGTAGTAATTCGGGACCGTCTGGCAGACTGCGCTATGCAGGTTTGGAATCGCTTGGGCTGAATCAGTGTTGGGTTGACACTTGGACTTGTACTCCTCAAGATCATCATGACACGTGTACGGTGTAGAAGAAATGACATTTCTATGTATCATCTAGTTAGTTATTCAGTAATATTGTTTTAAAATAAATTGAGTGAAATGAAAATAAGATTGGGTTTGGACTAGTATTGGACTTGCACTATTTTCATACTGGTCTTGGACACCATATCAAGATTTGAACTTTGGGTTATTTTCATATTGGGCTTGGACTGGGTTTTTATCCATTTCTTTCATAACGAAAAATTCAATTTTGCCACAGTGAAACATGTATGTTATGTCGCATTTGTAACTCCCGTAATGCCCATATGGAAATTAAAAAATTATCACCACCCATGTACGGATGTTTCTCTCACCGCCCCCTTTCATCACATCACCTGTGCTCTCACAACAAAGAGCCCTTAAAAATTTTCAACGCGAAACATCAAGCACCACACCATTGCCTCCACCAGTTTCTCTCTCTGCCATCCTTCCTCTCCTCCCACTACAACCTCTTCCCCTCCCAGATCTCTTTCATTACAGCAATAAACTCTCATCTTCATCTCACAACACAGAGCCCTTAAAATTTCGACCCCAAACATCAAACACCACACCATCGTTTATGTTAGGAAGCCAATCCTATTTAGTATTTACTTGAGATAAAAATGTCTTAGTTAGAACAATATTCTATTTTAGGAAATATTAGCTTGTTTTGAATTAGGAGTTATTGTTTAATTAGAATTAGGTTTGAATTCAATTAGGAAGTATTATTTTTGCTTTCAGTTATAAAAACTTATGATGTAATAGAGTTTAGTTTATTTTATAAATACAAGTTTTTATTTTAGTTTATTGGTGGCTGATCACCAATCAAATGATCTAGGTGGTTTGATCTCCAATCAAAGGTCAAGGTCTGTATTATCTGGTATCAGAGCATCATCGATTCTGAGCCAAAAAAATTTCTTGTTACTTCGTTCTTCACCGGCCATCATCTTCCTCGCGCATCACCATCAACTCCATAACAACCACCCTTCAACGCACCGCAAATAGTTCCCTCCCAACAACAACAACCACTTCATCGCAATAGTTCCCTTCCTTTATCGTGATTACAAACACCTTCAACAACACCGTTTCCTCACCTTTCAACCTCACAGATCTTAATCCACAACAAAAACCCCACCTCGACATCATAACAACAACCTTCCACGCACAGATCAACAACCTTCCACGCCAATATCAACAACCAGCTCGAGCACATCACTGCACACTAGAAAAAATGTGTGGAGAAAGAAGGAGTTTCTGATATTAACCCCTTTGGCTATTCACACCACACAGTACTGTTTGGTGACCCCAGTCCGTTCCTTAATTTTCTTTTGGATATTCACACCACACAAACAACCCTCCTCTTTATAATGACTGTTGCTGAATTACAAGAGAAAGTCGATGAGCTTACTGCTCAAGTTACCGGGATCTCATCCCACTTCCACACACTTGAGAACACTAATGCCACTATTCTAGAGGCATTAAGGAATCTCCAGCCATATCGCTCGGCACCATACGTTCAACCGGAACAACGACTAATTATTCCTATTTCTGGCAAGGGCCTCCGTATTGATTTACCCCGTTTCGATGGAACTGATCCGTATGGTTGGTTATTTCAGGCCGAGCAGTACCAGGAACTCAACGGCCTTTCCAGCGAACAAATGCTTCCCATTGCCGCTCTTCACCTTCAGGGTGATGCAATCACTGGGCACATTAACTTGGCAACAGTTTTCGAAAGCTCTTTGCTCTTGCTTTGGCTCTCGCGAACAAGGCACAGTTCGCTCATTTATTACCGAGTTTGAGAAGCTCTCTAATTTGGTGCTAGGTTTGTCTGAATCTCTTAAAATTAACATTTTTCTATCGGGTTTACGTGTTGATATTCAAGCAAGAGTTAGGATGCTACACCCTACCAGTATTAGACATGCTTTCGAGTTGGCTTTATGTCAAAAAGATGCCATTAATGCTACTCGATCTAAAGGGCATGTCCGAAATTTTGCTAACCCTGTGACTGCTGCAAATTCTTCAAAGCCTGGTACTAGTATACCACAGGGTGTTAAACGTCTGTCATGGGCTGAACAACAAGAACGCCGTGCCAAAGGACTTTGCTTTAACTGCGATAAAGTATATAAGCGTGGCCATCGTTGTCCTCAGCCCTGCGTTTTGCTCCTCGAGGGTAATGAGGAAGAAGAAGACGATTCTGATGTTGCACTTCCTATTCCGGATCATAGTTTATCTGAACCTCCTTTATAGATTTCTCTTCATGCTCTTCTCGGGTCCCCACGGCCTGAAATCATGCGTATCACTGGACAATTAAAACACAGGACTGTCACTGTCCTTGTTGACTCTGGTTCAACTCATAATTTTTTGCACCCGTCTTTTGCCAAACAATGTGGGTTTCTAATCCACAAAGATGGTGCTTTACGCGTCATGATTGCGGATGGTGGCCAATTGCATAGTGCAGGCTCTTGTCTGGATGTTTCCCTTAAATTACAGGATTATGAGTTCCACGGCCACTTCTTCCTTCTGGGTATCACTGGATGTGATGTGGTTCTAGGTGCTGAATGGCTTCGCTCTTTGGGTGTTATTATTTGGGACTTTTCCAAGCTGATTATGACATTCTCGGTGGCAAATCATACTTATACATTAATTGGCGACAATTCTCCTATGGTCATGTTCATGGATAATACCCGATCTATCGTTCTTTACGACAGGAACGTCACAACATTCTTTTACAGTTAACTCAGGAAGTTGACTTGGGCACTTCCATTCCAGCTGTCGTTCAACCACTTATCGCTGAATTTTCAGACGTCTTTGGCAATTCCAACACCCTTCCCCCCGCCCGAGCACATGATCACCATATTCCGATTTTACCAGATGCTTCTCCAGTAACTGTTCGACAATATTGTTATCCTCACTTTCAAAAGGCCGAAATTGATAAATTTGTATCTGAATTGAAGGCTGCAGGCCTTATTCGAACCAGTACCAGCCCTTATTCTTCACCGGTTCTCTTGGTTAAAAAGAAGGATGGTTCTTGGCGCATGTGTATTCACTATCAAACCCTTGATAAAATCACTATTAAGGACCACTTTCCAATTCTGATTGTAGATGAATTATTGGACGAACTGCACCGCGCATCGGTGTTTTCTAAGCTCGATTTACACTCAGGTTATCACCAAATTTGGGTTCATGAACTGGATATTTCCAAGACGGCTTTTCGCACACATGATGGTCACTATGAGATTTTGGTTATACCCTTCGGGTTGAGCAATGCCCCAGCCACTTTTTAAAGTTTGATGAATGACATTTTTCGTCCTCACTTGCGAAACTTTGTCCTAGTTTTCTTCGATGATATATTGGTGTATAGTGCCTCACTCTTTGATCACCTTCACCATCTTTCTATTGTCTTTGGGCTATTGCACACTCATAAGCTTTTTGCGAAAGCGTCCAAGTGTTCTTTTGCTCAATCCTCTATTGGGTATCTTGGGCATACTATTTAAGGGGTTTGGTGTTGCAGTTGACGATGATAAAATTACGAGTGTTGTCTCCTGGCCGTGTCCTTCTTCTTTGACAAATCTTCGTGGGTTTCTTGGACTCACCGGGTACTACCGTAAATTTGTTCACGATTATGGTAAGATTAGTGCTCATTTGACCCAGTTATTAAAGAAAAATTCTTTTATCTGGAATGATGATGCCTCCAAGTCTTTTTCTGCTCTTAAAACAACCTTAACTTCTACCCCCGTACTGACTCTTCCTGATTTCAATGCTGAATTTTATATTGAATGTGACGCGTCTCATGGTGGCATTGGTGTGGTACTTATGCAAAAAGGTCGTCCCCTTGCGTATTTCAGTAAAGGTCTTTCTGGATGCAATTTGAACATGTCCATCTATGATAAGGAAATGTTAGCTATTGTTGCTGCAGTACAGAAATGGCGGCCTTATGTCCTGGGTCGGCACTCAAAATCTATACAGATCATCGTAGTCTCAAATATTTTATGGACCAACGACTTTCCTTTCTTGAACAACAAAAGAGGCTCTCTAAATTACTTGGATATGACTATGAAATCATCTATCGTTCTGGTTTCGTTAATCAAGCTGCAGATGCACTTTCTTGCTTGCCTTCCTACAGTTCTTTGTTGGCTCTATCTTCCCCGACATTTTTCAGTGTTGATGAAATTAGCCGGGAGTGTCCTCTCGATCCTTCCATGCGTACTATTATTGATAGTTGTCAACAATCATCTCTTCGACCACATTATTCATATGAGCATGGTATTCTTCGCTATAAAGGTCAACTTGTGGTAGTTCCATCATCATCTTGGTGTTCTAAACTTTTACATGAGTTCCATTCCTCGCCTACTGGGGGCCAGTCCGGTTTTCTTCGCACATATAAACGTCTTCAGCATAATTTTTACTGGCCTGGTATGAAAGCTGCTGTAAAGTTGTTTATTTCTCATTGTGATATCTGCCAACGGAATAAAAGTGAAACTCTTTCTCCTCCTAGGTTGCTTAATCCCTTACCAATACCCGACGATATTTGGTTAGATATTTCTATGGATTTTATTGATGGTTTACCAATGTCCAATCGCAAATCTACGACTTTGGTCGTTGTTGATCGTCTATCCAAGTATGCGCACTTCAGTTCTTTGGCTCCTCCTTACACCGCGGCCTCAGTTGCCGAAGTCTTTGTGCGGGATATTACTCTCTTCCATGGTATGCCTCGTTCTATTGTGAGCAATCATGATTCGGTTTTCTTAAGTAACTTTTGGGAAGTCTTTTTTGAGATGCAAGATACTCAATTATGTCGTAGTTCAGCCTATCATCCCCAAACTGATGGTCAGACTGAAGTTACCAATCGTACCTTAGAGTGTTATCTTCGATGTTTTGCTAGTCATCATCCTAGCTGTTGGACAAAATGGTTACCTTGGGCAGAATGGTGGTACAATACTACATATTATAGTGAAATCAAAATGACTCCCTTTGAAGCTGTTTATAGTCGGCCACCTCCGAAGATCTCAACCTATATAACTGGTAACACCGCGATTCATGCCGTTGACCTTGCTTTACGGGATCGTGATCGCACTCTACAAGTTCTCAAGGATAACCTTCATCAGGCACAGGACCGTATGAAAATATATGTTGATGGCATGGTAAGCTCACTGAGCGCCATTTTGAAGTTAATGATTGGGTTTTCTTACGACTGCAACCATATCGACAATCCACTGCTGCATCTCAGAATTACTATAAGCTCTCTCCCAAGTTTCATGGGCCTTTTCGAATCCTTGACAAGATCGATTCTGTGGCTTACAAACTTGATCTTCCGGCTGCGTCTCGTATCCACCCCGTTTCCCATGTTTCTATTTTAAAGAAGAAGTTAGGTGATGGTATTACTCCAGACCCAACTTTACCTACTCTTGCCAATGAACCCTCATGGGTCTCGGAGAAACTACTTGATCGATGATTATTTGAACACAATAATAAGCTCGTTACACGCTGGCTTATCAAGTGGACCGGCCGTCATGTGGAGGAAGCTACTTGGGAAGACTACGAGCAGTTTCATGTACGTTTTCCAGATTTTCAGGCTTGAGGACAAGCCTTGTTTCAGGGGGCGTGGGATGTTAGGATGCCAATCTTATTTAGTATTTACTTGAGATTAAAATATCTTAGTTAGAACAATATTCTATTTTAGGAAATATTAGTTTGTTTTGAATTAAGAGTTATTGTTTGATTAGAATTAGGTTTGAATTCAATTAGAAAGTATTATTTTTGCTTTCAGTTATAAATACATATGATGTAATAGAGTTTAGGCAAATAATACAAGTTTTTAGTTTAATTTATTGGTGGCTGATCCCCGATCAAAGGATCTAGGTGATCTCCAATCAAATGGTCAAGATCTCTTCGAAGCTCTTCCACATCGAATCGGCTTTAACTCATGTTCTATAAGCAGATTCCATCCTTCATAAACACAAAAACCAAACAAAACACATAAATTTCCATCGATCCAAACCCAAAAAGAAAAATCTCAGATTTCAATCAAAACCTTAAGTTTTGGGGCAATAATCGGGTGCAAACCTGTGTGCAGCAGAAAAAAAGCGATCGTTTTCCCAGCGGTCGAAATTGGAGGCCATTTGAGTAATACCTTTTGAAGCTCGAACAAAATTGATGAAGTAAAAATGGGTTTTGTACAAAAAATTATCCACAAGGAGTCTGTAAAGGCGGGGGCTTTATGGGTACTTCTTCTTTGTTTAATGGAATCTGCAGATAAAATCTAATCTAGCAGGAGGGTTTGATAGATCGAGCGACCGGCAGAGAGAGTGTGTCGTTTGATTGGGTAAGATGGTTAGATGTAGTGGTTGGGTTTGGTTGCAGACTGAAGAAGATGTGGGGGTGGGGTGTGGGGGGTTTCAAACACTGTGATCTCTACTCAAGCAACTATAGCAACTTCAGAGCACAAACAACATATGGATTTGTTCTCCACTTTGATCTTTCCCTAATTTTCTTCACACTCACTTCACTCCTCTTCAAGGGTAATGAATATTCTTCACTTCCTCTTCTAAGTTACTTTTCCACAATGGTTATCTTTTCTCTCATTCGATTCGATGCAATTGAGTTGGTAGCAGAGCATGTTCAGCTGAATTGTATTACTCTTTAACCAATTTTTATATGCAAAATGATGAGTGAATCATTGTAGACATATTTTCAAATAGCATCGTAGTGTTGGTTTGGTAATCAGCTGAAATGAGAAAAAGATAACTTTTAAACAAGAAGTTATCTTTATGAAGTAGAATGTCTTTGCCATGTATATCTTTTGGTTACCATCAAGATGTGTGTGCGTGTGTTTGATGCAACAAGTTGAACACAGTGAGCAATGAATTATGATTGCAAGAAACTGTTTGTCTTAGATTGAAAGGTTTTCTACCAGGCTGAACACCTCTATCTGTAAGTTCCCTGAACATTATGATTTAACTCAGCAATACAAATGTATATCTCCAAACAGTTTCGTGCGCAAACATTGAACCTGATATATAGGCCTCCATAGTATGCCTGAATTATAGTGATACGGATTAGAATCTATAGCAACCATTTATCCATCACCGCGTGCATATTGAAGCTATTGAGCTTGAACCTCAGGTCCCAAATTATAAGCATCAAAGTGTGGCTGGCTTCATCGTTGATTGTAAACTTATTTCTCATAGTCATAATAGAATAGACAAAATTGGTTGAATAACATTATATCGTTCTATTCTTTGTTTTTGGGTTTCTTGAATTAAACCCAACTATCCTGGATTTAGTGAGACTAAATCATGACATATGTGGAAGTACGGTGGACAATTTTCAGTTGCTCATCAAAGTGGTATCTTAATTGATCACCTTGATTGGTTAAATGTGTGTCAATGTCATGTTCGCGTTTTTTTTTAAACCTGTTTTTAGTTAATCCAAAGCAACTAAAAACTACTCATATGGCTATGCCCAACACCATAGGAAGGAACATGAAGAGAAAAACCTAGCAAAGCCTAGGAATGTACTAAACCAAGTCGAAAGAGGAAGCAATGAAGAAGAGAAAAACCTCTTATTCCAAGAGTTGTGCGTGTATTTAGGTCTGGGTGCATAGGAGATGTCGCAAAAATAGAGGAAGATGGGTTGGCTAAAGGGTTTTACTCTGAATGGGGTGAGTCATTTCATTCCTTATCTTCCAAATGTATCAAAGAAATGGTTGATGAACAATTGGGAGAATAGAAGGAGAACAACCCATCTCGCAATTCTTCACCTCTTTCAATTTGTTTCCCACTTTGAAGAGGAGCACACCTCATTCTGTTGCTCTTCTTTTTATTAATTTATTTTTAAGTTAAATCAATACCATATATGATATGTTGTGGAATATATCTATTATAAAACTTATATTAGATGTTTAATTAGATATTACTTCAATATTGCAATGGTGATCATTTCTTTTGGTATGATCACACCGTACAAATGTTACAATTATAAAAGGGGAAGAAAATGATAAATGAAGTATCAGTAGAAGGAAATTTTTCTATGAACAAATGTACCACTACAGTGAAGAATTTTGGTGTGATTGAATTTGTGAATCCTAAGGACCATAGCAAGCTTGTTCAAGAGGTATTCAATCAATGATCACTATATCACAATATCGTTATTTTCATATGAGATTCATATAAAATTATTTTTCACATCATAACAATGTTTGTACTTGGGGTCCTTGTACTTAATTGTCTTTGGTGAGGTTGGAAACAAACGTGATGGGGAGTGCCGAAGGCATGACCCAAGGACCAAGTGTTATGCTGAACGGTACCCGTGCAGCTGGCACAGGTACAAACTACATGGAGAGTGTGCGGCTGTGCCGTAGGGACGACTAATACACTAGTGCTTGGTTTATGGAGTGGTGGCGGAGAGGGTGAAACACACACAGCTAATTAATACTCGAACTAGAGAGAAAGAGACAAAAACTATTCTCATTCTTCAATTTCTTCAAGAAACTCTAATTGTTTTTCTTCTTTAAACCCTAGAAATCAATCATGTTCTTCTTCGTCACATTGATAGAGAGCTTCGTTATGTTGGTGGTGACAAGAGTCGTCTATGTTGATTGCTCCCTCGCGTTTCCAGATCTTGTGTTGAAACGGGGAGAAACTATATAGTTCATCATTATATTCGCGACATCAATTACTTCAAGAAAACATCCATGTTTTGGTTTCAATCACTTGTGAAGATCTTGCAAATCACATCGGAGGGTATGACCGAGCAGCGATATCCTATCATGATCTTACTCGAAAATTTTGGGAAAAGAAAACAGGAAAAACTGGCGGGAGAACTGGCGCTTTTTCTGCAACTTTTGAAATTCAAAGCAAGGGCAACTTAGTCATTAAGAGAAGTTTGTTAGTTGAGTTGTTAGGATCATGAAACTTGTCACACATCCAATAGGTAACATTTGTAATTCAGTTTTCACTGTAGCTATAAAAGAAGGAGAGTAATAGAGAGCAATACCAACTTCTAAAAGAAGAAAGAAAAGCTTTAGTGGTCAGAAAACCACTAAGCAACTTATAGTTTTACTATTTTGAATATCAATTTCGTTTTCCTCTTCCATTTTCTCTGTATGATTGAGGTCAGATCCTTGAGAATCTTACACTTGGTATTAGAGCAAGGTTGAACCCTAGGTCTGTCCTGAATCCTACCTACAATCACAATGGAGACAAGGGCTAAGGAACTAGAGGCCTTCATGAAGGAGACCAAGAAAACCATCACAAAACACACTAGACAGATAGATCTAGTGAAGGGAGAGTTGAGGAAGATATCACAAACACAGGATCAGATGGAGAAGAGAAATGAAGTTCGGTTTGAGCAACTCCTGCTCTTATTACAGAACCCACCAGGTACTCAGTCTGGAGAGCAACAAGGGGCTGGAAACTTGGCAAGCACCAGCAGATCTACCATTTCTCAACCTACTGGGAGGATTGATCCACCTGCAAATCCAGATCCAACAGTCAGACCACACTTCCAAAATCATTGGGAGAGTCAAGGTAACTATTCTAGACTCCCTAAGTTAGATTTTCCACAATTTGATGGTATTAATCCAAAGTCATGGATCAAGAAAAGTGAGAGATACTTTAATTTTTATCAAATCCTGGATGAGAACAAAGTGACTATAGTCTCTATTCACCTGTCTGGAAAGGCTGATCAATGGTTTCTAGATTACCAAATAGGCAAACAAATGATCAAATGGGAAGTTTTCACCCATGATGTGTGTGAAAGATTTGAGGAATCAGTTATGGACAACTATGTTGATGCATTAAATATGCTGAATCAGGATTCCACAGTTAGTGACTATTATGACAAGTATGAAGAACTCAAGTCCTTAATGCTCTCCCACAACCACCACATGAGTGAACACTACTTTGTACTTAGCTTCCTAAGTGGCTTGAAGCCTAAATTAAAGGCAACGGTTCAGATGTTGAAACCCACCACAGTTGCCCAAGCATTTTCACTGGCAATACTACATGAGTCCTCCCTGTCAAAACAAATACAATCCAAAGGAACTACACACCCTAACCATAATACCAGATATTATACCTACACCACCACCAACTACAACCCCAGAAATGGGCCTCATATACCACCCTCACAGACTACATATCATCCCAACTCACCCACTTCCAATATGGCCAAAACTCAATACAACAACACCACCACCACTACCAGGTTTGCTTCTACCAATCCCCCAATAAAAAGACTCACACCACTCCAAATGAAATCCAGGAGAGATAAGGGGCTTTGTTACAACTGTGATGAGCAATACAAGTATGGACACATATGCAAAAACCAACACCTATATATGCTGGTACCTGATCAGGAACTTACTGAGCCAGAAGATGAGCCTGACCCTGAAGAATGTGAAAATCCGATTAAGGAAATCCCCACTGACATGGAAGTCTCCTTACATGCCATTCATGATAGTATTGCTACCAATACCCTGCTGTTGAAAGACTCTTTGAAGAAGAAGTCCATTTCTATTCTTGTAGACACTGGTAGCACCCACTCTTTCATAGATCCCAGGGTAATCCAACATACTAAATGGCCTACAACATTGACACCCAAAATGATAGTAAGGGTGGCCAATGGAGAGCAACTAATCAGTAATGCCATTTGTCCTAATTTACAGTGGACAATTCAAGGAATTCCTTTTGAAGGAAGTGTAAGGTTGCTACCACTTGGTGGTTATGATATGGTACTGGGAGGAGATTCGTTGAGGGAGTTTGGTGACATCACTCTAAACTTACAAAAACTACAGATGACAGTGAATGTACAAGGAAAGACAGTTACTCTTCAAGGGAGCTCTAATACAGGAACCTTATGTATGATGGATTCCAAAGGAATCAGCAAGTTCCTGAAGAAGCACACTACCAGTTTCCTAGGGCAACTATTTTCCTTGGATACTCCTACATTACCTACAACACCCAACCCTCTCATAAAACCAATACTACATGCTTTTTCTGATGTCTTTCAAACACCTAAAACATTACCACCACCAAGACACTTAGACCACAGAATTCCCTTAAAGACTGACTCCTATTGCCCTGCCCAAAATCCATACAAAGTAGCCTACCTACAAAAAGGTGTTATTGAACAACTTGTTACAGAAATGCTGAAAACATGTATTATACAACATTCCCACAGCCCATTTGCTGCTCCCATACTATTGGTTAAGAAGAAGGATGGATCTTGGAGGTTCTGTGTAGATTATAGGAGGTTGAATGATATTACAATAAAAGACAAATTTTCAATGCCTCTTATAGATGAGCTCCTAGATGAACTCCATGGAGCAAATTTCTTTTCTAAGCTAGACCTGAGATTAGAATACCACCAAATTCTAGTACACCCCAGTGACATCCACAAGACTGCCTTCAAGACCCATCATGGGCATTTTGAATTCAAAGTAATGCCTTTTGGACTCACTAATGCTCCAGCTACCTTCCAGGCACTAATGAACAATGTTTTCTCTCCCTATCTCAAAAAATTTGTCTTAGTTTTCATGGATGACATTCTAGTTTATAGTCCAACAGTGGAGCTACACCTTGAACACCTACACACTGTGTTGACCACCATAAGACAACACTATTTGTTTGTGAAACTATCCAAATGCTCATTCCTACAACAAAAAATGGAGTACCTAGGACACATCATAGGCCTTACTGGAGTAGAGGCTGACCCCTAAAAAATAGAAGCCATGACCTCTTGGCCTACCCCAACCAATATCAAACAACTCAGGGGCTTCCTAGGTTTTACTGGCTATTATAGGAAATTTGTCCAAAACTATGGTATTATTGCCCAACCTCTGACTGATTTACTAAAGAAAAACTCCTTCCATTGGACCTTATAAACTACAAATGCATTCCAACAACTCAAGGAAGCCATGTGTAAGGCTCCTGTTCTTGCATTGTCTAATTTCAACAAGCCATTCACACTGGAGACAAATGCTAGTTCAAAAGGAGTGAGAGAAGTGTTGTCCCAACATGGTAGACCTATTGCTTACTTTAGCAAGGCCTTAGGACTGAAAAACCAAACCCTATCCACCTATGAGAAGGAGTTACTAACCATAGTCATGGTTGTTCACAAGTGGAGATCCTACCTCCTTGGGTCAAAATTCTACATCTACACTGACCATCAGAGTATAAAGTATTTCCTTTCACAGAAGGTTACCACTATGTTACAGCAAAAATGGCTATCAAAATTACTGGGATTTGACTATGAAATCTTCAACAAAAAAGGGGTGGAAAACAAAGCCGTAGACTCATTGTCTAGGTGCATGGACAACACTAGTGGACTACTGGTTGCATCCTCAACAGGGCCTACAAGTGATCTTTCCTCAATAAAGACTACACTGCAGGGAAACCTTATGGCTACATCTACAATCACCCCCAATGGCTACAAGAGGTACTCAACAGTTACAATGGGGATGAAGAGATCCAGGCTCTCATACAGAAGCTCTCTATAGACAAAGAAGCTTGCACCCCTTACTCCTTACATCAGGGTATACTTAGGTGGAAACACCTAATCTATGTAGGCAACCATTGACCACTAAGACTACTCATCCTAAAGGAATTCCACCACTCAGCAATTGGTGGACACTCAGGAGTCTCAGCCACATTTGAAAGAGTTAAGCAATACTTCTACTAGCCCAACATGAAAAAACACATCCTAGTAGTGGTTGATCGGCTCACAAAATACTCTCATTTCATTCCTCTCTCCCACCCTTACACAACCTCTCAAGTTGCTGATGCTTTCCTCAAGAATGTGTATAAACTTCATGGGTTGCCATCATCTATTATCTCAGACAGAGACAAGATATTTATCAGTGCATTTTGGAGAGATTTACTCACAGGACTAGGAACTCAACTCAACCTCAGCACTGCCTATCACCCCCAAACCGACGACCAAACTGAGAGGAGAAATGCATGCCTTGAGACCTACTTGAGGTGTATGGCAGGGGATGCTCCATCCCAATGGGCTAAGTGGCTTTACCTAGCCGAGTTCTGGTTTAACTCAACCTTCCATTCCAGCCTAAAAATGACCCCCTTCAAGGCATTATATGGATACAACCCTTCCTGTTTGGCTCTACTATCTACACCGCACCTCTTAATGCAAGATGTACAAGTGTATTTGCAAGAAATAGACCACATGCTCAACATAATAAAAGAAAAATTGGCAAGAGCACAGGTACGAATGAAACACTTTGCAGATAGAAAACGCACTGACAGACAGTTTGAAGTGGGTGACTGGGTATACCTTCGATTGCAACCTTACAGGCAGACAACAGTAAACTTGCGCAGGAACATGAAGCTAGCAGACCGATTTTATGGCCCTTTCCAAGTCCTTGAAAGGATAGGCCTTGTTGCATACAAGCTGGAGCTCCCACCTAGGTCACGAATCCACCCGGTTTTTCACGTGTCCCAACTGAAAAAGAAGCTTGGTACGACCGTGATTCCCGCTCCTTTACTTCCCCTAGTGGACCACCATGGGAACTTTTGAACAGAGCCATAAAAAGTCTTGGCTAGGCGACTGGTTCCTCGCCATAACCGTGCGGTCACACAACTCCTTGTCTAGTGGACCAACTCGACTGCAAAAGAGGCTACATGGGAAGATCTTGCTCACATTAAAGCCATGTTTCCCTCCTTCCGTCTTTGAGGACAAGGACAAAACAGATGGAGAGGGCATTGTCATGATCTTACCCGAAAATTTGGGGAAAAAAAAGCAAGAAAAACTGGCAGGAGAACTGGCGCTTTTTCTGCAACTTTTGAAATTCAAAACAAGGGCAACTTAGTCATTAAGAGAAGTTTGTTAGTTGAGTTGTTAGGATCATGACACTTGTCACGCATCCAATAGGTAACATTTGTAATTCAGTTTTCACTGTAACTATAAAAGAGGGAGAATAACATAAAACAATACCAACTTGTAGAAGAAGAAAGAAAAACTTCAGTGGTCAGAAAACCACTAAGCAACTTGTAGTTCTGCTCTTTTGAATATCAATTTCATTTTCCTCTTCAATTTTCTCTGTATAATTGAGGTCAGATCCTTGAGAATCTAACATATCCTCACTTTTATCATCACCAATTTGTATCATCGAATCCCCATCATGTCGGCCAATATTGTTTTCCTTGCTATTAGTGTACACGAGTTGCTCGAATGTCTTGTTTGCACCAATTCCATGGACCCACCAATTCCTCAATGCCATAATGGGAAATACGTTGTGTTCTACTTGTAAAATGAGGATGAACAATTGGTGTCCTACATGTAGACTGGTGAATGTGGACTTTGTGATGAAGAATAAAAAATGAAAGAGATCTGAAGTGTAGGGGAGGTCTCCCTCAACTTTTCTTCAAAGGTGATGATTTGAGTGAAATTAGTGAGAATAAAGAAAAGAAGAAAAACTATCTTCTCTGATCCAGACAATATATTAATAGAAAGAAAATGGAAGAATAGAAAAGAGAGAGATGACATGAAAAAAAATATTTATAGGGTATGGGTTTTGGATTTGAGTGAAAAATGGACTTTCGACTGAATTGTTTAAATGTAGGGCATGGGTTTAGCGTCGAGTGAAAATGGCCTTTGGACTGAATTGTTTAAATGGTAAGGTAGGGGTCTAGTTATTTATTTTTGGGCTGAATAGTTTAAATGTAGGATATGAATTTATGTATGGGAGTGGTTAAATGGGCTTTGAGATGACTTAGTTTTGTTTAAATTTGAGGATGTGCTCAACACATGTGCATGTGTGCTCTATGATGCGGGTTGATTTGCATATGCATTTGCAGGTTCACGGATTGTGTATGCCAAATCTGTGAGTTTTCTCACTCTCTTATATGGTAGGTTATTTGATTATGATAAGTAAACTGTATTTTTTTTTTCTATAATTGTTAGATATTATTGGAAGTGAGTATTTCTCACCCTTATAATGATTTTAATTAATATTTGATTGATCGAAAGTTATTTATCAAACCAATATGTTATTTACATTTTATGAATCTATGCGACATTTGAAATTATGCCATGTGTATCGTTTTCGTTTAATACTACGTTTAATATATATAAATCGTCATTATTTATTGATATTGTTTGATGTTATATTTAGATAAAATTTATATTACCATTATGTGATTGTAAGCATATTTTTTTTGGAAAGCAATTGTAAGCATATTTGTTTGATGACATTGTTAAATTAGTTATTTTATGATTGCCACTTATATACAGTTGATGATAAATGTGCTTGCATTCATACCTATGTAGGTGATGTTAGTATGTTATGATTACCAACATGTAATGAATGTCTGTGCTGGCTAATTTATATTGATTTGTATGCCAAAAGTGTAATATATCTATAGTAACTTTGCATAGGTATTTGGTGCGTGTTGGTCGGTAAACATTTCATTAATAATTCATTTGCTTGCATATCTATTCTAATGTAATGGTATTCATTGTGCAAAGTATACAGTAAAATTTATGTCATGTTATTATTGGAATTGGTGGATTTGTTTATAATTGACAAAGTCTCATCTTTTAAGATTTTAAAATATCGCAACAAATCATATGGATAATGTTGAGTTCATAAATTTTAATCACATCGAATTATATCCCTTAAAACTACCATACCTTTTGTTATTTCATGATTTCTCTCTCCATGGAGAAACTAAGTAACCTTTGAGTTTGGGTTTTACAGAGTAGGGTACCATTTTCTTATAAATAAACTAAGTACCTTTAGGTTGGGTCTTGGGGAAAGATGGCAACTTTTGAAATGCCTAAAAGAGACTTGAGTATTTATCTGTGACTTGTGCGCATTGTTAGCCCAATAGTAACTTTTATTGTAATCATGTAGTTAGGGTATCTGGTGATGCATGCTCGTATGTGATGTTCCCACTTAGGCATTGATGACAGATAAGTTCCCCTTTATATGAGAGAGGCATACATACATGTATGTTTGGCATGGAGGTGGTGCAAGTGTGGTATAGTTGATATTCACTTAATTTATACATAAATTAGCTTATAATTTATATGTGTTAATGTTTCGAATATTTTATTTTATTGTAATTATTTCATTTTCGTGTTTTATAGGATTGAGAGCTTAAACGATGAAATTGTATCAAAGTGGAAAGTTGGGAGAGCAATTATTTGACTAACTCAAAAAGTGGTACAGAGTGACGGTTACGATGAAACAGCCAGGTGCTACAACCACCCAATAAACCCCACTAAGCCCAAACCAAAGTCCGACCAAAAGAAAATCCAAAAATACTATTCTCCTTCTTCTTCTTCTTCTTCTTCTTCTCAAACATGTCTCTCCCTCTTTTCACAAATTTCCTTCTTGCCATGCAGCCAAGAAAGACGCAACTTTTCCATTATCTTTTTCCTCACCTTCTCCCTAACTATTTAGCTTCATCTTCGTTTCCCTCTTTCTTCCTCTCCGCCTTGTAGACACAGGGAGAACTCTATCTCGTCATAGTCACAGACGCAACCAAACCACCTTTGATCACCATTTTGCAGCCGCAACCAACCATAGCCCCTACCCCTCCTTCCATCCTTGATGTCTTCTTCCTAACCACCATCGCCTGGCAGATATACACCTTCGCACCAGCCACATCCCTGGTTCGACCTCTCTTATCCATCCCTCCTCGTAACAACCACATACACATCATCTCGTCACCACCTCAGCTCTATTTTTCCATTGACACCACGTGACAGACCTCCCTGCCTCTAGCCTCTCTCACCCATGCAGATATACCACCCCCTCGTTTTCTTTCTCCATCTCAACACAATCTTCACGCTGGCCACCGCCTCTCATCTTCGTCAGCTAACAACCAGCTAATCACCTCGCTACCGTCAACCCCTTTCAAGCAGTCTCTTCATCACGCCACCAACCATTGCACCACACAACAGAGGCTTCAACAGAACTCGCAGAGAAGAAGAAGTTTTGGAGGGAAAAAGAAGATTACATTTCTTCTTCACAGTATTCGCATCCCACACTATCTTCTATACCATCATGAAACATTGCTCGTTGAGGAGGAGATGGAATTGACCATCGTAGCTGTCGTGATCACCTTCACCATGAACTTCTAAATCTCGAGCTGAGGCGAAGATGAAACCATGGGGTTTTAGAGTATGTTGAACTTAATTTGTTGTTTTCGTTATGTTTCATTGTCAAATAAAATTAATTTCTAAATATCGATGAATTGCTTTCACTGATGATATCGGACTTGAAATCTAGACTAGTCACTAGTTAGAGATACTCATTGCCAATATTCAAAGCATACTTTAATTGATTATGTTAAATCTGTGATTGTGTGTGTCATAGCAATACACTCAATGCTAGGGTTTTACATTTTTTGTGAATTTTTTTGTAAATTTAGATTAATCCTAAGGTTATTAACGATTACATCATCGATGCAAGCAATGGATTATTCATCCTTAGTGCTTCTCATTTTATAGAAATAGTAAGGTTAACCAATTCTCGAAAAATTTATGGTGGATTCAATGCCTTGGTTCAATTCTCAATTGTCTTTAATAATCCAATTTTAGTTGTTTAATTTAATTTAATTAGTTTAGAAATTTGCAATCGCAATAACCCCAATTTACATTAGTCTAAATAGATTTTATTTTTCGATTGTATTTCAATCCACGTGGGAGCGACTCGTATTTGCCATTGTCCACTAGTTAGATAACTATGCACTTTCGGTATAACAATTATGTTTATTAACCTATTAATCTAGGTTAGTAAAATCCACATCAATTCATTATTAATGGATAACTTGTTTAAGATAAATAATTTATGGTTGATAAGTTCTGATTAATTGAGATATAACCTATATTTGTTTTCACCCTTTCGTGTAGTATGACAAGTCCACTAACTTTCTAAAGGTCAGATTTGCCATGGTCAACCTTCATAGAGTAAGCATAGGTAAATTAAATATTTACTTTAGGTATGATAAAAACTTATTAGAATGAAACGTTTGCTTCGTTGAAGAAATACATGTCCTTGAGATTGTTGTTTTCTTGTGTATGTACTTTCATATCAAAGCATGCAACTTATTTTTATTTAGAGATTCAGATTACTCATACCAGCTAAATTGCTCACATAAGTGAGTTTTTCCTTCATGGGGTAAACGAATAATCCTATGTGGATATAAATAATTCGTTTTCTAAAAAATCGGGGCGTGACAATAGTCTTGTAAATTTTTTTTTGGAAATTAAAAGATGAAATTGAAGTGAAAAAAACAAAGAAAACTTGAAATATGAACTTTAACTCAAAGAAGGGTAAACAAGTCTTTAAACTAAATTTTTTTAATTCTCGAACACATCTCAACTATCTATTCCTTCTCTAAAACTAAAAGTAACATTGGGAGAAGTGGAGAACAAAGTCAAAAATCTTTGCTTAAAAAATAAAGGCAACGACTACTCCACACCACCATAAATAATGTCTCACACCTAACCCACACCACCTAAAAAACTGTTTTCGAAAAAAATAGTAACATAAAAACAGGGTAACTTTTGACCAATTTAAACCCTCAATTGAGACCGATTCTCAAGCTCATATAAAATTTGTAATACTCAGATTTATCTAATAGACAAAATTTGAATCACTTGAAAATGTTTTGAAATGAGAAAGTTATAGTCATTTTACTAAAGTCGTGCAAATCTGTCTCGCAATAAAAATGGGGTAGTGTCCCTGATTTTTGGCCAACTTATATGCTTGATCGAGGCTGATACTAAAGCTCATACATAAAAATTTTAGTACTATGAGTTATCTAATAAACATAATTTGAATCACTTGAAAATATTTTGAAATGAGCAAGTGATGGTAATTTTAAAAGTCACGCAAATCTATCTCGCAATGAAAATGAGGCAATGTCCCTGAATTTCGGCCAAATTATATGCTTGATCAAGACCGATTCTCAAGCTCATCAAAACACAAAAAATGTAGTACTTTGACTTATCTAATAAACACAATTTGAATCACTTGAAAATGTTTTGAAATGAGAAAGTTATAGCCATTTTACTATAGTCACGCATTGCCCCAAGCGAGATTTTGCCATTTCCTCACCTGTAATGTTATTGATCCATGCGAGGAAATGGCAAAACCTCACATTGTTCCTGGCGAACAGTAAATGTTTTGCTGAAAAATTTCTGAAGTTTAACCTTACATTTATTTAAAAAAATTTCTGAGTTGTCTTTTTTGTTTTCGCTCTTCCCCCTGTTCTTTGCCCTTTTTTGCTCTCGCCTTTCGGTGAGACACCGTCATGGGTTGTTTTTGACCTCTATCATCTCGAGCAACTCCACCAATCAAATGGGGGAGACAGTGGTGAAGCAATCAAATGGGGGAGAGAGTGGAGCGACAAGAGAAGGGGAGAGGGCAATCAAAACAAATTGAATGGGGGAAGACTCGATTAATATTCGGGAAATCTTTATTTTGACCAAGTAAATATTTCCAGTATTCGGGGAGTATTATTAAATATGGCAATTTTGAATGGGGCAAGAAATTATTTTTTTTCTCATTTTTCCGCCGCTGCTGCTGCAACTGGAATTCTTTTCTAGATTCATTCGTCCACTATTGCTTCGTCCGCCGCTGCTGCTGCTTCTTTCGCCGCTGCTGCTGCATCCTCTTTACTTCAGTCATGGTTAGCAGTCCAAATAATTCAGGAGGGAAGTCAGACCTCACTAATCCCACATCACCATACTATCTTCATCCATCCGCCAATCCAGGTTCGGTTCTAACCCAAATCAAATTGAAGGGTGAAAACTATTCGTCTTGAGAACAAGCTGTTAAATTAGCTTTAAAATCTCAGAATAAGGTCGGTTTTATAGATGGGTCTATTTCTCAACCAAATAAAACCCTTTCCCAATTTGTCGCATGGGAGATTGTCAATTCCATGCTATGTTCCTGGATTACTAATTCACTAGATGATCCAATTAGGGCCATTGTGTCTCGTCTTAATAATGCCAAAGTTTTATGGGAATGTCTCAAAACCCGATACTCAGTTAAGAATGCCCCAAAAGTCTATAAATTATGGTCTGATCTCACCGTCACAAAACAGTCTGAGTCTTCTATTATGTCATATTACACACAATTTCTGGGTATGTGGGAGGATCTTGCTAGTTTGTCTCCTTTAGAAACTTGTACTTGTGAAAATGGCTCTCCTATACTCACTTGGTTTAATAATCTCAAAACCTATCAATTTTTAATGGGATTAGATGAGTCTTATAATACCTTGCGGACCCAAATCATTAATATAGAGCCACTCCCGGACATTGACCGGGTTTATGCAATGGTAAGCAGAGAAGAGAGTCATAAGTCGGCACTTCAGCCCGAGAATCATCTCCGGCAGTGGGTTTCGTGGCTCAGACAAAATACCCACCAACCAGTTCCTTCTCTCAGTCGGGTCAGCCCTCTGTCCAGCCCGCTGGCCGACTGTACTGCACCCATTGTCAATGCCATGGTCATGTGTATGACCGCTGCTGGAACCACCTGGGCATCTCACAGCCACCAGGACGCGGCAGGGGCCGCTATTCATCTGCAGGCCGTGGTGCATCAGGCCCTGTTTTTACTGCCGCCACCCAGACCGCTGCACCTGTTTCTGCCGAGCCACCACCAGTGAGTTCTGCTTCAGCCACCATTCCCAATTTTTCCAGTGAGCAGGTGCAGCGTTTATTGGCTTTGATCGAGTCTAGCCCCGAGGGTGATTCCATGTCTGGTAAGCAAAATTGTGATCATTATTGGCTCATTGATAGTGGGGCGTCTCATCACATGATGGGTGATTTATCTTTGTTAACTAATGTTCATGATATTGCTCCATCTCCGGTTGGTCTACCCGACGGTGACTAAGCTTCCGCGGTCAAAGAAGGGATTTGTATTCTTCACCCTGGCCTTATCTTGAAACATGTGTTATTTGTGCCAAACTTACAAGTGAACTTGATTTCAGTGAGCAAATTAATTTGTGACGCCAATTGTCTCGTGACATTTACTGATCGTATGTGTATCTTATAGGACCGCACCACGAGGAGCCCGATTGGTCTGGGTGAGTCACGAGGAGGGGTGTACCGCTTCAAGTCTGTGATGATCGCGACTGCTTCAGCTACATGGGCACCTAAATCTTTTGATTTATGGCATCGTCGGTTGGGTCATCCCTTGTCTAAACCGATGTCCTTTTTGAACATTAATGGCAATAAGGTTGATTCTTCTGATAAAAACTCTATTTGTGATATTTGCTGTCGAGCCAAACAAACTCGCTCTAGTTTTCCAATGAGTAATCATTGTGCTATGGACATGTTTGAATTGATTCATTGTGATATTTGGGGTCGTTATCGTCAATCTACTAATTCTGGTGCTAAATATTTTCTTACGATTATTGATGATTTTAGCCGTGCGGTTTGGGTATATTTAATGCATGAAAAGAGTGAAGCAAACATGTTATTACAACAATTTTGTTATATGGCCAAAACTCAATTCACAAAATATGTTATAGTGATTCGGAGTGACAATGGTATGGAATTTATATCTAAACCCATGATATTATTTTATCCCCAATATGGTATTTTGCACCAAACTAGCATAGTTGATACCCCTCAACAAAATGGCTGAGTCGAGAGAAAATATCGCCATATTTTAGATGTAGCCTGTGCTCTCCTTTTCCAAGCGTCACTTCCAATTGAGTTTTGGGGGGAGTGTGTTCTCGCTGCCGCTCATCTTATTAATCGAACTCCTACCCCTCTTTTAAACGTTCTCACCCCTCAGGACAAATTATTTTCCAAATCACCTTCTCTCACTCACCTTAGAGTTTTTGGGTGCTTATGTTATGCTTATTATAAAGACCGGTCTAAGGACAAATTTTCTCCCCGAAGTCGTCGTTGTGTTTTCTTGGGATACCCTCATGGAAAAAAAGGGTGTAAGGTCATGGATTTAGAGACCCAAAAAGTATTTGTGTCCCGGGATGTTATCTTTGATGAACAAGTGTTTCCTTTTGCTCAATCTCATGTGTCATCCGCAAGTGTGCCAGTAAGTTCTTCTGGCGTCAATGATTGGTCATGGAACAAGTCTATTTTTGAAGATATTGGTAGCTCCTGCCACGAGTCAGGGGGAACAGCCCCCAACCGCTTGCATTTGACCGATTCTAATGCCCAGTCATCACCTTCTGTGTCAGTGATAAGGGAGGACTCGGTTTCAGCTCCTGAGCATCCTATTGTGCCCTCCAACGCACATGCGCCACCTAATGCCGAGCCTCAACTCGGCCATGGTCAGCGAACTCGTCATTTTCCGTCTCACTTTCGCAATTATGTATGTCACACGGCTACTCTGGTACACCCCAAATCGTCTCGCTCTTCCTCCGGGTCCTTAGGTACGCGGTTCCCTTTAGCAAATTTTGTTACATGTGATAATTTGTCCGCTTCACATTCTAAGTTTTTGGCTGCCATAACTGCTGGGGTGGAACCCCTTACTTTTTCTGAGGCTGTACGGGACCCAAATTGGCGTCAGGCTATGCAAACTGAAATCGACGCATTAGAAAAGAATGGAACATGGACCATCTTCGACCTTCCTCCTGGTAAGAAACCAATCGGTTGCAAATGGGTCTTCAAATTAAAGTATAATGCCAATGGTTCTATTCAGCGTTGTAAAGCTCGGGTTGTTGTCCGTGGTGATACACAGGTTGAAGGTGTTGATTATGAAGAAACCTTCGCCTTGGTAGCCAAACTGGTTAGTGTGAGACTTTTTCTTGCGGTTGCTATTATTAAGGGATGGGAAATACATCAATTGGATGTTAATAATGCTTTCGTCCATGGTGATCTTCATGAGGAGGTATATATGCGTCTCCCACCAGGGTATACTTCTTCTCATCCCAACAAGGTCTGTCGCCTCCGCAAATCATTATATGGGCTCCGCCAATCTCCATGTAACTGGTTTGCTAAGCTCACGACTGCTCTTCGCCGCTATGGTTTTATCCAGTCTCATGCCGATCATACTTTGTTTACTTACCACAAAGATGGCATATTTTTATCTGTCCTTGTCTATGTTGATGATCTTATTGTGGCAGGGAATAACTCTCAAGCATGTACTTCCTTTAAACAATATTTGACCAAGTGTTTTCAGCTCAAAGATCTCGGGCCACTCAAATATTTCCTTGGCATCGAAGTTGCCCGCAACTCTTCCGATCTTTTCCTGTGTCAACGAAAGTACACGCTTGATATCTTGAAGGAAGCCGGTCTTACGGGGCCAAACCTGTCCCCACTATTATGGAGCAAAACCATCACCTAGCTCGTGCCACTAGCCGCGTGTTACGAGATCCAGAGCGGTATCGACGCCTTGTGGGGCGCCTTGTGTATTTGTCCATAACACACCCAGACATTTGTTATACGGTGCATATCTTGACCCAGTTTCTCCATGAGCCTCGGCAGGACCATATGGATGCTGTCTTTCGTGTTTTGTGGTTCTTGAAAGGTTCCCCGGGTCAAGGATTTCTTCTTCGGTCAGATAGTTCTTTGCAACTGTATGCATTTTGTGATTCTGATTGGGCCGCCTGCCCCATCACTAGACGCTCTCTCACTGCGTATTTTGTCCAACTCGGCTCCTTTCCTATATCTTGGAAGACCAAGAAGCGGCCCACTGTAGCTCGATCATCCGCCGAGGCCGAGTACCGAGCAATGGCTGTCACAATGTGTGAATTGACGTGGGTGAAGTCATTCCTTTCTTCTCTTGGCGTGTTCCATACACGACCAATGCGGCAATTTTGTGACAACCAGGCGGCACTCCATATTGCTTCTAATCCGGTTTTCCATGAAATAACCAAGCACATCGAAGTTGACTGTCATTATGTGCGAGAACAATTACTTGCGGGCAACAGTTCTACGTCCTATATTCAATCATCACAACAACCGGCTGATATCTTCACTAAGGCACTTGGTCATCAGCAGTTTCACTTGTTACTTGGCAAGTTGGGTGTTCAGAATCCTCACTCTCCAACTTGAGGGGAAGTATTTGGGAAATCTTTATTTTGACCAAGTAAATATTTCCAGTATTCGGAAAATCTTTATTTTAACCAAGTAAATATTTCCAGTTGTGATATTAGGCAAGTATATTAGGCATATCTTTATTTTGACCAAGTAAATAATTCCAGTTGTGATATTAGGCAAGTAAATATTAGCTAATTATATGGGAATGTAATCTCCCAGAATATTCTATATTTTGTATAGCTTGTAGCAGTCCTCTGCTGTATATAATGCTACTGCCATCTAATGAAAAAGTAAGTCTTTTTTCCCACAAAATTCTAGTCTCAGTCTATTCATTAAGGCAAAGAGGGAAAATGCAATTTTAAATGGGGGAGAAGAATTCGATTTTGAATGGGGGAAAGAGTGGATGCTTGTTTATATTGGTGGTGTGAGAGAGCAGTGGTAGTGTAGGAAATAAAGTAGGTGGTGTGGAAGAGTGTAATGGTGTGAAATAGCATATATGGTGGTGTGGAGTAGTCGTTGCAAAAAATAAATGGTCACCTCACTAAGCATGTGTACCATTGGATCAAACTAAAGAACACACAAATTTAATGTGATAGTATGAGTAATTTGTTTTATCAGTAAGCTGATCCTGGCTCGACCCATACAAGAGAAGAAATTACAACAGCTTCCATGGCTTCCTGTTACTTAACAATGACTTGCCGTATGCTGGCTGAGCATAATAGTAACCACACTTGATGCCATTGGTTTTCTATACTCCACAATAGGACCTTTTCAACTGCTTTTCGAGTTGCAGCATATCTATCTGGAACTTGAGCATTCCTAGACAAGAAACAAGTCATCAGAATTAGATCTTTATAGTCTTGCAGGGCCCTGGCTACAATTGCACAACATTGGTGGTGAGAACAATAACCAAAATCCATTTCTATTGTTGTCCAAGCCTTATCATCTTGGGGCTCATGATCTCCCTATTGGTTACTGTGTTGAGTAGTGTGGATCCCAATTGTTGATCCTATTCAGAATTGAGTTATCCATTGATTAAGTAAATGCTATTATAAAAATGTTGATATTTCTAACTTGCCAAATGATATCAGAATGAGTTGCCAAGTATTGCAACTAACAAGATGTTCATTGATGATACACCAAATCATCTTTTAATCTACTCTGTACATGTGGCATGATGATCTCGTTAAGAGAGGAAAGCCAGTCTAGATAAGCGCCCAATCTAACCAAGCCCATATCACTTCAAGCTTATTGAGGAGAGTATCTGAGAGTTGGACCCAAAAAGCATGGCTTTATCCGACCTATAAGTCAAATGGTTAAGCCCAATACCCATAAGACCGAATAAGGCAAGTATCTAGGAGTTTGACCTAAGACAGGCAGGCTAGCAACACATTGACTCCTACTAGGAAACAAATGTCAAAATATAAGTCATGCATGGACAACACTCCACAAGGAAAGGATCTCTAACAGATGTCTTTCATTAAACCATGCCACCAAGGCATAGCCGAATAAGGACTCTTGCATGATAAATAGAAAACAAGGTTGAGGAACTAAGGTACGCTACAAAACCTTATTTCAAGCATTACACATTTCTTACGCATTGTCTGACTTTAGCATTGGAGTGCCATCGACCGCCACAACGGTGGTCTTTGGCTCACGTGTGTTCCTTGTGCAGGTCAAGGTCAAGGAGAACAAAAATTGATCTATCAGTTTTGCACCATCAGTGGGTAACGATGAAGATCCTAAGAACACACAGATAACACCTCTGCATTACAGTCCAGAAAGATGGTAGCCACAAGCAAGGATTGTGACTTCATTTTTCGACTTAATATCGGTCTCCTGATTTTAAGAAATATTTTAGTGTGTAAAAAAAAAACGTAAAAATTTTGAGGATACATGAAAATATAATGAATTTTGAGGGTAAATTAAATATGTGAAAAAATATGCAAGTAAATAAATGTATCAAACACATTAAATGAAACCAAAATACCTATTGATGTAGTATTATTTCGCTCCCTGTTTTGACCTAGTCTGTGGAGATCCCTCCCTTATTAGGAGTCATGCTGTAGAAAGGAAGTTCCCTGTTAGCTCCGTGCTCCTAGATATGCAGGAGATAGTTCCCAATCCAATAGTAGTAGGGAGTTTCCATGTGTGGAAGATACTCTGGTGTTTGCTTCCTAGTTGGAAGCAGAGAGTAGCTGTAGTTGCCCGTCTAAAGTTGATCCTCAAGATACTTGCTTGAAGAAGGCTTACAGGTATTGAGGATAGCCGTGAGACGTGTGGGCCTAGCATGCTGTGAGAGTTTGGGTCCGCCTGGCAGACCGCAGTTGGGCGAACTTAGAACCGCTTGGGCCGGATCAGTGTTGGGCTGACGCTTGAGGCCATAGTTCCTCGAGATTATCGTGACACGTGTATGGCTTCAGGGTGTGACTGATTTTATGTATCATCAGCTACTCCCCCCGAGTTAGTGGAGTGTTAAGTCTATCCACTGACTCTTTGAAAAAAAAACTGTATCGTCGTGATGATTGGACTTGAAGTGTTGGTTTCGAGCGGCACATGATATTTAATGAGTATGTGACTGCTCGAGTAAGGAAAATTCGGTTTGCCTCCCTTATAAATATTTATTGCTCTGAGTAAGATTATCCCATTGTTATCTACGCTATCTTTTAGACCCGTAGTACATGTTTCCCTTCAAAATGGCTGACAACGTTAAACTTTATTTCAAGGATCCGTTATCCCTTGCCTGCATGAATTTCTTTGATGGTAGCTTGGTTGATGAAATTGAGTTGATCAGGCTCCGTAGTCTGAACCGTATCCCCAGAGATTTGCAAACTGTTCCTGCGTTTGGAGTTTTAGGTTCGGTTGTGCCCCCTCATGGCTTGCACCGAGGTATGTTCGAGTCCGGGCTCCGGTTCCCGGTGCTGGATGACGTCTGACGCTTTTTCACTCACTTTCGCATGCCTCCCATTCCAATGACGTCGAGCGGGTTCAAGATACTGCTCGCAATTCTCCTGAGGGCTCATGACGCTGACCTTCACTAGACTTTGCTAGTGATTCATCGCTTGACTGATGTTCGGCTGGATTCCAGAAATATCTGACTTGTCCTTCTTGTCTGCGACTAACGGCGAACATCACCGAATCTTGGGAGAAGTAATGGTTCTTAACTTCGGCGGATTCTGGTTACTTCAGGTTTGGGAGTCGAGAGGAAGCGAGCGGAGGCAGAATGGGCTATTGAAAGGCAACAGTTGGAGGCTGTGGTTGACGAGGGACTTCGCCGTGCTTTGGAGGCGGAGCGGTCACTGACGGAAGAGCGCTCGCACTATGAGGCCTTGTTGGGTGCGGTGGACTTTGACGTGTCCGGCAAGAGGCCACTGATCTCGTCTGAAGTCATTCGTGGCAGACTGGAGTTCCTGGAACTGATTGGAGGAGAGCACCCCGATATCGATCTTGACTTTGCCCGTTATAGGAGGGCTGCTTTTGGTCCGATAAATCGAAAGGCTAACAGATGAGGATAATGTTTCTCCTTAGATTGATTGTAATGTCCTTTCCTGGGCGGATATTATATAGACATGTTTTTTGAATGAAAGTGTAGTTTTTTCTCTGTAATGTCGTATTTGCTTTGGTTGCTTTGTAGACCATAGAGTTTGTGCTGCTAGGCAAAATGCCTATCTTCCTCGATCAAACTATATTGCTATTGTGACAGATTAGGGGTTAACCAGTGGAAGTCGTTGTTGGCCCGGGGTTGACCAGATTCCCTCTGTCATTGTCTGTAATGACACTTTCAGTGTTGGCAGACTAGTGCTGACTTCTTCTTCCATTTGTTCGGCCATTGCGACCCGCGCAGAGCGGATTAAGCTTGGCGAGTCATCGTCATCAGCATCAGCGGACAAGCGCTGACTAGACTCGCACTTCCTCAGCCATCGTGACCCGCGCGAAGCGAATTAGCCTTTGGACACCAGAAGTCGTCGTCATCAGTCGCGAACTGACTAAGCTTAACTGTTGAGTTCTGCGATCATTGTCTATATTGAGAGCAATGATCCCTTGGCGAGTCGTCGTCATCAGCGGACAAGCACTGACTAGACTCCCACTTCCTCAGCCGTTGTGACCCGCGCGGAGCGGATTAGGCTTTGGGCACCAGAAGCCGTTGTCATCAGTCGTGAATTGACTAAGCTTACATAATAAGTTCGACGATCATTGTCTATATTGAGAGCAATGTTCCCTTGGTGAGTCATCGTCATCAGTGGACAAGCATCGACTAGACTCCCACTTTCTCAGCTGTCGCGACTCGCGAGGAGAGGATTAGGCTTTGGGCACCAGAAGCAGTCGTCATTAGTCGCAAACTAACTAAGCTTACCTAGTAAGTTCGGCGATCGTTGTCTATATTGAGAGTAATGATCCCTTGGCGAGTCATCGTCATTAGTGGACAAACGCTAAATAGACTCCCACTTCCTGAGTTGCCTCGACCCGTGCGTAGTGGATTAGGTTTTTGGCACCAGAAGTCGCCGTCATTAGTTGCGAACTAACTAAGATTACTTGATAAGTTCGGCGATCATTGTCGGTATTGAGAGAAATGATCCCTTGGCGAGTTGTCGTCATCAGCGGACAAACACTGACTAGACTCCCACTTCCTCAGCCGTCGCGACCCATGCGGAACAGATTAGGCTTTGGGCACCAGAAGTCATCGTCATCAGCCGTGAACTTACTATGCTTATCTGGTAAGTTCGATGATCATTGTTTGTATTGAGAGCAATGATCCCTTGGCGAGTCATCATCATCAGTGGACAAGAGCTGACTAGACTCCCACTTCCTCAGCCATCGCGACCCGCGGGAAGCGGATTAGGCTTTGGGGAGATATTTAAGTTTGGTCATAGTCAGGTTGGTCGAGAGCTGTAACAGACGACAATGGAAGTTTCAGAAAAAACAAAATATTTTATTGATAATATTTTTTAGGTGCTCTACATTCCATGGTCATTAAAGCTCGTCACTGTTTTCGTCTTCGAACCAGTACGTTCCTGGCCTATTGACCTTGCAACTCTGTAAGGTCCTTCCCAATTCGGATTTAGCTTTCCCGCTCCGACTTCTTTGGTGTTCTGCTCGGTATTTCTGAGTACCCAATCCCCCACCTTGAATTCGCGTGGCTTGACCTTTTTGTTATAGTACTGCACCATACGTTGTTGGTAGGCGGCTATCTTGGAAGCTAGATCCTATTTTTCGTTGAGGTCTAGTCACACGCATTAGGCCTCATCGTTACCTTCTAGTCTAAATTCTTCCATTTGGGAGGTTGGCACCTCTAGTTCTACCGGAACCATAGCTTTCGACCCGAATGCTAGGGCAAAGAGTGTCTTTTCGGTAGGGATTCTTTTAGTCGTTCGGTACGCCCAGAGTATTCCTGGTAGCTCTGGAACCCATTTTCCTTTGGCTGCATCGAGTTTTCTCTTGATGGCCTCTAAGATCGTCTGGTTGGTAACTTTTGCTTGGGCGTTGGCCTGGGGGTGTCCTGGCGAGGAGAAGTGGTGCTTGACTCCCAGACTTTTGCACAGTTCTTTGACCTTGCTACCTTCGAACCGAGTTCCGTTGTCACCGACCAATACTCTGGGGATGCCAAATTTGCAAACGATGGTGGCTCATATGAATTTTTTACCAGCCGATACCGCGAGCGGCCCGATAATGTCCATTCCCCATTATGCGAATGACCATGGACTAGTGATTGGAGTCAGTGGTTGGGCCGACATATGGGTATATGGAGCAAACCTCTAACATTTGTCACACTTGTGGATGACATCTTTGGCGTCTTGCTGCATGGTTAGCCAATAATACCCTAGAGTCAGGGCCTTATGGGCAAGATTTCTCCCGCCTGGGTGATTCCCACAAATATTGTTGTGGATAGTTCCCAAGACTTGGGTTGCCTCTGAAGGTGATATACATCGGAGCAGGGGCCCCGTCACTGATTTCATGTATAACTTGTTGTTTAGGAGAGTGTACCTTACTGTTCTGTTTTTAAGTCTTCATGCTTCGACTTTCTCGGTCGGTAGGGCTCCCGACACTATATATTCTAGTATCAGAGTCATCCAATTTGGCTGTGCTTTTGTGGTACAAATATCTCTGTGCTTATCCTCATCGAGGCTTGATTTCTCTTAATACCCGATGAGGCCATTGTAGACTTCGTTGGAGGTTGAGGCTTTTTTTGTTAGCTCGTCAGCTTTTTGGTTATCATCTCGGGGGCACTGTGTGAGCTGACAGCTCTTGAATATGCCCATTACACCAAGTACATTGTTGTAGTAGGCTATCATGCAGGGATCTTTGCTATTGAAATCTCCTTTGACCTGGTTGACTACTAGTCTTGAGTTGCTGTATACTGTTAGGTGATCTATATCGCTCCAGAAAGCTAGCTTCAGGCTGGACATGAGTGTTTCATATTCGACCTCGTTATTTGAAGCAGGAAAGTCGAATCTTATGGCTTTTCGAGGGTGAAGCCGCTGGAGGTGCGGAGTGTGATCCCTACTCCCTCGCCCTATTTATTGAAGATCCGTCACAACGCAGGGTCCATGCTAGAACATCTGACTCTGAGGGTTGAAAGTTTACCCTTGGCTCTTCTCCGCCGGTAAATTCAATGATGAAATCTGCAAACGTCTGGGCTTTGATGGTGGTTCTTGGAGCGTAGCTTACGTCAAACTGCCCGAGCTCTACCGCCTATTCCACCATCCTGCCAGACAGCTTGGGTTTATGCAATACCGAGTGGAATGGATGTTTGGTTAGGACCGTTATGGAGTGGGCTTGAAAATAGAGCCTCAGTTTCCTAGAGGATTTGACCAGTGCCAGAGCCAATTTTTCCAGGTCTGGATAGTGTGCTTCTGCTTCTACAAAGGTTTTGCTAGTGTCGTATACTGGCCTCTAGGTTCCTTGGTCATCTCGTACGAAGAGCCCCGAACTGATAGCGTGTTTGGAAACAAACAAGTACAGGTATAGTGTTTCTCCTATCGTGGGCTTTGAGAGTAGTTCCAGACTCCCATGTATGCTTTCAAGTTCTGAAAGGCTTGTTAGCATTCGTCGTTTCACGAGAATCCTTTGCTCCCTCTTGGTATCTTGATGAATGGGAGGCATTTTTCTTACGACTTTGATATAAATTTGTTGAGTGCTGCTACCCTCCCAATCAGTCTTTGATATTGGTCGGAGATTTCATGTCGAGAAGAGCCTTAATCTGTTTTGGATCGGATTCGATCCCTTTTTTGTTCACTATGTAGCCCAATAATTTCCCTGACTCGACTCCAAACGTGCACTTTTGTGGGTTGAGTTTCATCCAGTATTTTCTGAGCTGGTTGAATGCTTCGGCAAGTCTCATACGTGGTCGGGGTTGCGAAGGCTCTTGACCATCACGTCGTTGATGTATATATCCATATTTTTGCCGATATGCTATTTGAACATTCGATTGACCAATCGTTGGTAAGCAACCCTTGCATTCTTCAAGCCGAATGGCATTACCCGGTAGCAATATATTCTTCTTTTTGTTACGAAATAAGTTTTCTCTTGATATGGGGGTGCATCAATATTTGATTGTAGACTGAATAGGCGTCCATAAAGCTGAGTAGGACGTGTCCCGAAGTGGCGTCTACGATCTGGATGCGGGGGAGTGGGAAGTTTTCCTTTGGGCATGCTTTGTTTAGGTCAGCGTAGTCTACGCACACTCTCCACTTCCCATTTATCTTTTTCATGAGAATGGTGTTTTCCAGCCAATCGGGGTATCGCGCTTCCTTGATCATGTCAGCGTCGAGTAAACACTGTAACTCCTCGTTTATGATTGCGTTCCTTTTGGGTGCCACATGCCTCTTATTCTACCTGACGGTTTTCTTCGAGGGGTCAACCTCGAGGCGATAAGTGATTATTGACGGATTGATCCCCACCATATCCTGCATGGTCCAGGCGAAGATGTCCTGGTTACCCTGCAGCAGTTCCATAAGCTGCTTCGCCACTACCTTGCTTAAGCGGGAACCGATCTGAATGACCTTGTTGTTTCGAGGGCTAGCTGTCGAGGTAGACCGTGACTGTTTCTTCCTCTGGCTATCTGGCCTTGGGCTTTCCTCGAGGGCTTATTGGTTCCTCGTTACCTAGTGCATGTTGTTTTTCTCCTGTGCTTAGGGCTGTTCGGAGGGTAGTCTTGGCAGTTGGATTTGCTGCCTGTTGAGGACTGTCGAGAGGCAAAGTCGCCATGTATTGGCGTTCCCTAGCCGCCAACTGGTCTCCTATCAGTGTACTAACTGCTTGGTTTGTTGGGTACTTGAGGCACCGATGCAGGGTGGAGACCGCCACTCCCATATGATGCATCCAGGGTCTTCCTAGAACCGCATTGTACGCCCAAGGCGTGTCGATCACTATGAACTCTTGAAACAGGGTTTTATGAGTTGGTTGCTCTCCCACTGTTATTGTCAGCTGTATCTTTCCCACAGGGAAACGTTTCTTGCTACTGAAGTTGGTCACTGGATGACTATCAGGAGTCAACGCTGCTTCGTCTAGTTGCATGTTGCGGAGCGTATGGAGGAACATGACGTTCATTGAGCTTCCAGTATAAACCAAAGACCTTCTCATCTCCCAGCCCGTTAGGGAGATTGTCACCACCAGGGCATCGTCGTGCTGGAGTTGTATGCCCTAGAGATCCTTCTGCGTAAATGCCAGCGATGTGGATGAGCCTTGCCTCCAATCGTATTGTTGCGGCTGCTCGCCACATATTGCTTGAATCCTCATAACTCACAAAGCCCTTTTTCTGGACCAGTTGGATAGTTCGGACTGGAATGTGCTCGATGATGCACATGTATTCTGTCGACCGATAGCTCCCTAGGTTCGGTTCCCGTTCGTCTTTCTCCCAGGACAATGAAGTTTCGTGCTTCCTTTGTCAGGTCCGCCATGCTTCCTGGAAGGTCCAATGTCAGACGGTTGTAAATCTTTCCTTTTTGCAACCAGTTGATGAAGGCCGGGACGGTCGTTGTGTCGTTGCATACGCGGACGGTGGTCAACCTACTGTTAAGGCTGGTTAAACACGCCTCTAGGGTTTTTTCAGGGCTCTGCTTCATTGATTCGAGCATCTTAATCATTGAATGAGCCTGGTGTATGAAAAGAGATCGTACATCCGACCCGGGGTTCAATGGTGTTGCCGTTGGCGCGGGAGCGTGAGTTGGCTGTTTGTGCATGATAGGATCCGCTGAGAGATGTGATACAGGGACGATCTGAGCTTCGGATTTGTCCTCTAGTTTTCTGTTGTACAGTTATGAACTATGTCGTCCCCAAAGACGGCGCCAAACTGATGCAGTCTTTTTTCGCTCCTTGTTTTGACCTAGTCCTACAGATCTGCACAAGTAATGCACGTGAGCCACAGACCACCGTGGGGTGACCGATGGTACTCCGATGCTAAAGTCAGACAGGGCTCCGAGGAAGGTGTAATGCTGTAATCAAAAATTTGTAGCTTACCTTAGCTTACCAACCTTTTTTCTTATTTATAGTGCAAAGAGTTCTGGTTCTACCAGGCCATCGTAGGCGTAGTTTAGGAAGGAGATCTTCATGGAGATCCCTCCCTAATTAGAAGTTGTGTTGTAGGAAAGAAGTTCCCTATTAGCTTCGTGCTTCTAGAAACCCGGGAGATAGTTCCCAATCCAAGAGCAATCCATAGAAGGGAGTTTCCCTATGTGGAAGATACTCTAGTGTTTGCTTCCTAGTTGGAAGTAGAAGGCAGTTGTAGTTGCCCGTCCGAAGCTGATCCTCGAGATACTTGCCTGAAAAGGGATTACAGGTATTGAGGATAGTAGTGAGACGTGTGGGCCTAGCATGCTGTGAGAGTTCGGGTCCGCCTGGCGGACCACAGTTGGGCGAGCTTAGAACCGCTTTGGCCGGATCAGTGTTGGGCTGACGCTTGAGGTCGTAGTTCCTCGAGATTATCATGACACGTGTTTGACTTCGGGGTGTGACCCATTTTTATTTATCATCACCTATAATTACAAAATCAATATCTATAATTAGAAAATCAATGGGTAGATTAAAATCAATATATAAGTAGAAGAAGTGATAATTAAGAAATTAGGGGTTGGTTTAAAAAAATCAATAGATAATTAGAAAAAAATCAAAAATTCCCAAAATTCTCTAAAAAATGTAATTTTTAGTAGCTGGTTTTCGTATTTTTACCGAAAAAATGAAATTTACGAAAAAAATCCCGAAATTTTCGAAAAAACCTCAAAATTTTTCGAAAAAACCCTCGAAAAAATGTACTTATTTATTTATTTATTTATTATTTTTTATTTTGCCCTTTTTCTTTTCATAATTTTCGAAAAAAGAAAATTTTGGCGAAATTTCATATAATTTCGCGAAAATCACCAATCCATGGCCACAAGGTTTTGTACTAATGGAGAAATCGCCGAGCCTTCGAATGCTCGACCCTACGCAGTACCACCAGCTTCTGTGGTTCCAGCCATTAGGGTAGAACCGCCTCGGGCTCTCGCGCCGGTTGCAGCCATGACGAACTCTATGGTGGATCGGCTATTTGCCCAAGTGCAACAAATTGCTCGAGTGGTGGAGATACTTGCACGTCAGAACCCACCACCCGTAGGCGGTGACGGGAAGGCAAAAATGACACTGTCTCCGCAGGAGAATAAAGGGCGCATTCAGGAGAGCCACCATGGCTCTCTTAGCTTTTAGGGGACCAGGAACGACGAAAATCAACGGACCAGTGCAGTTTATGGAGACTAGACATCTAAGGTTGACAAACCCAATACACAAAATCCCCTTTGACTTGGGGCCACTAATCTGGATGTGATGTACAACCTAACCATCCCCCGTTCACAGATCAGATCATGAACGCGCCACTGCCATAGAAGTTCAGCCCCCCAAAGCTGAAATTCTATGATGGGACAACAGACCCGTCCGACCACCTGCGCCATTACCATCATGTGATAGCCCTGAAAGAAGGATCCGAGAGTATGTCACATGCTTTAACAACGAGCCGACCCTCATCAACGGGTGTAGTGACAATACAGCTGTGACGACCTTCACTGCGAGCTACAGAGAGGAAAAATTTTCGAGGACCTCACCTTGGAACCCCCTCTGAACATGGCCGCTCCTCAAGAGCATTTAGAGACACATTACTCTGGAGGAGTCAATGACTGCTAAAAGGGAAACCGAAGGTGACGAGAAGCCTTCCTCTTTTAGGGACAAGGAGGGGAAGAGTCGCGAGGACGAGGAACGGAGCAAAAGGAAACACAACTACAATAGGCCGGACCCCGCTCGGCTTAGGCCGGATAAATCATTTAACTATGTTGCATTCAGAGCCGTGACATCCCTAAGCGTTAGCCTTTCAGACATACTTAACTCCATGAAAAGCTGGGAGGAACTAAAGTGGCCCCCAAATACACGCGGGGACACCTCCAAGTACGACAACGACAAATACTACGTGTACCACACGGAGGGCGACCACAACACCAATGATTGCAAGAGTTTGAGGTATGAAGTTGAGTACTGGATCCGCAAAGGTAAACTGAAAGAGTTCCTGAAGTCTGAGAAACCAATGTTACAAACAAAGGACAGGGGGAGTCAGTTAAAGAAATACAGAAGGCAACTCCAGGGATAATCTATGTCCTATATGGAGTTGAACCAAATGAAGACAAGTCATACAGATCCCGCAAGTGGACACTACTAGATATGCGGACACAATCTGCGGATGAGGACAGACACATCTGCCACTCACAGGTTCAGAGCCCCATTCCCACATTGACCTTTCCCACCTTGACCTTTACGGACAAGGACCTCGAAGGAATCCGAGTGACACACAACAATGCTTTAGTCATCTCGGTCTCCATAACAAGGTGAGAAGTAAAGAGAACTCTGGTTGACACAGGAAGTTCACTTAACGTTCTGTTCTACAACGCGTTCCGCAGCATGGACCTCAAGGAGAAAAACCTGACGTCTTCAGAACACCTGATGATCAGATTCAACGGGGAGAAGTACTTTCCCATTAGAAAGATAAGGTTGGATATGGTAGCAGCAAAACTGCAGCTCAGGAAAGTCCTATTTCTAGACTTCATGGTGGTAGACACACCGTCATCCTACAATCTCATCCTGGGAAGACCTTGGCTCCATCAGATAGAAGCAACGGTCTTCACCCTTCACCAGTGTGTTATATTGCTAACCACTCCGAAGGAATAATACGTGGAGACCAACCTACGGCACGAGGCTGCCACTACGCCGCACTGAAACAGATAGAGTGCTCATAGATTCAACTACATCTTGCAAAGCAGCCTGACCCAGTGCAAGGCCAAAAGATGGTAGAGACATCACTTTCAAGCGGTATAGGAACAACAAGCTCTTCCGCTCAGCGAGTCGAAAAGGCCATGGCAAGCGGGAACACATCCCCCTGATATTCCGTCCGTGCGGAGATCCACCCCTCTGCAAGGTTTAATCTTCAGTAACCTATGTAACGCCTCGACAGTCCGCCGAATGATCCGTGAGAGCAACCCGAATCCACTTCAAGGCCAGGATCAATTTCTCTCCGTCAACAGTTAGTTTGCTTCCCTTTCCAAAGTCAATATTGAGTTTTGTTTATAAAAGACATATGTGATTTTCAATCATAAGAAGAATTACGAAAACAAACTTTATTGATTATCGGAAAGATGTAACAACAAGCATCTTGAGGCAAATACAAAAGACTACATATTACGAACGACGCGAGGCAGATATAAAATACTACATACTGCAGGCATCTGATCAACATTGTGTAAGGACTTGCTTTAGTTGTCCGACCACTTAAGCAACATGAACAGTCCAGGGCAAGCTACCCACAAGAAAAAGAATGCACCATCGAACGCCACCATCAAATATGGTATGCGGGGGTACAAAATCGGCAACCGGGAGTCCCGTGACGAGCCATTGCCAGATTCGGCCAACTCACACGCTCAATCCATCGAAACGGTGAACCTGAGACAAGTATCGGGTCGACACAGGTAGGGTGCACTTTTCGGCTGTGGGGATGAGAGAGACATCCAAGAGTCAATGGCCCAATCCATGAACCATGTCCAACTCCTCTTCATCTTGAGATCTCGAATTCCAGCGCAAAGTCGGACGACGGGGTTAATCGAGAAGTGGTAGAGGCGACCACCACAAAGTAGAACACATATGCTATCTTCGAGATCAAACATTCAGGAACAACAATAAAACACCTGCACAAAAGGACAAACTCTTCCCTTGGGAGAGAATCCGAACTACTTCTCCGCAATATGAGAAGAAATTACGAGACCTCAGCGGATCAACTACATGCCCACCCATATCAGGTGACCACGCATAACAACAACTATCTCTGTGCCTGACTAGTGCAAATGGCAGAACATTTAAAGAGTCCAGAAATGGAGATTCAACATCAGCCTTTGGAAAACCCAAAGCATTTTCCTCATCCATTGGAAAACCCGAAACATCTTTTTCAAGCAAGGAAATTACAGAAGATGAGATCTGCGAAAGATAGTGCCTACAACGATTCGAAAACACCATTATATAGACATGATGGTTCACCACGCGGGAACTCAAGCATTAACTACCAAGCATTGAATACTCTACAGGAAACTTGAAAATGACGTTTCCCAAGGAAACTACACAGACCTTGTCAATCAATTAATGGTGCTGCACGCAACCCCATCAATTGAGAGGGGGTAACCAATACTCAACCTTCACGCAGCCTACGCAGTATGCGTGTCACCGCGCAATCTATGCCGTACACACAATGCACCATGCAGGAAACCCTAGCCCTTCCTCTGCGAGCCCATGGGCTTCGCTTATTATTCAAACAACACTCTGTCGCTGCTTGGCATGAGCACTAGAGATCCTAGTCAACCTTGACATACAGATTATACCTACTGATCACTAGCTAATTTAAGGTAATTTCATCCACTCCATGCAACATGTTGATGGATTAGGTTCGCACGCCCTCTAGCAGGCAAAACCTCTATTCAAACCAGGCAAGCTTAGGAAGTTGGAGTCTAATCAGTGCTACCATGCCTTGTGACGACGAATTGCCAGGGATCACTGTCCCATTCACGGTCAGTGATCGCCGAACCTAATCAGGTAAGCCTAGCTGGTGACGACCAACAAGGAAAACTTCTGATCACAACCCAGACCTGTAGCCCCCACTGCGAGGGTGTAGATAGTTTGGAAAGTGGGAGCCTAGTCCGTCCTGAACTGATTCCGACGGCTCACCACGGGACCACTGCTTTTCAGCGTGGACGCCAAATCACCAAACCTGAATTTGTAGCCCGCGCTGCGAGGGTGTAGATAGTCTAGAAGGTCAGAGCCCAGTCAGCCATGACCTGATTTCGATGGTTTGCCACGGGACCACTGATTTTTAGCGTGGCCGCCGAAAAAATCCCAAATTTTTAGCTTGGTGCATTCAGGTGTAGATAATTTGGATGGTGAGAGTCTAGTCAGTCTTGAACTGATTCCGATGGCTTGCCACGGGACCACTACTTTTCAGCCTGGTCTCCAAACCTCTCTCGAATTCGTATCCCCCACCTCACGGGGAGGGTCTAGATGGTTTGAAAGGTGGGAGCCTAGTCAGTTCTGAACTGATTTCGATGGCTTGCCACAGGACCACTGCTTTTCAGCCTGGTCGCCAAACCTTTACTCCCTGAATCTGTAGTCCGCTCTACTTGCCACCTTTACTCCCTGAATGATTTAGAATGTGGGAGCCTAGTAAGTCCCGAACTGATTTCGACGACTTGCCACCAAACCATTGCTCTTCAGCAAAGTCGCCAAAACTTTACTCCCCGAACCTGTAGTCACATGGCTCGAAGATAAACAAGTCAGAATGTGGGAACTTCAAGCAGCCCGCCACACGACCTCTGCTTCCCTTCAAAGCAGCGGACACAAACATGAATCTAGTTGAGTCAGCATCTTTAAACAGACTGACATCCTAATATTAAGCGAAGGTCACTCGCGCTGATACCAAGATCGTACGACCAGTGCCCAGATAAAAGCTACTTAGGATGCCAACCCAAGCTTACGACCCCTAACTCGGTACAAACGCTCTGACTCGCACGCTCAACCATCACAACTCACTCACAGCAGCAACTACAGCCGATCAGTCAAACAAACAAGGTAACCCTCAAGCAGCTTACCTTGGGGACAGGGCACAACTCGGATGACTCAACCCCCAGCTAAACTATTCGTAACATGCCCACCATCGAACATGACTACATCGTGATGACCCTGAATCATTCACAAACCAAAGCGGTCAAGCTCTCTACCGCAGACAGACCAGTCAATGTCTTATTGATTCAACTAGCTTATGGCGAAGCAAGACGACAAGACAAAAAGAAAAAATATGCAATAAAGAGAACAAGTACGGAACGGATAAAACTGTTTTCATTAATGGTCAAAGACAAAAAGAGTACAAGCATACAAATTTCACTCCTTATCAGGAGAGGGTACAAAAATGGAAGAGTTAAGCCTAGTGGAGGAAGGAACAGGAGTTGCGTCCACACACGCTGCAGCCTGGACATCAAGGCTCCAACTGTCTTCCTCGCTCGATGACGTGGAGGTAACAAACAAGTCCACATACGACATCTTCTTATAACGGTTGAGATCCCACTCCGGATGCTTCTTCTTCATCAGTGCCAGCAGTTCTAGCAGTCTATGTACAGCCCAGCGGAACTCACATTTGTCCTGTTTCTGGAGAAGCTCTTCCTCCCTCACCTTTGCGCCAACAAGTTCACGCTCAAGTAGCTCAAACTTGCCAGTTAGCGCGTCGATTTAAGACCGCTCTGTGGTTAGACTCCTCTTCACAACACTAAGTTCATGCCGCCCCAATTCGAGCTGGTCCTCGGCCTTCCTCGCTTCTCGAGCATAGAACTCATTGAATTCCAACTATTGCTTCTCAGAAGCCCAGTCGACTTCCTTCGAAACACTCTTTTCAACAAAAGACATCAGTTCAAAACTCGCCTTAGCCACAGCTTCCTGCGCAACCTCAACTTCTCAGTGGATACGGCTCAACTCACGCCTAATCCGTCCCTTTCGGATACCGCCTCTGTTAGATTATGCTCAAGGTCCTCCAAACGAGCCCTTTGAGCCTCAGCGACCATGGTTGATCGATCCAACCGCTTATCTTCGGCATGCTTCTTAAGCCGCTCAATTTCATGGAGCACATCAGAATACAACGTCTGCATATGCGAGAAGACACGCTCCAAGGTGTATACTCTCTCACGAGCCGCCTCAACATTCGTCTCAGCAACGGCCGCGTGGCTCAAATGAGTTTTGGAGCGTGATCCATCAGTTAGTTGTTGTGCCTGCATATATGCTTCCTTGATGCATACTATACGTCCACTTCTTGATGCCAGACCTTTGAACTCAGCTTCACCAATTCGGTGCAAACAGGCTTATCAATGTCTCGGATGAAGTTTTCCCTGATCGGGAACTATTCCGGCACCGCCCTTTACGGTCGCTACCGTTCTCAAGCTTTCCTCCATGGCCTTTCCCTTTTCAACAACAACAACCCCTTTTTTGCAAGACGACTCAATAGTATCCGGATGGATACAAGGCAGCGAAGTATCCAAAGGACCCTCCAACACCTCTAGCTAAGGCCTAGAGTGAGACAGTGAGCAATGCGGACTGCAAAAGACACGGCCGGTACCACGACCACTATCAGGCGAAACAAATTTGGGGCGATCAGATTCTACCACCTCATGCAAATCCTCACAAGATCATTATGCCGGATCGACCTCACGCGAATCAGCACCAGCGAAAGCAACCATGGCAACCCGCACAAGATCATCATTTAGAGCCTCGACCTACGCGCCACTAAGGTTTGACTTGTCTACAACTCGTACCAATCGCAGGTAATCCTTCTCCAAGCGGAAACATCAGTCTCCGCCTCAACATGTCTAGCAAACTCGCACTCCCCTTTCAGTGTAGCAGGTCGTGTCGAAGACGACCAAGTTCTAACGCGAGACCTCTTCCACACGAAGAAGGCAAGAGTCTCAGACGGCTCCTCCGCATCGGACAGAACATAAGATTTGGCCCCAATAGCCTTTCTGTTCCTAAAAGGGCCCCCATCTTTCAACTTAATGTGCGACTCTCGATACAAAGTAGGGGCGACGTGCCAGTTGTCCCATATCCCATTGCGGATGAAGTTGGAAACCCTTATGACATCAACCGCCTTTTCGGCAGGACGCAAAACTTTTCCATGGTGTTTTGCTTATCTAAGGTAAGAGGAGTAGTGGGAAACCTTTCTGCAGAAAAACTAAAGCGATGGTTAATCGGCTCGCTATCAAGCACATCAAAGTCAAAAGAAAATAGATGAACTTACGAAGCGGCCTGAACTGTCACTCGAGCGGACGACCCTTGCATTGAAAGTACTTCAAATCTGTAGGGAACAAGAAGCAGTACTTCTGCCAGAACTTGAAATCATCAGGCAGCTTAACGAAGTAATTCGGTGACTTCATCTTACAAACAACATTACTCTTTAGCCGAGGAGAGGTCAGCAACTGAATCACCCGCGGAGTCACACTAACACTGGCTTTTTTAGCGCTGAGCAAAATCATGAGGATGATCCTATATCCATTGGGCCCCAACTGAGCCGGATGAATCCCTAAGAAGTCCAAAAACTTCCAGATCACATCCATAACTGGAAAATACACTCTGGTTTGAAGCATCCCGCGGTGCAAACAAATAAAACTAGCCGGAGGTGACATCGACATCTGGTCGCTCGTCAGGAGATACAACGACAAGTCCTCAGGGACCCCAAACTTAGTACGAATTTCGGTGAGACCAGGTTCGCACAACAACCTGTCTTATAAAAACTCCAGGCCCTCGGCCAAGATAGCGTCATCAAAAAGGTTTTCTTGAGCTATGAAAAAGATGAACAATCTTTTCTAATCAGAGCGGTTGCTTCGAAAGCAAGGAAAGTAGAAGAATCGGACTCTACACAGCGGATGACCTAAATAGCGGTTGTCTTCCCACCTATTTTTCGTTGAACCAACTCATGTTCAATTAATTTAGCGCGTGGCTCAAGCAACAATTCAGACTCAGTCATCACGAGCAGTGCATCCCTTCAATAGATGGCTTAGTGAACCGATGTGATGACCCATTAACTCGAGGGGAATAGCTGATGATATATAAAAATGGTCACACCCTAGAGTTGTACACGTGTCATGATAATCTTGAGGAATTACGTCCTCATGCGTCACCCCAACCCTGATCCCACCCAAGCGGTTCTAAGCCCGCCCAACTGCGGTCCACCAGGCAGACCCAAACTCTCACAGCATGTTAGAATCACACGTCTCACATCTATCCTCAATACCCGTAAGCCCTCTTCAGGAAAGTATATCGAGGATTAGCTTCGGATGGGCAACTACAGTTGCTATCTGCTTCCAACTAAGAAGCAAACACCAGAGTATCTTCAACATAGGGAAACTCTCTTCTACGGATTGCTCTTGGATTGGGAACTATCTCTCGCGTTTCTAGGAGCACGGAACTAACAAAGAACTTCCCTCCTACAACACGACTCCTAATTAGGGAAGAATCTCCACAAAGATCTCCTTCCTAAACTACGCCTACGATGGCCTGGTAGAACTAGAGCTCCTTGCACTATAAATAAAACATGAGGTTGGTAAGCTAATGTATGCTACAAATTCCCTGTTATAGCATTACACCTTCCTCAGAGCCTTGTCTAACTTTAGCATCGAAGTGCCATCGGCCACCCACGACAGTCTGTGGCTCACGTGTGTTACTTGTGCATGTCAACAGGACTAGGTCAAAGTAGGGAGTGGAAAAAGATTACATCAGATGGCTGAAAAAGTGGAATTCTAGTTAGAGCTGATATAGCTCGACCAAGATGACTTGCCAGGGATCATTGGCCGACCATGGACAATGATGGCCGAACTTGACCAAAGTTTAGTCAGCCCATGAAGGCTGATGAAGACAACTTCTGGTTATCCCTACAGCATAGTCCGCCAAGATTATTTTTACTCCGCTGCACAGAGTTTAGGCAACCTACAAGGTTCAACCAAGATAACTTCTGGATCTCTTAAGAGTCAAGACCATAATTGCTTGACTACAAGAGTAATCGCAAGTTGGACGGTAAAAAATCTCATTGACAGATCAATTGGACAGCTTCCTGACTTAGCAAAATTTATTGTCTAAAGACCAACAACATGGCAAGGCAGCACAAAAGATTTTCAATAGAAAAAGTCCAGAAAGTACAAAGTGTTACTCAACAAATCCACTTTCATTGATGATTTAGAAAATACATAATTTACTCCTTATCAAGAGAAGATTCAGATACAAGTGGGGTTGGGCTTAACATGAGAAGAAACAGGAGAGGGCTATGCGAACACTACAACATCAACACCTTGACCAGGGTTTTCTTTTTTTTGTGATTGGTCAAAAGCTTATTTGAACTCCGCCCAGGCCACCTTTCTGTAGTAAGAGAGATCCCAATCAGCATGATCATTTTCCATTAGCCCCAACAACTCTAGCTTCCTTTCACAACTCTGCTGAACTAGAACGCGCTCTGGGCCTTGAAAAGCCCCTCATCACGAGTTTTCAACTCAGCGAGTTCTTGTTCTAGCTTCTCCAATCTGCTCGTCAAAGCATCAATTTTGGATTGCTCGGTATTTAGCTTGTCCTTAACTAAGCTAAGCTCATTCATCATCTTCATCGCGTCTAGGGCCTCCTTCACCGCGTTCCCTTTACTTATAGCAACTGGCTCCCTCTCACATGCCGATTCAGTAGCAGTTGAAGGGGAGGAAGGCAGAGAACCACTCCTCGGATTGACCTTGACCTCAAGCCGAGGGTGAGAATCGGAGGGAGGGCAGTATGTACGATGAGGAGGGGACCGTTCACCGTAGGGATGATGGTCAGACAACCTTTTACCAGACTGAGAGGACTCTTGATCCAAGGAGGGGTCATATTTGAAATCCTTCAAAGAGAAAGGACGAGTCTAGCTAGCGTCAGATGAAGTGACCATTCCCACATTCAAGATCTTTGCTTGCTTAGTGCTCAACTTCGTCACATCATCCACCCCACCATTTTCAGATACTCATTCTCCAGGTCGGGAAGGGAAATGAAGGCTTTATCCTGAATATCTTTTCTCTCAAACGTAACAATGTTCGCCAATGGATGCAAGAAATCCTTGCCCCGCAACTTTTAATCCCTCATCTGAAGGGGCCAATAACCTGGAAGCAGTCTTAGCCGCAGTACAAGGCTTTTTAGAAAGCAGAGATGGAGGGAGTGCTGCATCCAACTCTGCCTTCCTTGATGGACTGGGAATCTTGACCTTTGGGAGCTTAATGTTTTCCGAAGGAGGTCTGTTGGCAGTCTTCGATTTCAAAATTCTGAAGATAGTAGGAGCCTTAGTAGAATAATCCCACTGTCCACTGTGCCTGATGTTGTCAGGCTGCACAACATCTTCCATTCTCATGAAGGGCAGATCATCAAATTGGACCAAGGCTTGTTTATCTTATGAAGAAAGGGGCGCTGTCAAAAAATTTTCTACAAAAAACACGGATAATAGTTCAATAAAAAATCAACACAATTTGGAACAAGGAAGGTATTACACTCATTCAGTCGTTTGAACTTTCGATTGATTGGACGGTCGTCAAGCTCGAAATACTTCGAGTACGCTGAGGCAATAAAGCAATACTTATGCCAGAACTTAAAATCATCAGGCAAAGTGCCCAAACAAGCCGGTGACCTCAACACACAGACAACATGCTCGTTCAATCGAGGAGAGGTGAGCAGCTGGATCGCCTTCGGAGTCAGTCAAAGGCCAACATCTTTCGCCCTGATTAGAACGACGATCATAGTTCTGTACCCGTTTGGAATCAGCTGAGCGGGCATAATACAAAGGTATGCTAAGAAGTGCCAGATTTCCTCAATAATAGGAAAACAAACTTTCGATTGAAATATACCCCTGTGCAAGCAAATGAATCCAATCGGAGGAAACAAGGGTGTCTGACTAGCTCCCAAGGTAAAAAGATCCAGATCGTCGGGGATCCGATACTTTTTGCAGAGATTCATCAAATCCACCTATGAAATTAACCTCTCCTTGAAAAATGTACAGCCTTTGGCGACTAGTTTATAAGGAAGCTGATTCTGATACAACATTAAAGAAGGTACAGATTCGATTACACTCATGAAAATGGGAATTGAGCAAAACAAGAATGCAATAGTGAGCAACAAAGTAGAGTTTCTGAGAAATTGCAGAATTAATGGAACTCAACTCTGTAGAGAAGGAAGCTTAACGGATATCTTTTCTCAAACCACGCCACCAAAGGCATAGTCGAATAAGGACTCTTGCATGATAAATAGAGAACAAGGTTGAGGAACTAAGTTATGTTACAAAACCAAATTTCAATCATTGCACCTTTCTCACGCCTTGTCTGACTTTAGCATCGGAGTGCCATCGACCGCTACAACAGTGGTCTTTGGCTCACGTGTGATCTTTGTGCAGGTTAAGGTCAAGGAGAACGGAAACTGATCTATCATTTTGGAGCCGTCCGTGAGGAATGTTAAAGTTCCTAAGAAAATAGAGATAACACCCTTGCACTACAGTCAAGAAAGATGGTAGCCACAAGGTCTCATACTAATGGAGAGATCACTGAGCCTTCGAACACTCGAGCCGGCGCAGTACCACCAACTCCGGTAGTGCCACCCATGAGGGGAAAAATGCCTTGGGCTCCTGCGCCAGTTGTAGCCATGACGAACTCTAAGGTAGATCAGCCATTTGCTCAAGTGCAACAGATTGTTCGAGTGGTGGAGATACTTGTGCATCAAAATGCACCACTCATAGGTGGTGACGGGGAGGCATAAAGAACCCTGTCTTTGCAGGAGAATAGAAAGTGCGTTCAGAAGAGCCACAATGTCCCTCCCGGCTCTCAGGGGACCATGAACGACGTAAATTAGGGGACCGGAGCCGTCTATGGAGACTAGTACAAAATCCCCTCCAAATTGGGGCCACCAATCCGGATGTGTTGTATAACCTAACTGTCCTCCCGTTCAAGGATCAGATCATGAACGTGCTACTGCTAACAAATTTCAACCCCCAAAGCTAGAATTCTATGACGGGACAATAGACCCGTCTAACCACCTTCGCCATTACCATCATGTGATAGCGTTGAAAGAAGGATTTGAAGCAGTAATGTGTTAGACATTTCCCATTAGCCTGAAGAAAGCGGCGCTGACCTAATTCCATAGTCTCCCTCCAAGGTCTATTGACTCGTTCCAGACGTTGGCCAAAACGTTTATCACTTGCTTTGTCGACAGCTAACGAATCAGGAATGGCCTGCATTACTTGCTCAGCCTCAAGTAGAAGCCCAACGAACATTGAGGGAGAACGTCACCCGCTTTAATGATGAGTTAACTCTGATCGATGACTACAACGACGACACCTCCGTCATGGCCTTCACTTCAGGTTTGAGGGAAATCAATTCTACAACTTCCTCAGTGTTCATAATCATGCTGGTATTTCTAACTTGCTAAATGATATCAAAATGAGTTGCCAAGTATTGCAACCAACAATCTGGATTTTCATAATCATGAATAATTCAATAAAGTATTCAAAACATTCCTCATAAGCTTGAAATGGAGTAGAACTCCAATTTAAAGGGAAAGGAAATTCATACATAATTGGACAAGTACTGGACACTGGAAAGACATATGGATATCTATGTCTTTGGCATGTTTGCATAGAATATACACATCATCAACTTGTAAATGATTCTTGTTAAGTTTCTGTGTCGTAGGAAGGATCCATATAAGCACTTTCCACGAAAGCAATTGAACTCTTTTAGTTAGTTTTGCCTTCCAAATTAGTGGAAGTAATGAAATATGTAATGGTCTGTATGATGAAGAAGGATAATGAAAAGAAATAAGCTTATAAAAAATTTATATGCTTTAGCAACATTTAATTTTCTTGCATACCAAACTGAAGTATCCACTTCAATAGATGGATTAGAACGATGACTTTGAATAAGATTTGAGATATGTCAAGTGATGATACACAAAAGTGGTCACATCACTGGGCCATACACGTGTCATGATGATCTCAAGGAATTATGGGCCCCAACGTTAGCCCAAGGCTGATCCGGCCCAAGCGGTTCCAAGCCCGCCTAATTCAGTCCCCCAGATGGACTTGAACTCTTACAACATGCCAGGCCCACACGTCTTACAACTATCCTCAATACCCATAAGTCCTACTAAGGAAAGTATCTTGAAGATTAGCTTCGGACAGGCTATTACAATAGCTCCGTGCTTCCAACTAGGAAGAAAATACTAAAGTACATTCTATGGAGGGAAACTTCCTTCTACGGATTGCTCTTTGATTGTGAACTATCTCCCGCGTATATAAGAGCACATGGCTAACAAGGAATTCTCCTCCTACAATACAACAACTCTTTAGAGAAAGATCTCTTTGAAGATCTCCTTCCTAAACTACGTCTTCAATGGCATGGTAGAACCAGAACTCCTACACTATAAATAAGACATGAGATTGGTAAACTAAGGTACACTACAAATTTCCTATTTACAGCACTACACCTTCCTTAGATCCATGTCTGACTTTAGCATTGGAATGCCATCGGCCACCACAATGGTGGTCTTCGACTCACATATGTTACTATTGCAGGTCAGCAGAAATAAGTTGAAGTAGGGAGCAGAAAACGACTGCATCAGTTTGGCGCCGTCCGTAGGGAATGACTAAGTTTCTAATTTTTCACTAGCATCGTCTCCATTCGAAACATAGAGAGATGGTGACTAAATCATGCAATGAGAGAGAGCGAGGGGAAGCATCGAGCACTCAGCTTGGCATTGCTTCACCACCCTCAATAATGTAGGTAACGCATAAACATCAAGTTGGCACTCCCAGAACAGCGGCCGCACCAATGGACATCGAGAATGATCCACATTCGCTTTTCATACGCCAGGCTTCGTCAATGATGAAGAGGCTGACATCAATGAAACAAAGGCCTGATGAGACATTAAAGGCGTATTTGACCCGCTTTAACAGTGAGTTAACCACCGTCAACGTGTGCAACGACACAACAACCGTCTCAACCTTCATTAACGGATTGCGAAAATGAGAGTTTTACAACTTTTTGACATTGGACCCTCCAGTAAGCATGACACACCTAACGAAGGAAGCACATGGCTTCATTGCCCTAGGAGAAGAACAAGCAGCATGAAGAGAAACAAAACCCAGGGAGCAATCAATCAACAGGATATGCGTGCTTCATGGAGTCCAGTCCGAGTCCGAACTATCAAACAAGTCCAGGAAAAGAGCTCTCCTAGGTATGAGGATCCAAGCGATACGCGAGGAGCAGCTGATATTGTATGATCGAAAGCAAGGCCCCTCCGCATCGCTAGTATTTATGGCAAAAGACCTCCAGGGCTTACAACTCTCGCACAATGACGCCCTGGTGGTAACAATTTCCCTGGCAGGTTGCGAGGTAAGGAGGTCGTTAGTAGACACATGGAGCTCGATGAACATCCTGTTTCTCCGTACGTTCTGCAACATGTAACTAGAAGAGACAACGTTGACCCCTGATAATCGTCTGATGTTCAACTTCATTGGCGAGAGACGGTTCCCCGTGGGAAAGATACAACTAACTACAACAGCAGGAGAGGAACCAGCTCAGAAAACCCTGTTTCAAGAGTTCATAGTAATCGATGTGCCTTCAACGTATAATACGGTCCGAGGGAGACCCTGGATACACCGGATGGGAATGACGGTCTCCACTCTACACCAGAGCATCAAATATCCAACGAATCGAACACTTGGTACATTGAGAGGTGACCTAATAGCTGCCAGGGAATGCCAGTACATGACGACTCTGCCACTTGGCAATTCTTAATCGGTGGCTAACCCAACGGTTAAGATGACCTTCTATTTTATCCGAAGCGTAAGAGGAGAACAACCGACCCCGGACAACGAGGCACCAATAAGCCCTTGGGGCAGACCCAATGCCAGATAACGGGAAGAGATTGTTACAATCTACCTTGACAACCCTCACAACAACAAGGCTATCCGAATCGGTTCTCGCTTGAACAAAGAATTGGTGAAACAACTCACGGAGTTGCTACAACGTAACCAAGGCATCTTCACATGGACCATGTGGGACCTGGTGGGGATCGACCCCTCGATAATCACCCATCGCCTAGAGGTGACCCCTCGAGGAAAATCGTTAGGCAGAAGAAGAGGCACGTAGCGCCCGTAAGAAAGAGGTACATCGTTTACTCAATGCAGGCATGATAAAAGAAGCATGATATCCCGACTGGCTGGCAAACACCGTTCTTATAAAAAAGAAAAATGGGAAGTGGAGAATATGCGTGGACTACACTGACCTGAACAAACCCTGCCCAAAGGACAACTTCCCACTCCCCCACATTGATCAGATCGAGAACGCCACTTCCCGGCACAGCTTACTCAGCTTCATGGACGTCTATTCAGGCTACAATCAAATATTGATGCACCCCCAGATCAAGATAAAACCACCATCGTGATGGAAAGGGGGATATACTACTATAGGGTGATGCCATTCGGCTTAAAGAACGTAGGCGCTACATACCAACGACTAGTCAACCGAATGTTCAAAGAACAGATTGGCAGAAACATGGAGGTTTACATAGAAGACATGCTGGTCAAAAGCCTTCACAGCCCCGACCACAAGCGTGATCTCGCTGAAGCGTTCAACCAACTCAGGAAATATCATATGAAGCTCAACCCACAAAAGTGCACGTTCGGAGTCGAATCTGGAAATATCCTAGGCTATATTGTGAACGAAAGGGGAATCGAAGCCAACCCAAACAGATTCAGGCCCTTTTTTATATGAAAGCCCCGACCAACATCAAAGACGTTCAGAGCCTGACTGGGAAGGTAGTGACACTCAACATATTTAGATCGAAGTCGTTCGATAAATGTCTTCCTATCTTTAAGATACTAAGATGAAGCAAAGGATTCTCTTGGAATGAAGAATGCAAACAAGCCTTTCAAAGCATACATGGGGAGTCCAGAGCTACTCTCGAAACTTGCGATAGAAGAAAAACTCTACTTGTATTTATCTGTTTCCAGGCATGCTGTCAGTTCAACCTTCGTACGAGAAGGCCGGGGGACCCAAAGATCGGTTTATTACACCAGCAAAACCTTTGTAGAAGCAGAGGCATACTATCCGGACTTGGAAAAGTTGGCACTAGCACTAGTCGTATTCTCCAAAAAACTAAGGCCCTATTTTCAGGCCCACTCTCTTGACCAAGCATCCACTTCAATCATTATTACATAAACTCGAGCTATTGAGCAAGATGGTGAAATGGTAAGTGGAGCTCGGACAGTTTGACATAAACTATGCGTCAAGAACTGCTATTAAAGCCCAAACGCTGGCATATTTCATTGCTGAGTTCGTCGACAAAGAAGAACCGAAGACATACTACCAGCCCTTAGATTCGAGTGTCAAAGCATGTATCTTGTGTTGCGATTGGTCCTCCACTGGGAAGGAAAACAGAACTGGGATCACATTTCTCCTCCAGCGGCTTCAACCTCGAAAAAGCAGTTAGATTTTGCTTCCCCGCTTCAAACAACGAGACCGAATACGAAGCTCTCGTGTCTGGCCTAAATCTAGCATTAGGGATCAGTATAGATCGCCTAACGACATACAATGACTCAAGACGGGTGGCCAATCAGGTTAAGGGTGACTTCAACAGCAGAAACCCCTGCATGATAGCCTACCACAACAAGGTAATTGGCATAATAGGCAGGTTCAAGAATTGCGAACTCATACAGTGCCCCCGTGACGACAAAAAAATGCTTGACACGCTAGCCAGAGAAGCCTCAACCTCCGACGAAATCTCCAGCGGCCTCATTAAATACCAAGAATAATGAAGCCTCGACGAAGAAGAACATAGAGACGTCTGCGCTACGAAAATGCAGCCAAATTGGATGACTTCTATACTGGAATATATAGAAACTGGAGGCTTACCGACCAAGAAGGTCGAAGCAAGAAGACTAAAAAACAAAGTCACCAAGGTTAACAGACCGGGATCATACTGGTTGGAAAAAACAGACGATGATGGGCTTAAACGACCATGGAATGTAGAACATCTCAAAAAATATTATCAATAAAATATTTGCTTTTACCAAAACTTGCATTGTTGTCCGTTACAACCCCAGACAAGCCTAGCTATGGTCAGACTCGAATATTTTCCCAAGGCCTAGTCCATTACGCGCGAACCACGATGGCCGAAGAAGTGGGATTCTAGTCAGTGCTTGTCTGCTGGTGACGATGACTCGCCAAGGGATCATTGCTCTCCAACAGACAATGATCGTCGAACTTACCAAGTAAGCTTAGTCAGTTCGCGATTGAAGACGACGACTTCTGGTGCCCAACGCCTAGTCCGCTACACGCGGACCACGACGGCTAAGGAAGTGGGAGTCTAGTCAATGCTTGTCCGCTGATGACGACGACGACTCGCCAAGGGATCATTGCCCTCCAACAGACAATGATCGCCCCCAGGTAAGGTTAGTCAGTTTGCGATTGATGACGACGATTTCTGTTGCCCAACGCCTAGTCCGCTACGTACGAACCACGACGACTGAGGAAGTGGGAGTCTAGTCACCGCTTGTTTACTGGTGACGATGACTCGCCAAGGGATGATTGTTCTCCAACAGACAGTGATCGCCGACCTTACCAGGTAAGCTTAGTCAGTTCGCGACTGACGATGATAGCTTCTGGTGCCCATTGCCTAGTCTGCTACGCACGGACCACGACGGCCGAAGAAGTGGGAGTCTTGTCAGCGCTTGTCCGCTGATGACGACGACTCGCGAATGGATCATTGCTTTCCAATAGACAATGATCGTCGAACATACCAGGTAAGCTTAGTCAATTCACGAATGACTACGACGGCTTCTGGTGCCCAACGCCTAGTCCATTACGTGCGGACCACGATGGTCAAGGAAGTGGGAGTCTAGTCAGCGCTTGCTTGCTGGTGACGATGACTCGCCAATGGATCATTGCTCTCCAACAGACAGTGATCGCCGAACTTACCAGGTAAGCTTAGTCAGTTCGCGACTGACGATGACAGCTTCTGGTGCCCATTGCCTAGTCTGCTATGCATGGACCACGACGGCCGAGGAAGTGGGAGTCTAGTCAGCGCTTGTCCGCTGATGACGACGACTCGCGAATGGATCATTTCTTTCCAACAGACAATGATCGCCGAACTTACCAGGTAAGCTTAGTCAGTTCGCGATTGACTCCGACGGCTTCTGGTGCCCAATGCCTAGTCCGTTACGTGTAGACCACGATGGTTGAGGAAGTGAGAGTCTAGTAAACGCTTGTTTGCTGGTGACGATGACTCGCCAATGGATCATTGCTCTCCAAAAGACAATGATCGTCGAACTTACCAGGTAAGCTAGTAAGTTTGTGACTGACGACAATGGCTTCTGGTGCCCAATGCCTAGTCTGCTACGCGCGGACCGTGATGGCTGAGGAAGTGGGAGTCTAGTAAGCACTTGTCCGCTGATGACGACGACTCGCCGAGGGATCATTGCTCTCCAAAGACAATGATCGCCAAACATACCAGGTAAGCTTAGTCAGTTCGCGACTGACGACGTCAGTTTCTAGTGCCCAATGCCTAGTCCACAACCGGAAAACCACTATGGTAAAAAAAGTGGGAGTCTAGTCAACGCTTGTCGACTGATGATGCCGACTCGCCAAGGGATCATTGCTCTACAATAGACAATGATCGCCGAACTTATCGGGTAAGCTTAGTCAGCTCACGACTGACAACGATGGCTTATGGTGCCAATGCCTAGTCCGCTACGCATGGACCATGACGACCGAGGAAGTGGGAGTCTAGTCAACGCTTGTCTGCTGATGATGATGACTCGCCAAGGGATCATTGTTCTCCAACAGACAATGATCGCCGAACCTACCAGGTAACCTTAGCTGATTCATGACTGATGATGACGACTTCCGGTGCCCAATGCCTATTTCGCCATGAACAAATCACGGCGGCTTAGGGAGTCGGAGCCTAGTCAACGCTTATCCACTAATGACTCACCAAGAATTCATTACAGACAATGATCGAGGGAGCCTGGTCAACCATCGACCAACGACGATTTCTATTGATTAACCCCTAATCCGTCACAAGGTAAACGACAACGATCCAAAACAACAATATATTTTGAGTGACAAAGATTGGAGTACAAACTTTATGATCTACAAAACATCTTAAATGAACACGACAATACGGGGAAAAATAATACTTTCATTTAAAAAATATTTGTCTGTCCAAGAAAGGATGTTACAACCATTTTAAGGAGAAACATCATCCTCAGTAGCTATTCCTGCGGTGCCAGAGTCCTCCCCTCGATTAATTGGTCCAAAAGCAGCCCTACTGTAGCAGGCAAAATCATGATCGACGCTAGGATGCTCTTCTTGATTAGCTCCAGAAGCTCCAACCGACCCCGAATAACCTCGGACGAGATCAGTGGCCTCCTGCCTGACACATCGAAGTCCACCGCACCCACCAAGGCTGTGTAGTGTGAACGTTTTTTTGTAAATAGTTGCTCCGCCTCATGAACGCGGCGAAGCCCCTCGTCAATTGCAGACTCTAGCTGATGTCTTTCGACAACCCATTTTGCCTCCTCTCGATTTCTTGGGCCTCCAGATATGAAGACCATTTGTACAAGGCTACATCCAAGCGCTCTAGTTCGGCCCTAGTCTGCCTCAGTTTAGCGGGAGTAGACGCCAAATCAAACTTGGCGACCCTCAGTTGAGATCTCATGCCAAAAAATTCCACTTTGGTGACAGAAGCTACGACCCCCAGAAGCCCAAGGTTCGTGGCAATACCAGAATTCTGCAGCTGGCCATTCAGAAAATCCACCCGATAGAGGGCATCTGAATATGACATTCGCAGATCTGCAAAGGCCTTCTCCAAAGCGAGAACTTTCTTGCGGGCTTCAAGGTGCAACAAAACATGATTATACGGCTCAAGGGCACGAGCGACCATTTCAGGACATGGTAACGCGATACATCGACGCGCGGTCCAACTTCCTCCCTTTCTAAGTCAACAAGGGAAGTAGAAGCATCTAAAGGGAAGTTGTGACCCCCCGAGGGTGCCGCCTATGTAGACCGCGTCGTCCTAATGGAAGAAGCCGCCCTGTCAGAGGGTTGCCTCTTCTTCAGAACAACGACGAGAGGCACAAACACCTCCAATTCAGCAATCCTGGACGGGCTGGGCAGGGCCAAACTTCTCTTCCTCGTACGACGATTGACAATACCCTCAGCCGGTAAACCTGGCACGGGGCGAATACCAGGAGAACATCACAGTAACCCTCGGCGCACAACATTACTTGACATTATGACCTCCTCAACAGATGTCAAAGGGAGCTTGAAAAACTCTATTTCTATCCGCCTCTCTTCCTTGCTAAGAGACGAATTATCAAACTTCCTTGAAACAAAGGAATAACGTCAGAACCAGCGTCGCATAAGGGATATACAGAAATATACATGTAATATTCCGACAACTAAGAAGTCACCAAGATCAAACTGAAAGTATCGGGACATTCTACAACTCCCAAGCTTGAAGCACGCAGAATCTACCGAAGCCAATAACTAATGCTTTTCCAGAGATTCAGCGTTGTCCGCCACCAATCGCAGACAAGAAGGACAGTTTAATATGCATAGAGCCATGGGTCCAATTGAGCATTATTCATGTGATGTATCACTGCCAGAATCAAACGAAGACCAGCATCATGAGCCCTAAGAAGAATCGCAAGCAGAATCTTGAACCCGCTCGGAACTATTGAGCGGAAGGTATACATAAATTAAGAAAGAAGCATCAAACGTCATCTGGTACTAGAAATTGAAGCCCAGACTCAAACATGCCTCGATGCAAACTTATGTACCCCTGAAGGGGTGTAGTCGGGCCCAAACCTCCAAACGCGGGAACAATTTCCTAATCTCCTGGAATATGGTACAAACTACGAATCCTGGTCAACTCAATTTCATCGACCAAGCTACCTTCAAAGAACTTGACACAAGTAAAAGATAACAGATCCTGGGGAGAAAATTCAGCATTGTTAGCCATCGGTAGAAAGAACGAATCAAATTTCACAGCAATACTATGGCTCAAAAGAACAATGCAGATAAGAATGAGAAAATCTTCATCTAAGCGGCAAATACTTATAGGGAAGGAAAATCACACTTTCCCTCCTTAAGTAGTCATGTACCCATTAATGTCATGTGTCGCTCGAGACGTACGCGTCGAGTTCAATCATCACGACGGTACAGTTGCTTTTTCAAAGTCTCAGTGGACCGACTAAACTCGGGGGGAGTAGCTGATGATACCCAAAAATGGTCACATCCCTGGGCCATACACATGTCATGATAATCTAAAGGAATTTCGGGCCCCAACGTCAGCCCAACACTGATCCGGCCCAAGCGATTCCTAACCCGCCTAATTCAGTCTACCAGATGGACCTGAACTCTTACAACATGCTAGGTTTACGCGTCTCACAACTATCCTCAATACCCGTAAGTCCTACTAAGGCAAGTATCTCGATGATTAGCTTTAGACATGCAATTACAACAATTATCTGCTTCCAACTAGGAAGCAAATACCGGAGTACATTCCACGTAGGTAAACTTCCTTCTATGGATTGCTCTTGGATTGGGAACTATCTCCCATGTATATACGAGCACAAGGCTAACAGGGTACTTCCCTCCTACAACATGGCTCCTAATTAGAGAAGGATCTCCACGAAGATCTCCTTTCTAAACTACGCCTTCGATGGACTTGTAGAACCATGACTTCTGCACTATAAATAAGACATGATGTTTGTAAGCTAAAGTACGCTACAAATTCTCTGTTTACAACATTACACCTTTCTAAGATCCCTGTCCGATTTTAGCATCGGAGTGCCATCAGCCACCACAACGGATGCCGACGACACTTTGATGCTAAAGTCGGACAGGGATCTGAGGAAGGTGTAATGCTGTAACAGAGAATTTGTAGCATACCTTAGCTTACCAAATTCAAGTCATATTTATAGTGCAAGGAGTCCTGGTTCAACCAGGCCATCGTAGGTGTAGTTTAGGGAGGAGATCTTGATGGAGATCCCTCTCTAATTAAATGTCGTGTTATAGGAGGGAAGTTCCTTGTTAGCTCTGCACTCCCAGATACGGGAGAGATAGTTCCCAATCCAAGAGCAATCCGTAGAAGGGAGTTTTTTTGTGTGGAAGATACTTTAGAGTTTGCTTCCTAGTTGGAAGTAGAGAGCAACTGTAGTTGCCCGCTTGAAGTCGATCCTCGAGATACTTGCCTAAAGAGGGCTTATGGGTATTGTTGATAACTTTGAGACATGTGGGCCTAGCATGCTGTGAGAGTCCGAGTCCACTTGGCGGACTTAAGTTGAGCGGGCTTAGATCAGCTTGGGTTGGATCTATGATGGGTCGATGCTTGGGCCCGTAGTTCCTCGAGATCATCATGACACGTGTTCGGCTCAGAAGTGTGACCTTGTTTATGTATCATCGGCTACTCCCCCCGATTTAGTGGGCCGTCACATTGGTTTGCTGTCATCTCTTGAAGGGATGCGACGCTCATGATGATTGAATCCGAATCGTTGCTTGAGGCGCACGTTGCATTAATTGGGCGTGCGTTGGTCTGGCGAAAAAGAGGCAGGTACCTATCCTCTATATAGGTCATCTGCAGTGTTGAGACTGACCCTTCTGATTTACTTGCTTTAGAAGATATTGTTTTAAAAGGTTCGTTCGTCTTCTTCATGGCTCAAGAAAACCTTATTGATGATGTTTTTGAAGACATGCTGTTGTCCAAGCCCGGTCTCACTGAACTCTGTACAAAGTTTGGAGTTCCTAAGACTTGTCGTTGTCCCTTCTGACGGGCGACCAAACGCAATGTCGCCTCTGGCCGGTTTCATCTGTTTACATCGAGGGGTGCTTCAAAATGGAGTGCATTTCCCGGTTCTGGACGTCATATGGGAGTTCTTGGATTTCTTGGAGATTCCTCCGGCTCAGTTGGGACCCAACATGTACATGATCATTCTCATGATTTTGTTCAATGCTAAGGAGGTCGGCGTTAGTGTGATCCCGCGGGTGATTCAGTTGTTGACCGCTCCTCGACTACAAAGTAATGTTGTTTGTAAGATGAAGTACTGTTTTCTGGCCCTTGTTGATTCGAAATATTTTTGGTGCAAGGGTCGTTCGCTTGAGTGACAGTTCAGGCCGTTTCATAAGTTCAACTCCTTTCCTGTGACTTTGATGTGCTTGATAGCGGTTTGAGTAATCATTGCCTGTGTTCTTTTGCAGGAAGGTTTCCCACTGATCCTTACCTTAGAGGAGCAAATCACCATGGAGGCATTCCGCGTCATGGCAAAAAGGGAGGCGGTTGATATCATAAAAGTTTCCAATTTCGTTCATAGTGTTGTGGGACAATTGGCTCGTTGTTCCCACTCTGCATCGAGAGTCGCGCATTAAGCTGGAAGATGAGGTCCCTTCCAAGAAGAGGAAGGCTGCTAGAGTCAAGACTCCCATCTTGTCTTATGCGGAGGATCCATCCGAGACGCTTGCTTCCTATGTGAGGAAAAAACCTCACGTTAGGACTGGGTCCTCTTCGGCATGACCCTGCTCTGGTGAGAGAGGAACACGAGTCCGCTAGGCCAGTTGAGGCGGAGACTAATATTCCTGGCTTGGCGAAAGATTATCTGCGGTTGGCGGGAGTTGCTGATGGGTCGAACCTTAGTGATGCGCAGGTTGAGGTTCTGAATGATTGTCTATTGAAGATTCACCTGAGGTGGTGAATTTGATCACCCCACCGTTGACTCGCTTGAAAGTGGCCGTGGTATCGGCCGTGTCTCCTGTAGTTCGCATTGCTCACCGTCTCATTCTAGGCCACAGCTAGAACTATTGAAAGGTCCTTTGAATACTCCGGTCCTTCCTCTCCCTCTGGATCCTATTGGGTCGTCTCGTAATAAAGGGTCGACCATTCTTGACAAGGGAAAAACCACGGAGGAGAGTCTGAGGACGGTGGCAACGTGAAGGGCGACGCTGGAATAGTTCCTGATAGGGGGAAGCTTCATCCTAATGCACGGATAAGTTTGTTCACATCGGACTTGGTGAAGATGAGCTCACATGTCTGGCACCAAAAGGTGGATTTTGAGTATGCTTCAAGGAAGCATATAAGTAGGTGGCACAGCTGGCTGATGAACCACGCTCCAAAAACAGATGAGGATACGCTGGAAGAGCGTGTGGACAAGGGTTTGAAGTATATCATGCTTGGTATGTCTCATATGAGCCACACGACCGTTGCTGGGATGGACGTAAAGGCGGCTCACGAGAGAATATATACTTTGGAGCGTTCCTTCTCGCAAGTGCAGACGTTGTATTCTTATACGCTCCATGAAATTGAGTGGCTTAAGAAGCAGGCCGAAGATATGCGGTTGGATCAATCAATTGTGGCCGTTGAGGCTCAGAGGGCTCGTCTGGAAGACCTTGAGCGAAGTCTGACCGAGGCGGTGTTCGAAACGGACGGACTTAAGCAGGAGTTGAGCCGGCTCCGCCTAGAGGTCGAGTTTGCGCAAAAAACTACTGCTAAGGCGCATTCTGAGTTGCAGTCTTTTGCTGAAGATAGTGCTTTGAAGGAAGCTGACTGGGCTGCTAAGAAGCAACAGTTGGAATCCGTTGTGGTGTTCTATGCTCGAGAGGCGGGGAAGGCCGAGGACCAACTCGAACTAAGATGGCATGAACTCAGTGTTGTGAAGAGCAGTCTGGCCACGGAGCAGTCTCAGATCAATGCGCTAACTAGCAAGTTGGAGCTACTGAAGTGTGACCTTATTGATGCAAAGATGCAAGAGAACGAGTTTTTCCAGGAACAAGGCAAATGTGAGTTCTGATTGGTTGTTCATGGCCAGCTGGAGCTGTTGAGGCTGAAGGAGGAGCATCCGGAGCAGGATCTTAGCCGTTACAAGAAGATGTCATATGTGAACTTGTATGTTACCTCCGAGCGAGGAGGATAGTTCATTCCCTAACGTCCAGGTCGAAGCACGTACAGATGCAACTTCTGCCCCCGTTTTTCTTAGGCTTAGCTCTTCCGTTTCTGTACATTCTCCTGATTAGGAGCAAACTTTGTGTGTTTGTACACTTTTTGTCTTGACCGTTAATGAAAACAGTTTTCTTTGTTTCATACTTGGCATCTCTATTGCATGTTTTTTGTTTTGCCTTATCGTCTTACTTTGGCATAAGCTGGTTAAATCAATAGGACGTTGTCCGCTTTGTATTGTGAATGACTAGGGGTCATTGCTGCGTAGTTATGTCCAATAGTGGGCATGTTGTGAACAGTTTAACTGGGGGTTGAGTCACCCGAGTTGTGTCCTGTCCCACAGGTAAGTTGCTTGAGCTTTTTCTTGTTTGTCTGATTGGCCGGCTGTAGCTGTTGCCATGGGCAACTTGTGGTGGCCGAAAGTACATGTTAGAGCATTTGCATCGAGTCAGGCGCCATAGGCTCGGGTTGACGTTCTAATTAGATTTTATCAGGGCATCGTTCTTACTATCCTTGCATCAGCACGAGTGACATTTTTCTAATGTTAGAATGTCAATCCGTTTGAGTGTGAAGGCGCTGACTCAACTAAGCTCATATTTACGTTTATAGTCTTGAGGGAGAGCGGAGGTCGTGTGGATAATTGTTTGAGATTCCCACCTTCTAAATCATTTATGACTGAGTAGAGCGGTTGATAGATTCGGGGAGTAAAGGTTTGGCAACAGGGCTGAAGAACAGTGGTCTCGTGGCAAGCCGTCAGAATCAGTTCGGGACTGACTAGGCTTCCACTTTCCGAATTATTTATGATCGAGCAAAGTGGTTGACAAATTCGAGGAGTAAAGGTTTGGCTACCAAACTGAAGAGCAGTGGTCCCGTGGCAAGCCGTCAGAATCAGCTCTAGATTGACTATGCTCCCACCTTTCGAACCGTCGACACCCTCGCAGTGGGGGCTACAAGTCCAGGTTTTGATCAGAAGCATTTGTTGTTGGTCGTCATCAGCTAGGCTTACCTGATTAGGTTCGGCGGACACTGACCGCGAATGGGGCAGTGACCCCTAGTAAGTCGTTGTCACCAAGCATGGCAGCGCTGATTATATTCCCACTTCCTAAACCGTCAATGCCTGCATTAAGCAGACTAGGTGTCAAGGTGAACAAAAAACTATCGTTGTCAGTGTTGGCTGACTAAGCTTGCCCGGTTTGACCAGAGGTTTCACCTGCTGAGGGGCATTCGAACCTAGTGGTTCATGGTGTGGACGAAGTTATCTTAACTCAGCAAGTGGTAAAGTCCGTATGTCAAAGTTGACTAAGATCCTCGAGTACTCGTGCCAAACATGCGACAGGGTGTTGTTTGAATAACAGGCTGAGCCCAAGGGTCCGCAAAGGAAGGGCTAGGGTTTCCTGCGTGGTGCGTTACATGTACGACGTAGATTGCACGGGTGACACGTGTATGGTGTAGGCTGCGTGACGTTTGAGTATATCGGCTATTCCTTCTCAATTGATGGGGTTGCTTGCAGCACCATTAATTGATTGATGTAATCTGCGCAGTTTCCTTGGGAATCGTCGTCTTCCATTTTCCCATACGATATTTAATGTCCGACAGTTAATGTTGGAGTACCCGTTTGGTGAACCACTATGTCTATATAATGGTGTTTTCCAATCGTTGTAGGCACCATCTTTTGCTGAGTTTATTTCATGTAATGTTCTTGTTTGGAGAAGGTGCTTTGGGTTTTCCAAAGGCTGAGGAAAATGCTTTGGATTTTCCATAGGCTGAAGTTGGATCTCCATCACTAGAGTTTTCAAAAGTTCTGATGTTCATATCGATCAAGCATGATGATAGTTGTTGTTATGCGTGGTCACCTGTTGTGGGTGGGCACGTAGTTAATCCGTTGAGGTTTTGTAATCTCTTCTCATATCATGAAGAAGTAGTACGGATTTTTTACCAAAGGAAATCCTTGATGTTACACCGTATCACTTGTGTTTTCGTGTGCTCGAATTACGCTGCTAACCGACGGCTGATTGAAGTGTTAGTCAATGTGCGATGTCTTCGGGTGTGGTAGCTCTCAGTCACACCTGTCATCGCATATGGGAAAAGTGGTATCTCCTGATAGCATTATGAGACTGTAACTGTGTCGCTGCTTGTGGCCACCCTCATCTGCCTTATTCTAAGCCTTTTGAGGAGGTTGGATAAACGGTGGGACGTCTCTTGAGGAAATCGGCAGCTAGTCATGAGGTCTTCAATGATGTAAGGATAACACTTTCCTGGAGTGATTTGACGGAGCAATCTGACTGCTCAGTCCTTTCAATCCCCTCTTACATTTTGTTTTTATCTTGGGAAGGGGTCGAGCATCTCCCATTCTCTTAACTCCATTGTCGTCTTCGAAAGGGGTCGAACAGTTTTTATTTTTGCTTTCACTTGCAGATTACTCGTATCGGAGGGTGTGCAGGTTTTCGCCAGACTCTGTCCATTGCAGAATTGTTTAAGCGAATCTTTTGTTTCAGTTCTCACTATATTCAGATGCCTATATTGCTCATTCTTTTGTATCCGCCTCAGGGCATTCGTAGTAAGTAGCCTTTTGTATCCACCCCAAGGTGCTTGTTGTTACATCTTTCCATTAATCAATAGAGTTTGTTTATGAAATTCTTGTTTTATTTCTTAAATGATTGTGAATCATATAAGTCTCTTAAGAACTCTAAACTCAATATTGACTACGGAAAAGGAAACAAACAACTTAAAGCAAACTAACAGTTGACTGAGAGAAACTGATCCTAGCCTTGAATTGAATTCGGTTTGTTCTCGGATCGTTTAGCGGACTGTCGAGGCGTTACATAGGTCACTGAAGAGCAATCCTTGTTGATGGGCGGATCTACACGCCGATGGAATGTCGAGGGATGTGTTCCCACTTGCCATTGCCATTACGACTTGCTGGGCGGGTGAGTTGATTGCTCTTGTACTAGGTCAGGTTGCTCTGTATGATGTAGCTGAATCTGTGAGCACTCTATCTGTTTCAGTGCGGCGTAGTGGCAGCCTCGTGTTGTAGTGGCACTCTATTGTTCCATTTGGTGTAGCCACGGTCTTCCCAGGATGATGTTGTAGGATGATGGTGCGTTTACCACCATGAAGTCCAGAAACAAGACCTTTTTCAGCCACGGTTCTCCAGCTACTGTGGCTAACCTTATCTTTTCGATGGGAAAGCATTTCTCCCCGGTGAATCCGATCAGCGGGTGCTCCGATGGCACTAGGTTTTCCTCCTTGAGGTCCATACTGCGGAAAGCATTGTAGAACAAAACGTTGAGCGAGCTTTCCGTGTCAACGAGAGCTCTCTTCACTTCCCACTTTGCGATGGATACGGAGATGACCAAGGCGTCGTTGTGCAACGCTTGGACTCCATTGAGCTCCTTGTCCGTGAAATTCAAAGTGGGAATGGGGTTTTGAATTTTCGAATAGAAAATGCGCCTGTCTTCATCCGTGGGTCGTATCCGCATATCCAACAGAGTCTGCTTGCAGGACCTGTGCGATTGGTCTTCATTCGGTCTGACTCCATGAAGGACTTATATTATCCCAAGAGTCTCCTTCTATATCTCTTTGACTGACTCCCCCTGTCCCTAGTCTGTTCTGACTGATTCTCAGACTTCAATAAGTCTTTCAATTTGCCCTTGCGGATCCAGTGTTCTACTTCGTACCTCTGACTTTTGCAGTCGTTCGTGTTGTGGCCACCCTCCTTGTGATACGCACAGTACTTGCCGTTGTCCCTTTTGGCAGGGTCTCTGCGTGTCTTCGGGGTCACTTTAATTCCTCCCAATTTTTCATGGAGTTGAGTACATCCGACAAACTAGCATTTAGGGGTGTAACGGCTTTGGATCCAACGTAGTTGGATTATTTCTCTGGCCATAGACGATCAGGATCTAGTTTGTTGTAAGTGCACTTCCTCTTGCTCCACACCTCATCCTCATGTCTCTTTCCCTCATTCTTGTCCCTGGAAGCTGAGGGCTTCCTGTTGCCTTCAGTCTCCCTATTAGCCATCCTTGACGCCTCCATGATGATGTGTTTCTGGACGCTCTTGAGGAGTTCTGCCATGTCCAAAGGGGGATCCAAGGTGAGGTCCTCGAAAAGCTTTCCCTCTTTGAGGCCTATAGTGAATGCAGTCATAGCTTTATCGTCGCTGCACCCATCGATGAGGGTTAGCTCATTGTTGAAGCATGTCACATACTCTCAGAGCGTATTGTCGGACCTCTGCCTTAGAGAGAGTATGAAGTGTGGGTCTGTTCTGAAATGCTGGCTCCCGATGAAACGTGTCAAGAATTATTTTGCCAATGTTTTGAAGGAGTCGATTGACTTCGGTGGTAGGCTATGGAACCATGTCAATGCAAGGCCTTTAAGACTCGTTAGAAAGGTTCCGCACATGATAGATTCAGATCCTTCCTTGAGCGCCATTATGTGCTGGTAATGGCGTAGATGATCGAAAGGATCGGTGGTACTGTCATAGGAATTGAGCTTCGGGGAAATGAACTTTCTTGGAAGTGCTTCACTCATAATCCGGTCCATAAAGGGTGGGACGGAGAGGCGATATAGTATGTCCAGGTCGTGCGCTCCTCTATGGAGAGGGTTCCCAGGACCGAGCCTCTCTGTTTTGGAGGCTGGATCAGCGTTAGCCGTGCAACCTCCCTTAGTCCAATGGGAATTAGCGGGGCATGGCTCTCCTGCACTTGTTTCCTATTGTTCACTGGAGGTGGATGTTTGTGTTGTTCCTGGTCTCCATTAGCAGCGGGTGGATTTCGTCGTGTGGGCGTCTCCACCGCCTTGATGACCTGCTGTATTTGAGACGTCAACACCTCGATTCTAAGGTCCGCCGTTATTGTCGTTGGTGCAGGGGCTTGAGTAGGTTGCCCGTGCATGGCGTGAACTGGTATAGGGACAACTGGAGCATTGGACGTGTCCCCTGGTTCATTGTTGCATGACCTGGTGGTCACCATCTCTCTTGGATTTGGTAGGAGACGACGCTTAGTGTAAAATTAAGAACTATGTCGTCCCCACGGATGATGCCAAACTGATGTAGTCGATTTTCACTCCCTGCTTTGACCTCGTTCCTGCTGACTTGCATAAGTAATGCATGTGAGCAACAGACCACCGTGGGGTGGTTGATGACACTCCAATGCTAAAGTTAGACATGGATTTGAGGAAGGTGTAATGCTATAACATGGAATTTGTAGAGTACCTTAGCTTACCAACCTCAAGTCTTATTTATAGTGCAAGGAGTCCTGGTTCAACCAGGCCATCGTAGGCGTAGTTTAGTGAGGAAATCTTCGTGGATATCCCTTTCTGATTAAGAGTCGTGCTGTAGGATGGAAGTTCTCTCTTAGCTTTGCACTCCTAGATACACGGGAGATAGTTTTCAATCCAAGAGCAATCTGTAGAAAGGAGTTTCCCTGTATGGAAGATACTTTGGAGTTTGCTTCCTAGTTGGAAGCAGAGAGCAGCTGTAGCTGCTCGTCTGAAGCCGATCCTCAAGATACTTGCTTGAAGAGGGCTTATGAGTATCGTGGATAGCTGTGAGACGTGTGAGCCTAGCATGCTGTGAGAGTCCGGGTCCGCTTGGTGGATTGAAGTTGAGCGAGCTTAGATTCACCTGGGTTGGATCTGTGTTGGGCCGATGCTTGGGCCCGTAGTTCCTCAAGATCATCATGACACGTGTTCGGCTCAGGAGTGTGACCATTTTTATGTATCATCAACTAGAATCAGGAAGCACTGAAGAACCACCCCTGATAGCCGGAAGGGTAGAAGGAATAATAGTAACACCAAAAAAACCACTTTTACCCCCCCTCCCCCGGTCGAGAAGTGTCCGTGGTAAGGACATGACTAGCGGTAGCAGGAGAAAAATGACGAATAGGAGAAGAAACTAAGAACTCAGCTGCTTCACTGACATCAATAAAAGGAAAAGGAGAGTGTTCCTTGAAGGTTTGACCACCACCAACGTTTTTAGACTGTTACCGCTAACTAAAGTATTTTTTCATTAATGACCCGGGGATCATCATTAGACAACTCAGCAGCGTCCGAGACACCATAAGCAGAAAAAAGCTTCTTCTCGTTATCATCCAGCGGATGAGTAGTCTCCTTCTCGCTATTTTTCAACGCGGGTCTCAGTTCTTCAGCCTCCTCGAAAGACTCACGATCTTCTTTTGCAACATCGTCGTGGGAAGGACTTGGGCAAGAGGCAGCCCCCGTAACATCCTGAACTGTATTAAAAAAAGACACAATTTGAGCAAAACCACGATTAGAAAGTCGTTTCTTCCTTGAAACCTGACCAGGGTCTACCGGCAGTCGCCTTGACAAACTCATACACCTCGCAAGCTTTATTTTTCGAGAAGCAAAGACTGTGATATTAACAGAAGCATCGAGATTCGTAACACACTGATTCAAGCTCACTTTCCAATCAATGCTAGCATCACTAACACTAGCACGAGCAGCGCGAGCAAGAATAACCTCAACACGAGAATCAGTAAACAAAGCTCGTTCCGCTTCATTCATAGTGTACAAACCACTACGCTCCAAAATACCCTCAGAAAGAAATGCCTCCACAAGAAAACGATGAAGCTTTGAGAATCGATCACTAATCCTCTACTCCTCGGCAGTTAAGTGAAGATTCTTCTGCTTATTGGGAAATCAGAATGATCGAAAAATTAAACCTATTAGATCAATTTGTTTTCTTAAGTTAAGTAAATAAATGCTTTTTTTCTCACTCTAACTATCCTACATCATTTAAATCATATTTTTATTACTCTTATCCCAAAAGCTAAAATCCCAATTTTTATAGATCAATTTAGACCTATTAGCTTATGTAATGTTATTTATAAAATTATTTCTAAAATAATTAATAGCTAATATAATTAAACCTTTTCTTAGCTTCATTATTTGATATTTCCAATGAGCATTGTTGAAAGGTAGACAAATTGGAGATAATGACTCAACAACTCATGAATATTTTATTTTATCAAGAAACAAAAAACTAAGAAAAAAAATGGATGGCTGTCAAAATAGATATGGCTAACGCTCATCATAAAGTGGATTGGTCATTCCTTAGTCACCATCATTCAATCAATTCACCAATATGTCTTTAATGATTCTTATTTTTTTTTGGAGAATGGCAGTCCTCTTAAACCTCTTCATCCATCTAGAGGTCTTAGACAAAATGATCCTGTGTTGAATTTCTTTCTAGGCTCTTTTCCTCTCGATTGCAATTAGGTATTATCTTGTAAATTAAAATTCATAGATCTTTACCCTCATTCTCACAATAGCAGTGGCTGCAGCTATTCCTATTTATTCTAGGGTTATTTTTTATTTAGCCCCCATTTGTTTATATCTATTTTTATTTTACCCCAATTTATTCTTGTATTTCAGTCTAACACCCATGATCGTTTGTCAATTTAAAAAAAATTGATGTAATTTGTTAATCAACACCCTTAAACAGATGGTCATGGGTATTAGACTGGATTACAAGAACAAATGGGGGTCAAAGAGGAATAGAAATAAACAAATGGGGGCCAAATGGGAAATAACCCTTTTGTTTTTAGTGTTTACACTACAAAACACAAAGTCTAAAATGACACTTTCAAGGCGGCGTTTTAAGAAAAGCGCCGCCTATTCATAACATTACCGGCGCTTATAACCAAAACGCCGCTTAGTTAAACATTATAACGACATTATCAGGGAACGCCGGTAAAACCTTATGCAATACGGCGTTTCCGTTATAAAGCGTCGGTTAAGAGCAAACAAAACCGGCGTTTCTGTTATAAAGCGCCGGTTAAGAGAAAGAAAATCGACATTTCTGTTATAAAGCGCCGGTTAAGACCTTATGCAATAACGACGTTTCTGTTATAAAGCGCCGGTAAAACCTTATGCAATAACGGCGTTTCTATTGTAAAGCGCCGGTTAAGAGCAAAAAAAATCGGCATTTCTGTTATAAAGTGCCGGTTAAGAGCAAAAAAAACCCGCGCCCGCTTCCTGCTAATGAAAAAATCAAGTTTTAACAAAACGCTGTATTAGAGGTTTTATAACCCAGCCTCCTCGACTTCTCTCCTCCCCTCCTTCCCCGCTCCTCCCTCGACTTCCCTGCTCCCTCCACTCGACTTCCACCTTCCCTGCTCCCTCGACTTCCACCTTCCCTGCTCCGTTAACTCGACTTCCACCGTCCCTGCTCCCTCGACTTCCCTGCTCCTCCCTCGACTTCTCTGCTCCTCCATCGACTTCCCTTCTCCCCTCCTTCCCTGTTCTTCCCTCATTCGCGATTTGATCTTCCCTCATTCCCGACTTCCCTCTCTAAAACCCTACTCACTGTGACAGACTTGACCTTGCTCGGCGTCTTCAACCTCCAAACCATTTTGCAAAATCGATTAGCGAATGTAGATTCTCTCGTACATGTACTCTCTCTCTGCTTTTTTTTGGAATTGCTCTTTTGGGTTCTCTAAGATCGTAAATTTACGCTAATTAGGGTTTATATGTGTTCCTAAAAGTACCCATTTCTTTCAAATTGGGTACAGTTTGATCCTTTATTAACAAAGTCGATGGATTGTTACTAAATATCACTCTTTTATGTAAATTTTGACTAATTAAATGAAAAAGTATCCAAGAACATTCAAGATTAAGAGAACTGCAAATGTTTTCTAACTATATTGTAATTTCTTTTTCTAGGTTGCAAATGTTAGTTTTATTTTATTTCCTAAAGATGGTGGCATTGACGCCACCTTTGGTTGTTCATGCCTTGAAAATGCACCAAATGGTGCCTCGTTGTTATCAATTAACACAACGATGGTAGCAAGGTCACATTGCAGAGTTTCCTCTATTAGCTCATTGGAATGTTTGAATCATAAGGATTGGTTGTCCCCCCAATGAGGTCCTTGAGATTTTCGAGCTAATGAGGGATTCTGAAACTGTGCTCCATATGTTTGAGAAATTTTCCAAACGGAAGGATTATAAGCCAACTGAGGCGCTGTATATACTCATAATTTTGAAACACTCATGAAGATAAACTTTTGATGCTATTCGTGACATTATGGTGAGAGTTAAAAATGAAAGAAATTGTGTGGTTTCGGATGAGTTCTTCTATTTGGTGATGAAAGTGTATGGTAATGTAGGTCATATTGATCGAGTGATTCAGACCCTTTTTGGTATGCTAGAGTACAATTGTTGGCCTACAATAAGAACCTTCAATGTATTGAAATGGTGCCATGGACTTCTCTAATTCAGTATGAAATGAGCTATTTTCAAAATGTACATTTGTGAACTTCAGACCAGGTGTTCTTACAACACTAATGGGTGTCAGTGGTGCTGGTAAGACAACCATTGTAATGTTTTTTATTACTACCTTTATTTTCTAGTTATTTGACTTGACAATAGTAAACATCAGTTTTCCCATTGCAATTTCTATTTTCCTCCAGGGAAGAAAATAAAAGATATTGAGAATTTTGTTAATGATGGTGTTTACCTAGAGCTGGTTGGCCCTCTCTTTCCTGTATCAAACATCAAATTGACGTTATATTTGACTTGGCAAGTAATAATGTGATAAGTGCACATTTCAGGCTACTGAACGTGATTTTTACAACAAAGTTTGTACACATCTTGAGCTAGATCAGAGGGAGGCAGGTGTGACTACTTTTTTCCCTGCTTTCACTTTTTTTCATGATATTGTTGCACTGTTATAGTTCATTCACTTATGTAAAATTTATTCATTGATTTACAGGTTCGTATCTAGGATTACATCATTGGGGAAAAATTTCACTTACTGGATGTTTGTGATCGAAATCAGGAAGACTACAAGTTTGCCATGAATCATCGAGTCAGCTCTTTGAATAATATGTTTCTTTCAGATTCACCAATGCGAACAATGACATTGCTTTCTTAATAATAAGTGGACATTTGATAAGATCTGTGACATGACCAATTCTCAGAAAACTATGTATCATCATATTTGCTCCCATATGTTTGCTCTTACACACATTGAAGATGTCACTCCCATGCATCAAAGACGTTACACGCTCTTCTCTATTTTCAACTAGAAGACTCTTCTTCAGTCTGAAGATGTTCTCCAAGTAGAAGAACTCTTCAACTACACAACGGCTTGTTAGATAAGTAGTAGAATTGTGAGCTACAAGATATGATTAATAGTAAGAGAAGTTGAAAGGGATAACAACCAGACTTTGCATTTCTCTGATTAATCTACTATATTAGAGACTCATTTCTACTAAGTAGCTTTCTCTAGAGAGCCTAGACACGTCCGCAACTAACGCACTGACACTTAATGACCACAGAGACATACAACTAAGGACCTACACGTTACACTAGAACAGAGTCCTAGAGACACACAACCAACATGACAATAATGACAAGTTTCAGCTGTAAGTTCTAACATTGAAAAGTGAAAACAGAGGACAACACATTACTTCAACAGGGATGCCCTCCCACGTATTTTCTGAGGTTTTGTTTTTGAATTTGGATGCTTAAGCCCTCCATGAGGGATATATTTATAGACAGGATAGTTGGGCAATGGGAACCAACTCTAAATTGTTTGGTGGCTGGTTGGTGTTGCATGCAATGTGAAAACCAATTCCAATAGTTTTTGCTACCAATAACCTGTTTGCTCTTTGGATTAGACAGAAGATAATTTAAGTTATATTTTAATTTGAACTATCTAGAAAAGATGCATACCTTTTGTACATTTTTGTTGGTTTTTATTTTTATGTATCTGTTTGTTGCTATTATTATTATTATTATTGCTGTTGTTTTAAGAGTATTCTGACTTTGAAGTCTTCTCTTGATCAGTCAGAACTTGAAATAAAGCCACGTTATCCATTATTTGGAGGTTGGAAATCTACTTTTGTCATAGGATATGGGTTACCATTGCAAGACTTCCTCTTTGAGTCAAATGGGTTACATTTTCCAGTGTCCCTTCCTCCTCCTCCTCCTCAAATACATATTTCCGCATTTGAGGGTTGTATGGGTCTAGGCTCGTCCTCAATAACCGAAAGGATTTCTACCATTCTCACAGATATCAACAGTTAGTTTTCTCACGCTGCACCCTTCATTGTTTTGAATTTGGTCATGGTTATCTCTCTTTCCTTTTAGGTTAAAAGTTTATGCAAATTGTGGCCTGTATGAATTACTAATTAAATGATGATATTGGATGGCTATCTCTTGGAATCAGAAATTACTTGCAGAAGAGCTACTTGAAAAGGAGCTTCCCATTAAAGTTTGTAGAAGTCGATGAGGAACAGTCTAGGCTCATCCTCAGTAACCGAAAGGCTATGGCTGATAGTCAGGCACAACTTGGAATTGAATTAGTTGTAACAGGAACTGTACAGAGTCTTAAGCCATATGGTGCCTTCATCGACATTGGTGGAATTAATGGTCTACTTCATGTCAGCCAGATAAGTCATGACCGTGTCTCGGATATTGCCACTGTTTTACAACCTGGTGATGAGCTAAAGGTAACATCCAACTAGCAGATTCATATTTTTCAAATAAAAGTATTGTTTGAAGAAATATTTTCTGAGCTAATGATAAACTCCTACTTTATCCTAATTCATAAAATATATGTTTCATCTTCTTGTATTCTTGTCGTCAATTATTCATTTTTCAGTATGGCACATAGTCCATCCAATTCGAATCATAGTAATACGGTCTCGTCTTTGATTGATATAACTTATATTGTTGTAAACCATAGGCTGAGGAGATGGCTCAGACATTCAGGCAGAGAATAGCTCAAGCAGAAGCTATGGCCCGTGCTGACATGCTGAAGTTCCAACCCGAGGTACTTGTTGGTTCATTCTGTCATTTTTGCATATAAAAGTTATGAACTAGTTACAATGCACAATCAACTCTCCTTTTGCATAAGAAAACGGGTCCTTTAATGCTAAATAAGAAACAAATTCGACTTGTTTCAGCTGAAAACCAAGTCCTAATATACTCTGAACTTTTGAATTCTAGAAACCTAGCAGTCATCTTTAAATGCTTTCTAACTTGCAATCCTGATTGAGTAGACACAATTTAAAATGATGTTAATATTGTCTAAAATGCCAACCTTACATTTTGCGACTGACTGTGGCTTTGTTTAGTTACTGAGTACAGTTTTTTATTTAGGATCACTCTAATAGTTTTTTTTTTTTTTTTTTTTTTTTTTTTTCTGCAGAGTGGATTGAGTCTTAGCGCTACTTTAGAGAAAACACCTAATAAAAAAAAGTAGGAACTTCATATTGCATGATATGCGAGTTTCTATATTTTCCATTTTGATGCAAGTGCAAGTGTTCCATGTGATATCCCACTCGCTATATTTATTCACTAGGCATCAATATATGTATTCTTGTCAGTGTGTTGTTATTCCTGTACAAGAAAAATTAATGATTTTGTGCAAGTATTTTGGTTCACTTAATTTATGCCTGATTTAGCTTTTGTGTCAACACTCAGGGCAACATGCCTTTTATCTATTGAGGAGCACCCTTAGGAGCCTGGAAGGTATGCAGAAACTGCCAGATTAGGACCTTCCTTCAAGAAAGAAGGTAATCAAAATGATTCATTATGTTACCATATGTAATTTGCTGGATTTCTTATACATGTATGGTTGGTAATTTGGTATTTGATTTTATGATACATCTGGGCAACTATGTGGTAGTTCAGGTTCACTTTAGCTATCTTGATTTCTTCTCTACGTGATTTTGCATCATGTAGTGCCTGAGCATACCTTAGCTGAAACCTTACAATCAGATACTTTTACATGAGTTTGTGATGAATGAGAATTCTTAAAAACTAATTTCATCAGTCATGAAACATGAGAGTTAATTGTATTGTACACCTGCAAGAATGCGTTGGTGATAATATGCAGGGTTTTGTTTTTGATTTGGAGTGCCATAGTCGCGTAGCAGCAAACTTTTTTATATTTCTAGGGCCATTCTGCTGCGAGCTTGGACAGTGTGCTGGTTTCGAACCTTGAAATGTGCTGGACAGAGTGCTGCATATGACTCTGTTTTCGTTTCGCTGTTTCTTTTTCGTTGCTGCTCTGGCGCTTTTAATATCCTGTTGGTGGATAGGTTGCTTGCTGGAAATATTTTGAGCGAAACTGGCAAGAGGCGTTGTGATCAAGTTGCTGATTGGTCAAGCTCGTGCTGGAAAATGGAGCACTCTGCTGTCTTCGCAGCGAGCTGAACAGGGTGCTCTGCTCTGCCCTGTTTTCAACTTGTTGTGTGGAGGGATATGGATGTTGTTATGTGTTTTTTCATATGCTGATTGGTCGAGTTTTTTGCTGGAAATTGAGCGGTTTGCGTTTTATAACGGCTTGGCAGGAGGTGCTTGCAAGTTGGTATGATGGCAATTTGCAAATTGTTTGGTATGTTTGCAAGATGAGGATTGAGCTGGCAAGTTTTGTTATACTTGCAAGTTGCAAGTTGCAAGGTTGGCAAGTTTGTTATGCTTTTATGATGCAAATTGTTATGTGTGCAAGTTGCAGGCTGGTTCCAAGATGAGCAAGGTGCAAATTATGCATATAGTTCTTGGGCTGAAATTGCAAATGGTTAAGGTATTTGCTTGACATTTCTTTGTTTGTTTATGAGGCCTTATCTATTGGTGATGTTGGCCTAGTTCATGATTAAGTTCTCCTAAGGTCTAAACCTCTCCTTGGTTTAGGCCTTATTAAGCCTTATTCTTGGTGAGTTAGGACTAATATTTAATTTTCCTTTTTGTTACGTATTGGTTTACTTGGTGGTAGGCCTTATTATTTAAGGCCTACTCCTTGGTAAATCAGGCCTATTCAAGGTCACACGTTTGAACTAGGACTATTTCTATCTTGGACGGTTTTTAAATTTCTGTTTATTTATGATGTATGTCCAATTGGTTTTTTCTCTCGGGTAAAGTCGTCATGTACCCCCGACAAGTGTATAAGATTTTTTCAAGTAATAAAGGTCTGGTTTCCCATAGCTGCCCCTCCCTACTGGAGGTTTTTTTTTTTTTTTTTTTTTAAGTTTTGTTTAAAAATTTGGAATGTACCTTTAGTGCAAAATTTACTTGTCCTGCACAATTAACACATATTCATGTAAGTGAAATTCATTTACATTATATCATTCGAATCTCTTGATGTTACGAGATATTAGAGCATCTTAGCAAGCTCAAACATCTTGTTTAGTGGCCGAGGCAAAAAAGTAGATATTACGTTGATAAGTGGTTAATTTACCTGTAAGCAAAGCAGGTTCTGTGAATTCTAATGATTAATTTTGCTTAATGAATTGTTTCTTACATTCACTGTTTGTTTTTCCTTCCAAATGACAAGTTTTTATTTTTATTGATGCAGGTTGAGGTGCCTGGAAATTGATTTTTTTTTTCAAGTATGTTAACATAATCGGCGCTTTAAAACACAATTAAAAGGTTGTAAAGACAGTGTTTCACAAGTATGTTAACATAACCAGCGCTTTAAAAGCGTCACAAAATGTCTTTATCGGCGCTTCATAGTGCCATTAAAAGCTTATAAATACGGCGTTTTATCCAAATGGGAATTGAAATATCATTTTCTTTAGCGACGCTTATATAAGCTATTACGGCGTTTTATAAAGCGCCGTAAATGTTGATTTTAACCGACGCTTCACCAAAAACATCGATAATCTTTTGGCGGCACATGCTTTTGCCGGCGCCTTTGCGGTGCTTTATAAAATGTCGTCAATGATCTAAACCGGCACATTTTTTGGACCTATATTGGCGCTTTTGAAGCGCCGCTTAAAACAAATATGTTGTAGTGTTACTTGTAGGTTAGTAGAAATTTATTGTTAAATTATTAATTCAAAGTAGAAAATTTTCTAGTTTCGCCCCTGATAACTCTTATTATCACCAACAATCTCTTACGATTTCGCCCCTCCTGGACTAAAATCTTGGGTGGGTCACTAGTGTTAGGACTTAGGATTTGGTCTTCAATTTAAAGGTTGGCCATGGGTAACTGAGTAGCCCAAATTGACAAAACAAAACCCCAAATACAACAACTGCCTATATCCATCCATGCTTTTAAGATAAACATGATGGGCTATTCAGGATATTTCATTATCAAATGTCAAGATAGGTATACATTTAATTAAGGGAGTTGTTACATGTATCCAATTATTTGGCTATGCTGCACTAACTCTTTATTGCACCGACATTTTGGGATGTTTCGACTTTATTGCACCAACTTATAATATGTAACACCGACTTATTTTTGTTACCAATAAAAACTAATTGGTGGTCAAATTTTCTCGTTTGTGAGCATTAGTTTGTTCTTGAGGAAAAAACCAAAGTTAATGTCATCGATAAAACTAAACTTCAGTTACAAATTTAAACCTTTGAAATTTTCGTACAAACATCAAAGATACACTAACCATCGTCAAAAATTCTAAAATAAATAGCAAACATTATTCTAGGTTGTGTAGAAAATCTCAAGTGCAGAAGAGTATAATCTGTTCATCAAACACAGAGGGGTTGACAAAAATACGTAAAAATAAATATATATGTAGACGAGTGCATCAATTTAAAAGGGGAGGTTGATATGTGTATTCGACTGTTTGGCTCAATGCCACTAACTTTATTTTGTAGATTCAGCTATTAAAAATTGTTGAGTATACCCGATCACTATTTTTAATCCTATAATAAAACTACTTGTTTGTTTAGAACTTTTCAAGGATGATTCTTATTGTAAATATTTTTTGATGTAGAGTTTTTGGGTTCGATTGCATTTTTTTAATAGTTGCAACAACTTACATTTCTTGTAATTTATTTATTGACGCTCCTAAACCAAGCCAAAGAATTGGTGCAACGAAGGATGGTGTTACATCTTTTAGGTTGGTGCAACGAAGTCGAAACTTCTCACAGTGCTGGTGCAACAAAGAATTGGTGCAACCAAGCCAAATAGTCACTTACTAATAGCAACTCCCTTAATTAATTATACCATAACATATGGTGATATGTAAATATGGATTTATATATATGTTAATGGCGATATACATGAACACCTGGTATTTGGGGATTAGTAAGAAAGCAAGATACACATACATGTAATATATAAACGTTATGTTTTGGAGGGAGGAAGAACAGTCATGCTAGCAAGTAAGAAAGACTGTTAGCATTGCTGGGCTAACAATTGCTTCCCAAAATGTAATGAAAACTGAACCATGAAAAAAGACTTGACATTTCATTAAAAACGGCCCGAATAGGATTCCAGATCATCAAAAAAATCAATGGAAGCCCGAAATTTAAGTTAGAAAGTAAACTTTCTCACTCTCCAAATATGGCAAAGACACTGTCATCCTTTCATTTGCTTGCCATTGCTATCCATACACACAACAGTAAATAATCTCATCTCCCACCATAGTAAATATCCCTATAAATCAGTTAAGTATCCACTGAGTTTGTTTATTGGGATAAACTTCATATTGCTTCAGATGAGATCAACTTATTCATTATAAATAAGGGAGCTAGATAGAGATAATAGAATTCAAGTGAGCAAAGCAATGGCAGGTGGCGAACAAATTCAAGAAATTAAAATGGAGGAAGGTCGTCATGGTGGCAGTGGTAGTGATACTAAGAAGAAGAATGACTTCTGTTCATCTTCTTCAAGTGTTAAGTTTATACAGAAAATCATTGCAGAGGTCATAGGGACTTATTTTCTGATATTAATGGGGTGTGGATCAGTCGCGGTGAACAAAATCTATGGATCAGTCACATTTCCAGGGATTTGTGTGACTTGGGGTTTGATTGTGATGGTCATGATTTATTCTGTTGGTCATATTTCTGGTGCTCATTTTAATCCTTCTGTCACCATCACCATGGCCATTTTTCGACAGTTCCCATATAAGGAGGTGAGTACATACATTATTAAGTCAGTGATTGAGATACAAGATCATTGAACTGGCTGCCATTATTTGCGTAAAACCAACTTTTTTTATTCAAAATGATTTGAAATGATGTTTGTTATGGCCTTCGTTGTGCAGGTTGTACCTTATATCATAGCCCAGTGTGTGGGATCGATTCTTGCTAGTGGAACATTGTGCCTTGTGTTTGATGTGAAAAGTGAAGATTTCTTTGGAACAGTACCAGTAGGACCACCAGTTAGGTCTCTAATCTTGGAGTTCTTCACAACATTTCTGCTGATGTTCGTCGTGTCCGGTGTTGCAACAGATAGCAGAGCGGTATGACACTATCTCTTATTGATTGTTTAAACACTCTTTGTTTTCTGTTCCATTTCAAGGCCACTTGTTGTTATAAATACAATCAAGAGAGTATTTATTCTAACATTTGTAGAATGTGGATGAAAAGCACTTCAATACAAGACTTGACTCTGCTTCCAAAGAGAGAAAGTGGGAAATTACTTTTAAAGTTGTTGCCTAATTGATCATCCCCATCTGATTGCAATCATATGGTGAGACTGATAAAAGTAATAAATGGATAAAATTGAATCCTTAAACTTCTGATCCTAATTTCCAACTTTCTAAACTAGTTTTTTGCCATATGGACCTTGGATACATAAATTTTCATAAATTTTCAACTTTATAAATGGTATAGATGTCAATATCAGATAAGGTATGGATGTCCTTAAGCAAATGCCTCATCTCAATAATATAACAGTTATTTGATTATTGTTTGTTTGCAGATAGGAGAGCTAGCAGGCCTTGCTGTTGGAATGACCATAACATTAGACGTCTTTGTTGCTGGGTAATCGACTATACTCTTGAGAAAGAAAAATAATTGTTTTTCGCAACTACAAGTTTCAAAGACTGAATTGTCATGAACAAAAAAATATGTTGTTTGCCAATGCAGACCGGTTTCTGGAGCATCTATGAACCCTGCAAGGACTCTAGGACCTGCCATTATCATGAACAATTACAAAGGAATATGGGTATACATGGTTGGACCATTTGCTGGTGCAATTCTTGGAGGATTTGCTTACAACCTGATTAGGTTCACAGACAAGCCACTTCGTGAATTGACTAAGAGTGGCTCTTTCATAAAGAGCTTACAAGGGGACAGTGCTAGATTGAGAAGCCAAACCTCATCACTCCCGACCTAGATACACAGCTATGTTTTTATTTTGTGTTATTTCTTGTCATTTATCAAGTTTATGTAATGTACTTGAACTTAGCTTAACATTCATGTTTCAAAAAATGTTTTTCCCGTCTCTCTTAGAGAAAGGTCATCTAACCATAGTAAAAAAAAAAAAAAGATTGTTATGTAAACAGTGTATGTTGGGGGATTACATGTTGAAAATAGCAACATTATGTGTTCTTTTGGGTTGGTTTCATTTATCAAAGGAAACCTTGACAATGAGCACCCATACAAGACTAGAAGAAGATGGCTCACACTATCAAAACTTTGGATGTTAAGTGACTTTGAAGCATTTGATGCGTCCAAATTCATCCTCCTCGAGATCTGACCAACAAAACAAAGTTAAATTCCCAAAGACCACATGTTTGGTGGTCGAAGGCACTCCGATGCTTAAGTCAGTTAACCATAGGAGAAAGTGAACTTAGACAGAGTATAGTTGTGATGTGTTTTCATACCCCGTGCCTCTTCTTCCCCCTTTACCTTATATGATAAAAGTAATTAACTCTAGGCATGACTTAAGCATGCATGGCGTATTGAAGGGGGACGTTTCTCACAACGGTTTCCTCCTTCATTGAGATGCGTCATTGGGGAAAGAGATTCCCACCATGACTTGTCTCCTTCGTAACGTCTCTATCCTTTGAGAAGAGAGATTTATAGGGCCTGAGATTTGGGCTTTAGTGACTGGACTTGTTATTCATATTTGGTTTGAAGCGTATGTTCCTCGTGATGGATGATTTGTGCCACGGGTACGGCCGTGATCGAATGACTATTTCATCAGCTACTCCCCCTAGTTAGTGGGCTCGCTTGCATGGCCACTAACTGTTCGACAGTTGGCTCTCTAGATTTCGTCATTACTTCTCTGCGTAACATTAACTGTCGTTAATAGTTGTTGACTGAATAGCCATGATTCGGTTTCTATTCCACCACACCATAATCGACTCATTTTGGCATGATTTTAGGGTTTTGTGTAGCCATCATTTCCTGCATGATTTCCCATTGGTTGTCTTTTTGTTGCCCAACCTTATAAAAGGGCATTGGAAAGTTGTGTTATCTTTTTTATGCTATTTCCATTTTCAGAGCTTGTTTGTTAATCTTCTTCTTGCTCTCTAAGTTTTTCAAACTCTTTGTCGTAGCTCTCAAAAGATCTCTGAGTGACGATCGTTTGGTCCATTGTGTGGCCTTTTTTTACTCTATCCAGGCAATCCAAGCCACCTTGGATGACCTCCGTTGGATGTATTCTATTCCGTCGTACTTGGATCTCGTGTTGCCAAGAAATGGTGACAACCTTTCCATCCAAAGGCTGGTTACATAGCTTAGTATCCTGGAATGTTCAGAGCTGGTATCCATTTCCCATTTTCGATGATCATCTGGGCATATTTGGATATAATCAGTATTCATCCTTGTCAATTGGGTCCCAATGGTTGGAAGGTTTTGGTTGGGACTTTGGTCAAGAGTTTGCGAGCTGGGATTCGCCTAAACGAGAATGTGTTGCATTCTCTGGTGGCTTTGAAGTTCAACATGAACGGTGACTTCAAATTCTGGCAGAGGACCTAGTTCTACGCTTCTATAAAATCTGGGTTCTCAAACCTTGATCGCAAACCCTTTCTAAGGTCGTTTAGGACCCCCAAGAATCTAAACCACTTGCAGCTGTCTGCAGAAGAGAAGAAGACAAAATATCAATTCCTTTTGCTTCCTTGGCCGACTCTTGAAGAAGCGCTCCAGTATGATGCCATTGAACAGAGTGGCCTCTCTGGCCTTAATGCTTAGGAGCAATCGTTGGTTTTTTATGAACCTAACTTTGGTGTCAGCGTTTATCAAATTGCTCCTCATATTCATGATGCTAGCGTTGGAGGTCAGGGTGCAGAAATGATTGTGAGGACAAGGAGTCCTTTTACTAGTGTTAGTGATGTTGGCCTTTCCACGGAGAATAGGGCTCCTGTTAACGTTGGTGAGGCTAGTCTGACCACGGAGAAGATGACTCCTACTAGCGTTGGTGATGTTAGTTTGTCCATGGAGAAGCAAACTCTTGTTAGGATTGGTGGTGTTGGTCCTACCACGAAAAAGATAGGGCTCTGAGGCATGTTAGTCCTTCCAAAATGAAAGTTGTGGGTGACTTCGTTGATTATGCTCAGCCTTCAAAGCGGAAGAGGCCTGTTGGGTCAGGTTTTGTTGTAAGGGGTGTTCTCACTGCCCTTCTTCTTGCTGTTTTGGGAAGAACCGTGATGACGACTTTCATCTTGCTGCTCAGGAAGAGGAGAAACTGAAGCAGGCTGTGAGGAGTCAGGTTGAAGTTTCTCATCCTCATGCTCCGCTGAGTGAACATGAAAAGGAATTTTTTGCTACTGCTGGTGTAGCGGACCTCAGCAAAATTTCGGATGAAGAGGCTCGTGTTATTTCGAATAAGATGACACAGCTTGTATTGAAGCAATCTCAGGATCCAAATGCAGAGCTGTCTTTGAACGACTTCGAGTATGATCCTACTTTTGATGAGGTTGTTACTGCTCAGGGTCAGAGTTCCAAGTCCCCTCCTACTTCTGTTAATCTAAGTCTGAAGGAATTGTCTGATTCTTCTCCTTTCCGTTTGAAGTCTTCTTATCTTGTTATGGACAAGAAGAGAAAAGTCGGTGTGCTCGTCATCATTGGTGTTCTGATTTTCAAACGGGTGACCAAGGGTGGAGCCTCGGTCATCCTTGACCCTTCTATGCTCCACTCGCAAGTCAGTTAGAGGGAGCCTGTTCCTAGGGCTATCCGTATCAATATGGATGGTGAGTTTAATTGGTATTCGGAGGTCGACGTGCGGGAGAGTGGACGTAATCACATCAACTCATGACATAAGTGGTTGATGGATAGAGTCCCGATACCTCTTCGTGCTGCTGGAGAATGCTTTGACAAAGGTGTAAAGCAAATATTGGAGGTAACAAGTTCACCTCATTTTTTTTAATAACTTTTTTCTTTGCTCTGAACAGTGGATGGCCCATCTCACTTATGCTAGGATGATGAGGTCCAATTATTAGGCTGCCTGTGAACATGTGTATGCCTTGGAGAAAAGGTACGCAGAACAGTTGTTGCAACTTTCTAATGCTCTGGCTCAAATGGATAAGTGGAAGGAGGAGTTTGCTTATCAGGAGAAGATAATTAACGTTTCTCAGGCTACTCTAATGGAAATTGAGGCTTCTGAAGTGGCTTTTGCGGAGAAGAAGATGGGTAGCCTGCGTGAACAGTTATTTGCCACTAAAAGTGAATTGTCCAATGCGAAAGCTACTCTGGATCAAGCATTAACTGTTGTAGATTCTCAGTCTGCTCTCTGTGAGACCACTTAGAAGCAAGTGGAACAACTTATTGCAGAACTCGCTTCTATCATGAACAACTTGTTGTGGAGAGAAGCGGTAAGGAACAAGCATCTCAGAAGCTTTTTGGAATTGAAGAAGAGCTCGTTTGGACCAAGCATGAACTGTCTGTACTAGTAAAGCAGACTAAGTCTACTGCAGATGCAATAAAGTTTAGTAAAATTGTTGCTGGCAGATTTTATCTTCTTGACTATATAGAAACGGAAGAGGGTTGCGACTTGTCCAAGTATCGTGCGATAGCGGATAATGTTTTTAAGGATGTTTCCACTCCTTTGGACATGCATGATAACATGCAAGTGGTTCTCTCAAAACAACTAAGGCTAATTAATAAAAATAAAACAAAATCGAGCTTGGCAAAGAAAATAACATTCCTTTGGGCCGATCATTGAATGCATACGTGAATCCCAAAAATATTTTACTTAGAGTAATTACCTTATACTGCCAATGAACCGGCCAAAATAACAACATTCCTTTGGGCCGATTGTTTTTCGCATCGATCATGAAGCAACCATATGCAATCCACCAAATAATAACTGAAATTCACATTCAATAAAATTTCATGAAAGATGTCACTTAGGCGACATAGCACAAAATTTTACTTAAATTTAAATTTTAGATTGCAAATTAAAATATTCTTGAGGTGCTCCTTCAACTTTTCATCAACTTTAAAATTTTTATTTCAAATCCACGAGTGAAAAAGGCAAAAAAATAGTACAACTGGTCCAGCCCAACAAGTATGGTTTACATTACAGGCTCAAACCGGTCCAAACAAGACCTGAATAAGCTAACTGGACCTAATCGGACCATCCAACTGGTCTGAACCGAACTGATCCAGTAGGTATGAACCAACTGGTGAGCTGGACCGGACCTAACCTGTTTACTAAACCAAACCAGTTGTTGAATCAAACCGGTTATAAACCTGTTACTGGATCAATTTTCAGGACCTGAACCGATCCAGTTGGACCTAAAACAAGCCCAAACAAAAAACACAACAAAATCAAGCCCAAACAAAATTGACCGTCTTCTTCACCTGTCTCTGTGGGTTGAAAAAAAAAGTAAACTAGATCGCTCCCTCTTTTTCACCTCACTATCCTTGAATTGATCCACCCTTAGTCTCGAAAGATCTTAAAAATAAGCGAGCAAGATGATCGACCGGAGAGAACGAGTCGGTTGCAGCTGACTGTTCTAGTCGAGCGAGCGAAGACCAAGGGCCATCAGAATGAAAAACGATGTGGAAGGGTTGATCAACACTAGAAGGAGAAAGAGAGGTCTGTCGGAAGAGAGATCTATCGTGGATCAGATCTGATGAAGAGAAGTCTGTTGTTGATCGAAGGTAACTCTTTTCTTTATGAAAGGGAAAATTCAGAAATAAAAAACTTCCGATGTCATTCTAACTACCACCGACCACCCAAAAAAATTGGATCTGGCGAAATAGATTTCTAGGGATTGGGTAAAACCCACGTGAGGATTGATTAATTAATCAAGCAATTAAAAAAACGCTAAACCATATGTTTTTTTGAATGATTCTAACAAGGAGGCTCTGATACCACTTGTAGGAATCTAACAGATCCTAAACCAAAACCTCATGTCAATAATTAATGAAGAAAACATTTTAATCAATGCATACCTGAATTCGCCATTGATGAAGAGTATCCTCGTAGCAATCCTCACGAACTAGCAACACGCAGCGGAGAGATCTTCCACCTCCAGAACCTTTCTCTTGCGTTTCTCAAACCATAAGGAAAAGTATGAGATAGAGAATTAGATTTGGAGTGAGGACCTCAATCGTATATATAAAACAATAACTTTGTTATTAGCCTATCAACAATAATAGAATTATATTAGAACTTAAACTGGTATCTACACAAATAACCTCCATACTTAATTTAGTAATACATATCAAGACATGCAACATGTAATTAGAAACATGTTTATGACCCTCGTCTTGTTTCTTAATGATCACAAATAATCGAGTCTAATCAAATATCACTCAACTAAAGGTAGTCTACAACGTATACTAATATAAACTATGTATAACATCCAGCGGACATGACTCAATAAGCTGGTTTGTGGAAGGTGTTGACTAGGAGAAAATGCTAATAGTAAGGGCATCTCCACTCGTTGCTACTTTACATGAAAACTTTTCTCAAATTCGCATGTAGTGGGAGAAAGTTTCTAGTAGTAGAAATCACAATTTCTTAAATTAGTAGTCAACATGCTTGAGACATTTCATGACTAACCCATTTTTCAACTGTTGCCATGTGTACATTTTAAGGGGAATAAAAGACCAAACAAAAATACAAATCTTGTTTGGAGGGGGGGGGGGGGGGGGGGGGGGTTGAACAATATTTTGACTTGAGGTGGGGCCCCCAAATATAAAAAGGAACTTTTATTTATTTATTTTAAGAAATGAATTAGTATGTCAAATTAGTGTTTGTTGAATGGGAAATTCTAAGGTGCACTAGTACCATGCCTGGTGGTACCAGGGTACCGTAGATTTACATCGAGACAGGAGTTATATCTTATCTCGATGCAGATCTACGGTGTCTGGTAGCACCAGGCACCGTAGCATTACTCTTGTTGAATATTTCGTGAAATAAGAAACTCATGTTTGTTTGGATAATTCTCTCAACTCAAATAAAAGCCACCACATGTGATTTCACCACAATGACACGAGTTAACAATTATTTGGGTAACATCCACTATGGATGCTCTAAAATGCATGACAACAAGAGTAAAACTTTAATTGGAAACAACCTCTCGATGAAGGCCAATCAGCTTAAAAATAACCTTCCATTTCAGATCCTCCTTATGGGAATATGTATAACCACTCCATGGATGTAGTGGCAAACAAAGTTTCAACTGAGAATGAAAATGTTAAGGTGGTGTCAAATAACCAATTTGTTGTCTTAAGCTAGACAAAAGAACATATCCGAAGAAGATGACGAGGTTAAGATAGTGGAACTTACATAATCTAGGAAACAACACATTGAGAAACATTAATGGAACCCCTACACAAGCTCTCCTTTTTTCAAGTCACCAATGAGGGCAATATAAATGAAGCTCTTGGCTACAATATCATTGCTTGAAATAGTGAAAATGAAAAAAACGGAGAAAACAATGTAATTGGTGATACGTTAAATGATTCAGAGCTAAATGCGGAAACAATAATAAAAGAAGAGGAAGAAGAAGACAATTCGAGTATTTTTTTTTCCAATCCTTCCACTATAGTATTAGGACAAGGATTACAATCTCTCAAGAACAACTCTCTTGAGGCTCCAACCTATGTTATCTAACAAAGACTATAATATTCTCTTGAAAACAAACTCTCGAGGCTCCAACCTTTGCTAACTTATTAACAAATAACTACTACAATAATCTCTCGATAACGAATTCTTCAAGAGGTTTCTTAACAAGCTCTCCCTCAAGAATAAACTTTTGAGTCTCTCCCAATGACAACTCCCTTGAGAGCAATGCCAAACAAGCTATGGATCTACATCTCTCTAGCCTGGATCTCCTCGATTTCCTGGATGCTTTGAATCCCCTATATATAGACGCAAACAAATCCATACTAAACAAGGAAAACCTACTCCAAATAGGAAAGCAGTTCATGTCTCACTTTACTTGTCCTGAAAGAAGAACTTTCATGTTTCCAAACCAAACAAGGAAAACCTACTCCTTATAGAAAAATGTTTCTTATATTACTTTTTTTATCTCGCAAGGAAAATTCCCCTCATTCTAATTTCCCAATTGTTTTCTGAAACTTTCCTTGTCTTAATTGATTAAGGTAACCTAATTCAAATTGGAAACTTCATTGTACTAGTTGGTCAAGGAAACTTTCGACAAACAAGAATTTCATTGTCCTAATTAATTAAGAAACCCTTGCCCAAAATAAAAAAGTTTTCCTTAATTAACCACTAAGCTCTTAAAGGAAGATACTCCTATATCAACTAGTTCCAGTGAAAAGGAAAGTGACAGAAATGAAGAGGATGATGACAATGAAGGAAGTGAGAAGATCGAATAAGGGAAAATTAGTGATGATGATGAGTTAGACTCCAATGCACTTCGCCATATGGTTCCTTGGACTTGATTTCAATTTTAAAGAGCGTTCAACCAAGCCTCCGTAGATCAAACAAATTGAGGAAGGCAAATCCAAAATTCATAGACCATGGAGATGTTAAGCTAACCCAACGAGATAATTGCTTTGATTACTACCAGATACGGGTGTAAGAAATAAGCGAACCACTTTGCAAACTATTCTCTATGTTAAAGTCTGTTGAGCTATAGTTAGTTTTGTTTCTTGAGGCTTTGATGAATCCTTTCATCTTTAGTGATGATGTGCTTAATAAGTTGAGGAATTGCATTAGTTTCCTTTTAATTTTTTTTTATTAATATAAAGTCTTAGGGTCTTTAAAATACTACTCATTTAAAAAAAAAATTGTAAACAATAACTTAATAAGTGAGTCTTAAATGGGCAGTCATAGCATTTTTAAGAAGACAAATTATAGAATAATGCACTTAGAACATTCACAATAGGCAATTTTGGAGCCCAGACAATCCTTCTTATTGCACACAAGAAGGGCTAGCTCGACAGTCAATATCGAAACTCCCCCAATCACCATCCCTTGAGTCCCCTACTCGTTCAAGCCTCATGCAACCCTCTCTACAACTAGGCTTGCGGAGTGGCATGCAAGAGGATTTGTGCAGCTTTTCATAAGTTGCAAGTTCAAATTGTGCCTATTTTGCATCCATTTCTAGCATTCATCAATAATGTTATATTTTCTATCCTTCGCATCAATAATGTTATATTAACTGAGGCAATCAGAACCACATTTTTATTTACAATGATCATTATGAGCGGTCAAATTTTAACTTCTCTAAAAAAAAATTCAAAAATGCCACAACAATCCATATTTTCATCTCTAAATTTTTGTTGTTTTTTCCATTTTTCCATATTCAATTTCAATTTCCATTTTTCTCTAGTTCTATTTTAGCGTTAATAATATTATCAGCCCATTCTATCATAATTTTTTTATTTTTAAACATATTTTCCTTTAATGTATTTTTCTTGAAATCCCACTGTTTAAAAATTATGGCAAACGGTTCTACCAGTGTTGGATCTCTTAAATATACACCAAGCTAATGGTGGCAAAGATTTGCTCGACAAAGTTATTTTAATCGACGTCATTTTCAAAACTTAATTATCGAGGGTCTAATATAATTGAGTTGGCAATATTAGAATTTTTGAAAGAGTGCCCTCAAGAACCTGATATATATTATGTTGATCAGTGATTGGGTATTGATTACGCTTCAGACAAAGAAACTATGTGGGAGTTTATTTTCACAACGGTTTCATGAGTGTATTACTTTAAGATTGATGTCAAAGCCCCTCGGTACGTCTAAATTATGTAAACAAATTGATAATCTTCACAAGTTTGGCATGTTTGATGTTTACTTATCAAAATATTATATGTTTGAGTAATATAATGAGTTCAAAGAAGAAGTACATCGGGTCGCTTCAGTCACACTAATGTTGAAGCAATCACAACGAAATTGGAATCTCTTGTTGTTGGGAAATCGAACCCCTGGCCACTCACACCATCTGTCAGAATCTTGCCATTGAGCTAAAAGGCATCAGTGTCAGAAGAGATAGATCATTACTTGTGAATTTCCCCTCGAACAGTTGTCTAAGTGTGAGGGATACAACCTAACGCAACCATCACCCATCCTCGGGCTAGGCACCATGCCAACACACCTCCTTCTGCAATCAGCTACTCCTCAGATTAAAGACTTTCCAACAAGTTGTGTCAATCTTACCACCTTAGAAAAGAGTCATCTCCGACTCTGATACTAACTGTAACGAATCATTCGCGGACCACCAATATTGTCCCTACTTAATCACCCCACAGAGGTGTGGAGTTTTAGGCTCAAATAAATTGTTCAATAAATTGGACCCGGCTGGGATCAAACCCCTGGGCTCTAATACCATTTTTTTAACAATATTTAAATACTAAATAAAATTAAGTGCTAATTATTTAAATACACAAACTATTTAAAAAAAAACTATGTATGAAAATTTATAGCTAAGTGCTAAATAAAATTTAATTTGAAATGCATTTAAATGAGAACTATATAAGTTACATTAATAATAGCATATGACGTGCTTAAATGAAATCAAAAGTATATACATCATAAATAAATCACGTATCGGTGTTAAGACTAGAGGCCACTAACATGGTGATGCTCAACCCTTGAATTATCGTCCATTGTTGAGTATAGTTTTACAATGAAGATACTCCCCCAATCATGCTGACCCTCAATATAAATATTCTTTGACATGCACTTACCTGCGATTTTTCCATTGCTGAAATTTTTTGAAAATAATAGGTATAATAAACAAATGATAGTCTCATTGTCTAATTTTGCATAACCTTCACATTTTTATTTACTGTAGTCAAATGTATGGTAAACCAAAAATAACGAGCCTGGTCATAATAAAAAGGAAGCTGATAAGCATATAAATGAGACATTTTATGCCCCCTAAATATACAATTTCTCAGTCCAATTATCTAATAAAATATCACATTACGCGTACTTTTTGTATTTTGTATAAATTCAAGCACTAATTTCAAATCATACACAAAGTGGCACGATAAGACTAAGTTTAACAACTAGAAAGCCCATTGAAAGTTGACACATGCATTGTTAAAGAACAAATATTTTCAAGTCTAAGATCCATGAAGTCAAGCCCACAAAGCATAGCCATCTATGGATCTCGAGGAAATCAACATGAAGATTTGGGCATCCACATGGCAAACTTTATCATAGCAAAAAAAAAAAAAAAAAAACTGTACAAACTCTAAAAATATTAAAGTCAAATTCCACTATCCATCTTACTTTTTACACATTCCCTTACTTACATAATTCACATCCAAGTCATTTTTCCTTTTTTCACTCCATCACTTTTACACTCTTCTTTATTTCACTCTAACACTCTTCCTAATTTTTCCTCCAATACTTTTCTTTATTTCACTCAAACACTCTACTTTCCACCCCATTATCCTTACACATCTTCACATTATCGACATAATAGTCTCACCCTTCACTTATAAATACCCAATGGTTTGGGTTCGTTGGAGGATAGAAAAAAGTATAGTTTGAGATTTAGATCTTGTAAGATTTTAGTTTATATTAGTTGTTTTAGTAGTTATGTTTAAAACTATTAGTGACTTAGGGTCTAACATGAGTGGCTAAACTACACCTTAGGGTGTGGGTGAGCCCTTTGGAATGATGATTTCAAAATGGTCCTCTTGAGTGATATCTATCCATTTTCATATATTAGAGAACATTGTTGGTTAGATTGACTTTGTAGTTTGGTTATGTCATGAATCAATGAAGTAAGTTAGATATCTTGTGTATAACATTTAAATTCAATTCCTGTTTTCTTATTCTATTTTTCAAGCTCAAAATTATATAATTTTCTATCCATAAATTTCTCTAACAAGCCATAAACTTTAATGTTTGTATATTATTAGTTTAAGTTTCACCGGGATTTGTTAGATATTAGGTGTTTCATCTAGCTAGATGAAATCTTTTTATGCTTTTAAATCTTATTTAAAACTTAGCTTGGTAGTATAACTTTGGTTTGGAACAAGTTGATCACATTGTTATATTTTCATCCTAAGGTGAGACGAGAGTCTGCCTTAAGATGTGCTAGTGAAATAGGAAAGGCTGGACTCAAGAGTGGCCAAGGGGAGATATCAATCTATGGTGGAAATCCCTAAAGCTCTAAGATCTTCCTTTAATTTCTCATCTTAGCTAAATTTATATTGTTGTCCTATTTTAGTATTCTTCAACAACAAATTTTTGTTATAACTAGGTTAAGTAGTATAAGTTGATTTACAAAATTGGTTTTCAAATATTAGCCCTCCTTATGGGATTCAACTCGTGCTTGCCAGTGTCTAACTAAATCGACAACTGTGTACATGTTGTAAGATTTGAGATCAATCAAGTTTTTGGCGCTGTTGTCGAGGAGGGGAATGGAAAACAAATTTAGAAAATGGACTTTTAGTGTTTATCACTAGTGTAATGTAGGTGCATGTTCATTAATTAGGTGTATTTAGTTTTAAATTTGGACATTCATAAACATAAGCATTCATGCAATTTTTTTTGGTAAGCTATTTTTAGTTTTATATTTTTTTAGATTTTTCAGGTAAAATATAAATGGTCTGGGCTTTACAAAACATCTTTCTAATTACTAATTGCAATAGTAATTGGGAAGATATGATTTTTTTTAAGTTGGATCACTTGTCTTCGAATTTGAACTACTGCAAATGATTGATGTTTGAACGCATGTTTCTACTGATTGTGAATTTTGTTTTGAGCGTTTCCAAATGCTAACATGTACCTCATGAGATCTAGTTTCTGAATAATCTTTTGGCTTATCAGATAACTAGTTAATTCATAATTTCAATTCTTGTGACATCTACACATCCTAAAATCTGCGCTATTTGTCTAAGTTCACCTCAAGTTTTCTCAAGTCTTTAATTCTGGAATTATTTTGAATATTTTTTGAGAAACCTTTACTCTGTTGGAAAGCTAGAATAATTTTTAGACATGAATTCCATGAATTATTGAGCTCTAAATGATATTTCAAAGACAATGTGTCACTTCTGAAGAAGAAAAAAATTGGATTTCATTGGTTCATCTAAACTTGCGTGGATGAGTTTGTGGATAGTTACTTTGTTTCAAGGGCTACTAATCATTCTTTAAAGTGAAATTTTCAGCTTATACACAAGAGAACACTTGGACCATAAAATAAGATATTTTTTCTTTGAATGATTGTGAGGACTTTAAGTTGTAATAATTAAAATAAAATCCAAGATACAACCAGAAGTCAAGGTAGCGGTAAATGCTTCCAAAAAGAAAGTAATCAAACCCCTTGGCTTACTGTATTGGGTATTGCCCGGGACGACTAAAGTGTAGGAGGCACTTCCCCTGGGTCAACTCAACTGATTCATCCTCACCACTAAGTCGGAAGTAACTTTCTAAACCCATTCGAATCCCTTGCAAGAAGTGTTTCTAGACTGCTTTTGGGTGTGTATATTTCTACGACATATGGAGTTGTGTCAAAATATGTAAAGAGGGGTGGCTATTTGCAACTAAATGAGATTTGATCACTCACCTCATAACTCAATTCGTTCAAACTTAGCCAAATTTACTAAAATGAACTTAGATAATTAGAGCCAATAGGACGATGTTCATAAGGCCTCATAAAAGGAATAGATCGTGTCAAACTCTTTCGAAGCAAGGCTGCTCTAATGCCAGTTAGTATGCGCGATAAAGAACAGTGTGGTTGCACTACCATTTCTTACATTTTGCCCAGAGGTGTTTCGACGGAGTTTTACACATGTCTAATCTTTTTGTGATTAGGAACACATGGGTTCTTGAAAGTGGTAACTAAATTTGTGAGACATCTTTAGATCTTAAAGACACCCTTCAAAAGCTTAGCCAATACTAGTATACCAAACAGAGTAAAATCTGGCTAGAACACCTCTTTGCCTAGTGTGGCGGTTTAGGGAGTTTTTACGTAATAAGCTACCCCTTACTTACAAGACTTATGGGAAAATGTAACTAGGGCGAGAATCGACTCACGAGGCACTTAAAATCATTCTCACTTCAATTAGATTAGGTTTTAAAATCAATTGTCCTATTTACGTTACTGAAGATAATCAATTTATTGTGTTCTAGACATGAAGGACTTGTTTGTGCATCATCTTCTAAGTGAAACTACAGTCAGTTTAGGTTCCCATTTGAGAGTTGTGATTGTTGTACGAGCTTTTGGTCACAAGCCATACTCAACACTTGACTCGCATTGATAGACCACTAAGTCCACTTGAGAGTGTTGTGTCATTGTTTGAAGTCAAAAATCCGATTGTGGATCATGGGAACGAAAAACCTAGAGTTGAAGATAGGGAAAACCAAGTCAATGTTGGTGGTAGAACTCTTCAAGAGTAGTTTTCCCCAATAAATCAAGGTCAACCATTGAGCATTGTTTTGCCACCCACGACCACAACTTATTTCAAGTTGAAGCTACATGTGATCCTATTATTATCTACATTCTATTGCTTGGGTCGGAGAGAGACAATCCTTACTCTCACATCAATAAATTTTTGACAATTTGTAACACCTGCAAGTTTCAAAACTTCAGTGAAATTTTGTTAGGCCTCGTCTGTTTCTTTTTACTTTTAAAGAAAGGGCTAAGACATGGTTAGATTCGTTACCTTCTAGATCCATCATCCAGTGGGAATAATTGAAGTTAAAGTTCATCAAAAAATAGTTCTCAATGTCCAAAACCATTTCCTTTCCGTAGGAAATTCAAGATTTTAGGCAAAGATATGATGAACAATTTTATGAGGCATATGAGAGATTCAAAGATTTGTTGCTTAGATTCCCTCATCACACTTTTGAGACTTGGAAATTGGTACAATACTTTTACAATGGCTTAGCCCAAAGTAATTTCACATGAACGAGTTAATGAATGGAGGAAACTTTTGGAGTTCGGGTGATGAAGAGGCTTATCAATTTTTTTAGAAGTGGTCTAAAAGCTCTCAACAATGGGATTTTGCTAGGACAGATTGCACTACTAAAAAGGGAGACCTTTACAAGGAGAAGGAAGAGTTAAATGTCCAAATCGTACTAGAAAATATTAAAAAATAATCTAAGATATGTCTATGGCTCAAACAAAAACAACTGAGATTATTCAACTAGTCATAAAGGTCTCAAGTAGTAAACCTGACACATTTCCTTGCACCATTTGCACAGAACCAAGACATACAACTCAATCATATCCCATACTTTATCCAAAAAAGTCAACAGGGGAAGAGCACACCTAAGCCATCAACGCTTTTAAAATAACAAACCCATTCAGAGAGACATTCAATTATGGTTGGAGAAACTATCCTAATTTGCATGGAGGCAAAATCAACCTTAAGTTCATGGAGAACATCAATCCTGTAGGGCACAAAACCAAGTCCACTTTCAGAGATAACAACCTTTTAGTATCCCTCACCAGAATAATAAATTTATGGCTCCACAACCAAGTTAATCTTCTATATAATAAGAAATGTTGCAACAAATTATCCAAGCCCAAAACATGGTAAGTCAAGCCAACCATCAAGCCATAGCCAAACCGGGGGAACAATTGAGTCAGTTAGCAACTATTGTGGGGATATAGAGAAAAGGAAACTTCCTAGCCAACCAATACCCAATCCTAGGGGACTATGTGTGTCACAACCACCCCAACAACAATATCCCAAAGGTCAATTTAAAATAGGAGCTTGTTCAAACCAAGATATCCAACTTCAAGAAGTCAAGTCCATTGCCATGTTGAGAAGTGGTAAGAAAGTCAATAACAAAGTCGACTTACCCAAGGAGACTGAACCAGATCAGTCTCAAGAAAAGGAAAAGAGATCAAGGGTTCAAGAGTCCACCACTTGGGAATGTGGTTCTCAAGAAAAACCAAGAACCACAACTAATAAAACCCTTCCTCCTAAAAGCTTTAAACACTGAGAAACTCGTGCCACAAAAAAAAATGGCCCTTTGAATGTTGACATCTTAAAAGTGTTTAAGGAAGTGAATATCAACATACCCTTTTTAGAGGCCATTAAGCAAAGACCTTCTTATGCCAACTTTCTAAAAGATCTTTGCACTATGAAAAGAAAAACTAATGTTCCTAGACAAGCATTCTTAGTTGAACAATCAACCTTTTATATTCAAAAGAAAACTATTGTCAAATACAAAGACCTCGGTTGTCCTACAATTGCCTTAAGGATAGGAGATAATGAGATCAAACAAGATTTGTTAGATCTAGGAGTCAGTGTCAACTTTGTTGCCCATTTCAGTATACAAGTCCTTAGGTTTGGGGGAGTTAAAACCTACCTCAATCAATTTTCAGTTAGTTGATAGGTCGATAAAAATTCCAAGTAAAATTGTTGTGTTGGGCATTCAATCAGTAGCGAATGCCAAAAACAAAATCCTTGTCTTTTTAGGTCACCCATTTTTAGCAACATCAAATACAATCATTCATTGCATAAATGGTATTGATGATACACCAAAACGGTCCTTCTTCTGCGTCGTACACATGTCATGATGATCTCGAGGAATGATAGGCCATAGTGTCATCCCAACACTGATCCGGCCCAAGCGGTTTAAAGCCTACCCAATGTAGTCTGCCAGACGGATTCAAATTCTTACATCCTACTAAGCCTACGTGTCTCACAGCTATCCTCAATACTCGTAAGCCTTGCTAAGGCAAGTATCTCAAGGATCAGCTTCGAATGGGCAATTATAGCAGCTCTTCACTTCCCTCTAGGAAGCAAATTCATGAATATACGACACACATAAAGACTTCTATCTATGGACTACTTTTGAAACAGGAACTACCTCCTGCGCATCTAGGAGCACAAGGCTAACAGGGAAACTGCCCTTCACAGTATGACTCCTAATTAGAAAATGAACTCCAAATCTATGCCATCAATGGCCTAGTCGAACTAGGACTCTAGCACTATAAACAAGACATGATGTTGGTAAGCTAAAGTACGGTACGAATTCCCTGTTTACAACATTACACATTCCTCAAATCCCTGTCTCACTTTAGCATCGGAGTGCCATCGGCCACCGCAACAGTGATCAGTGGCTCACGTGTGTTCCTTGTGCAAGTTTGCAGGTCAAGGTCAAACCAGGGAGCGAAAATCGACTGCATTAGTTTGGCGCCATCTTTGGGGAACGATAGAGTTCCTAACCTTTCACTAGCATCATCTCTCTTCGGAATACAAAGAGATGGTGACCACTGGATCACGCAACAATGGAAACACAAGAGGACACGTCAAACGCTCAAACTTGCGCTATATCGCCACTCTCAGCAGTGCCTATGACGAACGAGCAACAGACTCACACCCTCGCGCCAGCAACAACAACGATGGACCCCAGGATAGATTTGTTGTCTTCTCAGATACAACAAATCGCCAAAGTAGTGAAGATGCTCGTACAACATAATCCTCCACCCACTGATGGAGATCAGGAGTGGCACAGACCCTAGTCTCCAGAGACTAACAGAGAGCATTTACATGAGTGTCAAGCCCCTACTAGTTCTCATTGGACTAGAGGTGGCGGAGCGACCAACATGGACCCGACCTTAAGGTAGATAGGCTCACCCCGCAGAACCCCCTCTGCAGAGGGGATCACTATCGAGACGCGTTGTACCGCTTCTCTATCCAACCATTCGTGGACCGTATCATTAACAAGACCCTTTTGAATAAGTTCACGCCTCCGAACTCGACTTTTATGACGGAACCACTACCCGTTCAACTACTTGCGTCATTATGAGCACTAATGGCGCTCAAAAAAGGCTCAGAGTCGGTGATGTGCAGAACCTTCTCTACTAGCTTGAAGAAATTGGCACTAACATAGTTCCACATCTTCCCACCAAAATCCATCGATTTGTTCAAGCCATTGGCCAAGGAGTTCCTGACGCACTATGTTGGAAGCCAGCGGATCAGGAAAGGCCTGCAATACATACTCTCTCTGAAGCAGAGGTCTAACAAGATGCTAAGAGAGTATGTCACGTGTTTCAGTAATGAGCTGATGCTCATTGACGGCTTTAGTGACAACACAGCCGTGACAGCTTTCACCACGGGTCTTAGAGATGAAACGTTTTATGACATCCTCACCTTGGAACCCCCTCTGGACATGGCAGAACTCTTGAACGGCTCCCAGAGGTACATCACCCTGGAAGAGATGAGAACAACAAATAAGGAAACTGAAGTTGATTGTGGCTTCATAAAATGGAAGCAGTAGTCTCCACCCTCCACCAGTGCGTTAAGTACACCTCTAACAACTCGGAAGGAACGACGCGTGGAGACCAACTGATGACACGAGGCTGCCACTACGCTACACTAAAACAAATAGAATGTTTTCAAGCCCAGCTGAAACCCACAGGGCAAGTTGAACAAACGTCAGACCATCTTTCAACAGTGATGGCCCAACTTAGCAGCGAGGAACATTCACACGTCACAGGAGCAATCCACTCTCAAACACAGCAAAGCAGGGAGGTCAATGTAGACAGAAGTACAACCCTCGACAATCAGTCAACGCGGAAATTAACTCCCATGCAAGGTTTACTCTTCAGTAACCTAAGGGACATCAGTGAAACTTGGCAGTTCGCTGAAAGTATCAACGATTCAGCAAGGACCATGCAAATTCACTTCAGGGCCGGATCGACTTCTCCCCACCAACAGTTAGTTTATTTCATTTGTTTATTTTCCTTTCCACAGTCAATGCAGAGTTTTAGTTCTTAGAAGCTTGTGTGATTTGCTATCATTTCAGAAATAAGAAATAATTACGCAAACATACTTTATTGATTACTGGAAAGATGTAACAACGAGCGCCCTAAGGCGGATACAAAAGACTACAAACTACAAGCATCCGGGTTTGATGCAACATACAATAAATACTCTTTTGAGCAGTTCGACTACATAAGAAGACTTAGAAGAGACAACAAAGGTTCCGAAAGTAGATTTCGCTCTGCGACCTCTCCAAAGCAGATTGGCATGAGCATGAGCAGGATGAAATGTCGCGCCCAATTCAATGCCTATATAGACACACCCCTTAAATATGGTTTGAGGTGGTTTAAAATCAGCAACCAGAGCCACCGCACAATGCCAGTCAAAGTTACGGCCAGCTTACACGCTCGACCAGACGAACTTGGGTCAAGTATCAGGTTGAAACAGATTGAGTGCATCCTCCCGTTGAAGGGGTGAAAGAGACATCCAGGAGGTCATGAGCCACTCCAACAGGCCATGTCCAACTCCACCCCAGCCCAAAATCCTGAAATCTTGAATTCCAACGCAAGGTGAGGCGACGGTGTTAATCGAGAAGGGGTGGAAACAACCGCTTCGAAGATGGTTGCTGGTGTTATCTCTGAAATTAGGCGCTCGGAAGAAATGATAGGACAACAACGCATAAACGAAAGACTTGTCCCTTGGGAAGGAGTCCATACTTCTTCTTTGCAATACGATAAGAAATTACAAGGTCTCAGCGAACCAATTGGGTGTTCACCCAGAGCAGGTGACCATGCATAATAGCAAGTCTTATCGGGACTCATGGGCGCAAATGTCAGAACATTCGAAGACTCTAATGTTGGAAATCTCCCTTCAGCCTTTGGAAAACCAAAGCATGTTCTTCAAGTAAGAAAATTACAGGGAATACGCTCTGCAGAAGATAATGCCTACAACGATGGAAAAACACCATATATAGACATAGTAGTTCACCAACAGGTGCCTCCGCATTAACTGTCAGCATTGAATACCGTATGGGAAATGAGGAGATGATGGTTCCCGAGGAAACTGCAGAGGACCACGTTCATCCAATTGATGATGCTGCGCGCAACCCCATCAATTGAGGGGAGTAACCGATACTCAACCGTCTCGCGATCTACGCCATACGCGTGTCCACATGCAGTCTACGATGTACACGTAGCATCTTGATCTTACGACAAACCCTAACTCTCCCATTATGGGCCAATGGGATCAGTCCACTATTCAAGAAGTATTCTACCACGGGCCTGACACGAGCATCAGAAACCTTATTCACTTTTGACACACGGATCATACCTGTAGATCACCAGTTGATTTAAGGTACTCCTGTTTCTTCAAAAAGAATTTCGTCCGCACAATGCACTATGCCCGCGGACATAGGCTCGCACACCCTTAGCAGGCGGAGCCCTCGCCTAATCAGGTAAGCTTAGTTAACTTTGGCTGATGACGATGACTTCTGGTTCATCCCAACAACTTGTCTGCCCCGTGCAAATATCGATGGCTTAGGAAGTGGGAGTCTAATCAGCGGTTCTATGCCTGGTGACAACAACTAGCCAGGGACCATTGCCTATTTTTCGAACAACGATCGTGAACCCGATCAGGTAAGCCTAGCTGGTGACGACCAATAGTGACAATTTCTTATCAAAGCCCTGATCTATAGCCCTCTATGCGCGAATGTAGATGGTTTGGAAGGTGGGAGTCTAGTCAGTTCCGACTGATGTTGACAGTTCGCCACGAGACCACTGCTCTTCTACAAACCATGGTCGCCAAATTACCAAGCCCAGACCTGTAGCTCCCTCTGCGAGGGTGTAAATGGTTTGGAAGGTAGGAGCTTAGTTAGTTTCGACTGATGTTGACGGTTTGCCCCGAGTCCACTGCTCTTCTACAGACCATGGTCTCTGAATTACCAACCCCAGACTTCTGCGCGGGTGTAAATGGTCTGGAAGGTGGAAGCCTAGTTAGTCCTGAACTGATTTCGACCGCTTTCCAGAGGACCACTACTCTTTTACAGACAGGGGTCACCGAAAACTCCCAAATTTGTAGCTCCATGCGCACGGGTGTAGATTATTTGGAAGGTAGGAGCCTAATCAGTCCCGAACTGATTTCGACGGCTTGCCACATGACCACTGTTCTTCTACAGACCATGGTCGCTGAACACCATCGTCTCAAACTTGTAGCCTACTCCGCACGGGTGTAGATGGTTTAGAAGGTGTGAGCCAAGTCAGTCCCGAACTGATATCAACGCCTCGCCACGGGATCAGCGCTCTTCAACAAACCATGATTGCCGAATCCTCACACCCCGATCCTGTAGTCTGCTCTGCTCGGACATAGATGGTTCAAAAGGTGGGAGCCCTTGACAGCTCGCCACGCGACCACCGCACCCTTTTGAAACATTGATCGCAAAGATAAATCACAACTCAGGCAACGTTTTCACGCTCACACGGGCTGACATTCTATTATCAGCAAAGGCCGCTCATGCCGACCCACAAATCATCCTGCCAACACGCGAACGAGTGCTACATGGAATGCCAGTTTGAGCCTACAAAACCTAACCCGAGACAAGCGCTCTAGCTCAAAGATAGCATACGTGCTCGGCTATCACAATTCACTCATGCCGGCAACCGCAACCGACTGCGACTAAAGTTGGTAGGACATGTGACCTCCTCGACACTCTTCTTCGACAAGTCACATAATTTCTTTATAGTGTTTCGTTCCTCTGGGATAAGAGAAGTGGTGGGAAACCGCCCTGCAAAGAAACATAAGCTTCAGTTAGCACATAATTAGCGTAATGGAATCATAAGATAAAGCTACACTTACGAAGTGGCTTGAACTCTCGTTCGAGCGGACAACCCTTGAGCTGGAAGTACTTCTAATATGCAAGAACCAAGAAGCAGTACTTCTGCCAGGACTTGAAGTCATCCGGCAAGTTCTCAAAGCAAGTCGGTGACGTCATCTTACAAACGATGTGATCATCCAGCCGAGGAAAAGTCAGCAACTGGATCACCCGCAAAGTCACGCGGACGCCAGCTTCATTCGCTCTGATCAAAGTAAGGGCAGGAGGGATTCCAAGAAAATCCAAGAAGTCCCAAATCACGTCAAGAATAGAGAAGCAGACTCCAGTTTGGAGCATCCCGCGGTGCCAACAGATAAACCCCACCAGCAGAAACATTGGCATTTGATCATCCTTCAGAGCATATAGTGGCAGTCCTCAAGGACCACGAACTTCTTCCGGATTTCAGCAAGGCCCAATTCAGAAAGCAACTTGTCTTCGAAAAACTCAAAGCCCTTTGCCTGAGTCACATCATCAAGATGGTTTTGATGAGCCATGAAGAAGAAGAACAATCCTTTCAATCAAAAGATGCATAGAACAAAATCTCTAAAAGTAAAGAAAATAGAAGAGTCAGTCTCCGCATAAAGGAATACCTACATAGGGATTGGGTTCCCACTTCTTCTCCACTAAACCGACGCACATTCAATTAATGAAGCACGCGGCTCAAGCAACAATTCAGACTCAATCCTCATGAGCAGCGAGTGTTTTGAAGAAGTGACTTAGCGAACCGATGTGATGGCCCACTAACTCGGGGGAAGTAGCTGATGATACACCAAAACGGTCCCTCCTCTGTGCCGTCACGTGTCATGATGATCTCCCTAGCGTCAGCCCAACACTGATCCAGCCCAAGCGGTTCTAAGCTCGCCCAATGCAGTCTGCCAGACGGATTCGAATTCTTACAGCCTGCTAAGCCCACGTGTCTCACAGAATCAGCTTCAGATGAGCAATTATAACAGATTTTCGCTTCCCACTAGGAAGCAAATTTCAAAGTATACGTCACACATGGAGACTTCTATCTACAAACTACTCTCAAAACAGGAGCTACCTCTTGCATATCTAGGAGGACAAGGCTAACCGGGAAACTCCCCTTCACAACACGACTTCTAATTAGATAAGGATCTTCATGAAGATCTTTTTCCCTAATCTACGCCATTGATGGCTTGATCGAATCAAGACTCCAACACTATAAATACAACATGAGGTTGGTAAGCTAAGGTACGCTACAAATTCCCTCTGGCTCACATGCATTCATTGTCTAGGTCAGCAGGTTCGCAGGTCAAGGTCAAAACAGGGAGCGAAAATTGACTGCATCAGGTATCATGAAGTTGTCCTTTGGGAATACAACAGTTGAACTTAATGTACTCCATAGTATCCAACACCCAGTTGAGCAAGAATGTTAAGAGTAAATGAACATGATAGAAAGCCTCAGTTAAAAGTTTTTTCTGAGACAATGCTATTGTGACCCATTGGAAGAGTGTTTGGTCCATTTTGCTTTGGACCCCGATAAGGAAAATATCATTAGAAAAGCCAATTCATTGTTTGACTTTCTACCTTTATTGACACCAATACTTAGAAACCAAAGGCATAGTCGTTACTCATTGATAGCAAGCCATAAATTTCTTCATTAATTGAGCCACTGAAGCTAGAACTCAAACCATTGCCCAACCATTTGAAATAAGCTTTCTTAGAAGACAATAATACCTTATCAGTCATCATTTCTGCTCACTTAGATAAAGAACATGAAGGTAAGTTAGTGGAAGTGTTCCAAAAGCAAAAAGATGCAATTGGTTGGTCCATTGCAGACATCAAGGGAATAAGTCCTTTAATAATGATGCATACAATTCATCTTGAAGATAATGCAAAAACCTCCAGAGAGCCACATAGTAGAGTTTTGAGTCTTGAGTGTCACCGATGTTTGTGGATATCATCTCTGGAAACCTTCATGAGACTATAACTCGTCCGCTAGGGGAAACCTAAAAGTGTAAAGGCTTGTTGCATATGCTAAATTTAGTCGTGATTCCTACAAAAGTGAGTTAGGTTTTAGTCTTTATTTTCTTTTCTTTTACTTGAGGACTAGCAAAATGTAGGTTTGGGGATTTGATAAGCATGTAAATGAGACATTTTATGCCCCTAAATATATAATTACTAAGTTCAAATGTCTAATAAAAATATCTCATTACGTGTACTTTGTGTATTTTGTAGAAATTCAAGCACTAATCTCAAATCATACACAAAGTGACATAATAAGGCTAAATTCAGCAACTAGAAAGGCCATTAGAAGTTCACATATGCATTGTCAAGGACCAAAGATTTCAAACCCATGTCGTCAAGCCTACAAAGCACCACCATCTAAGAATTTCGAGAAAATCAACATGAAAATTTGAACATCCAGATGGCCAACTTTATCATAGCCAAAAAAATCTCTACAAACTCCAAAAGTATTAAGTCAAACTCCACTATCCATTCTTAATTTTTTACTTATTCCCTTTGTTGCGTAATTCACATCCAAGTCACTTTTCCTTATTTCACTCCAACATTATTCCTTATTTTTGGTTCAATATTTTGCCTTATTTTGCTTCAACACTGCACATTTCACCACATTTTTCCTACACATCTTCGCATTATCCATGTAAAAGTCTCACCCTTCTTAACCTATAAATACCCTGTGGTTGGAGTTCATTGGAGACTTACTTTTGGAGGAGAGAAATAAGTAGAGTTTGAGATTTAGATCTCGTAAAATTTTTGCTTTCCTCAATTATTTTAGTAGTCATGTTTAAAACCATGAGTAACTTAGGGTCTATCTTGAGTGACCAAAGTATCCAGTGTGAGTGTGCCTCATGGGAGGATAATCCCAAAACGGTCCACTCGAAGTGATATTTTTCCATTACAATGGATTTGGATGAAATGTGGTCAGCATCCAGTTTGAGCCCCTGTTCAGGTGGATGCCCATACATTACCTATGTGGGTAGGGTCCAACAACAGCTTATCACGCGTTTTTTGTGGACTTGTCAGTAGAGTTCAATTTGATACCAGGGGAAGGGAACGGAAGGGAAGAGGGACATTTCCTTTGAAAAATGTGACCTGAAGTTAGGCCCCATCCATCAATAATTATATTAATTATATAGATGTACTTTTTGCGTTGTGTGGAAAGGGAAACCCGGCCCGGGCCCAAGTCCCTTTTCTTTTTCCTCTCTCTTTATTTTCGGTTTTAAGATTTTGCTAAAGTTAACAAAATAACAGTAAAATTATCACACCAAAATAATATTGATGTTGGTCCAACATTGTACCGTATATAATAATATGCTTTTTTTTTTTTTTTATTTGTTTAAAACTGACAACAATGTAACTTCTTCTTTCTTCCATAAAAAAGTATAATTATTAATTGAAATATAGGATGCCCTGTTATCCAATCTCCAAATTGGTTGTGCAAAATTTTCTGTCCTGGACCTGCCAGTTTGATTGCCAAATTAAATTGATGTGGATTCTTTAAAATTGAGCTAATTTTCATTTTCAGTATGCAGTTGAGCAATTGTGAGTGAGTAAGTCTAGCCAGCAATGTTTTCTAGTATTTTTTTGGTGTTTTTACATTTTTTTATTCATTTTCTTTAAAACACTATCTATAGAAAGGGTCGAAGTGTAAAAAAATAAAAAAAAAAAAGCTAACAAACAAGGCAGGCTAGAATTATGCATAGTGAAATTCTAGTTGGACTGTCAAATGGCTTGTTGAAAATCATCTAAAAATCAACTTTTAGTTGGTTGATTTTGTGGAATACTAGTATATTACCCGTGCCGTTGGCACTTCATGTATGTTTATTTATTTTTTCTGTTAATTATCATACACTAGACACTCACATCACCATCCCCGCCATTGCCCTCAATCGATTCCATAAAAATATAATATTTTAGAATATTAATTTTTGTAGAGTCAAACTCAGCTAAAATTAGAATTGATTGAATGTTCGAAGTTTTTGTTTGAATGTTCAATAAAATGTTCGTCCGTTTCTTTAAAAAATATTATACTTAAGTATGAAAATCTTAAAAATACTTGCATGTTTTAAAAATAAAATACATATTTTGAAATTTTAAGTGTTTGTATTGATTATTGGTTTTGTTATAAAAATTTTCAACATTGCATTTCAATTATGCCAAATTTATCAAAATCTGACAACTATGTAAATAGTTAGGATTTTTTCATTTTGAAAAAAAAAGGAAAACACAATACGAATCTCTCCACCACATATACATTCCATTAACTTTTTCACAATTTTTTCATTTTTTTTTTCCATTCTACATGTTTATATTATCAATCATGCCATTGTACAGGAGAATGAATCTCAACCCTCAACATCTTTCCAACTTTCAATCTTAACCCTCTTTTATCTCCAATTCTCATTTGATGTTTTTCACAGTCAACAATGAATAGTAAAATACATATGTGAATTGTAAGATAGACGTGTCTTCAAAGAAAAAGAATGTTGTATCCTTGCATGGCCTTAATTAAAAAGATAATTGAACGCAGTGACCAAAAGTATCATTGGGGTCCATTGTGATTTACGACAGGCTGGGCTGATATTGGACTTTAGGCTGTGATTTATGGCTTGTCACAGATAATTAAACATAATCATCTAAGACAAAAAATAAAAAATAACAATTTTATACACCATATTATTTCAAGTGAGAATAAGAAATGAGTAATGAAAGATGTCTTCCATTCACTTTTTCTAATCACCTTTTAAGATTGTGATTCTCATATAGCCATATGTCTAAAAGCTCGACCATGAAGGTTAAAGCATTGTTTTATGTGAATTTGAAGAACTACAAGCTGAATCTTATTTAAGTTAATCCAAACTATATTTATTACTTATTAGTCTTTTATTTAATTATTTATTCATTTTTCATAGACATGTAAGAATATATTTTCATAAACATTGCAAAAGGATTTAATTGTTTACCCTGGGATTGGACCCTTCAAGAGTATATAAATGTCAAGAAATGACAAGCTAATCGAAAGATAGAAGAAGAAATGGAGCTACGCTCCTCTCAATTGGATAACAATCGAGCCTCAATTACAAATAACAACTTCCTACTGTTTCTTTTGTTCTTCCCCTTCTTATAGAGGATTGTAACAGAAAATATTCTAAGAGCCACTCATAATGAGACATGTGGCTTCTACAGTGTTCTTAACTAGTTCTTACAAAAGACATTATAATTATACCCTTATCAACTACAGTTTGAATTTCCCGCCAATTATGAATCTCCCAATTCATGACAATACCCACTGCTCCAAATGATCCTTGTCCTCAAGGATCGAACGAAGGAAATTTGCTGGAAATGGTCGAGGCGTCTTCCCAAGTAGCATCGTCTGGGGTACCATTGGACCAGTGGATCAACCATTGTGTAACTGCCTGGTTGTTCCTTGGAACCATGCGTCTGGCGAGGACAACAACTGGTATGGCGATGAAGTCTCCCTGTTGATCAACCAATGGCAAGGTTGGGGATGGTGTGGTGGAGGCCCCCAATTTCAGTTTGAGCTGAGAAGCGTGAAAAACAGGATGTATCCTGGATCCTTCAGGTAGTGCCAGTCGATAAGCAACCTTGCCTATTGTAGCAGTAACTTGAAAGGGGCCATAATACTTAGCTGAGAGCTTCCTGTTCCTGCGGAGTTGGACTGAGATTTGTCGATATGGCTGAAGTTTTAGATAAACTCAATCGCCAACAGAGAATGTACGTTCCTTCCTGTGTCTATCTGCATAGTGCTTCATCATCTTTTGGGCCTTATGTAATCTCTCCTTGAGAATATTGACCATGTCCTCTCGCTGTCTCAGGTATTGCTTGAGCTCTGGAAGTGCAATTGATTCGACTGGAGGCAGCGCTAAGAGAGGCGGAGAGTAACCATATAGGTCCTTGAAGGGGGATGTCTGCAAGCTGGAATGGTAGTTGGTGTTAAACTAAAATTCAGCCAAGTATAACCACTTGGACCATTTAGAAGGGGAGTGTCCAGTCATGCATCGAAGGCAGGTCTCCAGGCACTGGTTTGTTCTCTCTGTTTGTCCATCCGTTTGAGGATGGTATGTTGTACTAAGTGATAAGGAAGTGGCCAATGCCGTGAAAAGGTGCTTCCAAAAGGAGCTGATGAAAATGTTGTCTCTGTCAGATATGATGGAGTAAGGGAGACCATGAAGTCTGAATATGTTTGTGAGGAACAAGTCGGCAACCCCAGTGGAAGTGTATGGATGGGCAAGGGAGATGAAATGACTAAACTTAGTCAGTCTGTTGACTACCACCAAAATGACAGATTTCCCTTGAGACAGAGGTAAGCCTTCGATGAAATCCATGCTTATATGTTGCCATGCGTGTTCTGGAACCGGTAAAGGTATCACTTTTGTTTATCTGACAGGTGTCACAAGCTAAGATGAATTGTAGTACCCGATTCCTCATTCCAGGCAAAAAAAAAAAACAGATTTCTAAGCCTCTTCTAGGTTGCAGTAATCCCAGAGTGACCACCCACTGCTGAGGCATGCAATGACTTAATAAGCTGGAGTCTAAGACCCCCTTGTGAGCCTATGTAGAAACAGTTTTTATGTTTCAATAATCCTTGGTTTAAGGAGTATGGTGGAACAACATCAGCCTGGATGAGCAGCTTGGGTAATAGTTCTTGAGCCAGAGTGTCATCAACATAGCTTAAGAGCACATCCTGGAGCCATTGAGGACTGACAGTGGATATGGCCAGGCAGTGATTTGAGACTGTGGGAGTTCTTGATAGGGCATCGGCCACTAGGTTCTCACTCCCCTTCATATAGCTGATAGTGTAGTCGTATCCCAAGAGCTTAGAGAGCCACTTTTGTTGGATAATTGTAGTGATTTTCTGATCTAAAAAGTGTTTGATGCTTTGATGATCTATCTGGATGAAGAATTTGGCCCCCAAGAGATAGCTTCTCCATTTCTTGACTCCTAGGAAAATTACCATGAGTTCCTTTTCATACGTAGATAGAGCCAGGTTCTTGGGACCCAAAGCTTTGCTAAAAAAAGCAATAGGGTGACCCTGCTGTGAGAGGACAACACCAACACCATGAGAGCTAGCATCAGTTTCCACATAAAAGGGAGTGGAGAAGTCTGGAAATTGCAAGACAGGGGTGTTGATCATGGACTGTTGCAGAGTGGAGAAGGCCAGTTGTGCACTTTCATTCCACAGGAAGGCCTCGTTTTTTTGTGGTCTAAACCTCTTGAAGGAGGAAGGGAGGTAGGTTGCTGAAATATATCAGCATAGGAGTTCAGTATAATTGTAATCTGTGGATCAATAGGTGCAGTCTCTGTAATTGGAGTAATAGAGAAAAACTGACCTATAAGAGTAGGGACATGTTTTTTGAAGAATTTAGAGAATTTGGATGATTCTAAGAGATGTATAGAAGCTGAATCCTGAACTCCCTGAAGTGTGATTTGCTGGCCTTTGTGAGAGAGAGTGAGTTGTAATGTTTGAAGGTTGAGTACAATGTTCCCAAAAGGCTTGAGCCAATCCCCTCCTAATACCATGTCATACCCACCTAGAGGAAGGACACGTACTAAACTCTCAAACTGGTGGTGTTGCATAGTCCATTGGAGAGGGTTACAAATGAAAGAGTTAGTGAGTAGTTGACCATTAGCAACTTTAACCATCATTTGGGGAGTAAGAGAAGTAGGCCAATTGGTTGCTTTGATGACTTTTGGGTCTATGAAGGAATGAGTACTCCCCGTATCAATAAGGATGGAAATAGGTTTACGTTTGACAAAGCCTTTTAGTAAGATGGTGTTGGAGGAGGAACTTCCATGTAAGGCATGGAATGAAAGTTCCATCTCAGAGGGGATTTCTTGACTAAAATCAGTAGGACTGTCAGGGTCAAGTGATGTTGCTTCCTGTAACTCTTCATCAGCCACTAACAAAAACAGTTGTTGATTTGTGCACAAGTGACCCGGCTTATACACTTCATCACAATTATAACACAACCCTTTTTACCGTCTAGCTTTCATTTGGGCATAATTAAGACGCCTAATAGGAGGGTTTGTTAATGGTCCCTTGTTGTGGACAAACAGAGAGAACAAACCAGTGCCTGGAGACCTACCTTCGATGCATGACTGGACACTCCCCTTCTAAATGGTCCAAGTGGTTATACTTGGCTGAATTCTGGTTTAACACCAACTACCATTCCAGCTTGCAGACATCCCCTTTCGAGGCCCTATATGGTTACTCTCCGCCTCTCTTAGCGTTGCCTCCAGTCGAATCAATTGCACTTCCAGAGCTCAAGCAATACCTGAGACAGCGAGAGGACATGGTCAATATTCTCAAGGAGAGATTACATAAGGACCAAGAGAGGATGAAGCACTATGCAGATAGACACAGGAAGGAACATACATTCTCTGTTGGCGATTGGGTTTATCTAAAACTTCAGCCATATCGACAAATCTCAGTCCAACTCCGCAGGAATAGGAAGCTCTCAGCTAAGTATTATGGCCCCTTTCAAGTTACTGCTACAATAGGAAAGGTTGCTTATCGACTGGCACTACCTGAAGGATCCAAGATACATCCTGTTTTTCTCGCTTCTCAGCTCAAACTGAAATTGGGGGCCTCCACCACACCATCCCCAACCTTGCCATTGGTTGATCAACAGGGAGACTTCATCGCCATACCAGTTGCTGTCCTCGCCAGACGTATAGTTCCAAGGAACAACCAGGCAGTTACACAATGGTTGATCCAATGGTACCCCAGACGATGCTACTTGGGAAGACGCCTCGACCATTTCCACCAAATTTCCTTCGTTCGATCCTTGAGGAGAAGGATCATTTGGAACAGTGGGTATTGTCATGAATTGGGAGATTCATAATTGGCGGGAAATTCAAACTGTAGTTGAGAAGGGTATAATTGTAATGTCTTTTGTAAGAATTAGGTAAGAACACTGTAGAAGCCACATGTCTCATTATGAGTGGCTCTTAGAATATTTTCTGTTACAATCCTCTATAAGAAGGGGAAGAACAGAAGAAACAGTAGGAAGTTGTTATTTGTAATTGAGGCTCGATTGTTATCCGATTGAGAGGAGCGTAGCTCCATTTCTTCATCTATCTTTCGATTAGCTTGTCATTTCTTGACAATTTGTGAATGTTGCATTAGGATTGCATGGCCCTTGTGAGTAGGGTAATGGAGGTTTAGACCAAGTAGTTGAAGAAGTAAGGGCAGGGTATGGGCGTCTGGTGTGTGAAGTGGGATACGTAACAGGAGGATGACAACCTTCTTGTAGACGAGCAAGGGAGAAGGCCTGAGCTACTGATTGAGGCCTAAACATTTGGATGACATTCTTAATCTCAGGTTTTAAACCACTGAGAAAACTCAAGATGAAGTAGGGCTCAGTGAGGGTGGGGTTGTGTAAGAGCATGGAGGATTTAAGTTCCTCAAATTTGTCATAATATGCTTCCACAGTATGGGTTTGAGAGAGCTTGTTAAAAGCATCGACGTAATTGTCAGATATGGGATACTCAAACCTAGCACATATATCATGAACAAGTTCAGGCCACTGGGCATGGGGCCAGCCAATTTGGTAGTCCAGGAACCAACTATCGGTTTTGCCATCCAGGTGTATAGAAACTATGGGAATTTTATTTACCTCTACTACATTATGTAAGTAGAAATAGCGTTCACATTTCTTCACCCAGCAACGGGGATTCAATCCATCGAAATGTGGAAAATCAATCTTAGGAAAACGAAAGAAATTACCTCCACCTTCGCTGGGAGGGTGGGGGGAGTCCTCATCTGGTCGTTATACATCCCTGGTCCTTGTGGTGTGCTGGTTTCCCCTCGATGAATGCCTCCTGGGAATCCTTGAATCATCTGAATCAGTTGATCTACCTTTGAATCTAGTCTCCTTCCTTGTTCGTCACTGGCTTGTGCAATCCGATTCATCTCCGTTTACATTTCTTCCATCTGGCTTGAGTTCTCCACGATGTATTTTTTTTGTTTCTTTCATGAAATTCTCCAAATCTCTCGCTCTCGTCTCCATTTTGTATTTCTAGGGTTTTGGATCAGAGAGGCTCTGATACCAATTGTCAAGAAATGACAAGCTAATCGAAAGATAGAAGAAGAAATGGAGCTACGCTCCTCTCCATTGGATAACAATCGAGCCTCAATTACAAATAACAACTTCCTACTGTTTCTTCTGTTCTTCCCCTTCTTATAGAGGATTGTAATAGAAAATATTCTAAGAACCACTCATAATGAGACACGTGGCTTCTACAGTGTTCTTAACTAATTCTTACAAAAGACATTACAATTATACCCTTCTCAACTACAGTTTGAATTTCCCGCCAATTATGAATCTCCCAATTCATGACAATAAATTAATTTTTTTGATACAATCCAGCATGGAGTAAAAGAAATCAAGATATGACTAGAACGAGAGAGAACATAATGAATAGTAATTGTTGCAAAGGAATGCAGTTTGATGGAGAGACTCTTTTCCACCATTTGGATTTTCGATGTGAACATGTTAAGGAAGATGTTATTTCTATTCGAACAAACATATAACTTTTACAATCAAAAATTAATTTTGATATAAGTAGGTTTCTTTTAGAAATATTATTTCTTAGTTATATTGTAACATGAACTACTTATTAAGGGAGTTGCTACGTACATCCGATTATTTGGTTCGGTTGCATTAACTCTTTGTGGCACCGGTATTTTGAGATGTTTTGACTTTGTTGCACCAATCTAAAAGATGTAACACCTTTAAAAAAATGCATTCAACCCCAAGAACTCTACATCCAAAAATTTACATGAAGAATCATCAGTACAAAGTCCTAAATCAACAAGTAGTTTTATTTTAGGATTAACAAAATTTAAGACGTACTTTTTGTTAACCCTATGTGTTTAATAAACACATTATACTCTTATGCATTGTCGATTTTTTTACACAACTACAACAAATTTGTTTTTAGCGGCGCTTCTCAAAGCGCCGGTATAGGGGAAAATGTGCCGGTTTAGATCATTGACAACATTTTATAAAGCACCGCCAAAGCGCCGGTAAAAGTGTATGCCGCGAAAAGATTAACGACGCTTTAAACAAAACGCCGGTTAAAATAAACATTTACGGCGCTTATGAAGCGCCGATCGATAAAGCTTATATAAGCGCCACCAGAGACATGGATACATCAATTTCAGTTAGAAAAAGTGTCGTATTTGTAACCCTTTAATGGCGCTGTAAAGCGCCGGTAAAGATATTTTGCGACGCTTTTAAAGCGTCGGTGTGTCAACAAATCTGCAAAATGAACCTTTTAATGGCGCTTTAAAGCGCCGAAAAAGATTGGTTTTGCGACGCTTTTAAAGCGACGGTTATGTTAATATGCCTAGAAAAAAAATCAATTTTCAGGCACGCCTCAACCTGCATCAATAAAAAAAATAAAAACACATCACACCAGCAGCATCAGCAAAGTTCCCTAAAGAAACTACTGAGAAATTAATAAATTTTCAATCTGATAACCTGGAAGAAGTAGTTGCAAATTCCAAAATAATGCAATAATCTTTGTTATTGAGATTCTTCTGATACAAGAAATTAATTCATGCAATCTCCAGTGAAAGTGATGTAACTCATAATTTAGAAAAGGTCAGGGGTGCTTCACCCATCCGAAAGCAAATTCATGCATGGTTAGTCATATACTTGACCAATCCTTGATAATCAACACATTAAAAACCTATACAGTTTTAAAAGTATGAAGTACATCCTCCAAATCAAAACTCATGCCCAAGACCACTTAATAGTCAAGTAGTTATAAACAAAAGCATTCCCTGATGCCTGATCATCTTATTCAAATAAGTTGGCAGTCTATCAGAGAAAATTCAAGGCACAAGCAGAAAGAATAATTGTCTCGATAGCATCAAATGGTACATTCTAGTTTCTTCATGAAGACATACTGCATAATGGAAAAAAAGAAATGAAAGAATTTTAGAAAATCTTCAAGAAAATGAGCATGAGTTTTATCTCCTATTTGATACACATTGTCTAAATAAATGATTACTGAAAGCCATTTTCAAGCTTTTGGGGCAGGTACTGTATAAAAACAACTAATCTAGTTTAGCTATCAAGCAACAGGAAAAAAACGTTGCTCTTTTTGTAAGGATTTTAATTGTTTTTACTAGACAAATGACTGGTTATGAAGAAAGTGTTTATTCTTTTCTATTCCTTTTCTAACAAAGCAACAGGAAAAAAAATGAAAATAAAAAATAAGATGGGAATGATCAATAAAAGCAAATATATTTTGTATCCGAATAGGTTATAAGTGGGGGAAAAAATAATACACCCTTGAATTACAAAATCAAACAGGAAAGGGTGGAAGTGGGTATTGGTTAACACACATTCAAAATAGATTTTTGAAACCCAATGGTCTAAGAGGAAGAGATGTAGAAAATGCAATCTTATTATGTACACACAACCACCCTTTCCTTTGCTCTATATTATAACAACAATCCTTAATCCAACATGTGCACAAAATCATGAGGGGTTGAGTAGAGAAGCATCTCACACAACCACCAAGAATGGAAGATATAAGCTAATGACAGAAAAATAAGGATTTTCTAGTACCTATATCCTGAGGAACTCGATTGTGGTGGCGCAGGCGGCAAACGATTTGGAGTGCAGCGGATGCCAG